>JARWLC010000002.1:99512899-100752586 GCA_033318265.1 Phyllotis vaccarum
GTTAGATTTTTTTAAATATACAAAAATATATTTCAATTAGATAGGTAATCTTCAAATACTTTACAGACCTATAGAATATGGAATTTAAAATATTTTAAGAACTTAGACTTGTCTGGACAATAAGACAGGTCTGCTCCTGACAGCACAAATCTACTTTAAGAGAATGATGGGCACTGAAGAAACTCCATGTGCAATTTACTTTCTTTATGGCAACAATTAGCCACTGGACAAGAAACTGTTCTTGTACTGACTGCTTGACAGTAAGCTGTATAAACTAGACATGCAAGTTCTGTAGGAAAGTGAACTTTGAATTTTCCTTCAGTTTCCTACTTTGCAGAGAAAACTGTCACACATTCTTCAGGAAACAAGGAGAAGTGACTGACAAACTCTGCCAGATGGACAGAGTAATCCTTCAAATTTCCTGATTCACTGAAAGGTATGCCAGATACTCTGGGCCTATAGGCTGAAGATAGATACCCCAGTGTTTCAAAGTAACTTTGGGTGACTGTCCAGGCAGACAGGTGTCATCTCTGTCACTTCTAGATTTTGGAAGTTACTTGCACTTCCTGTTTATTTGGGTAATATTAATTATTAATTCTTTTGGTGGTCTTTGATATAGTTGAAGTATTATCTTCTTGGGTGTCTGAGGGAGTTGAAGATGACATAGTGTTTTCTAGTGACAATTTTAGAAAAGAAACTCACTTAGATATTAGAGTATGAATTTGAGAAATATCAACATAGTTTTCAGTTAGTAATACAAGTTAGATAGAAAGTAATTTCTGTACAATTCTTTGAACTAACCAAAATAAAATAAATAATGGAATATTTTCTTTGAATTTGTCAGTTGTTAATAAATTGTACATTACCCATGTAATTATTGCTTATATATATTACATACAACTATTGTACCTATAAAATATAGCTTTTCTTATGTGAGTTTTAAGCATCATTTTTATTTTTAACACAAAAGGGGATAAGTGGGGATATATTTTATATTTAATAAAATCAGCCTGAAATATCAAAAAAACAGAATCACTCACAGTCAAACCATGAGGGTCAGAAAGTAGGGCTCATTCCTTTAATCCCATCACTCAGAAGACAGAGATCTTTCTATATTTCTGTAAGTTCAAGGCCTAACAACCAAGTAGTCGTAGCTCATACCATTAATTCTAACTCTAGGATTATGATGCAGAGTTGAATCCAGAAGTAAAATAATTGAGTGGGGAAGATATTTAATGTGGATGAGGTAAACATTCAGGCAGCCTATAGGAGTGCCCAGCCAGGCAGAGGAATCTTGAAGATAGCATTTACTGGCCTAATAAGTTGGCTGGGTGAGAATTGACTGTGATAATATTTTCTTTCTCTGATATCCCAGCTTTTCCCCTATAGCGGGTTCTGGGTTTTCATTAAATACTAACTAGAATGTATGTAATTATATGCTTATAGATGTCTTCCTTTCAGAATGTAAGTTGAAAATGTGTTGCATTGGAGAGGAGTTGTGTTTTTCTTTCCACAGTACAGGAAAAGCTTTAAATTTCTTTGAAGTTCAATGAGATTAGATTTGACTAGGAAAGACCTTCTGAAAATCTTGGCTACAAATATTTTTAAAAAGGAAAAATGAATAAACTATGAAACAGGTGATATATAAGGTGATCCTTTGACATGAAAACAGTTTGTCAGATACTCTAGGCCTGTAGGTTGAAGATGGTTGATCTAACATTACAGTGGAGACTTGGGAGAGTATCTAGGCAGCCAGATGTCGCTGTTGTTTCTTAGTTTTGGAATTTGCTTACTCTACACTTCCTGTATATTCAGGTAATATTATATTCTTCTCAGATCTCTAATGGTGTTGAAAATTAGACAGAGTTATTATCTCTTAATATCAGTGGACTAAATTTTCTAGTAAAAAGACACATGCTAACAAAATGGATATGAAAATAAGATCCATCCTTCTGTTGGATATAGATGAGCTATGGTGTGTCCAGCTCCTACATGCTGGATGATGCCATAGACAAAGGCAAGAAGGCAGGAGAGATGCCAAGATCTGAAGAAAGCCTCAGCACCAGAATAAAACTGGCTGTGGTAGACAACTTTGTGACAGTCTCTGGCCTCTGTAGTGATCCCAGGCTTCACTATCAACCATCTATGTGCTGCCTCTTTCTATGTTCTGGGTACTATGACCTGCTGGCCCCTGACTGTCCATAAATGAACTGCTACCACACTTGGGCTGCTGGACACCCATGTCCTCATCCACCCCACTGGTAGGTCAGTAAACTTCCTCCTGGATTCCAACCAGCAGAAACTGTACCCATCAGTGAGGAAGACCAGCTCCTCCTGACCTTGTCTTTTGTTTTGACCATGACTGGCCTACTCATATCAGAGAATGTGGATGCTTGGCTGTTTGGGATCAATGGCACTGGCATCTGAGTGGACCCTGAGGAATAGTGACTGCAGTGACCCCTGACCCTGTCTGCAGTAATGACAGTGGTTGAATTGAGTAGGCATGTATGCTGGCTGTACATGTCTTTGAAATATTTTTTGAGTAATTTTTTATAAGTGTTTTATCTGCTTGTTTGTATGTTTGCGCACCACTGTTGGAGATTTAAAGAAGTCACTGGACCCCCTGAAACTGGAGTTGAGGATGGTTGTGAGCCACCATGTGGATACTGAAAACTAAACCTGGTTTCTCTGCAAGAACAACCAGTGTTCCTAACCACTGAAGTACCTGTTTGCCTCTGGGCCTATTTTATGATGGAACAGTTACACCCTCCCATGATGGAGCAGGACACAAAAGCCCAGAGAGGGTAAGGGATGCTCCTAGGGCCATGTGACAAGCAAAGAACCAGGCTGTCCCATTGCTTTAAATCACTTTCTGGTAATGGTGCTGAGTGACTTAGGGGAAAACACAGTGATCTAGCATTTAGGACACTCAAGACAGAGTCTCTGGCCAGCCCATCACTGCTGCAGAAGCTGCTGTGGCCTGGTTTTGAAATAGGACAATCAGACACCAAGTGCTACACAATAAACCCTTTCAAAATGGGGGAAAAAAGAAACACATCTCAACTTCAAAGATAGACATTATTTCAGAGTAAAGGGTTGGAAAAAGATTTTCCAACCAATAGACATAAGAAGCAAGATGGTGTGACTATCCTAAATATCTAACAAAATAAATTTCAAATTAAAATAAATCAAAAGACATGGAGAAGAACATTTAATATTCATCAAAGGAAAATTCCATCAAGATGAAGTCTCAATTTTGAACATGTATGCCCCAAATACAAGGGTGCCCTCATTAGTAAAAGAAACATTACTAATGCTTAAATCAGACATAGAACCCCACAGATTAATAGTGAAGACTTTAAAACCCCATAATCACTAATGGAAAGGTCTTGCAAACAGAAACTAAACAGAGAAATAAGAAAACTAATAGATGTTATGACTCAAATTGACATAACAGATATACAGAACATTTTACCCCAAAACAGAAGAATATTCTTTCTTCTTAGCAACTCATGGAACCTTCTTTAAAACTGATCACATACTCAGTTGCAAATCTCAACAAATACAAAATAATTGAAATAACCCTGTAGTGGGATTAAAGCATTATTAAGGGAAGCTTAGAGGCATAGCTCCTGAGTATCAGGAGCAGAGCAGGGGAATCTGACTGTTTAATTAAACAAAGCATCTCAAAGGCCCCTGGTGGGTGTTGATAAGATGTGATTTCTACTCAGTGCTCTGAATGTCTAAGCGAAGAAATTCAATGAGGTGCAGGTAACCTGTTGAACTCCATTTATGATGGGGGTTGGGGATTGCAATTATTCCACATGAATGAGGAATTCCCAGTAAGTGTAGGTCATGAACTTGCATTGATTAAGTACCTGCTCTTTGTTCACCCATATGCCATCAGGCACAGGAAATGTAGCATATGAAAGACCCACATTAGTCAGTGGAGGAAAAGAAACTAACCAGGATTCCTTCAGGAAAGAGGCCAACTAGCTCAGTTGGTAAAGTATGATACTCTTAATCCCAGGGTCATGGGTTTAGGCCCCACATCAGGCACCATTTGTAATATTAGGTTTTTTGGCTGAGACTAGCCCTAGAATCTGGACCTGCAGTTCCAAAGTCCCAAAGAAACACACAGAGGCTTACAGAAGGTTCATGCTGATTGACCTATGGCTCAGACATATTACAAGCTAGTTCTTTCAAATTAATTCAACCAATTTTCCATTTTTCTGTTTTGCCACGTGGCCTATGGCTTTCCTATTTCTTTACATCTTGCTTCTTGGGCAGCTGCATCTAGTCTGTTTTGATTCAGCCCTCTTTCCTCTATCTATGCTCTGATTTTTCCACCTACTTCTAAGATGCCTGCCATAGGCCAAGACACTTCCTTTACTAAAAAATGATATTCACAGCATACAGAAAGACATTCCATATTATAACCCCTTGTATCTTAATGGAAATATCATGACAAATAATATAAAATATCTTAGGGTAACTTTAACCAAAGAAGTGAAAAGCTTATATGACAAGAATTTCAAGTCTTCGAAGAAATTGGAGAAGATATCAGAAGATTTAAAGATCTCCCATCTTGATATATTAGTAGGATTAACATAGTCAAAATAACCATCTTACCAAAAGCAATCTACAAATTCAATGCAATCCCCATCAAGAGTTCAAACACAATTCTTTACAGACCTTGAAAGAACAGTATTCAACTTAATAAGAAAAAACAAAAAACAATAGCTAAAACAATCCTGTAAAATAAAGGAACTTCTAGAGGTTTTCACCATCCCTAATTTTAAGCTCTACTACAAATCTATAGCCATAAAAACAGCATGGCATTGAAATTAAAACAGACAGTTGGATCAATGGAATCGAACTGAAGACCCTGACATAAATCACACAACTACAAACACATCTGATTTTTTTTTAACAAGGAACTCAAAATTATACAATAGAAAAAAAGAAAACATCTTTAACAAATGGTACTGTCATAACTAAATGTCAGCATGTAGAAGAATGCAAATACATTCATATATATTACCCTGCATAAAACTCAAGTCCAAGTGGATCAAAGGTCTCAACATAAATTCAGTCACCTTGAACCTGTTAGAAGACAAAGTGAGAAAGAGCCCTGAATGCATTCACACATGAAAACTTCCCGAATAGAACACTAGTAGCACAGACACTGAGATCAACAATTAATAAAACTCATAAAACTGAAAAGTTTCTACAAGGCAAAGAACATTGTCTATATGACAAAATGTCAGTCTACAGAATTGGAAAAGATCTTCATCAACCCCACAATTGAAAGAGGACTGATATACAAAATATGTAGAAACCAAGAAATTAGACACCAAAAAACCCCAAATAATCTAATTTTAAAAATGGGGGGGGGTCAGATCTAAACAGAGAACTTAAGGAACACTTAAAGAATTGCTCAATATCCTTAGCCATCAAAGAAATGCAAATCAAAATAACTCTGAGATTTTATTTTCTACCAATCAGAATGGCTAAAATCAAATCACTAATTACAACTTATGCTGGATAGGATGTGGAAGGAGAATACTCTTCAACTGCAGATATGGGTGCAAACTTGCACAGCCACTTTGGAAATTAATATGGATGTTTCTCAGAAAATCTACCTCAAGACCCAGGTATACCCAAAGTATATACTTTGGGTATATACCAAATAATATACTCAATTATTCTACAAAGACACTTGCTTAACTATATTTTTAGCAATTTTATTCCCAATGATTAGAATTTGGAAACAACTTAGATGTCCCTCAACTGAAGAATATATAAAGAAAATGTGGTACATTTGTTGTAATGTGGTTTCTTGGTCCCGGGCAGCCAGAGGCCTAGACCCACAGACCTGCGCGCCAGACCCATTAACCACCCACCGCTGTTACTCAGGCCCCGAGAAATGACTCAGATGCTTATATTAACTTTATGTTGTTTGGCCTATGGCTCAGGCACATTGCTAGCTAGCTCTTACATCTTAAATCAACCCATTTCTATTAATCTGTCTGCCATGTGGCCCATGGCTTACCTGTGTTCCTCCTTGGGCGACTAGCTTGATCTGTCTGACTCCGCCCTGCTTCTCCTACCTATGCGCTGATTTTTCCTCCTACTTCTATCTTTACGTGCCTGTCATGGCCCAAACAGCTTCTTTATTTAAAGATTGATATTCACAGCATATAGAAAGGCATTCCCACACCATACATTTACATGATGGAATATAAAAATGAAAATTAAAATCAGCTGTTAAAATAATGACATCAGAAAATTTGAAGACTGAACTCGAAAAAATTATTTTGAGTTAAGCCAGACCCAGAAAGACAAACATAGTATGTACTCTTTTGTAAATGAGTATTAGCTATTAAATAAAGGACAACAATGCCACAATCTACATACTCAGGTAACAGGGAGAGACCAAAGGTTGGATGGGGATTCATGATTTCCCTGGGAAGGAGAAATAGAAGAGACCTCCTGGGTAGACTGAGGCCCAGTGGGAATGGAAACATGAACAATTGGTTTCAGGATGTGGAGGGGGAGAGTAATGAAATAAATATCTTGATGTCTGGGACATTTTGTGGTCAGGTAGAATGCTGGTGCAAGGGAATCTCCCACAAGTCCACAAGAATGACCTCAGCTAAGACTCCTAGCAATAGAGGATATGTAGCCTGTACTAACTATCTCCTATAACCAGATTGGTGACTTCCCCAATTGCCATCATACAGCTTTCATCCAGTGATCGATGGAAACAGATGCAGAGATCCACAGATAAACACTGGCAGCCTACATTGCCATCTGGAACATGGTATTGTCCAGGACAAGAGCTTCTTCCAAGGGCCATGTCCAGGTTCATGGTTCTGCCGCAGCTGTGATCTGGGTTGATTTCCTTGGCCCATGTCACCTCAGGAGGACATAGGAGACATGCATGTTGAAATCTAAGGGCTGTGCTGAGCTGACACCACCCTTCAATGACCTTAAGAGAGGTGGCCTTGCTCCTCATTGGCCATAGAAGAACAGGTCCTGCTCCTTATGGGAGAACTAACCCCACACTCAGGAGACTGGCCCAAGTGGCAGGAGGGTAGAAGAGCTGGCTTCATTCCTCTTCTGAGGGGTACAGGCCCAGAGACCCGAAGTGATCAAATCAGCTAACATCCAATCCCACATCCAGGACTTTGATTTGACCTATCCCAACATCTACCCCATCTATGACCTGCCAGAGTGAATGAAGGAACTGGTTCCAGAAGTGGAACCATAGGTGAAGGATCTCTTTGACACAGCAGGATATCCAAGAGGAGTTCTTTTGGTTGTTCGTTTATTTTGTTTTAGATTTATTCATTTATTGTGTATACAATATTCTGCTTGTATGTCTGCCTGCAGGCCAGAAGTGGGCACCAGATCTCATTATTGATGGTGTGAGCCACCATATGGTTGCTAGGAATTGAACTCAGGACCTCTGAAAGAGCAGCCAGTACTTTTAAATACTGAGTCATCTCTCCAGCCCCACAAGAGGAGTTTTGGTGAGGGTCCAGTATTGATAGTCTACCAGGAGCCAGAGACCTTGAACCAAACCAACAACTCATTGCAATGAACATGTGCCAAAGAACCCTAAGTAAACAAAAGTGACACACCTCAGATCCAATGCTACTAAGACAAATGAAGAGATGTTGGAGAAGCAAGTACAAAAGACCCAGATGTGACAGCACACGCCACTCAGATCAGCCTGGCCTTAGTGGCAGCTTGGCTATCAGTCACCAACACATTCTCAGGTAGCAGTCCAGAACCTGGGGAACCATCCAAACTTCAGTGACATCAACACAGACCCCGGCTGCTCTAGGGCCACGAGCCCTGATGTGGTCCTCAGCAGTATCCCAGACCCAGATGCTACTATGGCTTCTGGTGGCAGTGCAGGCTTCTCAGATCAAAATGGCACAGCTGTAGTATAGCTCTCAGACACCAACATGGACTCAGGTAGCATCCCAAGCCCCAGGAACCCACCCAGCCTTCGACAGTAATATAGGCCATGAACATGAACGCAGATTCTGGCTACAATAGGACCATGAACCCAGACATGGCCCTCGGTAGCAGTCTGGTCCCAGACACCACCATGGCACCAGATGGCAACACAGGCCAGTCAGATTGACATAACTGACCCTGACTGCAACATGACCCTCAGACACCAGCATGGTCTTAGATGATGGTCCAGACTCCAGGCATCTGCACAGCCTTCAGGGGTACTGAAGCCATGGAGATCGCCACAAACACTGGCTAGGTAGGATCACAGATTCAACATGTCCCGTGGCAGCTGCCTGTGCCCAGATAACACCATAGTCCCAGGTGGCAAGCAGCCCATTCTCCACGGCCTTCACTGCTTCAGTTTTGCCTCTTTTCCACAGCACACAGGCCAGTCTACTTCTCTTTCTCTTTCATTTCTCCACCATATATTTGCCCATTATAATGGCACCTAACTGCCTGGCACTGAAAGATGCCAGGCAGACCTGTGAATGTCTTCACACAGACGGCCTGTGGCTGTCTTCCATCTGCCTCACTATGTGTTTTTTTCTACTAGAACTACCATTATATGTTTATTTTTTTCCTTGCAACTTTTACTATTCTTTCTTTGTCCTGCACATTAAGAATTTTTATTATTATGAATCCTGGGAAATTTCTTTTCTGCTTCAGTCTATTTGTTATCCTGTAAGTTTCTTGTACCTTGATAGGTATTTCCTTTAATGTTGGGAAATTTTCTTTTATGAGCTTATTGAAAATATTTTCTGTTCCTTTGACATGAGTTTCTTCTCTTCTAGTTTTACTATCCAGAGATAAGGTCTTTTCATAGTGTTTCAGATTTCCTGGAGGTTTGAGGCCCCCATTTTTTAAAAAAAGGATCCAGTCTTCTACCCATTTATTTTATCTTGTCTTTTGTATCCATTTTTTTTTTCTATCTTCCCTTCAATGCCTGAGTTTCTCTCTTCCTTTTCCTGTAACCTACTGGAAAGACTTACCTCTAAGTTTCCTGTTTGAATTCCTTAATTTCTTGTTCCTGTTTTTGTTCTAATTTGGGTCATCTTTATTAGTTCTATTTCTTCTATCATGTTTTGAAGTTATTTTATCATTTCATTCCACTCTGTATTTTCACGGACTTCATTGATGGATTTATTTATATCTTCTTTGAGCTCCTTGTATATATGCATAATAACTATTTTGAAATTCTTGTCTTGTGCTTCCTCTATGTTGTATTTCTCAAGGAATACTTTTCTGTGTTGCTATATTCTTATTAGGACATATTGTCCTTGATGTCATTGTATTTTTACGCTCTGTCTAGATGTCTGTGTTTGAGGTACTTGTAGTTCTGGGTTCTAATATCTGTTCTTGTTTTTATTGGTCGAATGTTTCATTCCTCACTGTGTTTTGGCCTCTCGTGATCTTAGAAAAGTGTGGTGGCAGTGGGTTACCTGGTAGGTAGTTTTTCTAAGTCCCTGCCAGATGTGGCCACTAGTAGTCCTCTATAGATTAAGTATTAATTAATTAATTAAGATTAAGTAATTAAGATTAAGTTTCTAAGTATTGAGAACTGAGACAAAGGAATGAAGATGGGCTTGGAGGCAGGTGGCTGAAAGAGTTCAGGAGAAGGAGGAAATCTGGGTCTGCTATGAGGTTAGATGGAGTCCCCAGAGAGAGGGAGGACAGGTCCAGAAAAGTGGTCTGTTAATAGGGTGAGGGATGAGACAGGGCAATTAGAAATGGAGGACAGGGAGGAAAATGAAGATTGCCTATCTGATTCCCAGGCCAACACCCAGGTAGAGAGTGCTTCCCAGTATTAGGGACTGTCACAAATGAGGAGGAAAGGCCAGGTCCCAAAGATCTGCAGACCCTCCATAGAATGCAGTCAAAGGAGGAAAGTCTTCTTCAGGTGATCTGCTATTGGGCTCAGATTAGGATAGAAAGATGGAAATGGAGTATAGAAAGGAGAGATAGTGAAGATCACCAGCCTGATTTCCAGGCTGAGTTGGCAGCTAGTTCCCAGGTAGAGAGTGCCTCTGGGCATTGGTGGTTGACAGAAAGGGATGAGGTGAAACAGAAAGGCTGGGTCCCTGGAGGATCTTCCCAGATCCTATTCCATTGATAGACATTCTGACTAGATGAACTAGAATCTCAGAGTGGCATTGATTTGACTAAGGACATTGAACACTTTTTTTCATGTGTTTATTAGCCATCTGTATTTCTCTTGAGGACTATCATAGATTACTATTATTTTGGTATTTAACAATATTTCTTGCATTATTTAGCTACAAAGATATTGGGGAAGCAGCTGGCAGTTTCTCCCAGTTTAGAGTTTCTACCGTTCTTCTGTAACTTCTTCATTCTGATTGCTCTACACTTTGCTAGACAGAGCCTTTCAATCCTTTGCAATCACATTTGTAAACTCTCGCTTTTATTTCCTGAGATGTTAGAGGCTTGTTTAGAAACTCATTTTTTATTCTTATATCTTTCTGGGTTCTTTTATGTATTCTTATAGTAGTTTCAAAGTTTCGGGCTTTATGTTAATGTCTTTAATCCATTTCAAGTGATTTTTTTTGTAAGATTGAAGCTAAGAATCTAGCTTCAGTTTTATGCTAGGACACAACAGGTGTGCAAACAGGCATTTGAGGCCATCTTATGGCAAAACTGGGATTTAGTACAATTGTCAAGAGGTGCTCTCAGGCTGCCATTTGGTGGTGCTGGGACACAGCATTGGTGCAAACACAAGAGCTTGTTTCACCTGTGACTGCACTGGGACATGGCAAGCATGTGAGCAGTCAAGCCAGTCCCTCAACTTGGCAGCACTGGGACATGGCACAGTTGCTAACAGGCTTGCTCATACTGCCTCATGGCAGAGCTGTGAGGCTGTGTTGTCACGAAGTGATGCTGGGACACAGCAATCATGCAAATGGGCATTCACAAGCCACCACATGTTGGTACTGGGACACAAAATGAATTCAAACAGGCAAGCCCAGCTACTGGGCCATGATGATAACATAAAGCAGACATGCAAACAGGTTTGTCCAGGCTGTCTTGTGACTTTTATAAGACATGGCAGTCATGTAAACAGGCATGTGTAGGCCACCATGTGGTAGCATTGGGACATGGCATGTGTGCAAACAAATGAGCTCATGCCACATTGTGGAAGCACTGGGACATTGCACAGCTGCTAACAGGCATGCCCTCACTTTCATATGTTTGTTCCGGGACGTGAAAGGTATGTAAAAAAGTATGCCCAGATAGCTATGTTCTGGCAATGGAGCATGACATGTTTGCAAACAGGCCTACCCTTGCCACCAATGGCAGCACTGGCACTTGGCAAGCATGTGAAGGGTCATAGGTAAGCCACCACATAACAGCAATGGGACACAGAAGGCATGATGATAGGATTGCCTGTAGCAGCAAGTGGTGGCTCTAGGACATGACACACTTGCAAACAGTGACTTCGTACAGTTACAAACAGTCATGCCCATGTGGCATTGCTGAAACATGGCAGACAGGTGAACAGATGAGCATCTGCTGTCACGTCACTATGCTGAGACATGACTTTTGAGTCACCAGACAAGCCCATGCTATGACAAAGTGATGCTGAGGATACAGTACACGTATAAAAGGGTGAGTCAAGGCTGCCATGTGATAGCTTAGGACACAGCAAGTGTGCAAATAAACATGCCCAGGTCACCAGTTAGCAATATTGGAACTCTGCAGGCATGTAAAAGTAAGTGCCCACACTTCCATGTCATGGTTCCAAGACACAGCATTCATGCAAACAGCCATGACCGAAATGCTACATGATGTCATTGGCACATGACAGGTATGTGAAGAATCATGTCTATGCCATCATATTTTATTGCTCTCACACAGCTTGTGTGTTAACAGGAATGCCCAGGTTACCATGTTACAGTACTGGGACAAATTAGCTGTGCAAACAAGTGTGTCCAGAAGGCCACATACCATGCTGGTGCATGGTAGGCATGCAAACAGGTATGCTTACATTGCCGTGTGGCTTTGCTGGAAAATGGCGTGGTGCAAAAAGGTGTGCATATCGGCACCCTGTGGTAGTACTGGAACATACATACTAAGTAAACTTATGAAGAGGTTGCCCATGTGGTGGCACTGAGACCTGGTACAGTTGTGAACATATGTTCCCTGGCAGTCACATGACAGTGCTTGGATATGGCAGGCATGCAAACATGTGTTTCTATGCTGCCGGATCATGGTGCTTTGACATAGCAGCAGTGTGAGCAAAGATGCCTGAGCCTCCATGTGGCAGGACTGGGAAATAGCAGGCATATGAACAGGCATGTGAACAGGCATGTGAAGACTACTACATGTCGGCACAGGGACAGAGTAGATGTGCAAATAATTGAGTCCAGGATGTCATATGATGGTTCTGAGGGGTATGTTAGGTGTGCACTACCTGGTCATGGTGCTAGGACATCAATTGTGCATACAAGTGTACCTAAGCTATGTGTTGTGGCTGGAGGATAGGGAAAGTATGTGAACAGCCTGGTCCATGCTTTTCCATAGTGATCCTGGTATATGACAGGGATGTGCACTAGCAGTCTCAAGCCTTTATTTGATGGCACTGGGGCACAGCACAGTTGCAAGCAGGTAAACCCGGGCTACCACTTAGCAGTGTAATGTTCAAGTGCTGTCACATAAGAGGTATTGCAAATAGTTATGCTTGTGCTGCCAAGTGTCTGGGCTGGGAAACAGCACAGGTGCAAACAGGCATGCTTGCATACCAAGTTCCAGAGTTATGTACTCTGGAACATAACATGAGTACAAAGAGGTGTGTCCAGGCTGCAGCCTGGTGACCCTGAGACATAGCAAATCTGCAGACAGGCATGCCCATACATGCCAAATGGTAGTACTGGGACTCTGCAGCAATGAGAACAGGCAAGCCACTTAGTGCCACTGAGACATGACATGATTATGAAGAAGCTTTTCCATATGGTGATATGGTGGTGCTAAGATATTGCTCTTGTGGAAACAGGTGAACACATGCTGGCAAGTGGAAGTGTTGGTACATGGCAGGTATTCAAACATGTTCCTGTGATGGTTTGTGATAGTGCTAAGACACAGCAGACATGTAAAGACACAGTGTTGGGACATGGCAAGTGTGCAGACAGACATGTTTAGACCACCACATTGTCGTGATAGAACAAGGCAGACATTCACACACCACTATGTGGCAGTGTGGGAACACAGGTTGTATGAGAACAGGCAATCTAGCACAGCCATGTTGTGGCTTTCAAACACAGCACACTTATGAACAAATGTGCACAGTCTACCAGGTGGAAAGCCCTGTGACACATCAGGTATGCAAACAGGAATGGCCAACTCTATCATGCAGTAGCACTGGGAAATGGCCAGTGTACGAATAGTTGAGTTTATGCTGCCACCCAGTGGCACTTGGACATGACATTGTTGCAAACAGGCTTACCTGTGCCTCTATGTGCTGGCACTGGTACATGGCAGGCAGGCATGCAAACAGGTGTGCTGCTGCCGCTAATTTGAGACACTGTGACACAGTAGGGGCGCAAAGAGGCATACCCTAGGCTGATGTGGCAGCACTTGGACATGGAAGGAACATGAAGAAGATGCCACGTGGTAATTGAGGTGGTTTGAATGAAAACAGCCCTCTTAGTCACCCAGGAATAGACTAGTTTGAGGAATAGGAGATGTGACCTTGTCAGAGGAAATTTGTCACTAGGGGTGGGCTTTGACCTTTCAAAAATCCATGCAAGGTTGAATGTCTCTTTTTGCCTGTGTTTCAGGGTATAGCTCTCAGCTACTTCTCCAGTACCATTTCTGCCTTTCTGCCAACATCCTTCCTGCCATGATGACTGTTGGGAGGCCTTTCCCACATGTCAGTGGTTGTAGTATATTGTGGCATGGCAGCTTTTTCCAAAGCTCCACACCACAGGACTCACTTCCCTTCAGCAAAACTTTCTACTCTCTACCTGTCCTTATCTGGAGAATGTCCCTGGGCCTGGAAGACTGAATTTGTCTTTAGCATGACCCTTGGAACAGATCATGTCTTGAAGCCTTCCCTGCTACACATATAGTATCTAAGACTTATGCTCAGAGCTCTGTTATAAGACCCTACTACCACATGCAAAGCCTTATGATAGTATCATGCTGCTTAATGAAAATCAGGGTTTGTTTCTAATCTCCCCAATCTTATATATTCCTTATATCTTGAAATAAAGTTGAGCCGATTCACTGAAATCTGTCTTACAGAGGGCTGTCTCCATCATGTTCACAGGCCATACAAGGATCATGTCTGCCCCTTTTTCCTCATGGGCTGATAGCCAACTGCCCACAAAGGGGAGCACCCACAGATGATCATTAACTAACCCTCTGAAGCTTTAAGCAAGCCCCCAATTGTGGGAGATTGTGTTGTTTCATTGTAAATAATTGTCCCACCCACTGGTTTAATAAAAAGTGCTGATTGGCCAGAGGCAGGCAGGAAGTGTGGGCGGGGCTACCAGACTAAGAAAACTCTGAAAACAGGAAGTATAGAACAGAATGCCAGAGAGAAGCCGGAAGAAGTAGGTGACAACTATGTTGCTCTAAGAAAAGGTACCGAGCCGCATGGCTGAATAAGATAAAAGTCATGAGTAAGATTAAAGGTACAGAGTTAGCAAGTTATATGCCTGGGCCTTAGGTCGATCAGCCTAAAACTATCCTATGTATCTGTGTGTCTCTGCGCATCTGGGGGTCTGCGGGTCTAAACCTTGATGCTAGGCCCAAAAGTCAGGGCCAGAAATCTCCTACTGCACCCAATTAAATGCTTTCTTATATTAGAGTTGCCTTTGTTATATGTCTTTTCACAGCAATACAACATTGGTTAATACAAAAGTGCTGGCACACTTCCATGTATGTGAACTGGTATGTTTGCAGCTCCATGTGACAGTACTGGGCCATGGCAGGTATGTTAACTTGCAGGCCAGCTACCAGGTGATGGTTCTGGGACACCACAGTCATGTAAACAGATATACCCAGGTCACCACATGATGATGCTGAAGCAGAGGAGGTATAGAAACAAGCATGTCTGTGATGCCACACAATACAGGCACAGACATCCATGTGGTGGCACTGGGAGACAGCATGCCTGCAAACACACATGCACACATGGTAGCCACATGGAGGAGCAGGTGCACAGGATGATTTCGAACAGGATTGTGTAGGCCACCAGCTGTTGGTTTTGGGATAGCACATAGGTATACACAGGTGATCTTAGGCCACCATACAGTGAATCTGGGGCACAATGAGCATTCAGATTGGTATTATTGCCCTGAACACATGTCTATACTGGGAATTTTCACGATGCAAACACTCATACCTGCACTGCTCTGTGGTAGTTCTAGGAAATTGCTTGTGTGAGAGCAGGCCAGTACCTTCATGCTATGGCTCTGAGACAGAGCATTCATAAAAGTAGGTGTGCCTAGACCACCAAGTGATGGGCCTGAGACATGGCAGATGTGCAAACTTATGTGTCCAAGAGTGTCATTCGGTGGCACTAGGACCCAAAGATCATAAAAACAGGTCAGTCCCTTCCCATTTATCAAATTGATGACCACTATAATTGTCATAAAGAATCTTCATCCAGCAACTAATGGAAGCAGATGCAGAGATCCACAGCTAAGCACTGGGCTGAGCTCCCAGTTCAATTGAAGAGAGGGAGGAGGGATTATACAACCAAAGAGATCAAGATCATGATGAAGAAACCCACAAAGACAGCTGACCTGAGCTATTGGGAGCTCACTGACTCTGAACTGACTGGTGTGGGAATGTCTTTCTGTATGCTGTGAATATCAATCTTTAAATAAAGGAGCTGTTTTGGCCATGGCAGGCACCATAGAAGTAGGTGGGGAATGAGAATAGTTAGGAGAAGGAGGGCTGAGTCAGAAACAGATCGACCCAGCCGCCCAAGTAGAAATATGTAAGGAACACAGGTGAGCCACGAGCCACGTGGCAGACAGATTAATGAAAATGGGTTGAGTTAAGATGTACGAGCTAGCTAGCAATGTGCCTGAGCCATAGGCCAAACAGCATGAAGTTAATATAAGTGTCTGAGTCATTTCTGGGGGGCCTAAGCAGTGGCAGGTGGCCAAGGGGTCTGGGGCGGCAGGTCTGTGGGTCTGGGCCTCTGGCCACCCACAGCCAGGAAACCTCATTGTAACAACTGACAGCTGCGGATCCCACATAGAACTGAACTATGTCCTCTGAATGTCTGTGACAGTTGTGTGGCTTAGGCAGTTTTTGGGGCCTCTGGCAGTGGGACCAGGATTTATCCCTAGTGTATGAACTGTTTTTTAGAGCTCATTCCTATTGTATTTGGAAATATCCCCACACATTCCCTATAAAGAGATATCTCCATCAGCCTTGATTGGGAGAGAGGCTTGGTCCTAACTCAACTTGATATGCCATATTTTGTTGACTCCTCATGAGAGGCCTTACCCTCTCTGAGGAGTGGATGGGGGTCAGGTGGGGTGAGGCTGAGGGTAAGTAGGAGGAGGGAAGGGAAGAAGGACTGTGGTTGGTATGTAAAATAAAAAAAAAAAACTTTTATAGATAAAATATACGATAATCATCTGAAAGAAAAAAAACAAAAAAACCAACCAAACAAAAAAACCAGGCCACCCTGAGGCACCACTTGGAGTGGAGGCACTAGGCATGCTATGGTTACCAAAAGACTTTTCTACACTGCCACATGGCAATTCAGGGACACGGCTTACATGTCATGTGATGGCACTGGTACATGCTAACAGTTATGCTCGTACCAGCAAAGTCATGGCACTGAGACACAACAGGTGTGTGAACAGGCATTACTGCACCTCTGTGAGGCTGTGCTGGAACACTGCTGAGTTCCAATGCCATGTGGCTGTGTTGGGACATGGCTTCCAAGCAAACAGATGAGCCCATGCCACCACACAGTGGTGGTTCTTGGACACAGTTTGTGTGCAAACAGGTGTACCCAACACCGTCACATGACAGTGGAATATGGTAGGTATACAGACAGACATGCACGTGCCACCATGGGGTGACACTAGGGCATGGCAGATGTGTCAACAGCCATTCCAAGGCTGCCACTTGGTGGTCTTGGGACTTAACCGATATGAGAACAAAATGCTCAGGCCTCCATTTAGTGGCACTGAGACACATCATATATGTGAACATGTGTGCCACATTGCAACATGACAGTACTGAGACATGGCAGTGAACAACTTTTTCCAGGCCACCACTGTTGCACAAAGAAACGAAACTCAGAGCCAGATCTCAGGGAAAGGCTGAGATATCAAAGAGAGGAAACACCACAGTCAAATCTTACCCAGCTGTCTTCCAGCTTCCTCAGCCTCCCTCCTCCTGGCTTCTACTGCTTCATCTGACTTTCTATGCCTTCCTTAAATATCCTCTTCACCCTGTTGTTTCACATCCTGGTTAAGATTAAAGGCCTGGTACCACCACTGCCTGCCTGAGAGCCTGGAACTCCCTCAGTAAACTAAACTGGCCTCAAACTCAGATTTGCTGGGACTAAGGGTGTAGGTCACCACTCCCAGACATTCCCTGTGCTGGGATTAAAGGTGTGAGTTACCACTGTTTGATCCTCTAGACCGACTGTGGGTAGATCCCTCTGAGATCTCAGACTCTATTTTATGAAATTTGAAACATATCCCCACACACCACAGGTGGTACTGGAGCACAGGGCATGAAAGCAGGTGTCCCATGCAACCAGAGGTTTTCACTAAAAAATGGATGTCATGAGAGTTGGCATTCTCAGGCCATCACTCAGTGGTACTAGAACATACATGCATGTGTCTAGGCTTCCACTTGGTAGTGCTGAGACATGATGTGTACAAGCAGGTATGACCTGGCCACTACATAGTGATTTTCTGTCATGAAGATATGTGAACAGACATGCTGAGTTTGCCATGTGGTGGTCCTGGGACATGGCAGGCATGTATGTAATCATGTGTGCCCAGTTTTCCACGTGGCATGCTGGGATAGGGAAGGTAGGAGAATATACATCCACAGTCCATCAAGCAGTGGTCCTGGAATGCAACAGGCTTGAAAGCTAGCATGCCCATGTCAGCATATTGCTGCACTGTGCCATGGCAGGCATGCAAACAGGTAATGGTATAATGATACTGGTGTAAGCTAGTGCTATAAATCAGCGGTGGGGGGTGAGGTGCAGTGGGGGATGGTCTTCCAGCAGGCTATAGCAAACTGGCTCCACTCCTGAAGAGCAGCTAAAACTGAGTTTTGCTCACCACCCCACCCTGTAGTGAGAGGTTTCTGGCCTGGACTTTCGGGCCTAACCTCAAGGTTTTGACCTGCAGACCCACAGTCCTGCAGTCCTTCAGTCCCACAGAGACACACAGATGCTTACAATTGTTTTAGGCTGATCGGCCTCAGGCCCAGGCATATCACTTGCTAGCTCTCTACCCTTCATCTAACCCATTACTTCTGTCCTGTTCAGCCATGTGGCTCAGTACCTTTTTTAGAGCAGCATAGTTGTCGTCTGCTTCTTCCGGCTTCTCTCTAGTGTTCTGCTCTGTGCTTCCTGTTCTGAAGAGTTTTCTTAGTCTGGTAGCCCCACCCACACTTCCTGCCTGCCTTTGGCCAATCAGTGCTTTTTATTAAACCAGTGGGTGGGACAATTAATTACCGTGAAACAACACAAATCTCCCACATATCCCCTTTTCTCTTTTTAAAACAAAAAGAACTCCAATCTAATATTCATTTCCCCCTTATCTATAACAACTTATAAACAACACTGTAAATAAACACAAACATCCATAATCCATGTTTTGGGAATGTGGGCATCGTTCTCTAGGCTACTTTCTGCTGAATGGGGGCGTTAGCAATCTCATGGGAATTCAAAGAAAAATGTAGGATTATGGACAAGTCTTTAGTGGAGTACTCTGTAAGACTTGGTCATCTCATCCAGTTTCCTTGAAATTGTTCTGGATATAGAGCTCTGGAAACTTCACAGAGGTGCTCTGAAATGCTGAATCATCTGGTCCATCCATTTCCATTGGAGATTTTTCAGGGGGTCTTCCTCTATCAAACTTTATGTTCTTTATCCAGGAATAAATCCACAGCCTCTCATTTTCTGTGAAAATAAAATGAAAACCTCTTCTCCAAAGTAGCATATCTTTGCATTTCAATTTTAAAGTCAACTCATTTACAAAATATATAGGTTGAATTAATCCAACAACATTTATAATCAACTGTCTTTTAGCAGCTTTTACTAAGTCATTTTCATTCAAGAAGCTTAAAGATAAGACAAAAATATACAGTATCCAGACATTCTTTGCAGTTTCCATCTTTACGTGGCTTATTTTTTATTTATTTATTTTACTCTATTTCTTTTTTAAGGGCTTTCCCTACCTTTTCTTTTCTTTCTCTAAGCCTATGTATATATATTTTCAACACACTCTAAACCACTTAGACTTTTTTTAAAAATAAAACTGTCTTTACTGTGTATTTATTTCTTGACTTTTTGTCTCTGACCTTTTCTTGGCTAGGGTGATTGATTCCACCCAGATTCTTTTATTTATTTCTGTTTCAGAACACACCTTTAATCTGCCAAGGATTCTTCTATTTCTTTCAATTTCTGAACACACCTTTAATCTGCCAGGATTCAAGGTTGTTAGGATGAGTGGATGGCTCCACCCAGCTCCTAGTCTAAT
Organism: Phyllotis vaccarum; assembly: GCA_033318265.1. NCBI lineage: Eukaryota > Metazoa > Chordata > Mammalia > Rodentia > Cricetidae > Phyllotis > Phyllotis vaccarum. The sequence continues at coordinate 99,532,648 of JARWLC010000002.1, forward strand.
TTCATAGAATTTAGCTTTTTAGTCCAAGTACTCTGGGAATTTTAGGGTCCATATAACCACCAAGTAAAGCTTTGCCATCTGCTGCTCATTAACTCCATTTAAGTATTAGGCAGCAGGGCCTCTTAAAAGACTCACAAGTATTTTGCCTCTGAGGCTGAATCCAGAATCTTCTCTTCAAAAAGCCAAGCCTCTGCTTGCCTCCAGCAAACAGAGCTGATCCAAGAAAACACCTCCACTAAAAATCCATCTTTGATTCTGTTCCCCTTTTGTCATTATGAACAGAAACCTTAACTGCATCATTTACAATATTTTGCTTACATCTAGGCTCCTGTGAGACTTCAGGAACCAGCCATTTTACACCTGAAGTTGAACTCCAAAAGCCCGCCATTATAACTCAAGCCCACGTGCCTAACCAGGGTGTCTCTGTACCACGGCTCATGTGGAAGACACAATTCAGAGGCTGCTTTGGGCTCTAGACCATTTTTGTAAGCTTTCTGTGGCTTTATGTGGGTATATAACGTATATATGACCCACGTTGGGCTGCCATTCTCCTTTGGGCTTCAGCTTGGTCTGCCTGTGACTCCGCCCTTCCTTTCCTACCTATTCTGATTCCTCCTCCTACTTCTTCTGTGGTGCCTGTCATGGCCCAAAACAGCTCCTTTATTTAAAGATTGAGATTCACAGCATACAGAAAGCCATTCCCACATCACTTCCCCCTTTCTGTCTAATCAAAAAGGAAGGTTTCAATTTTAACATAGCAAAATTACATATGACAAAATAGCTATGAAGCAAGAACTATAGTTACAATATCTAGTCTATTTGTATTTAGCAAAATTAAAGAAAATACTCTATCATTTACCTTATCTTTATGAATCTAAAGTTTCATATCCAATATACCTTTCAAATGACTAAGAAAAACTGTACCTATAACTATCTAATCTTCAACTATATCAAAGACCACAGAAGGATATATTTACCCAAGTAAACCAGAAGTGCAAGCAACTTCTAAAATCTAGAAAGGACAGAGATGACACCTATCTGCCTGGACAATCACCCAAATTTCCTTTATAAAGTTGGGGCATCCATCTTTGGCCTACAGGCCCAGAGTCTCTTTTCATTTTAGTGAAGCAGGAAATCTGCTCTGCCCATTTTGGCACAGTTCATCAGTTGCTTTTCCTCGAGTCCTGAAGAATGTCTGACAGTTTTCTCTGCAAAGCAGGAACCTGAAGGACCATCTTGGCTTGTTCTGCCAAAGTTCAGCGGTCATCTTCCTACGGAACCTGCATGTCCACTTTAAACAGCATACTGTCAAGCAGTTAATATAAGAACAGGTTCTTGTCTGGTGGCTAACCATTGCCACAAATAGACTCCATATGGAGTTTCTTCGATGCCCATTTTTCTCTTGAAGAAGATTGGTGCTGCCAGGAGCAGACCTATCTCACTGTCCAGAAAAGTCTAAGTTCTTAAAAGATTTTAAATGCCATATTCTGTAGGTCTTAGAAGTATTTGAAGATTACCTACCTAATTGAAATATATTTTTGTATACCTAAAAATCCTAACTAACCTAACTATAAGTTTGATTATCAAAGGTGACTTTTAACCTTCATTTCTTAATTATACATTACAATTTTAAATCAGTTACATGAACATTATACCTTAATCTAGAATAGAAAAATACGTACAGCATAACAAAATTGACCTTAAATTTGTATCAATAAACCAAAATCCATACCAATGTAAAACATTTCAAGATTAACAGCTAATTTTCTGATCTAAGTAAATTCAATAGTCTAATTTTTAAAAAATCATTCATATACCATATCCCCGTTTTCTTCTTAGAAAGAGATTAACTATGACCATTAACCATTTATAATGAAAACAAGCATTTAGAAACAATATTTGGGGAATTTGGGCATAGTTTTCTATTACTACTTCCTGCTGATTAAGGGGCGTTGAAAATCTCACTGATTGTTGAGACTGGATCATAATCTGTAGTCTTGAAGCTGATATGGCCATCTCTTCCCATCAGAGATTTTTTTCCCCCACCACCACCTTAAAGGGACTTCCCAGAAGAGCTCTGTTTCTTCTCTCTGGCCAAAGGAACTGATTCTTTGCTTCACTCTGCTAAAGGGCTAACCCCTGCAGAAATGTAGCAATCCTCTCTGGCTTCTGGGAAAAGTAGTTACTTTTTCTGCCCCACCTTGCTCCGTCCTCCTAAGCAGACATCTCTCCAAGGATTTTCTGCTCAGTCCCCTAAGAGACATATTAGCAAATTCTTCTCTGCACCAGCTAATAAAGACTCTTTTGAGAAAATGATTTATTTGGGAAAGAGGAATCCAGGAGAGTAGCACCTCTACCCAAAGTGGGAAAGAACAGCCAATAACTGAACAGGCTCTTAGGAGTGGAGTTTCTCCAGGGATATTCAGGGATTGGTTAGTTTTTCCTGCTCAGGGATTGGTTACTTTCTCGTTGGTCAAGGACAGAGATGGCTATCTTCAGAGTCAAACTGTGTTTCTTCCACTAGCCTCTTTTAGCTTTTGGACTCTAATTCTAAGGCCAGGGTATATTTCTTTCACTGGCTCTGATTCTAAGGACCAAGTGAGCTCCTTTGGCACTGGTTTCAGAGTTAGGGAGTGTTTCTTTGGTTCTGGGTTAAGGGATAAAATGTTTCTTTCACTGGCTTGGGTCTTAGATCCAGGTTGTAATTCTTTCATTAGCTCTGGTTTCAGGGCCAGGGTAGATTTCTTTGGGTAGTCCCATTTGCCCTACCAATCTGACACTATAGGTTTTAAAGCTGACATGTCCAGTCAGCCATGTAGTGGAACTGGGACAGGGCAAGTGTGCAAACAGGTAAAGTCAGGCTGATGAGTGCAAACAGGAAAGCCCCAGGCCAGCATAGTGGTCCTATGGCATCAAAAGTATCAGAACTGGTCTTCCCAGGTTACCAAATGGCAGGACAAGTTACCACAGGTATGATGGCCATCTCAGGACCAATAAAGGTCACATCAACTTGGGAACATATATGGAGCATTGTTGAGTTCCATCATATGTTGACACGGGCATATATATTCACATTCAAGATGATTTTGAGTTCTGACACACATTACTGTGGGAATATGTATTCACACAAATGGCATTTTGTCTATTGCCACATGTACATGATTATATGTTGGTGTGAACACATATGTTCATACTTTAGACATTTTTGAGTGCTGTCACATATCAGCATGGACAAATATGTTCACACACCTGCTATTTCTTAGAACAGTATGTATTTGTATGTGAATGTATGTTCAGCAGTGGAAACTTTCTGAGTTCCATCATATGTAAGCATGAGAACACATATTTGCACATGTGATGTTTTTGAGTACTGTCACTGTCACATTTGTCAGCATTATCATGCATATTCATATATGATTTTCAGAATGGCATTACATGCTAATGTGGACACGCAAGTTCACACTTGTGACATTCTTGAGAAGCAGTGTCAGCATGCAGTTTCTAAATGCCACATGTCTATGTGGACATGTATATTTACATGTGGGACATTTCTAAGTACTGTTACATGTAAGCATAGACATATGTGTTTAAATGCATGAGCACTGATACATGTTTGCCTGAAGACATTTGTTCAAACACGTAATGTTTCTATAAGCCATCATGAGTCAGTGTGACATTTCTGAGCACGATCCATGTATAACATTTGCTAAAATGGTTATTTGTTGGTGTGGGCATTAATGTATATACATATGACATATCCAAGTATGAGAATATGTGTTTACACACGGGAATGTGCTGAATGCTAGTCCATTAGGGATCATATTTAAAAAAACAGAGAATGCAACTCAGATATTTGCCCCCCTTCACACACACAGAAAGCCTTGTGAGATCAGTGAAATTGGACCTATTAGAAGAATCAGGAGGGAGGAAGATTAAGGGGATAGAAGATGCCCACAAAGTCCACCCTTTTATACAGAAGAAGGACGATGTCTGTAGCCCAGCAAGCAGATAAAAATCTTAATAGTGGCCCAATGTAGCAGGCCATGATAATGAATGTTCTATTTCTCAATTGCTTGAGTTTAGAAACATACTTCAACAGCAATAAAACATTCTGTCACAGATTGGTTCATGGGGCTCTGGGATTTGTGAGGAAATGAGGTCAATCTATGCTGTGAAAGTACAGAAACTGGGTAATATAACTATTTGGCTATCCATGAGATGGTTACATAACCTGAAGAAATATGAGTAAAATCAGATCCCTAATGGACTACCTTATAGGATGCATTAGAGACAGTTGGTTATCAATAGTTGATATCTGCACTAATATCACAGACTAAAAGACCATAAAGAAAGGAGAGAATTAGGCAGTGTTTGGTGCCTATTTTTTTGGGCTTGATGGAGCTATGTTTGCAGGAGACTTTAAAAAAGGGATTGTTCAAGGCCAGCCTCGTCTACAAAGTGAGTTACTAGACAGCCAGGGCTGTTACATAGAGAAACTCTGTTTCAAAAAAAACCAAGAAAAAAAAATAAATAAAAAAGAAGAGATTGATTCAACCAGGACCTCATTAATACTATAGAGTTTTAGTAGCTTTGCTGAGCCCTAAGGGAGGACATAATCATTACTCAGAGGCAGCTCTGGCAAATCTAAATGACAGAGTCCAGCAAATATATTGGATTTACAAAATACAAAATCAATCAGGAGAGGATAAAGAATGACAAAACTGACCAAGAAGTCTGTAAGATTCGCATCAAGCTGGAGAGTTCCTAGAGAAGACAATCAATAGAAAGCAAAAACACTGTGCTAGTTAATTCCAGGAAGACTCTAAAGCCTGTGCTAACTGTTGATAGGATAGGTATTTGTCCTCACAATAGTAGGTGGCGTAAAGTGTACAGTAGAGACATTCACCCAAGCTGGAGCCTTTCAACAGCAAGGTGTGGCTCATGGAGAGAAAAGGATGCTAATATTGTCCTGAGGCTGTCCCAAACAAGGAAGCTAACCCCAAGGCTGGCCGGGAAGTCTAGAGTAAAGCCCTTGTGCCAAAGACACAACGAGATCCACTGAGAACATCAAGATTTGAGAGATGCATGATGACCTCATGGCAAGGATGTGTTATGTGATGGAGGAGGCTGGAGAGTAAGAAAGGTTACAAGCTATAACCTTTCCTAATATAGAATCTGCTATCCATGTCCCCACCCCTTACCTAATATTACCCTTCTTGAGGTAGTAAATTTTAGGTCAGCTTGGCATTCTTGAGGCCCTGTCTGAAAGACAAAGAAACAAGAATAAACACAATTTTCAAAGTGAGAATAATAAGGATCAAGTAGATTAAAAGAATACAGCTGCTAGGCAAATAATCCTCTTATGTTAAATATAGCTAATGAAATTAGGTCAATAGGAGTGGTTTTGTCAGTGCCAAGGAAATCCAGTGGCATCACTGAAGTACTTTATGGCAAGGTCTACCTTGCTTAAATATCTTTCTGGCACCACTAGTCTGAATAATTAAGGACATAAGGCAGACACTAAATTAACAAATGAATGTTCATTTACTGAGTTGTAATGAGCATCAAGGATTATCGAGCACGTGCACCTTCAATTTCCAAGTACTTTTTTATTTTATTATTTTATTTACTTGACACTGGGTCTCGTGAAATCCAGGGTATGGCTTCAGACTCATTCATTATTTAGCCAAACATAACTTGAATTCCTGATCCCTCTGTCTTTATCTCCTAAATGCTAAGATTACAGACATATCAGGATCAACTGAGGCAGACACACATAGGGAATGTTTGAGATATGCACAGACTCTTCTTCTATAATGCACTTTTTAGCCTTTTTGCAAGTATTATGTATTCAAACCCCTCTGCTAAAGCAGTAACAAGACTCCCACCTGCAATCCAGCTGCATACATACTCTACTCCAAACAATGTAATAAGTTTCTCTTCCCCTAATGTCTATCAAATTGATATAGTTTCTATTTAAATCTATTTCTAGGTATATCTGCATAGGTTATGATGGTAAAGAAGCTTATACGACATGAACTAATTTTAGGTGAGTGTGCGCTAAGACAAACTCCTCAGAGTGAATTTTTGCCATCTTGTACATAATTGGACATGGTGTATGATTACAATTAGATGAGGAAGAGACACACAGTAGGCAACAGGTCATATAATTCAAATATGTCAATCAAAATAAGAGAACTGTTCATACTATACCTCTTAGTAACCAGCCCCTCCCTTCTTTAGATCCCCTTAAAAAAAAAAGAAGCCCTAGGTAATAATTGGGACCCTGGAGTATTCTCTTATTCACCAGGCCTGCAGTCATTCTTGATAGTTACTCTGATCCATTCTATTACTTTACTGTTGAATAAAATTTCTTGGTGACTTTGCAGTCTCTATGTGGCCTTGTTTCATTTCTCTGAACAAGAGGTCAAGAACTTCAAAACATCCACTCCAACATTGACTATGCCAGTAAAGCAATTATTTGTGGTCATTAAATAACAAGAGACTAGAACAAAAGATAGCAGGAAATATTTTTATCTCATATAAATTCTTCAGAGTCAAGTTCAGTTATCTCATGGGTACTTACGACTCATGACCATAAACTCATCTACGTTTGACTATGCATGAAAACATTGTCATTATCCAGTCAATATTATGTCACTTGTAGGGAGTGGTATGAGTAGCAGACTGATTGATTCTGGAACCCTAATAGTAGCACAGTTCTTAACAAGTTATTTTTATACATTGACCTGAGCATAGCTGCAGTCCCAGGAATTTGAGAGGTAGATGCAGATTTTCAAGGATATCCTTAACTATATAGCAAGTTCAAGGTCACTTAGACTACAGGGTCTCTGACTCAAATAAAACAAAAGAATTACATTAACAAACTTGGACCCAATTCAAATGTAGCTTCCTTGAAAAAGAAAAAGTGAAATGTCAGTCAGGACTCAGTCCTACAGTGTTTTCCCTGTAGCCAGTTGTTTTTTTAGTAAACATTAGGTCATGGACTAATGAAAAAAGAGGCCTATGCTAGTATAACAATGTTGGTAATTCAACTAGGACATCCCCTTGCACATGAGCATTTTAGAAACAACTGAATAAAAACTAAACCACACTTGTAATCTCAGCACTTAGAAATGCAGGTAAGAGTTTGAGATTAGCCTAGATGAGTTAGAGAGTTTGAGACTTGCCTGAACTACTTGTACTTCTCAACAAAACAATAAATCAAAACAAAAATATAACCAATCAAAAGCCAATCGATTAATGTCAGAATATCTTAAAGAAAAATTGAGAATCCTAAAGGAATCTCTCCTTTTCATTGTCCCACCATGTTGAACATTTTGAGAATTGTGTGATAGAGGTAAATGAGGAAGATTGCTCTAGATTTATGGTTCTCAACCTGTAGGTTACAACCCTGCAGGGGTTAAATATCAGATAGTCTCCATATCAGGTATTTACATTATGATTCATAATAGTAGCAAAATTACAGTTACGAAGTAGCAATAAAATAATTTTATGGTTGGGGTCACTACAACATGGGGAATTGTATTAAAGAGTCCAAGCACAGGAAGGATCAATCAAGAACTAGAACATTTCTAGTTCTAGATGTTAATGAATGTTGATGAATACTACCTGCCAGATTTTTTTTTTTAAATTAGCTTTTAACAAGAGCTAATAGCTTCATAATGTAATTTTACAAGGAGGAGGCATGTCCTAAGGCTCAGAGAGAGCTGCTAAGGATACTAACTTGGTACATGTTTTTGGAATAGTTCATGAGGAAATGCCCACAGTAGAAAACAATCCGATAGTTTCTAGTCTTCACCCTTTTAAAAAGGCTGTCTGTTGTCCATGAGGAAGTTTTCAAGAAAAGATTTGGAGCCATGAAGGAAGATAGGGAACCTCTGGGGCACTCATTACTTGGTAGAACCTGTTGATGAGGTTAGACAGTATGGGAGGGGTAGAAAAACAGAAGTGCATAGCTTCTTGTGTCTCCTCACATCCTATCCACATTGGAGACACCTAAGGCAGCAGTTAGAAACATTTCTTGCAGTCTTTGGTAGCCTTGGGAAAGAAAGTAGTTTTCAAGGGAGAATAATGAGCCAGGTAGAAATGAAGATATTCCAAAGAGATATAGTCAGTCTCTCAATCCGAATTACAGACTATTGAAACAATGGACTTTAAAGAAATGAGGATTTCATGCTCCAGTCAAGAAAAGGCACCAGACAGGGGGGTTTGTCTCCTGGAAAGAAATTTCATAGCTTTAGCAGCTTGTCAGATAGCTTTGTTGGAAAAGAGTGAAGCTCAGACAATGGTGGGCGGGGCTAGGTCTTAACTGGGACTGCTTAGGTGTGCATATCTTTGACCCTCTATTTACATTTTAATCCCAGTTCAGAATTCCTGAGATGGGGTGATTCACTCATTCTCTTTGTCCCTCTTCCCTATGTGGCCACATTAAATAAATCTATTTTCTCTGTTTTTCACTTTTAATTTTGTTCTTTTAATTGGGTTATTGAGAACAGGTGGTCAGATCTGGTTTTAGACTCACAACTTCAGTGACATTATTGACTTATAGGCAAAGAAATATTTTAAGAATTGAGTGTTGCTAGACATGGTGACTCAAGACTGTACATCTAGTACTTGGGAGACTGATGCAAGAGACTCACCTTAAATTCAATACCAACATGACCTACTGTATTATCCAGGATCCTTTAAAGGAATCAACCTGATGAATGAATGAGTGTGTGTGTGTGTGTGTGTGTGTGTGTGTGTGTGTCTAAAGTATATACTCAAGAATCTGGTATTTGACATTACAGCTGTCTTTAGACTATGTTTAAATCCTAAATAAGTATGTTCCAATGCCTCAGCAGCAGGATAGATAGACTTATCAGCAAGAGAGCAAGCAGGCTAAAAGCAAAAGGTTTCTTCTTTCTTGCAAAAGGTTTCTTCTTTCTTTATATGGGTTGACCAGATTTGGACTGGATCTTCCCACTTCAAATGATCCAAGGAAAAAACATCTCTCATGAGTTTGCCTAGCTGCTTGGGTTTTAGTTGATGCCAGATGTAGTTAAGCTGAAGAACAAGTTTGGCCCTTACAACTATTCCCTCCAAAAGACAAAGAGGATTCTTCCCTCCTTTCTTTAGGCCTTATAAAAGAAGCCCCAAGCAGCAACTTGGGAAGTATTTCAAAAGTGCTAAATGAATTCAGGAAAAAAAAAATTGAAAAATTCTGGCTTAAAATGGGAGAATTTATTATATAAAACCAATGCTATCTGTACAACATTACGTTTCTGCAAGTGTAAAAGAACTGAAGCTCAGATTTCCAGGCTTTTTATTCCATGGTATCACGTTTCTAATCTAATTTAGCAGACAGCTTTCTTTAGCTCCTTTTCTTTTCCTTACTGACTGGCCACACACATATTTTATTTAAATTTTGCTGTTGTTGCTTATGTTTTGGAGACAGGGTTTCCTGTTTAACAGCTCTCGCTGTCCTGGAACTCACTAAGACTTGCCTGCCTCTGCTTCCCAAGTGCTGGGATTAAAGGCGTGGGCCATCACCACCGGGCTTTTATTTAGATTAAAAAAAAAAAAAAAAACAAAAAACAAAAACCTCCGAGGAAACTGCAGAGAGAAGGGTGGGCAAGCTGGGGGCAAGATGTAAAATAAATGAAAAAAATTTAATTAATTAAAAAAATCATATCATATTTTTCGTTTTTCTTCACGCACAGTAATTCTTTTCAGATTTTTAAAAAATTCATTTTAAATACCAACCACAAATTCTCCCCTCCCCCATCCCTCCTCCTGCTCCCCCATCCTCCCCTTTGAAAAGATAAGGCCTCCCATGGGGAGTCAGCAAAATCTGGTGCATTCAATTGAGGCAGGTGTCCCAGCATGGGTAACAGGTTCCCAAAAAAACAGCTCATGCACCAAGGATAGTTCCGGATCCCACCAGTCCGGTCCCATGTAAGCTCCACAGCTGTCAGTCTTATGTCTTTTACAGTTGAATTCTTTCTTCCTTTCCGTGTTAAAACTCCAGTACCAACTATATGTCTTAGCTATTTTTTAACCTAGACTTGCTCTGTGACTTTTCTTTATTTCTTTTCAAGACAGGGTCTTACAATATAGTTCCAACTGACCTATACTTAGGCTGGCCTGGAACTCACATAGATCCACCCACCAAATGCTGGGAGAATAAAGCAAACTTAAAAACAAACAACTTTTTTTTTTTTTAAGGGGGGGGGGTTCAAGATACGCTTTCTCTGTGTAAAAATCAGTCAGTTGCTCTAGACCCGAATGCAGAATCTAGGGAGGATTGTGGAGCAGGCAGGAGTACTTCAGGTCCAGACTTTTGAGAACCCAGTGAGTGCTGTGGAACAAGATCGGTGCACCTGTTCCTTCTGCTGGGTCACTGTTTTTCTCTTCTCAGATAGAATAGATGCGCCAGTCCCCAAGGCAAAAGTGAATACACTACAGGGACCTGGGACTAGGCAGGGAGCGGAAGTCTGAGCTCCACGGAAGGTGCTGGGTACCTTTAAACAGTTTAGAAGCCCACGTGACCTCGAGAGCGCCCGGCCCGGCGGTCACGTGAGGGCGCGTGCCCTGTGCGCCGGGAGAGCCAGCCGGCACGGCCTGCGCGTAGAGAGGGAGGGGAGCGGCGGAGGGATCCCGCGGCGGAGCCCCGTGCGCGTGCGCGGCGAACAGCTGTCACCTAGTGCGGAACAAGTCTTCCAAAGATCCCAAAAACCTCGGAGGAGGCCGCACTTTCCTCTCCTGATCCGGGTGGTGTCCGGGCCTCCGCCCGCGGCGCAGGTAAACGCTTCTCGGTCCGGGCGGAGCGGAGACAGTGGCGGCCTCGACTGGTCTCGGCAAGGGCAGCCGCACGGGCCTGGGCGCTCCGCTGTCATCTGGGAAGGAGGAGGCGGCCGTGACAGCCCATCGCGGCCCTCCGGGTTCGGGAGCTAGCTCGCCAGCCTCCCGGGAGCCGAACGGAGCTAGAGCTGATTCGGATGGTCACGCCTGGGTGGTCCGGGTGCCGATCCATCGGTTTGCGGCCAACACCAGGCAGGCCCGGCCTTTGCGCTCTCCCGGCCTCCCTGGGTCGGGCGGTCCCGATCCGAGAGGTAGCAGGTAGCTTGCCCGTCGCTAGGGTTTGTTCTTGGCCCTGGCAGATGATCATTTCGTTTTCCTTCGTCTTGAGGCCATGTCTTTGTGCAGTTCCTGGAGGAGCCATGATGCAGGGTAGACAGTGGGCGCTTAATAAATGCGACTTCGAGGTGGTATAGGAACTGCCAGGCACAGTTTGGGCGTGTTGTGCGGTGGGAAAATCGGGAGGAAGGGTGGCGGGCTAGCCTGGGCTGGAACTTGGCGTTCTCTGCCCCGCTGTGAAAGCAACTGGGCTCACTTCCGATGCTTTCGGAGTGGACCCAGGAGGCAGCCACTCGCCCGCCCGGCAGGATAGCGCGTAGGTTAGGTGTTCCAACACCCCCCCCCCCAAAAAAAAACCCCAACTTACTAAATTCTCATTCTCTCTCTCTTTCTCTCTATCTATCTCTCCTTTTTAAAATTATATATATATATGTATATATGTATGTATGTATGTATATATATACACCATTCGGTGAATTAACCCAGCACTGCTTAGAAAGTTTGAGTTAGTATTGCAGTCGGTTCACATAGAAGCTTTTGATAGGCTTGGTCCGCTTAAGTTGGCACCTATCTTTACCCTATTTCACCCACTTGAATTTTGCACTTGGGAAAGGCAGGAGGGGGAATTCACTGTTTCTATGGCAACGGTAATTAATATGCTAATTTAAAAGCGCGTTGTTTAAAAATTAGTGGTTTTAAAATTTTCTTTTTTTGAGTCAGGATTTTAACTATCTGTAGTCCTGACTGATCTATAATTTATGGTAGCTGCCTTGGAGCTCAACAAGATCCACCTGCCTTTCTCCCCAGTGCAGGGATTTCTGGTGTTCGGTCACAATTTCGCGCTGCTACTGGCTGTTAACTCTCTAAAATTTACGGTTCCAGGCTGGGAATATAGTTCAAGTGGTCGGGTGCATGATTAGTTTTTGAGCACCTTGGGTTCAGTCTCTAAGATTGGAAGAAAAAGTTCGTTTTTCTTTTTGCTTATTGTACGGTGATCATTAAATTTTCCTGATGCTTGCTGGCCTAGTAACTTGTCATGCTTGTTTCAAAATTTATTGCCTAGTTGTTCAGAAATTTTAGGTCCATCTTCCCATTTTAGTGTTACGAGTTTAAATAAAATGTTTACAGTTCTCCACAAAATTGGCAATGCAACAAAATTCAACTCGGGCCCGCTTTCTTTTTACTAGGAAACATACTTAATTACCACCCCAGTCTATGACCTTTTTGTTTGTATTGAGACTGTCCCTAGTAGCCTACAAGTGTTGGTGGGTGACCTTGAATTTGTGATCATTCTGGTTCTACTTCCTGAGGATGGGATTACCATTGTTTGATTCAGTGCTGGGAATTGAGCGCACGACTAAGCTGTCTTTCCAGTCCTACTTTCTGTTAGCACTATTTCTTACTACTTGTAGTTACTTACACTCTTCATATTTATTTGTTATTATTTATTAATGGTTAAATGGTAAAATAGAGAGTCTGTACTGTCGTTAAGTTGAATCTGTAATGTAGGTCTTTAAATTTTTTAAAATTGTAAAGTTCAATGCCTTTCTATAAGGACCATTTCTTATTTACTTATTTTTAAGGTTTTTTTTTTTTTATATAATATATTTTGGTCATGTTTTCTTTCTCCATTGACTCCTTCCAGATCCTCTCCACCTCTCTATGTACTTCATGTTCTGTCTCTTTCAGCTCCCCCTCAAAAATCCCAACCAACTAATCAAAAATGAAGACCAAAAAACAAGAAGACAAAAATTCCCAAATAAGAACAAATCTTGAAAGAAGGAAATGGTTGAGTGAGAGGAGCAAAGAGGGAGATGGAGGGAGATGGATATCTCAATAGAGGAAGCCAATGTGGGGTTGAAAAGAGACTGGGTGCTAGAGAAATGTCCAGGAACCCAAAGGTTATCTCTGGCCAAGTCTCCAAACAATGGTGGAGGGGGTGCCTAAATGGGACTTCCCTATAATAGTAAACACCCTAGGTGTCATCACAGAACCTACATCCGATCCAACAGGGACTGGAAGCGGGGCAGAGATCCATGGCTGAGCATTAAGCAGAGCTTCTGGTTCAGCTGAGAGCAGGGGAGGAGTGTCTGTATGAGCATCGGGGAATAGGAATTATGAAGAGAAATCTCACAGTGATGACTAGCTGGAGCTCTACGGGGCTCACAGAATCAAGAATAGCCACTGGAGATCCATCGGGAAAAGGAACTATGCCCTCCAAGGGTAGGCATTTGTCCATTGCCCTGGGCAGTATGTGGAGTCTCAGGGCTGTGATCAGATTGTGTTTCTATACATGGGCTGACACCTTGGAGCTCATTCCCTGCAGAGGAACACCTAACCCAGTCTTTACTTTGGGATGAGGAAATTGGACTTGCTTTGAGTGGATGTGCTATGTTGAGCTGACCCACCTTGGGACTTCTTGCCCTTTTGGGGGAGGGGATGGGTGGATGGGGAGGGGCGAGGCTGAAGGCTGACTGGGAGGAATTTGAGGAGGGAAGGGGTGGGGAGCAGGGGGATACACACAAAAAAATGAGATATTTTAATAAAAAATAATAAAATGAAAAGTATTCCCAAATAAAACAAAAAATGTATATATATCCATCCCCCCACTCACACACACCCCCCATACCCCCTAGCACCCCCACACCCTCCACACAACTCCAAACACCCTCCCACATAACACCCCTTCAAACACACACACAGAAACACACTGGATGTGGGGGGGGTGAGCCTGGGGCTTGCTCTGGAGTGTGGTTGATATATCCAGTAATGCTTGATTGGAGAAAACTGACTTTGATTTCCCAGGAGGTATACATTGCAAATAATTTATGTCCACTTATCCCTCTCAGTGCTGGTAACTCATCTAGCTTGAGCATATACAGGACTTTGTGTGGTGTCACAGTCTCAATGAGTTCATATGTGTCATTGCTGTTGTGTCTGGAAGATGCTGTTTCCTTGGAGTCATTTCTTCTGTGTAGATCCTTGAGACTTGGGGATGGAGGAGTTTGATGAAGATATTCTATTTGGATCGGAGTGCTCCAAAGTCTCTTGTTCTCTGCACATTGGCCAGTTGTGGGTCTCTGTGTTATTCCCTGTCTACTTCAAGAAACTTCTTTGATGAGGGCTGAGTAACACACTAATCTATGGACATAGCAATATGCCATTAGCAGTCATTTTATTGCAATGTTCCTTTAGTAGAATAACTGGTAGATTTTTCTCCTATGTCCATGACCTATTTCAGGTACTTGGCCATAAGCAGTGTCATATATGGGTTCTATCTCATCGTAAATCCACTAAAAAAAAAAAAAAAAAAAAAAAAAAAGTGGTTTGTTACTCCAATAACATTAGTATACCTTGCAGGCAGGTCACTGTTATAGGTTTCAGGGTTTGTTGATGGGTATTCACTGGTAGGTTGCACAAAGTACCTTGTAGCACCATGAATGCTAGTCAGTATGGGTAAAGCTATTTGGCTACTAGCTCAATTTCTCCTTGTTTGATGGCCTAAGTAGGTGTTGTCTTCAACATGTAGGGCCTTACCATCAGGTTATGGTGAGTAACCAATAGCTTTGACAAAAGCCTGTGACAAAAAACAAAACCAAACCAACAACACTCCCCCCCTCCCCCATTCACCACAATGTTTTGTCTGCATGTATGTCTTTGTGAGGGTGTGATCTTGGATTAACAGACAGTTGTGAGCTGCCATGTAGGTGCTGGGAATCCCACCTGGGTTCTCTCAAAGAGCAGCCAGTGAGTGCTATTAATCACTGGATCATCTCTCCAGCTCCTAGATTGTGATGTTTTGCGGGCATGTCTATGGGACTCATTTGACTATTGACTCAAAAAGATGTAACCTATTTCCAGCCCTGGGGGTTTGTGGCATACAATGTGTAGTTGAGGTATTCTCTCTCCCATTATATGATGATTCCATTTAGATTACTTTCATATATATATCTGTGTAGTAATAGGTTTCCATATGGTTTTTCAAAAGGCCTTGAGAGTCCCTCCCCATATTCCCTTTTACCCTGCCTGTTTGATCTTTCCATTCTATCTTCCCTGTTATCTCTCCATAACATATTTTGTTGTTAGCAACTGAATAATATTTCATTGTGTAAGTGTACCCCATTTTCATAATCCATTTTAATAGTTTATTAGCACCTAGGTTTCCATTTTTTGGCTATTATGTATAGAGCAGCAACGAATATGGATGAGCAAGTATTTATTTAGTAAGATGTAGAGTCCTCTGGTATACGCAAAGAGGTATCATCCTTGATTTCAAGTTATATTACAGAGCGATAGTAATAATAACAACAAGGTATTGCTATAAGAAACAGACATTGTTGCTCAATGGAATAGAATTCAACACAACTGAATTTAGTGAAGCCAGAAATAGATCCTGGAGAAAAGAAAGCATCTTTAACGATGGTGCTGGTCAGACTGGATGGCTGCATGTAGAAGAATGAATACATATCCATATCTATTTGCCCAAAGAAATCTCTAAATAGATCAAGGAACTCAACAAAGACCAGATACCCTGAAAAAAGTATAGATAAAGTCAAGAATAGCGTTGAACTCATTGGCACAGGGAAGGGTTTTTAAAGCAGAACACTGAAGACACAGTGATCAATAATTAATACATGAGACCTCATGGAACTAAAAAGCTGTGTGGCAAAGGGCACTGTCATTTGGACAAAGTGGTAGGCTACAGAATGGGAAATTATCATTACCAATTGTACATAATGATAAAACGTTAATATCTGGAATGTACAAAGACCCAAGAAAAATGAAGAGCCAGTGAAAAAAAATGGGGTACAGAACTAGGTAGAGAATCATAAAACAAAACAAACAAAACATAGATGGCCAAGAAATACTTAATGAAATGTTCAGTATCTTCTAGCGATAAGGGAAATGCAAATTAAAACTACTTGGATATTTCATCTTAACTCACTTAGAATAGCCAAAAGATAGCACATGGTAGGGCTTGTGGGAGTGCAAACTGGTTCAGCCAATATGAAATTAAATGTGGAGGTTTCTTAGGAAGCTGAGAATCAATCTACCTCAAGATTCAACTGTTTATTTTTTGGGAACAGGTCTCACTTTGTAGTTCTCACTGGCCTGGAACTCACTGTGTACACTAGGCTGACCTGGAATTACTGTAGAGCTGCCTGCCTCTACCTTCAGAGTGTTGGGGTCAAAGGCTTGCTCTACCATTCCTTTCTCCTGTTCCTCAGAAGTTAGGGAGGTATTGTGTAAAGTCTTTTTTTTCCCCCCTCCAGTACTGGATATAGAACCTAGGGTCTTAGACATGCAATGTGTATTTTTGTATTTTACCACTATAGAGAATATAAACTTAAAATACTAGTGTTAAATGAAACAAGATAACAGCAACATTTAGTCTGGACAGGGAGCTGACACATAATTCATAATTTTCTTCAGGTATGGGGTTTAACTCAAGTGAGGTGGACTCAATGCCATAGCTCATTTTATTTTTCAATCCCCCAGCTCTCAGACCTTCTATATGTCCTCCCTCTCTGCTCCTTGGAATTAACTGATGCACTGAAAGGACACTGCCTTTCATGGTTCATGCTGTCTGGGTCTAATCCCGTTCTTGCAGTCAGGACACCTGTAAGAACTTTGTCCTTGCTCCACCTCTACCTTTCCCTCCATGGAGAACTAGCCTAGAGTAAGGCTTGGTCAGTCCGTAATGTTGCAGTACACCCATCTGTTCCCCTAGTTCTAAGGATGGGGTTGTTACTGCTCCTCTGCTTTATACGTCACTATTCATTGAGTTTAGTCCTCCCACTCCCTTCCTAAAGCTCTGCTAGAATTTAGAGTGCTGAATTTCTTATTCCCGGTTTGTAATCCCAGCCATGGGGTGGCAGAGGCAGGAGGACAACTTAAGGCATGCCTGGGCTACATAGGCATGTCACAAAACCAAAATAAGACAAAAGCGGCAAACAGCCCACATGGAGTTGTCTCTTCACGTCAGTTTCTCTTTAATCCTCCACATTTGTGTGCCATTGGTATTTATTCTTCGTAGTGAAGTCACTGGAAAATTGTTCCTGTGTGTTTGTGCATGTTCTAAAATTTCTTCTGTGAATCACGGTTGCATTTGTGAACAGGAGAAGATATTTAAAATCCATAAAATAATAAATAGATTTTAATGTATTTGATAATAGACATAATAAAATCCATGTCTTTTAGAAAGCTAGAAAATAGGAGGAGGAAAAAGAAAAGCCCCCAGGGCTGATTGTGATGGATACTGGACTCTTCAGTATTCTCAGCACCTGGATAGGCTAAATCAGTAGTAGCATCTGAAATTTAGTGTTTTCTGGGCTGTGTATCCAGACATTGTCACAGCATGGACTGTTGGGGGAGTCAAAACTATTGCTTTATTTTTTATTAAATGATTTATTTTTATTTTATGTGCATTGGTGTTTTACCTGCATATATGTCTGTCTGAGGGTGTCAGATTTCCTTGAGGTGGAGTTAAAGTTATGAGCTTATATTTGGGTGCTGGGAATTAAACCCAGGTTCTCTTCAAGAGCATGACTGCTCTTAGCTACTGGGCTATCTTTCCAGGCCCCCCCCCCCCCCACTAGTACTTTTTTGGTTGTTTGTTAAATTATCTTCCTACAGCTTTTACTTTTAATAACTTAGATGAAATTTTAGGATAGCTTTAAAAAGATCAAAAAAATTCTTTTAATCCCATATCTTCCAGAGAGTTTTAGGGTATGGTATGAGATAAGTATTGGTTGCTTACATGAAATTTTTTGATATTAAAATTAAACTAATTCTTAGGGAACAGAATTTAGTATATGATATGAGTGCATGTGCCAAATCATTTTTTTTTTCTGAAGAATGAATATGTTGCTATGTTAATATGTTAATATATTTGCTAGTTTGGAATACTGAAATTGTGTTTGGATAAAAGCTCATTGTGCTGTTTATTTTTACAAGGTGGCATATTCTACATACATTAGAAAAAAAAGAGTAGTATGTACAATGTGCTAAAGCACTTATTAGATATGGGATGTTGTTGATGTTAAAACCACAGCTATAGAGTTTCTCTGTGTAGCCTTGGCTGTCCTGGAACCAACCTTATAGACCAGGCTTGCCTTGAACTCACAGAGATTTACTCATTTCTGCCTCCCCCGAGTGCTGGGTTTAAAGGCATGTACCACTGCCACCTAGCCTCACAGCTTTCATCTTAAAGGGAATAAGAGATAGTTTATTCTGGAGCCATTTTTGAGTGTCCATGGCCTGGGAACATCAATTTAGGTTACTCCAAATTCTATATTCCAATGTGAAAGCAATTTGGAACAAGGTCTTATCTTTCTGTGTGACCCAGTCTACTGTGAACTCAGTATGTAGCCTCCAACTCGCAGTGATGATTCTCCTGCCTAAGTCTCCATAGTAGGTGGCTTTACAAGCCTGGCTCTTTTTTTTTTTTTTTTTTTCTCTAGTTCTTTTTTTTTTCCCCTCAAAGACAGAGTCTTATTGTCCATACTGGTCTTACACTCTATGAAGTGCAGGCTGATCTTGGTTGGACTTGTTATTTTTCTGCATCAGGCTCCCTAGTGCAGGGAACATAGGCATTACCTACCATATTTGGACCCTTCTTATTTCTTTATTGTCAGGCTGGGTTTTCCTTTACAGCTCCAGCTGATCTTGAATTGATGCGATCTTCCGAATGCTCAGAGCTTACACACACAGACACACACAGACACACACAGACACACATAGACACACACAGACACACACAGACACACATAGACACACATAGACACACACAGACACACACAGACACACACAGACACACATAGACACACAGACACACATAAACACACACAGACACAGACACACACTGAGTGCTATGGCTCAATCCTAGTGCATGCTAGGCTACATCTGCAGGCACAGCTCAGGAATGTTGACATTTGTTCCTTTTATATTTTTGTTATGAAATTTTCTTCAGAATATACAAAATAGGCAACCTAATTGCATTTCATTGCCCATCATGTATATAAGCCTTTATTTTGCCTGGATTTGGTCCCTCCCTCCCTCCCTCCCTCCCTCCCTCCCTCCCTCCCTCCTTCCTTCCTTCCTTCCTCAACAAGAAATCAAAATGTGAGGTTACTTTTTACTTCAGTTTCTCCAAAATAGGTAACCTTAGAGAGCTATTATCTCCTTGAATAGTGTGGGGAAAAAAAAAATGTTTGAGTTCCAGGAACTGGAGGGGCTAAGGGGAAGAAGTCCAGATTATTTCTTTTTCTAGTCTTCTCTCTCTCACCCTTCTCTGTCTCCTTTTCAATCATATTTGCCTCCTAACTATCTCTTAGAACAGAGCCTACGGAGGCTCTTTCCTTGTCTGAAATAATCTTCTACATATATACCTGTTTATTTCTCTCCTTCAGGCTTCTCCTGGATTTTGTCTGAAACACCTTCTTTCACCTACTTAGAAATAGGAATCCTCCCTATGGGCACTGCATCATTTTAGTACTTACTATTGTAAATCAGAACTCATGAAAAGCAGCTTTGTCTGCAGAGACAGACTGACTGACTTGAATTTCAGTACTGTAGAGAAATTGGAATGTTAGTGGCCTAGAGGGTAGCTACCTTATCTCAGGTTATTTTTAGTCATCTGTACCCAGTAGCAATTACTTTCTCCTGTTCATGATTGATAAACAAAAAACTTTTATAGTCTGTTAATTTAGCTTCTACTAACCAAATGATAAGAATGACATCAAATAGCCTCTGCAGCCTGTAGAAAAGCTTCCTCCATCTTACTGTAACTGCCTCTCTGATGTGCCCACCAATCTGTTTTAAACTTGCTTTGATTTATAATTCTTTATTCTCTAAAACTATAAAAACTGCATGAAACTGCTTCTGTGTTGCAACATGGCATTTGGGGGTAATGTAAATCTGTGTTTCCTCAGCCACAGTCACTCAAAATTGCTCCAGAATGAACTATCTCTTATTCCCTTTACCCCCTTATTTCACTAGTACCAGGACTCTTGTTCTCTGAATGCCTGTGGAAATAAAGTTAGGAATTCAGCCATTGTTTGTTGAGTTGCTAGATGCATTTCCAATTTCTTCAATATCTGCTTTCTTTGGTCAGAGAAATACCAAGGCTACTTCTGTACTTTGGCCAGAAGGAAAGGAATGTTTCAGTTCATGTACTAAGTGTATTTTGACACAGATAGTTTGTAGGTTGCTTAGAGTTTTCTGCTGTTATTTTTTGCTAGTGGAGAGAACTAGTCTTGTTTGTTTTGTTTTTGAGATAAGACTCTGTAGCTGCCTCACCTAGGATTTGGTCATACCAAACAGACCAACTTCTCACTTGTGAAAATCCTCTTGCCTCTGCCTCTCAAGTACTAAGATTATAGATGTGTTCTATTATGCTTTACTAATGAATTTTCTAAGTAAGTTTTCTTTTGTTTAGGACAATTGTTTTTCTTTTCCCAAAAGTGCCATTTTATGATAAGACTTTTTAATATTTGATACTTCTGATTTATTTCATTTGTAAAAAAGAATGTATGTATGTATAATCTGCATATATAATATATATACATATACATATGTGTGTATGTATATATGTGTGTGTGTGTGTATATATATATGAAATGATATATGCACCACATACATTCCTACAGTTGTTAGCTACTATGTGGCTTCTGGGACTTGAACCAGGGTCATATGTAGGAATAGCAAGTGCTCTTAACTTCTGAGCCTTCTCTCTAGCCCCCTCGTATTTCCAGCTTGCCTTTCTTTTCAAGACTTGATAGCTCAATGGCTAGTGGAAAGTGCCAGCATTGTGAGATATAGTTTGATTGTAGATAGGAGACAGAGCAGAGTGTATCTCATTGAGTCCTATAACTATAACGGACATCCTATATTCCCAAAAGTAAAATGCAGACAGGCTGCTTCAAAGGGAGAAATATTTGAAGTCCCAAAAAACTTGTTTGAGAAGCTTAGGTTAAATATTGTTAACAGGGTAAAGTACAGTTGGCTTTCTATAGTTGAGATTTTTGGATCAATGAATTGAAACAACCAAGGACTTGCAAAAATTTGCTTGTGGTTAAGAACATAGCTTAGTTGATAGAGTACTTGCCTAAAGGCTGTGATTTTGATTCCAAGCATTACATAAACCTGTGTGCATATGCCTTTAATTTTACAATGTGAGAAGTATAGGCATATGGATCAGAAGTTCAAGGTCGTTATCAACTACATAATAAGTTCAAGGCCAGTCAGGCCAAATCAGAGGTCTCAAGAAAAAACTGTATCAGCATAAGTTTATTCCCTTTGCTCAAAAGTTTTATATCATTTTGACACAAGCTAAAGTCTTCTGAGAGGAGAGAGCCTCAATTAAGAAAATGCCTCTATAAGATCAGCTGTAGGCATTTTCTTAATTAGGGATTGTTGGTAGAGGGCCCAGCCCATTGTGAGCATTGCCATCTTTGGGTTGTATAAAAAGGCATGAATTCTTCATCAGCTTCTGCCTCCAGGTTCCTTCATTGTATGAAATTCTACCTTGCCTTCCTTTGATGATGAACTGTGATGTGAAACTGTAAAATCTTTTCCTTCCCAAGTTGCTTTGGTCATGGTGTTTAATCAGTGCAATAGTAATCCTGAATAAGACATACTCTAAACAATATCGCATCAATTATTGCCTTAGTGTTTACATTGTATTAGATAGTATAAGCACTCTAGAAATGATTTAGAGAAGAGAGAAGATGTGTGTAGGTTACATATAAGTAGTAAGCCATTTTACATGAAGGATCTGAGTATCCTTGAATTAAGATATTCTGGGGGGAGGGTCCAATATCTTATGGAAGCCTGAGATGAGTTCATGATTGCTTTGCAAGGATTTCTAAAGAATTTTGAGTTTGCTGTATAGAACAAATCTTTTAAGATTATTTTTCTTTATTGTGTTTGTTATGTATATATGTGTATGTGGTGTTTGTAGGAATTTGTGTGACTATGCAAAGAAAGGGACCAGATAGGAGGACATCAGGTGTCATGTTACACCTTCTTTCCTTGAGAGGGAGGGGATCTTCTAGCTGAACCACAAGTTAGGCTGGTAGCCAGAAAATCCCAGTGATCCTTCTGTCTCTACCTCCTCCCACAGTTCTGGGGTTACAAAACATGACCATGGATATAACAATTCTTTTAACATGGATGCTGAAGTTTGAATTCAGGACTTCATTTTTGCTTAATAAATGTTCTTATCAGCTGAGTTAGCTACTCTGGTGCCCCTATTCCTGTTTTATGTCCTAAGTACTTTAGCTTAGTTTTTGGCAGTTTTGCCATGTGATTTGTTTGTAAATTATTGTAGAAAAACATGTTATAAAACACTAGGAGGCATACTTTAGCTCTGTGCTAGGGATCTTGGACCTCTTCCATTCAGCATATATACTAGGTCTTTGTATATGTGCATGTGTGAGTGAGATAGTGGAACTTGTACATCTATGATAGACTGCACTTCCAGAAAACTCATTTTTACTTGGAAAGGTTTCATGGAGGTCAGTAAGTAGTACAGTCAAGTCAGTGATTCAATACCCAGAAGAGGAGCATGCCAGGTAGCCAGCCACCCAAGGCCCTTTTTCTTAGAACTCCAGGAAAAGATATGAAAGTCTGAGAAGGTGGGAAGGAGTGGTCAGTAACTAAAGAGAAGAGTTCTTTTTCCTTGGTAGACACCTGTTTTGCTGGTGAAGGCCACTGATTAAACATCTTTAGTAATTCATGTTTAATGGTCACGTTTTCTCTGCAGAGACGTCTCTAGCCATCATGGAGGCTGTAGAGGTGGAGAGTCCCCTGAATCCCAGCTGTAAGATAATGACCTTCAGACCCTCCATGGAGGAGTTCCGGGACTTCAACAAATACCTGGCATACATGGAGTCTAAAGGAGCACACCGAGCAGGCCTTGCAAAGGTAATTCTACTTAGACTTGTTACTAAAAAGTATCATTTGACTTTAAGATTTTTTCTTTTTAATGGAATGTGTCTGCTATTCTTGTTAATCCACCTGAAACACTTAATTTTCTTAAAGACCATTACTCTTACTTGTCTTTGGATTTTTTTATTCTAGGCTATGTTCTGTGGTGGTTTATTCATTGTCTTCTTATCTTCCTCCTCCTTGTCTTTTTTCCCTTTAAACAAGCCTTCCAGGAGTTTGAATGTATTAGTTTTCACCCATTTCTTATAGAAAGCTTCTATTAAGTTGAAGGTTAAGGTGATTCTTCCTCTGTGTTCCTTGCTTTGATCTATTTTTTCCTTTTACCTGTTTTACTCTGCCTTAAATCATGGGCCTCTTCTCACGTCAACCTCCCAAGTGCTGGCATTATAGACCTTATCAGCCAACACTGTCTCACTTTAACACCAACAATTTGTATAAATGTAACTAATATAAGATTCAGTGTCCTCTTTATAGTTTGTAATTCAGCATGTTGTTTGTTTATTCACTTAGTTGTTTAGTGGTCACCACTATTAAATTCTCATCATCGTCACATTCAGAAACTATGTATTTTAAATAGTCATTTTCAATTTTCTGGTATCACTGCAGCAGTACCCAGCCACAGTCTACGTTCTTTATTAAGTTGCCTTTTAGCTTACTTTTCAAAACAATCAAATTGTATGTGGTGTGGGTGTGTGATGTGTGGAGGTGTACATATATGCATATGGAGTCCAGAAGACAGCTTTAGTGTTGGTTTTCTCCTTCTGTCTTGATATAGGTTCCAGGGATCAATCTTGTTTGTCAGGCTTCTGAGGCAAGTACTTTTACCACTGAACTGTATTACCAGATCTTAGCTATTTTGTTTGTTCAAATGTGAAGTGCCTGTCGTGTACCAGAGTGTATTGGTGGAGGGCTTGCAGACAGAGTGGACCAAGTGTTTTCTTCCATGAAGCTTCTATTTTAGAAGTAAAAATATTAGAATGAAAGAATCCAGGCTGGGAACACGGCTCAGTAGGTAGAACATTTGCTACCCAAGTTGTGAGGACCTAAATGGTAGCATGGTTATTGTAATCCCAGCTCTGTGGCAGCAACTAAAGACCAGCTAGCCTGGCATAGAAGGCAGTAAAGAGACCGCCTGCCAGAAGAGTAGCGGTAGGAGGTGAAGACATGTACCCTAGGTTGTCCTCTGACTTCTCAGGCACCTGTGTGTGTGGGCTTGCTGCCTATGGAAGTGACAAAGGGCTCTGGATCACTTGGAGGTGGAGTCACAGATAATATTAGCCACTCAATATAGATCCTAGGATCTGAGTTCTGGTTATTATGACAGAGCAGCAAGGGCTCCTAGTGATCAATTTCTGTAGCTCACCCCCTGTTGGGTTGTTTTCACTCTTTGCTCTTTTTGGCTCTTTCAGGGGCTCTGCCACCCAGCTACCAAATAAATAAACACACGAAGTCTTTTTCTTTCTTATAAATTTCTGTCCTTAGTTTGGCTTATTTCTAGAGAGCTTTTCTTAAATTATCCCATCACCTTTTTGTCTCTGGGCCTTTATCTTTCTCTATTTCTTTCCTTCTTATTTCATGTCTGGCTGTAGGGCCCCTTCCTTTTTTTACTCCTTGATCTTTCTTGTTTTCTGATACCTCTTTCTGTCCTTCTTTATTAGACCAATCAGGTGTTTTAGACAGGCAGAGTAACACAGCTTCACAGTTAAACAAATGCATCATAGAAGAGTGCAACACATTTTTGCATTATTAAACAAATGTTCCACCACATAAACATATGCAGTGCATCTTAAAATAATATTCTACAATATACCCCTATTTTGTTTTCTTTAAAGACAGAGGTGTTTTTTTTTTTTTTTTTTTTTTTTTTTGTAGCAAAGGCTAGATTCCAACTTGCTAAGTGTGGGGGTCATACCCCCACCAAGTTAATGCATCAGGTGGTTTATTCTACCTGCAATGAGACGTGAAGATGAGATTAAGATGGTGATTAGTCTGACAAAACAATGAATGAACGAATAACTTATTTTGGCTCAGTTTAAGGATATAGTCTACCATGGTGGTAGGGATGCGAGGCAGCTGGCTACATCACATCTACATTATAGAAGTAGGGAGAGATGAATACTGTTGTTCAACTAGTTTCCTACTTTTTATATTGTTCAGAATTTGAGTGACATTTAGGTGGGACTTTACATCTCTGTAATACAATCTAGATCTGTCTTCTAGGTGATCTCTGTCAAGTTTGCCATCAATATTAACAAAGTTGAGAAAAAGATGTAGTAGATGTTTTCTTGTAGTGTACTTTTGCTGTGTTGAGACTTTTTTTTTTTTTTTTTGAAAAAAAAAAAGAGGTTACACTGACTTCTGTGTGAAAGTGAGTTTGGTGTTCAGGGAAAGTACTCACAGGAAGTCTTCTCAGGGATAGTGTACTTATCTAGTGAAGAGCTGTTAGCAGCTCAGAACACTTAAAAGGGAAGTGATCTGTGAGGATGTTCATCTATTCTTGTTCTTAAAGATATGCAATTGTATCTTTAAAAATAATGACAAATGATGTGCTTACGATCATAGAAATGTTTGGAAAGGTGTAGGTTCAGATCATATATCATATTTAGAGTTTTGAAGGAGCTTCAGTCTGTATAACTTATCCTCTGACTGACTCCAGGACCATAATGAAAAATCTATATAGCAGGCTTCTTTTAGGTCACCAACCAGCTCCAAATCATGGCACGGGATACTTGATATTGGTTATGAATAACCAGCTTTAGCTTAGGCTCCTTTTTTGCTAGGTCTTATAACAATTTAACCAGTTTCTCTTCATCTCTGTTTTGCCTCTGGGCTTTTTACCTTTTTTTTTTTTTTTTTTTAAATTCTGTGTGCCCTACTCTGTGTCTTGCTGGCTGGCGAGCTGCCTGCCTGGCTGGACCTCAGGATTTCTCTCTCATTTCTTCCTCTCTTTTCTTCCTCATTTTCTTTTCTTCTTATTCTCTCTGCCTGCCAGCCCCACCTGTCTAGTCCCTAGATATTGGCTGGTCAGCTCTTGATTAGACCAATCAGGTGCCTTAGTAGGCGAAATAACACCTTTCCATCATTAAACAAATGTAACATAAAGAAATGTAACATACCCTTACATAGTTAAAGTAATATTCCACAACATATCCTAACTGAAAACTAGAAACCTTTTTTTTAAATTTTAGTTGTAAGTCAGCTTGTTAATGTTTAGATGTTATTTGTAATTTGATTTTTTGTAGACTGTAATTTCATTATGTTTCGTAAGACTAGCAGAGTCTGTTGATAGGCTGACTGAACTTGGGAAGGTTTTTTTCTCCTGGACTTCTGTAGGTCAAATGATATAAACAACAATTGATAGCTAAATAAAGAAAGAACTTCAGGACGACAGATACTGGAGTACAAGATGTCCTGATCACTCTTTCATTTTTTTTTTTTTAGATGGGTCTGTCTGTCTGTCCATCCTTATCTCCTTCCCTATCTTCCTACCTCCATATCTAATCTAATTTTTTGTAGCCTTATATATCCCACATATCCTGGAGACCTCTGAACTTCCTGGTCCTTCTGCTTCCTCTGAGTACTAGAGTAATGAGTTATGTGTCACCACACTGTATTCATTATTTGACCTTTTTATGAAGCCCGTTATTTTGTTTTCTCCTTTGTGTTTCTTAAAACATCCCTTGGTCTACTGAGATTAGTATACTGTCTGGTGGTAAGATAATATGTTACCGCAGGCACACTGAGCACACCTATGATGCTTTTGACAGTGTTTAATAAAAGAAAGGTAATTAAAATTACAAGCACATCTGAGACTCATTGACAGAATTCTATATGATAAAGTTGTGTTATACTAGGATGACAATTGGACTGCTTGTTTCCAATCATTTTTGGTATATTTTCATTGTCATATATGTTATGTTTAACCTAGTCCCATTTTTGTTCTAGAGGCTAAAGTAATTTTAAGTGTATTAAACTCCAATATACCAAATTACATGGTTAAAAACCAGATTACACAGATGTAGATATTTTTCTTTAGGCCTTTCCCTGGGGGAACAAAGGCACTCTGAAATTCTTTCTTAATGTATTATTGACAACATTTAACGGGTTTCTCATAACCCTTTGAAAACAATAGTTGAAAACTTTCAATAGTAGTGACTTTGATTTCAGATTAGTTCAATTTTGGTTTTTCTCTAATTAACACTTTTTACATTTAGACTTAACTTAACATCTTTTCTCCTCTTCTTCCTCCTCCTCCTTTTAATGTGGGCATTGGTATTTTGCTGTGGTATCAGGTCTCCCTGGAACTGGAATTACGGACAGTTGTAACCTGCTGTGTGGGGCTGCTGCAGGTCCTCTGGAAGAGCAGTCAGTGCTCTTAACCACTGAGCCATCTCTCCAATCCATATCTTTTTTTAGAGGATGGAGTGTCATAATCTTCTTATATAGTTGTGACTAGCCTTGAACTTTTGATTCTTCTACCTCACTGTTCCAGCATTCCAAGTGTGGGCATAATACCATTCATAGTGTTGGTATCAACTAACCTTGACTGTCTGCACACTTGATATTGAAGTTGGGAAATTGACAATTTCCTGAAGTATGAAATTTGTTTTGTTGTAAGGATATCATGATGAACTTCTAAAATATGTGAAATGTGTGACATTTGTCCCCAATGTATACTTACCTCTATACATAGACTGTACTAGAGCAAATTCATGCTTTCTACTTCTAAACACGAGAGTGCAGATATCTGTGCCTACAAGATGAAGATAGCAGAAGTATTGTTCTCTCTTTGGCAGTTTGTAGACAGAATCTGGCTTCAATGTATGTAGTGGACATACATATTTTCGCTGGAAATGTCTGAATTTGGTTAAACAGTGACATAAAAATGTATATTCTGTTTTGGTGTACTTAGGAAAGTAGAGAGATACAGTTGATAGAAATATAGCAGAATAGGTTTCCTTTACTTTAGCTAATTAAATGAAATGGTTTAATGACCAGATATGTTGTACTTGATTTTCAACTATGTTAGGTAATTTGATATTTAAAGATTTAAAATCTGCCTGGTGGGGTAGCTTAGCAGGTAAGGCACTTGCTTCATAAACCTCCTTACCTGCTAACTGTTCCATTTCTGGAGAATCTCACTGGTGGTGGAGGGAAAGAACCAACTTCTGAAAGTTGACTTCTGATCTCCATTTTCAGGCCACTTCTGTTCCCCCAATGTATATCAATAAAATAAAATAAAAAAATTTAAAATTAGTGCAAAAGAAAATATTTGTTATAGGCTTTATTTTGTTTGCCTTCTTTCCTTTGTGTTTGTGTGTGCCCAAGAGGCCTAGAACTCACTATGTAGATCAACTTGGACTCAGACTTACAGAGATTTGATAGATTTACATTTGTAATGATTTTATTTAATACTTTGTACTATCTTTAGAAAATTGTTTCAGAATATTCATAGGGGACTTGTAGTAGTGAGGTTTCTTGGTCCTGGGAGGCCAGAGGCCCAGACCCTGCTGTGCCAGACCCCTTAGCCACCCGCCGCTGCTGTTCAGGCCCCCAGAAATGACTCAGACGCTTATATTAACTTTATGCTGTTTGGCTTGTAGCTCAGGTACATTGCTAGCTTGCTCTTCCATCTTAAATCAACCCATTTTCATTAATCTGTCTGCCAAGTGGCCCGTGGCTCACCTGTGTTCCTTACATGTTGCTCCTTTGGGCTTCAGCTCCGTCTGCCCCTGACTCTGCCCTTCCTTTCCTACCTATTCTGATTCTTTTGCCTACATTTTCTACAGTGCCTGTAAAGGGCCAAACCAGCTCCTTTATTTAAAGATTGATATTCATCAGGGATTAGAGAGGTATCTTAGTGATTAAGAGCAGTAGCTATTTTTTGCAGAGGGCTTGATTTAGTTCCAAGCACCCTCATGGTAGTATATAACCCTCCATAGCTCCAAGGAAACTAGATATTGGCATGGTACACATAATACATGCAGGCACCACACACCCATGATATAAAATAAATATTAAAACTTTAAGGAAAAATAAATATTCAAATATTTCTGGGAAACCAAGTTACTTCTTTATTATTTACTTTCTTCCCCTACTCCTTCTCCCTCCCCTCAACACAGTTTTTCTGTGTAATAGCCTTTGCTGTCCTGGACTGTAGTCCAGGCTGGCCTTGAACTCACAAAGATCTACTTGCCTCTGCCTACCAAGTGCTGAGATTATAGTTATGTGCCACCATGCCCAGCATACTTATTGTTTAAAATAAAATAAAATTTTTATTGTTTTATTATTAGAGTGTGTGTGTGTGTGTGTGTGTGTGTGTGTGTGAGAGAGAGAGAGAGAGAGAGAGAGAGAGAGAGAGAGAGAGAGAGAGAGAGAGAGAGAGAGAGAGAGAAAGAAAGAGAGAGAGAGCATGCAGAGGTCAGACAACCTTTGAAAGTCATTTTTCATTTTCCACCAAGAATTCTAGCAGTTAAACTCAGATGGTGGCTTGAGTATATGTGTACAACTTGTGTGTAGGACACCAGAAGTCAAAGGAGGGCACTGAATCAACTGAAACTTGAGTTACAGGAAGTTGTGAGCTGCCACTGGGCCATGGGAGCCAAACTTCAGTCTTCTGCAAGAGTAGTAATTGTTCTTTACCACTGAGTTGTCTTCCAAGCCCCTATAGTTTATGTTTTATTTTTGAGACAAGATTTCTTGTTTCCCTGGCTGGCCTTGACCTTGCTTTGTAGCCAAGAAAGCTTCTATCTACAAGCATGTATTACCATACCAGATTTATGGGTACTGGAGACAGAACCCAAGACTTTGTTTGTGCTTCATAATTCTTAATCATTTAAAATTTATTTGCATTATACTGAGTCTTTTCAAATGTCTGCAGAGGGTGAAGAGAGGAACTCTGGACTCGATGAGAGACTCTGTTTCAAATAAATAAAATAAGATGGATAGCAATGGAGGAAGGCATTGA
The DNA here is from genome assembly GCA_033318265.1 of Phyllotis vaccarum. Classification (NCBI taxonomy): domain Eukaryota; kingdom Metazoa; phylum Chordata; class Mammalia; order Rodentia; family Cricetidae; genus Phyllotis; species Phyllotis vaccarum. Next base: position 99,562,709 of record JARWLC010000002.1, read on the forward strand.
TATCAACCTCTGGCCTCCACATACACATGCACGCATATCCTAATGCATATACACAAACACAGAAATATGCAAACATGTTACATATACTCAATAAAAAAAGCCTAGTATTTAGGGATCTATAGCCACATATAAAACTAATTTCATTATCAATAAAAAACATACTCATATCTTTTTGAACGAGGATAGACATATTTAGAAAAAGTGCTAGCAACATTTTCCTTTTTATACTTGGGTTAGTGAGTCCTTTATTGTTTTGTTTTTAATAATTCATTTTTATTTTTCTTTCAATTTTAAAATGTTTTAAGAGTTTTCTTAGGTATGCATGTAATTCCAGCATTTTGGAAATAGCAACAGAAGTTTAAGGACATTCTTAGCTATATAGCTAAGGCCAGTCAGGGTTCCATGAGAACTTGTCTGAAAACACCAAAAACAAAACAAAACTAAAAGCATTGCCCATGTTGGAAGAAGCATACCACGGAAAAAGTTTCAAATCAAACTTTTCCTCATCTTCACAGATAACTGGTTTTTAGATAATTACTAGTTTGTTACCATTCCGTTTACCAATAAAGAGGAGTTAAAGGGACATAGGGAGGCCAGGGAGATGAAAGCACTCTCCGTGAGATGGGTGCTGCTTGCTGTTATAATAAAAGTTTTGGGCCTTGATCTGGCTAGAGGTCTAGACTTAGACTTGTAGTCCCAGACGACTTAGCCGCCAGCTGCTGCTTAGGCCTCCAAAAATGACTCAGAAGCTTATATTAAGTTTATGCTGTTTGGTTTATGGCTTAGGCATATTGTTTGTTAGATTTTTTTATCTTAACTTATTTTTATTAATCTGTCTTGCCACGTGGCCCATGGCTCACCTGTGTTTTTTACATGTATTTTCTTTGGGCGGCTGGCTCAGTCTGTCCCTCTCTGCCCTTCGTCTCCTAACTATTCTGATTTCCCACTTACTTATATGGTGCCTGCCATGGCGAAAACAGCCTTTTATTTAAAGATTGATATGCACAGGATTTGGAAAGACATTCCCACACCCTTTCTCCCTCTCTAAACCCAAGCATATTGGTAAAGAAAGTGTGAGAGATTCTGTCTCATATCAGAAAAGCCACCTAGTGTGGGACAGAAGACAGAATGTTTAGGGACCAGTATTAGCATAATTTCATCTTTAATCTTATTTGTCTCTGTATCTAGACCTCCCAACCACCCTCTCTACATACGATCTTTTCCTAAAGTCATAGAAAATATAAATATCTTCATTAAGTATCAATAATGCCTACATTTTCCATTATAAACAACATTTTCTCCTATCAATTATCTACAAAAGAGCTGGAACTAAGATGGGACCCCGACTGTAACGATTCCTACTGGTAAAAAGAAAAAAAAAAATAAGAGAGAGAGAACAAGCGAGAGAGCGAGAGACAGACAGATGACAGACAGACAAAAACAAAAAAATCAAAAACCTGATATACACCACTCAGTAAGTACTTTTAAAAAATAGACTATTCAAAACAGTTACAAAATAACTATAATTATCCTTCATGTCACATCTCTAATAAAAATTTCAAATAAATTAACCCAATACTCTAAAAATAATTATAAATATATATAGTCAGTCCATTAAGATTTAACCATTATTTTAACTTTAACAAAGACCCCCTGTTACAATGAGGTTTCCTGGTCCCAGGCGGTCAGAGGTCCAGACCCACAGACCTGCAGCCCCAGACCCCTTAGCCGCCTGCAGCTGATCAGGCACCCAGAAATGGTTCAGATACTTATATGAAGTTCATGCTGTTTGGTCTATGGCTGAGGCATATTGCTAGCTTGCTCTTTCATCTTAACCCATTCTTATTCATCTGTCTGCCACGTGGCCCATGGTTCACCTGTGTTCCTGACATGTTTCTTCTCTGGCAGCTGGGTCAGTCTGTCTGACTCCGCCCTTCTTCTACCTATGCTGTGATTTCCCCTCCTACTTTTTCTATGGTGCCTGTCATGGGCCAAAACAGCTCCTTTATTTAAAGATTGAATTCACAACATACAGAAAGATATTCCCACATCATCCCCCCAAAATGCCATCAACTTCAAGTCAACAAAAAACAACCCTATAAAAAAATTACTCCCCTTTCCCAATAAATTTTATACTCTGTAAGTTTTAATTATTCTAATAAAATAGTTATAAATTAAAATTTAGTTAAAACAAAACAATAATATAACCGTAAAAATCTCTTTAAAAAATAAAATAAATTATTCAATCTACCTATAAACAATTATTAACCAGATATATAAAATAAGCCAGACAATTTACAGTAATATAAATATTTTTATATTAATACAAATATAAAAATAATTTTATATGTTTAATTAAAATAATTTATATATTAATACCAATTTAAATCTAAAATTATTTTATATCCAAAACAACTGATACATTAATATAAAATTAAATCTATAACTTATTATATAAAACTGAATATATAACTACTATATTGTACATATGCTTCTACTTCTGTTTAAAATATTTACACATTTTTGTCATATGCTTCTACTTCTGTTTAAAATATTTACACATTTTTGTCATTTCCACTATACAATTACTACCTCCATTTAACTATACTAGACATAATATATAGTTGTGCTAGTTGTAATATGTATACAAGATATTTTATATACCTTTGTTTAAATAATCTATGTATAATATATATATATATATATATGCATGTCTAAAATACTGTTACCATTTTACACAATATATATACCTCTTACTAATATTTAATAGTCATACTAAAAGTCATTGTTCAAAAATTATACAATCCTGAATAAATAACCTAATTTTACAGCACAAACTTTAATCGTTGAGGTGATAAAAACTACAGTCAACAATACTTAAGTTTGCTATGTCACAGTCATCCCAGATACAGACTAAAATACCATAAATAAACAAAAGTTTTCAACCATTTCATAAACCCCCAAAATGTAACATTTAACATTTTGTATTTCAGAATTCAACCGTAAGAGACACAACAACTTCTGGCGCCAATGTTCCTTTCCCAAGATAATATTAAACATCAAAAACACTCCTTTAAAGTTTGCCCTTTTGACAAAAAATAGCCAATTAAATAAAAAACTGCCCTTACCTTGACTGCTGATGACACACACACAATGTCCAACCCAAATAAACAAAATAATAAATAAAGACTAACAAAACCTGCCTAGACAAGATAAGACAGTCCCTCCAAAAATACCCTGCTTCTAAAAAAAATCTGTTAAACATCATAAACCTATAACCAAAATAATAAATACTCCAACGGCACAAAAAATCATAAATAATTGTCCAAATAACTAAATGTCTTTGTCCTCTCCCAAATTTCAAAAAACTACTACTCTCATGTGCTTCTGACTTTCAAATAATACATTTTTCTTCTCAAGTCTTAATAAAGTTAAAAAATAAATAATTAAGCTTACTATCCTATCATCCCTTAACTAAAAACATTTAAATGTTAGATTTTCACTATCCCAAATAAACAGTTTTAAAATAATTTATACATCCCCCATCTACCAATATTCTAAAAAATATATAATATACCTTATATATGTTGAGTTTTAATTATAGTTTGACCATGCTTATGCTTAATCTTTTCCTCCCCCAGAAATTACCTTATAATAATTCGTACTATATATAATCTTAGTTTAAAACCTTAGTTAGACAAAAGGGGGATATGTGGTGGGATTCAGGTGTTAACTGATAAGGTTGGGAGGTGTGTCTCTAGAGTCCTGGGAGCCTGAAGGAGGTGTGGCTAGCTCTTTTCAAAAGGGGCTGCTGGGATCTTGAGTGCCCCGTTTGTTCCTGCTTTCTTGGAGATTAGGTCAGCATCCAGGGACTGGATCATCCTATTGCCAAGGAATCGTCCTAAGGTTTAACTTGTAATCATGAGTGTTAAAATACCCTCTAATAAATATTAATCCTGTATTTGGTATATTGCAAGTGAGATTTATTGCCATAGCTTGCTCCCAGAAGACATTATGGAAAATATTATGAGGAGAACCTATGGGAAGGCACAGGGATTGGTTTCTGAACACAACCAATAGGGAAAAGGGAGGACCCAGAGTCCCTGTAAAATGCCCAAGCCAGCATCCAGCCTTAGGTCTCTCCCATCCAGAAGGGATAAAGCTTTCACTTTTAATTTGTCCTGGTCTTCCTGAACATTTAAATTCTTTGTCCATATGAAGCAGCAAACTTGTAAGTCCTATATGACCACAGCAACCTCGTTATATACTATATTGCAGAAGAGATCTAAAGAGAAAATATTGGCTAAAATATTTACTGGCCTGTATCACATAAAATCACATAAGAAAGAGACACTTAAATCAGTAAAGATGAACTTCTTTGAGGAAGAAACAGTCAACATTTCTTTGAGAGGTGACAATAGTGTTTCATTGTTTTGGTGTCATGGTGTTATGGTGTTTCAGCTGATATCTCAGTCTGTCTTAACATTAGCTTTTTTAGCCTGAGTCTGTATGTTCTAACATCTTATAAATTAAAGTTAACTGTTAGTAGTTCCACTAAAAATGAAGTAATACAAATATAATTTTGACTGCAGTGAGTATTCAGTGAATTTTAAGAATCACATTTTCTTATTGCATAGTCTTCATGAGGTTTTATCATACTTTTGCTAACAAGATGTTGAGAAAATGTTAAATTGTGTTCTTCTGAAAAGTAAAAGATATGTAATATTTCATTTTGAATAGTTTCAGGTTAATGTTTTGTTTTGTTTTTAGGTGATTCCTCCTAAGGAGTGGAAGCCAAGACAGTGCTATGATGATATTGATAATTTGCTTATCCCTGCGCCAATTCAGCAGATGGTCACAGGGCAGTCGGGATTGTTTACTCAATACAACATCCAGAAAAAAGCCATGACTGTGAAGGAGTTCAGGCAACTGGCTAACAGTAGCAAGTGAGTCAATTGGGTTTTTATTTGTATTCTTCCAAAGAGGTACGTGAGTATGGCAAGTAGCCAAGTAGGTAGAGAAACCTGTAATGCAAAGCAGGGACCACTTTTTTCATTTCTCCCGTCCTCAGCTCTGGCTTCTGCTCATCGAATGACGGCCTACTCACATTCACTTGCTTCTAAGGAAATGGTTCCCCATCTTATTATGCACTATTATTATTATTGTGGAGTCTAGAAGTGGTTCTTTCTTTTAGTTGCTATAAGTTTTGAATTCTCTTTAGCATTGTTGAGCAAAATTTTATTCATAATTTTGTTTAAGACTAAAATTCATGAGCATTAGCAATTTCAAAAGAAAACTTAAATGAATAGGAAGGGAAGGTACATATTATTATATTAGTTATCTACATATATAACATTCTCAAAATTAGTCTCTTAAAGTAACTCATAGTTTATACAGTCTGGAACCTACGAGTCATGTAGATGAATGATTTTGGCTTGAGATCTCTTTGAAGTTTACTGTTAAGGTGGTGACTGGAAGTGCTGTTGCTCTGGAACTTAGCTAGAAGATGATATTTTCCAGGTGAGCTCCTTCTATGACGCTAAAGTCCTTGCTGCTTTTTTTTTCTTTAAGTGAAACGAAACTTTACAGGCATGCAGAAACACAGGCATATCGCTGTTTTCTACGTCAGACTCCAGTCTTGTTATCCACTCACACTCACACAGTCTTCTTGCTCTTGACAGGCTTTTGTTTCTGTTTTTGTTTTTTTTTTTTTTTTTGTTTGTGTGTGTGTGTGTGTGTGTGTGTGTATATAACTCTGGCTGCTCTGAAATATTCTGAAATTTACTTTGTAGACCAGGCTGGCTTGGATCTCACTGAAATCTGCCTGCCTCTGACTCCCAAGTGCTGGGATTAAAGGCATGTGCCATAATACCTGGCTTCACTGAAACATATTTAAAAATACAGGTAATGGTAAATTGCAGACATTGGGTCTTTTTCTCTTAAGTACATTTGCATGTGTCATACCTATAGAGTTCAATATTTGCTCTTTTTGTTGAGTTTGTTTTTTGACAATTTCATACATGTAATGTATTCTGATACTTTATCCACAACTCTCGTATTTCCTTAATACTCTCCCCATCTCCTCCTATAGATTTCTTTTCCATGTTCATGCCATTTTGTTTTGTTTTGTGACTGCTGAGTTTAATCAGGGATGTCTAAGCAATTATGGGTTTATAAATTTCCAAATGGAGTCTTATAGGCTCACCAGTGAGTGATTATACATCTGAAGATAATGATGCCTTCTTTTCAAAATCCATCACTAGCCGATAGACTCCCCCATTCTTGACTTGCAGTTGAAAGGTCCAATATTGTGCAGACACAGATGCAGTGAGTTCATGATTAAAATGGTTGTGTTCTGTCTAGTGGATGGCATATCTTTGTTTCTTCTCTATATTCCTGATCCTACATTTTCTCTGTTTCATCTTTGGCAGTGTTCTCTGGATGCTCAGATAGTAGCAGTTGGCTTCTTCCAGAGAAATTGAGTAGGTGCAATGGGGAAGAGAATTAACTCTTACTTTTGTTTTTGAGACAGGGAGATAAGTTGTTACTATAAAACCTAGACTGACATTGAATTTTTGGTTCTACCCCAGTTCTGGGATTATAGGTAGATGCTAACACATCCAGCAAAACTTATTTTCTTGAAGGGAAGACTATTAAACAATTTATGGATGTATTTTAAAACCATTACAATTAGTTTTTTTTAAATAGTATTTTATGCTCTAGATAAAAACTTTGACTTGGAACTAGGGATTTAGATCAGTTGGTGAAATGATTGTCTAGCATGCCTGAGATCATGAGTTTCAAAACCAGTACTGAAAAACCTGGCATGGTGACATTATGCTCCTGAGCCTATGACTTTCCTGCACTTTTGGAGCATCTACCATTTTGACTGCAGGCCTCTGATATCTGACAGGTCTCTTCTGAAGTAGGGCATTTTTGGAGAAACCATCTTCTGTTGTCTAGGTAGGTTTTAGCAGTTTCTGTCCTTCATCCTGCTCGTCAGGATTGGACAGTGTGCATACTGACAGCAGTTGAGGCAAGGGCAGTTTGCCCAACAGGCCGTTGTCCACCAAGGGAGACAAATTCCTTGTGGAGTGTCCTTGATGCCCAACACCATCTCAGGAAAGGAATAGTGATGCCAGGATTTATTGTGTCTCTCATGGCCGAATCCTGAAAAGTAAAACATTAAATGCCATACTCTCTACGTCTATGAAGTAGTTGAAGACTCCTGTCTTTCTGATATATTGTAGCATATATCTGGGAAGCCTAAACAACATGACTATTACATGGCAAACCTAATTCTTATCATCATAAAGACTGAAGCTTACATTGTAAAAATAGGCAACAATTTCCGAATTGTTTATACTTTAAGTTTATACTTTAAGTATAAACTATAATTGAATACTTTAAGTATGATGATCTTATAAACATTAACCAAAGGTACACGTATTGTACAAAATGACAACAGTATTTTAAATATATAGCTTTAGACAAAATATCTAAACAGGTATACAAACATTTTAAACAGAAATAGAATATATGTATATATTACACTAGTATAATTATATAATCTGACTAGTATAATTAAGCAGAGGTAGAAATTGCATAGTGGAAATGACAATAATATGTTTAATATGCATTAATGTGCAAAATATTTAAACAGGTAGGAACATGTGCAAACTATGGCAGTTACGGATTCAATTTTGTATTAATATACAAATTACCTTAGTCATATAAAACAATTTCAGATTTAAATTTTTATCAATTTATAAATTATCTCAATCAGACAAAATAATTTCATGTATGTATTAATATACAAGCATCTATATCACTGCAAATTGTTATGGCTCATAGTTGGCTAATGATTGTTATAGGTATATATAATAATCTATCTATATCTGTCCTATCTACTCCCTTTTCTCTTCTTTAAAAGGGATTCCCAAGTCTATATTGTTGTTCTTTCCCTAACCCAAATTTAAGTTATAACCACCCTATCAGAATGATAATTATCCATAACGCTTAGAGGACAAAACTTATTGGTATAGGGGTGTAGCTTTTCATAAGGTTGCCTCCTGCTGACTTGTGATATCTCTGTGGGGTCCTATAAAAACTAAAACAGTGGTTAGGTCCTAATGGACTGACTAACTAAACATCTATAACCATTCTCAGAGTACTAGGTAAGGCCATATGGACATCTTGTTAAAGATGTAATATGAAGGATAATCATAATCAGCTATCTTGCAGCAATCTTGAATAGTCCATATATCAAAAGCAATCATTAAGTGGTGTACACCAGTTTGGTGTTTTGTTTTTTTTTTTCTCCTCACTTTCCAAGTAGAATTACTGTGGTGGGGTCCCATCTTCTTTCTGGATGCTTTGGAGGCTGCTGGTGGAAAAAAAAAAGTTGATTATAGTGGAAAACCTAAGCATCATTAATATCAAATGAAGATTTTACATTTTCAGGGGAAAATTGTATGCAAGGAAGGTTTTAAGGTTAGAAGGAATAAATATGCAGAGAAATAGGATTAGAAATAAAATTACAATAATATTGATCTCTATTTATTCTGGCTGTCTTATGTTCCACACCAGGTGGCTTTTCTGATATGAGACAGATTGTCTTTAATTTTCCTTTACCATCATGCTTGGGTTTAGAGAAGGAGAAAGCCATTTACTCCAACTCCAAATCCAGCTTGATTTATAGTTAAATCAGGACCACATTATTTATTATTATTATTGTTATTAAAGAGATATAGATGTTAAGCAGTGAAAATTGGGAATTTACTTTGTTACAATAAGGTTTGTTGGCCCTGGCCGGCCAGAGGTCCAGACCCACAGACCTGCAGCCCCAGACCCCTTAGCCGCCCGTTGCTGATCAGGCCCCCAAAATGACTCAGATGCTTATATTAAGTTCATGTTGTTTGGCCTATGGCTTAGGCACATTGCTAGCTTGCTCCTTCATCTTAACTCAACCCATTTTCATTAATGGCCACATGGCCTGTGGCTCACCTGTGTTCCTTACATCTTTCTTCTTTGGCTGCTGGGTTGATCTGTCTCTGACTCTGCCTTCCTTCTCCTAACTATTCTGATTCCCCACCTCCTTCTATGGTGTCTGTCATGGACCAAAACAGTCCTTTATTTAAAGATTTATATGCACAGCATACAGAAAGACATTCCCACATCATTACCCTTGTAGTGCATATTGGTACTAATTGGTCTTACATTCCTTTGCTTGTAGTATTTTCATAATTGATCTCCTTTCAGCTTTTTTTCAAATACCCTTTATGTTATTTAATCCCTCCTTCCCTCTCTCTTGATATTGTCCATATACCCCACTCCGTCCCCCTAGTTAAAGCCCCTCATTTTCTGTTATCTCATATTTCTGTTTCTCATAAATAACACTACGCCTGAAGTTTTGGAGCATTCTGTGTATTTCTGGCTCTGAGTAACCTCATGCAGTATAATATTTTTAGATACATCAACTTATCTGAGAATTTAATGATTTATTTTTCTTATAGATGAATAGTATCCCATAGTGTAAGTGTGCCATATTTTTATTATTCATTTATCAGTTGAATGAAATTTAGATGGTTTCTATTTCCTAGCTATTGGAAATAGAGCAACAATGCCTGTGCAAGTATCTAGGGAGTAGGATTGAAATTTTTATGTCAAGAAGTAGTATGGTTGGGTTATATGATAGATTTATTTTTAGCTCTTTGAGAATTTTCCACATGATTTCTGTGGTGGCAACATCAGTTTGCACAGCATTTGTCAATTGTTTTTGTAACTGTAGCCATTTTGATTGATAAGATGAAAATTCAAAGTTGTTTTTATTTTATTTTTTGAGACAGATTGCTCTATATAGCCCTGGTTATGCTAGAACTCATTATGTAGAACAGACTGGCCTTACAATTCATAAAAATATGCCTTCCTCTGCCTCCTGAGTGCCAGGATCAAAGGCATGCACCTTTCATTTCCTAAAGTTTTAATTTGCATTCTTTTGAATTGCTAAGGTTGTTGAACACTTTTGAGATGGCTTTTATTACCTTAACCCCCCCCCCCTTTTTTAATTCTTTTTGTCCTGTTGGTAAACATGCCTATTTTTGCATTGTACCATGTTTTCTTACTATATGATTATGTTCATATAGCTCAGTAATATATTTTGTAATCTGGAATGACATTATTACTATTTATTGTTATTATTATTTAGCATTATCAGTATTATTTATTGTTATTATGCTCATGATTGTTTTGGAGTCTAAATTTCACAGAATTTTAGGGGTTCTATTTTGTGTGTGTGTGTGTGTGAAGAATGTTGGAATTTTGATATAGATTGCATTGAATCTATGAAGTGCTTTTGGTGTATTCATTTTTAAAATAAGTTCTACCAGTCCTTGAGCATAGAAGATTCTTTTTTTCATTTTCTAGTATCTTTCTTAATTTCTTTCTTTGGAAATTTAAAGCTTTCATTGATTGCAAAGTCTTTTATTTTTTGGTTAGGTTTATTTCTACACATTTTAATTTTTGGCTATTGAGAATGGGTGTGTGTCTATGATCTCTTTATAAGGGTGTTTATTGTATAGAAAGGCTAGAGAATTTTGAAAGTTGATTTTTGTATCTTGCAACTTTGCTGAAATTATTGATCATTTCAAAAGTTTTTTGTCAGAATTTGGGATCTCCCTTAATTTTTCCTTTTTTGTTTAATTCTTTTTATCCCTTCTCTTTATCTATTGCTCTAACTAGTGCTAGTACTATATTAGAAAATGGGCAGGGAGTAGATGGCCCTGACACTTTTCTGATTTTAATGAGGTTGATTTGAGGTTTTCTTTATTTAGGATGATGCTGATTGTGGGTTTATTGTTAGAGTCTTTGCTTTGCTGAAGTGTCTTCTTTCTAGTCTTATTCTTTCTAGTACTTTTTTCATAAAGGCATGTTGGATTTTCTTGAAGCCTTTTCAGCATATGTTGAAATGGTCATGTAAGTTTTGTCCATGTCCAGTGTACATTGATTGATTTATGTATGTTAGAGCCATCCCTCCATCTTTAGGAAAAAGCCAATTTGATCATGATGCATGATCTTTTTGATATATCTATGTTCAGCCTGCAATTGTTTTATTGGGGATTTTTGCATATATGTTCATCTGCTTATAGTTTTGTCTTTAATGTTCTGATCATCTTATTTGCCATGTGTCTTTAGCTTGTAGACCTCTTCTTGTTTTGACTTTGGTTTGGATGATCTTGAAATTCATCTATTTTTTTTTAAATTTTCTAACTTAACAGAGTATAGGTTTTAAAAATATTCTGTTATAGTGTTCTGAATTTGCTTGGTGTCTGTCATAAAGTTTTCCTGTTCATTTTTGATTCTACTGATTTGGATTTTTTCTTTTGCTGAGTTGGACCATGGATTTGTTAACCTTATCTCTTTAAAAGCAAGCTCTCAGACTCATTAATTCATTGTATGGTTTACTTTGTTTCAATTTTCATTAAATTCTTCTCTAATTTTGATTATTCCCACCCATATACTGTAAGATTGCTTTTTTTCTAAATTCTTGGTAGTATCATTATTTGTTTGTGTGTGTTCAATATGTATATGTGTGCATACACTCTTATGAATCCTCTTGTAGGAATATTTTTAATATTTCCACACATTTTGTTTTTATTCAGTTCTAGAAATTCTTTTATTATTTTTTTTCTCATTTGACCCATTCATCATTCAGTAATAAATTGTTTTATCTCTGCATGTGTGTGTGTGTGTTTACTAGAGTTTGCCTCCATTTGAAGTTTGCTTATGTTGTGGTCAGATAGGATACATGGAGTTATTTCATTTTTTCTGAAATTTTAAGGTCTATTTTTTAGTTTTCAAATGTAGTCTATTTCAGAGAAACTTCCATGAACCTCTGAGTAGAATATATAATCTTTGGTGTTTGGCAGGAATACTTTGTAAAAACCTGTTAGGTCCATTGCTGTATGATGTCATTTAATTCTGATCTGTTTATTTTTGTCTGAAATATTTCTCTGCTTGAGAAGTTGGGATATCATCAGTATCACCTATTATTATGGAATTAGATTTAATTTTATGTTTTTAATTCTAGTGTTATATGCTTTTTATGAAATTATTTTGTGGGGATATGTTTAAAATTTAATAAAAACCAGCCTGAGATATTAAAGAGTAAACACCACAGTCAGATCTCACCTAGCTCTCTTCCAGCTTCCTCAACCTTGCTCCTTTCTCAGCCTCCTGGCTTCTTCTGCCTGCTCTTTCTGTGCCTGCCTTAAATACTTTCTTCACTCAGTTGTTTCACATCCAAGTTAAGATTAAAGGTGTGGCACTACCACTGCTTGCCTGGGAGCCTGGAACTCCTTCTGTAAACTAAACTGACCTCAAACTCAGATTTGCTGGGACTAAGGGTGTAGGTCACCACTCCCAGACATTCCCTGTGCTGGGATTAAAGGTATGAGTTACCACTGCCTGATCCTCCTAGACTGACTGTGGGTAGATCCCTCTGATATCTCAGACTGGTTTTTATTAAAATTGAAATATATCCCAACATTAATTTTTCAGAGCCTGGTGAATGATTGTATTTTCTTCTTGGTAAATTATTCCCTTGATTAAAATGAAATGTCCTTTATCTCTTAGTTTTAGTTTCAAGTTTATTTTGTTTACTATTAGGTTAGGGGCGTTTGCTTGCTTTCTGGTCTCTCTTGCTTAGAATATGTTTTTCCAGCATTCTTCTTTAAGGTATTGCCTACCTTTAAAATTAAATTAGTTTCTTATAGACAATAGAAAGATGAATTTTGTTCCTTACTTTATAAGTAATTTTTTTAACTTGGGAAAGTTTTTTAATCTTGCTGAAGATCTGTTTTATTATATTTTTCAAGTTCTGACATTCTTTTTTCTACTTCATCCATTTCAACTGAGTTCTTCAATTGCATTATTGAATTTTGCAATTCCACCTTCATTTCATTTCATTTGTTTGCTTCTATTGAGTTCTTTCCAAAATTTCTATTTTTTTCAAATTCTCAGTTTTCTTCATTCAGGTGTTTATTACTATTCTCATTAAGTTTGAGCTATCTGTGTCTTTTTAACGTTTCTTGATAAAATTTAAGCTTTGTGACCTGGGGTTCATATAGGGAATTCTTATTGGAGGACATGTCTGTAGGACTGGTACATTTGAGTGGAAGATGTGCTGCCTTGAGTTTTCATATTGAGATTTTATGATATGAGCTAGGCATGTGAATTTCTTTTGTTGGTTGTTTGTCTGATGTGAGGTTCTGGCAGCTTTATGTTAGGCGAGTGTTCAGTCAGACTGTATGACTGAGGCAAGGCCTGAAGGATAGACGATGCATAGGCAGATGAGGTTTCATGCACTCACCAGGCTGGATCTTTTCATACATGTGTGATCTGGTGTATGTTTGAAGGTTGTAGCCGGTGTAGCCTGCCTAGTGTCTGATGGACCTCGCTTGACTAGACTAGTGTACATGGTATACAAGTATGGGTCCATTGCTGAGCCTGGGGATTGGGAAAGGTGTAGGCATAAGTTTTCTGACTCATCTGGGCCCAACACCTGAGCAAATCTCCTCCATCCATGGCTCTGCAGCAGCTTATAATTATTCAGAGGCTTGTACTAATTACAGACTGTTTGGCTCAGGTTCATTAACAACTAGCTTTTACAACTTAACCCATTTTTATTAATATATTGTATTGCCATGTTGCTCTTGGCTTACTTGTACCAATGGTAATAAAGCATATTCACGGCATTCAGAAAGGCATCCCGCACCACTTCCCCTTTTCTGTCTAATTAAAAGGAAAGTTTAAATTTTAATATGGTGAAATTACACATAAGAACAACAATTATCAAGCAAGAATTACAGTTACAATATCTAGTCTATTTGTATTTAGCAAAATTAAAGAAAATATAACTCCTATTTTTGTGAGGCTAAAGTTTTATATCTAATTTAGCTTTTATTATAGCTAAGGAAAATTATAACTATCTAGTCTTCAACTCTATCAAAGACACAGAGGGATATATTATTACCTGAGAAAAGAAGAACATTATAAGCAACTTCTAACATTCTAGAAATGACAGAGACATCTTCTTAGCTGGACAGTTACCCCCAAATCCCTTTGTAACATTGAGGTATCTGTCTTCAGCCTATAGGCCTAGAGTCTCTGACATACCTTTTAGTGAAGCAAGAAATTTGGAAGCCTGCTCTGTCCATTCTGGTATAGTTGTCAGTAGTTTCTCCCTGTGTCTTGTAGAATGTCTGACAGTCTCTGTGAAGCAGGAACCTTAAGGACTATTGTGGCTTCTTCTGGCAAAGTTCAATGGTCATTTTTCAGGCAATAGCAGTTTCTTGCCAGTGGCTAACCATTGCCACAAACAAAGTAAATTCCATATGGCATTTCTTTGATAGCCATCATACTCTTGAAGTAGATTGGTGATGCCAGGAACAGACAGATCTGTCTCACTGTTCAGAAAAGTTTAAGTTCTTAAAATATTTTCAATGCCATATTCTGTAGGCCTTTGAAGTATTTGAAGATTACCTATCTAATTGAAATATATCTTTATATATCTAAATAACCTAACTAATATGACTATTAGTTTGATTATCATAGATGCCTATTACTTTGTATTTCTTAATTATATTTTACAATTTTAAATGAATTGCATAAACATAATACCTTAAACAATAGTAGAAATATACAGAGTATAACAAAATTAACCTTAAATTTGTATCAATAAACCAAAATCCAAATCAATAAAGAGACTGACTCTGAGCAATAATCAAACCCTCTAAACAAAGATAAACATCCATAATTTTTTGGGAATGTGGGTGTAATTTCTATACTACTTCATATTGATTGGGGGTGCTGGTAATCTTATTGGGATCCTGAGAAAATTTAGGATTATGGTCATGTGCTGACTGGTGTATTCTGTGAAACTGGATCATCTCAGCCTTGAAGCTGTTCCTGATGCAGAGCTCAGAGGAAACTGCAACAGAGGTGATCTGAAATGTTGGATCTTGGCTGTCTGCTCTTATCTGAGGTTTATCAGGGGTCTTCCTTGATCAAACCTGGTTTTTCTTAATCCAGAATGAATCTACAACCTCTCATTTTCTGTGGAAATAAAGAGAAAACCTCTTCTTCAAAGTAACATATCTTTTGACTTTAATTTTTAAGTCAAGGCATTTACAAAATATATAGGTTGGATTAATCTGGATTAATCCAGAAGCATTTATAATCAAATGCCTCTTAGCAGCTCTCTTGCTCCTTCCTCAACAAACAGTTCAAAGACAATACAACATACAGTACCCACACTCTCTGTGTATTTTCCATTTTTATTTGAGTACAGAGTCAGGGAACAAGATAAGGGCTGCCTATTGGATTTGACGTAAGCAACTGAAGTGGCAGGGAAGGCAGGGCTTAGGTAGTTTTCCTGTGTCTGCCATGGTAACTACAAGGTCCCTAGTAGCAAATAGGGCTAAGATCAGTCTAGTGCAAAAGACATCATCTCTGTTTTATAGAGTAATAATCAAGCTCCAGAGAATTTCAACTTTCTTCTGTCCAGGATTATTTAGCTTTTGCATGGCAAACATTAATGTGTATTGTGGCTCTTACCTGTAAGTATAATTTTAGGGTTGCCAAGGCAGGAGGAGCCTAGTCATGAGCCTGCCTTTTAAGATCTGTGCTACATACCAAGGCCTGTTTCAGGCTAGGCTCACACCTGAGCTACAATGTGGTCTTCCAGGGAGTTATTTCTGAGGCAACTGATTTTCTGGAACTTCAGATAGTTATAAGTTGACATTTGGGTGCTGGGAATCAAACCTGGGTCCCCTGGAAGAACAGCAAGTGCTTTTAACTGCTGAGCCATCTCATCAGCCTTTGGCAGTGATTTTTGGTTGTCTTATTTAGTTTGTTCTAGAATCCCTGATACACCTGGAACCCACTAATACTTATACAGTGATGTAAAGTTAATGGTCCTTTTATTCTCACTTACTTTGACTATGGAAAAAATTGTTATTTTCTAGCATCATTTGAAATTTGCCCATGTTTCAGATATAGTAACGAAATTAAATTTTGTATTGTGTAGATAGCTTTTCGTTCTTATTGTTGTGAATATAGACGTCCATTGTTCTTTATATAATTAAAAACATCTGCTCAATAGGATT
Organism: Phyllotis vaccarum; assembly: GCA_033318265.1. NCBI lineage: Eukaryota > Metazoa > Chordata > Mammalia > Rodentia > Cricetidae > Phyllotis > Phyllotis vaccarum. Next base: position 99,578,875 of record JARWLC010000002.1, read on the forward strand.
TTTGCTTCTGTTAGATCTTCCTTCCTCCCTTTTAGTTTTGCCTTATAATTTTCTGAATTTTTTCTTTGCTTATTTTCTTAATTTAAAAAAGATATCTGTATTAGTTACTTAGTTAATTACTTAGTTCTTGTTGCTGTGGTGAAATATCCTGACAAAAGTTAAATTAAAGAAGGGTTTATTTGGTTTAAAGTTCTAGAGAAAATATAGTCTATTATGGCTGGAAAAGTTAAGCAGCAGGAGCAGGAAGCAATGGTGGTCCATAGTCAGAAAGCAAAGAGCCCTTTAGGTAAATGCTGGTCCATCTTACTTTATTCTTCAGTCTAAGACCGAATTTATAGAATGGAACTTTCTACATTTAGGGTGATATTCAGTGTATTTTAGGTAACCCCTCATAGATAGGCCCAGAGATTTATCTTTTCAGTGATTCTAAATCAAGTCCAGTTAACCTTCATAGTATCTTTTGTGACAGTGTTGTTAATCCAGAGAAGTGTGTTTATTTATTTTGTCAGAAATAATTTTTTTTTTTAGGGGGCAGGGTTTCTCTGTGTGTAACCCTGGCTGTCCTGGAACTTACTCAACAAACTGGCCTCAAAGTCAGAGAATCACCCTCCTCTGCCTTCTAAGCACTGAAATGAAAGGCCTGTGCCACCACTACCCAGAAAGATAGATAACTTTAAAAATATTATTTAATTTTATTTTAGGTGTATTTGTGTTTTGTCTAAATGTATTTCTGTGTGAGGGTAGCAGATCCAGTGGACATGAAGTTACAGATAGTTGTGAGCTGCCATGTGAATGCTGTGAATTGAACCTGGATCTTATGGAAGAGCAGCTGGTGCTCTTAACTTCTGAACCACCTCTTCAGCCCCCAAGATAATTTTTAAAGATATATTTTAATATTTATTAAACATATTTTATGTGTATGGATATTTTCTCTACATGTATGTCTGTGCATGACTTTATATGCAATGACTGTAGAGGCCGGAAGAGAGTGTTGGATCCCTTGGGATTGGAGTTACAGTTCATTGTGAGCAACTAAATGAGTGCTGGGAACTGGATCACGTTCATCTTAAAACAAAATAAAACAGTGGCAGAGCTATCTCTCCACAACCAAGATTTATTGTTTTAATTTTAATATGTGTATGTGTATGTATGTATGTATGTATGTGGTTATGTGTAAATGAATGCTACTTACCCAAGGATACCAGAGTTATTGGATTCTCTAGAGCTAGAGTTACAGGCAGTTGTAACCTGCCCATTGTGAGTACTAGGAGTCAAATTTTGGACCTCTTTAAGAGTGCTCTTACCCACTGAGCTCTCTCTAGACTTTTTCCCCTTACAGATAGGATTTATATAGTTCAGGCAGGCCTTGAATTTACAATGTAGCGAAAAACTGACCTTGGACTCTTGATCCTAATGCCTCTCTCTGTCTCTTTAATGCTGAAATTATAGGTATATACCATTGTGCTCAAGAAGATAATTGATAATTTTAATAATTTGATACACATCTCTTTCTTCCCCCTCCTCGCCCCTGGTCAGGGTCTCTGTCCAGCCCAGGATGGCTTTGAATTCTTTGTGTAGCTAAGGTACCTTTTTTTTTTTTTTTTTTTTTTTTTTTAAATGAGTTTTCTTTCATCTTCCAAATGCTGAGGTTATAGACATGTGGTACCATGCCTTGTATAGGTAATTCTGGGGATTGTGTTAACTCTAAGACATCCTGATTAGTAGACAAACAGTTTTACATCTGAACTAGGTATACATTCCTAGCTTCAGAGTTCTGTGTGTAATTTTATTTTTTTGAAAAAATTACATAGTAATTTCTAAACTGATATATTCAGTGTAGAAACATTTTATTGTCATTAAATCAAAAGAAGATATATCTTATGTTCTAATGTTCTAATCATTAATTGCTGGCTAGTCAATCATGATAGTTAATAAGCATCACTAAATTGATGGGATCTAGGATCACCTAAGACAAGCCTCTGGGCATGCCTCTGACTGTTTATTTATTTTAGATTAATTGAGATGAAAAGACCTACCTTAACTGGATAGTGCCATTGCATGGGCTGGGATCCTGGATTGGAAGAAAAGGAGAGCTGAGCTGAGAATTAGCATTAGTATTTCCTTGATTTCTGAATGCAAATGCATGTGGACCAACCATCTCAGGCTTCATTGTTAAAATGAACCCTTTTTTTTTTTTTAAGTTGCATTTGTCAGAGTATTTTATCACTGCTATAGGAAAGTAACTCATATTCTAATTAAGCTACATTATACCCCTCATTCCTCATTTCAGTGCTAATAAGATGAATTTCTAAATTTCAGATCAAGGGCATATATGCACTTTATTTTATGACATTGGTTTTCTGTATTATGTATATCTCTGTGAGGGTATCAGATTCCCTGAACTGGAATTACAGACAGTTGTGAGCTGCCACGTGAGTAGTAGAAGTTGAACCAGGTCTTTTGGAAGAGCATCCAGTGCTTTTAGTTCCCGAGTCTTCTCTCCAGCCCCCCCCCCCCGTATACTTTTTCTTGATATGTGTTGAGAAATTATACTATGCTAGTTTATTCTTCCACTCCCACTATATAAGTTGCATCTGCTTTCCTTCCGTCATTAGTATATTAGGCAGCACCAATCCAGTAACCGCATAGAATCTTAGTTTAGTTTTGTTGTCTTGGGGTTTTATACAGGTTTTTCTCGTAGATGTTCAATTTTTTTTTTAAATATGTAAGTTTATACAGTGTTGTTGTATAATTATTTTAGAAACATTTTAAAAGTTAAAATGATGACATATAATTTGCTACTTTTATTAGTAGTTTTATGAACATGCTTGTCTTCCTGATAAAGAATGTAAAAAATCCTATAGAATTTTAAGTATAAATGCTTTTGTATATTACTCATTAAGCTTGACACTATTAGAGTGTACAATATATAGATGGTTGGAAAAATCCTTAAAATTGCCTTACTAGTCTGTGGTGTCTACTTTTCAATTTTTTATAGATACTGTACTCCAAGATACTTGGATTATGAAGATTTGGAGCGCAAATACTGGAAAAACTTAACTTTTGTGGCACCTATTTATGGAGCAGATATTAATGGGAGCATATATGATGAGGTATATTTATATTTATGTTGTGGTTCTTAAAACATTGGTGATAGTGGTTTTGTTTATTATCTTTAGATAGCCAGGAATTACTCAATTTTATTTATCTTATTCATTATATTTTATTTATTAGCTTTTGAGTATGTGTATTCTTTTCAAGTATGAAAGAACATACTAGTTGGATTCTTTTGTCCTCTCTTTCCCTCTGTGCTGTTTTCTTTTTCTGTTTTTTAAATTTATTTTTATTACCTTAAATTATGTGAATGTATGTTTGTGGGTGAGGATATGCATATTTGTGCAGATGCTTGTGGAGGTTAGAGGCATTGGATTCCTTGGACTCAAAGTAATAGGTAGGTGTCAGCTCTCTGATATGAGTATTGGGAACCAAACTCAGACACTCTGCAAGATCAGCATTCACTATTAACCACTGAGACTTGTTTTTTTTTGTTTTTTGGTTTTTTTTTTTTGTTTGTTTTTTTTATCTCCCCCATTCTTCTTTTGAGTTAGAGTCATATATAGTTTAGGGTAGTTTCAAACTTGCTATTATTTAGCCAAGGATGACCTTTAACTTCTAATAGTTATTTTCTTGAGGACGACTAGCAGGATTACATTCTCTCTGTCAGTTTTGTTCAGGGATCAAATTCTGGTCCATTGGCGTGGTGGCAAGTGCCTTTACTGACTGTACTGTTGCTTCACCTCTCCACTTTTTATAAAGTTTTTATTCATAGATACATTATATGATTTCCTTTTTAAAAATACAGTTTGTGATAGTCTTATCTAGCTATGAGTATTATATTTATCATGACAATTCATCTTTAGTATATCAGCATGTATCTTTCATTTATAATTGAATATTCATATATCAACTTATTTATAGGTCACATGAGATCATCAAAATTTCTCTAATGCTATTTAGAGTAATTTCTGTACCCCTTGTGTATAGGATAAAGTGATGGATTTCCGATTTCTTTAGGGTGGGTTCAATTCCCTGGACTGCAAAACAAAAATTAAATAAATGGAATAAGAATGAATTTTAATATCTACTTAATAAGTTAGTGAGTTTTAGAGTGATCCCTTGGTACATATTCTGTTTCCTAACAATGTTCTTTGTACTCAGTGCATTGACTAGTCCTTATTGCTAACCTTTGCCTTAGTTTCCTTGTTAGATTATTTTAAAGTTTTTGATTTTGAAAAGTAAAACAAGTTAAAAAGTACATGTTTTAGTTTGGGTTTCTGTTATGACGAAACACTATGACCAAAAAGCAAGTTGTGGAGGAAAGGGTTTCTTTGGCTTACACTTCTATGTTGCTGTTCATCATCAAAGAAAGTCAGGACAGAAACTAAGCAGGGCAGGAAATCTGGAAGCAGGAGCTGATGAAGAGGCCATGAAGGGTTGCTGCCTACTGGCTTGCTCCCCATGACTTGATTAGCCTACTTTCTTATAGAACCCGGGATCACTAGCCCAGGGATGGGTAGTTCCAATCCCAAGGGCCTGGGCCTTTCCCCATCAGTCATTAATTAAATGCCTTACAGCTGGATCTTAGGAGGCATTTTCTCAGTTGAGATGACCTGCTTTCAGATTACTCTAGCTTGTGTTAAGTTGACGTAAGACTAGACTGCACAGCATACAAAACAAATTCCAAAGGTCTTTATGACTTCTTGTACATGAACATCTTTGTGTCATTTCTGACTTCAAAGAGGAATGTTAATTAGCATGCTATTCTTGCTATGGGTGCATTTATTACCTGTTATAGGCATCAGCTTCCTCCAGTGATAACTATTATTCTGACATTATAATAATTCTTTCTTTCCCCCTTTCTTATGACAATGTGATTCGTTGTGGCCCATTTCTGAACTTTATATAGTTAGGATTATTTAATATATATATTTTTCCTTCTCTCTTTTCATTTCTCTCTTGTTTCTTGCCGTGTAGCCAGGATAGTCTTGAAATCATATTTCTACCTCTGCCCTCTCAATTCTTCACCCTCAGTTTGGAGATTATAGCTGAGCAGGACCAGCTGGGCTTCGTTGTTTTATTTCCAAGCTTTTATGTATTGTGTGTAGCTTTAGTTCATTCATTTTAATGGCTGTATGTGATTTGGCTTTGTGAATGAGGTAGCTGTCTTCTTGCTAATAGTTATTTGGATTGCTTCTCTTTCTTTATGCACAAGGCTTATATGAATGTTCTGTACATGTTTCCTAAGGCATAGAAACATACCTTTCTGTTTATGTATAGATAGATAGGTGTAATTGTAGATAACAGATGACTGGCTTTAGAAGACAACTTTGAAGTTTATAGTTACACTTGAGCTGTGTTTAAATTATTCCTCTTTTCTGTCCTTCTGTAGATTTTAACTATTCTATCAGGTACATATGTAGCATCTTGTGATTTGTGTTTGTTTGTTTTTGAGAGAGAGTTTCTTGGTGTAACAGCCTTGCCTGTCCTGGAATTCTGTCTGTAGACCAGGCTGGCATTGAGCTCACAGAAATCTGCCTACTTCTGTCTCCCAAATGCCGGGATTAAAGCTGTGTGCTACCTTGTACTAACTTGTGTTTTAAATTGCATTCTGATGCTCCTTCCCGAAGGCCCATTGGCTCTTTGTGGGAACTTTCCCCATTCTGATTCTATTCTTCCTCCCTCACTCTCTCTCCTCTTTTACTTTTTCTCCATCCTTCCTTTTTTGTTCTTCTTTTGCACCTCTCTAGTCTCCTTCCTTCTTCCTTTTCTCCCTACCTTCTCCCTTCCCCTTTTCTTTCCCTTGGACCTCTCAATCCTTTCTGACCTCTCTTTTTAAGTCAGGTTCTTACTCTGAAGCTCTGAATGACCTAGAACTTGATAATATTCCAAACTGATTTGAAAATGGTGATCCCTCCTGCATCTCCTTCCCTAGGGATGGAGCTAGAGGTATGTGTTACCTTGACAACTTTTTGTTTTTGTTTGTCCCTCCCTCCCTCCCTCCCTCCCTCCCTCCCTCCCTCCCTCCCTCCCTCCCTCCCTCCCTCTCCTTTCCTCTCCTTTCCTCTCCTTTCCTCTCCTTTCCTCTCCTTTCCTCTCCTTTCCTCTCCTTTCCTCTCCTTTCCTTTCCTTTCCTTTTTCCTTTCCTTTTTCCTTTCCTTTCCTTTCCTTTCCTTTCCTTTCCTCTCCTTTCCTCTCCTTTCCTCTCCTTTCCTCTCCTTTCCTCTCCTTTCCTCTCCTTTCCTTTCCTTTCCTTTGCTTTCCTTTGCTTTCCTTTGCTTTCCTTTGCTTTCCTTTCCTTTCCTTTCCTTTTTCCTTTCCTTTCCTTTCCTTTCCTTTCCTTTCCTTTCCTTTCCTTTCCTTTGCTTTCCTTTCCTTTCCTTTCCTTTTTCCTTTCCTTTCCTTTCCTTTCCTTTCCTTTCCTTTTTCCTTTCCTTTCCTTTCCTTTCCTTTCCTTTCCTTTCCTTTCCTTTCCTTTCCTTTCCTTTCCTTTCCTTTCCTTTCCTTTCCTTTCCTTTCCTTTCCTTTCCTTTCCTTTCCTTTCCTTTCCTTTCCTTTCCTTTCTTTTCTTTTTCTTTTTCTTTTTCTTTTTCTTTTTTTGAGGTATGCCAGAATCAATATGAAAGCCTAGTCTGTCCTCAAATAAATACAAATTCTGTCTCCATGCCTATAATCCCAGTTATTGCAAGGCCGAGGCAGGAAATTCATGGTCATATAAATGTTTTGTTCAAGAGCACCATCTAGTGAGTGAAGTTTTCTAAGCTACTAAAGCTGTAAGTTTAAATGCCACAAAGCCAAAATTATCCAAAAAAAAAAGAAAGGAATAATTGGTTATCATGATATATTTTTTGGTAGCCATCAAGATTTGTTCTGTGAGCACTAAATGCCAGCTTACAACTGTTTGTAATTCCAGTTCTAGGGATCTGCCTGTAGTTAAATCACACAGATAGAACTGCGATCAAAACATCAATGCACATAAGATACAAAAAAAAAAAAAAAAAAGAAAAAGAAAAGAAAAATGAACTTGCATGGCATTTTCATGAATCCTTAGATTTATTTAATTCTCTCTTTTCCATCTGCTACCCAGTCTCTCCTCTAATTCCTGCTTACGCCTGTAATACCCTCTTTCCTACTACTTCCATTTCTTAATGCCTGTTCTAGCCTTCGTTACTCCCATAGGTCACATTCTAACTTCCTGCTTCTACAGGAACTTCAACTTAATAGACAAATGCAAAAACCTTAAATTAGTGTCTCTCCATGAGAGAAAACATACCCAAGGTTACCTCACACTTCATCTCTTTTTCAATTTCATTAGTTTTCTTGAATGCTTCATAACTCTGGTTTTCTTTATAGTTGACTAACATCTCTAGTGTGTGTGTGAGCCACATTCTTCTTGGCCACATGGCTATTATTGTGAATAAAAATCAATGAACAGGGTTGTGTTGGTGTCTCTATAGTAGGATACAAACACTTAAGGTGTATGCTTAGGAGTGGTATAGCTGGGTCATATGTTATTCTTTATTGATACCTTGTGGGAAAACTCCACACTGATTTACACCTGTTTACAACAGTAAAGAGCAGTTTACATTATCATTAAAATAAATCAAGGTTTTTCTTTCCCCACTTCCCAGTATTTGTTGGCATTTTTCTTTTTCCTTGATAATCATTCTGACTGAACTGGAGTTAAATCTCAAAAGTATTTCTCTGATTACTAATGAGTAATGAATTGAACCTCTTTAAAATATGTATTATCCATTTGTATATATCTTCTCTTGAAAATTCTCATTTTACTTTTGTGGTCCATTATTTGATTGGATTATGGTTGTCTTGAGGTTCATTTTGTATGTGGCTCACAAATACTTTCTCTTCCTTTTAGGAAGACTTTTTACTCTATAACAGTTACTGTTGCAGTATAGATCTTTGGAAATTTTTCATTTGTTGAGGTTTGCTCTTATTTCCTAAGCCACTAGATATAGTCAGATTATGTTGTTAACATTGTAAATAATTGTCCTGCCTACTGGTTTAATAGAAATGCTGATTGGCAAAAGGCAGACAGGAAGTGTGGGCAGGGCTACCAGACTAAGAAAACTCTGGGAACAGGAAGAACAGAGCAGAAATGTCACAAAGACTCCAGAGTTGCCAGACAAGCCAGAAGATGCAGAGGACAACTATACTGCTCTGAGAAAAGGTACCAAGCCCCATGGCTGAACAGGATAATAATCATGGGTTAGTTTAAGGGTAAAGAGCTAGCAAGTTATATGCCTGGGCCCCAGGTCAATCAGCGTACAGTTAATATAAGTGTCGGCGTGTTTCAGTGGGACTATGGGACTGTGGATCTGAGGTCCAGGCCATGAGGCAGGCTGGAAAGTCTGGGCACCAAGGCAAGATCGGACATTCAGGGCCAGAAACCTCATACAACAACTAGAGTACTACTCAGAAAGCCTCCAGTTATGCCTATGTCTCAAAATAGTTTTCCTCTAGAAAAGTGATTCTCAACCTTCCTAATGCTGTAACACTTTAATATAGTTCTCATGTTGTGGTGATCCCCAAACATACAATTATTTTGTTGTTACTTCATAACTGCAATTTTGCAATTGTTATGAAGTATAATATAAACATCTGATATGTAAACTCCATGAAAGAATTGCTTGACCCCAGAGGGGTTGTGACCCACAGGTTGAGAAATGCTGCTTTAGATACTATTGAGGTTCAGCTCTTGTGTTAAGGCTTTTGATGTATTTGGAGTTCTTTTTTGTTTGTGCTGTGACCAAAGTTTTAGTTTCAATTTTCTACACGTATGTATTCAGTTTTCTTCACACCATTGTGAAAGATGCTGTCATTATTTCATTTTCTTTATTTTTATGATTTTCTCTATCTCTCTCAGCAGATAATATAATTTATACATTGAATTATGTGCATTGTAGGACCCCCCCCCCCGATAGTTAGTAGTATATCTTATGACTTTTTCAGTCACATTGTTATTTTACCTCCCTCCCAGCATCTTCTGTATTTACCTCCATCCTCTTGCCTGAAGGTACCCTACCTTTCTCCTTTCCCTTATCTGGTCACATGATTCATGCCATTCCCCTTCACCTTCTTCCCACCTTTTTCTATATTTCCCTACCTTCCTTTCCCTAAGGAGTCCCCACTCTTCCCATTTCCCTGATCAGGTCACTTGTACTTTGCTATTCCCTTCTCTATGCTCCCCAACTTCTATATCCTAACACTGGTCCTCTCATGTTACTTCTTTCCTTATGTACTCATATCTGAAGATTTGGAGCTAGGAAGCTGTAGTAAGAAAACTTGTGACATTTGCCTTTTTGTGTCTGGATTACCTCAGTTCATATATCTTTTTTATTTCACCCATTTGCCTCCAAAGTTTATGATTTTGTTTTTCTTTACCACTGAGTAGTATTCCATAGTGCATATATACCACATTTTCATTATCCATTAATTGGTTGTAGGACACTTTGGTTCTTGCCTCTTCCTAGCTGTTATAAATAGAGCAGCAGTCAACATGGCTGAGAAAGTATTGATGGAGTATAATGTCTAGTCCTTTGGACATATTTTTACATCATATGGTAGATTTATTTTTAGCTTTCTGAGAATCAGTGACTGTAACTGTTTGAACTCCCACTAACAGTGAATGAGAATTTCCTTCTCCCCACATTCCATCAAGATTTGTTGTCTGCTGTTCCACTGATCATTTGCTATTCTGACTAGTGTAAGATGAAATCACAGAGTAGAATTGATTTGCATTTTCATAATGGCTAGGGATGATGTACACTTGTAGAGGTATTTTGGTATGTTTTATCTTCATTTTCATCTAATTCTAGTTTTCTACTTTTGCTTTTTAAATTTTCTTGATTTTCACTGTGGCTCTATTTCATCATTGAGTAATGTCTTGTTTACCATCCAGGACTTTATGAGTTTCTGTGTTTTTTTCTTGCAGTTGCTTTTTAGTTGTATTTTATTGTAGTCAGGATACAAAAAGTTATTTTAATTTTCCTGTATTTGTTGAGAGCTTCTTTGTATCCCAATATATGATCTATTTTAAAGAAAGTTTCATGTAATCCTGAGACAAGAAGAGAGAAAAAGTATAAAATAAACAAAAAAGTGAGTGAAGAAAGAAAAGAAAGTATAGAGCAAGAATAGAAGAAGCCTGAGGTGGTTTGCTAAGCATGATACTGGGATATTAATTACAGGGGACAAATCTGGAGGGAATAAGAGCCTGAGCCTGGAGGCGTTGTAACTTAAGGAAACGGACTAGCCAGTTTTGGCCTCAGTACACCTGTCTTTGTTTTTTTTTCTTTCCCTGCCTGGAGGTCTTCTGTGATGGGCCATGTTCTTCTCCCTACTGGATCTAACTTTGGTTGTTGAGATTACTGTTGCTGTCTTGATATATGGGCAGTTTTGGATGTTTATAGTTCGTAAATGAGTTTTAGGTAGGGTCACACCTCTGAGCTTTTTCTGGGCATCTCATTGTAAATGCTCTCACCAACCCTATGCAGCCATTAGCAGTGTCCTGTAAGATGTTTGGCATTTGTGAACTTTTGACCAGATTACCAATTTACTGAACATTATTCAGATGTTATTCACCTGTTCCCCTCTCCCCACGTAGTTTTACCATATTCTGTTTGTCAACCCTCAGTGTGTAATCTCATAATATCTCAGTCCTGAGAATCTAATTCCTGGAGGCTTTATTGTGTCAGAAGACTTTGAAATGGTCTTTCTTCTGTTCTGTCAGTTGTCAGTCTTAAACCCAGCCTTAACAACTGTTTTCTTCCTGATTTTCTTTGTTATTGCTGTCGCTGTCTTAGGAATGAATGGCCTCTTCCCTGCCCTGGACTGCTTAGAGTTTGTGTCTGTTTCTTTCAGCTGTGTGCCTAGTATTCCCTGAAGACGTCGTTAGAACATGCTTGTTGTTTGCCATCTTGTGCCCTTTTCCAAGTTTTATTTTATTTATTTTCATTCATTAATTTTTTTTTTTAATGTGTACCACATCCCTGCAGTGCCTGTGGAGGTAAGAAGAGGGCATTGGATCTCCTGGCACTAAGAGTTACAGGTGATAGAAAGCCTCTGTGTGGGTGCTAGGAATCAAATCCAGGTCATCTTGAAGAACAGCCAGTGCTCCTAAGTACTGAGCCATCTCTCCAGACCAGTTTTTTAAAAAAATTATATTTTATTATTATTTTTTTATTTATGGGGGGGCACCCATGCCATGTGCATATGTTGAGGTCAGAGGACAATTTTTTGGAGTTGGTTTTCCCGCTCCATCTTTACGTGGGTACTAAGGATTGAACTCAGTTTGCGGGATAAGTGTGTTTACTTACGGAGCTGTATATGTGCAATATCAGGCCTGAGGCCGCACAGTCAGTATGTCCTAGGCCAGCCAACCCCCAGAATTAACTCAAGGTAATAACCAAATAAGGACAAGCCTAGAACCAGAATCTTCTTAACAGCTAAGCTGTTTTCATTAATTATTGTTTATTATTCATTAATTTTGTTCTTTGGTAGTTTGAGTATTTATATAATGTACTCTGTTTGTTTTTCTGCTCCCACCCTTTATGGTTTCTTCCCTTCTCTGTCAACCTATACCCCTGTACCCCCCATTCATACTGGTTCCCTTACCATGCTCAGGACTTTTGTTTTATTTTGCAACACATTTAGTTTAACTTGTCCCTCAGTTAGGAATATTGGATTAGAATTACCCTTTGGAGCCTGATGGAGTCACTAGTTGGTCTATGACTAAAGACAATAACTTTCCCTTCCCCTTGAATCTCTGTAAGCAATTCCTTAGTAAACCCTGTTCTTGAGTTAGTAACCTTTTGATAAAATCAGTTTGTACAAATGCTATTGTCAGCCGTTAGAAAGATCAACAGTAGATCAATTTAATGCTACAAATGACATTTTCATGATGGGAACAGGTTTATAACCTGTCTCATCTATGAGCTCCTTTTTATGACCTCATTTGTGTTTATAATAATAGACTTGGGAATTTCAGAATCTTTAGTTTTTTATTGTTGTCATATAACATGTAGTGATCAATCACCTTTCTTGTTCATCATGTATATTTGTTTTTTCCAACTTGGTAAAAATTTAGACATAGGGAAAAATAATCTTAATTGAGAAAATGCTTCTATAAGATAGTTCCGTAGGCAAAGCACTGGGGTATTGTCTTAATTAGTGACTGATGTGTAATGATTTGGCCCATTGTGGGTAGTGCCTTCACTGTGCAAGTAGTCCTGCAGTGTATGAAAAAAGCAAACTAAACAAGCCAGGAGGAACAAATGAGTAAGTAGTGTTTCTTTTAGGCCTTTGCTTAAGTACCTGTCTCCGCACCCCCCTTGCCTTGGCTTCCCTTTATGTAATAGACTACAACTCTATGATAAATAAAATATTTTCCTCCCTAATTTGTTTTTTGCTTAATGGTCTTTATCACAACACTAGAAACCAAATTAAGGCAATTACTTAATTTGCTTTTAGGCAAAGTTTCAGGTAGTTTTTGCTACTCTAGAACTCACTGTATAGTTGAAGATGATTCTGAAATCTGGATCATCCTGCTTTTGCTCTCCATGTGCTTGTATTACAGGTGTGTACTACCATATCTATTTTATGCTGTACCAGTCATTGGAATTAGGAGCTTGTTTATTCTAGACTGGTACTTTTTTCAATTGAGTTGGATTTTGTTTTATTTTATTGAGACAAATTCTTATGTAACCTATGCTGGAGATTGACATTGATACTATGATCTATTTTTGTGGTAGACAATTAGGGATGTGATTATGTATGTGTACCACCACTTGGAGCTTTGGAACATGTTGCAGTTAATGTATTAATATTTGAATGGCGTATGAATTCCAGGGTGCACCATTTAAGCCAAAGATCTGACATTTCCCTGTACCTTTTAAAAATAAAATATTCATGTTTTCAAAGTAATTATACATGGGCTTGCAAATGCTATTTTTATAACTATCATTGAGGAAATAATTCTGGATTTATATGGTTTTAGGCAGCCTTGGGACTCTCTACCTCAGGACTCTGCTTATTCTGGATAGGAGAATGTTTTGTAATAGTTGTATGGAGAGACTAGATCTTTATAAGTTGACTGTCATCTGTCATGGCCTAACTGATCAAACTTAACAGAGTAATAGCTGTGACATAAAGAACCATCGAGAAAACATCAGATTTTCAAATGCTGGAGAGCAGATGTCTCCCCCACCCCATGTGTGAATGTGTATATGTGTTTCTAACATAGAACAACCTTAGGTGTTATTACTCAGGCTCTGTTTGCCCCCCCCCCCTCAGGTAGACCTCAGCAAGTAGACATATGAATTCCTGCCTCCCTAGAACTAAAATTATAAGTGCATGTCACTATACCTAGGTTGACTTATTTTTTATTTACTTTTTGTGGGTCCTGAGAATTGAACTCATGGAGCTAGCTATCATCTTAGCCTCCTGATTGTATAACTAACCAACCTTTTCCTTCCTTCCCTTGCTAGCGTCCTCTCTTTCTATCTTTATATTTTTTATTACTTAAAGCAATTCTAAAATTTAAATATATTTTAATCATGTTCTTCCTCTCCCCCAAGTTTGTTCAGATCATCTCTTTTTCCTCTACATACCCAACTTTTAGTTTTTTTTCCTAGAAAATAAACTAAAAATCCCAACACAACAACAAAACACCAAAACCTAGAAAAAAAATACATGACCCAAGAAGAAAATAAACTAAAATCAAACCTTAATGAACTCAAAGCACTCAAGTATCCATGGAGCCCATTATTTATTTATCAACCACTCCTGAATATGAATGAATATTCCAGGTCTTTCTGGAGTGGTTGGCATACCCAGTGCTGTCCCACTGGAGAACACTGATTTTCCCCTTTCTCAGTAGGTATAAATGACAGTTTTATTATTAACTCGTACCCTAGTGGTTAGGTTTATAGTCATTCATTCATTCATTCATTCATTCATTCATTCATTCATTCATTTATTTATTTATTCATTCATTCATTCATTCTTTAAAACTGTAACAAAGTAAAATATAAGAGAAACCAAAATCTATCACTTTGAAGTCCAACAAGACAGATCAACAGAAGACAAAGAACTCAAGGGAGGGCAAGTGAGTCAGAGACTTCACTAGTTTGTCCACTCAGGAATCCCATAAAAACAGTAACTGATAGCCATAATATAAGCACAGAGGACCTGGTGTAGACCTGTGCAGGTCCTTTGTGTGCTGCTTCAGTCTCTGATTCATATGAGCTTTGCTTATGTTGGTTTAGAGGGCATTGCTTTCTTGGTGTCCCCATCCTCTCTTACTCTTTCATATCTTTTGCTTCTTGTTCTGCAGGGCTTCCTGAGCTCTGAGGGGAGAGTTTTGATGGAGACATCCTATGTAGGGCCGAGTGTTCCAAGGTCTCTCACTTTCTGTGTAATGTCTGACTGTGAGTGTTTATATTTGTTTCTGTTGCCATCTGCCGCTGGAGGAAGCTTCTCTGGTTGCACAAGATATTGATCTATGAATATAATAGAATATCATTAGGAATCATTTTATCACTACTCTATTATTATTATTACTATTATTATTATTATTATTATTATTATTATTATTATTATTTTAAATCCCAGTATTATTTGATTTTCCTCTGGGTCCCTGGGTTATCTAGTCTCTGGTTCTTGGGTCACCTAAGGTCAAGTATGAGCTTTAAGTCAGATGACTTATTGCTTGGTTACTTCCACAGGCTTTGTGCCACCTTATCTTGTAGACAGTACAGCAGCATTGTACATAAAGAATTTGTGGCTGGCTTGGTTTTTATCCTTTTTTTTTTTTTTTTGATAGTTTGTAGAATACTTTGTTCCAACAAAAATGGACATAGGGGTAAAGGCTTTTTTAAGAGCCTTCTCACTAATTGGACACCTCCACGTGCACTGAGTTGTATAGGTTTGTCTTCAGCAATGGTGCCTTGCTGTCAGTTTGTGGAGAGCAACCTGTAGTCTCAGCAACATCATGGGTTGTTTGAGGATTCCTGTGGGGCCCATTTGGCCAACAACTCAATTAGATGTCACCCAAACCCATTTACTGGAAGCTTCATTTGGCGAGAAGAGACAGTTTGGTCTCTAGCTCCCCCATTATTTTGTGATTTCATTTAGATAATCTTTATATATGTATTTTAGGAGGTTTTTATTTGTATTAGGTTTCCATACTACCTTTCAAATGTCCCATAGTTTTAGCTATCTCTTCCCATATTCTCTACCCATATTCTCCTTTCCCAACTCCACTCACTCAATCTTTCCACTCCAGAGGGTTCCCCATCTATTAATATCTATTCTTTCCCCTTTTCCTAATGCTATCTATCTATTACCCCAATCCCTTCCTCTATACTTCCTCTCCGTGGTTCTGTGAATTGTAGCTTGGTTTTCATAGACCTAGCAGCTATTATCTATGTATAAATGAATATATACATATTTGTCATTCTGTGCCTGGGATACCTCACTCAGTATTATTTTTCTTTTTCTATTTTTATTGATTTCATGATGTTTTTTTTTTTTTTCATGGCTGAGTAATAAATACTCCATGATGTCAATGTTCTACATATTTTTATCCATTTCTCTGTTTAGGGACATCTGGGTTGTTTATAGGGACATTTAGTTTGTTTATAATTTCTGACTATTATGAATAAAACAGTAGTGGACTTGGTTGAGTAAGTGTCTCTGTGGTAGGATGAAGCATCTTTTGGGTATACATGACCAGAAGCAGTATAGTTGGATCTTGAGATAGATTGATTCTGATCTTCCTGAGGAAATACCAGACTGATTTCCAAAGTAGTTGTATGAATTTGTACTCCTACCAGCAATGTATGAGTCTTCCTCTTAATCCATAACCTTTGCCAGTAGAAGATGTCACTTGTTTTGTTGATCTTAACATTCTGATAGGTGTAAAATAAAATTTCACAGTGGTTTTGGTTTCTGTTTTTCTAATGGCTAAGGTCATTGAACATTTCTTTAAGTGCTTTTCAGCCCTTTTAATTTTCTCCATTGAGAATTCTTTGTTTAGATCTGTACCCCATTTTTTAAATCAGGATATTTGGTTTCTTTATAATTAGTTTATGATTTCTTTAAATGTTTTAGATATTAGACCTCTATTGGAGATATAGTTAGTAAAAATATTTTCCCATTCTGTAGGGAGCTGACTTGTCAGAATGGTGAAGTTGCAGAGAAGTGTGGTGCATGTGGGGTCCATGGTAGAGAGCTGTTTTATAGGTCATCAAACAGTCACAAAAGATGAGCTAAAAGAAAAAGCCAGATAGTGACATTTTACTATAGGAAAAGCTTGGGGTGTCCTGAGACCAAGTCCCAGGGGAATGTAAGTGGTCTGGGAAGTGGGGCTCAGGCCAACAGACTGCAGCAGGACTAGGGATAAGTTTGAGGAGACCAGAATGGAGGATATGTAGGACATCTAATTCCCTTACATGAGTTTCAGCCTAGGCTGGCTGCTGTGGATCCCTGGTAGAGAGGTTGAGTGACTTGGTGAATTAAAAGAGAATTGAAGATGTGCTAAAAGGAAAGCTGAAAGGTGCCATCAAGAAGAAATGGGATCTTGCGCATGTACAAGACGCTGAGTTATTAGGAGATGGACATGGACTTGCAAGTAATGTTTCTGTGGATGAGCTGTAGCAGGACTAAGGATCTTTAGGTTTTTTTTTTTTTTTTTTAAAATCAGGAATTTTAGTGAAGTGGCTCGTTTATTTGTATGGTCATTCAGCTTAAAAATGGTTTCTATATTATGATGCTTATTTATTCATATTAATTCTGTAAAGATTTCAAACAGGATTCTTACCAAATTGTATGGACTGAAGTATGGTTGGACTTGAGTTAAGAGATGGATCACTATTATTGCATGAATTCTATTTGGTATGATAAT
This sequence comes from Phyllotis vaccarum, assembly GCA_033318265.1. Taxonomy (NCBI): domain Eukaryota; kingdom Metazoa; phylum Chordata; class Mammalia; order Rodentia; family Cricetidae; genus Phyllotis; species Phyllotis vaccarum. The sequence goes on from JARWLC010000002.1 coordinate 99,595,853, forward strand.
AAATACATGGAGCCTGATATTGGGGGAAAGCTGAAGTATCAGAGAGATAAATAAACAAATCACAGCCACTTCTCACCCAGCCAACTCCTCAGGCCTGTCTCCACAAATCCTTAGACTCCAAGTCTCTCCTTCCTTAGCTGAAAAAGCAAGTGGCTGAGGAACTCCTCCCTTCCCTGACTCTTTCCTAGTTCTAGGATTGAAGGTGTGTGCCACCACTGCTTGGCTCTGTTAGGCCTTGAACTCACAGAGATCCAGGCAGTTCTCTGTCTCGGAATGATGATATTAAAGGAGTGGGTAACTACTCTCTTACCCTCATGTGAGTTGCTCTGTTCTCTGTTATTCAAGACAATTTTTTAAATTATATATCATCACACACCTAACAAATAACAAATTAATCGACATAATTTTATTGGACTTATATGAGGTTCCTTTAGTTTAATTCTTGCATTTTTAAAGAAGAATTTGACCAGATTTTTAGCAGCAATGTTCCCAGCACAGGGCTTCAGTTGTAGATAGGACAACTATTTTGTGAACTAAAATGCTTGAATGATTTCTTCTTTTTCATTGCTTCTTGAATATTTTTTCTTACTCCAATGTGTTAGGAAATGGAATTAGTTTATTAACTAACTATTTAAAGATTTAAATAAACACTGAACAACCCTAAAGGTTTTTAGTGTAGAAGGAAAATGATAGGAGTGGTCATTTGTAAGGTCACTATACTACATATTAGAGAGAGCTTTTTTAGTTCAAATAGAAGATTTAGTGCTATTATAGCACTATGTGGAGGTTGAAATGGATTTAACAGCATCATAGATGCCCTGTGAATTGATACAACATGTCCAATTTTGGTTATTAGAGTTTTACTGAGAGGAAAGTATATAGGAAAGACTATAGTCTGCTAAAACATTCTAAATAGCCATGAATTATAGTAAATTATTGATTGGTAATTCTTTTAAAATGAGAAATTTTAAATCATTTTTAGTACTTTTTTTTTTTTTTTTAAGTTCTTCTGTAACCTAGGCTGGCCTTAAACTTAGTATGGACCTGAGTTGGCTTCATATCTTCCTGGCTCCAGTTCCCAAAGTTTCAAAACTATAGGCATTTGCTACCATTCCAGCCACTTTTAACAACAACAAATAATAACACGACAAAACACCTTTTATTTTTATACCACTAATTATAACCATTTGTTTTTTATACCACCAACTATCTGGGGTTAAATAAAACTAATGATTCTAGCAATTTTATCAGAATTTAGATGAATTGTTTACTGGTGAAATTATGTATTTGAATTTTCTCATCAATATATGCTTTTATTATTTATTAGGGACTACTCTGAGCACAGAGTTTATGGTTTGAAAAAATGTGAATTTCTCCAGTAGCATTAATTTTGTAGGACATGGTGGATTACATACTACAGTAAAATGGACATGACTGGGGGAGGGTTTTCAGAAGTTTATGCCTTTTTCTGTTGATTTCCTAAGAGTATGTTTCATGTTGAATAGATTTACAGAACTAATGTGTAAACAAAAAAACAATAAAAACTTTAGCTCTCAAATTAAATACATGTCAAATATCAGTATCATATAACTAGTTATCTTGATTTAAATTAAAAATGATTGTTACTGTTTTCTGTTCTTGGGTAACACCAAGTGGGAAGTGAGTTCTTACCTTTAATTTTCATTGAGAATAATACAGTTATTATGTAATTTTACCTTAGTAATTATATAGAAACACAATATGTTGATAGTAATTTTGGAATAATTTTAATGAATATATGTCTATCACTTTTGAAAACTTTCCATTTTTAGGTAATGAAAGGTAACACTGTAGTGCCTAACAAATGGCTGTTTAACTAATAAATGCTCTTTTCATTTGCTAACATTGACTTTGCTCTCTCTCCCTGTCTTGATTCTTTCTAGGGTGTGGATGAGTGGAATATAGCTCGCCTCAATACAGTCTTGGATGTGGTTGAAGAAGAGTGCGGCATTTCTATTGAGGGTGTAAATACCCCCTATCTGTATTTTGGAATGTGGAAAACAACATTTGCATGGCACACCGAGGATATGGATCTCTACAGCATTAATTATCTCCACTTTGGGGAGCCCAAGTCTTGGCAAGTCACTTGTTTAATATTCACATCCTTTAGAGTTGTGAGGCATTGAGTGTTGTACATTATTGAAGAGAATTAATTCTTTTCTTGTATAAGGAAGTATTGGATTGTAATCATATAATCATTTCTTCTAGGTTTTTGAGTAGAAACTTTAAGCCCAATGGTTTCCAGTGGATGTTTTGTATGCTATGGATTAATATAATTTTCATCTCTAAATTGTGAAGCACCTTTATGAGGATTTGTACATTTGTAATGTGTAAGATAGGTTTGACTTCTTTGTAGATGGATAGCTTTCCCCTGTACCATCTGACCTCACAGCATCTTATAAAATAACTATTTAGGGGCTTACTATTAATTACAAGCTGTTGGGTTTATTGCTCAGACATTGCTAACTAGCCCCTGCAATGCAAATTAACCCATTTCTATTAACCTATTTTGTTGCTACATGGTGCATAGCTTGCCATTCATCACTTTCAAGTCTTGCTTCTTGTGCAGCTGACCATGTCTCCTCTGACTCTTCCTACTTCTTTCTATATCTTTTCTGCCTGGCCATAAGCCAAAAAGCTTTATTATTAACCAATGAGAGTAATACATATTCATAGCGTACAGAAAGGCTGTACTTTTTTGGATGTATCGATTTAAGAATTTTGGTTAGTTGGTTCAGCTTCATCTTAGTGACAAACCTCATTTGGTGTGCGTGCCAGGACAGGACGAATGAATCAGGGGTCTTTTAGCATTCTGTAGAATATAGTATTGGTACAAATGGCAGCACACTTAAGTTGATATGTGGTGTCTATAGCTTTGAAGATGGAGTTTCATTTTTCACCCCAAAGTGGTTCTGAACTCATAGTAATCCTTCTGTTTTAATGACTTACTACTGGGATCACAAATGTGAGTTGCCAAACTGGATTAATATGTGGATCTCTCTCTCTCTATCTATCTATCTGTGTGTGTGTGTGTGTGTGTGTGTGTGTGTGTGTGTGTGTGTGTGTGTGTGTGTGTATCCCTTGCTGACCTGATCTTACTCTATAAATTACATGGGTCATAGACTTCCAGTGATCATTTCTGCCACTGCCTTCTATATCTTGGGAATAGAGGCATGTGCTTTTGTTTTGTTTTTGTTTTTGCTTTTGTAATGACTTTAACATGTGTCAGTGTAATAGGAATATATATACTGCATTCATTACCTGTTTTTAATTACTAGTTTATTAGTAATACTAGTTATTTTTGTTTTGTTTTTAGCTGTAGTCAATTTCTAACATAAATTCAATTTCCTCTAATTCATTTGTATGCAAACTGATATTAGCCTTCTATGTGTATGTGTGAATATAGGAAGAAAATACATATAGGAAAATATTGGGGTATGAGGAAAGATTGAAGGTAAAGGATAGAAGTAAAGAAAGCATGTTTTTAGCAAATTGTTTTTCGAGTTTCAATTCAACCATGGAATTCCAGTTTTTTGGTGGTAGATAAGCACATAAAAAATGCATTTAATAGTAAAAGTATAAAACCCAATGTGAAACTACTTAAAATGGATCCTCTCTGAGTACAGCTGAGATGCACAGACTTTTGGTCCAGCTAATCTCATTGTGTAATTTCATTTGTAGGGTTTTTTATAATAAAATTTTAATGAGATTACTCTGACCAATAAAATTTTCTTTCTGTTCTTAATAAAATAGCACAAATTATACAAGGGAAAGTACTGGTAAGATGGGGATATGTATTATGCAAATTATCCCTATGCTCTATTCAAAGTGAAACTGGAAGAGGTTATTCTCTTAAGAGAGATAACAGTGTTTCATGATGGGAAGTACCCTAGAAGAACATCCAAAACATGGTATCTTCTATATTGTTAAAAAGTTGGACCACATGCCCTGTCTGAGCATCTTTAAAAACAAACAAACAAACAGACACATTAATAGCAGGTCTCTCAGGTTAGTCTCTGACACTGTTTAACTGAGTATGGCCTTGGATTCCCAATCTTTTAGTGCTTGTGTTCAGAGTCTGGCATCAGAGGGGAATACTACTATACTTGGTTTAATTAAATACTTTTTATACTTCCCTAAACATTGTAAATCATATGCAAATTCTTTTTGGGGATACCTGCAATGGTATGGCTGCTATACTTTGACTTACATTACCATACCACCTAAACACACCACCTAAAGAAACCACAAGAACCTTGATAAATGATTATTAAATTTCAAATCTGTAATTTTTAGGGAAAAATGGCAAAGTTAGTGAAATTTATATGTGTTTTGTATGAAATGAGAAATTATACTTAAAAATCCTCATTCAAGATATAGTGGACCACAAACTGACTTATTTTTCTGTCTCTTTCTGAATCCTTTCTAGACTGTTAATCTTTCTGCTTCAATAGTAACTTGTAAGAGATGCATGCATGATATTTAATCTTATTTTATGAAAGTTGAAAAAATGACTTTCATGTGTGAGTGAGGTCTATTAATAGTTTTGTAGGCATTGCGTTTATGACCCCAAGTATGTTCAGCTTTAGTAGCTTAACTTTCAAGACGTAGGGCTTGAAGGGAAACATTTGTCTTGGTGACTCTATTTATTTTAATTACATTTTTTAGGAATTGTTGTTTCTTTCAAATCATGTTTGGAAATCTGGACAAATGTGGTAGTGGCTGCTGCTCATTTTCTATGAACACCATTGCTGATAGTTGATCCGTGTTAGGAAATGGGAAGGTTATTTGCATCATCTAATGTTTTTAAAAAATTCATTGTATTTTATTTGTTGAATATTTTTAAGTAGTTGATATTAGGAAGAAAAGGGTTTTCAATATTCAATAATTTGTGAAGTAATTATTCTTAATGCCCCTTTCATGGGAAAAATATCGTACAGATACATACAAAACATTAACTAGAAAAATGTGAAATCTGATATTTTTAAGGTAAATTTTGTGCACTTACTGTTTCACTAGCTTTTCTACTAACAATTTCAGTCAATTTTTGTGTGTTTGTGTGTGTGTGATTGCCCACAGCATTAATTTGTGTGTGTGTGAATAGCTACTAACCCTTATTTGGGATCTCAAATTAAAAAGAATGTCTGTCTTTCTGATGGCCTGTTTTGCTTCAGTATTTTGTCTATACATATTACTATTGGAATTTCTAATTCTTTTTTTTTTTTTTTTTTTTTTTTTTTTAAAAACTCATAGGTTGCATATGGCTAAGCCCATGCTGTGGTTCTTTTTCAGGGTTTTTGATGTAGTATAGTTGTAGGCCTACATGTCCTGCCTGTGCATTTTCAAGGCTGCTATTTAATTGGTATCTTCTTGCAAGGATGTTGTGTTCATTCTACTATTGCAGCTCACATGGTATGGAAAGGTTATTCTCAGTTTTGTGAACTAGATAGTGTTGTAGTGCGGTTTCTTGGTGCCGGGTGGCCAGAGGCCCAGACCCTGTTGCGCCAGACCCCTTAGCTGCCCAGCCGTCTAGCCGCCCACCACTCAGGCCCCCAGAAATGACTTAGACACTTACATTAACTTTATGCTGTTTGGCCTATGGCTCAGGTACATTGCTAGCTAGCTCTTACATCTTAAATCAACCCATTTCTATTAATCTGTCTGCCACGTGGCCTGTGACTCACCTGTGTTCCTTACATGTTGCTCCTTGGGTGGCTTGCTGGATCTGCCCTGCTTCTCTTACCTATGCTCTGATTTCTCCTCTTCCTTCTTCTATGGTGCCTGTCATGGCCCAAAACAGCTCCTTTATTTAAAGATTGAGATTCACAGAAAACAGAAAGGCATTCCCACATCAAGATAGCATTAGGATCATCTCTCAAACGTAATAAATTTGAGAAGAAAGAAGATTGTACTGGGCAGAAAAAACAGTTGAGTAGTGTTGGAGCCCTGGGAAGATTCCATAGACAGATATATAGCTGCCAAGACTCTTCAGAGTGTCCCAGGTTGAGACAAGGGATCTGGCCTTTATACTCAAGTTGTCCCACTGATCACGTGTGAGGCTCACTCCCCTAAAAGGAGTACATTTTAAAGATGATATAAATTTGAGGTGACTGTGGAATGAGGAGTTTGTAAGAGCACAACATTGAAACTAGTTAATAAAGTTAGTAATTTGAAAATCAAACAAACACACTTGTGGATTCACAGTTATTCCATTTTCATTTTGATGTAATTTATTAGGAATATGTCATAATTAATGTATTAGAATATTTTAGTCTTAAAAATAGTTTTAGTTTATGATTCATGCTTTTATAATGAGAAGCAAAAAACCCAGTCTCTCAATTTACAGCTAGCTACCTGGAGTAGAGTAATGACTTTGTTCTTTTCATTTGTAATTTGCAATTTATTTTAAAATTCCACCATTATTTTGATGATCGCTTTAAAGGTAGGTGTGTCCTTGGAAGAGATACAGACTCCTTAACCTAGTCACTTCTTTCCCATTATCTTCTTGGGTACACAGTAATGGCACATGATGCTAAGAATGACTATCAGACAGGTCTGAATCAGGGACCAGCTATTTCATTTCTTGTGTTTCAGCTTGAAGTAATAACCCAATGCTGGACTTTTGCATTAGTAACATGTAGGCAATACTAAAATCTTAGATGATTATATCTTAGCACAAGCTGCCTCGTGTTATAAATGCTGAATACATGCCAGCTGTGGAGCACTGCACTCATATTTATTGGTTGGCTCTTGTTTTTTTCAGTCCTTTCTAAACTATAGAACATAAGAGAGAAATACAAATTTATAGCAGTAAAAGTGGAGAATATTATCTTAGCATGACCTATTAAAAACTGAAAATAAAACCTTTGGGTTGATTTACATGTGTGAGACATTGACTAGTAGAGAACAATAAATAACGGAGCTAGTGGGAAGAGGAGAGGGTGTTCTTATTTTAGGCCTGACATGGACCTGGAAGGGTGTGTGTGTGTGCCTTCAGGTGCTACATATTGGTAGAAAGTGTGCCTGGTAGAATACTAGCCTGGCTTATGAGTATGAGAGAATCGTGGTTGCCTATGGTAGCAGTGACAAAGTTCTGGGTATTGAAAGCATCTTTCTAAGTGCATTATTGAAAACCTTAGAACAATATAAAAATACTAAGGGCATACTGAAGGACTAATCCGGGACAAAGAAGTTACTCTTTGAACAGTGCTAGTCAACAAGCAAGTGATTTGAACATAATATTGAAGGAAGTATAAAAAGAATATTTGATTGAGAAAACTTGAAACAGCAATGGATATAGTATATAGTATGTTTTAGAAAGAATACTTTTATCTGTTGAGAGCTCGCAATATCAGCCTAATAGCATTCAGTTATTATGTTTTTGTTTTTCTTTATTTTCTCTTCTTCATTCTGTTCGATTGAAATCATTTTAACTCCAGTTTGTTTTTGTTTTGACAAGGTCTTTCTATATTGATCACTCTGTCTGTCCTGGATATCTCTATATAGACCAGGCCTACCTTGAGCTCACAGAGATCCACCTACCTCTTCTTTCCAGGTGTTGGAATGACTAACTATGGGGAGCCCAGTTTCTAAAAGATATTAGTTGTTCGTGAATTTTGTACAGTATCTTTTGATCATATTCACTCTTCCTTTCCCAGCTCTACTTCTTCTTCCATTCACCCTCCTGGTTTGAGTCCCCACTGAAAAGTTTCAATCCCCATTAGAGGGTGACACCACTGATGCAGTAAGTCAATAGAGCTGAATTAATAAATCCAAGTTTAATCTGAGCAGAGTAAAGCACCTTCAAGGAGCATATTGCCTGACATATATGGCTTAGAGGTCTTAATCTGTAGGCACTTTGAACAGTTTGGAGGAGGGGCTGACTTTTGGCAAGCTTTTCAGTTGGAGTATCCACCCAATCATTCCATATTCAAGCAGTTTGCTTCCACCTAAAAACCCACCTCACCTATTCAAGGCCTGTTTGTGCTGATGAACTATTTTTGGACAAGTGATGTTTTTTCTGGAACATGATGGATTTATTAAGTGATGTACTTTTAGAGAAAATTGATCTTTTTCTACTGAGAACTAAGAATTGTCAATATCTTCCCAGTCTCATTTCTCTTTTCTCATGTCCCACTCCCCTTTTCATGGTGGGATTTGATTTGGTTTAGGCTTGTACAAGTCTTGAGCCTGTCACAACCCCTGCAAGTGCATATGTATGGTTACTGTGCAATGCCCAGATGACACTGGTTCCTTCTGATTCTTCAGGTTCTTTTCAACCCACTTTCACACAGTATTTATACAATCATGTCATCCCCCTGTAGTAAGAAGTTTCTAGCCTGGAGTAGCCCCAAGATCTAGACCAGCAGTCCTAAAGAAACACACAAAATTTTATATTAACTTCATGCTGATAGGCCTATGGCTCAGGCATATAACTTACTAAATCTTAACTCTTTAACTAACTCATCCATGATTTGCCAAGTGGCTTAGTACCTTTTCTCAGACAGAGCAGAATTCTGTCCTTTTTTCCTCTGTGCCTGCTGGCATCTCTGTCTGATTCCTGTTCTTCTTAGACTTTTCTTAGTCTGGTAGTCCTGCTTATACTTCCTGTCTGCCTTCTGGCCAATCAGCATTTTATTACAGTAGTAGGAGGGGCAAATACTTACAATGTACCAGAATATAATCCCACAGCAATCCTCAAAAAGACACCTGACTTCTTGACTTCTTTCTTTCCTATTTGTATCTTTTATTTTTTCCATTTGTCTTATTGTTCTTGCTAAAACTAGAAGTACTGTGTGTTGGGGGTAGGAAATCAAAAATTAAGTGAGTGAAAAAGTAAAAATGCTATTACAATTTTTTTAGTATTGAATGAAAATGAAAACACCAAATTCTAAATTCTATTGGATAAATGAAAGCAGTCAGCGGAAATTCTGTAGAGCTGTGTGCCTACATTTAAGAACAATGAAGGATCACAAATTAATAATTTAACATATCCCCAAAGACTTAAACAAAATAGGAATAAACAGCACCTCCCCAAAATAGATGAGAAATGCTAATCAAAATCAAGGGTGGTGTAAATGAAATAGAAACAACACCAAAAACATAAAGAATCAAGGTAACCAACAGTGGGTTCCTTGAGAAGATTAAGACTGACAGTCATTTATTCAAGCTAACCAAAAGAAAAGAGAATAAGATCCAGTGATTTCAAATTAGAAATTAGAGAGGAAACAATACAACAGATACTGTGAAACTAAGGCAATCTTAAGAAAAAAGAAATGGGATGAATTTATTGAAGGGAATTAACTACCAAAATGTAATAAGTCAGTAATTTAAATAGACCTATAACACTCAATAAAATAGAAGTAGTAATTAAAAAAAAAAACCTTTCAATTGCAAAATCCAGATGAACAAACTAAAGTACAGAATTCTATGAGAACTTTAGAGAACATTAATACCCCTGAAACTACTATGCTAAACAGAAAAAGGTTTCATATTCTCTTTTTAAATACATTATTTTCCTGTTATCAAAACCTGACAAGTACCTGATTTAAAAAACATAATCATAGGCCAATATCTGTCATGAACATAGATGCAAAAATTGTCAATAAAATACTTGGAAACTGAATTCCAGAACAAAGGTGAAGGGATGGCTCCACATATATAAATTAGCAAATGTAATTCACCATATAAATAGACTAAATGGTAGAAACCACATGGTCATCTCATTAAATAAATACAGAAAAGGACTCAAGCAAAATCAAACATCTTTTTATGATAAAAGTTATGCAGAAAATAGGGATACAGGAACTGCCTCTTAACATAATAAAGACAATATACAGGAAACTAATAATTAGCATTATCACAAAGAAGAAAAGCATACAATATTTCAAATAAAATTTCCATTTTTTGAGTAAATCACACAAAGATGCATTTAGAAGGTATGCTCTTTCCTAGACCTTGAAAGTAAGAAAAAAATTAAAATTAGTAGATACTGACTTAAAATGAAATCAGTGTTACTCAATATCTAGTCACTGCTAACTTTAAAGGAAATTGTATCCATAATATCTAATTAGTGCTCCTTCAGGAGACACATTTCATTCATGTAAGTTTTGCTGTTGTCAAAAGTCTTTACAGGACAGTGAAAATGCCTTTCAGAATTCATTTTTTACCTTGTACTTTGCTGAGTGTTACCATAGAGTTACTTGATGTGGGAATGTCTTTCTGTATGCTTTGAATATCAATCTTTAAATAAACGAGCTGTTTTGGCCCATGACAGGCACCATAGAAAAAGTAGGAGGAGAAATCAGAGCATAGGTAGGAGAAGCAGGGTGGGGTCAGACAGACCAAGCCAGATGCCCAAAGGAGCAACATATAAGGAACACAGGTGAGCCACAGGCCACGTGGCAGACAGATTAATGAGAATAAGTTGAGTTAAGATGTAAGAGCTAGCTAGCAATGTGCCTGAGCCATAGGCCAAACAGCATGAACTTTATGTAAGCGTCTGAGTCATTTTGGGGGCCTGAGCAGCTGCAGGTGGGTAAGGGGTCTGGGGCTGCAGGTCTGTGGGTCTGGACCTCTGGCTGCCCGGGGACAGAAACATCATTGCTACAGTTACTGTCAGTATGAAGATTTACCTTTTCCTGGTCAGTATTTTATTATTTTATTTGTGAACACTTTTTGGAAGGGCATTTTTATACCCTTAGGTGTCTTTGTTAGGATTTCTATTGCTGTGAAGAGGCACCATGATAATAACTTTTTTAAAGAAAACATTTAGTTGGGGTAACTTGCTTACATTTTTAGAGGTTCAGTCTATTTATACATTATTACAGGGAGTATAGTGACATGTAGACAGACATGGTGCTAGATGTATCTTGAATAGAAAATCAGCTGGGCAAACTCTGCATCTTCATGTCTGATATCAAAACTTCTTCAGATCTCCAACTCCATTCAGCTCTGTTGACTACAGCACACTTCTTCCTTTTGAGCTTGTTCTGCTTCTTGTTAGTAGCTCTACTGGGTAGGTATACCACAATTCTGGCATCTCTAACATCTTGGGTTCTCCAAAGAAATCTAGTTTTCAACTTCACAGCTTCATGCAATGGCTTCTCTAGGCCTCCTCCATTCAGGGACAATCCGGCACATGCCTGGCCTCACTGGCTTTCCTTATTCTTAGAGGCATATTCCATAACCTGTTTCTTCTATGCTTAACTCTAAATCCACAACCACCAGGCCAAAGCTGCTAAGTTCTCCTGGCTGGGGCTCAAACATGGCCCCGTTGGTCAATTACATATTCACTGACTTTCTGTTTTAGATTGTTACCTTCGATACCTAAGCTTGGCTGTCCTTAAATTTTGTCTGTAGACCAGGGTGGCCTCAAACTCAGAGATCAGCCAGCTTCTGCGCTGATTCATCAGCGATGGGATTAAAGGTGTGCACTACCATACCTGGCTCTAAGTTGTTTTTTTTTTTTTTTTAAATTCCTTTTAAAGAAATTGGAAATTTAGCTGAGTGGGATCTTGCCCTGAGGTCACCTCTTTCCTTATTTCATTTCTTAATCTGTTTATTCTCTTGAATACAGAATTTAGCTCTATTCTCCACCATGGTGCCCTCTTTTCTGTATAGTTTGTATTTTTATTTGCTCACCTTGCTTTTTTTCATTATGATGGAATGTTTTGAGATTTCTTCTGCCAAGGGAATTAATCTAAAACTCAATAGCCTCAGACAGAAAAGCAAAATGCTATCAGTTCACCAAAATATCACAACAAACCTTAAGCCACATAAAAACATTCTTCTATAACACCTCTTGATCCCCATAGTTCAAATAATTCACTGAACTTTCATGCTTCTACTAGTATGGCCTATTAAGCAATGCTTGAAGCATTCTAATGCTTTCCTAACCCAAAGTACCAAGGTCCAAATTCCTTCTAGCAAAAACATGATCAGCTCTTACCTACTCCCTGTTCTCTGATACCAGTTTCTGTCTTAAAGTTTCTATTGATGTGAAAAGACCAAGGCAGCTCTTATACAGAAAACATTTCATTGGGGTGACATGTTTACAGTTTCAGAGGATCAGTTCATTATTGTCATGGCAGGGAGCATTGTGGCCTGCAGGCAGATACATTGCTGGGTACCTCTTTATTGGAAGGCAACAGGAAGTGGACTGTGACACTGGGCAGTATCTTGAACATAAGAAACCTCAAAGCTCTCTCCCACACTGACATGCCTCCTCCAACAAGGATGAAGTATATCTTACTTGAAAATGGACACACCTCCTAATAGTTTCATTCCCCATAAAATTATGGGTCTCATTTACATTGCAACTACCACGAAAGATTTTAGAGAATATTGAACTATAGCAATGTTTGATTTAATCATAGAAATTTGTTTCCTTTTGTGACAGGTTTTCTTTCTGGATACTTGGCCTATAGACTAGGCTGGCCTTAAACACATAGAGATCCACCTGCTTCTGCCTCCTGAGTGCTGGGATTAAAGACTGTAGTATGAGGTTTCTGGCCTGGACTTTCCTGCCTGACCTCAAGGTCTAGGCCCACAGACCCACAGTCCCGCAGTCCTGCAGTCCCACAGTCCCATAGAGACACACAGACACTTCCAATAGTTTTAGGCTGATTAGCCTTAGGCCCAGGCATATAGCTTGCTAACTCTCTACCCTTAAGCTATCCTATGTCTCTTGTTCAGCCATGCGGTTCTGTACCTTTCTTTAAAGCTGCATGGTTGTCCTCTCCATCCTGCAGCTTCTCTTTGGTCTCAGTCTGGCATTCTGTTCTCAGAGATTTCTTAGTCTGGTAACCCCGCCTACACTTCCTACCTGCCTTTGGCCAATCAGCTCTTTTTATTAAACCAGTGGGTGGGACAATTATTTTCCATGAAACAACACAATACCCCTACAAAAGACTTTCATTATCACCACCCAGCCCTAATCATAGGAATTTGAATTTATTTATAATTATAATATGAATTGTGTTTTTCAGAGATTTCAGAAATAGACCAAGACATTGTTCTAAATTTGAAAAGAAAAATAAATTCAACTAAACAGATAGTTTTCTATAATAGTGCATTTAGATGTTTAGAAGATTGGCTAGTAAGGTCCCTAGGTAGGGTGGCAGAAGAATATCTAATGAGAATGATTCATATACCAGAAGTAAATTAAGGTTCAGATTTCATGTAGACTAATACTAACTTTTCCTTTTCTTCTTTTTTCAATAAATGGATGCAGTTGCCATTTCTGTGCATTGATGACTAAATTTGAAATTGTGAGAATTTGCCCAGAATTATCTAGAGTTCATAGGAAAATTGTGATTAGTGGAGGATTTCTAGTCTTAGATGAGAGTTTACTAGTCTTTAAACTTTGTTTCCTAAGCTTTAAATTTAAGTTGGTAGTTTATATTTATTTTGTTCCATTCTGTGTCTGAGGTACAGGCTTTTATGATTTCTTGTTTCTCACTCAGTTCATGTAAGTGCAGTTTAGTGTTAAATTTTTTTAAGTGAAGGTATTTAAAATAAATTCCCTTAAGATAACTTTCTAAAATATTATAAACATGCATTTTCTTATTTATTCTTAACATTTAGGTATGCTATACCTCCAGAACATGGAAAGCGACTTGAAAGATTAGCCCAAGGTAAAACTTCCAATCAGTTTTCTTACCTTATATATTCTGTGTTTTGAGATAATTCAGCACTTTCTTTACTGTTTTTATTTATGTTGGATTTTAAATGTTGCTCTGATTGAAAATGTAATTTATTTTCATATTAATTTGTGATGTTTCTTCTACATAGTCTTCATAATGATTTTAGGTTATTATCTAATATTTCACTGGGCAGGTTAGAATTTCAATCAATTTAGGCTATTCTGAAATTAGTTTTCTTTCTTATGTGGTGTTGAACATTATCTTGCTTTCTAGCTGCCCTTCCTTCAAAGATGTCAGATGGTCATAAACTATTTGCAAGAGGAAGCAGAGTTTATTTTGAATGATAACTAGTAGCAAGCATTCTGCCTTTATCCAGAACCCACTCTTGAGCAAGCAGAGCACTTCTCCCTCAGGCATTATATATGTTTTATTGTTATGTTAGGTTTGCCTTTTATAAAAGATGACAAAGGACATTTCCCCTCCATGTTACCTACTTTGTCCTAAAAATGAAGTGAGGACATTGAGAAACTCACTGGCTTGACAGTTTGAGCAGAAATTATCAATGGCATCTGTAATTTATCTCCCTAATCCAAATTATAGAAAACTGTAAGAAGGAATAGTATAGGATCACCTTTATGAGAAGCAGTGTTACAATTTTGTCAGGCCACAGGTTTTTTTTTTTTTAATGTATTTTATTACAATAATAATAGCAGTTTAATTGTGACCTTGAATAGGGACTATTCTCATGAATATTGGTGTAGTTGAGTATTGTTCTGGATAGTAGATTAGAACAGAATTTTATAAGACGATTATCATAAATTTAGAATGTTTAGGCAATGAACTTTGTGTTAAAACTGAATGTTGAGCTATTCTCTATAATAACTATTTCAACATTTGTATTAGCTCATCGTCAGAGAACTTAGAAGGACGCTTATGTCAGTTTTCTAATGTGGGGGTTATACTCTAAAGTTTATCATGTAAACTATATTAGATGATATCCCAGAGATATAAAGGGGCAATTTTTTAATCATTAAGGTCAGCAAACTTGATGAATTAAAGTAAAACTGTTTTACAGTATCATTTTGAGAAAAGAAACAAATGAAGTCCTGTAAGACAGTGAAAGACTTGTGTTGGCTTATGTATGGAAACAATTGTATGTGTGCACAAGAGGCTGGTTTTGAGTGTCTTTCCCAGTTGCTTTCCATCTTATTATGTTTAGGTAGGGTCTTTCACTTGAGCCCAGACCTCCTCCATTTGGTCAGCCTTGCTAGCCAGCTTGCTTAGGGATCACTTTTACAGACTGGCTTATACCACTTGATTGGCATACATGAATTCTGCAGATAAGAACTATGGTCTTGATATTTGTATGACAAGCTCTTTTTACCTGATGGACTACCTCTCTACGCCTTGCTTTCTAACTTATGTAATACTCTCTCCCTAGTATCATATGGACATGGGTATAATAAAAATATACAGTTGTCTGCTTTTGATGTTCACTTGTAATGCCACTGCATTCTTTCCACTGTTTGATTTGATAAAGTTGAATTCTAAATTTGGAAAAGAATATAGTTATAAAGTTTAATGAAAAATGACAAAGTGATTTTCAGGTTTTGAAATATCCATATCTCAGTCTCACTTGTTATAGAAAAAGTACAATGATTTGCTGTTGTACTAAATTAATTTAAAACCAGACTGAGGTAAATTGGTAAAAAAGCAATGTTATTGCTTTTTTTAAATGAAAGTGCAAATACATTTATTTCTTATTGTGAATAAAATGTTTTTAGTTAAAAATATTGAGAATGACTTTCATTGGTGAAAATTTTAGGTATTGGGAAAAGATATATGATTTAGGATGATATACAGCAAGTTTTGGGAATGTGCATGACTTCTAGGGAATGGATTTTTCTGTTTACTTATGACAATATGTAGTCTGTCAACTTATTGTTTGAACAGGTAGTTACTTTTGAATTACTTTGTAGGTTTATATTCATTCAATTATTTATTTATTTTGTTTGACAAGTTAGTACTATGTTGCTTATGCTGGCTTCTATCTCCTATGCTCGGGAGATCCTTCTGTTTCAGCCTACTTAATGGCTGGTATCATAGGTTCCAGCACCTATGTACCACCTTATTTGCAAACACAATATTCAACAAAGGAGGTCAGAAGAGTAATTATTAGAAAGGACTAATACATGAGCACATATGAGTTATTTTTAGAAACATATGTGAGTAAGTATGTGCACTTTGGGCCTATTAGAAATCTTGAAACCCAGGGAGTAGACTCTTTACCCTGATTTGTAGGCATCCTTTTGCTTGGATTGATGAAATACAAGCAGCCATCCTCTGCCTTTCCTGAAATTATATTCAAATTTTATTTTCTGAGATTCTTGAAATTATATTCAAATTTTATCGTTTTCTGAGAAGTCATTCATAAGAACCTTGGCTTGTTCCTACCAATGCTGTCAAGAGAGCAGTCACATAGTTGCAATAGGAGCAGAAAGTCATTTTGATCATGAGCAGATTAGAAATAGACTTGTGTTCATACCTTTTTCTTTAAGTTTCTCTTTAAGGACGATGTACTTTTATTATTTCTAAATGACAAGTATATCATCCCCTTAACACATTCACTTATTTATGGTATAAAAATGCCATTTTAAAGTATCTAACTTTAAAAAGTTGATAAGTAAAATAGCCCTGATTATAAAGTCAATCTTAAGGGGTTCTGTTAATATTTTTTAAAAAATGATGAAGTCTGTACTGGAGAGATGGCTTAATAGCCAAGAAAACTTATTGTTCTTTAAGAGGTACCTAAGCTCTAGACTCCACATTGTAGCTCACAAATTTTTTCTAACTCCATTTTAGGAAATATAATACCATCTTTTGACTTTGCGCACTGGTCATTCATGGAGTATATTTATACATATGCAGGCAAATCATTCATACAATTTTAAAAAGTGTATTTCAATGATAGATCAGTTAGTGATCTATCAGTTGAGTTTATTTGCATTTGATAGGTAGCTCGACACATTAAGAGTAGAACAATCCCTAACTCTCATTCCTCCATAATTTCTGATTAATGGAGCTACTATGTGATTAGTTGTATTTTGATTTCATCCCCTTTGGATACTCACTCACTACATAGACCAGGGTGGCATCAAACTCAGAAACTGAGCCAAGGCAGCTTCCAAATTGTATATACAAAACAGGTCATTGTACTAAAAAAGCATGTTGTCCTGGTCACATTCAAAATGGCACCAGTGGAATGGTGGCAGGCAGTGTAAGCTACAATCAGGCGGGTTCCTGAAATCTCACAGAAGATGTAGTAGCATGTGATTGATTTTAGATTTGAACAAAAAGGAAACCAAGACGGTTTCTTAGTAACAGCATTTTCTTGGGTGTGTTCTGTTTGCTGGCCATGAACAGAAACGTGGTCCCTTTAAGAGAACTTACTGATTCAGCTTCCTCTGCAAAAACTATGCAGCTCTTTAAGAGAGTGTATTTTAAAAGCTCTTATGGTTGGAAGATGATTAAGGATTCACAATAAAACAGATTCAGATGAAAAGAAAAACCTGTAAATGGGTTACAATGTGTGTAAAAGGTACATAGGCTTCAGAGAGGAAAAAAAAGAGGATAGAGAAAGTCTTTAAAAAAAGAAATAGAGTAATAAAAATATAATAAGCCACTTAAAGATGGAAAATAGACACAAAAACTACCAAGAGAAAAATCTCAAGAAACACATATAGATGCACACACACACAGAGACACATGCACAGAAATTTCATAAAACACAACACCAGAAACTTTATCTTATCTGCAAAAGACCTGTAAGACTCCCGGAAGTCAGGCTATACCTGCAAGTGTTACATCTTTTGAGGGAAAGGTATCCTGAGTAGTCTGGAAGTCAGGCCATATATACCTACAGCTATAAAGGGGAGGCATGTTGAATACCTTCAGCTATGAGGAGAAAGGTATCCTGACTTGTTGGGAAGTCAGGCTATACAAGAAGGTGGGACTAGGGTTCAGTGGGGGATGGTCTCCCTGTAGGATGTGCTAATCCTGCTTTTTTCCAAGAGAGCCATTACTGTGAGCTCTGCTCTAGTCCCCTAAGGGAGTTTCCTATCAGAGGTATCCATTTCTTCTTGGCTCCTGACCAAGATGTTTACTTTTGCTTCACTCTGTTAAGGGGGAAACGCTTGCAGAAATGCAGCAAAATCTGCTCAGCTACAGGAAGTAGCTGCTCATCAGAGGTGTTCTTTGCTTCTCTCTTCCCCTCCACTAGAGAGTACCCCAAGCAGCTGAGACTCTGGCTGCTCTGGCAGAAGAAGGTCTTTACTAAAAACTCTTTCAAAAGGTTTATTTGTGAGGGAGGAATCGAGGGGAGTGGCTGCCTCAGCAGAGTGGAGAAGGCCAGCTGCCAACTGAACAGGCACAGGGCTTATATAGGACATAGTCTATAAGCCTAATCTTCTCTGTATGTAAGACTTAGGGCATCTGTGCAGACTTAATCATTACATTGCTACAGCATTTTCTCCATATTTACTAAGTTTTGTTTTATGTTTATATTTTATAATTATCAATCATGCATAGACCACTGAAAAATGGCCCCATAGGGCAAAGTTATACCTTTATTTATTTGTCTGTGGAGAGTAGTAGTAGCTCTCAATGTCTTCATAGAGACTTGATTTTGTGAACTCTGCTTTCCTTCAGTTCATTCCTCCTTCCCTATCTCTCTGCCTCTCCCTCCCTCATTCCCTACTCCATCCCTAGCCTGTTTTCAAACAGGTGCAGATGTTTACCCCAAATGTACTTTGGAAAAAAGAAACAGATTTATTTTAAAAGAATTAATTATGTACATGTATGTCTGTATATATGTGGGTACAAGTCAGTTAAGGAGCCCCTGGAAAACAGAAGAGGCCATCAGATTCCCTGGAACTAGAGTTCCAGGTGCTTGTGGCCCCTACCATGGTGCTAAGGATTGTTTTCTTGGGTCTCTAAAAGAACAACATTAAGCTTTTAACTGCTGAACCAACTGTATAGCCCCCAAATGGACTTTTTAGTTGTTCCTTAAAGTCCCTTGTCTCTATCTCAGTTGTTTGCTTCCCACCCCACCCCTACCCCTGTATGCCCATCTCTTGGCCTGTCCTTCCTTCCTCTCTCCCCTTTCCCTTCCTTTCTTTTTTTTTCTTCCTTCCTCCCACTATGACCCTGCTCTCCACTAAAGCATAAACAAACATTTAAATTACTTAAAAATTTCTGTGAATTTATTCTACAAGGATAAGGTGGTTCAGAACTAATCACTTCTCCCTACGCCATATGCAATTGAGGGTAGCTATGAGTATCAGCTAACAAAATTAAAACATTATGAGAATTTTTTAAATTATTTAATTGGATGAGTACTAATGAGTTTTCATCAAAGTAGCCTACTGTGGCTGTGTGTGTAGAACTATAGGGCTAGCTAGATAAATGATATGCTGTCAAGTGTTTCCTTCATTTTAGACAATGTGGTCAAGATGGTACTTTTGCTCCCTCCCTTTGTCTTCTTGTTTCCTCTGGATCTGGCCTCTTTTATTATCCTTTACCTTTTTTCTTTGTCTTTTTCTTCAATATAACTTGTCTACTCTCTTTGGTGAGAGGTTTTGATTTTCCTCTCCTGTTACACTCAAGGAAATGAGAGTATGTCTCAGCAAGATTGAAGGCAGTGATGGAGAAATTCAACCATGACCTAAGGCATAATACACTGGTGAATGAATGTTTAAATATACCATTGACTAAAAGATTTCCTGAATGTTTAGCATCCTTTCTTAAGATCTCCCCCAAATCTGTTTCCCACATAGGCTGATAAGGCAGGTTTCCAAGCATTTTGTGCATGTTGACTAAGAAGGGATTTATAAAAATTAAGATTTTTAAATTTGATTCATGTATATGAGTGTTTGCTTGCATATATGTATGTATGTATTTATGTGTGTATGTATGTTCTTAGTACTGTAGAGATCATAAGGGCATCAGATCCCCTGGAATTTGAATACAGATGGTTGTAAGCCACCATATGGGTGTTGGGAACCAAATCTGGGTCCTCTGCTGGAGCAGCAAGTGCCCTTAACAGGTTAACCCTCTTGGCAGCCCCTAAAATAATTTTATTTTTAATTGACTTATTGTAATTATGAGTGTTTGTATTGTTACAGCATGACATCGCCAAACATAAATCTGTCATTTGAGAGAAACATCATGGGTTGGAGAGATGGCTCAGATGTTAAAAGCACTGCTCCCAAGGCTACTGAGTCCAATTTCCAGCCACCACATGGTAGCTCACAACTATCTGTAGTGTGATCTGGTGCCCTTTTCTGGTGTGTAGTGTACATGCAGGCAAAACACTATATTCATAATAAATCTTTTAAAAAGAAAGCTACATTATTTTTCATGTTAGAGATATTACAATCCTGTTTGTGATTTTGGAATATTTAATTATTGTCAAGCATATTTATAGAATTCTATAGGTTAGTAGTGGTTAGTATGAAGTTGATTGGAAAGAAACAAAGATGGACTTTTTGGTGTGTACTGTGTGCTGTGCTTTGGGATCAGCACTTTTAGAATGGTTAGTTCTCCAACGACTAGTTCTTCAGACTCTCCAGTGAGAGATTTGTCTAGTAAATACATTCTTACTCTCCGTTATTCTTGGACAGTAATTCTGTTTACAATTGTAGGGCAACTGGAGTTTAAATATGTATCTAATTGAAATTCTTTCTTAAAATTTAGTGACATTTATATTTGGAAATGCAATTCTTGCTAAATATTTTTGAAAAGAATAGTCTCTATGACATAAATATATATCACCTTTTAAGGATGATAACTTGAGCTGATTTTTAGTAAGACTTGTATGAATATTAGAACTCAAGTATATTTTTAAAATTATATGAAATGTTATTGTAACTGACACCTTATTTATTGTTGATCTTTAGGCTTTTTCCCCAGCAGCTCCCAAGGCTGTGATGCATTTCTCCGCCACAAGATGACGCTGATTTCCCCCTCAGTGCTGAAGAAGTATGGCATTCCCTTTGACAAGGTTTGTTCCTGTTAGGCTTTCACAAGTAGATTTTTCATTTTGTGGGATTTGTATTTAGAATGAATTTAAAATTGAGTACTAATGTGTTGGATTATTAAATAATACTTTTATGATAGGTAAAGAGAACTTTAAGCTTATGTTCTATAACACTAATAATTAATTCACACCCTAATTGAATATCTTATTTTAAAATATATTTACTAGAGTTTATATATATTTAACTTTTTGTTAGAGAACATCATTCACAAATATAATATTCTTTGATAAAATGTACTCATTGTTTCCTTCTATCCAGTTCTTCCCTATTCCTCCTCACTATTTTCCTGTCCAAGGTTAATGAGCTTTTTAAAAACAACTCACAGAGTCCACTCAGTGAGTTATATCTGGTGGTGTAGGACCATACACTGGAGGGTGGGTAGTTCTCAAGGGCCACCCATGGGGATTAAACAGAAATAAACAAACTGATTGTGCACCCATTACTAGGACCAGTTTCCCGTAGCTGGCTCCCCAGCTCTGGTGGGGCTTGATGATCTCCCTCTGGTGCCTTCAGGTCTGGCAGACTGGCTTTCCGCAGATAACTACCTTGTCTGGCCTTTAGTTCTCTTCTTCAGTTGGATCTGTGATTTGGTGTTCAGGATAATACTAGGCATGCAAAAAGAACGTGGAAGTGTTTTTGTTATATCTTACCAAAATATTTGAGAAATAGTATTAGTTCTTCTAGGAAGATCTTGATAGAATTTTGTTCTCAGTGCATCTACCCTGAGTTCTTTTTTAAAACTGGGGGATTTTCAGTTCCTGAATCTATTTTTTTCATTGTTATAAATGTATTTAAATTATTTTTCACCTAGCTTAACTTTGGAATACCACATGCATATACAAATTTATTTATTTCTTTCAGAGTTTCCAGGTTAGTAGAACTTAAAGTTTTTAAAGTATGCTCTTACGATTTTCTGATTTTCCTCAGTGTCTTCTTGTTCATTTTTTCCCATTTTTTTATTTAAAAAGTTTTTTTCCTTATCTACCACCGCTCCCCCTTTTCCCTTCTTCCAGTTCTCCCTCTCAGTCTTCCCCCATTTCACTGATTTTCGCATTTTTTGCTTTTATTTTATTAATTTTATTTTTAATCTTTGTTATCTATTTTTGTTTGTTAAGTTCTTGTTATTTTAAGGCCCTCAGGTACAATCTTTTATTATCAACATGAGAGCGCCCATATTTTTCTCTGTAGGCTCTTACTATTATAAACTTTTTGTTTTAGGTCTGCCTAATATATTTGGAGAAACTTCTATAGGCTCTCCAAAACAATGTGTTTTATAGAATGTTCAATATCTTTTGGTCCTTTTGATTTGTGATGTCATTTATATCTATCATTTTTTTTTTTGGTTTTAATTATACAATTTTTATTACTTTTCATTTTGGATTATAGTCTGTTTTGTCAGATATTAAAATAGCCAAGCCTGTTTGTTTCTTAGTTCCATTTGTGTGAAGTGCCCTTTTCCATCCTTTACTGCCTGTTGGTGGCAGCACCACCTTTAATCTGAACACTCTAGAGGGAGGCACAGGTGGATCTTTGTGCCTTTTAGGTCGATCTGTTCTATGAAGCAAATTCCAGGCCAGGCTGGATTGTTACAAAGAGAAACCCTGTCTCAAAAGGAAAAAAAAAAAAATGAGGTGGTGGAATATGTTTTTTGTAAGAAGCCATTAAGTGTATTCTGTTTTCTACTCCAGTCTGTATCTTTTGATTGGAAAGTGAGTCCATTAGTATTAATAGTTATTAATTTCTATCATTTGTTATTTGTGGTAGTTTCTCAGATTTTTTTTTTAACAGTACACTTTCTCTTTCTAGTCTTTTTAGAGAGTCTTCTGTTCTCTGTGGCAACAGACACTGCCCAGAACATTCCCTGCTGTTCTTTCTTTCTGCTGCCTTCTATTGCAGAGTTCAAGACTTGTTCAAGGAGTTCATCTCTTCTCTTTCAATGTCTAGGCTGCAACTATGCAGTAGACATACCCTTCATGTGATGAGCATGTTTACTCACTTAAATACATGAAGAAAATAGAATCAGACCTTGGCTCTAGTATGTGCTTTATTTAGATCTGCTCCAGGTACATGGAGAAGCTGTTAATAAATGATCAGAGATAGCTACCAAGGGTAAATGTATCCTGCTATAAAAGAGGTTTTAGGTAATAGAGAAGTACAAATAGTAGATTCTTTTTCTGTGTTGTATGTGTGGTGGAGAAGAGGATTTCATATTTAATTCCAGTCATCACTGAAAATACACATTTTCCTTTTGCATTGTGCATTCCAGATATAGAATAGTTTTCAGGAACTTTTAACCACGGAACCATCTCAACATCCAGAAATTCTGTCTTTTAAAAATACATGTGATATCCTGACATTTTTCTTTTTTTTTAAACATAGAAAATGGAAATATATAGTAATCAGTACACGATTTGGAAAGTCTTACAGAATATTTATCATTAAACCCTACAGATCACCCAAGAGGCTGGAGAGTTTATGATCACTTTTCCTTATGGATATCATGCTGGTTTTAATCATGGTTTCAATTGTGCTGAGTCTACAAATTTTGCCACTGTCAGATGGATTGACTATGGAAAAGTCGCTAAATTGGTAAGTTTTACCTGGGAAATAAGAATATATAGCATGTATTCTAGTTGAATGTGTGTAGCATTGGTCTTCATCATTCACACTGTGTGCCTCTCACTATGGATTTTTTTTTTTTTCTTTTCAGTTTAGATAGATTTACTTTTCATGAGCTGAATATTTATTTGTAAAATTTTCTCTTTTGAGGTTATTATAGAACAGTTTACATTGACCAGACTTTTTGCTATGGATTCTTGCTTTCTCTCTCAAAGGTACCCCTTGGGTTTCTTGAATCATTTGCTCTTGGCTGTGTATTAAGTAGACTTGGGTTTCTCTTGTTAAAGTTTAGTCAGTGGCTCAGAAAAAAAGTAGAGATTAGTTAAATTTGGAACTATTGATGATTGAAGAAACTACTAAAGCTTCCTTAATGTAGAGGTGCATTTCTTAGTAGTAATAATGAAAAACTTACTTTAAAATACATTTTAACAGTAAAGTTGGTATGAAGTTCTGTTTGTAGTTCTTGCCAATGATATTTCTTATAGCTCATTGACTTTTCATTTTCTTATTCAATACTTTGCATTAGACTGCTTTTACTTTGTAGCATTATACAGAGATATCTTTCAAACAATTGACGGTAGTTTCTCTTTCCTATCGCTTTTCAGGAGAAACAAATTGGCATAATGAAACTATTTTATGCTATAATAAGAGTCAGTGGAAAAAATGATAATTAAAGCTTATGGACCTTAGCTATTCATGGTACAAGTAAAGGCTATTTATTCTACTCTGAGAACAATTATATGTAGTACCATTTTGTGTGAACTTGGGGAAAATCATCCTTAAGTTACATGTGTATTTGGAATATTGCATGACGTTAAGATGTATATAAAATTCTAGCCTTTAGCATCTCGGAAAGCGTTTGAATGAATTCTTTTAACTTTATTTTGATTCTTTGACATGTTTATGTCATTTAGCCTTCAGTACCCTTTCACATCTTCTCTCCACTCCCTCTAAATTCCTCTTTCTTCCTAACAAGTTTTCCTCTGATTTTTATATTTCTGGTTATATTTATATTTCTAAACAGTCAGCTGGTTTAGCCAGGAGCTTTGTACTTTAACTAGACTTGCATGGACAAATGTCCAGTGAAGAAAATGATTAAGTTCTGTTTCTGAAGGGTTGTTTACAAAAGCACAGAACTGAATTACTTCTTTCTGTTAGGGAACCATGGCATTCTGTCTAATGAGAAATAGGACATTTAGCCTGCATGCCTTGGCCTGTAACCTCAGTGCTTGCACTGAAGTGAAATGCTTTTTTCTTCTATGTTGAAATGTTATAACTATGAAGTTGTAATGTGTTATCATGATTTGCATCTTTAAATTTGGCAGAATAAATAAGAATTGTAAATAATAAAATCATCAGAAAAATGGATTGTTATTTGCTTATTATAGGTTTCAGAACTAATTGGTGATACTGATTAAAGTAGAAATTTCTTCCTTGTTGACAGCCATAAGCAATGAGATCATTTGTCCACATTTTGTAGTAGGAGTGGACTGCACCTGGTGAGGAATCATGGATGTTGGTCTACCTTAGGATCTCAGTTGGTGAAGTGTTATGGAGGAGGTGTATCTGAGTTCCAACTTTCCTTCTCTCTCTCTCTCTCTCTCTCTCTCTCTCTCTCTCTCTCTCTCTCTCTCTCTCTCTCTGTGTGTGTGTGTGTGTGTGTTTGTGTGTATTTGTGTATATATATTCAGGAAAGTAATTGATTTTTTTTTTAAACAAAATTATGAAGACCCCTTTCTACTTTAAAGATTTGCTGTAAAAGGAGAAGACATAGTATATCTCATACTGACTCCTATAACTTCTCAGTTTTGGACATCTTATTTAACTAGACACATAATTATTGATACATATGCTAGGCTAGCTAATTTAAAAGTTCCACATGTCCTATATAGGCATTTCTCTCATGCTTCTTTTTCTATGGTCTAGGTGATGCTGCTCTTAGAGGATATTAGCTTTCTCTTGCTGCTCTATCAAAGTACCATGTCGTTGATGCTTAAAAATATCATCCGTCTCTTCATCATACGGTTTAGTAGGTTAGAGGCTCAGCTTTGACTGCACCAGCCAAAAATCAAGTTGTTTCACAGGGTAGGTTTGTTATTCCAAACTTTGAGAATAAGCAGGATTTTTCTACCTTCTTTTCTTAAGGGTGCATCTCAATTACTTTTCTATTGCTGTGAAGTGCCTCATGTCTCCTAGTGCTGTCAGAAGCTAACCCTACCCCATAGTCTCACCAACATGACCCCCCAATGTGAACTGGACAAGGACAACAAAGAGGGACATGACAAAGTGGAGGGGAAAGACCCAGGAGACTTTAATCCTACACAAAGAAATGTAGGGAACAAAGCAAATCTGGGGTTGGGAAGAGCTCTAGGGAAGAGCATACCAATTGATCAGTCCTGAAAACATACATACACGTGACATTATACAGACTGAGCAGGTTATATTTAGGAACACATATGCACATACCTATTTATGCAATATTAATTAATGAAAAATGAAGTCATGAATTTGAAGGAGAGTTGGAAGGAAGGTTTGGAGGTAGGAAAAGAGAGAAATGTAAGTATTAGCCCAAAATTTAAAAGAAAATTTAATAAAGAGCAAAAGAGACACCATGTCCAAGGCAACTTATAAAAGAAATCATTTAATTGGGAGCTTGCTTGCTTTCAGTTTCAGAGTATGAGTCTATGGTTATGATAGGCATGATGGTAGAGTAGTAGTTGAGAGCTTGAGAGAGCTTGAGAGAGAGAGAGAGGGAGGGAGAGAGAGAGAGAGAGAGAGAGAGAGAGAGAGAGAGAGAGAGAGAGAGAGAGAGAGAGAGAGAGAGAGAGAGAGAGAGAGAACTAACTGTAAATAGAGTGGGCTTTGGGTTTTTGAAACCTCATAGTCCATCACCAGTGACACACCTCTTAGTCATTTTTAAATGCTTCTATTCAAATATATGTACCTATGGGGCTCATTCAAAACAGCACAGGATGCTAGTTAAATTTATGTATAAAGTTGAAAGAATGACATCTTTTTTCTTGTTGATTGAGAGGCACTGATTAGGGTTTTTTTTTTTTTTTTTTTTTTTTTTTTTAACAGACCTTTCTCAAATGAGAACATTTTTTTAAGAGATTAGAGAACCTACCCATCTGCCTATCACCAAGAGTATGAATTAAATGATAGGCTGATAATTAAGAATCTACTTTGCAGAAGAAACTGGTGTCATCTGCTTAAAAATAGGAATTTAGCCTTTTAATGGAAAAATTTGAATGTAGCCTAAGCTACCATTTCTATTCTTAGTCAATCATTTTTCTTATACTAAAGTGTGATTTTCTTTTACACTTAATTGTTTTGATCTTTATTTTTGATAGCCAAGGTAGATGACCTTATAAATTTACAGTATTGCGCGCGTGCCACACACACACACACACACACACACACACACACACACACACACACACACACACACACACACACACACACACACCTTTTAGCCATTTGAATAACTCATAATGAATGGGTTAGTTATGGATTGTGGTGAAAAGACTTTTAACTCTGTGGATGCCCTACTTACCAGCCTTATTATTTGCTTTTTTGAATTAATTCTAAGTGATAGAATTTCTGGTTTGTAAGTGTTGGTGTGTAAAAGTTTTTACTATTGTAAACAGACTTCTGCTTTCTCTCAGCTAGACAAGGATTATAAAATTGCCTGATGAAGTCTCTGTTGGAGATACAGCATTAATTGATGAACGTAGCATATCGTGTACTCTACGTGTTATTTTCTTCATAATATTGACATATGTAAATCATCCGTATGCTATGACATAATTTCATAGTATTTCAATTTTCTAATTTGATATCTTAGCAAAGAATTATTACAAGGGGTTATTTTTAATGAAATTAAAACTGATTAGAACACTGAAAGTATTTCTCTGTGAACAGATCTTTGAATATGAACTATCAGCTTGTTTGGTAGAGAAAACAGTTGCTATTTTAGGTGGCTAGTTGAAAGAGTAAAAAGTTCTATTTAATGAGCCCGTGCTTGCTTCATGTTGGTTCTAGCGTCGAAACGAGAGGTGAGTATATTTGGCACTGCATAGGTTCCAGTACTGCTTCCTTTGTACCATGACACTTGCCTTCTGGTGGTGTAGTGGTTTCTGATGTGCCTCTGTAATGGGATGGGGGGAGGTGAGTTAAAAGTTTCTGCTGAAATGACTAATGACCTGTTGATATGTAGTGGTCCAGAAAGTTTTGTTCTTAAGATCTGGCTTTGCTTGAGTAAAAGTCTCGTACCATGATTTGTATTGAACTCAATAACTCTTCCAAATTGCCACAAGATTTTGGAGTTTCATATCTTCTATTAAATTTTTGGATTTGAAGGCTATTTCAGACCTTGTTTCTGAGTTTAATATGTTCTTTCTCACAATATTCATTTAAAACTCCGATTTTTCTTTAATTCAGATCTAGCAGCAGCTTAGTCTGATCATTCTTCTTTCCAAGATGTCTCTAATACTCTACACATCCTTGACATTCTTGTTACTTTTTTCAATCAAGACCATTTAGCTCTCATTTTTCTTAACTTGTAGAGTATAACAAGGTGCTCCAGAGCCATAGGACTTTGTATTTAACAGGGTTATGCTACCTGAGAAGGTGTTTATATAGTTTGTCATGATTTTACTAATCTAAGATGATTCTCATAAAATATACTTAGGTCCCTGTAGGTTTATTTATGCTTCTTGCCTGGCATACAAGTCGTCCTTGTTGGAGAGTACTCAGAGTCTGCTCTGAAGGAGGTGCTTGGCTGCATATTTGTGCAGGAATATCTGGGAATGGTTTTCTGAGAAATGCTGTTCAGATCTTGCTCTTACAAATCAGACATTCACAAAACTGGAACCAAGCTAATAATGTGCTTTGAGATCATATATAACTATGTACGCTGGGTACTGAAGAGTATTATCTGCTAAGAAAAACAAACTTAGCTCCCTGTAGTCTTGTGGTTTGGATGTTCTAGTATATCATGTTCCTTATTTTTATATTGTGTTCTTGGATACTCTCAACTCAGAACAATATACGTATGTGTGTGAGCTGTGGTGACCAGGTCTAAGACCTTTCACTAGAAGCAGTGAGATGTTGAAAGCAGTACTCTATCTCCTGACATATGTTCAAACAAACAAATGAACAAACAAAAAACAAACCCAGTAGGACTAGGAAAAAAATTTCTGCCTTTTGATATTCCAATAAAAAATAAATGAAGACAAGTTTCTCACTCCTTGTCCAAATGTTATTGACTGTACAGTTTCGTTTATAAAGAGTATTGCCTTTTGTTCAAGGTTTAGGACTAATCAGAATCTCTTAGTTTAGACTGCTCTTTTAGATTAACTCAAGAAGACCAAAAACTCTACAGAATGAGTCAGAGCCAAAGACATTAAGAGTTAGCCTTTTTTAATTATTATTATTTTAGGAATTTTCATTGCTCTAAACACCAGAGTAATCTAGAATAATAATGCTGCCTGCTGCTAGTCCCCTGGTAAATATTTAACAGTAAATAAATGGTAGCAATTGAGGCCAAATATCTCTGCGTATTTGAATTATGCATTAAATTTTGTAACATTCCTTTGTGGGAAAATTGAGCCCCTGATAATTTCTGTGTAGCTGCAGTGGTACTCACAGGCTTGCATCCTGTGTAGGCTGTATGGAAGAGCTAGCACACAGGTTTTGTTTTTATTCTTTCATGTGGTAGGATGAAATGTAGTTTTTTGGAGCTAGATTTGATATATAGGTTTATTATTATTATTACTATTGTTATTATTTTGCCACTATATTTACTAGTTTCACATAAAAAAACTTGGTAGCTGTTAAATAAAGCTTTGATTTAGATTTGAGCTTTATTACTCAAATAGTAAGAGGTATTTTGGTGGTCATGTGACTGCTGTAAGCATTGTGATTTTCTTACGAGAAACAGTTATTTTCTGTACTGATTGTTTTGGGGACAGTCATGTCTTCCCTACATCCTCAGAAACTGATCGATTTTACCGTGTGTAGAGTGAGAGACTGAGAGACTTCCTATGACTCAGTAATGGTGTTGTTTTAGGAGAGGGTACAGTAGTAGTAGTGGGTGACACTTTGAGTTTATTTTATTTGAAGTAATTTTATATGTCATACATATAATAGACCAGAGAATTGAAAATTGAACTACAGAGCCGAAAATATTTTCTGAAAAGTGTCGGAATCATCAGCTTACTAAATTAAAATTATTCTGACGTTTGAATCCTCAAGCATTTGAATAAGTTTGGAAAGAGATGGTAGAAAACTTCTAAGTTGATTTTCTTTTAATCTGCAGTTGATTGTGAATAAGGAATTGTCTAGGATATAAATACCAGGGTATGGATTTATTCTATTTTACATTTAAGTCTTTTTTTTTTTTTAAATGAAACAAAGAATTTTAAATAGTAGTCTTCCAATGCAGTCTTTAGTTTTGGGTAGTCTTTTCTCTGAGGTCATTTTAAAAGGAATTTCTAGGTTTTACTTTTATTTGTTCCATTTCCTTGCTAGTTGGGACATTTCACATCTCCATTTGTCATCTTCATTATTGCTGTGCTGAAACACCATGATCAAAGCAACTTACTGAAGGAGAGCTTACAGTTCTATATGACAGTTTATCATCCAAAGCAGCAAGGACAGGAACTCTTGTAGGGATGGAACCAAGAAGCCAGAGCTGATTCAGGGGGCCATGGAAGAGTGACTGCTTCCCTGTCTTGCTTAGGCTGATTTCTTATAGAATCCATGACTACAGCCGAGAGATGGAACAACCCATAGTGAGTTGGGTCCTCTGCCATTATTCACTAATTAATTAAGAAAATGCTTTACACCTGGATCTTATGGAAGCATCTTTTCAATTGAGGTTCCCGCATTTCTGATAACTCTAGTTTGTGTGTGATAAGTTGTCTTAAGACTAACTAGCACATATGCTTATACGGAGCATAGTGTGAACATAATTGGCATTATTGCACTCCAATCCACAACTCTTGGGTTCAAGCCATCTTCTTTGCTCATATCTATAAATAACCTTTTTATTTTTACATGTGTCTGCCATTGCATATTTCATTGTGTCAAAAAGCATTAATCTAGTAATATTTACCTTCCATTGTATGTAAGGAAAGAAGAATCCAGACTGCTTTGCATTTGTCCATTGGACAGATCTCTTCTCTCCCTTCCTTCTTTTCTTTTGTTTGGGCTCAAACTCATGACCTTAGGCACACTAGATGAGAGATGAGAAGTCTACTAGTAAGCTACTCCAACAGTTCTCAGTCTATAGTTCTAAAAATATTGCCTATTTTGTGTTTGCAGTTGTAGCTTGTGAAGTTCATAGTCAGCAACTAAAGAACTGATAGTTCCTTACAATGATCAATGGGAAACAAAATTCACTGAGTTCAAAGATAGTATCTGCATTTAAACCTAGGCAAGTTAAGTGAAACATCCTCACGTTACTACTAAACATATTTCATATCCCCAGCCAGTCTCCTCACTTTCCTATTCAAGAAAAATAGCCCCCCCCCCAAAAAAAAAGCCCCAGGAGAATTAAGTGGGTGCTGCCAAAATATCATCCACTTTAAAGATGGTATCATATTTATTGATACTTAAACTTTGCCACAAACAAATTGGGTGTAAATTTTCAGTTTGTTCTACAGAAGCTCTTCAAAACTTAAGAATCTTCATTGTCTATGGGAATGAAAATGAGACCTGGGCAGGAGTGCAGGCACTGTCATTTCTTATCTTGTAGCCCCAAATATATTGTTTTATTTTATTGTCTATATCTGTATATGCTGTCTTCATACAGTGCTCCACATCTAAGGATCAAAGTCTTGAACAGATTGGGAGAGATCTGTAAATAACTTATAGCCAATTCACAAAAGATAACAGTTCAGTTTGATGATGAAAACATTTGGTAAGTAGCAAATGAAATTTTCATTTAATAAAATCTTCAGGAAATATAAATAATAGTATAAATATTTCTTACATAACTAAGAATCATCTCTTCTCCATTGTTTCTTTTCTGGGCCCTGCTAATTCCCCTTGGGGGAGGGGGAGAGAAGCCTAGAATCAATGGCCCAGACCTAGGAAGCTAGTTGAAACAAAATAGCTCAGTTTATTAAGGAAAGGGCAAGCCTTATCTATTCTCTACCTGGCTAGGGGGAAGGGCTGTCCTTTGTTGGCATCTCTTGTTGTGGCATGGTCATCTCTCATTGGTCTAGGTAATCTCACATCAGAACTCCGCCTCTGTTGCTATGGCCCTCAGGCAGGTTTAGGAGGAAGTACCCATCAAGTGACCCTCTTGGCTATGAGGAAGCTATGAGCACATCTGGACTGAAGCAGCCTTGAATAACCCTGCCTCACAGGTTTGACTATCAGCTCACTTATTATCTGTGTTGGGCTCTACCCTGTGACTGGAGCTTTGTGATATCTCATGGTCTTGGCATTACTAATATATTATATTTTGTAACATAGGATTCGTTGTTGTTGTTTACCTCATGCTTGGGCTATCCCTTCTTCTTGGGAGGAAATCTGACCCAGTTACCTATTTCCATGCCTGAGTGACTTTTTGTCATAAGCCTTCTTGAACCTCTCACACCTGGTGTTTTTCAGGCATGTAAAATCAATACCACAAGAACAATGATGGTCTTCTTTGGTACACAGTTTTATCAGGCCTTTGGGTAATGATGTTGCAAAACAGTGTTCAAGGAGATTGGCTTGGAACAGGAACTTGTTCATTCTCATTCTCAGTTTAGGCATTTCTCTTTTCAAGGGAACTTACATTTTCACAATATTGAAGTCTGGCTGATTGAGGTCTTATCCTCAGGAAATCTTTCCTGCTATTTCTTGCACAGTAGAAAGTTTCTTTTTGATAGTTCTGATACCCTTTTAACATTTTGGTTTGTGTGTGTGTGTGTGTGTGTGTGTGTGTGTGTGT
The DNA here is from genome assembly GCA_033318265.1 of Phyllotis vaccarum. Lineage (NCBI taxonomy): Eukaryota > Metazoa > Chordata > Mammalia > Rodentia > Cricetidae > Phyllotis > Phyllotis vaccarum. The sequence continues at coordinate 99,628,204 of JARWLC010000002.1, forward strand.
GTGTGTGTGTGTGTGTGTGTGTTTCAAACTTTTTTTTGAGAGTTTCTCTGTGTAGCCTTGGCTGTCCTGGAACTTGTTCTGTAGACCAGGCTATACTGGAACTCATAGACATTCACCTTGCTCTGCATCATGGGTGCTGAGATTAAAGATGTGCTTGTGTACACACAAAAACATAAAATACATCTTTAAAGAATGAAAAAGTTAGCTAGATGGTGATGGTACTCAGGAGGCAGAACATGGTGAATGTTTATGTACATGTTGGTACCAAGCATCCAGGCATCTTACTAGGCAAGAGAAATGAGTGCTCTTAACTGCTGAACCATCTCTCCAGTGGCAAGAATAAAATGTTTTACACTTTCTAATTTTTGGTATTATCAAATAATTCCAGAGACTTATTTCTTAAGGCTTAAAAATTTCTTCTAATCTTAAATTCAATGCAACTCAGGTCAACTGATTTTTGTCATCCTATTGTGGATACAGCAAATTGAAAGAGCATTAAATTAAGGGGAAAGTATGTGAAAGCCAGGGAATCAAGGGAGATTTCTCTGGGATTGCATCTTGTGATGTCAGAAGGTACACCCATAAAGTCTCCCCAACATGGCCCCCTAAATGTGAGATGAACAAGGACAGCATGAATGAATACCTGGATTGGATGGGAGGAAAGCCCATGAGGCCTTAATTCTACACATACACTAAAAAACTATAAGCAACTGAGGAAAGTTGAGATTGGAAAAGATGGCCTTCTCTTGGGAAGAGCACACTACAGCCAAATGGACAGTTCTAAAAACATAAATATAACTATTTTTGAGAAGGTTTTATTTAGGAATATGTACACATATAGATAGATGTACATGCAATATTGAAAGAAGAGATCATAAATTTGCAGGGGAGGAGTATATGGGATAGTTAGGAGGGAGGAAAGAAAAGGGGAAAACATAATTGTATTATAATCTTAAAAATTAAAAAAATAAATAAAGGGCAGGACTTTTTATCACAACAAAAGAAACGTTCGTATGTTAGAAGTTAATAAATATATATATATAAACAGAGGATGCATTTCTAGGGTCTTACCAGAGCAGATACTGGGAGATTATACTGAGACTATCCCCTATAGTTTGAGCTATCTGGACACTTGGTTCCAAGTTAGTGTCCCTGATTTGGGAGGGTTAAGTGTTGCAACCTTTCTGGATGTAACATGTCACTTGAAGTGGACTGAGAGTAAAAAAAATATTTTAGCTACTTTCTTCTTGTTCTTTCTGCTTGAGAGCGGAGGTGTGAGCTTTCTGCTTCTTGTTTTGATTGCCCTCCCTGAAATTATGGACTCTAAACTTCTGAAATCTTCTTTTTAAATTCATCAATAAATTAATTTTCTTCCAGCCTGACCAATTTCCCTTCCTCCTCTCCTCTCTTCCTAGTCCCTTTTATCCCTCCCTTCAACTCCCCCTGCCCCTCAATCTATGCCTTCTCCTTTCTCTTCAGAAAATGGCAGAGCTCTCACATATATCATCCCTAGCCATGGCATATCAAACTGCACTAAGACTAGGCACCTCCTTTCTTTTTAAGGTTTAAGAAGGCAATCCAGTAGGAGGAAAAGATCCCCAAAGCAGGTAACAGAGTCAGATATATCCCCTGTGCCTTCATCTAGGAGTCCCACAGGAAGACTACGCTACGTATCTGTAACATATCTGCAGAGGACTTAGGTCAGTCTCATGCAAGTTCTCTGGTTGGTGGTTCAGTCTTCGTGCGCCCCTATGAGCCCATGTTAATTAATTTTTTTTTTTCCAACTTTCTGGTTGTGTTCTTGGCTTCTCTGGCTTCCATAATCCTTTCTTTTCCTCTTCCACAAGATTCCCCAAAGTCCACCTAATGTTTTACTGTGGGTCTCTGTTTTCCATTAGTTCCTGGATGAAGCCTCTCTGACGAAAATTGGACTAGGCACCAATCTATGAGTATAGCAGAATATCATTAAGAATTCCATTGACTTCTTTCTTTCTTTTTTTTCCCCTTTGTTTTGGTTTGTCATGTTTGGTTCTAACCTAGGTCTCTGAACTATCTATCCTCTGAATCCTGGTCCTTCAGGGTGTGTCAGGGGTGAGCTACCTCTCATAGTATGGATCTCAATCTGGACCTCTCATTGATTGGTCACTCCCATAAGTTCTGCACCACCTTTATATCTCACATCTTGTAGGCAAGGCAAATTGTAGGTCAGAGGTTACATAAATGGGTTGGAGTCCCAACCTTCTAGTGGAAATCTTGCCTGGTTACAAGATGGGCAGTTTAGGCTGTGAATCACCCAATGCTAGGAGTCTTACCTAGGGTACCCTTGTAGATTCCTGAGAGTTTCCTTCTTACTAGGTTTCTGGCTTATCTCAGTCCTCTGAAATCTTATGCCAAAATAAACTCCTCCCTAAAATTGGTGTCATAATAGCAATAGAGAAGAATTAATACAATTATTATATTTTATGTGTAATTTTTCTGAAGACAGTCAATGATAGTTTCAAAGATTTTATTTCTTTGTAAATTCCGCTTGGATATGACCAATAATTTCCTAAATTTATTAATGGAAAAAGAAATTGTTTAGATGCATATTATTTTCATAGAAAATCTTTATTTGGATTTATGCTTTCAGTGGTTTAGAGTGCATGGTGGCAGAGCAAAGACATTGTGCCTGAAGTAGCAATCGAGAGGTTATTGATGTACAATCTTTACTCATCATAAAGATTAAACATTCCTTTTGTTTTAAAAATTCTCATTTTTTAAAAATCTGTTTTTCAAGCTGTCTTGATACATTAGGAGAAATCTTTTTCTACTTAAGTTTACTCTCCCTATTTCTTTTTGGAAATAGAGTGTTCTGGCAGAGCTCTGGCTGTCCTGGAACACACGGAGACCCACCTTCTTTTGCTGCTATTAAAAGAATGCGTCACTAAACCCAGATATGTGGTTTCAGCATAACCGTACACTATTGTCAGTTGTAGAGTTCATGTTTAAGAAATACACAGTCTCCTTACCAAAGCAAAACAATATCAACAAAAGACTCACATAATGGTCTACTAATATTTTATGGTTTTTGAATTGAGCAACAATAACAGCTGTCTTGGAGTACTCAAAATCTGAGGCTACAAGTTATATATTCTTTGTCATAGGATTATAGGATTATAATCAAGTAGCCCTCCATAGATCTGCAGTTTAAAAATAACAGGGAAAGAGGTTAACACACACTCTCTCTCTGTGCGTATGTGTATGTACATGTGTGTACTATCTTTCATCTATTTGATAAATTTAAACATAACATTGATACGGTCATTTTAAGTTTTATTTTTAAATTAGTCAGAAACAAGTGCAGTGGTGTGACTTTGCTATAGCCAGCATTTGACTAAACACAGCCCTTAAAGGGATAAGACAGAATTATTATGAAATTAAATATGGGCAACAATTTATATTTAAGTTACCCTAAATCTATGTTTTAATATGGTAACTGTTTGATGAAGTTATTGCAGTAATAGAACAAAAAAATTATCAATCAAAATACTTTTAGTATACATTGGTAGAAAAAAAAATAAGAGTTTTTGTTAATAGTGCACTCCAAAAGGTTTTATCTGCTGGCTATAAGATGTTAGGATAGCTGCTATGGGGTGCCATGAATGGCAGTGTAGAAAGCTAAAGATTAAGCTCTAGACCTGCAGTATTCTTACCTCTTCACAATTGTAATATAATCAGTTTCCCAATTGTGTGATCTTTCTGTGATCTCTATAATATAAACCTAGATAAGACAAGATACTTGGTTTTGACACAAAAGAAATTCAGGACTAGCAAATGAAATAGAGTTAGGGTTAAGAAAATGTTTTATATATATATGCTCTTTCTCTGTGTGTATGCACACACAGACATACACACACACACATACACACGCACATACACAATGCACTCTGGCATTGTGCACTTGTATTTTGTAAATATTTGTCCCACCTACTGTTTTAATAAAATGCTGATTGCTCAGAAGACAGACAGGAAGTATGAGCGAAGCTACCCGACTAAAAACACTCTGGGAAAAGGAAGAACAGAACAGAGATGCCCAGCAGACACAAAGGAAAGAAGATGAGAGTGCTGTTCTGAGAAAAGGTAGTAAGTCACTTAGTTTAAGTGTTAGCTTAGTTTAAAAGTAAGAGTTAGCAAAGAATATGCCTGAGACATAGCCCAAACAGCGTGAAATTATTGTAAGACTTTGTGTGATTAATTGACACTGCAGGTCTGGATCTTTGGGCTAGGTCGGTTGGAGACTTCTTACTACAGTGTGTGTGTGTGTGTGTGTGTGTGTGTGTGTGTGTGTGTGTGTGTGTGTGTAGGTGTGTAGAATACTTGTGTCCTTCTGTTTATATTCACAGAGGCAGAGGTTGATGTTGGATACCTACTCCTCCTCCTTCCTTCCTCCCCCTCCTTTCCCCCTCCCCTCCCCTTCCTTCCTTCCTTCCTTCCTTCCTTCCTTCCTTCCTTCCTTCCTTCCTTCCTTCCTTCCTCCCTCCCTCCCTCCCTCCCTCCCTCCCTCCCTCCCTCCCTCCCTCCCTCCTTCCTTCCGACTCTGTATCTCTATATTGTCCTAGATGCCTCAGAAGTAATTAAAGTCTTTTTGGGTCAGGAGTCATAACTCTTATTCCTTCAGCCTTGGCAGATAGATTTTCTGAATTTACTTGTTGGGGTCATGTGTTTGATCTGGCATGATACAAAACATTTTGCCTAGTTAGCTGGAGGTGGATGTCTATGAATGGTGAGGCGTCATGAATACAGGAGGATGGAAGAGAGCAGGAGACACTGTTTCTACATAGAAGGACTTTTATTATCATAACAAGAGAGAAGGGAGACAGACAGAAAGGGATGGCCAGAGGGAGAGGGAGAGGGAGAGGGAGAGGGAGAGGGAGAGGGAGAGGGAGAGGGAGAGGGAGAGGGAGAGGGAGAGGGAGAGGGAGAGGGAGAGGGAGAGGGAGAGGGAGAGGGAGAGGGAGAGGGAGAGGGAGAGGGAGAGGGAGAGGAGAGAGAGAGAGAGAGAGAGAGAGAGAGAGAGAGAGAGAGAGAGAGAGAGCGCACTCCTGGGAGGAAAGAAGCAAGAGAGAGTGTGTGTGTGTGGATCAGTGGTGATTATTCTTAAATGGGGCTTGGTGTCAGAACTCAGAGCAGAATGTGGCGTCAGAGGCCAGAACAGATTCCTAACATCTCTCTTCGATTTTCTTTAAAATAAATTGGCTAATTGATGGGGATGAATGAGGGTGCAGAATTCTCTGTTATTGCTGATTTGGGGTGGAGTAAGAGGATAGGGACCACAGTGGAAGCTGTGGGTGAAGTAGCTAGCTGACATCTTGGAGATCAGGCACCAGTCTCTTGGAGGAACTGACAAGGCCAGTGTCACCAAAATCACATGGAATCTGTAAAGAGTTATAAAACAGCTGGAACAGGTTATGTTTTGGTGTGTCAAAACAAGCTATGGCACAGGCTATGGATCTAGGCAGCTTTTTAAAAGCTTGTGTCAGGAGCAAGGATGAAAAATTCTTTTCTGTAGCTGTTTCAAGTTGGAATTAGTCATCGTTGCCATAATCAGAACTTAAAACGGGGTACGTTGCTGTCCAGAGACAGAGCAGGTTGTAGAAGTGCCAGCTGAATGAATATTTCTTGAGGCATGATGGACTGACCGCAGACCCAGAGCAAAGATTGTAATATTGTAATATTTGTTGGACAAAGACAGTTCTACAATGCTTGTAATATGCTTGTTATGTCAGAATCTCTGTATTTAATGGTAAAATGCCTTTGGGTCTTATGTATATATAGTGGATGTTTTACTACTGTCATTACTCTCCTTCATCACCCTCCCACTTTTGCGGGACTCCTTCTTCCCAGAAAGCCTCCCTTTCCATTCTTGTGTGTGTCCTGCTCATTTAGGTTGACAGCATGCACATGGTTGAGGATTATTTACTAGAGCTTGACAAATTACCAGTGCAGAAACCACTGAAGAAAAATGACCCCCTTCACTCATAAGCCATTAAGTATGAATAGTTCCTTCACTTGGGGTAGAGACCTATGAACCCATACCCCATCTATGATGGACTTTTGATGGGCCTTATCTTGTGTATATTACCACAGTTGCATGAGTTAATGACTGCAGTAACCGTCTAGAAGACAGTCATCACAGCAGTCCTCTCTGTCCTCTGGTTTTCACCCCCTTCCCCTTCTGTATTGTTTCTGAGTTTCAGAGTTAGTGGACTTAGGACTGAGTACTCATGGTGAATTTCTCAGCACATTGACAAGTAAAAGATTTCCTGACTACAGCTTAGAGCAGCACAAGTATTATTTCTTCTTAAACTCATTAATTTGTTTGACCTGAATTTCATTAAATGATTTCCTGTTTTAGAAGAACTGAGAATTTCCCATGTCAACTGATGTAATGTGACTGGTAGATGTGCACTAAAATGTTAATGATATGGTTGCTAAATAGATTAAGACTTTTTCCTATAGGCCTTTGTTCAAAACTTTAGTGTGATATGCAGAATTGAAAGTATGCTAAACTAAGCTTCCTCAAAACAATTTATTTTGTTTCTCTCAAGCAAGAGCATCTTTAATTTACATTGTGGTACTTTTATTGTTACATTATACACACAGAAATATCATCTTTTATTAATTTATTCCTCATTTATGAACAATTCTTGCCCCCTTTAAAAAGCTTTTAAACTAACGTTTTTCTATGTTTATACTTACATTTTTTCCATGCAGAAAAATACTGAAAATAGTAGGGGATGATCAGTCACCTCAGATTCAGCTGAAGGGTTGGTGGCAATATCAATAAATAATGTACCATTCCTTGTAGTAGGGGTTTTATTTGAAACTACATCATGTCTAGTTGGTATACTGTTCTCCCATTATATGTATCTCCAATTGTATATGTTTGTTTTAAGAAGCCAATCATCCTGAGTTTCAGAAGCCAAACTTAGAGGACAAACATAGTTTCTTTACCCTCATATGTGCATGTTAGCTTTTAAGCTTAAATATGTATGTTTCATTTAGATTATACACAGAGGGTAGGTAGTTGGTGGAGATAATGTGGGAGGAATGGAATCTTAATGAAGGGGAAGTAGAATATAATACTATAATGGGATAATGGGGGGAAGGGAAACAGAATGGATTAGGTGGAGAGAGATGGGGGCAAAAGGGTAAAGGAGGGAATTGGAGAGGGATAATAAATACTCAAGATCTTTTGAAAAAGGTTAATGGAGACTCATGTATCTGTTTTGTTGTGTTTTTTTGGATGGGTGTGTTTGTGTGTGTGTCTTTTTCCTTTTAAGAGTCTAAACTCTACAGCATTTGGTATCCTCTAAGTGTTAGTGATCCTTTTGCCTCTGCCACCCAAATGCTGGTATCCCAGTTCTGTAACTCTGTGCCTAGATTTGTATTTCTGTTTTTGTATGTGTACAATACTGTTTTGATTACTATGGGTCTGTGATTTTATCAGATATCTGATGTGGAAATGCCTTTCTGTATGCTGTGAATATCAATCTTTAAATAAAGGGGCTGTTTTGGCCCATGACAGGCACCATAGAAAAAGTAGGAGGAGAAATCAGAGAATAGATAGGAGAAGTAGGGCGGAGTCAGAGACAGACTGAGCAAGTCGCCCAAAGAAGAAGCATATAGGAACACAAGTGAGCTACGGGCCACATGGCAGGAAAGATTAATAGAAATGGGTTGATTTAAGATGTAAGAGCTAGCTAGCAATGTGCCTTAGCCATAGGCCAAACAGCATGAACTTTGTATAAGCATCTGAGTCATTTCTGGGGGCCTGAGCAGCTGCAGGCGGCTGAGGGGTCTGGGGCTGCAGGTCTGTGGGTCCTGGACCTCTGGCTGCCCGGGACCAAGAAACCTAATTACAACAGATATCTCATATTGCAATACATTTAGCATTCCATTTTCTGTTCAGGATTGCTTTGATGATTCTGTCTTTTGCACTTACATATAATTTTAGGATTGTTTTTCTGTTTCTGTGTATAATTGAATCTGTTGATCTATTTTGGTAATAGTATCATTCAGTTTTGCTTTGTTTTTGTGGTGACAACTTGGTTTAAAGAGTTTTTAGAAGACTGAAATAGAGAACATCTTCTCTAGGTTACTATGATTAATATGTGAAGAGTCTTCAAATGACATCTTGCATAAAGTTTTGCACTCCTTAGATGTTAATGGCAGCTTTATTGAGCACTTGTCATTTTAATGTTAATATACATTTCTATGCTATAGCTTATATATTGTAGTCTGAAAACCCCATATAGGGCAGCAAACGTTTTTGTTTTTATATTGATCTATTTTAACTAGTAAGTGAATAGCTAATAGCTTTCAAGAATAGTAGTATTGTGTGAGGGGCCAGTATTGCATTATAAAGTGCACACTGTGTAAGCCAACTTTTAATTTTTTTATCTAGATTTTTTAAAAGTTAGATTTTCATAAGGACCTACATTAATATACATTAATTAATGTATATGTGTAATATATATTAATGTACTATTTGATTTGTTTTATTGTATGAGGCATTTGTTGTTATATTTAATCACTGAATGATTTTTTTTTAGTTGAAAACATAGTAAGTCAAACACATCACTTGCATAACTAGAAAATAATAAGTTACGACAATATGTTGTTTCATTGGGTTGTTTATAGTCAAAAATGACCTTGAAGTTTTGATCCCCTGACTTCATCTTCCAAGTTTTGGTAATCTAGCTTTTGTTTTGCTGGGGAGTGAACTAAAAATCTCTTACATGTTAGACAGATACTAGTTGCCAGAAAGTCACTGACAAAAAATTTCAAAATACTGTTTAAATTTTAGACATTATCCCCTCTATATTATATGCTCAGGGTTGAAATTATAAGGATTATTGCATGTAAATGAGATGAGGAAAATACCCACTATTTGTTGAAAATTACTTTTTATTATTGAGATTCACATGCCTTTAAGTTACTTTGCTGCTGCCTCAAAATTGTATCGTTGCTCCATGGACTGATGTGATTGCTGTCACTCCTTCCTCTTCTTCCTGTCCATCAGAGTGTATAATGTTGAAGGGATAATATTTTATTTGTATATTATATTTTTATCATTTAGATTATATTTGTTGAAGGTAATTTGATTGATTTAGCTCTTAATTAATAGATTTGAAAAGAACCAAAGTTTGATTTTATACATTGCTTTACTAAGTTAGCTCCCCATTGATGGCAAGGGTTTCTGCCATAACAAGGATTTCTGTTTTTTCTTATTATTCTGTCCTTGTCAGTCTACTCCATTCTAGGCAGACATTGTTTCTCTTGGTATTCTTTTCTCAAACTCTTTAATAAACTTTTCTGTAGTTCATGGTCAACAAATCACCAAATGTGAGGATGGAAACATCTGTTCTGTTGAAGTAGTTAATTTAGTTTTATATGTTTAATCTATTTTGTAAAAGTTTATACAGCTCTGATATTTGCCCAGTTTCAGAATACATTCATGTTTTACTGTAGCTTACATGCTGGTGATTCGCACAGAGATTTGAAGTTCATTAAAAGTGTAGAAGTCTAAAGTACACAGTAGAGATTTTCCAACATTTGCACAAATGAATAAGCATCGAGTTAAAGGTGGTTTTTGTTTCCTTAGACATTTTTTAAATAATTTTTAAAAAATTTTTTTTAATTAGAAGTACTTTTTAAACATACCCACCACTGTTTCCCCTCTTCCCCTCTTTTCAGTCATCCCCAGCTTCCCCCCCCCCCCCCACGTCCCCCCATCCACTCCTCAGAAAGGATTAGGACTCTCAGGGTGAGTCACTGTAGTCTGGCATATCCAGTTGAGGCTGAGCAAGGTGAATGAATTCTCAGTAGAAGAATCTTACTTGGTTGAAAGACACTGAAAGAGTTGCTCAGCATTCTTAGCCATCAGGAAAATGCAAATCAAAACAACTGTGAGATAGTTGTACACCTATCAGAATGGCTAAGATAAAAAACATTGATGACAACCTATGCTGGAGAGGATTGGGACTAAGGAGAATGCTCCTCCCTTGCTGGTGTGAAGGTAACCTTGTACAACCACTTTAAAAATCACTGTGGCTGTTTCTTGGGAAAACTAAGAATCAATCTACCTCATGATCCAGCAATACCACCACTCTTGGGCATATACCCAAAGAATGCATATTGTTACCACAATGGCATTAGCTCAACTATGTTTGTTCATAGTAGCACTATTTGTTATAGCCAGAACCTGGGAACAACCTAGATGCCCCTCAACTGAAGAATGAGCTTCAAAAATGTGGAACATTTGCACAATGGAGTATTATTCAGTAGTAAAAATAAAAATGACACCCTGAAATTTGCAGGCAAGTGGATGGAACTAGACAATTTTTATTCCCTCAGAAATAAGTTTCTGCATCTTCCTGACTTATTTGTTACAACTGCCACAACCATTATCCTGCTCAGATTTAAGTTTGCTAAAAGAAAGTATGTTATTGTTGGTATTTTCAATGTCTTTATAGTGCAAGGAAATTAGAAAGCTTTCACTATTAGTCCAAGCTTTTATTTATTTTCTTTTTCTCGAGAGACTGAATCTTAAACCAAAAAATCTGCACATTTCTAAGGACCTTGATTATTCCTTTTCATACTGTAAGATAATTATAGAAAAATAACTTTAACTTCAATATGCATAACGAAATGCTAGAAACAGTTGTGTAGATGAATAGAATTCTCCTGAGGAATAGATGATACAATTTACATTTTCTGTTAAAAATGAATTTTCTAGGAATATAAAATCAGCTTAGGGTGTAAGTAATCAGATGCATTATATACTTACATGAAATTCTTAAAAGAACAAATTTAATTAATTTCAGAGTAGATTTTTTCCCCCCATGGCATTGAACTAATCAGAAAACTATTTTGGCAATAGAGGCTCTAAGATGAGGAAGTTGCAGTGTTTAGAGATTCCAACACTGAAACTTTCTTTGAAGGCAGTTACTCATGTTGACTCTTATGGGAGCAATATGAGAGTCTCATTGGTGGAGTCATGTATTGGAATTACTGAGGGTCAGACATGGAAATTCATACTTTATTCTAATGTTAGGACAGTGTTGAAAACTTAAGGTCATATTTGAGAACAATTAATGTAACTTCTGTACAGATAGTCAAGAAAGATAAGTAGAGAAGTTGTTTATTTTGCTAGGATTCAAGATCTTTCCAAAACTGCAGCAATTTTGCCAGAAGTAATAGGTGTAGTGGATGTTTTATTGGCAGAGTTAATGGCAGATAGTGTCATGCTCAATATGTAAGCACGGGCATGAGATTATTAGGCATCGTAGTACTATTCATAGCTGTAAAGTTATTGTTTGTAGTTTAAAAAATTGGTTTATATGACACCAAATTTTGTCAGACCTTGTTTGGTATATCTATTTATATTAGAACTCTATCCAGATATATTAGCTCATATCTGTTATTAGCAGCAGCCCTTTGGAGACAGGGTTGCAGGCTGGGAATTTCTGCTCAGATTGGGGTACTTGGCTACATTCTGCTTCCAAAAATACACAGCAACAATTTAGAACTCTTTTAAGGGAAATTTAACAGCAGACCTTATCTTGGAGTTAATTTAATTGCATGTGGTAATTGTGCCCCTGACATACTAGAATTGACTACTTACTTTCCGGTAAGACTGAAACAGGCGGAGATCCAGGTTAGCCAGAGAAATATAGCATGAGTTTATCTCAAAGGTAAACAAACAACCAAAAAAAAAAAAATTCTCAATTCTCTGAACTGGGGAAATAACCCTGTGAGGTGCCAGCTACAAGCATGAAGACCCAAGTTCAGATTCTCAGAACCAACATTAAAAAAAGCCTGGCTTAGATTCATATCTAGATAGTAGGGACATAGACAGGTGGATCCCCTGGGACTCAGTGAACAACCAGTCTAGCTGATTGGTGAACTCCAGGTTCTGTGAGAGACCCTTTGTCAAAAGAATACAGTGGAGCAATTTAAGAAGATACAAAACATCGACCTTTTGTCTCTCTGTCTGTCTCTCTGTGTCTCTCTCTCTCTCTCTCTCTCTCTCTCTCTCTCTCTCTCTCTCTCACACACACACACACACACACACACACACAACAATGAAAAAAGAATACTAAAATCATGTGTCAAGGTTATTGATTAATCCCCTCTGTTAAGAGGTTTATAAGAAGCCATTAAAGTATGGCAGCTAAACCACTGAGACTATTGCTACAACATTACTCGATGCATAGACTCTTGGCCTCAACCTAATTAAACTGTGTCAAGTTTTATAGGAAGCTTATTTTATAAGGTAGTACTGATAACTATATATTTGTGGGAAATAGTATTTTACTAGATTCAAAATTACTTCTCATTTGAACTTTAATTTTTTATTTTCCTTTTTGGTTTTCAAGATAGGGTTTTTGGGTAACTCTGGCTATTCTGGAAGTCACAGAGATCCACCTGCCTCCTGAGTACTGGGATTACTGGTGTGGGCTGCCACTGCCTGCTTCATTTGAATCTCTTATTCTTCTTAACCCTTTACCTTTCTCTACTAGGTATTCTTGGTTGTTTAATGTTATCTTTGGTATAATGTAGAAGAGACTTTTGTTTACAATTTTGAGTTATTGTGCAAAGTTTATTTTATTTGTATGAGGGTTTTTTTCCTGCATATATGTCTGTGTACTACCTGCGTACCTGGTGCCTGCAGGGGTCAGAAGAAGGGGTCAGATCCTCTGAAACTAGAGCTATGGATGTTTGTAGGCTACCACTTGATTGCTGGGAATCAAACCTGGATCCTCTTGCAAGAACAAGAGCTTTTAACTCCTAAACCAACTTCTAGCTACATGAGTTTATTAATAGAAACAAATACAATTAAATGGTTTTTTTTACATTTATTTATTTATACTGTGAGTTCATGCAAATATTTGTATATTGGCACATGTATACTATCATATGCACATGGAGTTCAGAGTACAACTTTTAGGGTCAGTTTTCTTGTGCTATAGGTGGTCTTAACATAGAACTCAGGTTGTCAGACTTAACAGCTGCTTTTACCTACCAACTAATCTCACCAGTGACTTACTGGTTAAATTACTCAAGTCACACACTCATTGACATTCCAGATTTATACCACAACTTTGAAGAGCTGAAATAGAATGCCTTAATATAACTATCTCCAAAGATCTCAATGCTTTCTATTTTCAAAAACAAAAATGGGGCAGCCCTGTTTGGTCCTCTGATAAGAATAGCAAACTCTGGTAGATCATCTCAGGAGTGATTTAGGTGCAAACAGTCTTATCTCCCAAGGAAGGAGATAAAACTGGGCCTGGTTTACTCCTTTCATACCAGGATTTTTATAAGAACACAGAAGTCCCAAATGTCTCTGTTTACCAAGGTTTTAATTAAAGTAGAAATTTTGTGATGTTCAGAACATGCCTAAAAACATTTCATATAGTATTACTACTTTGGAAATTTGATGCATATCTATGATAGTAATCCCTTCATACAAGTACTGCACGTTTTACTACAAATTTTTGATGGGTGTTTGTGATAATAGAGTAACTTCCTTTGCTGGACAACCTTCAGACAAACACGCATACTTCTCTATAACTCATTTTTGGTACACAGTTCATGTAAATGTACAAGTATTTTTAAATTAACTACTCATTTCTAAGTGTGTGTATTTACCTGTTTTGAGTTTTTTTTTTTAAATAAGTTGTAAAACATTTCCTTATTTATATCTTAATAACTATTCATTATCTACCCAGGGGCATGGTGCGTTAAATTGTCAGGAAAATATTTTATTGTTAATTTTATTCCAACTTCACATTGTGTTTCAGTGTACTTGCCGGAATGACATGGTAAAGATATCAATGGATATATTTGTGAAGAAATTTCAGCCAGACAGATACCAAATTTGGAAACAAGGAAAAGATATATATACTATTGACCATACAAAGCCTACTCCCGAGTCTACCCCTGAAGTAAAAGCATGGTTACAGAGGAGGAGAAAATTAAGAAAAGCCTCCAGGAGGTAAGGATCCTACCACATCCTGCTTGCAATCCTTTGTTGAAATGGATCTTGGAAGCAAATGTTCTTAAGGACAATTTGCTGATTTTTGTCTCTATTATTCATATCTTTATCTAATATATTACTGAAATTTTAAGGTAACGTGCATACATTAACTTTTAATTTGGTATAGTAGAATTTTGGAACAGGTGTTCCTGAAGTCAGTGTACATAGTGATTAGAACAACATAGAAACTTTTTGAATTCTTCCATTAATTTATTGTAAACATCTATTTGTTCCTTACATTATTCATCATATTTTAAAGTATTTCAATAATTTGACTTCCAACTCTTATAGGCTACTGCTCTAAAAAAATTTATTTTGGATTTTTCTAAGTAGGTGACATACTTTTATTTATTTATTTGTTTTTTGGTCTGGATGCTTATGTGGTGATTTTATTCTTTTCAAAGACTCAATGGAGTATCTTGGTGCTCTTTTGAACTTTACCTTTAATCCAGTTTTTTGACTAGGACTTTGTTGAAAATTTTTTGAATAGGTTGTGTGTCTTATGGCTCAGATTTTTCAGTTGTATATTAGCGTTTAAAGTTTTGAATATTTTGTTTAGATTTTATTTTTACTATTGCTCATTACTATTTACTATGCTTATTACTATGTCTTTTTAACATTTTTTTCAATTTTTAAAAATAATATTTGAGAACTGTGGAAATTTTTTAAATCCAGGAGAAAAAAATCCAACAAATATAAATTATTCCTAACCTCACTGTCTAGAGACTGTCTATCTTAACATTTTTTTGCATATTCTTACACATGTACTTATCATGTACTTATATTCTAAAGATATTTGCACCTTCCGAAATCAGAATATATTAACAATTGAGTAATCATGTATGTGAGTGCTTTTTATATAATTAAATTATTTTCTTTAGCATAATTTTAATGCCCTCATATATTTTGATCTCTGACATTTAGACCCGTGGAATCTCTGTTTTTGCTTTAATAGTATATTTTAAATAGTTTGTTTCAAATTAATGCTTTTTTTGTACTTTTTCCCATTTGCACTTATTTGATTAATATGTGATATTTAGAATGGTTGTGAGTAGGATAAACCTCAGAATACAGAATTGTACATACATTTTTTAATGCCTTTGTTTAAACTCAAATTTTTAATTCATTATGATTCCTTGCTAGCCTGGAACTCAGGCTAATCAGTAATTCAGAGAAATCTACTTGCTTCTGCTCTCTCAGTGCTGGGATTATACCTAGAAGACATCTGTATTTTTAAAGATACATACATATATATCTACGTATATGATAGAGCTAGTTACTATCTAATCTAAAATTTGGATAATAATGTTCAAACTGTAGTTTATAGCAAGGATTTTCACAATGTTGTTTGAAAATAAATTTTGTATATCATGAGCAGTGTTTTAAAGTTAGAAAGTAAAATGAATATAAAAGTATCATAGTGATGGTGGAGGAGGCATCTTAGGAACACTGACTGCTCTTGCAGGTGATTCAAGTTCCTAACACTCAGGCAGCTAACATCTATCTGTATTTCCCATTTCGCAGATCTGACATCCTCTTCTGGTTTCTATAGTCTTTTCATTCACATAGTCCACAGATATACATGCAATTAAAACAATGATACACAAAAAGAAAAATCATTCTTTTAAATAGTACAATAGTGCTTAGTGTGTGGGAAACGTTTATTCATGGTTTGTGTACTTATAGGTATATAAATTATGTTTCTGTAAAATGTGTGACTTACTGTGACTACATTCAGAGCTTGAGAAACATAGATAGGGAGTCAATACCTCCAGAGGCATTCAAGGAATAGTCCAGGCATCTTGAGAACCATGCAAAGCAGCACTGTAGTCAGATGCATGAGCGGATGTAACTGTTAAAGTCACTAGGTCTTTCAATCTCATAGGTTACATATATCTGTGATTGCCAGTGTTTAATCTGAGTAGTTTTTCCACTTCTTACAAGTTCTAATATTTAGGAGTATATTTTCCTTTTCTTAGTCTGTGGCTTAAAGTGGTTATTGATGGCCCTTCAGTAATACTATCTTTAAACATGTACAAGTATAAAATTTCCCCTCAATCTTGGAGGTATGCCAGCTGCCTTGGTTTACATGCATACCTTGTGAAGTGCAAATATTGCTCTTGTCCTCAATGTAGTTGTTGCCATTGGCAGCACCCAGCTGTTAATATGTGTGTGCTCTTACTTATTCAGTTAAGCTCATTGTCTGTGTCTTACTTGACTTTACAATGATATCTCATCAGGTATTTATAATGTGAAAATTCAGTTGTTAGTAAGTCAATTTAAAACCATTATGATATCAACTTTAAACTTTATTAATTGTAAAAATTATATTACATAACTAAACTTTTGATAAGCACATAACATTATTTGTAGATGTGTTTCTCTTTATCTCATGTGGTCCCACAGCCACTAATAAAATAATCACTCAGAGGCTTAATATTAATTACAAACTGGTGTATGGCTTAGGCTTCATGCCTGCTAGCTCTTACATCTTAAATTAAGCCATATCTGTTATTCTGTGTATAGCCATTTGTCTTGTGGTATTACCTATGTTCCATTACATCTTGCTCTCCCAGCACCTCTCAGTGTGGCTTCAGACTCATGCACACACACACACACACACACACACACACACACACACACACACTTTCTTCCTCCTCTATCTCTCTTGGCTTTCCCACCTGGATATATTGTCTTGCCATAGGCCAAAGCAGAAATGGTAGTAACATATATTCATAGGGTATGGAAAAGTTCATCCTACAGGAAGTTTCATTTGCTGGTGTGTATTTCATAACCATTTTGAACTTTTTTGCTCTGACCACTTTTATCTTATTTATTAATAGTCTCCAGGGCAATAGGTCAATTTCTAAAAGGCCTAAAACTGAGGAGGATGAAGAATTTGTTCAGTCTAATGGGGAGGACCTCTCAAACCCTGCCATATGTCCAAGGCACCCCAAGGTCACTGAAAAGCCAGAAAAACCATCCAAGCTAGGGAACACAGAGGTATCTTCTGAAAGAGAAGCTTCTGATGAACACATATTGAATGACACCAAACTCTCAGGTAAGAAAAGGTCTGATTATGTTTCACATGTGACTGTGGTGATTAATAATCTGATGCCTTAAAACTGTGACCACTAACACCATTGGTTGTTTCTTTATGCCAATGAACTTTTCTGAGAATTTTGTATAACAGACATACATATAGGCAAAGCAGTCATATACATAAAATAAATACATGTAAATATTGAGTGACGGGTCAGTGATGAAGGGTATAAGAAATAAGTCAGTAGAGGGAAAATGAAAGAATAGACCCAGTTTGACCTCAAAATGGTGAGAGCATACTTTATTAGTCTGAGAAGTTACCACTTCTGCACTGCTTCGTATCTGAGGGGACAAGGTGCACTATGCAGGTCTGAGAATCTGTTTTTGCAGCAAAGTGTATGAAGAGTTATTTTAGATAAACTGGTATTTTTGAAACTGGAAAGTGAGAGATAAGTGAGATTGCCTGTTTTTATGACCTCTGGCTGCAGGTCAGATGATTCCTAAAATGCTTTGGGTAGAAAGTTTTTTGAAAATCTGAACCTGTTTTGTGACCCTAATTTTTGGTGGTAGATTTTCTTTAATGAGTACTTGCTGCCTTTTTTCTCCCAGACAATACATCTTGAGTACAGCCTCCTCTCCTTCAACACTCCATTTCTTCCAGCAAGTCCCCTCCCTTCACTACTCCATTTCCCTTCAGGAAAGAGCTGACCTTCAGTGATATCAATAGAACACAGCATAAAAAGATGAAGTAAGACCAGGCACAAGCCCTCATATCAAAGCTGAATGAAGCAATTTGATAGTGATAGGCATTGACTGATTACCCAGAATGCCTAGGACAGCAGATTTCTTTAAAAACTCGAGCCCATTTATGACTTCGATATTGGCTAGTCCATTTCCTTTAAAGAGTACTTTTTTTTCCTCGACAAAATTAACTTTCTATTTCTCTTTTGAAGATTTCTTTTTTTTTTTACTTTATGTATATGGTATTTTGCCTATATGTATGTCTATGTGATATACTGGTAGTGTAGCTACAGACTGTTGGGAGCCACTATATTGCAAATTGAATCTGACTCCTTTGGAACCACAAGCCATCTCTTCAGCACCCCCTCCCCCCAATTTTAAAGACATTTTTACCTAAAATATAATGACATCACTGAGCCTTCCTATTCTTTTCCCCAGGCCCTCCCATTTCTCATTTCTTCAAACTTCCCTATTCCCCCCCTAAAGTTGCTAGCCTCTTTTTCTTTAGTTATTGTTGCTACATATAGATAAATACATACATCTACTAACAAATATGTGAATGCAACCCAGTGAGTCTGTTATATTGTTGTTTGCATATGCTCTCAAGGCTAAACCACTTTGCTAGGAACAAATTTTTAGGAGAGTCTAGTTCTCTTGTATAGAACCCAGGTTGCTTTCATAGCGCCCTTGTGGTGGTTCACAACCATTCATATGTCACTCTTGTTCCAGAGGATTGGATAACTTCTGACCTCTGTGAGCTCCAGGCACATGGTATATAAATGCAGGCAAAACACCCTTACACATATAATAAATAAAGACATCTATTTTGTTTTCTTCCCAACTTGCTGAATATTTTCATGAAACTGCTATTGCTTCATTCATTTGATAACTATTGTAACTTTTTTTTGTTCCTTTAATATTTGAGGTAACTTGGTAATTCAAGCCTCTCAAATTCCTATGATTATGGAGATGAACTGCCATACATAGCTTTATTTTATTAACTCATTTTGAGATTTGGTATAAGTTAATTAAACAGAGGAGTGGGTTACATTTCCCATTTCTGTGAATGATTACAGTATGCTTTGACCTGTTCATTCTTCTGTTAGCCTTTCTTAGTCTACCTATCTCCTGCCACTTTTCCTTATCTATGTCCTAATAGATACTTTTTTATTCTACTTTGTGCCACTCTAACAATTTTGCAAAAGAGAAAAGTGGGCTGCTCACATTTGTAAGGCTGGCTTATTTTCATGAGATAACCACACATATTTATGCCAACAATATAGTATTCAGGAATCAGCCTAAAAGAAAGTCTGAGAAAGGGGAAAACCCCTTTCTTTCCCACCACCCAGTTTTCAAGTTCCTCTTTCCACATTCCTAAAGCTAGGATTAAAGGTGTTGGTCACCCTTCCCTGGCTTGGCATGATTCTGTGGTTAACTCTGATATTCCACATTTTATTAAAAATATATCACTACAGCTTCTATGTGTAGAGGTCTTTGAAAAATTCTGAGTAGAATCCTTTGATGTATGGTGACTGTAAGTCCAATAGCCTTCCCCATATTTTCAGAAGACCATAAAAGATTCATGTAGCAAAGGCTTTTTGTTAGATCTCTAGAGCTTTATATGTGCCATTTGTACACATTCTTTGAATTTCATTGTTTCTTGTATTGTTGTTCTTAGCATTGCCTTTTGGGAAAATTCTTTTTTCTAGATAGATTTCAAGTGGTTTATGCTTTGTTAAGCATTATGAATGGCCAATATATTGATGATAAAATGGCTTAGAGCTTACTTTTAATCTTTGACTGTCTTGTCGATGGGGTTTTGTTTTATTTTTAAAAGAACAAACTTGGAGCTGGAGAGATGGCTCCACATTTAAAAGCATTTTTTGTTTTACAGAGGGCATGGGCCTGGTGCCCACCACCCATATGGCATTTATAACCATCTATAACTCAAATTCCAGGAGATCTGACTCTCTCTTCTGGTCTTCATGCTCACTAGGCATACACATAGGGCACTTACATACTTACCAGCATAACATTCTTGCCTGCATAACACATATACAGAAAATAGAAAAGGAGTCCAAGCTCATTGTAATGGCACTGATGACTTTTCATGTTTATGGAAATTGAGGTAGACAATCAGAAAAATAATTTAAAAAATCGGCCAGGTGTGGTGGCACACACTGTTAAACATAGCACTTGAGAGACAAAGGCTTATGGCTCTAAGTTCAAGGTCAGCTTGGTCTACAGTCCTGTCAGGAAAATAGAGAGGGAGGGAGGGAGGGAGAGAGGGAGAGAAGGAAAGAGGGAGGGAAGAAAGAAAGTAAGAAGGGGGGAAGGAAGAGGAAGGAGAGAGAAGAAAAAGAATATACTATCACTTAGTAATTGTTCAACCACTGTTCTTACCAGCACGCAGTACAACATGTATCATTTATCTTTTTTTTTTCCCCCTCTTCAGGAAAACACTGTATAAGTTCATCAACAACAGATGAAATACAGTATGAAGGTTACAGAGCTGATGCTGTAGCTTCACCATCTATGTCAAAGGAGGCCTGTGACTTCATGCCATTTTCTGGTGGCCAGGTAACAGGCAAGGAGTCACATCTCCTTAAAATCCTACAGCCGGAATCTCCCAAGGTGTCTTCTTCCCTGGCAGAAAGTAATGCAGTATTGATAAAGGATGAAGACAATGATGAAGAGGGACATAGAAGTAACTTTGAACCTGGGGAAATTTCAGAAGCTCCTAGGGAAGAACAAAATGGGCTCAAAGTTTCTAAGGTACATGTCAGAATGTATTTCTACTGTGTTCATTGAGTGGTGGCATGTATGGAGAACATAATGCCTTGTGAATACAGTACATTATCCCCTGAAATCTTTCTGCTTTAAGGCAGAAATAAACGCTATTTACATTTATGAGTTTTAATCATATTTCATCAGTGGAAAAAGATTTTGTCAGGGAACTATGTGAGTCATGGCTGACATTTTGATTGATCAATGCAGAAAACTTTTGGCGACATGTTTAGGTCTGAGTTTCTTTCGCTTTATACTTTTAAAGCAACATCTTTATTTGGAGCTAATACAGGGTTCACCGCAAATAGTACACAGAGAGATCATTTATACTTGTTAGCTAATCCCACAAATACTAATACTTGATCAGCATTGTTTTGAAATCCTAATCCTGTTGACATTTAGATAGTTGTAAGACAGAGAGCTCCTCTCCTCAGCATTGTCATCTAGGCTGAGATAAGTTGCCTTTTGAATATTACCTTCCTGACAGTAGGAACTACTGTACAATCAATCTTCTATAGTCTTGGTTTTAATATTATGACTCACATAATTCATGTTTTGACTCTTGTTATTCATAATATTATAACTATATTTCTTGGTCATTTTTATTTCCATAAGCAAACCTTTTGCTCCTTAGAAAAGTTAAGCTTCCCATGCTGATTTTATGACTACAGCCTCCTTTCTGTATTTCTCCATTGTTCTTATTTAGTTTTAAAATTATATGTTTATTGAATGACAGTCCTTAGATCAAGTGACCATTCTGATTCTCACCAAGGACTCCATTTGTCTGTGAGGAGCTTCTCTGACATTTGAGATGGTATCTGAGCTGTGGGCTGACCTGACCATCCTGTTGATTGTTTTTAGTTTACTAAACCTACAATGAGTCTTTTCACATCCTTTCGTAACAAGGCATATTATTAAAAGACAGTAACTTCGAATTGTCTATTTCTTGGTAGTATTAAAATATATGATATAATTCAATAATTTGATCAATAGACTTGATCATTTATTAAATCATTGTGTATTCTACACAAATACAAATATAATCATAAAAATATTAAAAGTACAATGGGAAAGTGTCTGATAGGGGTTTAAAATATCTTACACAGTTTAGTGACTTCAAAAATAACAGGAATGTTTTATTTAAAAGTAATACTTACTTACTGAACCCGTGGCTCATTTCTCAATGGAAAGAGAAGTTCTTTATTGCATTTTGCTGGTTTTTTTTTTTTTTTTCTTTCTTTCTTTCTCTGTGAGGATAAAAGCTGGATCACTTGCCAAATACTCACATATGAAAGGTTAGGTGATGCAACTTTCCAGTTCTTAATCATTTATGAGTGACAGACTTGGGCTAATTTTAAAGGATCTTTGAAATATTGCCACTGTTTGGTAAGCCTACTATGAACCACAGTATATTTTGAAGGATAATTAATTGACCTCTTGGAAAAGTGGTATTCCTTTTCCTTTACCTCCCATTTCTTTCCCTCTCTGCCTCTCTCATTCTCTCCTTCTCTCCCCCCTCCCTCAGCCTCTCTCCCTCTGTCTCTCTGATAGTACTGTGGATGAAAACCCAGGGCCTTGTGCATGCTAGGTAAGTGTTCTACCACTGAGCTGTATCCTAGTCTGTAAATTCAAATTTCTTAAAATGCTAATTTCTTAAAGAAAAAATAAGTTCAAGATTCATTATTAGACACTGTAATTTTGAAGTTTAATTTATTTTCTTTTTCTGAAGCAAATCTTTATTGAGTCTAAAGAACAGCTCAGTAAATAATGTACTTGCTATGTAAGCATGAAGAAAAGCTAGGCATGGCTTCACTAGTCTGTATCTACTATGCTGGATCACTAGAGCTTACTGGCCAGCCAAACTAGTGAAAAGGTAATCTCTGGGTTCACTGATATCCTGTTTCAAAATGAAAGCAGTGAGATAGTGGTGTATCTACATCTTACATCTACCTGCTCTTGCCCACACACATGCACATACCAGATATATGGGGAAAACAAAACAAAACAACAAAAAGAACCAAATATTATTCATGGATATTTCTACTTTTTTTTTTTTCCATAACCAGATGATAGAAGGACAGACCAAAACTACTAAGAGTTGGCGCCATCCACTTGGTAAGCCTCCAGCCAGATCCCCAATGACTCTTGTGAAACAGCAGGTAGTGAGTGATGAAGGTGAGTGCATGCTATTACTCATCATCTTTGATAATTGATGACGTGATAAAAGTTAGAGAGGAAATTTTACTCTTTGGCAAATTTTTATTATTGGGGTACCAAAAATAATAAAAAATTATAAGTAAAAGTTATGGAAATTTAGAAATAGAGACTTGCTGACTTTCTTAATATTTTTTGTTTGTATTACTAGTACAAATATTTAGTTTGATGTCATAAATCATTCCTGACATAGTCTGAGAAGTTTCCAGAAGAATTACTTCAAATCATGGTTTATATCTGTACTTTTAACCTGAATCAGTAAGAAACCAACACTTATGTATCTCTATAAAGCAGTGTGTAGTAGATTTCTTCATTGCTTGGTAGATTACTTTCTAATGTATCTTGATGTGAAACTACTCATTTTTTTTTTAAGTCACATAGCCCAATGTAACATTTACTTTTCTTTTTAATTTGATTCCCCTTCTATCTATGTGATGTTTAGATGAGACATCTACTGAGTACTTATTATACTTATTACACTTCTAACTCATCTATTGACGTGTTTATTTTGTAGAGTCCTTCTTTGAGATAGTCTCCTTTTCTTATGGGTATTATCTAAAGTCACCTGTTTTTGACACCATTTTGAAGTGTTCCAGGAATAAATATCATGGCTTCACCTACTCCATGGTTTACCAGTTGTTGTAGCCATTGATCAGAATTCAGAGTATAACCACAGATTGTTGTGTCTTGATTGAAATAGAGGCACTTTAATAAAGAAAAGAAAGGTGTTCTAGAAAATGGGCTTTGATTATATAATCTGAAGAAGACAAGTCTCCCTTTAGTGTCATGAATCTTCCTCTAGAGGTTATTTACAAAGCCTCTTTGCTTGGCTTTGGCTCACAGGGCTTTTCTCACACATAATCTGGTTTTCTATACATATACATATATACATATACATATGTAGTCCTAATGGGGATGAGTTTCCAGCATTTCTGCAGGTAGCTTCTTTCACATTTTAATTTTTATGCCTCTTTCTCCGACTCTGTTTTCCCATGATAACTTTTATTTTCTTCATTATAGGTGCTTTGTATTTATGGTATCATGGATTCTTAAATCAAAAAAATCAATTTAATTAAATTTATTTAAACTTTTACTGAACTACATATTATATTCAGTAAAGAAAATGAAAATATTAGTAAAATAGTTACTAGCTTAATTATACTTAAACAGTTAGTCATGTGGGTGGAAGCTGAAAAGACGAAGTGATGAAGTTTAGTTTTATGGTCTCATGATGTGATTTCATCTCTTTCTCCAAGGCTGGAGAAGATGACAAGAAAATACAATTATTTTATTCCTTTTCGAAAATAGTTGGTAAAATAGGCCTAGTATCTGACATTAATATCCCTGACATTTAGGAATATTCAACATCTGTTACCAGGATGATATCTTTTTCTAAGTCTTCTGCTCATTTTGTTTTCTTCTTTTTTTCCCTAAGAGTTACCAGAGATTCTAACCATCGAAGAAGTAGAAGAAACAGAGTCCTGGGCAAAGCCTCTCATCCACCTTTGGCAGACAAAGTCTCCTAACTTTATGGCTGAACAGGAGTATAATGCAGCTGTCGCCAAAATGGAACCACACTGTGCAATTTGCACTCTGCTCATGCCATACTACAAGGTAATTTGGAGTGTTGCTGTCACTGTGTCCTTCTACTGCTGTAACTTCTTAAAGGCTTTTCAGGGGGCCTTTTTGGTTATTTTTAGCATTTGTTTATATCCGTGTATTTTAGAAGCCTGCAATTCTAAATCCAATTCTGTTATTAAAAGGCATCAAATTTCTAACGTAAAGCCTGGAAATAAAACATTACCTAGAAAAAACATACTATCTTTTTAAAATTGAAAGTCATACTCTTTAGTAATATAGATATTAGTGCCTAGTTCCCATTTTTGTCTTCATTTTTTTATGTGAAACATGAAAAAACACATTCAAGACTCATTACAAATTGTATATCTGTTCACTGCCATTAGCTGACTCATTAGTGGTTCCATCATTATTCTATGCATGTCATTCTGACAACATCTCAGCTCAGTCATAAGTGTAGCAAATACCAGATCTTGAATGCTGTATAAGCTAAATTAAGTTGTGTTCTTTAAGGTATTATATAATAGAAAACCCACTGAGATGAGCATCATTTCTAAGTTGTGTTTTCCATTATATAATCAGAAATACTTTATTCAAGATCATAATTTCTTAAACTGTCATGTAATTTAATTTGGATATATCTGAGCTGGTTAATTGGTATAATTATACATTTTGAACTTTGTAAGTAGTGTACATTAACTTTTGTTTTACTTTTATTTATCCATTAGATAATTTATTTTCATTGAATATTACCTGTGTATTTTCCAATAATACAAATATGCTATTTTATTTTATAAGATTTTGGGAGTTGATTTATGTCTGATTAAAGAAATAATAAATGTAATTCATTAGCTGTAATTTCCAATGTTTTGCTGAAAGATGACAGTTATGTCTGGCACATCATTCTAATCTGACCACATATGCCAGTCTGTCTCATATTTCAAGCTTTTGTGGGAGGTAAAAGTGCTGCCCATAGCAAACCTGGGCATTTATAGGTAATCTTTGAAGTATAAACACATACTGTTTTTCAATAAGTCAAAGCAGGCAGTAGCCTAGTATAAGTGAACCACTGACAAGTATAAACAAAAATAGCTGTGTATTCCTGAGTTATTTTGAAAAACCACAGTTTGAAGAGCGCCTCTTATATGAATGCACAGATCTTTCTTATTCTTACTGATTGCTGAATGGCTAGAACAGGTGTACGTGGATCAATGAATAAAAGCTGAGCTCTTTCCTGTTTTTCACTCCTGTGGATATGTTATCTTTTTCAGCCAGAGATCAGCAAAGAAGAAAATGATTCTAGATGGGAGACAGTAGTTAATGAAGTGGTTCAACCTGGAAGGAAGACGAAACCCATTATTCCAGAGATGTGCTTTATTTATAGTGAAGAAAATATAGAATATTCCCCTCCAAATGCCTTCCTTGAAGAGGATGGAACAAGTCTTCTGATTTCCTGTGCCAAGTGCTTCGTGCGGGTTCATGCAAGTAAATAAGTCTATTATTTTCTGGTCCCTGCATTTTTGGTCATTTACAAAGCTCCTACAAATCACCTCATTGTAATCCATCAATTCACATGTTAATTTCTTTGTGCCAAAGTCTTGCAGCCTAAGCTGGTCAGGAGGCTGCTATATAAGTTAGCCAGCCATGTCCTTGTGATTTCACTTCTGAAGTGCTGTACAACCATGCCTAAATTTATGTTGTAGTGAGATTGAGCCCAGGACTTTGTGCATAGTAGGTACAGAGTCTGCCAGTAGTGCAGAATCTAATCTTATTGTTGATATTCTTAATGGCTTGCTTTAAGATTATAAATAGGTAATTATGTCTTTTTCTCCAGTTTTATGAAGCCTTACTAAAGAAAAGGTATTGGTATTCTATTGTCAGGAGTTCAGGTGACATATCATTATGGACCTCTTCCACTTGTTTGAATTTTGTATTTTAATGATACTAGACTGAAAATTGAATTTGAATGTTTAGTTTTGATTGAAGACTATTTTTATGTCTTTTTAAGAATCATCCTGTACATTTCAAGACATAATATATTTAATTAAATATTTTCTTCATAGAGATATAGCAATCCCTATTAATAGTCATTATAGTAGTTGTGTTTTGTGTTTCCCCATTTGTTATTTTTATGCAGGTAGATAAGTATTAAATATATTTGTAACATTGACTTGCCACATAAGTTCCCTAGAATATAGAGGGAAATCTACTATATATTACAATTCTAATTCTAGAGTATCTCAAAATTTCCGATTTTTGTTAAGTACATCTTTTTTGTTGAGGCATTATTGATTTTTTTTCTCCTTTTATCTTTTATTGGGAGAGGCCTCATGCATGCTCAGTGTATGTTGTGCCACTAAACCACATCCCAAACTCTTAATCACACATTCTTTTTTCACATTTTATTATTTATAATTTTGTTATATGTGTAAATATTTTGCATTCACATGTGTATATGTGTGTGTATACATGTATACATGCTCCGCTTGAGTTGATGGAAAGAAAGAAGTTGGAGAAGGAAGTCAGAAGAGGCGTTCTGTCCTCTGGGACTGCTGTTATGGCTGGTTGAAGCAGTAATATGGGTGTTGAGAATCAAATGTGAAGTACAGTGATAGAGTCTGATACAACTTTTGAAGGCATAACACACATACATGTATGTACACTATCTTACATACATTTTAAATACACCAGACAACCATAAGTATGCATGTTTGTTTTCTAAATCACCAGCTATACATTTTTCCCATACTAATCCCATAAACATGATTGAATTTAGTTTTTAGTTTGGCTTGGTTACCTATGGTATGGTTTTCTTTGATTAATTGCATTTCTAAGATTTATTTTTCTGGTTCTTTTATCACATTTTGTATTAAAATTCCTCATTTATTTCTCCCGAGCCCTCTGTTTCAGAGATTAAAGATATTTTGCCTTTTTCCCGACTCCTTATTTGCTTTTGTTTTCCTTTTCCTCTTTGCTTTCCCATCCTTATTTCCTATTTCCTTTCTAAGAATTTTTTTTCTGGAGGCTAGGCTGACTTTTTACATACTATATTCTTTTGTCTCAGTTTCTCAAATACTGGTATTATTACATGCTAGTTTGTTTATTGATTTATTTTTTTATTTGCTTATTTGTGCTAAGATTCCAACATAGAGATATATGCTTCTTGGTATCACGCAATTACTATAGATATTTGTGCCCCAGTCATCCTCACGCTCAGTCTATTCTTGGTATCACGCAATTACTATAGATATTTGTGCCCCAGTCATCCTCACGCTCAGTCTATTCTTGGCATCACGCAATTACTATAGATATTTGTGCCCCAGTCATCCTCACGCTCAGTCTATTCTTGGCATCACGCAATTACTATAGATATTTGTGCCCCAGTCATCCTCACGCTCAGTCTATTCTTGGCATCACGCAATTAACTATAGATATTTGTGCCCCAGTCATCCTCACGCTCAGTCTATTCTTGGTATCATGCAATTACTATAGATATTTGTGCCCCAGTCATCCTCACGCTCAGTCTATTCTTGGTATCATGCAATTACTATAGATATTTGTGCCCCAGTCATCCTCACGCTCAGTCTATTCTTGGTATCACGCAATTACTATAGATATTTGTGCCCCAGTCATCCTCACGCTCAGTCTATTCTTGGTATCACGCAATTACTATAGATATTTGTGCCCCAGTCATCCTCACGCCCAGTCTAGGGGTTGATCCAGCAAGCACTGAATGGAAAGCAAACTCCCTTGCTAGTCATACACTGTGTACATGACTTTGCTCCAGTCACCGAGATTTATGTCATACATTCCCCTAACTTACTTTGAAATATTTATATATAGCAGACCATATTAGCTTGACAGTTTAGAAATTTTATCCAAGGAAGAATTATCTCTGATAATATTAATATATACATTCTCAAGCTTGATGGGCTTGTGTACCTCATGACCTAGTTTCTGGGAAGGAATGGCAAGAGAATCAAATGTTTATTTCAACCTGGATTGTGTCATGAAAATCCATATGGAAGATTCCAAATAAATAGCCTTTTAGATGACTCCATAAGTAAAAGCACTTGCTTTGCTAGCCCGACTTCCTCTGTTTAATGGCTACAACCTGTGTACTGACCCTAGAACCTTGTTCTCTGATCTCTACATATACACTATAGTACTTATGAGTCCACAGTATTTTACACACACATACGTGTCACACATACACACACACACCCCTATACATTAAATAAAATAAATAAAACAATACAATAAATATAACGTTCAGAAAAACCCCCAACTAGACAAGACAAAAGAGATTCTTATTATTATAGAATAATACCTATATGAATTATGAAACAGAAGTATCTTTGTCAGAGGCTTACTTACATTTTTGGTAAACTAGGTATTGGATGTCTCCATTTATTTTTGTTGCTGTTGTTGTTGAAATATGCATTTTTTCCATACTTGATATTTTACCTAATTCTTTTTGCATGCTAGGAAGTCTACCACTGATCTATAACCTGAACCTTCTCTGTATTTTTTATTTTGGAACCATTTTACTTAGTTACATAAAATAGCTTTGAACTTAATATGTAGGTCATATTGGACTTGGATATGTGATCACTGTTCCTCAGTTTCCTAGTAGCTGGATGATAGGTTTGTTCTACCATGGTGTCTGACATTTTAAAGATGCAACGAACTTAATGCATATGTCCATGCTGTTATATTGTAGGTTGTTATGGCGTCCCTTCTCATGATGTCTGTGATGGATGGTTGTGTGCCCGGTGCAAAAGAAATGCATGGACTGCAGTAAGTAGATTTTGGTATTGTGGTATTTCTTCTCTCTTTGTACCCACCATGTTCGTGGATAAGTCTATTGGAAAGATTAAGTTGTGTACATGTTTTCATTTACTTCTAGCCCTCCTCCCTCCACATCATCCTACATAATTGTTTTGTATCCACTCTAGAAGGTTTAGGTGAATTTTCAAGTGGTATTCTTCAGATCCTATGTGCACCCTACTTCATCAAGTCCACATTTATATTTCTAAGACTAGATGATTTATATTGAATTTTCTTACACAGTTTGAAAGTCTTACAAATAATTCTAATAAATACTCAATGGAGGTGTCTTCATGTATCCTGAAGCAACAGCAATGCCTGCAATTTTCCAGCCAACAAGAGATTATCCCTGTATTCTTTCTTTCACACCTTAACAAATGTTAACCTACTCTTTGGAAGTTATTACTATGAACTTTACTGAATGTTAGTAAATAATTATTCTCTACTTACAGACCACAAATTTCTCTTGGTCTGACTTATTGTTTTCTGAAAATACTCTTGAAAGTTTACTTTCAACTGTCTTTCTACTTTCAACTGATTTTCATTTGCTTAATGTACTATGCCATATACATTTTCCATTTATGTTCTGTCAGATTGTAGTTCTGCGTTTCTCGATGATGATCTCACAACAGGTATTGATCATTAATTGGTTGTTAGGGTTAGCAGTTTCTCTGTTCTTTAGCAATGTTAATGATAAATTGCTATTGATAAATTTCCTATAATCAAAGTTAAAGTCCCAATGATCCACTATGAAAAATATGAATGTTGCATGAATAAAGGAAACTCAGAGTCAATCAGGAAAAGGCTGAGATATCAAAGAGAGGAAACATCACAGTCAAATCTCACCCAGCTGTCTTCCAACTTCCTCAGCCTTGCTCTTCCTGGCTTCTTTTGCCTGCTCTGTCTTGCTATGCTTGCCTTAAATTCCCTTTTCACCCAGTTGTTTCACATCCAGATTAAGATTACAGGTGTGGCACCACCACTACTTGCCTGGGAGCCTAGAACTCCTTCTATAAACTAAAATGGCCTTAAATTCAGATTTGCTGGGATTAAGGTTCTAGGTCACCACTCCCAGACATTCCTGTGGCTGAGATTAAAGGTGTGAATTGCCATTGTCTGATCCTCCTAGACTGACTGTGGGTAAATCTGTCTGAGATCTCAGACTGGTTTTGATTAAATTTGAAACATATTCCCTCATACAAACAACAAGAATTCATATCACAATTGTGTAATTAGGTTTTAGTTGTGGAAGCAGACATATGACGATTATCTTGAAGGCAACTCAGAAAAATCTTGCAGGATGATTTCATTGTTGCTTACTTATTCAGTGAGAGAAAGAGGAAGAGGAAGATATGACCACTTTCTGTAAGGTACTCTTTGTATTTCAGATATTATGATCTACTTAATATAGATGGTGTAAATAGCTCCCATTAAAATGTTTGTACATTTGTAGATCTGGAAGATTTTTGTTGTTGTTGTTGCTGCTGTTTTAAAAAATTTTCTCTGATACAATCAGTTAGGTGAATAAAGTCTAAGTAGATGCGTAGTATCTAATATAACTAGAAAGCTCTGCTCTTAGGCAGTGCTGGAATAAGTATGCTCAGTTCTTACATGGCTGTTCTCATTCAGTCTCTATGGTTTTTGACCCAATGTGAAGTCTTTTTAAGTCAGGTTGATAGCTGATGTCCCTTTACTGACCTTTAACAACCAGAAATGAATTTATGAATCCAGTTCACTAAGATATTGATAGCTTTCTGTTTTTCTACAGCTAACTATGACCAGGCTCCTACCTCAGGTACTGTTGGTCTTTGTATAGCAGAATCAGGCAGGGTCAGGGGAAGGCTCAGCCATGCTAGTTCTTATCCACTATGCTAGTTGATGTGGGATACTTTACAAAATAACAAATATTAATCACATTTCAAAATTTATTTCAAACCCCTCTTCATTAATCTTTACACTGTAGTTGAATCCATATAAATTGCTTTTGGATCACAAAGCATAGGGTAACTTACCACTTGCTAATGATTTCTAAACTCATAATTTCTCATCATTTCATGGAAATGACCCGAATTCACATTGAATGTCTCTTGTTTTGTAGTTTATTCATTTAAATGAGCTTTTTATATAAAGGTTCACTCTCATTTCTCCTGAGAAAGAATTGAGTTTCTCCCAAATCTTAAATAAAAATATGAACAGAATTAATACTTTGAATTAATGTGGGCCTGCATTTTCTAATATTAACTTTTAGTAAATAATCATGATTTCTTTGAATTTTATGTTTCAAATATTTGTGTTATTAAAGAATCCTTTGTATTGACTTCTTGAGGAATCAGTCTTCTCTAGTCAGCTTTACAATGAAAAGTTCTGGTATAATTTCTTTGACAAA
Organism: Phyllotis vaccarum; assembly: GCA_033318265.1. NCBI lineage: Eukaryota > Metazoa > Chordata > Mammalia > Rodentia > Cricetidae > Phyllotis > Phyllotis vaccarum. Next base: position 99,659,868 of record JARWLC010000002.1, read on the forward strand.
GAAGTTCTGAAGAAGTTTATGGTAATCTGATAATTCAGTTGAGGTCAGAAAATAATTCAGTGCTGCCTTATGCATCACAAAGTCTTATTCTTAATTATTATTTTCTATGATTAATTTTACTATTCCTTGTTAAAACAAGGAATTATTTATTAGGAATGTAGAATATTCTTATGACATATTTACCTTGACTTATATAATCATATAGCAAGTATAATTTTTCTAATAATTTTTTATGGTAAATATTGTTTTGAAAAACCTTATGTTCATACTTGTAAAGTATGTGCCAACTTGAAGTAGTGGCCCTATTTTTCCTTATACCATTAAATGCCCAAAATACAACATTCAATATCCCTTCTCCCATTATTCTAACCGTACATTTTTTTCACACCTTCTCATCAATGTTTACTGATCTCTGTGAGAGTTGATATATATCTTTTTATGACTGAGCACTCAACATTTTATATTCTCCAAACTTTTGCAGCTATGAGTCTTTGCATTGATTATTATTCACAGATGGTAGCTTCTCTGAGCAAGATTGAGAAAAGCATCAATCTATGGGTATTACTATAAATATATAAATATTTAGTAAGCAGTTTGACAATGTGTCCTTTTAGCAAAACAGCTGTAGGTTTGATTAGAAGGATTATGATCTCCCCAGCCATTATAATTTGACCAGGTTTACTGTACCAGACATGAATTCCTTCTGGTGGAAGAGGCCTTAAATCAAATCAGAAAACAGGTGGTTACTCTGGTTGTTACTCCATTATTTCCCCGAGGGGCACATTTTGTCTGACAACTTAGTATTTTCAGATTCAGCTTCAGTGTTGAATAAATCAGGTTAGGGCTCTTCTCTTCCAGTGGTCTGTGTAGCACCTTCTGTCACTATAAAAAGAAGCTAGTATCGTGGAAGTTTCCGGATCACTTCCAGTCCAATATATCTTTATGTTTTTATAAGCATTTATAAGCAAAATGTATTGTGTTTTCAATAGCAGGGTCTTGTAATGTTGTTGTGGTAGCTAACTGAGAATAATGGGCAGAGCATGTGTTCTTTTGGGTACTTCTGCTATCTCTGATGAGTAACTCCTTGTGTGGTACCCGTACCTATTGAGATTTTCATTTCATAACACATGTTTGTTACATGCTTTGTCTATTCACACACTTTGCCTCCATTCAAACTCCACTTTAAAAAAAAAATCAGACAAACAAAACAACACATAGATGTAAATGAGATACCATGACCAAGGCAACCTATAAAATCAATTATGGGGACTTGTTTACAGTTTCAGATGGTTAATTTGTGATCATCATGGTGGGAAGCAGACAAACATTGTGCTGGAGCAGGAGCCAAGAGTTTACTTCTGATCTACAAGTTGTAGACAATGAGACATCAAGATTAGGACAGGGCTGAGATTTTTGAATCCTCAAAGCCTATCCATCAGCGGCACACCTCCAACAGGGCCAGACCTACTCCAACAAATCCACATACCCTTATCCTTCCCAAACAGTTCCAATAACTGAGGATCAAATATTCAAATATATGATCCTATGGGTGCTATTCTCATTCAGACCAACACAGCTTACAAAGTACTTGGTTTTTCGTAAGGCTTTTTCATGCATTGGCACTGTCTGCTCTTCCAGAGGACCTGGGTTCAATTACCAGCACCAAGTTACAGACAGTTGTGAGCTGCCACTTACTTTTTGTTAACCCATTCCTCCCCCTAATTTCATAACATATGCTTTCTATTCTTCTTTTTTCTCTTATAAGACTCCCTTTTCTCATCTTTTCTCTGCACACCATGTAGGTGGTTGGCCTCAATAGGCATTCCAGATATAAATACAAATCTAAAAACTCAAAGTTAGAATGCCTGTAAGATAGAAAATATATTCATTTGTTCTGGTCATGATTTACATCATTTAGTGTAATAGTTTTATAATCATCCACTTTATTGAATTTTTTTTCTAATTTCATGTTTTAGTGTATAAATTCCTTTCTGTATTTGTACATTTTCATCATCTATTCATCACCTAATTGATATATTGTATTATCACATTTGCTAGCCTTTATAAATATAGCTAAGCAAAACATAGATCTATGCCTTTATGGAATGATATGGATTTGTTTGTTTATGCCCATGATTGAGTAACAACGTCTACACTGACTTAACTGATTTAAGTAGGGCTATACCATTCAGTTTATATTTCTACCTTTCACATCCTCACCACCTTTGTGTCCTTTAGTCTTCTTATTACCATTCTGACTGGTATAAAGTGGACCTCAAATAGTTTTTTATTTATTTATTTTTTTATTTGAAATTTTCATGCTTTGTGTTTTGATCTAATCAATATCTTCTTTTCTTCCCAAACTTCATGCGCCCCCCCCCATTTATTATTTGTATTGTTTTAACAATATATATTTATGGGGCTCGATGTGGTCATTTAAATCACAAATACAATGTATTATGATGACATCAGGACAATTAGCATTTCTGTTTGGTTACATATGTAAAATAATTTTCTTTGGTGCTGTTTATGAAACTGAAAGGCTTGAATGTGCCTTTTTCTTTGAACATTTTTGTTATATACATATATATTTGTATTTGCAAAAATATATAAATACAGCCTTTGGAATCTTTTGTTTATTTGTCTTTGATTTTAGAACTGACCACCTTGTATGTGATAACCAGTAGGGGTCACATATCTAGGCCAGGCTAGTTCTCCCAGTCATCTTAGTTAGTTTTCTATACTTTCTGTTAAAAGGTGGGGTCTTCTGAGTTAACATGTCTGTTGATACTGCAGTTCTTTCCATCTTGTTTATGTAGCGGTTTCTAGGAGAGACTGTTTCACAGCAGATTTACTGGTATGTTAGCTCATATAATATTTTTTTATCTTCTCTTCCATGCGTTTTCTGAGCCATAGGTGCAGTAGATAAGATTTAGGTGAATCCACTGGGCTAAGCACCCCATCATCCTTTGATATCTACATTGTGCCCATTTGTGGTTGTTGTGAATGCATTTCATTTGCTACAAAGAAAAGCTTCTGTGATGAGGGGTGGTAGCTACACTTAACTGTGAGTATAAAGATGAGATTTAGAATGCTCTAAGGAATTGTATTGTTCTAACAAAATGGTGGTAGTGGATTGTTTTCCTGCACTCTATGACCTCACTAGCCTTGAGAAGTTGGATAGTTGTCTAAGATCAGCCTTTTATTTTCCTCTCATCGAGTGATTCTTAAGCACAATTAGACTGCAAATGTTGGCTGTCACTCACAATTGAGTGCCACTGCTTGCACTTTAATGCATATGCATATCTGCTAGTCATTGTTGTAGTTTATAGACATTGCAGTTCCATAGGACTCCTAATTGTTTCCTTCTTTTTTGTGTGCTTACATAATATTTTCTGGTCCTATGGAAGGTAAACAGCCAGAAAATAAAGTCATGAAATTTTCAGGTAATGATAGTCCTAGAAAAAAAGTTATATTAAGTGAGGTAAACTATACCTAGGAAGACAAATGTTGCATGTCTTTCTCATCCGAATCTTCAGAAGTGAGTCTACAATATGGAGTAACCACAGAAACCAAGAAAATGTATATTCCAAAGACATTAGCTGGGCATGGGAGGGAGGAGTCCGGGAGCTTTAGAGGAGAATAGTAGGATACAGGGGATATGGAGAGAGAAACAAAAATGGGGAGGGTCTGCAACTAAGGAAGAAAGTAGTCAATTCAGAGCAAAAAAAAAAAAGAGAGAGAGAGACAAGGAGCATATAGTACCAAGATTAAATAAAGCCTTAAGGAAGCATATTATTTTAATTCTACTCAGTATATGTATTTGTGTGTGCACCATTCACTGTACACAGAGAGAGAGAGAGACATAAATACGTATCTCTTAAATAAGTTATACCTTATACCTTTTTGGCTGACAGTACTCTCTACAACAATCATAGACTAACAAAACACCAATACCAGGTACAAGAAACATCTTTACAATGATTATCAGAGTAGTCTGATATTCCAAGTGACTCACAAAATAGTATCCACTATCCTTGTAGATCATGGTTGCTTCTCAAAAGTTGGACATGAGCCCCTCTTGTTGAATGTACTACATACTTAAAACATAGGAATTGGATGATTCAAAGCCATGGGAGAAGTGGGGATGGGAAAGGAAGAAGCCACAAAGGTGTCTCTGGAACAGAAAAGATTTGTGGTCTGTTGTCTAGGTTGTCAGGAATTATGTTTCCATGTTTAAAGGTGAGACAGGCGCTTATATGTAGTTCTCGGTAGCCTGGAGCCAATTATGTAGACAAGGCTGGCCTCAAACTTATTGAGATATGTTTTTCTCTTTCTCCTGATGCTGGAATCAAATGTGTATGTAGCATAGCACTGAGTCTGGGGTTTTTGGTTTGTTTGTTTGTTTTTGGTGTGCATGTGTGTTTGTGTTTTTATTTTATTTAATTTTTTCTATTCTACCCACCATTGCTCTGCCTCCTTCCCCTCTTCCCAGTCTTCCCTCAACTTCCTCCAACCCCATCCCCCAACCCATTCCTCAGCAAGAGTAAGGACTCCCAGGGTGAGTCAGTTCTGTCTGGCATATCTAGTTGAGGTAGGATCAAGCCCTCTCTCCCAGTATCAAGGCTGAATAAGGTGTTCCTTTGTAGAACATGGTTTCCAGGAAGGCAGTTTATAGTATAAATGCTGGACCCACTGAGAGAGGCCCTACAAACTGCCCACGCCATTTGAATGAAGTCCACATTTGGAGGGCCTAGTTTAGTCCCATGCAGGTTGCTTAGCCATCATTTCAGAGTTAGTGAGTTCCCAATAGCTCAGATCACCTGTCTGTGTGTTTTCTCATAATCTTGATCCCTTTGCTTATATAATCTCTCCTTTCTCTCTTTAGCTAGACTGTGATCTAGACTGAGTGCTTAGCTATGGATATCTGCACCTGCTTCCATCAGTTGCTGGATGAACGATCTATGACGGCAATTAAGTTGGTCATTCATTTTCTTATAGGGGAAGGCCTATTTAGGCAACCTCTCCATTATTGCTTGTAGGCTTAGCCAGGTTCATATTTCGAGTTCTTGGGTGTTTCCCTAGCACCAGGTTCCCTCTATTAAGACCCCACACTGGTTCCCTCTATTAAGATATCTATTTCTTTGTTCTCCCTCTTTGCTCCTCCCCCAACTCAATTATTCCGTTCTCTCATGCTCTCTTCCTACCTCCCTTTGCCTCTCTGCTCTTCTCACCTGCCATGATACCGATTTACTTAGGGCATCTATTTCCTTGTCCCAGGGGACTACATGGATGTCTCTTTTAGGGTCCTCATTATCTAGCTGTTTAGGGATTGTATATTGAAGCCTGGTTATCTTTTGCTTTATATCTAAAATCCACTTATGCATGCATACAGACTATGTTTATCTTTCTGGATCTGTATTACTTCCAGATTCATCCATTTGCTTTCAAATTTCAGGATGTCTTTTTTCCCTTAATTTCTTTTCTTTCTTTTTTTTCATTCTTTCTTTCCTTCCTTTCTTTTGTCTTTCCTCCCTTCCTTTATTTATTTATTTTTGTTTTTAAAACTACTGAGCAGTGTTCCATTGTGTAAATGTACCACAATTTTAAAATCTGTTCTTTAGTTGAAGGGCATGTAGGTTTTTTCCGGGTTCTGGCTATTACGAATAATGCTGCTATGAACATAACTGTGCTGATGCCCTTGGTAAAATTGTGCATTCTTTGTGTATATGCCCAATAGTGGTATTGCTGGATCATTGGTAGATTGATTCCTACTTTTCTTAGGAACTGCCATACTGATTGCTGAAGTGACTGGAAATTTACACTCCTACCAGCAATGGAGGATTCTTCCGCTTAGTCCATGTCCCTCCAGCATAGGGTATTATCAGTGTTTTTGATTTTGGCCATTCTGGCAGGTGTAAGATGGCATCTTTGAGTTGTTTTTATTTGTATTTCCCTGATGGCTAAGGATGTTGAGCAATTCTTTAAGTGTCTTTTAGCCATTTGTAATTCTTCTCTTGAGAATTCTCTGTTTATCTCTGTACTCAATTTTTTAATTGACTTATTTGTTTTTTTGACCTAGTTTCTTGAGTTCTTTATATACTCAAGAGATTAATCGTCTGTCAGATGTAGGGTTGGTGAAGATCTTTTTCCATTCTGTAGGCTGTCGTTTGTCTTATTGGCCATGCTTTTCAGTTTCAGGATCCCATTTATTAATTGTTGTTAGTGTCTACACTACTTATGTTAAATATAGGGAGTGGTCTCCTCTACCATTGCATTCAAAACTATTTCCCACTTTCTTTCCTATCAGCTTCCTTGTAACTGTGTTTATTGAGGGCTTTGATCCATTTTGACTTGAGTTTTATGCAGGGTAATAGATATGGATCTATTTGCATTTTTCTACATACTACCATCCAGTTATAAATAACTAGCATACAGAGGCTGTGGGACACAATTTCTGGACCCTCACTCTCACCTATTACTGCCACTGGCCAGCAGGGAAGACTCCTGATGACCGGAACTGCCCATTAATACCCCAGTTTGTTAGACACTCACATCTACAAGACCTATTTCATCCCCCAGTGACTTTAGTAGCTCCCTGAGACAGAGTTCACCTGTCCCTTTTGTGCGTGCGTGCGTGCGTGTGTGTGTGTGTGTGTGTGTGTGTGTGTATGTGTGTGTGTGTGTGTTTTAAGACTCCCTGAATGTACTTAGTGCTATTCATTGGTTTGGAACCATTTTTTGAAGGACTGCATCCATGAAGAAAACTGACTCTCCTCATCCAGAAGCCATCATTTTTATCAGTAGCTTCTGGCTTAGAGGTGAAACTTAACAAGACTTTCACTGGTACGTGATAGCTTTTTGGGGCTTGGTCTGATATAGGCATTGTGTATTAAAGTGAACCATGAGAGGCCAGTTTCAGTGATCTGCTACAAAGTAATAAAGGGAATGCCTCAGAGTAGCTAAGGGTTTGGATAGGAAGCTTTTTTATCTGGGGTAATTATGAACTGTGTAACTGGTAAAATAAGGAAACATACACCTTTTGTTGGTAACTTTCCCTTTTACTTCTTAAAAATAATCTCTCTTTTTGTCTGCATACATCTACATTTCTTCACATTGCTGCATTTTATACATACAACTACATATCTTACTTTATACACATATGGTCACATATCACTATACACAGTTACATCTATTTTTGCATGCCTTCACATCTATTTTTTTTTTTACATATATGCTCTTCTACATCTCCTTTTATACATTTTTATTTTCCCTACCTCCACACAGTTACAAATCTCCATACAGCCATAACTATTCATCTCATATACATTGTATAACATTTTACATTGTCTTTACACATTCTTGTAATAGGAAATTTCTGGCCCGGACCTTCTGGCCTAGCCCAGAGGTTTGGACTTGCTTTCAATCCTGCTGCCGCTTAGTCCCAAATAATCACACAAAGGCTTATATTAATTTCATGCTGATTGACCTGTGGCTCAGGCATATTGCTAGCTAGCTCTTGCTCTTAAACTAACCCATGATTCTTATCTTGTTTATCCACAAGTGTTGGTACCTTTTCTCAGAGCACCATGATTGTCTTCTTTCCTCTGCATCTGCTGGTGTCTCTCTTGGTGTCTCTGCCCTGTTCTTCCTCTCTTCCCTGAGATTTCTTAGTCTGGTAGCCTTGCCCACGCTTCCTGTCCGCATCTGGCCAATCAGCTTTTTAGTAAACCAGTAGGGAAAACAAATATTTACATTGTACCAAAACATAATCCCATTACACATTAGCTTACAGTTCTTTGCATAGCTGCTATATTTAGCAAAACTCTTTCATATAGCTTTTTTTCTCTCTCACACACACATGCTTCTTTTACTTCATTCACTCACTCTTTTGCTCAGTCACTCTCACTCCAGCCATTTTCTCACATATCTCTCACTCACTCTTTAGGCTTCTTCATCATCATCTTTCATTCGGCACACATACACTCACTTTCTGCATAACTTCATCCCTACACTGCTGCTTCTCTTACGCACTCTCATTCATATATAGTCCTCTCTTCTCCTCTGCACTGTTGCTGCCCCCTTGTCTCCATACACAAATCTGGGCAATTAGATGCTAAATGTTCAGGGCCAAACACGTTCTCATAATATATGAAGTCATACGGTTTTACTCAGGCTAGTAAGGTCACAAAGACCGTTCAGTGTGAATGCTTGGCCTTTCATGTAAATTTTTCCCAGGCAGAGAATGACACTGAAATTCAGGACATAAAAATAACAGTAGTAAGTTGAACTTGAGTGGTCAGGATACATGCAGAAAGTCAATTATTGCAAGGGACATCTCCAATAGCCTGGCCTTGAACATCTAGAAGATGGTTTTTGTGTATTTTCTGAAGGAGAAGCTTAGTCTATCTGAATTTATTCTGAATCTAAAATTAGTTGTAGTTGAGGCTGAAAATACTATTACTTTCCTGTGTCAATGAAGAAGAATATTCTGGCATTAATTCTGTACATCAGACTTGACTATCACAAGTATAAGTGTCCAGAGATATAAAACACACAACAAAGGGCTGTGGAAAGAACCTCACCGATGTTCTTATTAGGGAAGCAGATCGGTGACACCCGAAAAAGACAGAAAACATCCTACATCTACAGCCTATCACCTCACAGACATTGCCTCATGGGGCCATTTGATGAATGTCCCCATAGGCTTTGACTTTGGGGCTATATCATATTGTTTAATGGGGCTTCTCCATAGACTTTGCCTTGTGGAGTTCCCCAACACAGAGTTATTCATGCTGTAGGTTGACCTGTAAAATACTGGCTGTCATCTGCTGTATACTGCCATGGCCCTCAGCTACTTCCCCATTTCAATTCAAAAAAAGTGTATAAATCTCTCTTAGAGCAGCATAGAATGTAGGTAATTAAAAGCCTTAATATGATTGAAAACAATAACTAATAATTTACATATCAATATTTAATCAATATTTATTAAATGAATAATGCCTATAATCAATAATGTATAATTTATGCATGCAGGTGATAATCAATAATTTATATCTATAATTGTTTATGAATTAATAACCTATATTTAAGATAAGTAGAAAGCTAGTCTAAATACCTTGTCGATGAAGATGGACAAGAACATCTCTGATCCATAAAAGGGAAGACAAGTAAAATAAAGGTCCATAATGGGTAATGTGATGTTACTGAGTGTGTCCAAACACTTTGATTCTGAGTTATCATAAAAAATAGATTTTTGTCTAGAAAATTAATTTTATCTCTTAATCCTGCATCAATTTCTTTTAGAGTAGCCAATTGTAGTGAAATACATTTTGATAAAGAATTTACCTGAATACTGGTTTGTTTGCTAAACCAAGGCTGTGACTAAAACTAGCAAGTATCTTTAAATTTGTAATCAAAGCAATTAATAAATTATGTTGGCTATGATAGGGCAATAGCTATCTGTCTCCATACATTCATAGCAAGATTTTCACAATAGAACAATTGTCAGAAGTACATATGAAGATTGGGTGATAAAATATACTCAATAGGCTCATGGACAGAATTTATACAGTCAGTTATAGAACATTTTTAAGGCTAGTCTAGTTCAGCATAGGAAAAGGGATAAATTGATGAAGGGGTATAGAATTCCCTCAGGATTGCTTCCTGCTGATATGGAAGTGAAGCTGGGGATCCTGAAGGTTGGAATTCAGTGGAAACCCAGAAAAATCAAGCAAATAGCCTGATTTGTTGTTCAGGCTCTGTGGGTTGATCTGGGGCCAGTGATGTACAAGCAGCTTTTGGAACAAATATATATTAATGGCAGAACATGTAATTATGGAATTTTAATGAGGAAACTTTTTCTTAGGTGTATATTTGGAATTTACCATATTTAAAGAAAGAGGAAGGGGTGCCCCTTTAAAAAAATAGGCCAATGGGGTGGCAAGCCATAGATTGATAGTATGTTTCTCAACTTTGTCTTGACCTGTGGGTGTTGGTAAATTCAGTCTCCTGAAGCATGTAAGAGCCTTCTTAAGGAGTTAAAAATTTCAGAAATATTAGCATTATGATGATAATGGTAGTATTTTGTCAGTGCAAAATTGTGGACCTTTGGAGTTTCAAAATAACAGCAAAATAGCAAGAGAAAGAAATTTGAAACATGCTCTGTTCTTTTGTATACCATTAATCCTACTTATCTTTTTAGTCAACATTAAAAAAATATATTCAGAGCAGAATTATCATTTCCACTCATTTTCCTTTTGGTTTTGACATTGCTGATGAACAGAGTTCATCAGAAAAGAATCTGGGTTTATATCATTTTTATTCAATAACTCAAAGCCTAATTTTTAAGAAATTAGAAGCATGTAATGGTTTGTTTTCAAGCTGGCAGTTTCTGAGGTTACAAGGACATTTAACCCAAACAAAGTCTTGAAGTCAGATTGGGCAATGCTACATCCCAAGCATTATATTAACTCTTAAAGGTCAGAGTGCCCAGATAAAATCTTTAGGCCAGTGCTGCTGCAGTTATTCAAATTATGGCATGATAACTTTAGCTAATCCAGCTTTGATGCTATATATGTCCATAATTTCTTGAGTGTATAGTGGTAAGAAGTTTGAAATCTGAACTATGATCAATTCTTTTAACCCACCAAGTATTGTTAACTCTTTCCTTTATCATTATACTTAAGCTTTTTCATTCTCAGACCTTTATAACTTAATTTTTTATATATCTCAAATCCTTTTTTTACTGTTACTTAAGCATTTTCATCCTCAGATCCTTTTACAAAAAACATTATATATATGCTCATGCCTTAAGCCTCAGACCTCATAAAAACTTTACTCATACTCAAACCTTTATGATTTACTTGCTTCACAACTTTAAACCTAACTTAGACCTGTATTGTCAGGATATCTAGATTACTTACTTGGACTCATGTTATGACTTACCCAAACCCTCACAACATACTCAGACATTTAGATTTTACATCTTAAATTACTTCCTCAGACCTATGGTTCCTCAGCCTTTGTGGTGTATGTAGGTTGGGGCAGGAGATGAGGGGTAAGCATCTACCTTCAACACTGTTCACATCTGAAGAAGTCAAGCTCTTTCCAGCTTGAAAGTTGGGGCTCTCAGTAATCTGGTCCAAACCAACTATCTTTGTTGCTCCATGTGTTAATGGCCAGAACAAAGAAGACCCTAGACCCAGATTTCTTGCAAGATAAGAAAAAAAATTAAATTACATCCACGAATGGGCTCAGGACAAGAAAATGGCCAAGAGCCCCGAATGTTCTCAGGGTAGAATTTTTATACAGCACTTTAGGTAGGGGAAGGGGAAGTTGAAACGACTCTCATGGTTACTCAGGGTGGTCTCGCCTGAGTTACTATGTGCAGATCAGGCTGACCGGGCAATGTGTCTCAAGAGTGCAAGAAGCAAGCTTTGTTTAGACTGCACATCCTACATGCAGCTGAAAAATCTGTAAACAAAGCTCTGAGTCCTTGAGCAGACAGTCACTGAAACTCTGCCAACCTCAGTCAGCTTCAGGGGCTTCAGGGAGGGACGAGGGGGGTTTCGGCTTGGTGGGCAAACAGCTAACATGATACTAGAGAGTTAAGGGGGAAAGAGTTAACTGGGATTTCTCCATTATTTCACATGTACTGCAATTTCTTGGGATGACTTGACCTTGTGCAATTCTTATGTATATAGTTACAGCTTTTGTGAATTCAGGTGTACAACTATGCTATAATGTCTGGCAACTACTCATATGCTTCATGAATCTAGTCTTTCTGTGTCTTTAAGATGACATTATTCAATATCTTTTTTTTTTTATTGCCACATTGATCCTGTAAGCCTCTTAATCTCCATCTACTGAAAACAAAAAAGTTTCTTTGATATTTGAGGAGAGATGTACATACCAATCTATCTACAAAGATAAGAACTTGGAGGATTATCATCTCCATTTAGCAGAAAAATAATACTGGGATATTTACCCTTAAGAACTATGAATAAGTTGTGTATGTTTTGTTTGTTTGTTTTATCCCAGTTAATGATGCCAGCTATGGGATCCATCCTGTTTCATGGTCTTTAAATTTAAGCCAAATATTATTCCCACAAGAATCTTAACATTATCCTTTATGCTTCTGCACTACTAGTCCAATCAGACATTAAATACCTAGACCTTCACTGTCTTCCTGTGTTGTTATTAATATCTTCAAATATATAGTGAAAACCTTAACATAAAATACTTCAACCTATCTAGTCTTTGATTCTTGGCCACTTCATGCCAAGGTACCCATTCCACCTCATGGGATGAACCTTAAATCCAATCAAATAATGGTGGGTTACTCCCATAATATTTGTGCCACTATTGCACCAGTATATCATGCAGCCAAGTCATGGTTGTGGTTTGTAACACTTAAAGCTGCCTGATATTGATGATTGCCTTTTTATTCTGTTAAGAGTGCAAAGTACCTTCCAGCACCATACACACTACTTTTTTAGGAATGAAACTGCAATTTAGGCACTAGCTAGACTTTTTCCTGTTCAGTGATATGTGATATTTTTAGCAATAGGGCCTTTCGATCAAGTTGTAGAGAATAAGCAATAACTTTGTAAATAGCTTGTTGTATTTGGTGGTGGGACTAGGTTCCATGGGGCTTCTTTGGCCAATGACTCTACAAAATGTAACCCATTGCTGGCACTGGAGATTTTCCTAACTGACGTTAATATGTCTAGTTGGAACACACTTTCTCCTATTATTTGGTGACTCCATTTAAATTTTCTTCATATATGAATATATGTTAGAAAGCTTTCATAGTAGTAGGTTCTCACCTTATTTTCTTTACCCTACCCTTCCATTCCTCTTCCCATTTTATCCGCCTATTCTCATTTATGACTATATAGCACTATTTTATTCCCCCTTTTTGGGAGATCCTCTGATCCCTTATAGTACCTAACTTCTGTGGTTATTTGGACTATAGTATACATATTTAAAACTTCACAATTAGTATCAACATATGAGAAAAAAAAACAGTATTTCTTACTTCACTCAGGATGACTTTTCAAGCTCCATTTATCTGTGAATTTTATAATAACATTTTGTTAACAGCTTAGTAATATTCCGTTATGTAAGTGTACAATATCTTTCTTATTCATTCCTATCTTAATGGGAATCTAGACTGTTTACAGTTTCTGGCAATTATGAATAGATGAGCAATGAACATGAATGAGTAAGTATGTCTCTAGTAAAATACAACATTCTATGGCTTCCTTAGCTCAAAGATTCAAACTCCTCCACACTTTTCTGAACATTAGTTCCAAAAGTCTGGAGGGCACATAGTCTAGTTTTTTATGGTTCTAGTCATTCACTTCTGAGTACCCGTTTTCTAAATCTGTTACATTTCTCATTGCTGCGATAAAATATCTGACAAGAAAGAACATATAGGAGGAAGGTTATTTTTGGCTCACAGACTAATACTGTCCATCATGTCAGAAAGTCAAGACACAGGTGTAAATTGGTCCTCGAACCTAACCACAGACCACAGAAATTAAAATTGTTAACTCAGTTTTTAAATTTTTAAAAACTTTTCTCTACCCATGTGATAGTGCTAGTCAAAGGGCACCCTTATAGATACGGTGCTTTATTAATGCCCCCAATAACTTTTCTATCAAGTCAATATGACAAATGGAATTAACATCTCCAAAGTTCTTTTTCACAACTTTTCCATATTGAAATTGACAGTGAAGTGGTAATGGCTTCAGTGGGACCAGTGTAGCCAAGCATTCTCAGGCTATCTCTTTCTTTTTCTTCTAGAACTTGAAGTACCATTGTTTTATCTTAAAACCATTAGTTTCAAGTTAAATTACAAAGGGCATATAAGGTTTTCTAGAGTTGTTTAGATTAATAGCAGTGACATTTATTATAGCAGTCTTATAATTGTATTAATTTCTCCCTTTAGGAATGCTGTCTCTGCAATTTGAGAGGAGGTGCTCTTAAGCAGACTAAAAACAATAAGTAAGTAATATATTGAATTTAATCATTTCTTTTTCTTTATTTGAATTACTGCACGATAGTTTGTCTTATTCCTCCGTGATTTGCTTCACAAATATTGCTCTCTGGATTTTGGGTTAAAATTCTTCTTTAGAGTCTAAGGCTGACTAGATGTAGTACAGGACTTGCTTCTGTGCTTTTTATATAATGGTGGTATTTATTTGATGAACAGGTTTCTCCTTTATTGTCTTACCTTTCTTTTCTCTCCTTTTTCTCATCTCTTCCCCTTACCCTCTACTTCAGCAATACTGTATTCATAGCTGAACTATTCCTTTGCTCTCACTTTCTCTTTATTTTTTTAATAATTTTATAGGAGAACTTAACTTCAGTGGGACAAGTGGTGCCATCTATCTTATACATAGTACTGGAATTGGATCTCCCGATACATAATGTTTTGATGACATTAATAAAAATTTGTATGTATGCACATGAGTTTGGATGCTTAGAGAGAAGATTAAAACATTGATCAACAGTTCTCTAAGATCTAATACTTTTGTTTGATTTTTGGATTATCTTTTATAAACTCATCTACTAAGAAGTGCATTATCCTACAAAGTTGTCATTAGATTTTAGTTGATGTTAACAGACCTAGATACTTCCTGTAAAAACTCTATGAGAAATTACTTCCTTAATAAAATTTATTCTACAGTGCTAATTTCATTTAAGTACAGAAGAATGCTCTGGGGTTAGTGGTTGTCCTTTCTTCTTTTGGTCTTAGGATGAAGTGTAACATTTATTGTTTAAGTAAAGTAAAAAAACTTTGGCTAAGCCAGGTCTAAAGGTGCAGTTCCTTAATTCCTGTACTTGGGAGTCAGAGGCAGGTGTATCTCTTTGTGAGTTTGAGGTCAGCCTGATTTACATAGTGAGCTCCAGGACAGTCAGGATTTGTCTTGGAAAAATAAAATAAAACAAGCATTGGCTCACACCTAGGTTGATATATTTGTTAATTCAAGTTCTCACGATCCCTGAACCTCTTAAGTCCCCGTATTTACTTGGAAATATAACATTTAAAAGATACAGAATCACATTAATAACAAAATTATGCAAATTAGATTGTAAAGGATGCTCTAATATTTTACATATGCAATAGGGAAACAAGCTAGATTTCATTTCTCTTCAGCTATAGATTCTTTTGGTTACCTTAATATTGCAGTGAGGAAAAATAAAGACTTAACTAATTTTAATTTGTATAGGAAATATTTATATTTGAATTAATTTGTCTCAGAACGTATGGTATGTATTATGTATTATATGAAAACATGAGTTGTAGCTAACTATTCTTTTGTAACATATTAGCCTAAATATGTTATACATGTAGTATGTAGTATCAAATGATCAAAACTCTACATTTCAATATTCTTATACTTTTTGGAATATATATGTAACTATGTTATAGGATGTTGCCTGAACCTAGTCTGTTTTGAATATTCATGTATGCCTTAGTGTGCATTCAGCTCATGAAAGGCAGAAGAGAACATCAGTCCTTTGGTATTAGAATTTCGGGCAGTGAGCTTCCATGTGGGTGCTGGGATCCATCAAGGTTCATTTCAAGAACTACGGAGCCATATCTAGTTATTGATGGAAGACTGTTAGGCAGGTGTGCTAAATATATCTACTTGTCATTGAAGAAGTTTAAAATCCGTAAGTTACTTGCAGTTGGATTAAATTTTTAGCTTTATTTCTTCTGTATGTTAGATCGTGACTCCCTAGTTGAAGTCTGTAAGTTTGGGGAACTTGTTTATATTTCATGTCTCCTTTCCTATAGGTGGGCCCATGTCATATGTGCTGTTGCAGTACCAGAAGTTCGATTCACTAATGTCCCAGAAAGGACACAAATAGATGTAGGCAGAATACCTTTACAGAGGTTAAAATTGGTGAGTGGTAAAGATTTTTTTTTCTAAAATTCATATATCAATATTAATTTTCAGTTCTGAATTTTTTCTGTTAATTATGTTTCCAAGATATTATAGCCAATAGCTTCATTTTATTTCTTTGTAAACAAAAGTTTCTGGCCTGGCCTAGCCCAAGGTCCAGACCTGCAGTCCTGCAGCCACTTAGTTCCAAATAATCACACCAATGCTTATATTAATTACTAATTGTTTGGCCTATGCCTTAGGCTCATTAACAAATAGATCTTACAATTTCAGTCAACCCATTTATATTAATCTGTTGTATTTCCTTGTGCCTCTGTGACTTTAACTGTGTCCCATTACATCCTGCTCTCTGAACTGCAGCCTTCAGCTTCTCTCTGTTCTTTTCCTTTATCATTGCTTGGATTTCCTTGCCATAGGCCAAAACAGCCTCTTTATTAACATAGTAATAAAGCAAATTTACAGTGTATAGAAAGACATCCCACCTCACTTCCCTTTTCTGTCTGATAAAAAAGAAGGTTTCAACAAGCAAGAATTATAGTTACGATATCTAGTTTCTTTGTAATTAGCAAAATTAAAGGAAATATTCTACCATTTATTCTATTTTTGTGAGGCTAATGTTTTATATCTAATTTACCTTTTATCATAACTAAGGAATATTATAATTATTTAGTCTTTAATTAATTATATCAAAGACTCCAGAATAATAAAATATTATTTGAGAAAAAAACAGGCATTGCAGGAAACTTCCAAAATTTTAGAAATGACAAATACATGTGGTTGCATGGACAGTCACCCAAAGTTCCTTTGTAACTTTGGGGAATCTGTCTTCAACCTACAGGCCTAGAGTCTCTGGAAGAATTTTTAGTGAAGGAGAAAATTTGAAGGAGTGCTCTATCCACTCTGGCAGTTGGTCAGTTGCTTCTCTCTAATGTCCTGCACAATGTCTGGCAGTCTACGCAAAGCAGGAACCTGAAGGAACGTCTTGGCATGTTCTGGCAAGGTTCAGTGTTCATTTTTCTATGGGTCCTGCATATCTGGCAGAAGCCCCTTTGAAGCGTGGCCACGAGAGAGTCTTCAGAAATGAGAGGTCACACTGCTTAGCTGTGGTTGATGGTGACTGGTGACTGGCTACATCTCTTAGGAAGGTGCTAGGAGTTTCTGCACAGCTGCTGTTCTGAGACTGTGGGATTTGGAAGCCCAGTGTGACTTTGTTTCTGTGCATTTAGAATCTTTTAAAACCTTTTACATTGTCCAGTGGTGGGTGCCATTTGTAGTCAGAAGTTTCTGGTCCAGCCTAGCTCCACGGTCCTGCAGCTACTTAGTCTCAAATAATACCACAAAGGCTTATATTAATTACAAACTGTTTTTCCTATGGCTCAGACTCACTACCAACTAGCCCTTATGACTTAATTCAACCCATTTTATTAATCTGTGTATTGCCATATGCCTCCATGGCTTTATGTGTGTCCCATTACATCTTGTTTCCTGGGCACAGCCTGCAACTTCTCTCTGACTTTGCTGTCTTTTGCCTTTATCTCTGCTAGGATTTCTCAGTTTCTTCTAAGCTGCCTTGACATAGGACAAAATAGCTTCTTTTTTTACAAATGTTAATAAAGTATATTTATAGAAAAACGTCCCATATCATTCCACTAATATTTTCCTATATTCTGAAAATATTTACCCTAAATTCTTTTCTAGTATATTTTAAGTGTCCATAACTTCTACCATTTTCCATTTGAAATATGAAAAAAGGGCTTAATACATTTTCTGTGTTTATATAACCTTGTAAACATAAGGCTTTTTGAGATTGTTCAGTAATGAAATTGACTATTGTTCCCTCTTTACTCCCTTGGGTTTCTGTTGGTGAAGCATTCCAACCCAATTTTATCATCTCTTGGCCAAGAAGGCCTTTTCAGAGAAATGTAGGATCTTTTTATTATAGGGTTTTGTTACAACTAGAGACTAAATCCTTAATATGTCAAATACTGACCTATTCAGAAATTGCATAAAAGTTTCCTCAGTGGTTTCCTATTAAAGGTTATTTATTTATTTTTTCATTTCTACGAAACACAGAATTAGCTTAAGCCACTATTTTGTATATTTCATAACGCATTCTACTTAAGTTAAATACACAAACTTAATATACTGGTAGAATTCCCTAGATGTCCTTCAGCCTCTGTCTTTATTTACTTATAGTCTTTCCACTGTGAAACATTTCAAGCATAATCACTGAAACAATTTCTCATTTGTTACACATTTCTTTCAACAAAGGGTCTCTTTTTTAGGAATTTAGTCTACTACCCTTGGTTCTTAGTAACGATAACTGAACATTATTTCCCACTGTAATGCTACCAGGTGTTCTTACTGTAAGACGAAATATGTGATCTCCTGATAGCTAATATGGGTAGCATAATAAGGATACAAATGTAGGGCTACAGAGAAAGAGTTCTAGCCATGACCTGTAGTACGAGGTTTCTGTCCGGACTTTCAGGCCTAACCTCAAGGTCTAGGCACACAGACCCATAGTCCCGCAGTCCCACAGTCCCACAAAGACACACAGATGCTTTCAATAGTTTTAGGCTGATCGACCTAAGGCTCGGGCATATCACTTGCTAGCTCTCTACCCTTCATTTAACCCATGTCTCTTGTTCAGCCATGTGGCTGGGTACCTTTTCTTAGAGCAGCATAGTTGTCCTCTGTTTCTTCCGGCTTCAATCTGGCCTTCTGCTCTGTGCTTCCTGTTCTCAAGAGTTTTCTTAGTCTGGTAGTCCCGCCCATACTTCCTGCCTGCCTTTGGCCAATCAGCGCTTTTTATTAAACCAGGGGGTGGGATAATTAGTTACAATGAAACAACACAATCTCCTACACTGACCCACTGTTTTTCCTGTTCACATAGATGGAAAATATTTAGTTGCCAGTTTATTTCACCAATTACTTTTTTTTTTTTTTTTTTTTTTTTTTTTTTGCCAAATTGTGTGTGGTTTTTTTAAAAAAATAAACCGTCATTCTTTTTGCTTTCTTTTTATTTTGTGTGTCTTTCACATCATGCATCTTGATCTCATTCATTTCCTCATCTCTTTGCTTCTGTTATGCCCTCCGAATATAAAAGAATATTTAAGATTCAAAACAAAGGGGAAAAATTAAAAATCTTCTTTTGGAAGCTACAGTGTGACATAATGAGCCATGCAGTAAACCCTTCTCCATATATTTTTACTTGTAAGCGTTCATTGCAGAGTCATTGGTCTTGTTTGAGGCCTCTGGTTTCTACTACAATATTGATGCTGGACCATCACTTGGATTCTTCTTGGGTATCCTGTTGTTTCTTTGTGCTGTGGAGATCTGCAGCTCTGGGTATGCAGGTCAGTCCTCCCTATGCTTCAGGAGATCATAGTTGGGGTAGGTGTTGGGTCTGACCAAGTCATAATCCTGGTTCTGGACCTGGGCAGCTTGAGGGTTGACCAGCCTACCATTTCTCCTTTATTCTCACCACTAGGTGAGCTCTCCAGCACTGCCTTGGCTAATTCATCCCTTGCAGCATTGAACAAAGGATGGAGCCAGTTTTCCTACCTTCACTTGGGTAGACTCTCTCACACCTACACCATCAGGGCCAGCTTCACTGTGTTGCCCAGGTGAGGCCATTGTCTTGCGTGCTACAGCTGGTGAGGGTGAGGGACAGCCTTCCAGCTCCCATGACTTGTTCCTCCACCTGTTCAAGGTGATTATGGGTAATGAGTTGGTGGGGGGGGGGCAATTGTGTTTCCTCCCATGCCTCCACAATGTCAGATGAGTAATGGGGACAGTTCCTACCCCCCAAACATTGGGTCTAGGTCTCCCATACTTCTTATGGCAATAAGGTCAGCTCTGCCTTCATTTGAGACATAATAAGACTTTTCCTTTGGAAATTCTTAGGAAGAGTTGGTTGACAGACCTATATTGCAGACTAGAGCACAGTTACCCTTAAACTGTTTTTAAAAATAGTGCTAAATTATTTTTTACAATTCTGTATAAATTATTTGTTAATAATGTCAGAAAATTTTATATCACATATGCTACAATCATATTTACAATTTGATTTAGTATCTTAAGTGAGATATCTCTGCTTATAGACATATACTTGAATCTATCTCTATCTATCTGAGTGCTAAGAAAATTTTACAAAGCACAAAATGTTGTGGTATGTATTTTTTTTTTTTTACACATGATTAAAATGTGTATTTAATGAATAAAAGGCACCAAATTGTTACTTGTTTCTGGTCTAAAATAATTGTAACTGGGAAAGTGTGATCAGATAGTAAATAGTTTGAGCCTTTTGAGAGTTTCTCCTTTAAATCTCATATACTTCTGCACACTCCACTGTAGTGGGATTATGTTGTTACATTGTAAATAATTGTCCCACCTGCTAGTTTAATAAGAATGCTGATTGGCCAAAGGCAGACAGGAAGTGTGGGTGGGCCTACCAGACTAAAAAAACTCTGGGAACAAGAAGAACAGAGAAGAGATGCCACAGACACACCAGAGAAGCTGATGCAGAGGACACCTATGCTGCTCTGAGAAAAGGTACCGAGCCACATGGCTGGACAGGATAAGAATCATGGGTTAGTTTAAGGGTAAAGAGTTAGCAAGTTATATGCCTGGACCCCAGGTCAATCAGTGTACAATTAATGTAAGTTTCGGTGTGTTTCAGTGGGACTATGGGACTGTGGATTTGAGGTCAGGGCCATGAGCCTAGGCTGGAACTTCTTGGCCTGAAACCTCATACAACACTCCACTCTGTTGGAAACAAAGTCATTTAATGGATTGTAGGAGAGCATTAACATTTAACTCAATGGTGTAGTAACTGGTAAAGTGTGTGTGCCTTTTACCTCTTCATTGATGCTTTTGTAAGCAACCTAGCGAACATGATTTCACTTTCATTTTTTAAAGAGTAAAGAAAAAGCAAATTGATCATTTCTTATGTAGTAATGGGGGCTAGGCTGAGTTTTTAGCACACATTGTTACTGCCATTTTCTAGCAAGTGCTTCATCAGAGCTCTGCCCCCAGTTGCCTTGTGTATGTATTGTAAACTGTGTTGCCCTAACACAAGGGATAGGAGCAGATCTCAAAAACTTAAAAGAATGAAAAGAAAAATAGCTTATGATGATTTGATATATTTAAAGGGATGAATAAAAACAAAAATATTTTTAATTTAGCCATGTTAAAGACATTACTTTTCCTTGTAGCAAGTTAGTCTTATTGTCCAAGTCATGTTCAATACCTGAGAACTACATGGGGATTAAAGATAACTGATGAGCAAGCATGAGCTCTAATTATCTTCTGACTATTAAAGCTATTTATTTTTAAAGTTGCTATAATTCATAGTCTTTCAATGATATGAAACCCCACAATTGAAACAGATGTGTTGTTAATACTGTTGGCTCATTTGTATTAATCCATATGTTTTATCTACAGCTTTTGGATATTGTTTGTATAGAAAGCTTTGTGAAGGTTATAAGATAGGATATAAGAAAATTTCTTTACTTGTGTAGGTTTTTCCATACAGGGAAATGGATAGTTTTCATAAAAAGAGACAACAAATGGGAAATAAGCTTTTTAGTTTTCATTCTAAAGTAGTTCCTCCTGTCCACTTTGCTTGTTGATGTCACAGATATATCCTCTCTTCATTGTATCATTTAATAGATAACAATGATGACATAGATTTATTTTTAAAGTATTCCATTTCTGTTGGTAATTTCACGTATAACTCTTATGTAGACCTATTGTTAATGGTGATTTCTTTCCAAAGTTTACCCCTTTTTAAAAAAAATTGACAATATTTTACTAACACGCATGTGGGAGGTTTTGGAGGTTCAGGATTTTACTACTAACTGATCTGGAATACTCTATATAGAAGATGATGCTGGCTTGTCACTCAGCAGTTTTCTTGTCTCAGCCTTTAAAAACTTGGAATACTTCTGTCCAAGTTCTTCATGTTTATTTCCCTTCTTTGGGTTTTTCTTTTGTGGGATTATTGATTGTTTATGGTTTCATGGGTGTATCTGGTTTCCTTAGGTTGGAGGTTTCATTCTAGTGCTTTCTGTAGGGCCGGATTTGTGGATAGGTGTAGTATGAGGTTTCTGTCCCAGACTTTTGGGCCTATCCTCAAGGTTTAGGACCGCAGACCCGCAGTCCCACAGTCTCACAGAGACACACAGATGCTTTCAATAGTTTTAGGCTGATCTGTCTAAGGCCCAGGCATATAGCTTGCTAGCTCCCTACCGTTTATCTAACCCATGACTCTTAACCTGTTCAGCCATGGGGCTCAGTACCTTTTCTCACAGCAGCATAATTGTCCTCTTCTTCTTCCGGCTTCTCTCTGGCATTCTGCTCTGTGCTTTCAGTTCCCAGAGTTCTCCTAGTCTGGTAGCCCCGCCCACACTTCCTACCTGCCTTTGGCCAATCAGCGCTTTTTATTAAACCAGTGGGTGGGATAATTATTTACAATGAAACAACACAATCTCCCCACAGATAGGTATTGTTTAAATCTTGTTTTGTAGTGAAATATCTTTCTTGTTTACTCTATCTATGGTGACTGATAGTTTTGCTGGGTATAGTAGTCTGGGTTAGCAAAAATGCTCTTTTATTGTCTGTATAACATCTGACCAAGACCTTCTTGCTTTCATTGTTTCCAATGAATTGTTGGGTATTTTTCTAATGGGTCTGCCTTTATAGGTAACTTGGTCTGTTTTCTTTATAGCTCTTAATATTTCTTCTTTGTTCTGTAGGCTTAGTGGCTTGATTATGATGTGACTAGAAAATTGTTCTGTGTGGGAGGTCATAGTCTATTTCTGTTTTGTATGCATCTTGTACCTTTATAGGCATTTCCTTCTTCAGATTAGGAATGTTTTCTTCTATGATTTTTAAAAATATATCATCTGTGCCTTTGAGCTGGTATTTTTTTTTCCTTCTTTGATTCCATGTATTCTCACATTTGGTCTTTTCATGGTGTCACAGATTTTCTGGATGTTTTGTGTTATGACTTTTTTGGTGTTCTCTTTAACCGATGTATCTATCTCCACTATTGAATCTTCCATTCCAGAAATTCTCTCTTCTATATCTTGCATTCTGTTGGTTATGCTTGCATCTGTAGTTCTGGTTCATTACTTCAGGTTTTCTGTTTCGAGCTTTGCCTGGGTTTGTGCCTTCTTTGTTGTTTCTATTCTAATTTTTAATTCCCAGAATGTTTTCTTTCACCTGTTTGTTTTCTTTTTCTTGGTTTTCTGTATTTTCTTTCAGGGATTTGTTCATCTCTTTCAATTTTTTGTTTGTTCTTTCTTCAGTTTCTTTAATAGAGTTTTTTATAGCCTCTCTTAAAGGTTCTATTATCTTCATAAAGTTGTTTTTAAGGTCATTTCCTTCTATTTCCTCTTTATTGTTATGCTCAGATTTTGATGTTATAAAACCACTAGCTTCTTCTGGTGGTGTCTTGTTATTTATATTATAGGTATTCTTGTACAGGCATCTGACTATTGCTTCCTAGGTTCACTGTTAGTCATCTCTTGGTTGGCTCTTAGTCAGTTGAGGGCCCGGGGGCTGTGTGTTTCTAGTTGTTGCAGGGATCATTCTTATAGTTCTTAGTTTACTTTTAGTTGGCTCTTAGTCAACTGTGGACCAGGAAACTTCATGATCTCCAGTTGTAGGAGTGTGATAAAGCAGATTGTTGTTGGTCCATGGTTTGGCCCTTGAGATGTCGCTCCAGTTGTGTTTTGCTGAGGATTAAGCTTTGGTAGATGGCCACTCACAGCTTTCGTTGGGCATGTCCCTGGACTGGGTTTCGGAGATTACCATCTCCACCTGGTCTGGTGGCTGGGTTGCCACTCAACTCTTAGTCAGCTGTGGCCCAGACTATGTTGATCTTTTATGATGTTCTAGAGATCCTACATATCTCCTTCTCCTTTTCTTTCTCCTCTTCATTTTTTTAAATCTTTTTGTTTAACTGAGTGATCCAATTCCTCTAACATATGTTCATATCCTGACTGTCTGTCTTCCATTTAATCCCTTCTACTGATCCTATTCCCTGTCAGCTTTTTATTAGAATTTCTAAATTTTTGTTGTTGTTTCAGGTTCTATTTAGCTTTTTTTTTTCATTTTCAGAATCTATTTCTTATTCTATTTATTCTTGTATTCTATTTTTATGTATTAAATTGTTCTTTATTTCATTCAAAAATTTATTTCTATTTTAGACAGTAATCTTCTTTCTGATATATGTTTGTGTTCTTTTAGACTTCCTTGATTGTATTAATAGTTGGCACATTGAGTTTGTTATCCGTGAGTATCATCTAAGTTGCTTTCCTCAATGCCCATTATTGTGGGAGCACTAATTTTTAGAGGAGATATATTGGTTTTTGTGTTGTTTGTATTTTTTTGTGATGAAACCTGGGCACCTGGAGTTAGGTCATTGGTAATGTCTTTTCGTATGGATATCTGGTCCTCCTTTATTGAGTGGTAGTTTGAATCTATTTGCTGTTAATTTGGTGTGGCATGTTTCAGGCTGAGTTTTGTGGACTTGAAGGTCTAATGTGTGGGTGTGATATCAGGGATGATCCTTGCTCAGCTAGGACAAGCTATAGCTTCTGATCTCATGAACAAGCCCTCTGGAGAACCAGCAGCTTTTCACTGCAGTTCCTCTGAAATTGTGGTTTAAGTGCCAAGGAGATATGTGTGAAGATTTTCTTTATGGTTCATTAGGTTCTCAACATGTGTCTTCGGCTGACTGTGTTAAGAATCCTAGAGAGAAGGGGAATGGAATATCTAACTTGGAATGCACCAGGGGCCTTCCTTGGGTGCTCAAATGGTTGTTGTATTGTTATTTATAGGTTTGGTAGATGGGAGTGCTTACTTTGAAACAAGTTCTTATACTTTAGTGGGTGGTGGGTTAAAAAAGCTGAGAGTGTTCCCTGTTGGATGTGGGCATGGGGCTCAGCAAAGGTCTCAAGATGGGAGTGTATTCTTACCATGTAAGGATAAGAGGTACTTTCTCACATGAAAAGAATGTATGTCTGTGTATACAATGACTTCTTGCAGAATCTTAGATGGCAGCCCTTGGTGGAGCAGGAAAGAATTATCTGCACTACCGGGAAGAAACACATGTGAGACTTAGTATAATGGCAGCAGGTTAGGGGTGGAGGAGCTACTTCCACAATCATCAGTTTTTAGCAATTGTTATTTTAGATATACCAAAGTAAATGACAGGAAACTTTTATTAAATAGACTAGTTCATCTAAAAGAATAATGACATGCTAGCAGTGGTGAAATTTAAGTGGACTAATGAGCTTTATGTCCATAGGAGACTGAATTTCATCTGATTTTTACAATAATGACTTGATTGTGGCAAAATTTGCTGTATTGTGTGATGAAATATTTTTACTGTGAGAGTTTAATTCTCTCTCTCTCTCTCTTTTGTTATTTATGAAAGCAGTCGTCGTTCCATGACAGGTTATAATATGCTGGCCATATGGCAGGATTTGTTTCAGTATGTATCACTTAATATGTTTAGTAATTGTAAAATCACATTTAATCTTAAGAACTCCTTTACTGCTCTAAAATAACAGTAAGTCAACTATTATAGTTTGAAAAAAATTAGTGATCTCTGTCATCAGTTGTCAGTTCTAGCTTTTATTGTGGCATAGCTTTATACTTAACAACTGTTGCTTCAGGGAAGTAAAAGGACAGTAGCTCTGTTTACTATTACCTGTATTTCTTTAGGTAATTTCTACTACAAAGCTTATATTTGAAATATAACATCACCATAATTTTACTCAAGAGATTTAACATTTTTATCATTGTAAAGATTATAAGGAAAATTATAGCTAAAGGAACTCCTCTTTAATTGGGCTGTCTGGCTTTTTGTTTTATTTTGTTTTAAAACTTAGATTGTGGTGTTTAGCAGTCATTTATGGATTGTCTCCATTTCTTTCTTTGTTTCTGTAATTAAAAAAATACTTTAACAAAGCTATACTTTGAGGAATCAAGGACATATTTTCACTCACAGTTCAAGCCTGTGAATTCACAGTGGCTGGAAGGAGAGACAGTTGAAGCACCTGGTCACATCACATCCACAATTGGGAACAGAGAATGTTGAATGCCACTGCTCAGCTCAATTTGTTAATTTTATGCAGTTAAAGATGAGGAGTGAAAGAGACTTCCAGCCTCTGCTGACAGAATTACGATAGTTTTGCTTGTGCATACCCAGAGACCATTGTCCCAAGAGATTTTATGCGAAAAAGGGCAACACAGAAATTATTAATAGCAGCAGTAAAATGGAGAGTTGTCTATACTCCCTACAGTAATTTAATAATTATTAATAAAACAATATGACAGCAGACAACTTTGATAACCCTGGACAAATTTCTCCCAAAATAACAAAGGTTACTCAATGTGAGACAGTGTGAACAAGACAACTTATAAAAGAAAGCATTTAATTGGAGACTTGCTTATAGCTTTAGTTGGTGTGTCCATGACCGTCATGGCAGGAAGTATGGCAGCAGTAAGACAGGCATTGTAGCAATTAAGTTTCTTGGTCCCAGGGTGGCCAGAGGTCCAGACCCACAGGTCCAGACCCCTTAGCCACCCACCACTGCTCAGGCCCCCAAAATGATTCAGACGCTTAAGTTCATGCTGTTTGGCCTATGGCTCAGGCACATTGCTAGCTTGCTCTTACATCTTAACTCAACCCATTTCCATTAATCGTCTGCCACGTGACCCGTGGCTCACCTGTGTTCCTTACATGTTGCTCCTTTGGGCTTCTGGCTTGGTCTCCCTGACTCCACCCTGCTTCTCCTACCTATGCTGTGATTTCCCCTCCTACTTTTTCTATGGTGTCTGTCATGGGCCAAAACAGCTCCTTTATTTAAAGATTGATATTTTCAGCATACAGAAAGGCATTCACACATCAAGGCATGACACTGAACCAGTAGCTGAGATTTTATAGCTGATCCACAAGCCAGAGCCAGAGAGCAAGATACTCAGTGACATGCCTCCAACAAGGCCATACCTCTTCAACAAGGTTAGACCTCCTAATTCTCAAATAGTTCTACCACCTGGGAACCAAGCATTCAAACATAATGAGCCTCTGGGGGCATTTTTATTGAGGTCACCACAGACTCATATAACTCACAGAGAGTCATTATATACAACTAAATCATGCTGCACAAAAACCTGACAATTGAACATCATAAAAATTAAAACTACTTAAGCTGTATCAGAAGGCATGAGAAAGATAGGTACAGACTGAGAAAAATCATTCGCAAAGCTTATTTGCTAAAGGACTTGTAACCAAGATCTATAATCGGTATTTCCCATGCAGTGGTTTAATTTTTTACCTTATAGTCACCAAATAACATTGAAAGCACCTAAGCTGTTTAATATCATTAGCCTTGGGTAAAACAAGCAAACTTGCAATGACTTGCTATCATATGTCTTAAATAATTATAATAAAGGTAAATGATAATATGAAACAGTTATTACCAACTGTATATCAGCTGGAGCTCTCACAAGTTTTTGGTGAGAATGTGAATTGCTGTGGTTATATATTACATGTTTGGAGGACATTTAAAAATGTACAATTTGTGGTACCCCCTAACATCTTTAATTCTGGAGTTTAACTGTGGTGATATTTTATTTGTGCTCTATCAGATAAATCTTGCCTGAAGATCAGTGGCTAGATCCAGCCACTAGTTAACCCTAGACATAGAGTAGCAGTGGCACATACCTTTTATCCCAGCACTAGGGAGGTGGAGGAGACAGAGTCACAGCCCTTTCAGCTTGAGGATTCTTAGAGACAGGATCTCACTCATTTTGAACTGAGGATTCCACAGAGATAATAAGTCTCTCTAGTGGCTGGCTCCCTCATCTTTGATCTTTCAGTATTTGCCCTAGTATCTGGCTCTGTTTTTTGTTTTGTTTGTTTGTTTTCTAAGAACAATTAGGACTCGTGTTCCATTTACCTACTAGAAAATTCCAGGCATGTTTTGTTTTAGGACTTTTGTTTATAATCACCAAAACCTAAAACAAGCTAAATAGTAATTTTCATCTTGTGGAAAAACTAACAAATAATAATATACATTTACTTCATAAGCATAAACGTGAGTGGATCTAAGATACATTATGAAAGAAGTTAATTCTCAAGTTTTCTTATCATATAACCTAAAATACACTAAGATTCTGCAGGAGCAAACCCTATTGCAAAGAAGAGATCAGTGCCAAAGATTACCTGTATAGTTATGATTGACTAAAATGATACTTAGACTTTCTTGGCTGATGAAAATTCATTGTTGTTGAGTTTGAACAACTGTAACTTCTTGCTGAATCTTGGAAGTATACATTAAAAGATTCATGTTAGTAACTAAAAATTAATATGCAGCTTTTTAATGTTACTAGTTTATAAAAATGGATAATAATGATATCAGTTTCCAGGGGGACAGAACGAACACTAGTGATAAAATCTAGAAATGAAAGAAAGTGAGAAGACATAGAAATCTTAAAAGAAAGGAATGTTCCTAAAGCTGAGAACTGTAATTCATGACCAGCAACCATTCTCCTCACTCTCATTGTTTATTAATACTCTGGTAATACTATACATTTGATCAAGTAAAACCACCCTCTCAGTGATTTTTTAGCCTGCAATCTTTTCTTCCATTTAAGAAGTTTTTAGGTAGCTATTTCAATAGCCAAAATACTACTCCAAAAATGATCACTTAACTATTAGCTGTAATTTCTTCTCCATCAAAATCATTTTTCCTTTTTGTTGCTTTTTTATTAAAAAGTGTTATTTTCATCAATGTATCCCCCTGTTCCCCCTCCCCTCCCTCCTCCCAATCCCTCCTAGTTAGCCTTCAGCCTCACCCCTCCCAATCCACTCATCCCTACTTCCCAAAAGGCAAGAATTTCCTAGGTGGGGTCAGCTCAGTGTGTCACGTTCATTTAAATATTAGTTGTAATTTCTACTCCATCATAATCATTTTTCTTTTTGAGGATTTAGTGACCTATGTGTGACATTTGACTTTTGGCACTTCAGTATCAGTAATTTTCATGAATTAATAAAAATGCCTCTCAATTTTGTGTATTGTAAATTAGAGTTTGAAATCAAAATAATTAACATAAAAAGTTATTTATACTTTCATAATTATGTTTATGATTTTTACATATTATATATGTAAAATATTCTATAAGTAAAGCCTTCCATCATATGCTTTTATATCCTCTACTCCCTCCTGTAGTAGTAGTGGGGTTTCTCGGTCCCGGGCCCCAGAGGTCCGAGACCCACGGACCTGCTGCCTGAGACCGCTTAGCTGCCCAGCCGCTCACTGCTCAGGCCCCCAGAAATGACTCAGATGCTTATATTAACTTCATGCTGTTTGGCCTATGGCTCAGGCACATTGCTAGCTAGCTCTTACATCTTAACTCAACCCATTTCTATTAATCTGTCTGCCACGTGTCCCGTGGCTTGCCTGTGCTCTTACATGTTGTTCCTGTGGGCTTCTGGCTTGATCTGCCTGATTCCACCCTGCTTCTCCTACCTATGCTGTGATTCCTCCTCCTACTTCTTCTATGGTGCCTGCCATGGCCCAAAACAGCTCCTTTATTTAAAGATTGAGATTCACAACATACATAAACACATTCCCACATCACTTCCCCCTTTCTGTCTAATCATTCACAGCATACATAAACACATTCCCACATCACCCTCCCACTGAATCCTTTCTTATTCCCCAACTCCCTGTCCTACTTTTGTCACTATTTATATATATTCTTGCCTTAGCATGGATAGATAACATTTACTCGAGTCAACAAAATTTTTCTTTTAGAACATTTTATATTGTTAAAGATTTTCCATTTTATTTATTTATTTATTTATTTTGCTTCCTTAATTTTTTCCTCCCCCAACTCCTTCCAGATCCCACCCCATTTATTTTCCCCCACACCAAAACAACAACAACAGAAAACCCAACAACAACTCACTATGTGTATGTGTGTTTTGTGTTGTTCAGCTATTTCTGAGCATGAGCTCCTGGGATGTGGTTGAAATAACAAGTGTTGGAAGTCATCTGTCTCTCTGTACAGTTATCATTTGCAAGTATCTTTTTGTTTATTGGTGGGACTTTGTTCCCACTTCCACTTCTCCTTGTTGGGATTTTGTCTTGTTTGAAGTTTATACATCTTGTGCTTCCTGTTGTTGTCTCTTTGAACTCTTATGTATATCAGGTTTTGCTTTATTCAGGGTTTTCCAAAGGAACAGGACTACTAAATATATATATATATATATATATATATTTTAAAAGGGGATTTATGTGGACCCAACAGTTGTTGCCTCCCCACCCCCCACTCCCCCATCAGAAAGGCGAAGAACCCAGTAGTTTAATCTTTAAGGATGAATATCATTCCACTCCTAGTTGAGTGTTGGAGTCACAGAGGATTCTTAGAGAGTTATCTGGGTATTCTTCAGTTTGTGTTGGGATCCTGAGATGTAGTTTCTAATACCAGTGAAGGGATTCCTCAGCAACAGGATAGATTTGTGTTGTTACCAGGAGGTATGAGCTATATAGGGTGTGTTACAGAAGTGTTCACATAGGCTTAGCTGGTCTTATTAACTACCTGTCTACTATCCATTCTGTATTTCCTCCATCCTCAGCAAGCACCACCTCAGCAGGTCTTGGCTCTTTTTTTCAAGGAGTGACACATGCCTTTATTTCTGAAAGTTCTGGGCATTTTGTCATCTTGTCTTGATTGAGTTGTTGAAGGTTCCCATTAACTTTAGTTATAGGACAGTGTAACACCAAAAAATATCCTGAGGGATGATCTGCACTCCAGACATTATCTTCCTTACCTCCATTTTAGAAAGCAATTTAATTTCCCAGGTCTGTTTCTGTTATCCCTCTGACCGCAGTTATTCCTGTCTTATCCTGTTCGCTTAAGGACATATCAGAAGCCCAATGTGACCAGGAGGATGTCTGAGCTTCTAGTCAGTAGGATGTTTTCTTGTTTCCTGGCACTAGCACTCCCTAATCTAGAACCAAAACTTCTAGTCAAGCAGGACAACAGGAAAAGGAAGTCACTGTTGGTTCTTGGATCCAAAATTCTACTTACGGGAGAAACTGAACCATAAGTTAGCCCCGATTCAAAGCATTTACTGCTTTTGAAATAAAACTTGCCCCAGCCTTTCAAACTACTATCACCTATCAGCGTTGAAACTGTCTTCAAAGGGCCAGTCCATCATTCTCTCAAGTCACCTGCTTCACAATGCTGTGGAACATGATAACACCAGTGGATTCCATGTGTTTGGGCCCACTGACACATTTCTCTGGCTTTGAAGTTCCTTGGAAAGAAGCAATACTGTGTAGAATACCATGGTAGTAGATAAGGCTTTCAAGTAAGTTTGTAGATGGTAATTGTGCCAGAGACCAGAATAAGTATTGTGCATTGCCCTTTTCTCAAAGGGAGTGATCCAATCTAATTAAGTTGTCATTAGGTCACTGGCTGGTCACCCTGGAGTGTGATGCCACATTACAGCACCCAAGATTGACCTTTGGCCATGTGCACACATGTGCATGTATTCTCTCTCTGTCTCTCTCTCTCTCTTTCTGTCTCTCTCTCTCTCTCTCTCTCTCTCTCTCTCTCTCTCTCTCACACACACACACACACACACACACACACACACATTGTTGTACTTAGTTCATTGTCTGAGCTTTTGGGGCTGCTATATATAGAATCTTTAAAGTAACAATTAGTGTTATAACCACCCAATGTTGACATGCTGACATAGTCTTGAATCTTTTTTTTAAAAAATGCTGTCAATCATTACTGTAGACATGTACGGAATTGAGCAAAGTCGTCTTTCTTTTGAGCAAACATAGAGGTATGAAGCCATTTTTCTTTGAGAAGACTCTTCAGGAAAGCATCCTACCTGTAATGGTTGCATGGTACTCAGTTTACCAAACAATTTTTCAGTGGTGTATTTTGCTAATGTCCCACATCCCTAACTAATAGCAAATCACAGAACTCAATGCTTTGTTCTCTGCTTCATTTATTTTCTTTTGTAGTAGTGGGGTTTCTTGATCTCGGGCGGGCAGGGACCTGGACACACAGACCTGCCACGCCAGACCCCTTAGACGCCCAGCCGCCCGCCACTCAGACCCCCAGAAATGACTCAGACACTCATATTAACTTTATGCTGTTTGGCCTATGGCTCAGGCACATTGCTAGCTAGCTCTTACATCTTAAATCAACCCATTTCTATTAATCTTTCCTGCCATGTGGCCCATGGCTCACCTGTGTTCCTTACATGTTGCTCCTTTGGGCTTCAGCTAGGTCTGCCTTTGACTCCGCCCTTCCTTTCCTACCTATTCTTATTCCTCCTCCTACTTCTTCTATGGTGCCTGTCATGGCCCAAAACAGCTCCTTTATTTAAATATTGATATTCACAGCATACAGAAAGGCATTCCCACATCATTCCTCCTTTTTCTTTAATTAATCTAACCTAACAGTCTGTGACTCTACTCAGCAGAAAGGTGAAACTGGTAGAGAGTACCATTGGCATATTCTGTATTCATAACACAAAGATTTTTATTGGAACAAAAATTAAATTGTGGGTGCAATAATTTGCAATTTTATTTTCAAAATATTAATCTATCAATCCCCACTCTCCTCATTCATGAGCAGGGTTAATAGGAATATTAGCTTTTGGGACGGACTGTATACTCAGCTCAGCACATGAATCTTTTATTGTGTGAATCAATCATCTTGTGCATTGTCTCTCCACCCTCATTCCGTTGCATCCCAGGTTTCTTCCATTGAGGCTGTTCTTTGGTGTCACATTGTAATGAAACAACAGCAAAAACAGTGAATAAAAACCATGACTGTCTTTGCTTTCATCATGTCTTATATGTCATGACTTTAAACAGTTTTTTTCTTGAAACTGGCATGATTTTAAGGAAATTGAAATGACAGAGTGTGTTTACACTATAAAAAGGAAATGGCTGAGTAGAATCAGTTTCCTTAGTTTTTCTAAATTTTTGGAAATTTGAAACTCATAACATTATATATTCATTCTCTTCCAGAAGTCTTCCCCAGAAGACTACCATAAATACAACCAAAATAACTTAAATAATTCAAAAAAGGGTTTTTATGATTGGTGTTGCAACTACAGAATGCTGAGAGAAGGAGAAATAGTCTTCCTCAGGGATAAGCAATCTGCCCTGAAAACATATGTGTACTAGTAACATTATAATGACTGAGAAGGTATATATGTATGTGTTTAGGAATATATATATGTGTGTGTGTGTGTGTGTGTGTGTGTGTGTGTGTGTGTGTGTGTGTGTGTGTGTGTGTGTGTATGTATATACATATATCTCAGCACTTAAAGAAAAAGCTGTGGATTTGAAAGCAAACTAGGGATGGGTATATGGATAGTTTGGAAGGAGGAAAGGGAAGGAGAGAATGGTGAAAGTATAATATCAAAAACCAAAATAAGTAATTAAAAATGAATCATGATAATATAATAATATGGAGGCTGACTATAAAAGCCTAAATTCAGAGCTGGGCTTATAACTCAGTTTGTGTAGCGGGCCTGATGCCTTGAATTCAGTACCCATTAGTACACACCCTGGGTTTTGTGGATGCATGCCTGTGACCCTAACACTGAAGATGTGGTGGCAACTGTATTAGTAGGTCACGATCATCATTATCATCATATCGTGTGTGTGTGTGTTTGTGTGTGTGTGTGTATGTGTGTGTCTGTCTGTCTGCCTGTCTGTCAGTCATCTCAAATTTGAGGCTCACCTGAAATACATAAGACCCATTATAGGAGGGAGCAACTGAAAATCTAATTGAATTTAGTAACACATGAAATATGATATTCAGTTACTTCTTTTTTTATTTTAGTTCTTTTCAGTTTTTTGAATTTAAATTACATCATTTTCCCCTTTTTGTTTTCCTCCAATATCTCCCATACATTTCACTTGATATTTACTCTTTCTCGAATTCATGTTTCTTCTTGTTGTGAGATATATAGGAGAGATTCCTAAATACATAAATACAACCTGTTCAGTCATTTACCATCCCATGTAAGAATATGATTTCAGAGATATTCAAGACCATTTTCATGCAGAATGGTAATAGCCAGTATCCTGTCTGCATTGAGAACAAAATAGCTTGAACTTCTACTTGAATCAAACCATGGAGTTTTTCATAAACAATATGTCATTTGTCAGTTTTCCCATTCAGACTTAATGTGTAGTTAAAGCCATTTATTGCAACTAATGTGCTTTCTCTGACCAGAAGTTCCATTATTCTTTAGTGAATCAGCCCAATATGATTTATTACAGCCATGAAAATAATGTCTAGAGTCAATATCCAAAAGCATATCAAGTTAATGGATTTCGTATGTATATATGTTGGTTGTATTTTGTAGCCAGGAGTCATTTTGATAGGAGGCCTAAAAGCAGAGCTGTGAGTTCTGCAGAGTAGCAAAGGACCAGGAAATGTGCTTTGCACTAATCCTGATGCTCTGTTACATATCAAAGCAGCTGACCAAATTTTGTGATTTGTCTTTGAGAGGTAGATATAGAAATCAGGCTGACATATGTTAGAATGGGCTATTGCTGAAGCTCATGTTATCATAGGTGCTGTGGAAAATAGGTATGAATCTTGATTGATTTGATAAAATGTTTGTGCACATGATGAACTATATCATTGACAAATCTAAGAGTGTGACAGAAATTAATGTTCTATCTTAAACAACTGAGTTTATAAAAATTCCAAGTTATGTTATTTGCAGACACTTCAGGCACATTGAATATGTGATCTTTCTTGCAAGTGTATTTTCTTAGTAGAATTATGTTACTTAATATTGCCAGTAAACCTGAATCCCTTTTATTATGTAACTAGAAGACATAGAGACATGTGATGGGCTTCAGGATCTAGGTCAAGTTAATTTAAGGACTAAGTTAAAGAATTACTAAGTGACTAAGATGATAGAAAGGATTTAGTCTTATCCAACAAAATATCCTAGAGCCTATAGGGATCATAAAAACCTAAAGAGTAACTGTACTATGAAAAAACTAGAAATAGAGTTAGTCATATTGACATCAGAAGTATTTGGGCTTTCGAATGTCTGAAAAAGAAAGGTTCAGAGAAACAAATGAATGAACATAGGAAGGAAAGGCATATGTTACTTGAGAATCTTAAGAAACAGGACAGATATCAAGTAGACTGGACTTTCTTTTAAATTATAGAAAATCAGGAACAAATATTGCCAATTGCTACCTAAAGGGAACTTTAAGAGGCCTGCCCTCCCTCCCTCCCTCCCTCCCTCCCTTCCTCTTTTTTATTTATTATTTGTATGTATATATGTGTGCCTGCATGAGTGCAGGAATCCACATAGGCTAGAAGATGCCATCAAGTCTCCAGAGTTGCAATTAGAGACTATTGTGAACCAACATTTGGGTGCCTGGAATGTTAGCTGTGTCCCCTGCGCGAGCAGTAAAAGCACCCTTAACCACTTACCCATCTCTGTGGCCCCTAAGAAGTTAGCTCCTTGTAAGATGTTTAGACGGAAGTTGCTTTACACTTGACATGGTCTTTGACCCTGTAAAAGGTATCTTACAGATTCTGATAACAGGATCTTCAAATTCTTGTTTCTGAAATTTTCTTTTCTGGAAGTCATTCATATTTTCTCTCTGTATTACAAAAGTCTCACCTCATGTCTGAATATATCCTTAGGAAATGCTTAAATAATGAGTGGATATTGTGGACATTTCTGTTTTCCTTCAGTTTATCCCAGAAAAATTACATAGAATGTCTCAGCAAATGTTTTAGCAATTGTATATTTAGTCTGAATTACCTTTTACAGCCCCTGCACATATATTTCATAAATATAGGTAGATATTTCTATTATGCTCAAGATAAGAAGTAGATGTGAAGGTTAATAATGATGCCATAAACCTTTTTGGGTCTTCAAAGCCTTTCTGTACGGGTCCTCTCAAGGTGGGACAGTGGTGGACTGATGTGATTTTTCTTGTACCCGAGAACACCACATACAAAGCTCCTCAGTCCTGATATCTATAGTCGTAGGATTTTCTTTACAGGGTTGTGTGTTGGCTTTTACCTGCTAGAGGCTACCATCCTCCTGTGTTGACTTCACACTTCATTGTAAGACTATAGGGTTGGCTTATCATAACTTGGCTCAAAATTTCATCCTGCTTTTCAGTTGTTTCTTTGAAGACTGAAAGATTCAGTTTGTCTAAGATTTGCAGAAAATATTTTCTGTAGACAAAACGGAGTCGAGTCTGTGATTCAATAAGATGAATAATCTAATTTTTAGTACTTAAAAAAAATTCAGAGAATAATAAACAATCACACCAAACATCAGGCTTTTACTTTACGAAAAAATTCAGAATCCAAGCACCAAACATCTAACCACATGTTAAGTGTACACACATTTAAGAAATATATATATATATATATATATATATACATATATATATATATATATATATATATATAAATGCTTCTAGCCATTATTTGGTATCTGTTGTCAAATAGAAAGAACATTTCTGCTGCATTTTCCTGGTTATCTTATTTCATTAAAACAGAGTTCTTCTATGTTTATCATTCTTCATTATCACAAGGTTAGGAACATTTTCCCCTCCCTCATTCAGTGATTTGGGTGTATTTGTTGTGTATTACACTTGTGTGTGTCTATATTTACAATTTTATTGTGTGCAGAGATATGCATGTTATGAGTGTAGTAGCTTGATTATTTATTCTGGCCTTGTCCTATTTTAGCTCAAGATCATTTGAAAGTCTATAATTAGTAATTCTATGCAAAAGATGGAAGACCAGGGATTTTGTTTTTCCTGCTAGTAACAATCAACTTCTGGCAAAGAGATTAATCTCTAGATAAATAATACTGTTTACTACTTATAAAATAAGCTAGATCTAACATCTAGTTGTAGAAAGAATCATGAATTATTACGTATTAAGTTCCTTAAGCAAAGTAGAAATTAAGATCTGTCTGGCAGTATGGTATCAAACAATGAAGCCATCGGGGAGTAATAAGATGGAAGATTTTTCTTTACTGAAACTTATACAATTTGAGGCGAAGCCTTTAATGCACAAGGTTTTGTTATTTTGTTTCTTGTTCTTCTAGTTTGGTGATGGTGGCTGGAATAAGCACAAGTATTATGCAGAAAGTCAGAAACCAATGAGGAATTATAGAAAATAATAAACTTTTCAATATACAGCAATAAAATATTCCAGTTATTATCTTTAGAGTCCTGTAGTCAATGCTCCAAGTAGCCAGATGTTTACTGCTATAGATCAGTTGACTATGGTCTGTGTTATTGTATTCTTATTAAAATAGTGAGTGTATAGTTCAGTTATTTGCTACTGCAACAAGCTACTTTGGGAACTTAAAAGATAATGAACTCTTGGGTTTTTTAATATGAGAGCTAATGACCTATGTGATGTTGCAGCTTTAGATATTGCATCGTGGTGGTACCATCTCTCATTTTTCTGTCATATGGACGATTTAGAGTAGACTTGCAACTGGCATTTAACATAAGAATGCCAAATGTTTTGGGTTGTTAGCTATTGTGATTATGTATATTTCTTTTGAAGAATAAATACAAACATAGTCTCCTTCCAGGTGGCTTTTGTAAAATGTCATACTCCTCTAAATAAATGACCTGATGTTAGTTAATATGCTTGCTCTTTAGTAACAAAGGTAGTATTATATTGATGTGCATCGCTTTATTATGTATACTTTTTGAAGCAAAAGATATATTTTTGCAAATATACTGGAAAATCGTGTAACACTTGCTTCATTGTACATAATTCTCAGCCTCAAGTCATCACACTACTTTGCAGCAGGAACTGTGATGACAATACATTTCATCTCATTTTTATTATTTACTGTGACCTACATTATACTCATAAACACCTCATCTTTTCTTTGGTGTGACTTTTATTTTGTTGCATTACCACTTCTAGATAGATCTTTCTTCTTAGCTCTAGTTTGTCTTTGTTGACTGTGGCCATCACCATGTTACCCACAACAGCAAAAGGAAGTCTGTTTAGCTCTCCCTTGATTCCCTTCATAGAGATGATATATGAATTTTGGGTTCCTGTGTATTGGTATAGTATTTGTGCACAGGAAGACCGAGGGAAACTGGGAATTTCATACCAGAGATCCCATCACATCCTTCTATCAACATTCTGTTTTTAATGAAGTTCTTGAACTATTTTATACCTCAGTATATTCAAATATAGAAAGGAAAGATATAAATGACTACGTCATAGAATTTGGACTAGGGTGATATAAATAACGTGTATACTTCTCTCAAAACAGAATCTAATGTGTAGTAAATATTGCTTAGTTATAAACATTAATGTATGTCTTGACCTGTTACATATAAAGGCATATAATCATAAACAAGAATGGGCTCTATCTAGTGTTTGGGGATCTCAAAAGTCTAGGAATGGTCATATATTAAACAAATGATGACTTATGAAGTGTATTGTTCTGAGGTTCTTTGCTGAGGACTCTAATTGGAGGATCAGGAATAGATTACTCTAAAGAAACCATGTTTAAGTACTCAGTTATGGGTATTGCAGCCAAGTGAGGAAGACAATGGTAGTATTCAGGTATAGAGAAGTGGGTATATTTAAGAACCTTAAGTAGGAAATGATATGGAAATGTTGCCTTCAGGGCGAGAGTTTCAGCAGCAAGGTCAGGATAGAGTAAGGATGGTACTTTGCGGGCAGCACAGCTGAGGGGAAAGTAAGCGGGTTTTTAGACATCGTTGGCAGTTGATGTATGTGACAAAGAACAGACCTTTATTCTTTTCAGGCATTAATTTCTTCATCTCTAGAAGAAAAAAATTTGTTTCTAAAATTCTTATTCTGGGATTTTATTCTTGACTTTGTTTCCTTATTGCAAAGACCTAAATGAGGCTATGTAAAAAGTTCTTTTTTTTAATAATAATTGTAAATTTTTTTTTTTTTTTAGAGAGAACTAAGAACTAAAAGACATGGAAAAGAAAAAGTAATGTTTTGATTAAACTGACATTTACATTATGAAATTTGAAGTCATGATGGCTGACCCTGAAGCAGCTCTGGGTTCTTAGGATGGCATTAGTACTGTCTGCGGATGGCGTATACGGAAAACTCCTTCAGGAGACAAATCAGTACTTAGAGTCCCCCCTCCCTTTCCTATAGGATTGTGGAATATTTTATATTTTCATTGTCCCTTCTCTCTTCCCTCTCAGATGCCTTGGCAGTTAATAGGAAACTGTTTTCCATGGCTTCAGAGATAGACATTCCTGGGATGACAAGGAACTTAGGTTTTCCTTATCTTTTTTTCATTGTTTTTAATTTTTTAAGTTATTTTTCTCTAATATATTTGACTCTCAGTGCAGGAAGGTTTGTTGTTGTGGTAGTAGCGATTGTTATTTTCTTGTTTTGTGGCTGAACTGTAAATCTGACATTTCTGAGTTAGGGCATACAGGACTTTGGTTGTGTTCTTTTATATGCGTTGATGGCCACAACACTAGCCCCTTGGAAGTTATTTCTTCATTGGCATCTGCCCAGTAGAAACAATTACCTACACTTTATATGTGGGTTCTGGGAATCAGACTCATTAGTAACCAGGGTTTGGGACATGTGTTTTTGACAACTGAGCCATCTCTTTACCCTCCCCCACCCAAGGGGCAACAAAGAGTAACTGGGACTAAGGGAGATTCCAACCCTACCTGCAGTTTTAGTCCCCTGTGTTCTTGTTTATCTTGCCTGTACTCCTGTATGCTTGGTAACTGAATACCTCTGCCATCATCTGTGTATGCAAGGTCAATTGGCAGGAGCTATTTCAACTGATAGACAAAGCCCGTGCACTTTTTGAATGGGGTGCTTCCAAGAACAATTCACTCTTCTTCATCTTTCACAGCCCTGCTCTCCATATGTTGTCCTGTGATCTTTCCTTACTGTTGGACTTCTTCTATGATGGAAGATTCTGACATGGTACATGGAAGTCTGGTCCTAACAAGGTTGTATTAAACATTAATAGACTGGCCAGATTTCTTTCTTTCTTTCTTTCTTTCATTTTGAAGCTGAGTCATAAACTGTTGTCAGTATTGAAAGAGTCCTCATATGATAATGAATAATGGATAGTGATAATCTCTACATATTTAGGCATTAACTCAGGAAGAATTTACAAGAAATAAACAAAGTTGCTATGATAAAACTCTTCAGTTCTACACACTTTTTAAAATTATTGCTTTCTAGTTCTTTTGTTTTTAAAGGCAGTCTCTAGTACTGTTGCCCAGACTGAACACAAAATCAATGTGTGATCCAGGTGAGTTTCAAAACTTAAAGTGATCCTCATGTCTGAGCCTTCTCATCGATGGAATTGCAGTCATCTTCTTCTATATCCAGCAGAGTCCTCTTTCTTTCTTTTAATTGAAAATAGATTTTGTTCATATAATATGTTCCCTTTCCACAACTTCATCCAAATTTTCAGTACTTTCCTAACTGCCCAAATCTCACCTTCTCTCTTTTTAATTAGAATGGAAACAGACACTTAAAATATAATGACAGTATTAGGTTTAAAAGAAAAAGAAAAAGCACAAGAAACACATCCAGGTATAGATATACACTGATGTTGACAAATACAGAAATCTCTTAAAAACACAAAACTGGAACCCATATATATATTTAGATTAAACTTTAATTTTAAATATGTAATTTTTAATATGTAAATAAATTTAAAATAAAGCAAAGTTACAGAGAAAGCAATGACTAAAGTGTAGCTATTAAACAGCTCTATTTCATAATAAGAAATGTTTATTTCTACATGCACTAAATGAATGTCATAATTATAATTACTATACAATTCCTAATTAACTATTAGCATAAATATTTTGAAACTGCCAACAATCTAATGGTGTAGTGGAAATGAGAGAAGTTGGTTGCAAATCATATCAAAGATTTATAACATTTTGTGTTGTCTTTGGAGCACTAATATACGTTTAAGCAAGATTTTCTAAACTGTATATTTTTTTAATATAACCCCTTCACGTAAATGATAACCATCATGATTCTCAGCATTCAAAGTCCTCTCGGTAAATTGAGTAGTTCACTATTGGCCTTAAAATCTGGCTCTGGCAGGCACGAGGTGTATTTAAAGTAATGGCATGAATTTTGTAAAACTGATAGTTTGGCAGAATTCAACTAATGAAATAGTTTATTCAGATAGAGTTATTAGTACTGTGTGATCTCTGATTAGCAATATTTTTCAAATAGTAAATTTTTTTCCTACACATTAAAGGTCCTTTGGGTAATAACATCAAAATAAATAAAACGCAAATGGAAAGGTGTGCACTTACTTTGCTGTTTGTTTATGAGACTTTCTTCATACCTCAAAGATATTAAGTGATACCTAATAAATATTCCTAGTATTAGTTGTTCTAAAACTGTCTATGGTCTATAGTTATATGTCTTCTTTGCCCTCTAAATTTGACATAAAAGCTGGAGCCCAAACATCTTGTGAGAGCAGTAACAATGATAGGTGAGTGATTTAGAAAGCAAACATAGACAACATTGCTTGTTCTGTATAGTTCAGCAGGTGCGACTATGCACTGTCATCAAGAGGCATGAGCTACTGGTATACATTTAATCTTTAATTTATTTTAAAACACTGCTTTTGTGTCTGGGGTTTGACTCAGTGTGGGCTGCTGATATAAAGGGCACTACCTTCTGTAGAGCCTGGTCGAGACAAGAGGCAGGAAATGTTAGGAAAGCTCAACAACAGTCCTCTCACAGTTCCTTGTTTTGTCTAGATCTTGTTAGTTTTATTGTTTCTGTGACACACCCTTGTTCCTGTGCCAGGCTAGAATTTAAAACAAGGTCAGTTTTAACATCAGTTGGAAGACTTTGTAGGAATTTGGCATTTTGTCAGTGCTCGCTTTAGATTTAATTTGTGTGCCATGCCAGTTGTCTGAATTTAAAAGATAAGAAAATGACTAGTCTATTGGTAAAGTGCTTGGTTTAGATAGACCCCTTGAGCCCACATTAAAAGACTGATGTGATAACACACACTTAGGGTTCCTGAGTCAGGTAG
Source organism: Phyllotis vaccarum (assembly GCA_033318265.1). Taxonomy (NCBI): domain Eukaryota; kingdom Metazoa; phylum Chordata; class Mammalia; order Rodentia; family Cricetidae; genus Phyllotis; species Phyllotis vaccarum. The sequence continues at coordinate 99,701,937 of JARWLC010000002.1, forward strand.
GTAAAAATGTCCATAGCACTCACTGGCCAGCCAGCCTAACAATCTTGGTGAGGTCCAGGTCAGTGAGAGATCCTATCTCAGAGGAGAGGGTCATATTGGCAAAGGAACAATACTTATCTTCTCTACTACACATACACATACATGTACATACAAAACAAAAATTAAGAGATGTATCTAGCCAACAGGCATACCAGTACACTGTGAGGGCTGGTATAGAGGATTGTTTGGTTATCAGAAGTATACTGCAGAACCACTCATTTATAATACAAAAGGTCAGTTTCCCAAGAGTAGTGGCAACTGCTAGGATATTTCAGCTCATCTTGTTTTGCTACAACGGAATATTGGATATTGGAATATGTACAAAGAAAAGACTTTTGTAAGGTTCACAATTTTTGTGAACTGGCAAAAATCTAAATAGCTGGTAGGTCTAAATAACCTGCTACTAGTCATTTGGGTTGGTTCCATACTGTATGTCACAACATTGCAAAAAAAGTGAAAAGGGAAAGAGCCATATATGGCAGAGGCTCCACACTTCATAGCGTCCTACTTTGCTGAGAATGAATTGAGCCCTACCACAATTGATGCAGTACATTTCATGAAGTTGAGAGACTTGATTACATAGTTACTTGTGCAGTGCCCCAACTTTTGAAGATTGATACATCTGTAGTTTCATACATGGGACCAAGCAAATAGCATCCATACCTTTATGTGACCAAACTTATCTGTAAACCACAGCCAGTACCACTATTTGCTTATCTTGGCAGTGAAATTTGTGACAAAATACAATCTAGCATCTTCTTTGGTCTTGACATTCTGTTTTATCATCCTCTAGTTGTGATTATACTTTTTATCTTGGTTTGGTACCTATAATTTTCACCTGCTTTCTTAATCTACCTAAAATGCCCTTTTCCCTCATACTACCCCTTGGTACAGTGGCAGAAGTCTGCTGATCCTCCAGGGTGAGTCCTGTGTCTTAACACTCTTGCAAGTTTCCCTTATCTTCTCATACCCTTCTTGTGCTTTGTGGCAAGTTGTATCTCTGATACTGCTGTCTTAGCTAGTGTGGATCATGTTTACACGTATTTTTCTAGTGCAGGACTGTCTGCCACTTCTGAAATATAGGAAATTAGTTATGGAAAACTTCAGATAAAACAGCTCATTTTAATTTACTGATTCCTTTTGGACTCAATGACACTTGGTCCATGTGTTGGGCTATGTCCTGAGTCATGGAAGGAGAATCATATCTACTTCCTTGTCTCATATTTGGTGTCCCTTGGGCAGTTATCATGAAACTCATTCTGTATTGGCTTTCTTGTCAGTCCAGTGAGTAAGAGAATAGTGCAAGTATCAGTAGAGGCTGAGAACATTTTCTGATCACGAATGACTCTAGCCTTATTTTGAACAAATGATTTCTTATATCTGAATGTGCTGCTGCCACTGTATATTTTTCTTGCCCATACTTTACCTAGCTGAATTCATCCCTCTGCACTTAGTCCACTGCTTGACTTTTCCTTAGCTTTTTCATCTTTTTATGGTGACTCTCAAGAGACAAAAGTAAGGAGATAAATGGCTTCTTATGCCCCTGTTGAATAAGAGTATGTCAACATCTTATTGTCCTTCATCTTAATGCTCAGAACCCAAAGTACAGAAAGCTTTTGGAGATTAGATTACCAGAGGAATTTACAGAGCAAGAACTATTGCACAAGTATAGAGAATGGTCTCTTTTTATTAGGTTATGGTGCCTGTACATTGTGTCATTCTTCGTCAGCATATGAATCATTGCTTGTCACAGAAGCAGACAAATTCTGCAGAGTTTCCCTCCTGGGAACCTTGATTTCAATGTATCACCCTCATCCCATTATTTGCCCTCAACTGCTCTCTATCTCTAGATAAACTCAATTCTTTTATCCATCTACCTACTGTGTGTGCCCCAAACTGCAAACTTTTGCCATAAACTTGTTGATATTTCTAGTGTCCTATTGATGATGTTCCTAGTATCAGCCCACATTGCAGTATTTGAGAGTGTTTACCTTAATGAATGCTGATTAGTAGAACATAAGTCTTAGCTCATGTAGTCGTTTTATGATGTAAATAATTGTCCCACCTATGAGTTTAATAAAAAGCACCGATTGGCCAAAGGCAGACAGGAAGAGTGGGTTGGACTACCAGACTAAGAAAAACTCTAGGAACAGGAAGAACAGAGCAGAATGCCAGAGAGAAGCCAGAAGAGGCAGAGGACAACTATGCTGCTCTGAGAAAAGGTACCGAGCCCCATGGCCGCACAGAATAAGGGTCATGGGTTAGTTTAAGGGTAAAGAGCAAGTTTTATGCCTGGGCCTTAGGCCAATCAGCCTAAAATTATTGTAAGCATCTGTGTGTCTCTGCGGGTCTAAACCTTGAGGCTAGGCCCAAAAGTTCGGGCCAGAAACCTCCTACTACAGCTCAGGAAAAAAAAAAAAAAAAGAAATTCTTCTAAAAAACTTGCAGTTATGGACATGGAGTAAAATGAAAATTTTGATTTAAAGCTGTGACTTAACTGTGACAAAAGTGACGTCTGTTAACAAAGTATAACTCAGTATCTGAGTTTGGAAAGTTAGCCTGTCCTTTGTTTTCCTTTGGGAAAACAAAGTACAAAAAGGAGCTAATTCGTGTTATACTATTAGCATTTTAGGTATCTAATAGAAAACCATTAATTTTTTTATTATATAATTACATTGTTTTCTCCCTTCCATATTCTTTCTCCTATCCCTCTTGTCTACTGCCCCCATCTTGCTCCCTTGGAAATCATGTTCTCTTTTCCTTTTTAACTGTTACATTTATAATCAAGTGATTACATATTATAAATACAACCTGCACAGTCTTTTAGCAGTTTCAAGCTATGGGATAACCAGTTAAGGGACTTGTCTCTGGGAAAGGCTGATTGTTCCCTGTATGGCAATCATTGGTTGCCTGTACTACTTTGTCTAGGAGTGGACACCTTTAAGGTTCGTTTTCTTATTCACATCAACTTATTTCTTGGTGTTATATCTCCTAATGTCTTATTTGGCCCTTCTCCTTCCTAATTAAAGCCCTCTGGGTAGGACTGTTGCTTACTTCTCTCCATTGGAAGCTACATCCTGGTACCGTACAAACTAGTTCTCAGGGAAGAGGCTTTCAAGTAATATCCATTTTGGATCCTTCGGGCCCTGTGTCCAAAGCAGTGTCTTCAGCTTTTCCTTCAGCCTCTGGGAGGCAATCAAAGACAATAGCCTATTTTGTTTAGGGAGTCACTTGAACTATTCTTGAGTAACAACTTGAAATGGATTTTACCATGCCTTTTAATTTTTATTTTTCTTTGCTCCGGCTAGTGCTTTGAGTACATATTGAAAAGTAGTAGAGGTAGTGCATATCATTATCTTATTTCTGATTTTAATGGAATCAGATCAAGGGTTTTTTTTTTTTTTCCTTTTAGGAAGACATTAGTGGTGGATTTTCAAGTTTATTTCTACTTGCTCTACTCTGGAACTTTTATCATGAAGGCATTTCCTCAACCTTTTTCTTTTCTGTATCTATTGAATTGATTATGTGGTTTTTGTTTTGTTTTTAAATCAATTTGTGTGGATTATTACATGATTACATGTATTGACATATATATTTAGCCATTTTTGCACATCCAGGATAAAACTAAGTTGAAATTGATAGATAATCTTTTTGATCAGGTACTTATTTATATTCAGTTTATTAGTATTTTATCGAGAATTCTGAAATCTGTGCTGAAAGGGATATTGGCCTTTTGTGACAATTGTGACCAGTTAGTTATACTGCCTAGTTTTATATCATCCTGACACAAGCTAGTATCATTCAAAAGAAGGGAACAACCTCAATTGAGAGAATGCCTCTCCCTTTTTACTGAATTCTGTCTTCAAATCCTGTATTGCCTTCATCATTATCATTGTATTTTGGGAACATCTATCATGTGTTACTCTCTTAGCATTCATTCTTTTTAAGTTTATTGCACTGTTTCATTGTGTGTTTTTAAACTCTTGGTATTCTTAGAGAGGTCAGCAGCCTGTTTATAGAAGACCCCAGCTTGCTCCAATTCATGGCTCTTTTTGATGAGGTATATAATGTGTATGTATATTGAGACATAGATGAAGCAGAACATGAAACTTAACTAAAATCTATTTGAAGAATTTTGTTTAATTCAACTAACACAGAACAGTCCCATGTGTCTTCCCTGGAAAAAATATAAAGGATAACTTAAAAGAGACAATCCCAAGTCATCAGTGTCAACTTTTTCCACTTGTGTTAGTTTCTGGAAGTCAGCACTTTGGTGACCTTGTTTTAAAGCATCCATAGTGGAGTTTCTCTTAGATGCCTCATTTGACTTCTTGATTTTCTTTTATTAGTTGTTGCCCAGATATTGCCTTTTTATTTCTTCCCAAGGCATCACTAATACCTTAAACAATGATCTGTAGTAATGGTCTTGTTTTCTGAAGTTTCCCTCCTCTTAAGTGCCTGTAGTCTCATTACTTATAAATTCCCTTTGTTGCTGTGGAACATGAGATTGCTGTTTAAGACTTTGTGGAGCCAAACCTTGTGGCAGAGTTCTGTAATCCAAACCAGTGGGACTGAGACTGAAGCCGGAGAATCACAATATCAAGGCCTCCCTGGGATAAAAAAATAAGTTCAGAGCCAGCCTGGACAGCTTAGTATGATGCTATCTCAAACAAATAAATAAACATGGGTTGAATTCCCATTCCTGAGCTGATTGCTCTATTTAAAGGAAGATATAAATTCTCTGTTGACCTCTGTTACCAAAGAGCGGCGAGTAAAGAAAGGACACCCAGATCTTAGCCTCTGCCTCCCATCAGGTTCTCAAAGCCAGTGTTCTGTTTAGAATATCCATGGCTTTCTAGCAGTTCCATGATTTTTACAAATACCAAAATAAGGTATGAAGTAATGCTTGGAGATTGTATGGACTCTGGTTTGTTCTATGGTATACTTTCTCTCCCCATCTTCTTTGTCTCCCCACCCTTTTCTTCTCCTTTCTTCTTCTCTATGCCCTTCTCTCTTCATGTCTGTGTGCATGTGTATGCTTTTAAATGAGTCACGTCTTCGGTCTCTAGTAGAAAATATGTGATTCAGTGAAACTTAGTATAAGGGGAACCAGGATACACTTAGTGCCTGAAATCTAGAAGTGTCCTTGGGGGGACTAGTGAAAAATAAGGTTTCTCTTATGGATGGTGGAGGGGCTTTTGTAAGCTTTATTTTTCCATATCTTTTTGCTTTCCCTTTACTAAAATAACTTCAAAAAAAAAGATACCATTGAGGAGTGAACATAGTATTTATGTTGTACAAAGGTAATCCTGGCAGCCCTGGAAAGCTGAACTAAAATGGAATGAAATTAAAGACCGGTTAGTAGTCCTAGACACATGAGTAAAGGCAGTAGCAGTTACTATAGACAGGTAGTAAGAGAGCAGAGCAAGATTAAGTAACAGTCTTTAAGACTTTCAGTAATCAGATGGGAGGACATTCTTACAGGACTGTGATAAATGCCCACATGGCTTTAAGACTCTACGAGCCTATTTATTCCACAAAGAAAAGTGAAACTGTAAAAGGACATCCTTTATACTTAACATTTAACCAAATAGTAAGTCTTTTTGTACTTGTGAATTAAAGGTTGAGCTTTGGAATCATTCTGTTTCTTTTGGCTTTATCAACCTGACCCTATGCTGATCCACACACACTTTTTTTCCTAACCTTTACAGAACTATGCATAAATCTAATATTTAGTGCAGCTGTTTAGTTTTTCTCTATCTCTCATAACAAATGTTCTGCTAATGTTTAAGACCTTTCTCTGAAACTTAGTTTTTAGATTATAGTAGTTATCATTGTTTGTCTCATTATTTCCCAGCCATTCTCAAAAATAAATGTTCAATAAAAACATACTATTGGGGGATGATTTTAAGTTTTCCGTCTCTGGGAGGCATTTTTTGTCTCTGTCAAGAAGCAAGCATTCAGATTTGGATTATTAAATAATCCAGTCCTAGTTTTCACATTGAACAATTTAACACTTTCCATTTCCTTATAAATGGAAAAATTCTCCCATGTGTATGATGTCTGGATATTTTCAAAATTCTCATTTAATATAAGAGTATCTGCATCTGAGTTCTTACTTAGATGTACACAAAAGCCTGCTGTGTCCAAGCTGAACAGGAACATTCTTGGAAGTCAGGGTGAATTGCAAGATCACCTAGGGTCCTCTCCTGAGGTCTATACTAGGAGACACATGTGAAAAAGAATTTGGCTTCTCTGACCACAGAAGTACTTCAGAATATGACTGGTGGGGTATGACTATGGAAGTGTATCACTTTTAAAGGAAGATTGTTTTGCAGCAGATGCTCTTGCTGATAAAACCCTTGGAGCCGGAACTTGTTATAATGTGAGATGTTCTGTTCGTATAATAACTATTATTCTCTGATGAATGGATGTTATTCTCTATTTTAACTCTTCAGAAATGCATCTTCTGCAGACATCGGGTCAAGAAGGTTTCTGGAGCCTGCATTCAGTGTTCCTATGGCCGCTGCCCAGCCTCATTCCATGTCACATGTGCCCATGCTGCTGGAGTACTCATGGAACCTGATGACTGGCCTTATGTAGTAAACATCACATGCTTCAGACATAGAATCAATTCAAATGTGGTAAGACCTGCTCTCCCAGTTGCCAGCACTTTGTCTGAATTTCTTCTTGGACCCTTCATAGCTCTAGAATACCTTGTCAGTGTTAACATATCCAGAGTGTAATATACTTGAGACTAAAAATTGAGAGCTACTGTTTCAACTTGGTTGCACAGAACGCTTCAGTTTCTAGTGTTCACTAAACACAATATTTAGTGAGATGAACAAATGAATGAGTCAGACTGTATATGCATTCTAGTTTTGGATCTGTGTACAGGGTATTTAAATAGTTGTAGATAGATTGTGCAGTTCATGTTTTCAGGGTGTCAGAAGATCACTTGAAGTAGAGCTGTGTGAAAAGTATTCTCTATGCATATACACATTTATGTAATCTTTTCTGGAAGAAACAAATAGCCCCAGTATTGTAAAGCGAGTGGAAAGAGGGCCAGGAAGTTTGATCCTTCCTGCCTAAGATGGGATGAGTGAAGACCAACATTAGAATGTATAGTGAACAATTTTCCACACGAATGCATTTGTTTGTTTTACTTAAGATTGAGCTTCCTCTGAGTAAATAGAATTTGACCCAGATAACAGGAATTTAACTGTAATTTAGTAAACCTCTTTTTAGTTAATACAATCAACTTTGACTTAAAAATTTAGACTTTAACTGTATAGCAATTTTTATCTTAACATGTTTGTCCTGTCTCTAGTACAAGTTTCCTCCTTTATTCTTTTTTTTTTTTATTAATAGAGTGCTTTATTATGACAGCTCCATACCTGTACACAATGTATCCTTATCTTCTACAACCTCTATTAACCTTTTATGAGAAGATGCCAAATTGCCCATATTGACTTACAGAACCATCTTTCCCACACAACCTTCCAGTTTTTTATAATTATTACATCAACTGCCACTAATGTCTTGATAGTTGACATTTGTGGCTTGGGATTCTGTAGGTGTGTGACAATGTCCAAATGTAAAAACTGATATTACAAAACAAATTCTGTCTATTTTAAAGTTATTTTCCATTTCAGGCTACAGGTTATATAGGCTGCATCAATGCCTTTTCCTTAGTATGGACATCTTTAGCTGATGTCCATTAGCTAAAAATTATTTTCAGTAGTGAACACACATTATAAACTAAGAGATTACTAATATATTACATTATTGTGACTTTTGCCATTTACAGCCAGAAGTCAATAATATTACCTCATTACATTATCCCTATTTATTTTGGATCATAATGAGGTCCTGCCCTCTCGAACCACAGTGACTAATGTTCATGCTTAGAATCTTTCAATAAAAACTAGTAACTTAAAAAGTGAAAGTTTCATGCTAAAATTCCTTTTGCTTTTACTCTTGCTGATGTTACACTCTTTTATAAATAATATGATTTTTCTTGTATAATAATAATAAATCTAAGTTTAGAAAGGTTCAGTTTCATGTAGTCATAAATGGTAGATGGATTTCAACCTATATACTCCAGTAATTTTTGAATCTTTAACTCCAAATTTAATAGAGTTAGCAGTGTGTATCTGAAGTGGTTCTATTGAGATTGGATTAAAGAGCTTCAGGTAATCTGCCTCTTCCTGACTCTAGTGTTATCAAGCTTAGGTTGCTAACTATTTAACAAAAGATGATTAAAAAAAAAAGAAAGAAAGAAAACAAGACCTTTGAGGTGATTTAAAAATTGCTGGTCCACAAATCCACTTATGTATGGTGTGTTTGATAAGGACAATATAATAGCTTAATATTATATATGGCTATTTCCTTATGAAGCAAAAAAAAAAAAAATGTAAGGTTTATAATTGCTTTTGACCCTCTATGGCTAACTAGGTTTTGTAACATAGTTCTGGTATCTTTTACTTATCCATTATTTATTTAGACTTCAGTTACGGATTTTGACTTCAAAGTTTGGAAACTAACTATAATGATTAAGGTGGTTTGAATGAGAATGACCCACAGAAACTTATATACTACACATGAATGCTTAGTCTCCATTTGGTGGATTGTTGGAAGTGTGTCACTGGGTGTGGACTTTGGGGTTTCAGAAAACCCATACTATCCTTAGCTCTCTCTCCCCTGCTTCATGCTTATGGATCAGGTATGAGATTTTAGCACTGTCTGCTTGCCTATTGTCATACGCTTCACCATGATGACCATGGATCCCAAATTAAATACTTTCTTTTATAACTTGCCTTGATTGTGATGCATTGTCACAGCAGTAGGAAAGTAATTGCCCATTGTTTTTATCGAAGTTGTTCTATTTACCAATAAAGACCCGGGAGTTAGATATTGGGGTGAAAAACTGTTAATTCAGAGAAGCCTAGAAGTAACCAGTTGGCCTTCTTTTATGACCAGGGATGCAGGAAGAGAGCATCTTTGTACTCATCCCAATCCAAAAAAAAAAAAATACCCAAATCTCTAAGTCCCTCCAAACTTCTTTCTCCATGTCCCTCCATCCTTCTTCCTGGGTCCTCTATACTCTTTATGGTTAATTCTTGTCTCTGGCTTCACCCCAATCAAAGCCACTATTGTATCTTTAAGACTATTTAGCCATTGCTAGACACAGTGGTGGTTCGCGGGCTTCACACCTGGGTAGGTCCATTGATTTATTCTCTTTCTTGAAATTTGCATTGTACCTTTTGATGCTATAAGTGATTGATTCCAGGAAGGAATTTTTCAGGTTAGATTTAGGTCGAATCTTCTAAGTCCTGCACCCAAAGTTCTTGTCTTCCGCTTTAAAATGTAATCAAGGGCAAGAATAATAGGCTATTTGCTTAGACAGTCACTTGGACTACCCTGACCAGTGATCCTATTGAACAACTCTAAAGGAAGTTGTAGTCTCATGCTTGGTATTGGAGAATTTTGTTAGATATTCTGACTCTGGTGAGGAAAATTGTCAGACCAAATGGGATAACTTCATTAAGATAACTTCATTTACGATGATTATATATATTATTTATGATTATATTATTTATAATTATTACATAATATTGTTCTATAATCAGTGGGAACTACAGAGAAGTAAATAAAGTAGTAAGTAATTAAAATGCATATGAGTCATCTGTTTAAGTAATAGCTGTATGGCTCTTCTTTTTCATTCTGGGCTGCCTTATGTACCTGTGGTCAGTTACTGAGTTCTTTTGTGTCTAGGTTCCTAATTATTATCAATATAGTCACTCATTTTCTGTAATCTAAACTTGTGTTTAGAGCTTGTTCCAAAATCAGGCCACAAAACCTCACCAATCCAAGCCACCCTGGAAAGTGCCAACACCGTTCCTACTAAAAAACTCTAAATAAGCTCTGTACCCTGTTCAGTTTGTTGCTGCTTCTCAGTGTAGAGGCAGCCACCCTCCTGGATTTTTCTTTCCCAGTAAATCTCTTGAGTGAGGTTTATTGTGCAGTGAGATATTTTCACAAGAGCAGAACCCAGCTGTAACAACGTTTACCTTAGCTTGAGCAGAGCAGAACACATTTGCTGGAGACACATTCCCCTAGTAGAGCAAAGTTGTTACACTCAAGGGGACATAAATACTTTACAGGAAAATAAAAATCAGTAAGGACCCATTGCTTCTTGAACATAATGCTTTGAATTAATATATCATTACTTCTAATTAAGATAGTCTTTCTCCAAAACAAACTAAGCCACAGTCTGATTCAGACTCAAAGTATGTAACAAGGTAGAGAAATTGGTTCACACTTTGGTTTAGCATCTAAAGTAATATTAAACACATGCAAAAATTATGTGTCTTATGATAAAATATCTTGAGGAAGAATATAGGGTTCTCAACAAGACTTTAATTATGATGATCTACTAAAAGCAGAAGAAATTTAACTTTCTAAAGTATCACTACCATAGAATAACAAAGAAGGCCTGTAGAAATAAGGTTAAATGAGAATAAAATGATGTGGCAGAATTGGAGAATGGCTTCTCCTGAGTTTCAGGGGAGGGTACAGGAAACCACCAAAGTCATTATGAAGTCAGTTGACCAAGTTGAGTCCAGGTGACACATTAAAGGGCCATGTCAGTGTTCAACTTCTTGAAATTGGTTACTGTTGGGAGCTGTGGTTATATAAAAGAATATGTCATTCTTAGCAAAGAAAGTAAACATTGACTTATTCAGATGCTAAACACCATGATATGCATGGATTTTAAAGTAGCTTAAGAAAACCTTAGGGGATTAAGGTACAGGGCTTACTGGTACAGAGCTTTCCAAAAATAAGCCATGAGTCAGAATTAAATACACATGAAACATATCTCTGACCTTCTACTCAAACATGCACCAAATACTCAGACAATAAAGCACCTCATAATATGGTAGTAATAGGTGGCTAACCAATAGCAGATGGATTTTGACACCTGTGTTAGGATATATAATCTACTTTTTACTAATTGTATTTTGAATTTTAAAACTCTCTCATGCTAAATTAAAAAAAAAAAAATCTTGTTGGCCTGTGATGACACATGCCTTTAATCCCAGCAAATTTTCATGAACGCCAGGACTACACAGAGAAATCCTATCATGGAATACACACCTCACCCCAACCCTGCGTGCACACGCACACAGCAGAACAAAACAAAACAAGACCTTAAATTTTGACAAGATTGGCTGTTTCCCAAATAATTTTTTGTTCTTTTTTCATTTCTGTCACTTTTCTTCCTTTTTCTTATCTTACAGAAGTCCAAAACTTGTGAGAAAGCCATCTCTGTGGGTCAAACAGTCATCACAAAGCATCGGAACACTCGGTACTACAGCTGCAGAGTGATAGATGTGACGTCTCAAACCTTCTATGAGGTCATGTTTGATGATGGCTCTTTCAGCAGAGACACATTTCCTGAGGATATTGTGGTAAGTGGGACTTCTCTGACTGTCTGATTCCTCAAAAATATTTATAACTCATTGTTTGTTACCATTGATAATTTTAACATTAGTTATCCTTTGTAGCATACAGATGAACAGATGGCTGGTTTTTTCAATCGTTTTGAGAAGTTTTATATAGCCAAGGAACATAAGATACACTCTTTGCTTTTTTTTTATTTGTGCTACTACTGAAAAAATATCGCGGACTAGATAATTTGTAAATATCAGGAACTTATTTGAGTTGTGAGAAGGCAGGGCAGTCCAAGTTCTGACATTTGGTCTGACTAGTACCTTCTTTCTTAACTCTCACATGACATAGGGCAAGGTAGCCATTTTCTTTGGAGCTTACACAGCGTTTCAGTCCCATTTATCTCACCTGTAAATCCTTTTTTGACTCTGATGGTGAGGTTGGAAGATAGGGCCTTTTATAGCTCAGGATGGCCTAGAACCTTACTGTGTAGCCCAGGCTGTTATCTAACTGGGAATTATCCTGCTTCATTCACCCTTACAAATACAGGGATTACAATGGGAACCACCATGCTCTAAAGAGATGTGGAGTTGTTATTACTCCACACACACACCCAAACACACACACACACAAGACTTATCTGAGGGCTCAAAGCTTATTCTTTATTTTCTCTTTCTTTTCTTCAGACATTTTTAAAATTCTTTTTTATACAATCTAAGACTAATTTCTATGCAAGAAAATATTACTTTACAACTTCAAGTTATGTATGTTCCAAAAACAAATTAAAAATGTTTACATAAGAGAAACATTATGATCACATTATGTTTTTCTTAGAAGCTCAAAAGTAGTCAAACATTTTACTTTGTAATAATTTCTCCACCATAATCTTTACCTGAAGGCAATGATTCTTTTATGACTAATTAACGAATTTTTAAGCAAGCCAAGTGTATTTCAAGCAGTTCATTTTGTACTGGAGGCTGCTGCTTGTGGTTTCAATGTAGTAGATTCCTGACCTATTTCTGCTTTCCAAAACCTTAAGCAAGTGTCTTACCATCTATTTTTCTTTTTTCTTTACACATAATAAGGTCATTTAATTTTCTTTTCCAACTTTTTTTTTTCAAGGCGCATATCAAAACCTGTGATTAATTCTATAAAGTGCATGACTAAGGAATCATACTCAACCTTGGGTGTAAGGACATAGTTGCTTTCTTTGATCATTAGCCTGTTTTTTCACGGGTAGAGTTTATGTGTCTGAATTGCATGAAACTTCCTTGCTTACATTTTACATGCTTGGCAAATCTCCTATTTAGCAAGGAGGAGTGACATCCAGCCTTTTGTATCTCTTGTTGGGGCAATTGGCAAAGCAGCCTAAACCATTTCCCTAATTATCTTCACTAACTGTCTTAACCACCTTTTAGGCTGACTCAGGAAGTTCAATTAGATCTTTGATACAACTGAGAATTGTTGCTCTTATAAAAATTATCTTGATTATGATTTGGAAGTAAATTGCCCAGCGAAGGGATAGGATTTTCCATGAAACAATCACAATATACTAGATTAGTGGGATTTTTTCACATAGTAATTACACCATGCCAAATACAGTAGGAACACATTATCAGCAAGCAGGAGAAACCAAAGCAGAAGCAAGTGGTATTCTGTAGATAATCTGCCTCTCCCCCATCCCAGGCCTTTGTTTCTCCCCTCTCCCCTCACCCCAGGCCTTTTCCTTTGCAATATGCACCCATTATAGCTTTGCTATCTGATGTGTTGTATTTCATAAGCTCCATTGCTAACTGCAGCTACTGCAACATGGTCACCTACGGCAATGTGTTTAATTATTTTGCATTAGCCTAGACTGTGGTCTAGACTTAGGCCCTCATTGTAACTCTCAGGCTCATTCGGAGAAGTTGGTGCACATGTACAGTTTAATGACTGTGGCTGTGTTTTGGGATTCACAGAAAGAGGGGGCTTTATGTAGAGATCAGTTTATAGAGAATATCCTAGCCAATCTGACAGTGCTTCTGTTATTTCTTCTGAGTGTTTCAGTTTGAAGCCCACATCATAATCTTTCTTGCGTATATCATTTCTGTTTCTCTTGATTCTCTGTGGATGTGTTGCTTCAAATTGTATGTGGAAAGAAGCTTCTTAGCTTTTATAATAAGTATTATCACACATTTTATATTGTTATAAATTGAGTATAAACATATGAGATTGCTCATGAATATGTCCAAAATTTGGATCTCTCTGGAAATGAAGAATCATTGATTCAGTCAGCTTTGTTATATTTACATCTCTATATTGTTAACTGGGCTAGGGGCTGGGGAATATGTCCCAGCCAATAAAGGTGCTTGCTGCAAGGCTGATGAACTAAGTTCAGTTCTCTGGACCGTGTGTGATGGAAGAGGCAAACCAGCTCTTGCAAGTTGTCTTGTGACTTGCACATTCACACCATGGCATACACTTGCTCCCCTATCCCCAGTAAGCACTCTCTCTCTCTCTCTCTCTCTCTCTCTCTCTCTCTCTCTCTCTCTCTCTCTCTCTCTCTCTCTCTCTCACACACACACACACACACACACACACACACACAAAGTAAATATAATGTAATTAAAAATATTTTTTAAAGGATGACATGAATGAAACAAGGGTGTTTTTTTTAAATCTCTGGCAGAGCATCTACACCTGAATCTACAGCTGAATTTTGTGTGTTAAGTATTTATACTGCTACTTTATCAGTAGTTTCAAGTATATAGGGTCTTTCATGTACAAAAGCATATCATCCTCAAATAAAGATACTTTGACTTCCTCTTTATTTGTATATCCTTTGTTTCCTTCATTTACCTTATTGCTCTAATAAAGACTTTAAGAAATATATTGATCAGGAGAGGCCCATTCTTGTCTTATTCCTGACTTTAGTAGAAATGCTTTGAGGTTTTTCTCCATTTACCAGCATGTTGGCTGTGGGCTTGCTATACATTGATTGTCTTTATTATGTTAAATATATATAAATGATCTAGGCCCCTTTTATCTATTGATTCTCCAGTACTTTTCTTATACAGATATTTACACTTTGTCAAAGAACCTTTTCTCCAGGAAATGAAATGACATTGACTTTTGTCCTTAGGCCTGTTTATGTAGTAGGTTACATTTACTGAAGATCTGTTGGACCTTCCCTTTACCTTTGGAATGAAGCCAACTTGGTCATGGTAGATGTGTTATTGAATTTGGCTGAAAGTAGTTGATTAAGAATTTTTGTATTTCTGTTCATGAGGAGCTATTTTCCTATAATATTTTTTCTAGGCTCTGTGTCTGGTTTTGTTACAAGATTAAAACTGACTTCATGAAATAATCTGGAGATTCCTTTTCTGTTTTGAGAAGCATTGGTATGAGATCTTTATGGTAGAATTCTACACTAAGTCTTTCTGGGTTTTGGCTTTTTGTTGTTATTGGGAGATTTTAAATTACTATTTCAGTCTCATTGGAAGGTATGGATCTACTTAAGTTGTGCATTTTATCTCAGTTTAGTTTGGTAAGGCATGTATATCTAGAAATTCATCCATTTCTTTTAAGCCTTCTAGTTTGGTAGAATAGAATGTCCTTAGGATTCTGAGTTTCCTTAGTGTTTATTGTAATGCTTCTCATTTCATCTCCAGGTTTAGTTCGTCTTCTATTGGTTAATTGGGCTACATTACCTTTATATATAATATAATCCATAAGACACAGGAGAAATTACTCCTTTTAATTGTCAAGACTTCATCATTTGCTAAGTTCTAAATTCATTCACTTAGTCACTTGCCTTAAAACACCTTTTCATTAATCCTACAGAGCAGAAACTGTGTGAAGCTGGGCCCCCCTGCAGAGGGAGAAGTCATCCAAGTCAAGTGGCCTGATGGTAAACTCTATGGGGCGAAATATCTTGGATCAAATGTTGCTTACATGTATCAGGTGGGTGCTGCTCTATCTGTAATGCTTAGTGAGATAGACAACAGATGCCATGTGTGTGGTTTGGATGAAAAAGCCACATGAATTCAGAGTGCCTTTTATTTTATGAAAGAGAATAGTTTCCTTGTTGAACATTGATAAACCCTAACATTTAATGTAGTTCAACTACTAGACAGTAAGAATTGGCTTATCTCACCTTAAGCCAGAAAATGGAGCTTAGAATGCTCTGCACTCACCTTGTATGTGCAAAGTGATGGATTTGATCTCCAGGACTATAGGAATTTAAAAAATGGTTAAATTAAAATAAGATGTAACATTCATTTGCCAAGTTGATATAATATCACATATTACATCATATTACTTTGTGTTAGCTCTGTGATGGACGTCCCACTAGCACCCCATGACTTGATCTCTTTGGGTAGAGAAGCCTAACCTGGGCATCTCAGGTAAACCAAAACCAGTGGACCATTGATGTGGGTGTTCCCAGGAGCTTATGGTGCTGTCTACTCAAGTTTAAAGAAATAATGGTTTAGAGAAAATTAAACTGGAATTATTCTATCTCTACCAAAAAAAGATAGGTGAGGTATACTCACAAAAGAGAAGTAACATGAATAGCACATATGCATTCATATTCTCAGAGAACTTTAAAACTGAACTTTTATTTTTTAGAAGCAAAATAACACCATGTCACAAATCAACAATCTAGCTAAATGGTATAGTAAAAACAGGGAAAAAATAATTTCAAACCTGGAAAGTTGAAAAACAGCTTACTAATGGTGAGACGCCAGTTTGAGTGAAGAAGAACATTGACAACTGGATAAGGGGCGAGGGCAAGACAGGGTACCAGGAACTACAGCATAGTGTAATTCAAAGGTACTCAAAGAAGTTTAGAGAACATGAAATAACAGTTTTATAGTCTATGAGTTGATGTCTTGACTTTTTTTTTTCAAGTTAACAAGAGCTAAACTTATCTGAGGATAGGATCCTTAGTTGAGAAAGTCCTTCCATAAGAGTGGCCTGTAAGCAAGGCCAGGACACATTTTCTTAATTACTGGTTGATGTGTGAGAGTGCTGCCATTGGGGGTGTGCTGATCCTGGATGGATAGTATAAGAAACCAGTCTGAGGAAGCCAATGAGCAGTTCCTCCTATCCCACATGCTCTCTGTTTCAGTCGTGCCTCAAGGTTCCTGCCCTGACTTCCTTCAGTAATGGACTGTCATGGGGAAGTGAAACCTCTCCTTCCCAAATTATTTGACTACTGTGTTTTTATCTCAGCAAAGAATCCTAAAAAATTAGCACATAAAGGACTTGTACAGAAAATTGCCATTTTCTATCCTTCTACATATATATTTTAGGATTATATGATGGCATAAGTGTATCACAATTAAGTAAAGCTAACAAGTGGGCTGGACAATTACAGGAGATTCCAAAGAAAAAACCATTAATATGTCATCAACACAAAACATTACATTTAATGAGGGCTGATGAAGCTATGTAACAAAGCTAATTGCTACAGAAAAGTATCACATGTTAAAATCCAGGCTAATTAGTAATCACTGTATTCGCCCAGCAACATAAAACTATGGACATATATATAGACCCAATGAAAGTCAAAGCTGGTATTGAAAATTATCTTAGTACAAGTAGTATGAAATTCCTCATTAAACCAAATGGCCCTTTGATATCACTTTGTGCTTTCTGGCTTTACCTTTCACCATTGGATAAACAGGACAGTCAAATACCTGGAACACAGTGTGCAAAATATGCTAAGTCTGTATGTATTTATGTGTGTATGTGTCTGTGAATGTGTGTGTCATATGTGTATAGTTATGGGTGTTTGTAAGTGTGTTTATATTTCTGTATATTTATATCTCTGTATATTTGTGAGTGTTTCTATGTGTGTATATCTATGTGTGTTTCTATGTATGCCTGTGTGCCTATGTATATTTGTGTCTGTGTATTCTGTATGAATGCCTATGTATGTATGTATGTCTCTCTGTGGTATGTATGTGTTTGTGGGTATATTTTTGCCTCTCAGAATAGTTCTGTATTATAGATTTTATTGATTCCCAGTCTATAAAATAGAAGTAGTTGTAGTGTGAATTCTAATTGATCTTAATAAACACAGAGCCAGACAGAAGAGTAAATGCTAAAAGATGAGAGAAGTAAAGGAGCTAGCTAAAGTCACTTTCTCCTGTCTCCAGCTGCCTTGTGTTCCTCACTCCACCCAGCCATATTACTTCCTGTTTTCTTCTCCTGTGTGACTGACCGCTGTCTGGACGCAATGGTTAACTAGTGCTGTCTCTGCCCTCTCATCTCCAGGCAAGCTTTATTTGTTAGGACACAAACCAAATGTCACCATGGAGGTAAAACCTCCTTTAAAATAGTAACAAATTTTAATTATTTTTAAGGAATAAAACATTTTTTATATTTTATAAGAACATACAGCTGATTAAAAGAAGATTAAGAAATTACTCTTGTCTCCATCCTAATGAGAGAAAGTAGATGTTAATACTTGCAGTAAAGTTTTGCTTCTGGATATCTGAGACCTGAACAAATTAGGAAACTCATCCACACTATTTACATTATTTTAAGAAAACTGTCTTGTAATATATATTTAATAGAATAAGTTTAATTATTCTAATATTACATGAATTCTATTTGGTATATAATGAAAACATGGAGCCTAATATTGGGGAAAAGCTGGAATATCAGAGAGATAGAGAAATAAACCACAGCTATACCTCACTCTCTAATTCCTGTCTTCATGAAATCCTCTGATTCTAACTTCTCTCCCCTTTGCCCACCTAGGAAGTGTCTGGGAACACTGAAAAATCTCTCCCTCTTCCTTTGCCCAGCTATCTTAGCTTCCTCTTTCCACATGCCTAAAGCTAGGATTACCTGTGTGGGTCATGTCATGGTTTGGCTTTGTTTGGCTCTCTGATATTCCAGACTAATTTTATTACATGTTTATCACCACCCTATCTTATTCACTTAGAATTTTTAAGTTATTTAAGCTATGCTTTCAAATGTGTAAATGAGAATTTACCCTTCTTAATTTACTCTTAAGGGGACTGTTTTGTAAATAGAATAAGACCAGGAAGTACCCTGTTTTCATTCTTCGCCTTCCGTGCAGTTGTACCAAAGTTGTTTTGTGATAACAGCTTGATTCCACTTCATTATGTAGCATCATCTATATGTTAGTCTTACACAGGTATAAATTTAACACCAAAAACATGTTTAATTTGTGCTTCCTTCTTCTTTTTCATTTATCCCCAAGGACCACTGCCTAATTTGACTCATCTTTTGAATTTTGAAGTCCCACTGTATTTATTAAAAGTGAAAAATAGCAAAAATAAGATGCAATATATCAAATTTCTACTTATCTCATCAGTTCTGCTTTCTTTGACAGAAGCTGTAGTTGGAATACAGCTGAGCCTACTATCAATCCAGACTTCAGCTTGGTCCAGATAATGGACTTACCTCTAAATTTACTAAGTTCCTTTAAAATAAAAAAAAAAAAAGGGACAGAATTATTTGCTGCCATTTCTCTAACATAAGGAAAAAGTTTAAAGCTTTTTTTTTTTTTTTTAAATAGATGCTGTGTTTTTACATACTGGTGAAGTTTACATGCTATATACAGTGAGGCCTATTTGATTTTGGACAAATAATAATAGCTATAACAACTTTTTATGGTGGATTGAAAAGCTGGCTGAGTTTATTGGCCATGGAAACTGGCTGAAGTGCTGCACACAATCCTGCCACTCTGTTTCTCTACCAATACTCTAAAATGATTAGCGTGAATGATATATAGAAAGCACTATATAGATAAGCATCCATAGAGAACACAAGTCAGTAGACCTGGCCCAGTCTCGTGTGTGTGTGTGTGTGTGTGTGTGTGTGTGTGTAGAATGGAGTCATTTTGTAGTAGGACAGTGTTCCAACTAGTCATCTTAAAACCACCAAGAAAAGACATCAGTCACAACATTCACTGCCATGAATTAGTTATATCTTGCCAAAGGGAACCCATAAACACCTGAATTACACTAACAACACAGGCTATTGTTGAAGCTATTGGTTTTTTCCCACAACCAAATAGTAAGACCCTATTGCCAAAGATGAAGAAATTGAAAGTCAGTGCCTTAACTAGAAGCTTCAGCTCTACTGAATAGTATTCATGGTGCTACAAGGTACTCTCCATACTACCAAAAAAAAAAAATGTAATCACAAATTGCATCCAGCTAGATACCCTGTTACAATGGCAACCTGCCTGCAAGATATTGTGGTGCAATAATGAATGAATGTTTTGGGAGTAACTGATCACTCTTTGATTTGATTTAAGGTCTGCTTCATGAGATGGGAACCTATACATGACACTGCTAAAGTGTCCAAAAACTTGAGATTAGATAAGTCATGGACCTAGGGTAAAACCTGCTAATATTATTTTACTAAAGGAACATAGTAATAAAGTGACTCCTGATGACATATTGCTATAACTATCAAACACAGCCTCACTCACCCTCATCAGAAAAGCCTCTTGCAGTTGATGACAATAAACACGGAGACCCACAACAGGACAATGTGCAGAGAGTAAGAGACTTTTGAAGTACAGTAATCTTCCCAGATAAATTACTTCAAATCCTCATAAATCATTAACTATTAACTTTCTGTTTAAAGATTACTTTTTAAAGTTAGCATGCAAAGAAATGGGTTTCATTATACCATTTTTTTTTTGGAAAATATGCCAATACACTTTATTCTTATTTGCTCCCCCTTCCTCTTCCACTTCCTTTTATCTCCCCAGAAGACACCCTTGTAGTTTTATGTCTTACGTATTCCATTGCCCTTTCTCCCCCATTTCCCATTCCTTTTAGATATCCTCTTTGTTTCTCATGGCCCCCTTTCAACTTTTATCAACACACACACACACACACCCTAGCCTGGGTGGTGGTGGAGGTGGCAGTGACAGAGACTAGACATAAATAAATTTAAATCTAAGATATGCAACATTTGTCTTCTTGGGTGTGGGTTTCTTTGTTTAACATGATAATGTCTAGTTTCACCTATTCTCTTAGAAATGTCATGATTTTATTTTGTTTATAATGAATAAGTTCTTTTTATGTATTTATAACATGTTCTTTGTTTGCTGATGGATTTCTAGTGTAGTTTCATCTCCTCACTATTTTGAATGGTACACAAATAAACATGGATGTATAGGTATTTGTGTGTGGTATGTTAACTTAGTCCTTCAAAGATGCACTCAGTAATGGTATGCATAGGCCACATGGTGGTTCTGTTTTTAGTTTTGTAAGGAGCATCTATACTCATTTCCACAGTGACTGATCCAGTTTAGAGTTCTACCAACAGTGTATACGGTTCTTTCTTTCCCCACATCCTCAGCATCATGTATTATTATTTGTTTGTTTGATAATAATGATTCCAGGTAGAAGAAGAAGCTCAGTTTTAATTGGCATTTCTATGACATCTCAGAATACTGAACAATTTTTCCAGTATTTTTTGAGCATGTATATTGTTCTGAGGATAGTCTAGTCACTTCACTAGCCTGTTTACTGACTAGAGGATTAAGGAATGGTTCTTGATTTGGTTTGATTTTTGTTTGTTTATTTATCTTGTTATTTAAGTTTTGTAGTTCTTTGGTTATTCTGGATATTAATTTCTATGTAATGTTCAGTTCTCAAATACTTCTCACTTTTGCAGACCATTGCCTTTCGGCTGGTAATTTCTCTTTTAAAAGCAAAACTTTTACTAGCAAAACGGTCTATTTTAATGCTGAATTTGCTGCTTTTCTGAGAAATCATCTCATCAGCCCTCATTTTTATTTGATTTGGGGGCGGGGATAAAGATTTCATGGGTCTTATTTCAAGTCTGTGCTGTTCAACAGTCTTGACTGTTTCTCAACAAGTGTTGTTCTTAGTTGAATAAGAAAAAATGATCTTCTAACTTCCCTGACTGTGGCTAATTCTGTATTTGCTCCTTTTCTTTTTTTAATACATAGTTAATTGGTACTCTTGAGAAATAGTCAATACTCTTTTGGTTTTACTATATATCATAATGTCTTATGTTTTCTTAGGTCGAATTTGAAGATGGATCCCAGATAGCAATGAAGAGAGAGGACATATACACTTTAGATGAAGAGTTACCCAAGAGGGTAAAAGCTCGCTTTGTAAGTGCTACTCTTCCCCCCCTCCCCCGACACACACACACACACCTCTCAGTGAACTCCCTCATCCTCTCTATGTTTTTCTAGTTCCAGAAAACAACAACCTTACACTTTTGGTTAATTTTGAAGAAAGCCAAAAATAACTTTTCCTTTGGTTGTACCTGATGAATGCAAGATTCAACTTGGGTAGAAAGACGAAAACCAGTGTGCACGTGACTTACTTTTCTTCTGATGAGATCAAAAGACAGTTCTTTGTGTTGAAATTTATTGACACACAATAATGATTATTAAAATTATCCTTTGTACAAAGCTCTGGGAACAAACAAATATACAGTTAAGGTATTCACTCTTGTTAGTGGAAGCCTTGTTAAAAGGAAGTATTCTGCAGTAAATTAAAGAGAGTCACATTAGAGAATGGTCTCTAGTAACCTTATCAAGTCTTGCTGAAGTTCTGTGTCACATGCTCACTGATATTTGTATCTAAGTTTTCACTTTCATAACATAGCAAAGTCAAAATACTAATAGTTGGATAGTAAAAGACATATATAAATATATATGTATATGTATTTTCAAGTTTAGTTTGTGCCACTAAGTAAGTAAATATGGATGGCCTACACTTAAATTATGTTAAATGCAGTTCACAATAGTGTAGGTTTCATGTTATTGTAATATACAGCATTTAGCAGAGCCTAAAATGAAGTCGATTTTATTCATTTAGAATTTTACCTGTAGCCAATCTGGAAAGATGAGAGTCAGTCAACTTCCTAATGACAGTGCTGGGTTCTTTTGTACTATCTTCAGAAACAGCCCATTACCTTTTATTGTCTCATAGAGTAACCATGGTAACCATTGCATAATTAGTTAGAGGTACTGGTAAATTGACTTTACTGTTGTGTGTAAGAAACTGACTTCTGCTGTTTCTCTACAGTGGCAGTTCTTCATAGATGTTTTATTTCCTTCTTTGATAACATTAACACTTATAAATGTGAAATATAAGTCAAAGGAATTGCTTTCAAGTGTTACTGAAACTGTGTTTTTTTCCCCGATGACAGAGAGTACCAACCAAGCAATAACTTCTAATCTTTCTTCCCAGGTGACATATGGCAGTTTCTAGGCAACCCATAGAATAGCCTGGCGCTCTGCATAACCGTTTTCTATGCTGGTGGGCAGAAAATATACATAGCTTCCAACTTGAACCATTTCCAATTTGCAGGCTTCCTATGTCTGATCCCTTGTTTTTATCAGAGGACCATTTGCTTTCAAATCCTAAGAGTCTGTTTATTTTGTTACCAACATGAGATATGCTATGTGTTGCTATCATTAGAAGTCATACACCTAATTTAAACCAGTGGAGAACATATTCTAAATTGCAAAACAGCAGAGAATCAGAACAGAAATTGGAGTTTTAGTATAGACTTTTGGCTTGTTCTTTACCTGAGTATTTCAATAATAGCCTACACTTTTCACTAAACACTTACTGAGCTGTAGGTGAGTTCCCCACCTATTAATGTTGGAACATACTGCATTTGATTTGTAGTTCGTAATATCCTTTACCTTAAGAATGGGAATAACATTGCCATATTCATGTTCAGGGCTCACAGGAACCTAAAGCCTTTCTGTGTCAGGCACTCCCATGGAAGGAAAACTATGCCAGTCATAAAGCATGAGACCCATATTTAAGAAAATGATTCTTAGAATATAAAATTTAATGTTCTTGGTGAAGGAAGTAGAATCTGCTAGGTTATAAAAGTCTGGCCTTGGGGATGTGCAGATCATCTTGAGGGCACATAAAAGATGAAAAGATTACAGACAAGTGCATGTAGCCCTCTGTAATCATTTAATAGAGTTTGTAGAGTGCTTTTTCTCTAGTGGTTTAATGATAGATTGGAACTGTAGTGGTTCAAAAGGAGAAGTCAGAGACCCTGCATACAGGATCACAACTTCTTCAGATATATGGTAGAGATCTCCTGACAGTGTGGAGATGATAGGGAATCCATGGTACCATTAAATTTTTGATAGATAACTGAACAGATGAGCATGATATTGGCATTTAGGAAATGTAAGAAGGCAGTAATGGATAAAGAAGTATTTGAGTTTGGTTTTATACAAGTTAATTTAGAAGGATATGAAGCAATCTAAGGTGCCTATTGGGCAAGATACCTGCAGGTCTTGATCTAAGCTGGAATAAGAAATGCAATCATCATCTTTGGAGTAGGTGCAGGTATTGAAGCCATGTCTATGGACCAGTTGAACAAGACAGTTAAGCCTTAAAATATCAAAAATGAGCAAACATGTGGCCAGTGAAGTTGTTAAACAACAGAAAACTGCTATAGGAAAGGATTCAATCACACTAGCTTCAAGGAAGTAGGGAGGGGCAAAGGAGCAAGGACTAGGATTCCAAATGAATTAAGAGTGACTGCTGACAAAAAAGAAAAACAGTTTTTGGGTTGAAGCCCAGTAGAAAAGTATAGATGTAAAACCTACAGTTATCATTCTAAAGGGAATGACATATTATTCTGGAGCTATTGCAGATTTAGTATAACCAAAACTCCACATTACAACATGGAACCAGTTTCATGAACTTTTACAGTTTTTCAGGATAAAGAAAGTCATAGGCAAGTTTAAAATACATTAGTGGGTACATAAAGGAGGTAGGTATATAGCAAGATGGGGGAGCTTTTCTATAGTCATTAGATCTGATGACATAGTTAGCTTTTCGCTTGGTGGGAGCTAGAGGTCTGTTAACTTAGTAAATTCCCTAAGGTCACAAGATGTTACTTCTAACACAGAAGTAGGCAAGGCATGCCTGCTCTGAAAGGCTAAAGCTAGTGATTAGCCTTTAGGACTGCAATATTCTAATCTCTTTAAAGTAATTGCTCAAATTCTTATCAGTCATTCAGTCTCTAGAGACCTGTCTTCTTAGTAGTTTTCATTTACTGCTGACTCAAAATGAGATTTAATTTTTTGGGGGGTACTCAATGGGAGTACCTTGAGGATAGACATATTAGGGCTAAATGGAGTCACAGATCTCTGCCATATGGCCTGTGTGAGAACAAGCTGTTGAGGAAAAAATTATATGAGTAGGTTCCTTCCCTGTAGCAGATCCCAGTCTCTGTCCCCTACCGCAGCTAACAGAGTTAGATCTGTGTCTAGTATTTCTGTACTCAATAATAATATGCTCTTCTACGTTTAGTCCACAGCTTCTGACATGCGATTTGAAGACACATTTTATGGGGCAGATGTAATCCAAGGGGAAAGAAAGAGGCAAAGAGTGCTGAGCTCCAGGCTTAAGAATGAGTATGTGGATGACCCTGTGTATCGCACCTTTCTGAAGAGTTCTTTCCAGAAAAAGTGTCAGAAGAGACAATAGCTGATAGCCTGCTGCATCCACTGATCAACTCAGACATGAAAAGGGAAGACAAAGGGACAGTCTCTGGTATGCACTAGGATGGATGACTATTGTTCTTCTCTGGCATTGGTAATAGATAAGGCTTCCAGAACTTGGTTACCAAACAACCAAGAAGACATTCTGCACTACCCTTCCCTCAGTCACTTATTTGACCCCAAAGAATATTTCTAAGTGAAAGGATATAATAGTGAATGTCCTACTAGATAGAACTTGTGCCAGAGAAGAGGGGTTACCTCTCTCTGGCCCAGGTCCCCTCCTCAGGGAACATTTCTGGAGGCTCCTCTCCCCCATCTCCTTTTAATGGAAGCCTCATCACCCAAAAGGGAGGGTGATAATTTATGTATTTTCCACAGTCAGGAAAAGACTCTCACTCACATTTGTTTTAAGTGGCAGTTTTTATAAAACATTTTTAAAACACAAATGGCATGAATGGTAATGGTATTTACCTATGTGCTATCTGTATTCCCTTGTACAGAATTTTTTCATTTTTTTATATTATTACTTTTGATTGTGTCTGAAAACTGAGTTGGCCTTTATAAGAGGAAAATTTTTGCTCTTGAAAAGGAATTCATATGAAGTCTTTGAGAATTTTATATATTTACAGAAGAAAAATCTGGCTATGATATTTTGAACACTTCATAATTCCTGTTCTGAATAGATATTTATAAAATATATATTTCTTTCATTATGTGTTTGTAAAAATTAGAATTTAAATAAATATACTTAATGCATAGTTTTGAACTAACATATGATTTTTCTTTTCAAAACCGCCTGGAAATGTACTAGTATTTAAAAATTAAAATCTGTTTTATCCTGTCTTGTCTTCTGTCTTGGCTTATTTGTCCATGTTTAAGCCAGTGTGGTGCTTCAGACACTTAATCTCAGCACTTGAGAAACTATCGTCTGTCAGTTTTCTCTAAATTGAAACAGCCCTCCAGGAGGAAAGGAGATTGCTCATGAAATTCTGAAGGTAAACAGAAATTTACATGTCTGTGAAGGCAGAAACTGGAAATATCCTCAGAGGCACCTTAATAGCTACTAAGGAGCTTTTTAAGGAGCCAAGGTGCAAAGAAGAGTATCTCAGGATTATCTGCCTGTAAACTGTGCAGAGAGCTCAGGGGTGTATAGGTGTATATGATATCTACATGCATGCATGTATGTATATAATGTATGTGTACATTACACAGGATGATTCTGAATTCAAGTCTAGTCTATGCTGTGGAAAAAAACTCCATTTCAAAAAATCAAAACAAGAGAAAAACAGGTGCTCTTGGGGAATTCTCAAGATATTTTGTGGGTCAGGCTTTTCAGGCTCTTTATTTCTGAGCACCTTCACAGGAGTATTACTGAAGAGAAAGTATATCATCCGGCATGTCCCCAGTGCCAGTTAAGATAGGGTCCTTACTCCTAGACTCTTAATTAGTTCTTTCAGTATGGAGCACTGTTTGCCCCATTTTCCTGGCCCCTGGTTACCACTTGAAGAAACTTTGAGAGTCTCAAATTACACCTTCATTTTACAAATAAATGAAAAACTGGAGAAAGGATGCCCTAAAAGTACACATAACAAATGAGTACTGATGTGGGATGTCATTCTGTCATTGTAAAAACTGTGTTGCTGCCATTGGTTAAAAAATAAGCTGTTTTGGCCTATGGTAAGACAGGTTGCAGCCAGGCAGGAAATCCAAACAGAAATACAGGAAGAAGAAAGGCAGGAGCAGGTAGACACTGCAAGCTTTCAGGGGAGGAAGATGTAATAAAACACAGGGAAGTGATGAGTTGTGGCACTACATAAATTAATAGAAAAGGATTAATTTAAGATGGAAGAGCTAGCTAGCAAACAGCCTGAGTCATAGACCAAACAGTTTGTCATTGATACAAGCCTTTCTGTGTTTATTTGGGACCAAGTTTGGCTGTGGGACACAGGAACATTTCAGGCTATAGAGTACACATTTCCATTTGCCTGCTGCAAAAGAAACATTTAGTTTGCTTTATAGGTCTTGAAGTACTGGACTGGGTTTGAACTAACTCACAAGTACTTTCTGTGTCTCCCAATAAGCTAGACCAGGTATAGTCCCACAATAATAGAGATAGAAAAGCAGGTAAGCTCAAATGAAGTTCATTTCAGTCTTATGTGAAGAGTCTGCATAGACAAAATTCTAAAATCATGGATTAATGGGAAATTTAACCATTTAATGGTTAAGGGTACAATTTCTCCTGTTACTATGGAGAGAATGAAGTATCAAACCAGCAGTGACAGTCACTATTAAAACTGTTCATTTTCTGCAGTGACTCATGAGATGATCTCAAAGCTATAGAGAACCCACCAACCTAATTTCACAAGGATTGCCACTACACCTTCTCTGCTGCTATAATGTCATTTATTTTGTCATGTTATCAAGCTTGAATTGTTTGCTTTTAGGTTTTTAATTGAACTGATCTACTCTTTTCGCAATAGGCCAGGAAATTAGGCTTGTATAAGACATTAGGAGGAATTAATCTAAATAGGATCATTTGTTCTGTAACGTATAGAAAGTTTGCCTGTCAGCAAGATTTCAGATTGGCTGCCACAGGGAGAAAATGTTCAGAGTTGGTGGGTGTGATCTCAGAAATAGCTGTTCTTTATGGTAATTGTTCCTATAACCAAGAACAGTTATATATTGCTTTTGCAAAGACTTGGCCACAGATACTTACCAAAGAGAACAGCACTTTTGTTCACTGTGTTCTTGATAATGTAGCTACTAGCTCTGTGACTAGACATAAAATTGAAGCTTTTCACATACTGTATGACACTTCAATTGTAATTTTAATTTCTGTGCAATGCACAAACTGCATGTGTGTGCAGCACAGAGTGAGTAAATGTCCTAGAAATTTATAAATGGCTTCGCAGTGACAATTCTACTGTAACACTGATCGCAAGTCCTTTCTCTGCTCTTTAAGAGCTTAGTAAAGCTGGTTTTTATATTTCACCATGTTTATTTTTGTGTGCTTCAAATTAGGACAGTCTGATCAAAGTCAGCTGAATTTTTCCTCTTAAACAAGCTAGGGAGAAATAAAACGTATTGAAATACCACATAACTTCTCAGAATATGTTATAAGTTCCCACTACTTATAGACACAGTACAAAACTTTGTAGGAGGAAAAGGCAAGTACAGATGGACTGTGGCATCAGGTATGCCGTTTGAATTCTGGTAAAAGGGATTGAAAGTGAGATAGATAGACTTCATCTCAGGGTTAAGGTATAAGTAAGCCCTTTAACCCAAAGGTCCCCGTAATGCTAAGATATTTTCAGTACACTGGTACTTCTAAGACTCAGTTGACTACAGGAAGAAAACCTTCCCTAGAAAAGTATATGCCAAGTGTTTAACACCAAACGGTCACTTACAAGAATATATACATATAAGTAACATGGACTGAGAAAAAATATTATAAATTCACAGCGTATATTCTTAAATATATATTAATATATTCTATATATTGCATTTCATATATAAGTGTATAATTTATGTTTTATACCTAATACTAAATATAATATGTATCTAAAGAAAAAGAGATCATAAATTTTGAGAGTTGAGGGGTTGGAGGGAAGAAAGTGAAGGTGAGAAGTTAGATATTATAATTTCCTCCAATATAAAATGTAACATTGTCATATAGAAATAGGTATGTTTTCTAATAACCACCATGTGTCATATAGCAACAAATAATTCCTGAAATACCTTTCTTCAGAATTAAGACTGTAGTATGCTATGAATACCAGTGACTTTATTGGACAAAGTTTTTTGTTCCTTTAGAAACAGTGGTTTTATTATAGAAAACAATAACTTTTAATGTTTCCTTATCACTTTTCAGAATGTAAATATCAAGTTAATACATCATTGGATTGCATTGAGTTAAAATGCTTGATTTTTTTTTAAAAGAATATTTTATTTTAAATTGGTGTGTGTGTGTGTGTGTACCTGAATGTAGGTACTTGAGGAAGCCATAAGAGAGTGTCAGATCCCTTGAAGCTTGAGTTAATGATGGTTGTGAGCTAACCATGTGGATGTGGATGATAGAAACTAAGCTCAGGTCTTCTGAAACAGTAGCAAGTGCTTATGAATACAGCACAATCCCACCACCAGAATATTTTATTTTAAAAATTGCTATTGGAATAAAATGAAAAATTGCATGTTTGTCTTAGTTTGGAATACCTTTCCTGTGAAGAGATACCATGACCACAGCAGCTTACAGTTTCAGAGGTTCACTCTGCATATAGGCAGACATGGTGCTGGAGTTGAGAATCATACATCTTAACTCAGAGACAACAGAAAGTTGACGTCACACTGAGTGAAGCTTGAGAAAAAGATCTCAAAGCCCATTCCCACAGTGACCTACTTCCTCCAACAAGACCACACCTATTCTAACAAGGTCAAACCGCCGAAAGTGCCACTTCATTTGATTTTCTTGGAAACTACCACAATGTTTAAGTGAATTTTATCCTGTAATGAGAGAATTTCCAAAATTTTCTGAAATGGCTCTAAAGATGCCTATGCCATTTTGTACTATTTATTTATGCTAAATGGCATTCTTATCAGTGCTAATAAAAAAATCAAATTACTAACCAAGTCTAAAAATTGTTGTGTCAGAACTTGGTCCATAAATGAAGCTGTATGAGATTTTTAAGGTTTGTAAAAAAACTCCAGACAAGAGTCTTGTAACTTCTCTTTCTCCATAACAAGGATTTGTTCTTATAATGTGCTTTGCTCCATCCCCCATATATAGCAATGTCTTTGGGTTTTACTGTAGATTACCTTACCTACTATTCAGAAGAATTTTCCAAGGAGGAGTTGTCTTCATGACTATATGTAACCTAAACTTATCTGATCATGCCTTTGTAACTGTATGCAACTTGAATTCAAATGTTGCTCACATAACCTTGTTTACCCATCAGAATGTAAGTTGTCTGGCTCCTTGAATGAAATTAACTATTAGATGAGACTTTAGTCTGCCTTATTTTTATGCTCAATTCTCCCAGGTTCAGGCCTCCAAAACAGTGGTAACAGTTATGGGTGCTCTACATTGTATTACCATATATCCACACGTGGTTTAATTCTTTATGTAATAGTAAACAATCAAATCCACCTCAGTAACATGAAAATGTGCTTTCATCTTTAATAAATGGTATAACTACATGTATAACTCAGAATTATTTCAAAATTTCTTGTTTTACTAATGTTTGATTAATACTACATATTTTATATGCTTGTAGACTGGGGTGCCTAGCAACACACAGTCATGAATGGAAAGAATTTAAGAAAGTCTACATTACAGAATCAATAATAGAATTAAAAGGGATACTGAATAAATATAGTAGTAATAAGGTAGAAAGTAGTTGAGAAGTGGTATTCATTATGTATTAATTTTCATTTTGGGGGAAAATACTTGACAGAAACATTTGAAGGGTTGATTTTGCAAATGACTTCAATCTGTCATAGCAGAAATGGCAGTGATGGAAACAGCTCACAGCACAGTAGCCAAGAAAAAAGAAAAAGAACTATACTAGTTGGCTTTTTGTTTACCCCTTCTATTCCAACTATGACCCCAAGCTATGGGATATTGCTGCCTAAATCAAGATGGGCACATGTCCTTATCTGATCATTTCTTTAGTGGCCTATAAACACAGAGATATGCTTTATTATTCTGTTTCTCATAAAGTTGACAATCAAGATTAGCCATCACAGTTTAGGAATCCTACACTTTAGTCAAATGTTCAAGGTGATCATGCAAAAGATAGTGAAATTAAAAGTTATTTTACTGGATTTTTTGTTTCCTTTAGCTAATTTTTAAAGCTGAGAATTCATATGCTGTTATTTCATGACATTTATTTGAGGAAGTGATTAAATATCTATTTACCCCCACAAAACACTAATGACATACTAAAATAACAATTCCACTAGATGAGCTTAGTAAACCTATGAGCATATGGATTTGTTAACTCCCTTGGGTGAGAATAAACCCAGCACCATCATTTTTGAGGCAAATTTGAAGCAAGCTTTATTAAATACTGGCCAGGGTGATGGGCACTAGCCAGGACTATACCTGGGATTCCCAGACAATGTCTGTGAATTACGTTAATAAAGTGCTTATAAAGACAAAACTCATAAGGTTACATATTTGCCACCTTTGTTTAGTTGGGGGCTAGTATACATTCTGATATTTTCTGCTTACATACCTCCTACCTATATGAAATTAAGAACATCCGGTGCCGTTGAGGCAACCAAACTTGTTTATAAAGGTAAAAACATATGGCTTTGAATCTCATATGAACAACAGCATCCAGCATTCCAGGAAGTTATCTGGCCTTGAGAAGGTAGGGCTTAAAGCTTTATCTGTGCTTGGGCAATTAGGGCTTACATGTTATAGGCACTTTTTGTTGTCCTTTTATGTCCTTGTCCCTTTAAGTACAGTAATGAAAACTTAAAAGACAATCTTAACCCTCTGTTTACTTACAGGGTAACAAAAGTCCCACTCCATCGTGGATGATTATCTCAGGAAGACTATTTCATGGATTCCTATTGTTTTAGGATTTTAATTGCTGTGACAAAATTCTATGATCTAGAGCAAATTGGGAAAGAAAGGATTTATTTGGCTTACACATCTGCATTGTAGTCCATCACTAAATGAAGCCATGACAGAGACCCAAATATGGCTCTAACTGGAGGAAGGAGTTGATGTAGTGGTCATGGAGGGGTTGACATAAGACTAGTCAGCACATCCATCCTAGTTAACCTTTTCTGCACATAGTCAAGCCTTCTAAAATTATATGCAAGAGGAAGGGGGGAGGCACTGGTAGAATCCCAAGTAAGCATCCTAAAACTGCATCCTCTATCTACTAGAGATTGTTAGCCACATCTCCATTAACTAGCTATTACTATATTCTTTTTATTTCCCTATTCAAAGTCCTATCTCCTTCATGTTAGCTGGTGGTCATGTCAGGCCAGGAAGAAATTTATATTACAACTTGTTGTAGAATATTATTTTAATGTGTTATATTTGCCTATGCTCTGGAATATTTGCTTAATGATGCAAAGATTGTTACATTCTTTCATGCTTTATTTGCTTAACTATGCAGGTTGTGTTACTATGCCTGTCTAAAGTACCTGATGGTTTAATAAAGCTGAATGGATCTATAGCAGGAGAAAGGATAGG
Organism: Phyllotis vaccarum; assembly: GCA_033318265.1. Lineage (NCBI taxonomy): Eukaryota > Metazoa > Chordata > Mammalia > Rodentia > Cricetidae > Phyllotis > Phyllotis vaccarum. The sequence goes on from JARWLC010000002.1 coordinate 99,734,144, forward strand.
CAGAGCTGGCAGGCAGTGAGAAAAAGAAGGAGAAATGGGAGGAAAAAAGGAAAGGAGAACAAAGAGAGGCGGATGAGGGGCAGCTGCCTGGCCACACAGCCAGTAAGAGTAAAAGTAAGACATATAAAAGTTAGAAAAGGTAAAAACCCAGAGGCCAAAAGTAAATTTAAAGTTAACTGTTCTTTTTTTATGGCTATATCTTTTATATTTCCTTAAGTCTACAATACATAGCTACCAAATAAATCACACTTGTTTCTTGCCAGCTTTTCTTAACTAAACTTACTTGCCTGGAGTACTGTACTGGGCTGAGCTGACTCACCTTGGGACTTCTTGCCCTTTTGGGGAAGAGGATGGTAGGAGGCTGAAGGCTGACTGGGAGGGATTGGGATGAGGAAAGGGGGGAGCAGGGAAATATATAGATTTAAAAAAAATTATAAAAAATAATAAAATGAACATACAAAAAATATATTTCTAGAAAAATGTTAAAGACCAAGAAACTTGTAAAAAAAAAAAAAAAAAAAGTCTTTAAAGAGAGAATTAAAGTAGAGATAGGAAATACACAGAGAGACTAGATCCTATATAGTATTGTCTTGATTTTAAGATTTTTTTATTGTTGATAACCAAATGGCAGCTGCTAATGGGATTGGAAAGAGGGACTGTTGAAATAAACCAGTCTATAAAATTTAGAAATGCCTTAACTTTTAAAATGTCAAAAATTTATTTGTCAAAGGGGAATAACAAAAATTCTTTGGAGAAGTTTTGCTTTTGTTCCCACAAGAGACAAAAGTCTGAATTCCTTCAGGAATGAGATGAATGAGGTTTGAGTCTCCTGAATCTTGACTGGTAATATATATCAACAAAGATTGTAGCTGGTGTTCTCAGAAATTGCCCATTGTCTCAAATTTTCTCAGGAAACCTAATGATACTTTGTTCACAGACACTAGGAAGTAATTTGGAGAATGCCAACATTTTCAAAAGAAGGGTATGGGATGTCTTTCTGTATACTGTGAATTATAATTAGATAACAAAAGAACCCTTTGTCTTATGGCAAGTCAGTTTATAGGCAAGAAGGAAATCCAAGCATAAATAAAGGGGGAAAGGGGCAGAGTAAAAGAGAGACTCTGTGAGCTGCCACCAAGAAAGAAAGATGTAAAGGGACTCAGGTTAGCTTTGACTCATGTGGTAAAAACATAGATTAGTAGAAGTGAGTTAAACTGTAAGAGCTAGCTGGCAATAAGCCCAAGCTATAGGCTAAACGTCATGTAATTAGTAGAAAACTTTGTGTGATTTTTTGAGACTGCTGGTCAAAATCTTAGACCTAGTTTGGCCCAGAGACTTCTTAATATAAAGGGATATGTGGTCTTTGCTTATTTGATGAGTTATAAATATTATCATTTAGGAGAATATAATATGTTGATACAAATTTAAAGTTATTTTTGATATACTGTATTTATGTTTCTACACTTGTTTAAAGGATTTTGTATATTGATACAAGTTTAAGTTTATTTTTTCTTATATTGTATGTATATTTTTACTCTTGTTTGAGGCATTGTGCCTATGCAGATTATTTTAAAATGTAAGGTAAAATTCTAGGTTTTGAAAGCTGATATTATGAACTATTTAGAATAATTAAAAAAACAGATCAATAGTTACCTATAACAATCAAATTTGTAAGTATGTTAGGTATGTTTTCAAGATCAGATAGAAATATATTTTAGATAGATAAATGGTTTAAACACTTCAAAGACCTACATAATATGGCATTTAAAATGTTTTGCTAACTTAAGGTTTTTCACAACAATGAGACACATCTGCTCCTGAAGGCACCAATTTACTTCAGAGTGATGGGCACTGAAGAAACTCCTTATGGAGTTTGTTTTCATTGTGGTTAGATTAGCCACTGGCAGAGAAACTGCTCTTGCCTTTGACTTTTGACAATGTGAGGTGCAGATTATGCATGCAAACCACACAAGAAAAAAGACAAACTTTGCCAAAACAACGTAGGACAGTCCTTCAAATTTATATCTTCACTAAAAGTCTGCCAGATATGTTAGGCCTGTAGGTTGAATATGGATGCCCCAATATTGCAGAGGAACTTTGGTTGACTCTCTAGGCAGCCAAAAGTCTCTGTTGTTAGAAAATATATCCTTCTGGAGCCTTTTATGAAGTTGAAGACAAGTTATAGTGCAGTTTTTCTTAGTTGTGATGAAAAATAATTTAGGTGAAAAACTGTAGATTCACTAAAATGGGATAAATAATGGGCTATTTTCTCTGAATTCCCAAATACAAGTATACTGAATATTGTAAACATAATTCTTATATGATAATTGTTTTATAGTGTATAATTTCACTATGTTAAAGTTAGGACATCTCTTTTAATTTGGACAATAAGGTGAAAATGTTGTAGAATATTTTAAAGATTGTTATTTCTTTTTACTTTTAAAATTTATTTTATTTAAAAGTTTTTTAATACCAGCCACAGTGCCTTCTCCCTCTCTTCTATCCCATCACTCCCAGCTTCTCCCCTTCCCCAACATCCATCTACTCAGAGATAGTAGGGCCACCCAATGTGAGTCAATAAAGTCTAGAAAGTCTAGAATATTACGTTGAGGCAAGACCAAGCCCCTTCCCCCGACAGTGAAAAGGCTGAACTATATATTATATATATCTATAATAAATGCACTCTACTATTGCTTGGAGACATAGCCAGTAATAGCTTCTGGGTTCTTGGAGGTTTCCTTAGCACCAGGTTTCTTTCTAACCTCACAGTGGCTCCTTCTGTCAAGATAATCATTTCTTTGTTCTCCCTCCCTGTTGCTTCTCTCACTCAACCATCTCCTCTCATGATTTGTTTTTATCTCCTTGCTCACTCCCTGTTATGATCCCAATTTACTCAGGAAATCTTAATTATTTCCCCTTCCCAGAAGGATCCCTGGGTATCTCTCTTATGTTCCTTCTGTTACCCAGGTGTTCAGCTGTTCAGGGGTTGTGGTTTGCAGCCTGGGTATTCTTTGCTTTAGGTCTAAAATCCAATTATGAATGAGTTAATACCATGTCCATCTTTCTGAGCCTGTGTTACACTACTCAGGGTGATACTCTCCAAATTCACCCATTTGCCTGGAAGTTTAAGAATTTTTTTTTCTTCTGCTGAGTAGTACTCCAATATATAAATGCACCAGAATTTTTTAATCCATTCTTCATTTCAGGGACATCTAGGTTGTTTCTAGATTCTGGCTATCACAAACAATATGGCTATAAACATAGTTGACTAAATGTCCTTGTGCTATAAATGTACATCTTTTGGGTACATGGCCAAATATGATGTTGCTGGATCACTGGAGAGATTAATTTTCCAGTTTTCTGAGACACCACCATGTTGGGGTATTGTGTTGTCTCATGGTAAATAATTGTCCCACCACTGGTTTAATAAAAAGAGCTGATTGGCCAAAGGCAGGCAGGAAGTGTAGGCGGGGCTACCAGACTAAGAAAATCTCTGAGAGCAGAATGCCAGAAGAGCACCAGAGAGAAGCCAGAGGAAGCCAAGGACAACTATGCTGCTCTAAAGAAAGGTACTGAGCCGCATGGCTGAACAAGAGACATGGGTTAGATGAAGGGTAGAGAGTAGCAAGTGATATGCCTGGGCCTGAGGCTGATCAGCCAAAAACTATTGAAAGCATCTGCGAGTCTGTGGGTCTGTGGGTCTGCGGGTCTGCCGGTCTGGGGTCTGCGTGGTCTATGGGCCTAGACCTTGAGGTTAGACCAGAAAGTCTGGCCAGAAACGTCCTACTACACCACCATGCTGATTTCAAGTGTGACTATACAAGTTTACATTCCCACCAGCAATGCAGGAGTGTTTCCCTTACTACACATCCCCTCCAGCATAGGCTGTCATCAGTGTTTTTGGTCTTAGCCATTCTGACAGGTGTCAGATGGTATCTCAAAGTTGTTTTGATTTGCATTTCTCTGATGGCTAAAGATGTTGAGCAAGTCTTTATGTGTCTTTGGGTCATTTGTAATTCTTCTGTTGAGAATTCTTTTTTTAAGGTCTCAACCCCATTTTTAATTAGATTATTTGGGTTTGGGGTCTCTAGTTTCTTGAGTTCTCTGTATATTTTAGAGATCAGTCCTCTGTCAGATGTAGGTTTGGTGAAGATATTTTCTCATTGGTTGGAGTCTTAGCTGGGGTCATGCTTGTAAATTCTTTGCTATTTCCTAGCTCCAGGTATTTCCCTAACCTCAAAATGGCACCCTCTGCCAAGATTTATATTTCATTTTTTCTCTATTTCTGCCCCAATTCAGCCAGCTCATTTTCTTCTATTCTTTTTCCATCTCTCCTTACTCCCTCCTCCCACATACTTTTAATTTACTCAGGAGATCATATCTATTTCCTCTTCCTCCCTGTTACCCAGCTGCTTTGGGGCTGTGTATTGTAGCCAGTTATCATTTGCTTTATATATAATATCCACTTATGAGTAAGTACATACCATGTTTGACTTTCTGCAACTGTGTTATCTCAGTCAGGATTGTTTTATTCTAGTTCAATCCATTTGCCTGCAATTACAAGATGTCATTTTTTTAAACTGCTGAGTAAGTATTTTATTGTGTAAATGTACCATATTTTTCTTCATCCATTCTTTAGTTGAGGGTCATTCAGGTTGTTTCTAGGTCCTGGCTATTACATACAATACTGCTTTGAACAGTTGACTAAATGTCCTTGTGATATGATTGTGCATCTTTTGGGTATATGGCCAAACATGGTATTGCTGGATCATTGGGGAGATTAATTTTCACTTTTCTGAGAAACTGCCATGCTGATGTCAAATGTGGCTATACAGGTTTACATTCCCACCTGCAATGGAGGAGTGTTCCCCTTACTACACATCTGCTCCAATATAGGCTGTCATCAGTGTTTTTGATCTTAGCCATTCTGACATGTATAAGATAAAATCTCAGAGTTGTTTAATTTGTATTTTCCCAATGACTAAGGATTCTGAGGAATTCTTTAAGTGTCTTTTGGCCATTTGAGATTCTTCTGTTAAAAAAATTTCTGTTTATATCTGTACTTCATTAGTAATGCTTCTTTTACATATGTGGATATCCCTATATTTGAGGCATAAATGTTCAGGATTAAGAACTTCATCTTGATGGATTTTTTTCTGTGATCAATATTTAATGTTCTTCTTGATCCCTTTTGAATTAATTTTAGTTGGAAGTCTATTCTGCTAGATATTAAGACAGCTAAATAGCTTGCTTCTGAAGTCCATCTGATTGGAAAGTCTTTTTGCAACCCTTTACTCTGAGATAGTGTCTGATTTGAAGTTGAGGCGTGTTTCTTATATGTAGCAGGTGAGTGGATCCTGTTTTTATATACATTCTATAAACTTGTGTCTTTTTTATAGAGAAAATGGCTTCATTAATATTGAGGGATATTAATGACCAGAGATTGTTAATTACTATTATTTTTTGGTGGTCATATGTATGTGTTTTCCTTCTTTGGGATTTGCTGCTATGGGATTATCTATTGCTTGTGTTTTGTGAGTATATCTTCCTTACTTTGATGTCATCCTTCTAGGACCTCTTGTGGGACTGCTTTTGTGGATAGGTATTGTTTAAATATGCTTTTGTAATGGTATAGCTTGTTTAGTCCATCTAACGCATTTGAGAGTTTCACTGGGTATAGAAGTTTGGGCTGGCATCCGTTGTCTCTTAGTGTTTATATAACATCTGTCTGGACCCTCTGGTCTTCATAGTTTCCACTAAGAAGTCCTATGTTATTCTGATGAATCAGCCTTATAAGTTTCTTGTTTTGTTTTGTTTTCTTTTGCAGCTTTTAATATTTTTATTTACTTTATATGTTTAGTGGTTTGATTACATGGTGAACAAATGTTTTGTTGGGGGGGGTCTAGTCTATTTGGTGTTCTGTAAGCTTTTTGTACTTTCATAATTACTTCTTCTTTAGGTTGAGGAAATTTTTTTATGGTTTTTATGGATACATTTTATATACCTTGACCTGGTATTCTGCTTATTCTATTCCTATTTTTCTTAAGTTTGGTTTTTTCGTGGTATCTCAAATTTTCTGGACTTTTTTGGCCTTAGTGTTTTAGGGATTTTTTGGGGGGACTGATTAATCTATTTCCTCTATCATAACCTCTATCTTTTGCATTCTGTTGACTATGCTTGTATCTGTATTTCCTGTTCATTTGCTTAGATTTTTCTATTTTTAACGTTACTTCAGATTCTGTCTTTATGGTTTTTATTTTAATTTTCAAGTCTTAATCTGTTTCTTTCCCTGTTTGATTGCTTTTTCTTGGTTTTCTTTAAGGGATTATTGATTTTTCCCCAATTTTTTTTTATCTTTTCTTCTCTTTCTTTAAGGGAATTTTTCATTTGTTCTTTGAAGGCTTATATCATCATTATAAAGTTATTTAAAAGGCTGTTTTCTTCTGCTTCTTTTACAATGCAATGTTCAAGTCTTGCTATTGTAGAATTTCTAGGTTCTAGTGATGCCATACTGTTCTTTATGTTGTTAAATATATTCTTGCACTGATGTCTACCCATCTCTTCCTTCAATTAATACAAGCATGATCTGTGTCTCAGGGAGCTGTTTTTGTTTTAACAGGTGCTGTCTTGTGATAGGTCTTGGAAAGTTTGTATCTCAGGGAGCCCATTAACAATCGAAAAATTCAGAGGAAATACTTTATTTTTTAATTTTATTTTGGTAAGTTCAAAGTGTTGCATTGTTCATAAAAAATATTGCATATAAAATAATTCACATTTTATTTAGTAAACTTGCATTACCCAAACTATATTTTAATGTCTAGTAGCACCATATACTTTAGTATGTTTCTTTTCACAATCTGTAATTAGAAAGATTATTACTATCTAGTCTTCAACTCCCTTAGAGACCCAAGAAAGAAATAATGTAAACTGAGAAAACAGGAAGTTCAAGAAAGCAACCTCCCAAAAATATGAGAAATGAAAAAACATCTGGCAGCATCGACAGTTATCTATGTTTCCTCTGCACCCATGGGGCATCCATTTTTGGTCTATATGCCTAGCATGTCTGACAGACTTATATCTGTGAAGCAGAACTTAAAAAAAACTACCTTGTCTTGTCAAGATTCAGCAGTACTTTCTGAATAATGAAAAAGTGCAGGCCATGTCTCAAGTGTTGGCAAGAGTAGTTTGTGAATTGGATCATCTCAACTAGATGCCTCAAAATTCTGCTGAGTAACTTGTTGCCCAAAACCTATCTTTAGGTGGTGTTAGTCAGCTTATTGAAGTTATCATATTCCACAAGAGATTGTTCAGGGGGCCTTATCATTATTTTGGAGACCTCAAAGGTTACAATTAGGCATCCACATATTTAACTGCAGAAAATTGATACTCAAACTCAAACAATATACAGGAAGCTAGGTAAAGCCTTTTTCTAGAAATATTACTACATGATCATTAATATTATGACAAACTTAAAATATATATTAAAATTTTATAAATTTTGACATAAAATTTATATCTTAATGAAAGTCTTAAGGAGTCAAATAAAACCAAAAAATTATGAGATTAGTAATAATAGACTTTAATTTTGGTTTTTCTTCTGTCACCTATCAGGTGGCTTTTCTGATATTATACAGAGATTTTTAATTTTTCCTTAACAAGTATGCTTGGGTTTAGAAAAGGAAAAGGCAACACTCCAAGTCCAAAGTCAGCTTTTATATATATCTATGGAGATATGTATGTACGCATGTATGTATGTATGTATGTATGTATGTATGTATGTATGTATGTATGTATGTAAGTATCTATGTATGTATGTATGTATCTATGTATGTATGTATGTATGTATGTATGTATGTATGTATGTATGTATGTAAGTATCTATGTATGTATGTTAGGCAGTGTGATTTTACCCTGCAGAATATATTGATACAAATAGGCCTAATTTTTCTTTGCTTGTAAATTTTTTTTCTGGGAAGTCTTCTGTTTTAGTTATCTAGATGTCTAAGATCTTTTGACTTCTTGAAGACTGGTATTTCTATTTTTCTGTAAAGGCAAAAACAGAACCCTACCCAGACACTTGTTTGATGAGTTTTCCTTACAATTTATAGAACTGTTACATCAGTGGATTTCCATCATTTCTTTCTATGAAAATATTTCTCTTGTTCAAATCAAGTCTTTATTAATTTTGATGGTATCCATAGCTTTTCTTCACCTGTAAAAAAAAAAAAAAAAAAAAAAAGTAAAACTTCTTCCCCAAGATAGCATATATTCTGGTTTCCATTTTGAGGTCAACACACCTTTGAAGTAGACAGCACAATTTAGCTCAGTAGATTTTTTTTTTAATTTTTAGTTCAGTGTCTTTTAGCAGCTGTTATTTCTTCCTCATTAGCACTGAGGAAGTTCAAAATTGATAAAGTATCAATTTATTTCTGGGGTCATTTTTACCCCTTTCTGTTTATTTGGCATACTGTTTAGAGTTCAATTTGATCTCTCTATGACTACTGAAAACTAAGCACTTTGCAGGCAGTCCCAGCCTCTTCTGGCCTTGGTGACCTGTGCCTTTAGATTCCTTCAAATACTAACTCACTCCCTACCCTTCTTCCATCACTAGATAGCAGTCATTCCTTCTATAATATGAGCATCTAGAATGCTCTCTCCATAACATCAAATACCCTATAGGACTATAATGCCCTATAGAATTATGTGGTACATCTGTAGTATGCTTGTATATATTAAGCAAAAAACTTTTATTTTACTTGAGAAATATGCTGGAGTATTGTCAGTCTTAATCTGTACATGTATTCCCATGGTGGCCATAACTTTTAGCAAATGTACAATTACAGACTCAGCCTTTCCAAACTTAGCACAGTTTCCCATTGAAATACTGAAAGTATATATATATTGTATGTTGTACATATTTTAATTTCCCAAATTCAATAAAATAAAATATATTGCCAGTAATGATAATGATGTTTGGTTATAAAAGGAACATGTAGGACATATATATATATATATATATATATATATATATATATATATATATATATATATATATATATATATATATATGTTCTATATATCACTTGTTGCCAAGTGATAAATTCTTTTCTAAATCTTTGCCATTGACCTGATGTTTGTATGAAATTCTGTATCCTCTAGCACATTTCCTTTAAAAAATTAACCAATTGTTTCATAACTTTGTTCTAGAGGACCTGGCAGACACATATGGGATCAGATATGTGTGGTATTTAAGGGATGATTTCTATTCCTGCTTATTTCTGGCAACAGAATAAATAATGAAGTTAGTTCTGACTCATCAGGAAGTAAGTCTGCAGTTTCAATGTGTAAAAAAATTCTTCACACTGAGAGTCAGTAACTATGTTAGGTTCTATAAAATTTATTAATATTATTATAATAATATTTAATTCTGACTTTTGGACAGAATTAAAGAGGTTATTGATGAACCCGTCCAAGGTTACTATTAACCATTTTAAAGGTAGCACTCTTGATGCCATTAATAGATCAGCAGCTGTTGTGGTTTGTTTTTATACAACTTGAATGGTCAGTGAATATTTTTTTAGAATTATTCCTGCTAATATTTTTCCTAGAAAGATATGTTTATGTTTTCTTTCTTTATGATATTGGGATGATAATGCCATAATAAGTCTTATTCCTATAAATTCATGGCAATGTTAGCAACATATGGCTTTAATTTTTCTCTCTGTCTTTCTAGACCTATAGATTCATGCCATCTCACACTGTTTTACCTGGAAAAATGTTCCAAATCCCTAAAAGCTGAACATTTACCTCCTGGATGGGCCAATTTGGATGCCAAGATTCTGGTGCAATTATTGTTAAATCTGCATCTGTGTCTACCAGACCTTTAATGATGATGTTATTTATTCATATTTATAACTTTTGTCTTCATTCATATATGTGTTTGACAAAATATTCACTTTATGGTTTTTCATGATATTTTTTGTTCTCTTTTCTATTGCTCTTCTACCATTCAGAGCTGAATGGTTTTTTACAGTAGATATTAGGTTCTTTAATTGCTCTGGGAATGTGTTTCCTCCATAATGACAGGATAAGACTGAACTGAATTTGATATGGGGGGGTTGTGACAAATCCCTTGGGGCATTTTATGATGGCAAAAGTTACCTTGCCTGTCCCTTGTTGATCTACATTTGTTTGTTCAATGCCTGTCTTTACCATACCTCCTCCATCCAGAATGAAGGGGTGTTTTGTTCTGGCCATTATTAGTAAAAAAAATTGTTTGTAAAAATGCCCTGTTTATAGTACCTTTTAGGTGACCTAGTTTTCTATGGTTGAAAATTTCTTAATTTTAATTTTTCTTTAAACCTCTAGAAATAATTTCTTCTACCCAAGTGTCATCATAGTTGTGAGATTCAATATTGATTATATCTTGGATCTATTCCTCTATGAATGCTAATCTTGTCCTTAATGATCTAATTATCCTTTTATATTATGAATTAGCATTTTTAGGAGTCATATATTCTATAATTATTTGTACAGCTTCTGAAATTGGTGCCATTATTTTTACTGCTGAAATCAGTCTTTATAAGAAATCAGTGAAGATATATTTTCGGCCTAGTATCATTTTTTAAAAATGACTTAATTTTCTTTCCTACTTCTTTAATTCTGTCCTAAGTACCTAAGGCTTTCATGTGATATAAAGTCAGAGTGTGGTCATCAAATAAAGCTTGCCTTTTTACATTATCATAATCCCCCTTCAGTGTTACTCTTGAGAAATTTCAGTACTTCTAGCTTTACCTTGTTGTTTAATAGTCTTAGCTTCATGTTTCTACCATGTTATTCATTGTAATTGAGGATCAGTCCCTAAAACTGCTGTAACCATATCTGTTCAGTCTTTAGGAATAATTCTACTACAAGGTGACCATGAGCTTAACATGTGCTTTACAAAGGGTGAGTGCATGCTCTGAGACTTTTACTTTCTTAAATCTCCTCAAATATAACATTTTCATGGGAACCCATTAAATTCTTACCCATTCTGGAAGATTTCTATCATTTGACAATTTCTATAAGGTTACTGGACAAATTAAGGTTGGCCTTTTGAAATCCTTAAGCTGTTTCTCTGTAGCCTTATAAGGCAATGTTGAGCGTAGTTTTACTTCTTCTGTCTGGGTCTGAATATCTCTATAATATTTTAACAAGGTTTTATAATACTAGTATCTTGACACTCTTACCAACCAACTTATCATTCATAAACCAACATATTTAGGGCTAAAACAAGAACAATCAAACAAATAATATTTATAATAGAAATTAAATTAATCTCATCTATATTAATTATCTTCTCCTTTAATAGCTTAAGTTTTAAACCATCTAGAATATTATGTGATAAAGATGAAATTCCTTCCATTATAATGCTGTTTCTCATTTTTATAATGTGGGGAAAAACTCTCCATTTTAAGCTTATTCCCCACTTTAAGAAATCTCAGTCACCAAATCTGCTGACAATGATGATTTGCAGATTTTAAGTAAAGTGAGCATAAAGTGAGGCAGATACCTAGTATGGCAACAGTTTGAGAAGGGGTCCAGGGAAAATCACAACCCACTGGAAGAGTGAGCCCACTGTCAGTTTGAAGCACTCACCCAGGTTGTCAAGGAGAAGAAACATATATAACAGGAACTGCCTGAAAGGCAGCACTGGATGGTGGTAAGAGACTAACTCCAAAAGAAAATCCTAACCATCTGGGTAGTGGCTCTAGCCACTTGTGTCTCTGGCCTGTGTAAAGCTATGGTCAAGTGGCTATTTTGTATAAATTTGTTCTCCAACAATTAGATACTAGATAGTGCATGAATTCTACTTGTTTTTACAATAAAAACTCAGAGCCAGATATTGGGGAAAAGCTGAAAGATCAGAGAGACAGAAGAACAAGCCACAGCTACTTCTTACCCAGCCAAGTCCTCAGACCTATCTCCAGAAATCCTCACACTTAATTTCTCTCAGTCATAAACTGGAAAAACAATGGGCCAAGTGCTTTCTTCTCCTACCTTATAAATCTTTCTCTACCCAGCAATATCACTTCCTGCTTCAAAGTTCCAAATGCTGGGATTAAAAGTAAGTGTGTCACCACTCCCCTGATCTGTATGGCTAAAATCCATGACTAATTATGCCCTTTGATTTTCCAACAAAGTATTAGGGATACACAATATATCATCATAGGCAGGCCTGTCCACAGGGGTCCTGCTGGCCTGCATCTGGAGCTACAATAGGAAGGAGTTGAGGGCACATGTTATGCCCCAGTGCGTAGGCCTAGTGGGTGAGCTGATTGGCTGGAAGAAAGTCATTCAACTCTTGTGATGGAGCCTGAAAAGTCTGTGTTCCATGAAGCCACTGGGGGTAAGAGGGATCTTTTGTATTCTTTTATGTTTCTTTTTTTTTTTTAATGTATGGAATTGTATTGCTTTCCTGTCTAAAAGACCCAATCCTCTAATAAAGAGTTGAAGTGAATTCATCTGGTCCTGAGCTTTTTACACTTGAGAGGCTTCTTATTGATGATTCATTGCTATTATTGCTAATTATAGATTTATTCACATTATTTATTTCCTTTGGGTTAAACTTTGACCCATATATTTTACAAGTTCATTTATTCCTGTAGTTTTCTCATTTAGTGGAGAATAGATTGCTTGTTGATGTTGTTTTGAGATAGGGTTCTATGGAACTTTAGCTGACCTTCAACTTGCTTTGTAGACCAAGCTGGTTAAACTGATAGAGATCTGATGTGGGAATGGCTTTCTGTATGCTGTGAATATCAATCTTTAAATAAAGAAGCTGTTTTGGCCATGACAGACACCATAGAAGAAGTAGGAGGAGAAATCAGAGCATAGGTAGGAGAAGAAGGGCGGAGTCACAGGCAGATTGAGCAAGTCGCCCAAAGAGCAACATGTAAGAAATATAGGTGAGCCACGGGCCACGTGGCAGACAGATTAATAGAAATGGGTTGATTTAAGATGTAAGAGCAATGTGCCTGAGCCATAGGCCAAACAGCATAAAGTTAATATGAGCGTCTGAGTCATTTCTGGGGGCCTGAGCAGTGGGCGGTGGGCAGCTAAGCAGTCTTGGGCATCAGGTCTGTGGGTCTCGGACCTCTAGCCACCCAGGACCAAGAAACCCCGCTGCAACAGAGATCTGCCTGCCTCTGCCCCCCTAGTGCTGTAATTAAAAACTTGCACCAGCATGGCCCAGAAAGAAGAGATTTTTAAGTTCTGTCTTCATGATGGTCTCTGAATTTCATTTGTACCTGTTGTGATGTATTTTTCCCCCATCCCTAATTGTATTAATTTAAATTGTCTCTGTCTTTCTTTTTAATATTTTGGCTAATGTTTTTAACAATCTCATTCATCTTTAAAAAGAAACAATTCAATTTCTTTCCTTTTAAAAATTTCTATTTATTAAATTCAGCTCTTAATTTTATTATTTTCCAGGGTAAATGCTTGGGTTTTGTTTTTGTTTTCCCAAGGCTTTACCTTTAATCATTAAGTTATTTAATATCTCTCACTTTTTTAAATGTAAGTAACTTAGTGCTCTAAACTTTCCTCTTAGAACTTTCCTCCTTTCAATTATCTTATATATTGTGTATGTTTCATTTTTATTCAATACTAGATATTTTCTTTTTGTCCTTTATTTCTTCAGTGACCCTTTCATCATTCAGTGATGTGTTATTTAATCTCAATGAGATTGCAGTCAGATTGAATGGAGGACATTATTTAAGTTTTTCTGTATTTGTTAAGATTTTGTGTCCTAATTTTAGAAAAAAAAATGGGCTGCTAAGAGGGTACATTCTTTTCTGTATAGGTAGGATGTTCTGTAGATATCTGTTATGTGTGTTTAATTTAAGATATCATTGAACCTAAGTGTTTGGGTTTTTTGTTTGTTTGTTTTAGTTTTTGTCTAATTAGCCTATCTATTGGTGAAGATCAGTAAATTGGTGAAGATCAGTACTGAAGTCACGTTCTATCAATGTTTGGAAGTAATTTATGTCTATTTATCCCTCAGTTATAAAAGTCAGTGTGTACATTTTAGAATTAATATATTTTTCTTGAATACAAAGTGGCCTTTATCTTTTCTGATTGATTTTAGTTCATCTATTTTAGCAGCTATTGGAATAACTATGCCTGTTTGCATCTTAATTTTATTTTCTTGAAATAACTTTCTTCTCCTTTCTTTTTGACTATCTTTTACAAAAGCATGTTTCTTTGAGGAAGCAAATTTTGAATTCTGTTTTTTTTCTTTTTCTTTTTTTCCTCTGTATGTTTTGTTTGTTGGTTGTTTTTTAATGTAATATTTTTATTGGGTTTTTTTTTGGAATTTTACAGCCCATACCTCAATTATAATCACTCTCTAATCTTTCCATGTCCAGCCCTAGCCTTTGTGACCTTCCCTCCAACAACAGCAAAACATCAAATTTGTTTTATCCACATACTTACTGGGGGGCACGATCAAACTCTGAGTAGCCTTCTTCTTAAGGTTCAGTCTTTCTTCTCCTGAACTCCCATTGGAAGCCATCAATTGCAGAGAGCTACATTTCAGCATCCTTATCACTTTTTAAGAGGGTTTCTCATTGACTTCTTATTTAGGTTGTTACTTGTTGTTACCACCACTTTGGGGTGGTGGTGAGGGTAGGTATTGTCCTAGATGTCTTCCATGTCTTTCTTTCTTAACTGCATGTCTGTAGTCATCTATATCATTGCCAAAGTAGTTTTTTGCTCTTTACAAACAGTTAGAGCATAGATCATGTGCTTCCACATGGTTTATGATGACTGAACAGACCATGAACATGTCTTCTTGCTGCAGCAGAACCACAGATTAAGACAAGAATCTTGGAGGCAGCCAAGGCCATAAACATCAGTATGACCTCAAGTGGCAATGTAAGCCACTCTCAGCAATATAGATTCCAGTGGCAGTATTGTCCATGGACATTGACATGTTTCAACATAGACTGTGGATGTCTACTAGGCCTTTGGTGGTAACACCAGGCACAAACATCAACACAGACTTGGGCTTCAATGAGACTACAAACACAACATGATCCTTGGAAGTAGCATTGGCCCAGACTTCACCAGGTGGCAACACAGTCCATTTTTATACATATGGCCTTCAATGATAACATAGGCCAAGGACATTAAAACAGGCCCCACCTGCAGTGAGACCATGAACACAGACATGGCCCTCCCTTGGCAGCAGCTTACACCCAGACATCATTATGCCCTCAGGTAGTAATTCAGGTCACCCACATCAATATTGCCCCTGGCAGCAGCATGGCCTCATAGACATCAACATGGATGCATACTGAAACATTGACATAAACATCTGCAAGGCCTCTGGTGGTGAAACATGTCATGCACATCAACACAGACCCTAGGTGCAGTAAGACCACAGACCCACACATAGTCCTCAGAAGAGGTCTAATCCAGTATGTGAACCATTCCTCATCTGGGGCCTCCATCATTGCCAAGAAACAGGCAATCCTATGGCTGAGTCACTTGCTTAGGAGTTGAGTCTGTATCTCTGTAAGGTGCTAGATGCTGCATAGCATCCTGATGACCCCACTCATCAGTAATTTGTTCTGTTGTTGACCTCAGGCCTTACTCATATCAGCTGTCATCATCTTTCCCACCTTTCTTACCTCTCCATTACACATTGTTTCTTTGTAATAGCACCTGCTGGTTTGAATTGGGTTAAGACCTGAGCATGTTTCTCCAGCCTCAGAGCCAGGGCAAGAGTGGGGCAGTTTTGGTGGATCCTTTTTTTCTAATCTAATATGTTGGCCTATATATTTCTTTAAGTCTTCTTATTTTTATTTTATGTGTCTGTGCCTGCTTGTCTGTGTAACCACATGTATGCTAGTAGTTACTGAGAGAAAGTACAAAATGGGGCACTGAATCTCTAGAATTGGGGTTTTGGGTAATTGTAAACCACCAGATAAGAATGCTGGAAACCAATCCCAGATCCAATGCAAGAGTACATGCTACTAAAAAAAAATAATAAATTCTATTAATTCTTTGAGAATTTTATATCATGCATCCCCATCTCACCCATCTTTCCAGTTCTTCCATATACACTATTGACCCTTTTAAACCCCCTCTTGCCCAAAAAGAAAAATTAAAAAATTAAAATTAAATCAACCAAACAAAAAACCCATCTTGCTGACCTCTCTGTGCAATGATATCCTCCTTTATCAATCACAATCTTCTTCGACATCTTCTACAGTTGTCTCATCATTGGTTATGCCTTGCATGTACCACTATGCTTCTTTGTCTTTCTTATACTCTATCACGTTTGTTCATTGTAGTGGCATTGGAAGCTATGATGTCACGATATACCTCTTTGCTCATACAGCTTTACTTGTAAATGTTTATTATAAGTGATTGGTCTTGTTCAAGGTCTCTGACTTCTGCTACAGCAATACTGGATCCTCACTGTGGTAGTTTAAATGTAACTGGTCCCCATAAGCTCATAGGGAGTGTCACTATTAGGAAGTGTGGCTTTGTTGAAATGACCTTGTTAAAGAAAATATGTCACTGTGTGGGCAGAATTTGAGGCTTCCTATGCTCAAGATACTGTCCAGTGTCACAGTTTCATTCCTGTTGCCTATGATCAAGATATAGCTGAATATTTTTCTGTTGTCCATAGTCATGAAGATCATGCAGCTATTGTTCTATAGGACCAACCCCTTTATGAACTATAGCAGCTCATAGATGGTGTAGATGTTAGGGTAGTCCAACTCAAAGCCCTGAATCTCAGTCTGGGTGATAGTTAAACTGGTCAGCACAGGCCTCCCAGAAACCTCAGTGAGATAAGTAGGATCAGCTCACTGGACAAACATCAGACTGCTTTATGCCTGCCACCACTTGAGATGGTAGGAAGGCCTTTCCACATGCTACTCTTAGGTGTCAGACCATCTCTTCTACCCCTAATCTTTTTGTCAAGTATCTGAAATTGTTAATATTTACAGTTGTTAATTAAATAATTTGTGTCAATTCTAGTCATTTTGCTCATTTTGTGCTGTTTCCTTAGACCTCTTTTGATTGATTGCCCTGATCTTTGATATTTTTTAGCTTATTGGATGTATTCATATTTCTTTTAATCTATAATAGACCTTCCAATCTCTATTCTACATCTGTCCTTGGGTTCATAATTTTCTATTTTACATCTACTCATTGCTACTCCACATGATTTTATATTTCCACACACATACCTTAACTTCAAAAAGATTGATTATATAATAGATACTTTTTTGAATATCACAGGCTCTCAATATATACAATAGTTAACTTTAAGTGTATACTTCACTAGACTAGACAATTTCTGCATAAATAATTGTTAAGGTACTTATGGGCATGGATGTCTTTGGAAGAGATGGGCATTTGGTCAATGAAATATGAAAAGAAGGTTTACCATGATCTACTGTTTTCTCTTGTGAATTTTATTTTCAACTATTGGAACTATATTTTCTCTGAGTAAAACACATACCAGCAGTTTGAAACCTGAATGAGACACTCAACTAGTTTCTCTGATTCTCTGGTTTTGAAAAAGTTGCACATGTCGGAATTTCTCAGAATCAATAATTAATTATGTGAATTATTGTCCCTAATTACGTCCCTCATCTGTCTACCTGTCATTCTATTTCTTCTGTTTCTGTGAAGAACTGTGACCAAAGAACTTTTGTCTTAGTTTTGAACACAAGATTAATAATATCAAGTATGAACACCACAGTCCTGATGACCAGGTTAACATTGAACACAGCAGGCCCTGAGCACTATTCTACTCTATAGCTGCTCATGGAAAGTATTACCAAAAGCTAAGAAGGCCTGTCTATAGAGCTCATTGTATAGATCCTTGCAACCTTGACCTAGAATTCTTTTCCAAAGATATAAAAAGGCCGATTAATGGGCCCCTGGGTAAGAATATTTTTGTGTGTGTACAGGAATAGTGTTCTGATCCTGAAACAGAATTATCTGAATCCTACAGGCTACAGAGTGCAATTTCTATTCAGTCCATAGAAAACCATACATTAAGGCTTTGAGGTCACCCCCATGAACTTTCAATGTGTGACTTCAATGTGATATGATTAAGAAGCTATTCATTTCACATTTTCTCTATTTCTTTTCTAATCAAAACAATAATGAGAAAAAGAGGCTTCATAATAATTTCTGTGTAGAAGGGCAATATAGGAAATCACTGTTAGTGATGATTTTTTTTAAAGCTGCTGCTTATAAATTTGAACTCTTTGTTGCCATTTTTAAAAGCAGCCTCATTTTAAGAGCTCATTAGTAGTTTGAACTTAATTTTGTCAAAGGAAATAGAGTCAAGAGAGATTGTTTCATTTTTAGTATGGCTGTTCAGCAACAATGCCATTATCCTGAATTTCAGATGAATTTAATTGAAACTTAATGCACAAAATTAGTTTTGTGCAATTAGAATCCCATTTAAATGGGTTACATAATGAATAGGATGGCGAATTTATGATTTTCCTCATGAATGATTTGTTAAGCATCTTTGTTCCTAGATTTTCTTTCCACATTAAATAAATGATTTTTTTTCAATTTAATAGGATTTTTTGCTCAACAATTTTATTGCCCCAGGAAATATATATGTAAAACCTCCAAGGAGGTGAGTGGGAAATAAAGTTTCCCAATGGTTTTCAGGTACAGAAAAGTGAGGTAGAAGCTCTTTTGTGCCACAGTGTCCAGCCTCTTGCATACCCTTTTATTCTGCAGATGAGAAAGACATTGAAAGTGTCTACCATGCCATATGAAGAGATGGGCTTCAAAAGCAGACCTGAGATTAAAATTTCCCTTATCCTTTGTGTCTTGGGGTTCATCTCTTGACTTTTAAATGTCAGTGTGTTCAGAAATTAATGGAAATTTTATCTTCTTTTTCAGTGCTAATTATCAAACTCTGATATACTATGTATGACCAAATACATGGCTAAGTACTGAGCCCAATGATTATTTCTTTTTTATTTTATTTTATTTAATTTTTTCCATCTACCACTGCTCCTTCTCCCTCCCCTCTTCTCTGTACTCCCCCTCACCCCATCTTCCTTTCTATTTATTCCCCAAAGAGGGCAAGGAGTTCCAGAGTAAGTCAGTTATGTCTGGCATATCCAGTTGAGGTAGGACCAATTTCCTCCCCCAGTATCAAGGATGAGTAAGCTGTTTCTCTGTAGGAAATGTGCTCCAAGAAGTCAGTTAATGCACTAGGAATAAACACTGGTCTTACTGCAAGAGGCTCCACACACTGCCCATGCCATTCTATAGTGGGTTTAGTTCTGTTATACGAAGATTTCTCAGCTGTCATTTTAAGCGTCAGTGATTTCCCAATAGCTCTATTTCCCAATAGAGGGTCAGCCACCTCTGTGGGACTTCTCATTATGATCCTAATCCCTTTGTTTATATAATCTTTCCTTCCTCCCTTCAGACATTCCAGAAGCTCAACCGAGTGCTTAGACATGGATCTCTGCATCTGCGTCCTTTAGTTTATAAATGAAGTTTCTATAATGGCAATTAGAGTGAGCATTCATTTCATTATAAGAGAAGACTAGTTTAGGCTCCCTCTCCACTATTGCTTGAGGTCCTAGGTAAGGGTATCATATGAATTCTTGGGTGTTTTCCTAGCACCAAGTTTGTCTCTAACCCTACAACGTTTTCCTCTATCAAGATATCTGTTACTTTGTTCTTCCTCTCTGTTGCTCCCTCCCCACTTAACCCTACCATTCCTTCATGTTCTCTTTTCACCTTCTCTTGTTGCCTCCTTTGTATGATCCCAATTTATTCACGATGAGATCTTCTCTTTCTCCTTCTCAGGGGTTCCATGGATGTCTCTCTCATGATTCTTCTGTTACCTAGCTGCTCGAAGTTGTAGATTGTACCCTAGTTATCCTTTGCTTTCTGTCTAAAATCCACTTATGAGTGAATATATACCATGTCTATCTTTTGGTACCTGTTTTATGTTACTTAAGATGATACTCTCCAGATCCATTTATTTGCCTGCAAATTTCAGGGTGGCATTTTTCTGAATGGTATTCCATTGTGTAAATGTATCATAATTTTTAAATCCATTCTTAAGTTGGGGGATATAGGTTGTATCCAGGTTCTGACTATGACAAATAATGCTTCTATAAACATGGTTGAGCTAATACCCTTGGGAAAAGAATGTGCATTCCTTGGGTATATGCCCAATAGCGGTATTGCTGAATCATTGGGTACATTGATTCCCTGTTTTCTGAGGAACTACTATACTGATTCCCAAAGTAACTGTACCAGTTTATGCTCCCAGCAGCAATGGAGGACTGTTCCTCTTACACCACATTTCCTTCAGCATAGGCTCTCAGCTGTGTTTTTAATCTCTACCATTTTTACAGGTGTAAGATTGTATCTCAGAGTTTTTTATCTGAATTTCTCTGATAGCTAAGGATGTTGAGCAATCCTTTAAGTGTCTTTTAGCCATTTGAGATTCTTCTGTTGAAAATTCCTTATTTATCTCTGTAAGCCATTTTTTAATTAGATTATTTGGTTTTTGACCTCTAGTTTTTAAATTCTTTATACATTGTAGAGATCAGTCTTCTGTCAGATATAGGATTAGTGAAGATCGTTTCTTTTTCTGTAGGCTGTGATTTCGTCTTACTCACCATGCCTTTTGCCTTACATAAGCTTCTAAGTTTTAGGAGGCTCCATTTATTAATTGTTGTTCTTAGTGTCTATGCTACTGGTGTTATATTTAGAAAGCGGTCTTCTATGCCAATTTATTCAAAACTATTTCCTACTTTCCTTTCTATAAAGTTCAGTGTAACTAGGTTCATCTTGAGATCTTTGATCCACTGGGACTTGAGTTTTGTGCAAGGTAATAGGTACGGATCTATTTGCATTCTTCTACATACTATCATACAGTTATGCCAACAATGGTTGTTGAAGATGCTATCTTTTTTTCATTGTATATTTTGGTCCCTTTGTCAAAAATCAGGTGTTTGTAGGTGTGTGGATTAATGTCATGGTCTGAAATTCAATTCCATTGATCCACAAGTCTGTTTTTATGCTAGTACCACGCTGTTTTTATTACTGTAGCTTTGTAGTATAGCTTGAATTCAAGGATGGTAGTGCTTCCCAAAGTTCTGTTATTGAAAAGGATTATTTTGGCAATCCTGTCCAGGGATTTTTATTTTTCCACATGAAGTTGAGTATTGTTTTTTTCAAGGTCTGTAAAGAATTGTGTTGAGATTTTGATGGAAATTGGATGGAATCTTTAGATTGCATTTGGTAAGATTGCTATTTTAGTATGTTGTTCCTACCTATCCAAGAATATGGGGGATCTTTTTGTTTTTCTTTATTCTTCTTTATTTTATTTATTCTTCTTTAATTTCCTTCATCTATGACTTAAAGTTCTTATCATAGAGGCCTTTCAGTTCTTTAATTAGAGTTACCACCAAGATATATAATGTTATTTGCAGCTATTGTGAAGCATGATGTTTCCCTGATTTTTTTTTTTTTTAGACTTTTTATATTTTTGTGTATAGGAAAGATATGTATGGGGTTTTTTTTTGTAAATTTTGTATTTTGATACATTGCTAAAGGTGTTTTTCAGCTGTAGGAGTTCCCTGGTAGAATTTTGGGTGTCACTTATGCATACAATCATATCATCTGCAAGTAGTGATAGTTTGACTTTTTCTACTTGTTTCTTCTTTATCTCCTTTTGTTCTTTTATTACTCTAGCTAAAACTGTGAGAACTATATTGGATAGATATGGGGAGAGTGGACAGCTCTGTCTTGTTCCTGATTTTTGTGGGCTTGCTTTGAGTTTCTTTTCATTTACTTTGATTTTGGCTGTTGGCTTGCTATATATTGTCTTTATTATGTTTAGGTATTTTCCCTGTATCCCTGATCTTTATCATGAAGGAGGGTTAGATTTTGACAAAGTTTTTTTTTTGTATCTAATGATAAAATCATGTTTTTGTTTTTTTTTCAGGTTGTTTATACAATGGATGACAATGACAATTTCTTTATGCTGTGAACCATCCTTGCGGAGACCCACAACTGTGGGAAAGACTTAACTTCCTTCTTTTCGGCCTGTTGAATTGTTCTTTGAATGAGGAGGTTCTCTCCCAAGCATGAATGATATATTTTGTGGCTCCTTGTGGTCCTGGACACCATGCCATGATGCACACTTTGTTCTTTCTGCACAATGACCAAACCCCTGCTTTTGGTTACTGTTACTATTACCTTGTAGTGCAGCCAGCAGGTGGGGGGCTACTGTTGGAGATTGTGTTGTTCCATTGTAAATAATTGTCCCACCCACTGATTTAATAAATAAGCGCTGATTGGCCAAAGGCAGACAGGAAGTGTGGGTGGGGCTACCAGACTAGGAGAACTCTCGGAACAGGAAGAAACAGGGCAGAATGCAAGAGAGAAGCCGGAAGAAGCAAAGGACAACTTTGCTGCTGTGAGAAAAGGTACCGAGCCCCATGGTTGAACAGGTTAAGAGTCATGGGTTAGTCTAAGGGTAAAGAGTTAGAAAGTGATATGCCTGGGCCTGAGGCTGATCAGCTGAAAACTATTGTAAACATCTGTGTGTCTCTGCGCATCTGGGGGTCTGTGGGCCTAAACCTTGAGGATAGGAAACCTCTTACTACAGGCTACCTCCCTGGATAGTGATGTAGCCAGCAGGCAGGGGGCTGCCTCCCTGAAACATATATATACTGTACCAAATTACAGTAAACTTTGAGACTTGAGCAGACTTTTCAGCCTTGTCTCCATTCTTTGCATCTCTGCCCATTCTTTGTTCCACTCTCTCTCTTCCAGACCCTCCATTGACTGATCCCGCAGGCTGGGACACATCCTTGTATCTCTGTGATGAAGTCTACTTAATCATGTTGGATAATTTTTTTGATATGTTCTTGAATTTGGTTTGCCAGTGTTTCATTGAGTATTTTTACTTTAATATTCATGAGGAAGACTGGCCTTTAATTCTCTTTCTTTGTCACATCTTTGTGTAGCTTGGGTACCAGGGTGACTGTAGCCTTGTAAAACATATTTTACAATAACATTTCTGTTTCTATTGTGTGGAACAATTTGAGGAACATTGGTATTAGCTCATTTTTTTGCAATTCTTGCAAAATTCTGTCCCTTGGGCTCTTTAGGTCAAGAAACTTTTAATGACTGTTTCTATTTCTTTAGGGGTTATAGGTCTATTTAAATAATTTATTTGGTCTTGATATAATTTTGGTAAGTGGTATCTGTCCAGAAAGCTGTCCAGTTACTTTAGGTTTTTCAATTTTGTGGAGTACAGGTTTTAAGTAATTCTCTGGATTTCCTCAGTGTGTGTTGTTATGCCCCCCTTTTCATATCTAATTTTGTCAGTTTGGATATTCTTTCTCTGCCTTTTGATCAGGGTTTATCTATCTTGTTGACTTTCTCAAAGAACAAACTCTTTGTTTTGTTGATTCTTTTATTCTCTTTTTTTTTCATTATTTTAAAATTTCAGCCCAGGATTTTATTATTCCCTGCCATTTCCTCTTTCTGGGTGAGGTTGCTTCTATTTGATTTAGAGCTTTTAGTTGTGCTGTTAAGTTTCTTGTGTAAGATTTCTCCAAACTTTTATGTAGAGGATTTATGATGTTACATTGTAAATAATTGTCCCGCCTACTAGTTTAATTTAAAAACAAACAAACATACAAACAAAAACCCTGATTGGCCAAAGGCAGACAGGAAATATGGGTGAGGCTACCAGACTAAGAAAATTCTGGGAACAGAAGGACAGAGCAGAAATATCACAGAGACTCCAGAGTTGCCAGACAAGCTAGAAGATGCAGAGGACAATTATACTGCTCTGAGAAAAGATACCAAGTTGCATGACTGAACAGGATAAGAATTATGGCTTAGTTTAAGGGTAAAGAGTTAGCAAGTAATATGCCTGGGCCCTAGGCTGATCAGCATAAAATTTATGTTAGCATCTGTGTGTCTCTGAGGGACTGCGGGTCTGCAGGGCTGTGGGTCTGTAGATCCAAACCTTGAAGCTAGACCAGAAAGTCTGGGCCATAAACCTCATATAAAACTTTCATGTTGGCACCTAGTGCTATGAACTTTTTTCTTAGTACTGCTTTTTATTGCAGTTCATAAGTTTGGGTATGTTGTAGATTCATTTTCATTGAATTCTAGGAAGTCTTTCATTTCTTTCTTTATTTCTCTCTTGACCCAGAGGTGGTTCATCTGTGAGATGTTCAGCTTCCAAGAGTTTATAGGCTTTCTTTGGTTTGTGTTGTTGGACATTAACTTTAGTCCATGGTGATCTGATAGGATACAAGGGGTTATTTTCATTTTTTTGTATCTATTTATATTTCCTTCATAACTCTGTATGTGGTCAGTTTTAGAGAAAGTTTTATGGAGTGAGGAGAAGAAGGTATATTCTTGCATTTGGTAAGAATGTTCTGTGTATATCTGTTAAGTCCATTTGAGTCATTCTATCCATTAGTGCTCTTATTAAGTCTGTTAATAGATAGGTAGACCTATCTATTGGTGATACTGGGATATTGAAGTCTCTCACTATTTGTGTGTGGAGCTTGATGTGAGGTTTAAGATTTTGCCATGTTTCTTTTACCTAAGTGTGTGCCCTTGTTTTGGGGCATAAATGCTCAGGATTGAGTCTTCATCTCAATGAATAGGTAATGTCCTTCCTGATCTTTTTTTGACTAAATTTAGTTTGAAGTCTATTTTGTTAGATATAAGTATATCTTTACCAGCTTTTTTCTTAAGTCCTTTATTGGAAAGTTGCTTTTCAACCCCTTTCTCTGAGGCAGTATTTGTTTTTGACGGTTTATATATCTATGCTGCAGAAGATTGGATCCTGTTTTCATATTCATTGTGTTAGTGTGTGCCTTTTTATAGGTGAATTGAGACCATTGATATTAAAGAATATTAATGACCAGTGATTGTTAATTCCTGTTATTTTTGGTGGTAGTGTGTGTTTCTCTTTTTTGAAGTTTCCTTCTGTAGGATTATCTATTTCTTGTGGCTTTGTTGGTGTATCTAGCTTTCTTAGGTTTGAGTTTTCCTTCTACTACTTTCTGTAGGGCATTGTTTATGAATAGATATTATTTAAATCTGATTTTATCTTAGAATAACTTGTTTATTCCATCTAGGATGATTAAGAATATTGCTATGTGTCATAGTCTGGGCTGGCATTCATGGTCTCTTAGTGTCCATAGAATATCTGACCAAGACCTTCTGGTTTTCATTGTTTCTACTGAGTAGTCAGGTACTATTTCAGTAGGGCTTCCTTTATAAGTTATGTGGCCTTTTTCCTTTGCAGCTTTTAAAATTCTTTCTTTATTCTGCATGTTTAGTGTTTTGATTAGGTAGCAAGAGTGCTTGGCGGGGGTGTCTAGTCTAGTACTGTGACCTTGTTTTATCTTCAAAGGCATTTGTTTAGATTGAAAAAATTCTTTTATGATCTTATTGAAGATATTTTGTGTCTTTGAGCTGGTATTCTTCTTCTGTTCCTATTATTCTTAAATTGGTCTCTCCAGATTTCCTTGATGTTTTGTGGTTTTTTTCATTGACTATCAAATTGATTTTCTCTATTGGATTTTACAGCAGAGTTTCTTTCTTTGGTCTCTTGTATTCTGTTACCTATTTTTACTTCTGTAGTTCATTTGTTTATTCAATTTTCCATTTTCAACATACCCTTGTTTTGTGTCTTCTTTATGATTTTTATTTTCGTTTTTAATATTTGAACCGTTTTCTTCACCTGTTTGATTGTTTTTTTCTTGACTTTCTTTAAGGGATTTATCAATTTCTTTCAATTTTTTTGTTTGTCTTATTTTCTACTTCCTTAAGGAAATTTTTATTTTATTTTATTTGTTCTTTAAAGGCTTCTGTTATTCCTATAAGGCTATTTTAAAGGCCATTTTCCTCTGTTTCTTCTATATTGGGATGTTCAGGTCTTGCTGTTGTAGAACTACTAGGTTTTAGAGGTGCAATGTAGGGACATGTTTCAAATTTAATAAAAACAGCCTGAGATATCAGAGGGATCTACCAACAGCCAGTCTAGGATGATCAGACAGTGGTAACTCACACCTTTAATCTCAGCACAGGGAATATCCGGGAGTGGTGAGCCATCCCCTTAATCCCATCAAATCTGAATTTGAGGTCATTTTTGTTTACTGAAGGAGTTTGAGGCTCCCAGGCAGGCAGTGATGGTGCCACGCCTTATCTCAGGAAAGATTGTATTTAAGGCAGGCATAGAAAGGCAGAACAGGAAGAAGAAGCCAGGGGGAGTGAGGCTGAGGAAGCTGGAAGACAGCTAGGTGAGATTTGACTGTGTTGTTTACTCTCTGATATCTCAGATGGTTTTTTTTTTTTTTAATTAAATTTGAAACATATCCCCATAGTGCCATATGGGTTTTTTTAATGTTATTTAATTTTTTTCCCCTGCTGGCATCTACCTATCTCTTCTTCCATTGTCTGTGTCTCAGGGTGCTTTTTTTTTTTTTTTTTTTTGTCCAATAGACATTCTTGGTGCAATTGGAGTTCTTGGATAAATTGGTGCCACTGTAGTCTATATCTCAGGGGGGAGTTGAAATCTGAAGCTGTAGTTCTGGTGATAGAGCTTTCTACAGTCAGTATCTTAGAAAGCAGGTGCAGCTGGAGCTCTTATGGTGGGGTTTTCCAGAGGATGTGACACAACTGACAGCTGATGTTAAGGATATCTAATGATTATTTAAGACTAGTGGTAAAAATTAGTTGAGAACTTATATAAAATGGTTTAGTATGACAAATTAAAAAAATAATAGCTGCTGCTGTGGTTATTAGTGTTCTTTATCATAATTGTAATTATCATCAATCTTGCAACATTTTGTGCATTTGATATAATACATTTTCCCAAGTTTTACCCTAAACACTTAGGTGGAAGAAGAAGATGAAAAGATAGGGGCAATTGTGTTGGGGAACTGAGATGGTAATGTGTATCAACCACTTCCAAAGTGAAATATTTCTTTGCAGAGGCTCATGAGACACAGGAAGATCCTAAAAATAATAAGATTCATAGGATTACTATTCATGGTTGAGGAAGCAATAAATGACTCCTCAGTAGTCTAAGGAGATTTTTTTTGACCTGTGAGTTTCCTGTAAGTGATTCAGAGAATCCCAACATCACAGCTTACATGTGCCATTACTAGCCGTTACTGAAGTGATCTTATTTGTAATGCAGCTGTTTTTGAGTTATCTATTGTCTTGCAAGTGTGCCCAATAAACTCATTGATTTTCTAAGGTGGTCCTTTGTTGCATAATTTATTTGTCATTAGTTCTTTCTCTGGAAAGAAAATTCCCCAAGAAAATTTGACAAAACATAGGGTTGGCTTTTTAGTTGGTTTGTTTCTTGGGAAAGAAATAATAATTTATAAGGTTCAACATAACAGAAGACCCTGAAAATTTCCTTAGAGAACTCTAGTTAGATTTTTAGACAAGAATGAGGGTTTTTTTTTTTGGGGGGGGGGGGGTCAGGAAGCAGCTTTATTTATGGTGACAATACATTTTTAGATTTGTATTTAAAGGTTGAGTGAGGTTTGTGCATAGTGAAGCTTTGCATTATATGATTGTTTTTAGTTCCTTTACCTAATATTGTCACTATAGTTTAGTCAGGTATTATATGCCTAGAGAGCTTTGTCAGTGAAGCTATATGAGTGTGATAGTATAGCTATGACATTGAGGCAGAAATTTGATATGGTTGCTGGAACACTGAAGACACATTCTAGCACATTCAGTGTTTAAAAATTAACATTTAGGGCTTTGAACCATTTTCAGTTATGTTTTGCTCAAGGTGATAGATATGAGTATAATTTTATTTTTCTGGTTATGTGCATCCAGCTTTCTTAGCATCATATGCTGAAGATGCTTTCTTTTCTCAAGCTTATGTTCTTATCTTTGTAAAAAGCTGCATTTTAAGTTTGAAGTTACATTTACTCATGTTTGAGTCTTCAATTTTATTTTCTTGATCTATATGTCTGTTCTTGTTCTAGTACCATATTATGCTTATTGTATGGCTTAATAATAATATATCTTAATATCTGGAATGGTTTCCTTCCAGCATTGTTTCTTTTATTCAGCATTGCTTCAGTCTTTTGTAATTTCTTTTTTGATATTCTAGGCTGATTTTATTAAATGTGAAATATATCACCACATTTGCCTATAAATTTCATACTGACATTTTTTTAAACCAGGGAGTAATACCCTATTGTGTAAATGTACCACAAATTCTTTATCCATTCTTTGGCTGAGGAGCATTAAAGTTGTTTTCAGTTACTTGCTATTGAAATAATGCTGCTATGTATATTGTTGAGCAAGTGTCCCTGTGCTGTACATGAGCATCTTTTGGGTATATACCCAATCATGGTATTGCTCAGTATTGATAAAGGTTGATTTCCAATTTTCTAAGAAACTGCCATGCTGATTTCCAGGGTGGCTGTACAAGTTTACATTCTCATGAGGAGTGGACACATATTTTCTTTTCTTCACATACTCTCCAATATAGGTTGTCATCAGTGATTTTGATCTTAGCCATTCTGACAGGTGTAAGATGATATCACTGAGTTATATTGATTTGCATTTCCCTGATGGCTAAAGATGGTGAGCACTACCTTAAATGTCTTTCAGCCATTTTGGATTGTCTGCTGAGAGAATTCACCATTTAGATCTGTACTCAATTTTTTTCTTCATTTAGTATTCTTCATTTGTTATTTTTTTTAATAAAAATGTCTTTTAATCCATGTGCTCTCCTACTCCCCTTCCCTTCCCTCCTCCCAAAACCTTCTAGTCAGCCTTCAGCCTGCACCCCCCCTTCTCCCCATCCCATGCCCCTAAAGGTCAAGAAGTCCCAAGGTGGGCCAGCTCAGCATGGCACATCCACTCCAGGCAAATCTGATTTTCTCATCCCAAAGTCAAGACTGGGTTAGGCGTTCCTCTTCAGGGAATGGGCTCCAAGGTGCCAGCCCATGCACAAGAACACAGTTTAATTCCACCCCTCGAAACTCCACATACTTCCCACACCATTGGACAATTGCCTACCATTAGAGGGCCTAGATAGTCCTGATGGATATCCAGCTGCTATTCTTGATTCAGTGAGGTACTCAGTGCTCCAGCCAGCCATCACTTGTAGATGGAGTTTTACTTTCAAGGCGCCAGTCCAAAATTAATATTTATTAGAATATAAATTAACACTCACAATATTAGTAACAGCTTATGGTGGCACCTGAACAAGGACTGGTGGATCCAAGCGATGGAGGAGCGATGAAAGCACGATGGAAGCACGATGGATTCCGATTCTGTCTGTCCAGCAGCCAGCAGCCAGGAACCAGGAAGAGAGCTCCTCGTGTCCCAGCAGCCACTTATCAATGGGCTTGGCCACACCCCCTCCAGGGTCCCGGAAGTGTCTTCTGACCTTATCACCTGACACCTTAATCCCGCCACATCTCCCCCTTTTGTCTAAATAAAAAGGTTCTAAACTAAGATTATGTACAATAAGAATTATTATGAGTTAGTAACCGTAAATACCTATTCTTCAACCCCTTCAAGACCTGAGAAGGAAGATATATCACTTGAAAGTCAGAAGTATATGGAAGTAGTGGCTTCCAAAATTTGGGAGAGGACAGCAACACAGCTACCTGGACAATCATCCCTTGTTTTGTGCGCCGTTGGAGCATCTATCATATTGGCAACAGGCCTATGGTATCTGACAGGCCTTCTCACAAGCAGGGAAATTTTGGAGGGACTGTCTTATCCTGTCCAGGCAGGTTTCGTCAGTCTCCATCCATCAACTTGTTCCTCCAGCTTGGACACCATGTGTGCACTGTCAATAATCAAGGTAAGGACAGTTCCTTACTCAACCGGCCATTCTCTGCCAAAAGGACAAACTCCAATGGAGTATCCTCGATGCTCATACCATCTCGGGAAAGGAGCAGTGACACCAGGAGTCGTCGTGCCTCTCATGGCCGAATTTCAAATGTTAAATGCCATATTCTCCGGGTCTATGAAATGGTTGAAGATTTCTGTCTATCTATGATATTCTAACCTGTATCTGAGATGACTGGGATATGGTACCTTAAGTAATGTTGACAGTAGTTTTTATTGCCCTAAGGATTAAACCCTGTATTAAAATTAGAATATCTATACAAGAGGTGTACAATCCCTGAACAATGACTTTTAGTATGACTATCAAACATTAGCCAGGGGTATATTACCATGTAGAGTGGCCACAGCATTTTAGACATGTATATACATATATATCATCTAAACAGAGGTATATAAAACATTTTGTGCATATATCATAACTAGTGCAATCATACATTATATCTAGTATAGTTAAATGAAGGTAGTAATTGCATAGTGTACATGACAATGATGTGCAAATATTTTAAACAGAGATAGAAGTATATATAAAACAGAAATTACAGATTCAATTTTACATAATAGTTACAGATTCAGATTTATAACGAAATACAAGTTGCTTTGGTTATATAAAGCAATTTCAGATTGAACTCTGTACAAATGTACAAATTATCACAATTAAACATATAAAATGATTTTACATTTGTATCAATATACAAATACCTATGCCAATGCAAATTGTCTTTAACTTAGCCCATACATTTAGCTAAAATGGTGTATAGGTAGGCAGAACAATCTACCTTTATCTATCGTATCTATCCCCCTTCTCTTCTTCAGAAGAGATCTTTGATGCTATATTATACTTCTGTCCTCCACCCAATTTTCACTTAAAACTATTCTAACAGAATAAGAATTACCCACAACCCTCAGAACACAAAACTTATTGGGAAAGGGGGCGTAGTCTTTCATAAGGTTGCTTCCTGCTGACTTAAGGGCGATGGCATCTCTTTCGGATCCTGTAAAGGCTAAAACAATGGTTAGATCTTAATGGACTGACTATATACATTTATAACCATTCTCAGAATAGTGGTTAACTCCATCTGGAATTCTAATTAGAAGTGTGATCTGGAGATTATCATAGAGAGCTATCTTGCAGCCATTTTTGAATAGTCTATTTTCTGAAAACAATCATTGATTGGTGCGCACCAGGTTCTTGATTTTTCTAATTTTGCCTCTGTCTGTCTGTCTACCTGTCTCTTACTCTCTCTTTTATTCTTGTTTCACTAGTAGGAGTTGCTGTGTTGGGGGCCCCATCTCGGTTCCAGATTCTTTGTAGATAGCTGATAGGAGGAAATGTTATTTACAATGGAAAACTTAAGCATTGTTGATACTCAAAAAAGATATTAATATCTTATATAACTT
This sequence comes from Phyllotis vaccarum, assembly GCA_033318265.1. Classification (NCBI taxonomy): domain Eukaryota; kingdom Metazoa; phylum Chordata; class Mammalia; order Rodentia; family Cricetidae; genus Phyllotis; species Phyllotis vaccarum. Next base: position 99,765,488 of record JARWLC010000002.1, read on the forward strand.
CAGGAGATTGTATGCAGACAGGATGTTTGAAAGTTACAGAAACAGAGAGAAACGAGGTTTAAGATGAAGTCTCAATAATATTGGTCCCTAAATATTCTGTCTTCTGTCTCACACCAGGTGGCTTTTCTGATATGAGACAGAATACTTCACATTTTCTTTATCAATATGCTTGGGTTTAGAGAGGGAGAAAGCCACTTGTTCCCAATCCAAATCCAGCCCTATTAATAATCAAATCAGGACCACGCCTTCCTTTTCTTTTTTCTTTTTTTTTTTTTTGAGGTGAAGATGCAAGATGCAAAGCAGTAAATATTGAAATATTACCCAGTAGTGCATATGGGTATTAGTTGGTCTCATAGTCCGTCATGTATACTCCTTAATCATCAGTCTGTCTTCTATTGCAGATGAGTAATTAGTCTTAAAAGCAGTTGTATCCATTTTCCTGTAAAGACAAAACTGAGACCCTGCCCCAGGTTTGTTAAATGTGTTTTTCTTACCTTGTATCCATTTGTCATATCAGGGGTGAGCAATTACTTCTCCTCCTCAGGAAGGGACTCCTTTACAAAGCAGACTTTTATTAGTTTTGTCGGTACCCATATCTTTTCTTTGCCTGTTGAAACAAAAGCAAAACCCCTACCCCATCGAAGCACATATCCTGGCTTCCACTCAGAAGTCAACACATCTTTGAAGTAGATGGGTTGATTTAACTCAGAGGATTTCTCTATCACCCAATGTCTCTCAGCAGCTGATGTTCCCTTTTCATCAGCGTTAAGAAAATTTAAAGTCAATAAGGCACTGTGTAATCTCTCCCTGGGTTTTCTCATTTCTTTCTTCTGTTTATAAAGCATCTCTTTCAACGTGCGGTGAGATCTCTCCACAACTGCCTGTCCTGTGGGATTGTGTGGTATCCCCATAATATGCTTTATATTATAGTATCCAAAAATTATCTTCATTTTTCGGGGAACATAAGCTGGAGCATTGTCAGTCTTAATCTGAGTGGGAATTCCCATTATGGCCATGGCTTCCAAAAGGTGAGTTAGTACAGCATCAGCATTTTCAGAACTCAGAGCAGTTGCCCATTGCATTCCAGAGTAAGTATCGATAGTATGATGTACATATTTCATCTTTCCAAATTCTGGGAAGTGAAACACATCCATTTGCCAGATCTCATTTCTCTGTGTACCTTTAGGATTACTTCCAGCAGGTAAAGACGGTTGGTTATAGAAAGAGCAAGTGTTGCAATTCCTTACTATTTCGTTTGCTTCATTCCAAGTGATGGAAAAACTCTTTTTTAATCCTTTGCTGTTGACATGATGTTTCTCATGAAATTCTGTGGCCTCTAGCACGTTTCCTATCAGCAACTGATCTATTTTATCATTACCCTGCGCTAGAGGGCCTGGGAGACCCGTGTGCGCCCTGATATGTGTTATGTACATAGGATGTATCCTACCTCTGATGATATCCTGTAGTTGTATGAATAGTAAGGTCAATTCTGAATCATCAGGAATGAAGTCAGCAGTTTCAATATGTAAAACAACTCTTTCTGCATATTGAGAATCAGTAATTACATTGAGAGGCTCTGTGAAATCCAACAACACCATAATAATTGCATATAGTTCTGACTTCTGAACAGAGTTATAAGGGCTCTGAGCCACCTTAATTAAGTCTTCAGACTTGTAGCCAGCCTTTCCTAAATTGTTCGCATCAGTATAAAAGGTGAGGGCTCCAGAAATGGGTTTATCCTGTACCACATGAGGAAAGATCCAATTAGTTTCCTTTATAAATTGAATTCTCTTGTTTTAGGATATTTATTATTAATCTCTCCTAAAAAGTCACTACAAGCTTTTTGCCAAGGTTCACTGTCTGCCCATAATCGTTCAATTTCTTCATTAGTCAAAGGCACAACAATTTCTGCAGGGTCCTTTCCAGTCAATTGGCGAAGTCTTAATTTACCTTTAAAAATCAGATCAGCAATTTTTTCGATATATGTCTTCATCTTCTTGCTTGGTCTATGTGGCAGAAATATCCATTCTAATATAATGCTTTCTCTTTGCATTAATATTCCTGTTGGAGATTGTCTAGAGGGTAAAATAACAAGTATGCAATCCAGGTCTGGATCCACATGATCCACATGTGCTTCTTGAAGTTTCTTTTCCACCAACTCTAATTCTTTCTCAGCCTCATCAGTTAATTCTCTTGGACTATTTAAATCCTTGTCACTGTCCAAAGTCTTGAACAAATTAACTAGCTCATAGTTTTTTATACCAATCAGGGGCCGTATATGAGCGATATCTCCTAGTAACTTTTGAAAATCGTTAAGAGTCTTCAATTTATCTCTATTTAATTTTACCTTTTGTGGCCTAATTTTTTGTTAACCTATTTTATATCCTAAATAATTGATAGAATCTCCCCTCTGTACTTTTTCCAGAGCAATTTGTAGTCCCCAATCAGGCAATATTTTCTTTAGTTCTTCAAACAATGTTTCTAATGTCTTTGGGTTTGGGTCTGCCAGCAAAATATCATCCATATAATGGTAAATGATAGATTGAGGGAAGCGCTTGCACAGTATTTCTAGTGGTTGTTGTACAAAATATTGACATAAGGTGGGACTATTCAACATTCCTTGGGGAAGGACTCTCCATTGGTACCTCTTAGCTGGCCCTGAATTATTAAGAGTAGGCACTGTAAAAGCGAATTTCTCTTTGTCCTGTTCCTGTAAAGGTATGGTAAAAAAACAATCCTTCAAATCAATAACTGCAATAGGCCATCCTTTAGGTAGCAGAGAAGGCAGGGGAATACCAGATTGTAAGGAGCCCATATGCTGAATCACCTTATCAATTGCTCTTAAATCCGTTACCATCCTCCATTTTCCAGATTTTTTCTTGACAACAAAAACAGGAGAATTCCATGGACTGGTTGATTCTTTGATATGCTGAGCCTGTAACTGCTCCTGTACCAACTGTTCCAAAGCCTGAAGTTTTTCTCTTGTCAAAGGCCATTGTTGAACCCAAATAGGCTTTTCTGTTAACCATTTCAAAGGCAATGCTGTGAGTGTCCTTTGAGGTTCTGTGGTTATTGGGCAATTCTTTTGTACAACCTGAATGGCTGGCGAATTTTTTCCGTAGTACCTTAGAGCGTCATTTCTGGAAACATAATTGAGTCTCCGGTTGATATCAGAACGAGGAGGGATATTAATCTGGGTATTCCATTGCATTAGAAGGTCGCGACCCCACAGATTCACTGCTATATCAGCCATATATGGCTTCAACCATCCTTTCTAACCTTCTGGTCCTATGCATTCAAGCCATCTCACACTCTGTTTTACTTGCGATATTGTTCCAATACCCAGAAACTGGATATCTACTGCCTGTAAAGGCCATCTGGGGTGCCATGATTGGGGGGTTATGATCGAAACATCAGCCCCCGTGTCGACTAAACCCTGGATATAAATATTATCTATCCGTATCCCCAATTTTGGTCTTTGTTCATTTATCGAAGTCTGCCAAAATATTCGTTTTGTGATTCTTTTTGGAATTTCTGAGTTTTCTTTTGAATTTATATTATTATCTAATAGCATATGGTTTTCTAGATCAGGTTTTGGATGCTCTATTCGTCCTGAGAATGCTGATCTTCTCCTATGACCGGATATGATCTCACCATCCTTGAATTTGGAGTCTGATTTTTGGGGGCTTCCCGGGGGAAGCCCCGAAAGGCGTTTCCCGATGGTAGAGGGTTGCCTTCTTTATCCCTGGTAGATCTACATTCATTGGTCCAATGCTGTCCCTTGCCACACCTTCTGCATAATCCAGAAGGCAATGGCCTTCTGTTCGAATTAAACCTAGATCGGGTATTTTTTCCAAGAGTACCTTGTGCACAGTTCCGTCTTATATGGCCTTGTTTACCACAGTTGAAGCAAGTGATGTCTTGGTTCCTCACCCTAACATTAGCAACAGCTTGGCCTACCCAATTCTCCTCGTTGCCATGGAGACATTCAGCATTTATTACATATTGAATCCATTCTTCTATCGGTGCAGCTCTGATCTTTAAAGGCATTAGTATTCTTCTACATTCTGTATTAGCATTATCAAAGGCCAGAGAAAGTATTCATTGCTTCCTAACTTCTGTATCTGATATTGCTCTATGAACAGCTGTGGTGAGCCTCTGTATAAAGTTGGTATAAGGCTCTTTTAAGCCTTGTTTGACCTTAGTATAATGCTCAATTTTTTGACCTGGGTCCAAAATCTTTTCCCAAGCATTCAGTGCAGCAGTACGGCATAGCAATAAAGTATGCTCATCATAAGTAGATTGAGTCCTCACATCAGCAAACATGCCTTCACCAAGGATTTGGTCCTGAGAAGCAAAGAAACCCCTAATTTTTCCTTGTTGTTCCAAGGTCTTGGCCTCCTCTCTAAACCAGCCTCTCCACTGTAAATTCTGACTTTGGTCCAAGACAGCAGCTGTTAGCTGCATCCAATCAGTTGGTAGAATCCGATTTTGTGCTGACCATGAATTTAGAAGCTGCTTCACATAAGTAGAGTGTATACCGTGCATTGATATTGCCTCTTTAAAATCCTTGATGTCTCTCATATGTACTGGCTCATAGCTATACTCTACATATTCTGAGGATCCATCAGGTGTTATCTGTGCCTGAATAGCAGCTGGGAACAATAGTGGTGTGGAAGGGGGTAGCCCTGTTATGTTTACCACTTTGGGTAGAGTACCTCCAGTACCGTAATATCCCATTGGGGGTTGACCTGAACTGTTCTGAGCATAAGATGCATCACTACCCTTTTCCAGTATTGCAATGCGATCCTCCCATTCTTGAATTTTGGATATTACGGGTTCCCATTCCTGGATTTTGGATACTACAGGTTCCCATTCCTGGATTTTGGATACTACTGGTTTCCATTCTTGAAGTTTAGATACTATTGATTTTTCTAGAGCTTGAGTGTCCTGATGAAGCAGTCCTTCCAAAGACCTCACTGAGTCAGCAATTTTTCGATCCCCATCATTAACATAATTAATGATTTTCTTGTTCTCATCATTAATGTAGTCAACAAGTTTCTTGTTTTCATAATTTACATAGAGCCTATATTTCTCTTGTACAGTGTTATCCTTATCTACAGAGGAAGCCTTATCTGAAAGCTTGTTGTAACCAATTTCCAGAGTATCCATCCTTTTTGCCATTTTAGTGCTTGACAGTTCCACATCACATACCTTGGACAGTAACTGTCGATTTACATTTTGCACCTGTTTAACCTCATCTGCCACTGTAGAGTTCGATAGTTCCATAATACATAATCTGGACAATAATTGTTGGTTTCCATTTGACAACTCTGTCATCATCCTCTTATTTTTAAAAATAAAATAGAGAAATAACCCAAAAAATAATAGGACTGGGGTATTGAATCCTTCAAGATATTCATTTAAAAATTTATCAACCACCATGGCAAAATATGACCTAAACTCTTCAAAAGAATAATAGTCAGCCATTGTGTCAATTCAGATGTAATTACGCTGTTTAGTATACAGGTGTCACAGTTTCATTCAATTTCCTACCCACTGTATGGTAGATGCAAAGACTCTCAGCAGCAGAAAGCTGCGGGCTGAAAACCGAGTGCTGCAGGGGGCTGAAAGCAGAGCCAAATGCTGTAGTAGGCTGGCGAGTTGAAAACCGGTCCTGCGCACTGAACGGAAGTCTTGCGTCTGCGCACTGAGTTGATCTCGGTCTTGCGCTGAAATCTTGCCCCCAGGCAATGAGCCGAAAACCCCCGCCTACACACTGGATCAGCTGGCTGGAAACCGTGCCCGGCTAGCAAGAGGGAGCTTTAAGCCCAAGTGAACAGTCTGTATGTCCCCTGGCTTCTTACAGTTTAGGGCACAGGGCCGAGGACGTTGGGCACCAGATGTAGACAGAGTTTTACTTTCAAGGCGCCAGTCCAAAATTAATATTTATTAGAATATAAATTAACACTCACAATATTAGTAACAGCTTATGGTGGCACCTGAACAAGGACTGGTGGATCCAAGCGATGGAGGAGTGATGAAAGCACGATGGAAGCACAATGGATTCCGATTCTGTCTGTCCAGCAGCCAGGAACCAGGAAGAGAGCTCCTCGTGTCCCAGCAGCCACTTATCAATGGGCTTGGCCACACCCCCTCCAGGGTCCCGGAAGTGTCTTCTGACCTTATCACCTGACACCTTAATCCCGCCACAATCACTGTGGAAATTTTCCTCATAATTCTTATCTCTTTCCTCATACAAACTCTCCTCTCCTGCTTTCAGCTGGGTCAGGAGCTTTGCCCAGTGCTCAGCCATGAATTTTTGCCTCCAGCTCTATTCTTTGTTGAATGTAGCTTCTGTGATGACACTTAGGGTGGTTATTCATTTGATTATAGGGGAAGTCCTGCTTAGGCACCCCCTCAGTATTGGCTGGAGACCTAACCAGGAACATCCTGTGAGTTCTTGGAGGTTTCCCTAGCACCCGGTCTCTTTCCAACCCCACATTGACTTCCTCTATTATGATGATCATCTCTTTTTTTCTCCCTTTTTGTTACTCCTCCCACTCAACCATTTCCTTTCATGATTTGTTCCCAACTCTTCTTGGTTGCAACCTGTTGTGATCCCAATTTGCTAATATGATTTTCTCTTCCCAGGGGAATTTCTGTATGTCTTTCTTAGGTTCCTTCTGATCCCAAACTGTTCAGGGGTTGTGGTTTTCAGCATGAGTATTCTTTTCTTTTTCTAAAATCCACTTATGAGTGAGTACATCTCATGCCTCTCTTTCTGGGCTTGGGATACCTTGCTCAGGAGGATATATGTACCATAGTTTGTTAATTCATTCTTCAGTTGAGGGGCATATAGGTTGTTTCCAGGCTTTTGCTATTATGAATCATGCTTATATTAACATAGTTGAGCTAATGCCTTTGGGGTACGGATGTGCGTCCTTTGAGTATATACCCAAAGTGGTATTACTAGATCCTTGAGAAGATGGATTCTCAGTTTTTTGAGGAACTGCCATACTGCATTCCATAGTATCTGTACAAGATTAAACTCCCACCAATAATGTAGGAGTATTCCCCTTGCTCTGCATCCTCTCCAGCATAGGCTATTTGTGTTTTGGATCTTAGCCATTCTCCCAGGTGTAAGGTGGTATCTCAAAATTGTTTTGATTTGCATTTCTATGATGGCTAAAGATGTTGAGCAAATTTTTAAGTGTCTTTTAGCCATTTGCTCGGGATCTCTACTTTTGAATATTTTGGACAGTCACATAAGTAAAATGTTTGATTCAAGCAATTTCAAAGATTTCAGAAGTATTAAATCATCTTTTCTACTGGGCAAGGTAATTCTCCCCAATAATTGAGGCTTTAAGGTCCAAACCCCAGTAGTAGGACATAGGTATCCTGTATAATGGGCCCTATAACAATAGGGCTCAAAGGGGTACAGATCTTTGACTATCCAAGGGCATTGGTAGCTCATGTTAGTTTTCCCAAATCTGGACTATAGTTTTTAAATGCTCTAGGAACCAATTTTTTTTGTGAGGGAGTGGAGAAATCATGGCAGAAATAGAAGAGGGCTTCCACTTTAATTTCCTCATAAAGGGAATGACAAACTTCATGGGATAAGGTTTTTTGGGAACTATTGACACCTTTGGGATATAATTTCTTTAGGATACATGTTCAGGCACTTGTCTTGAGTTGATATGTAGGTAAACTCTATGCCCTATTTTTTATTAAGGGTTTTTCATGTCAAGAATGATGAAGCTAACAGGATTTTATGTCCTCAAATGACAGTTTGATCTAGTGACATATTTCTAGATTTTGGGTGTTGTACTCTGCCAACTGCCCCAGGAATCACAAGTTTATAAAAGCAGATGTGTTCCTCATCAGTGCTGCATATATCCCAACAAATAGATGTAGACAGTTCACATATTTAATTGTAATTGAACCTCTTTTTTCTTTCCCAAAATAAGCTTCCACATTATAGAGTACCTGTACGTTGAGTGACAATATATGTCCAGGTTTCATCCATGGTCACATGTTCATCAAAAGACAATAGTAGTAGATGTTTTGGGTTAATGATTTGGGCAAAAGTTATGAACATCTCTTCTAATATGCCCTCTGAATCTCTAGACATTTTTTACCTGAATGGTACTGTGGATCAAGCTAACAGATAGAATAAATAATTTTATTGCATCTGTAAATTTTTCCTTGTCAAAATAGTTGTATATGTTAGAAAAAGGCTTTATATGCTAAGGCCAGGCTGTGCTGTGTGTATGCATTGGTCATAAGAGCAGGATTCAAACATTTGCTCAAGTATGTTCATAACATCATTATTCATAATAGCAAGAACCTGGAAACAACCCAAAAGATCCTCTACTGAAGAATGAACAAAATAATGTGATACATTTACACAATGGAGTATTACTCAGTGGAAAAAACAATGGTGTCTTTAATAAATGGATGGAACTAGAAAAAAAATTATCTTGTGGTAAACAAGGCTACAGTCTATAACCCAAGAGAAGCTAAGTAACAAGTAGTACATGAAGAGACACATCAATAAATCCCCCTGGAAAAGGAAAATAGATAAGATCCCTGTCACACGAATAAATGAGACTCAGGGATAGATCTCTGAAGAAGTTGGAGATATTAGAGAGAATAAACACCACAGTCAAATCTCACCCAGCTGTCTTCCAGCTTCCTCAGCCTCACTTCCCTTCACTTGGCTTCCCCTTTCCCCTGTTTCTATCCTGTCTTAAATACCCTTTTGGTAAATTAAGGCATGGCCCACCACTGCCTGCTTGGGAGCCTGGAATTCCTTCTATAATCTAAAATGACCTCGACTCAGATGGGATTAAGGGCATAGGTCACCACTCCCAGGATACTCCCTGTGCTGGGATTAAAGGTTTGAATCACCACTCTCTGATTCTCCTAGACTGACTGTGGCTAGAGCTCTAGAACTTCTGGAGCTTTCACTAACTTCCCACATAGACTGTGAATAGATTCCCTCTGATATCTCTGAAACTTCTGAAGCTTTTATTGAATCCCCACAGATCTCCTGAGTAAACTGAGAGTGTATTGTGGGGAGGGGATGTGGGTAGATAACAGGAGAACATGAGGAAACAGGATGGTAGAGCTAGAGGAGGAACAGAGAGGAAGAGCAAGGAAATAGATATCTTGATAGAGGGAACCATTATGTTGTTAGATAAAAATCTGGTACTAGGAAAGTTACCAGGAATCCACAAGTATGACCCCTCCTAAGACTCTAAGCAATAATGGTAGGAGTGCCTGAACTGGCCTTTCTCTCTAATCAGATTGATGACCACCCTAATTGTTATTATAGAACCTTCATACAACAACTGATAAAAGCAGATGCAGAGATCTATAGTTATGCAATGAATTAAGCTCCCAGTGTCCAGTCAAAGGAGTCAAAATCATGATGGGGAAACCCAAAGAGAAAGTTAACCTGAGCTACTCTGACTGGGAGGTCATTGACTCTGGACTAACAGCTGGGGAACCTGCATAGTACCAGACTAAGCTCTCTGATTGTGAGTGACAGTTGTGTGGTTTGGGCAGTATGTGGGGCCACTGGCAATGGGACCAGGATTTATCTCTAGGGCATGGACTGTTTTTTTGGAGCCCATTTCCTTTAGAGGATGGCCTTGCTTAGGCTTGATACAGGGGTAAGGGGAGAGGCTTGGTCCTGTCTCAACTTGATATGCCAGACTTTTTTTTGACACTCCATGGGAAGCCTTACCCTCTTTAAGGAGTATATGGGGAATTTTGGGAGTGGGGAGGAGAAGAAAAAGTGGAGGGGGTGGAGGGGAAACTTTGGTGGTATGTACAAAGAAAAAACTTTTAAATAAAAATTTATTTTAAAAAGAGTAGGATTCTGAAGCCATAGAAGGAGCCATATTAATAGCAAAAAGCAGTAGTTATTCATCTACTGTTCATAAACCTGTTCAGAAAAGGTAAAAGAGTACTAATAAGAACACTTCACTGTGAGTCTGGCTGCCTGAATCCATTTATGCAAACCTAGATCAAGAACTACAGCATTGAATATAGCAGCACTGGTAGCAATGTATCAAAATAGGAAAACAAATATAGAAAATAAAAACTGCATACATCTCATTGTGTGGCCTACTTCTTAAACTTATAGTAAAGCAGGTCATCTGGGGCCTCCAGAGTCCCAGCTCTCTTTGTCTGAATGATCAGTATGCATTGTGTTGATCCTTCAAGAGTACACTGCCACTTGCAAGAAGCTCTGCTATAGTAAATCCAAAGGACCACCTCAGCTACTTTCAGTACAATGTGTGTGTGTGTTGGGGATGAGAGGGAATGACAATGAATAGACATCTTTGAAGAGGTATAGTAAGAGGTTTCTGGCCTGGACTTTTGTGCCTAGCCTCAAGGTTTAGGCCTACAGACCCACAAACCCTCAGAGACACACAGATGTTTCCAATAGTTTTAGGCTGATCGGCCTAAGGCCCAGGTATACAACTTGCTAACTCTTTACCTCTTAAACGAACCCATGTCTCTTATCCTGTTCAGCCATGAGGCTCAGTACCTTTTCTCACAGCAGCATGGGTGTCCTCTGATGTATAAAAGCTTCTTCTGGCTTCTCTCTGGCTTTCTGTTCTGTGCTTCCTGTTATCAGAGTTTTCTTAGTCTGGTAGCCCACCCACACTTCCTGTCTGCTTTTGACCAATCAGCACTTTTTATTAAACCAGTGGGTGGGATAACTATTTACAATGGAACTACATAATCTCCCACAAAGAGGCTTTTAGGACTGTAAATATTTTTATCCATACTCTATCTCCTGGTTTAAATGGTAGGCATCTGTAGTTAAACTCACACATAGATGTTTCTTAAACCAAAGATGTATAGTGGGCAGGCCTAAATCAAGAGTAATGTTGTATAACCCTTAAATCCCACCACTACCATGTACCTCTGACAGTGGAGAGGATAACTGTAGATAATGTCATAAGGAGATAATCCCTTTTGTCTATTAAGACTAGACATCATATTTAATAAAGCAACTGGCAACAACTGATCCTATTATGGGTGAGTTTCCTGACATACTTTGCTTAGTAACAATTTAAAGTCTGGGTTTTTTCTCTAACTTCCCAGATCTATGAGGATGCTACACTTTCTCTAACTTCCAGTTTTAACCTGTTTGCCAGCATTGCACTATCTTAGCCAGGAAAGCTGGCCTCCTATTTTATCCTTTGGTGACTGGGAAATGATTTCCTTTTAGAATATCTTTTTTCCCCTTGTAATACTGATATTTGGTATTTTTCTGCTGGAGCTGTGAAACCAAAGGCACACAAAAGACCACACCAAAGTCTATAATTGGTTCCAGTATGTATCCATCTGTTACTTTTTCTAAGAAAAAAGGGATTTGGCACATCTGCCAATTAGTGCTGATGTTGCTTGTTACAGTGTCAAAGGCTAAAGTAAGTAAATACATTTCCTCAGCTCTAGTCTTTAGACCACTGTTTCTAGCCTCTCAAGGCCAGTGCTCTTTACGGACTGAAGAAATCCCACAAACTCATTATTGAACACCCATGTATAAATCTGAGTCCTAAGGCAACAGTAGCCTCCCCCCCCCTTTTTTTTTCAATAATGGAGTGGCCAGAGAAGAAAATAATCTCAGCCATCCAGCAGTGATGACACCAAGGAAAATAAACTGTCAAAATAAACTCTGTGGAACTGTGAGTGAAATTAAACCTTTCCATTGTTTACCTAATAGTTGTTGCCATCAACAAAAAGAAATAGTATCCAAATACTAAGCAAAGGGCCCATCCATGGTAGTCCTAAAGAGAAGTGCATGCCTTTAAATACCAGCTCAGATTAAAGAGGGCAGATGAGCCTCAGCAAGTCCATGAAGCCAAGGGCAGTGGTGGGTTTGTACTTCTGAACCTCCTTCATCCACACAGAGAAAAGAAAAGTGTTGTCCAGTCAGTGGTCTCTGAATCCCATGTATGCGGACAAGTTTCCAGGTGGATGTGCTTTGTAGCATGAATTCTGGTCGTAATAAAGGAAACTCCGAGATATTAGGGAAAAGCTGGAATATTGAAGAAAGCAAACAGACTGAAATAACAAAAAAATCCTGTTTGACTCTTTCCAACTTAGCTCTCTAGTGACATGATAGCTGTTTGTCCACCAAGCTGTAACCACCACCCCTCACCTCTCCCTAAGGCCCCTGAAACTGAGTTTCACAGAGTTTCAGTGACTGTCTGCTCAAGGACTCAGAGTCTTGGGAAAAGCTTTGTTTACAGGATTTCCAAGCTGCATGCAGGATGTGCAGTCTAAACAAAGCTTGCTTCTTGCATTCTTGGGACGCATTGCCTGGTCAGTCTGATCTGCACACATAGTAACTCAGGCAAGACCACCCTGAATAACCATGAGAACCATTGCAACTTCCCCCTCCCCTACCTAGAGTGCTGTACAAAAATTATACCCTGAGAGCATTCGGGGCTCTTGGCTATTTTCTTTCCTTGAGCCCATTTGCAGATGTAATAAACTTTTTCTTTTCATCTTGCAAGAAATCTGGGTCTGGGGTCTTCTTTGTTCTGGCCAATAACACAGACCACAGTTGAATCTCACCCAGCTATCTTCTAGCTTCCTCAGTGTCACTCCTCACCACTTCTACTGAATAATGTCTTCCTGGGCTTGCCTTAACTACCTTCTTCACCCAGTTGTTTCATATCCATGTTAAGATTAAAGGTGTGGGCTACTACTATCTGGTAGTTAGCACGTGAACTCACAGAAACACAGAAAGATCCCTGTCTCTGGATTTATGGGATTTAAGGCATGGAACTATGACTGCCTGCCTGGGAGCCTGGAACTCCCTCTGTAAACAAAGCTGGCCTCAAATTCAGATCTGCTGGGTTTAAAGGCATAGGTTACCACTCCTAGTCTTTCCCTTTGCTGGGATTAAAGGTGGGAGTTATCACTCTCTGATCCTCCTGAATTGACTGTGGGTGGATCTCTTCTCTGATATTCCAGACTGGCTTTATTAAATATATAACGTAGCACCACAGTGCTTGAATGGGATTAATCCCAATGATTACTGCTTAATTTTTTCTTCTGACAAATATATTTATTTTATTTGATATGTGTGGTAACAAGCAAGTTCATTTGGGAACTTAAATTAAGAAAATCTAGGCAATCCTGGGGTGCATTTTCTTGATTGATGATTGATAGAGGAAGGCCCCTTTCACTGTTCTACACCTGAGCAGGTGATCCTGAGTGCTTTGGGAAAGCCAGCTAAGTAGCTGTGAGGAGCAGGCCAATAAGTATCACTTTTCCATGGTCTCTATATCAATCAGCTCCTGCCTCTGGTTCCTACAGTTTCTACTCTGAGTTCCTGCCTGACTTCCTTTGGTGAAGAACTGTGATATGGAACTGTAAGTGTAAACAAAACTTTCTTCCCAAGTTCATTTTAGTTATGGTGTTTGTAATAGTTTGAATAAGAATGGACCTTGTAGGCTCTTATCTTTGAAAGTTTAGTCATCAGTCTTAATTAGGAGGGATTAGGAGGTGTGGCCTTGTTGGAGGACTTGTCTCACTTAGGCATGGACTTTGAGCTTTTTTTTTTTTTTAATGGAAAATATTTTTATTATTTTTTTCTTTTTATCACCTCCCCCCTTAACTCTCCAGATAAAGCAAGTAATCCCAAGATGAGCCAATTCAGTCTAGTATATCCAATTAAGGAAAGACTGAGTCCCTCACCCAAGTATCAAGGCTGAGAAAGGTGTTTTCCCACTAGGCATGAGCTTCAAGGAGTCAGGTCATGGACAAGGGATAGATGCTGGTCCTATTGCAAGACCTACAGAGACTACCCACATCTTTTGACTGTTGTCTACATTTGGGGGGGGTGGGGTGGGGTCTGAATCTGTTACATAAAGGTTCGTCAGCTGGCATTTCAGAGTCTGAAAGCTTCCAAATCATAGGACTGACTACTCAGTGATAGTTTAGTGACATCACACATAATATACTTATATAATTCTCTAATGTGTGGACTTTCATGCACTATCAGTTCCATGATGTATGTACTTTTTCATCACTGCCATATTTAGAATTGATTGTGTGCCTAACTCTGAGGAAAAAAATAATACATTCTTTGGTCAACCATTTTAGTAAATAATTTAGACTTACCTTCCAAATAGTATAATTCTCATTGATCTTGCCTTGAATCGGGGGCCTTCAGATTTAGAATTTAGAGCTTTTTTTTTTCAGTCATGTGGTTAAGGCAATGGTTATTTGCAAATACAAAAATGGAAGCAGAACTTGTATTTGCAGCTGAACTGAAAACCCTGGCAGAGTTTTTAAGGCACTAAAAACTCTTCCAGAACAGTTAGCCTGACAATGAGTAATATTCAGATTGATGTGAAAATTAGAAAACTGTCAGATGAACCTGCAAGAGGGAAATTGGATTTCTAGAGAGATGAATATATGATGTTCTGAAGCTGGATACAGTTCATAAGATGCAAACACATGCAGAGGAGTCTGAACCCTCCCTCACTTGAAGTGGGCAAATAAGTTTTGTGTGCCTATTATTTATGAGCAGAATATGAGCATTCTATAGTCCTGGTGTATAATATAAAAGTAGATAGGTTCTGTATCAAGAAATGATGTGTTCAAAATGAAAGACATACTGTTAAATGTCTCAGGTGTTTGTTAATACACTTTGCTCCTTAACAGAATAAAATGGGTATTATCTCAGCAGATTCTATTTTACTATAGTTGTGTGTGTGTGTGTGTGTGTGTGTGTGTGTGTGTGTGTGTGTGTGTGTGTGTGTGTGTGTGTGTGTGTGTGTTGGAGGTGTCTTTGCCAGCCAGACTTTCAGTTTCTCAGAGGCAGCTAAGTACAAAGCAAACCTGGGGAAAACAGAGATACCAAGGGATTGTAGAAAGGAATGGTGTGCTCACAGAGACAGCAGTTTATCCAGCAGAATGCCTTCTAAAGTCCTAAAGGAGGCTGTTACCCTACTGTTCCCTATGTTATTAGCTTGTTGCCAATCTTATTTTGTCACTCTTATTTTGCACATTTTTGAAAACTAGGAATGGCTTTTGTTTTCATGAGCTGTAACTTTATTCTGGACCTCACAGTAGATGGGAAGGTAGCATACTCATTTTTTCTGAGGAGTCTCAGAACAGTTGCATCCTTCAAGCAGCTTTGGGGAAAAATGACTGCACTTCTGAAAGTTCATGCTCAAATAATATAAACCCATTATTACTCTTCCAGCCAGCAAGTCTTAACCACTGCCTAATTGATGAGTTTGAATGTTTTTCTTGGGTCAAACATAACCATCTTAAACTTATGACCCTTTAAGTGATAAATGAAAAATTGTTATCAGGTCAATAGTAAGCAACACTTGCGTACATTTAATCTCCATACATTAGTGTTTTTCAATGCTATATTGTTCTTCACACTTCTGCCATACCAAACTAATTTTCTCATAAAGAGGAACCTATTTGTTATTGGAGTTATTGGTGGGAAACTATAAAGATCACATACTCAAGAATTTTAGAAGTCTAGTATTCTTTCTCTTCGATGTAAGCACCATAACACCTAGACTTGCTCTAAGTTTAGAATTGAAAGAATTAATTAGTTTATATTCTCAAATGATGGTGTAATGATTTCTCTACCAAATGGAAGACAATTATAATATACTGGCAAAAGAAATGGTTCTTTTATTGGGCACTTGAACTAATATGCATGTGTTGCTAAAATTCCTTCCTAGGGGAGGTGTAAATAATGTCTGTCCCTCCTCCTGGGAGGGAAGTTAGATGGTTTCTCTTGAAGGCAGACCAATAGGGGAAGGGGCCATGACTAGGTAATAAAGACAGAAGCAGAACTCCTAAAGATGGAAGTGGTTTGACTTAGATTATGGTCCTATATAACGCAAAGTAAGACGACTTCTCTGTAGCAAGACAAGTAAGTACCTTCATTACCAGTAGGCTTCCCTTCATCTCATGGCCTACATTTAGCCCTCATAATTACTCAACATTACAAGGAAAGCTGTAAAAATTGGAGATTGCTAACTTGGTTGAGTGAAATTATAGCCTAACTCTCTAAGGCTGTTTCATGTGTGTGTGTGTGTGTGTGTGTGTGTGTGTGTGTGTGTGTGTGTGTGTGTGTGTGTACACATATATACATATATGTATATATATA
Source organism: Phyllotis vaccarum (assembly GCA_033318265.1). Lineage (NCBI taxonomy): Eukaryota > Metazoa > Chordata > Mammalia > Rodentia > Cricetidae > Phyllotis > Phyllotis vaccarum. The sequence goes on from JARWLC010000002.1 coordinate 99,781,668, forward strand.
CATATATATATATATATATATACATAAATTTAAAAATATATATTAAAAGGCCAGGGTTCTATTCTGAAAAATACAAAATGCCAGAAAAACAATTCTCAGTGTTTGCCATATCAGTGGACCTTCCCTCACATGAACAAGGAATAAGCACAAATTTAAAAACAGATGTGTATATTTAGATATTTCTATAAATTCTAAGCCTCAGATTAAGTGTCTGAGACACATCAGATCTCAAGTACTTCGTTCTCTTCTTTCAGCTGCTACATGACTATTAAGCAACCTCTGCCTCATTCTGCCTTCTACTTCTCAAAAGGCTTCTTTAGTGGTAGACAGGAGAGTTATTTCTCCATCACTTGGAAGAGTATCTCAGAGAAGTTATAAGAGTGAATGGTTTGTATTGAAATGAGACTTTGAGTTCTAGTTTTAAACTACTATAGAAGTGCAAGAGTCTGTAGTTTATTAGCCAGGTCTAGTATGTGTGTGATGGTTGTATGAAAGCATTTTCTTTGGTAGACACTATTTTTCCTCTCAGTTCCTCAACCAGGTTAACAAATCTATGTTTTCCTGATGTCTACTGCTGGAGAAAACATTTAAGCACTTACATATGCAAGGTTTCTGCTCTTTTCTGATTTTTACCTCTTCTGCTATCAGCCATCTTGATTTGCATTTTCAGAGAAATTTAACTGCTAAAATCTAACCCTAGGGATTGGCCACCATGCTCCGAAGATCTATAATAGTACCAAGCTTAACTGTGCTCGTTTTTGGATTTTTAGGTAGGGACTCAGTTATATGGATTTCCAGTAGTGAAGCCTTTGGAGGCAGAGTTGGTGGAAAGCTGTTATCTAATGTAAAATGTGGGGAGCTTGAGAGGCCTTGAGTGAATGTGTATTAGACAAGAAACAATGCCTCAGATCCATGAGAATTGGCAAAATCTGTTTACTGGCTTATTTCAGATACTTTCTTAGAGCACATAACCACTGGCCAAATAATGACACCACCCATAATGAACTGAACCTTCCAACATCAATCATGTATCAAGAAAATGTGCTTGTCTTCAGGAAAATCTTACAGTGTATTTTCTCAGTAGTGCTTTTTTTTTTTTTCCCCAATGACTCTAGTTTGTGCCAAGTTGCTATAAAACTAACCAGCCTACTTAGATCAGGAGAAAATGATTGAGCTATCTCTATCTAGGACAGCAGCAACAAAGTTAGCAGTAACACTCTGTGGTCAGATTCAGGGTTTTATTTCTAGTATGTGGGCTGTGATGCTGAATCTAATTGTGCTCCAAGAACCAATCTATACATTTTCTTCTTGACTGTGAAGTCTCTAACCCCAATTAAATGGCTCTGAGCACCTGAAAATTTTATGAAATTTACATCCTCGAATATTTCTCCATCCATTTTCTTTCTTTAAATCCATTCTTTCTCTTTTTCTCCCTCTCTGCCAAAACCAGTGAGACATATAATGAGGACAGGTTCTCTACTGTTCTCAAGCACATGCCCTCTATGCCTCACCCCCAAAAATGTTTGTTCATTTTAGATACGCCCTAAAAGTTGAGGACTTTTGAAGACTGGCTCACATATTAGAATCCATTCCCTTTTAGCACATATTACTGAATAATGAACCCTGGACACTTTGACTCCAAAAGTAATATATGTCAAAGTAGTTTATAAATGAGTAGATAAGTAACCATAAGCAGATAATATAAATAACTAGTGGATACTCTTTATCAAAATAGAAAAAATAGTACTTTTAGGAATGTCTTGAAATTTTACCAGATATTTAAGATTTGGGTATTTCTGTTAATAAAACTATCCACAGAAGAGATATGAAAGTTATACGTAGCACAATATGCAGACATAAAGATACAATATTTAGTATTTAAGAAAAGTTATTACATTAGAGAGCCATAGTAAACTGCAATGGTGACCATGGGTTCTGGTAAACTTTTATGCAGCCCTATCATGCATGTTTATATGCATAGAATTTGCAGTGGGTGAAGGACTTTCTGAATAATTACAAGAATACAAATCTTAACCATCTAATTTTGGCTTCTCCTAAAGAGCCCAGAGTTTCATACCTAATTTACTTTTTACCATGACTAAGGAAATGTGTCTGTAACTATTTAATCTTTAACTTCATCAAAGACCCAGAGAAGAATATAAGTTAACAGGAAATATAAAGTGAACAATTTCCAAAACTAAGAAATGACAGAGCTAGTTGGCTGCCTAGACAGTTATTCAAAGTTCCTCTCTAACATTGGAGCATCCATCATCAGCCTACAGGCCTTGAGTATCTGACTTTTCTTTTTTTTTTTGGAATTATTTTCTTTAAAAAGTTTCTTCCATATTTACTACTGCTATCTCTCCCTTCTCTCCTTCCAATCCTTCCCAGACCTTCTTCGGCCTTCCCCACTCCATCCCCCCCATCACTTAGGCAAGGAGTCTTAAGGTGGGTCAGTCAGTCTGGCATATCCAGTTGAGGTAGGACTGAATCCCTCATCCTAGTATTAAGACTAGTTTAGGTGTTCCTCTGTAGGAAATGGGCTCTGAGATGTCAGTTAATGCACCAGAAACGTAATCTGATCCTACTGCAAGAGGATCCATAAATTGCCCATGTTATTTGACAGTTCTATACCTTTGGAGGGTCTAGTTGCTTTTCATGAAGTTTCCTCAGCAATTGTTTCTGAGTCAGTGAGCTCCCAATAGTTTCAGGCAGCCACTTCTGTAGGTCTCTGCCTCATGATCCTGATCCCTTTGCTCATATACTCTCTCCTATGTCTCTTAAGCTGAAACTGGAGCTCAACCTGGTGTTTAGCTATGGATCTCTGCTTCTCTGACAGACTTTTCTGTGAAGTGAGAATTTTAAAGGACTATCCCCCACTTGTATCGGCAAAGTTCAACAACTGCTTTTTTTTGCCTCTTGCTTGTCCAGTTTGGATAGCATATTGTTAGATGTCAAGGCAAGGGCAGTTTCTTAACCATTGGCTAACTTTTGCCACAAAGAACACAAGCTCTATATGGAGTTTCTTCTATGTCCATCATCTTCTTTGAAGTAGATTACTGCTGTCAAGAACAGATATGTCTCATTGTCATAAAAAGCCTTATATTGTTAAAATATCTTACACGCCACATTCTGTAGGTCATTGAACTGTTTGAAGACCATGTATCTTTTAAAATATATCATTTAACCTTGAAAATATACCCAATATGCCTACAATTTTGATTATTGTAGATGATTAGCTACTAACATGTATTTCTTAATTATACATTACATTTAAAATGATCTGAATAAGTACAATACCCCATGTCTGAGGGAGATATTTCAAAGGACTTTCTCAGGGCTAGAACAGTGATACTATTTACTTTCCAGGAGTCCCTTTGCCACCAGACTCCTACATTTTTAGGGATAAATACCTTGGTAAAAAAAAGTGTTAGGTAATGTCTTTGTGCCTGGGTTTAGTGCCCATGTAAACACTTGTACAATATAGGCATTCTTCCTATTCTATTTAGCCATGGTTATTAAAATGACAGTTGTAAAGTGTGGAGATGTTTTGTTGTAGGAATAAAGGAAACTCTGGGAAAGGTAGAAATTTCAGAGAAGAAACACCACAGTCAGATCTCACCCAGCTGTCTTCTAGCTTCCTCAGCCTCACTCCTCCTGGCTTTCTATGGTGGCCTTAAATACTTCAGTTAAGGTGTGGAACCACCACTGCCTGCCTTGGAGCCTAGAACTCCTTCTGTAAATTAAGATGACCTCAAACTCAAATTGGATTAAGGGCGTAGGTCACCACTCCCAGGATATACCCTGGTGTTAGGTACCACTGTCTGATCTTCCAAGACTGACTGTAGATTCCTCTGATATCTCTGGCTTTTAAAAAAATTCTATTTGAAAATATCCCCACAGTAAACTTTTTGAAAAATCAAATATTGGTTTTAGATAGACCTTGGATAGACAGATAGTGTGGTCCTAATTCTTTTTCATTGTTTGGAGAATAAGTAGGTCTCTTTAAACTTTTCTTCAGTCTCCCTTTCTCTTATTTTTTCTTCCAACATGGCAGTACATTTGGTTTTCTTAATAGCCAAAAACAATACTATGATTTTTTAAAGACATCTTCCATACAATGGATATAAGTTATCCAGAAAACCTGGGTCCACTGCTGCTGAGACTCTTCATTGCTTTCATTGTGTTAATGATTTTTCATCATGCTGCTTGTCATATGAAGATTAATTTACAAACCTGAATGCCCAGCCTTCTTCCAGTGGTCTTGCTGCTTTGTCTCAGCTGGGTTTACAGCAGGGCAGGACATTTTCTCTTCATTATCATGTTGTCATTCAGTTTTCCCTTGTCTGAGTTCAGGTCACCAGGTGGATGGGGAAGCTGAGTGCAGAGACTGAAGTGCTAATTGGGAGAAAGTGTTCAAGCATGGACCCTGTATGCCCTCTGTCTCCACCAAAAATGCTGACTGTGAGAGCCCATCTTCCTCTTACTGCTGAGTTTATTTGGATTTCTATGCTTCTGTTTTATGGGTAGGTAGAATCTAAGTTTTTTGACTTGTGGAACTAAATGCTTCCAGGGAGAAGAAAATTAATCAATCACTATGTCTGTGCAGGAGCTTCTTATGAAAAGAAAGACATATTCTCTCATTTGAAAATTGTTTTAAAGAGTAAGGCATACCATACCAATCAATTTGGTATAAAAAATTCGTTCTTCTTGAACAAATACTATTATAACTCATTAAATATTCAGTTGCTTGTGATAATTTAAACATTTAATGTATCTTAAAGGCCTTATGAAACCTGACATTGTGAGCTTTGAGCCTCTGTGATGGGCTCTACTTTGTGAAATTAGCAGCACGAAAAACCTGTTTCTCAGGTTTTCCTCTTGCTGTACTTCTGGGCTTTGGTTGACTTTAGATGGAGGAGCAATGTAGAACAGAGATAGCAAATCTTTTCTGAAACTTATATTGGAGCCCTAGAACTCCCTTTCAGTCTATCCCTTTCAATCTGCTGTCTCTATAGATTGGGAGAAGCTGCCATAAGATACAAGCTCCCACATTAACCTCATAAAGATAGTGATCTTCTAAGCTCTCTATTCCTTTAATCTAAATATTTAGAAATGAGAAGATCAGATAGATGGATCAGTGATTAAAAGCACTTGCTACTTTTCCAGTTTATTATAGATATGCAAAAGAGCATAGTCAAAAGCAGAGAGAGTTCAGAGTAGACATGGCCAGGCTGAACTGGGCAATATGGAGAGAGCAGTATGGAAAAGGAGAAAGGAGAGGGGGTAATCAGGTGTGGCATTCAGTATGCCAAAGGTACAAAATGGGTAGGTAACTAAAATGCTTGAATTTTATAGAGGAGAGCTTCTGGTTGAAAGGCAGGGTATTTCAGCCATTCCATGTAACAGTTAGGTACAGAGAGATGCTGGAAAAACCTGGCAACCAGACACACTTTGATGTTAAATAGGTACCTCAACCATTTGTCCCAAGTTTAAAAGTTAACAGATATAACATTTAAAACGTGAAAAATATTTTTTTTAAAGATAAGATAGTGATTTATCTCTGAATTCTGATTTCCAGATTCTTCAATATTTTCCCTTTTGGCCCACCAAAGCAGGTGTGTGTATCTTTATGGCAAGTGTTAAAAAAGTGTCTGCCTGTCTAGTGAGTCAAGTTTTTCTCATAGATTTCTGTTTCTCCTCTAATCTTCTGCCTTATCTTCAGCTTTTTCTTTCTGACCACTAGGATGTCTAAATCCACTGCTAGAAACAGAGCAAAGTTATTCAGGGAGTTGCAGAGAATAAGAGGGAGGGGGATAGAGAGGAGAGAGAGAGAGATATTCACACCTAGGGGCATGCATACCCTCTGTATGTGGTGTTGTGCTGGTGCCATGTTTGGTTTACCATGTGGCCGCTATGTGCCATGAATCATAACACCTGCTACTGACTTCTTTAGCACCCTTACCTTGTTCCCATGACCTTGGCCTTCTCTTATTTTGCCCATGGTTTTGTGGTATCTAATTTGTATAAATCTTCTCTTCCCATTTTACTTAAATGGCATTGATTTGGGAGCTGATAAAATCTGAACCATCTTAAGACACAGTTGAAGACGTAAATGACAGTCAGGAAGCTAATACTGGATATTGGTGTAAGACAGTCAGTATTTAGAAGACACAGGTCCACATGTTCACAGACAGTGCTAGAGAAACCAGGAATGTTACTCTCATAAGCTTTTGTCTTTAGTGGAAGAGATTTACATCTCTTTTCCACAAAGAAGGCTGGGTGTGTATGTTGTCTAATGGCTTTGTAATCTTTTGCTTTCTGTAGAGCCAGGCCTTACCTGAATCACCCATTCATGTGAAAGAAATCTTGTGTACATTGGAAAAGAATTCACTATAATGCTTATTAGCAATCCTTCCTTTTATATACCAGTGGTTCTCAATCTGTGGGTAGCTTTAGATCTTTATTCTAGGCCTTGTTTCTCAGTAAATAGAACACATTCTTGTAAAAGAGGTCACAGGTACCTTTCAAAGGAGTTTTGATCTAGTCATGCCACAAGCTTGTTGTGATAATTGTCAAAGGAAACCTTTTTCCAAAGTTATAATGTTCTAGAATATGTCAAATTTAATTGTTTGTGGTCAGACTCTACAATAGTGGCTTTCAACCTTCTTAATTCTGTGACTCTTTAATATAGTTCCTCAGGTTGTGGTGACCTCAAATGATAAAATTATGTTGTTGCTACTCCATAGCTAATTTTGCTACTGTTGTTAACCATATTGTAAATATCTGATATGTAGGTTATCTAATATGTGATTTCAAAGAGGTAAGAACCCACAGGTTGACAACCATTAATCTAGAAGCTTGAACCAGCTTTGTTCACTAAGGCATTTGTAGGGACTCCTACTGTGGTATGGTGTTTAGAACCACTGTAGTCTAAATTAATATAAATACAAAGGTCAGACTCTGGGAGCAAATTGAAATAAGCAAGCTCAGTTTATTAAGGGAAGAGCAAGTCTTATATATTCTCCACTTGTGGAAGGGAAGCTCCATGTTTTGCTGGCATTTGTTCCTACAGTGTGGTTGTTGCACTGGTTCAGGGCTCTGCCACTGTTGCCAAGGCCCTAGGCAGACCCAATGCTGGCTTATAAGTAAATGCCCACTTAGAGGCCCTCTGGCATGGCTTTTGAGGAAGTGTTATGCACATATCTTTTAAGGCACCAGTTGTTACTGGTTTTAACTGGCTGAGGCCAGGCTAGCCCTTGGGCAGTTAGAAGACTCTAGGGCCTATACATCCTACATATTCACCAATTTCTTTTTATTTTATGAGACATACTCAGTGGAAGTCAGGGTGACTTGCTCTGGCTTTGTTGGCTCCACCTCAGGAAGGCTAACCATTTAGACTGTGCCTGTCTTAGGTTGGCTTGCCAAATAAGCTCTTATTTTTCTCTGGCTACCAGCCCTTGAGTAGCAGCATATATGGAGAGAAGTCTGAGCGATGAGCTTAGGCAATAACTTTTGAATTTCAGTGAGCCATGTGTGCATTACCTCTCCAGAAATGCTTTGCTTTGAGTACCTAAGAACCATTAAAATCTGGAGGGTCACCTTGGTGACTGCTCTTTGTTGGTGAATATGGTGTAGAAGACACTTAAACAAGAGAATTAAAAGAACTACCCTGCCAATCAAAGCATAAACAATGATCCAGGAAGGGGCAAACAGGCTCTTCAGATGATTCTATGCTTTAATCAGGAAATCAGTTTCCAGGGACATGGCTGGCAACCTTGTTATGTTTATTGATGGATTTGTTCCTACAGTGGGATGGAATGATTAAGGAACTTATCTGACCAGGTCTTTTTTATGTATTGTGCTAGTGAATTTCTCTCCAATGAAATATTGGGAATCCCACAGGAGTATGTCAAATTGTTTAATATATTGGATCACAGGGTAATAATAACATGTCCCTCATCAATGCTAATTCTTAAGCCATTAGGCAGTTGTTGTTGGAATATATGTATGGCCTGATGAAGATCTTGATCAATGACTTCCTGGACATGTAGTGCCTCAGGAGACAGAAGTCTCTGCTGTGGATGCAATTTGAGTCAATGAGACCATTCCAGCTATCATCTCTTCCACTAGTAGCAGTATTTCTGTGATAAAGGCAGTTGTAATCTTAAGGTCTCTTTTTTTCTCCATTTACTGTTGCCAACTGGGTTTAAGTCATAATAATAGCATAAAAGTAGGTGTCATTAACAACAAACCCAAATGGCAGCTAGTTCTTTCAGCAAAATAGCAGTTTCTGAATACCTTTGCCAGCAAGCTGTTAGAATGCAAATTTTGCTGGAGCAATCAAGAACATTTATTGTGAGGCGTAGTTATCAAAAAGGAAAATGGTGGCTGGACACAAACTGGAGTAGCCCTCCAACTAATTTTGCAAATTTGTTGTACTTTTACCTTCTTCCAATTTATACCTCATTTAACACGTTACAATAGGTTTCTTGTCTCTAACCAGCCAGAGGTCCAGACCCACAGACCTGCCATCCCAGAACATTTAGCCACCCGCCACTGCTTAGGCTCCCCCAAAATGACAGACACTTATATTAAGTTCATGCTGTTTGGCCTATGGCTTAGGCACATAGCTAGCTTGCTCTTTCATCTTAACTCAACCCATTTTCATTAATCTGTTTTGTCACATGGCTCATGGCTCATCTGTGTTCCTTACATGTTTCTTCTTTGGGTGCCTGGCTGGATCTGCCTCTGACTCAGCCCTGTTTCTCCCAACTATACTGTCTCTGGCTATGGTGATGGCCAAGGGCCAAAATAGCTCCTTTACTTAAAAACTGATATTCACAGCATACAGAAAGACATTCCCACAGCAGAAGTAGGTCACATTTTAGAAACCAACACCATTTAAAAACATCATGGGGCACATATCAAGGCAATTGGCTGTATAAGTCCCAATTATTCATATCGGAATCACATCTAGATTTTAGGGGGTCTCTATCATAATATGAGGTGATTCTTGAGGCACTCATTAAAGTATACTATTATGTTACAAGAGTATCTATACCTGGCAGATATTGCCATATGTAGGCAGGCATAATAATAGCATGGATACTGGCCATGGAAAAAGATACTCAGGCTGTGCTCATGTGGAAACTTCATTAGAATAAAGATTAGAAGATAAAATAGAGAGAAAGAGAGAGAAAGGTCAGAGAAATGCAGGGTGAGGTTCGCATGACATCTGTGGGGGAAAGAGAAGGATTAAGAAAAACAAGCAAAGGGGAAAAGTCTTCTTAAAGACTGCTTGATGTCAGGATGGTGGGTGGGGCAGGTTATTGTTTATTGGTCAGAGCTTCATTCAGGAAGTAGGTCAGAACCCTAACATCTCTCTCTCTTTTTGATTGTATAAAAAGGTGAGTCATTGATGGTGAGTGAGGGAGAATGAGGACATAGTATTGTCCATTCTTTAAACTGCTTCCTGCAGATTTAGGATGAAGTAGGGGGATCAGAGTCATGCACAACTGGAGGTATGCATAAAGAAACATTCAGTTAGCTGTCATCCTGGAGACCTCAGGCATCTGTTCCTTGGGGGAGTTGAGAAGGCAGGTTGCGAGGAGAAAAAAAAAAAGATTATTAACACCAGTCTTATAAATGGGGCTAACTATGGAAAGAGTAATAACTACCAGAAGGAATGTCCTGATTGAACAAAATAAGCAAGGGTAAATGATAGAGACACAAGTGTAGTATTAAGTTTCTGGACTAGCACTGAGTTCTGGACTTGTCTGCAGATGCTTAAATCTGAAAGCACTGAGGTCTGGACTAGCAGTCCTAAAGTTCCAAAGAAACACGCACAACCTTATGTTAATTACAACCTTATATTAATTAATTCCTATTGCTCAAGAATATTGCTACCTCACTCACATCTTAACCTAGTTCCCATTAATCTATTTCTTGCCATGTGGCTGGTGGCTTACCTGAATTTCTTTCATTTTCCTCTCTCATTGGCAGCTCACAGTGTCTCTCCCTTATTTTACCCTTCTTCCCCTTTATCTATGTTTGGATTTCCTATCTGCCTATAAGCTAGCTTTCCATAGGCCAAAATAGTTTATTATTCACTGATAATTCATAGCATACAGAAAGACATCCCACATCACATAAGAACAGATACGTCTTTCATTGGGACATCTTTGGAAGCCAGAATACAGTTTCTGGGTGAGTGCCCACTTGAGTCTGAGGAGGTAGTATCTGCAGTGAAGTCTTAGGAGAATATTGAGGTGGCACATCAGATTGAGGAATCTAGGAGTACTAGAGTCATCAAATTTGCTGTTTCCTTATTGTCTGGCAAGACGTTTGGGCCTGTGCATAAACTTGAAAATATCTGTAAAACAGCTTGAACAGATTTAAATTTTGGTATGTCATAGAAAAAGATATGACTTTGGTTTAAAAAGTCTAAACATTTTTTTTTCTAGGACATGGTTTAAGTCCAATAAAACACATTTGAAAATCTATAACCCTCCCCCAGATTAGTGAATAGAAGTGGTTAAGTGAAAGAAGAAGAGGGAAGATTTTATACCTTATTTAATATTAACTTCTAGCAGCAAGGTGATCAGTGTCTATGCTTAGAATTTTACATAGAGATCTGAAAAGGCAGCTAAAGTCTTGATTGCTGCTGTTAAGTTGATAAAGCCTGGTATCAAATGGCATTAGAGATCTGAGAAGCATAATTTATATATGAGATAGCAATGGAAAGTGATAGAAATTTACCTGATGGCCGTCTGGATATCCATCCTTCCATGGTAATTGAGGACAGAGGTCTTAGGGCAACAACATCAGTCTTTGGCTGCCAGGCCTCAGTAGATGTGACAATTTTGAGTCAAAACTCATGGGGAGAACCAGCCTACCTTGTCTAGGCAATAGTGAAGCAATCAATACTCCAGGGTCCTGCTGTTCACTGTCTGAAGGCCTTACTTTGCAGCAGTCAGGACAAAAGGCAGTTTTTGGACAATGGCCGGTATTGCCCCTTTGGAGCAAGTTCTGGTTGGGGGTTCTCTTGTGCCCATTGATCATCTTTTTAGAAGAGATAAAGAATGCTTCCAGGAGTTAGCATGTCTGTCTATTGCAGAAAGCTTTTTTTAACATTTTAAATGCCACATTCTGTAGATCTCTGAGCATTTGAGAACTGTGTGTCTATTAGGTATGAATGACTTGATGATCAAATCCGTGCTCTCTGATAGTCTTTAGTATGTTAGTAGCTTTCACATTTAAAGTTTTTTTTTAATGAAAATTGTCATTTTTATCTATGTATCCCCCCTGTTCCCCCTCCCTTCACTCCTCCCAATCCCTCCCAGTCAGACTTCTGCCTCCCATCCCCTCCACCAAAAGAGCAAGAAGTCCCAAGATGGGTAAGCTCAACACAGCACATCCACTCCAGGCAAGTCTTATTTACTCATCCCAAAGTCAAGACTGGGTTAGGTGTTTCTCTTCAGGGAATGGGCTCCAAGGTGCCAGCATATGCACAGGATCCACATACTGCCCATGCCAATCAACAGCAGCCTACCCTTGGAGGGCCTACCTCCTTTTTCTGATGGATCTATAGTGATTATTCTTGATTCAGTGAGCTCCCTGGAGCCCCTGCTAGCTATCACTGTGGCATTTTCCTCATAATTCCTGTCCTCTTTTTAAAAAAACCTGGTATTTAATATTTGGCAAAGACATAGGTGTAAATCTCTAAGTTAATTTAAGTAGATTTTTAAATTTTTTTATTTACATACAGAATGTGTCATCTATAGTTTAAGAATGTTAGCAAATATGAGGCCAAACATACAATCTTAAGTCCAACTAAACCTTGATTAAGAAAAGTCCTTTTTTAAGCAATAGGAACAATTTTTGCATATACTATAATTTTTAAAGCCATGTACTTTGAATCTGATATTTTAGTACAGCCAGATTGTGATTCTCAATGACTTATAAAGAAATAATAAGTCCTTAAGGCCATAACATATCTTTTTGGTCCTGTATAAAGAACGTCAAATGTCTTATCTTATTGTAGAATCATTTTATTTGATAAATCTACTAATTGGCAACTTTGAGTCCAGGGAACTTAATTTGACTTAGTCTTTCAACTTATTTTTAAAGTAGGATCAATGTGTTCTCATCTATAGCTTCTTCAAGTTGAAACAGGTCATTGATATCAGGATTCAAAAAGGCTGAAAGGCCAGGCAAAGGCAAAAAGGATATTCAGGCAGTGGGGTACTTGTCAGATGTATGTGGTTGTTTGAATTTGCTGTCCAGCACTCATGGCCATTTGGAGCAGGTAGTAGAAGTGACTGATGCTTAGATGCATTTGCCAGCTGAGTGAACACTTGCTAAGAAAAGTTTAAGCTAGGATCAGAAGTTAAAATTTGGGAACTTATTTTGAACTTTTAGGCTCATAGACTTGTGCCAATCTACTGAAGCATTTCACAGAAATAAGGAAAACATCTCCATTGGCAAAACTGGAGTAGGATCTTTTAATTCTCCTAGGATGAATGTAGTAGATTCACTTCAGAATGGACAGTTTGTAGCACATCACAATCTTGATTCTTGGATTTTCTCAGTCAGTGTCTTTCTCTCATAATGAGAAACAACAAGGGATGGATTATCTGTCAATGAATATAAATTGGCAAATGATCTAGCAATAAACTGTGAACAGTGTAGCAAGAACACACCCAAGAATATATCTTTATAAATTTAAATATCTTGAAAACTGTTTATAAAGAAGGTTTAAAATCTCCCAGATATCTTTCTGCAATATCAAAAATTGTGACTACAATCAAGCCATTTTCATCTGGGTGAAGCTTAAATTTTAGTTTTTCTGTGAGAGCAAGGTTTATTCCTGTGTATGTTGCAATAGATTTCCTTGGTCCTGAGCCAGAGGTCCAGACTCACAGACCTGCAGTCTCAGATCGCTTAGCTGCCCACCCGCTGCTGCTTAGATCCCCCAAAATGATTCAGACACTTATATTAACTTCATGCTGTTTGGCCTATGGTGTAGGCACATTGCTAGCTAGCTCTTACATCTTAACTCAACCCATTCCCATTAATCTGTCCTGCCATATGGTCTGTGGCTCAGCTGTGTTCCTTACATGTTTCTTCTTTAGTGACTGGGCCAATCTGTCTCTGACTCCACCCTTCCTTTCCTATCAATTCTGATTCCCCCACCTACTTTTTCTATGGTGCCTGTCATGGGCCAAAACAGCTCCTTTATTTAAAGATTATATTCACAGCATACAGAAAGACATTCAAACATCATCCACATCATGCGTATAAAGGCATTGCAGTGCTGCTTTAATGTCTAGACCATGTATAGACTGAGTAGGCATAATTAAAAGCTAGTGTACATTCAAAAGTGAAAGATGGAATCAAAGGAGGTACTTAGGAAATGGGAGTACTGACTACAACAAAGATGGTAACAAAACCAAAGGATATTTCTGTCTTTTTCTGTGAGTCAATATGGTACCTGACCATGTGGTCTTTTCTTGTGGGATTCAGGTGTCAGCTGATAAGGTCAAAAGACACTTATACAGGGCACCGGGCCCCCCGACCTGAAGGGGGCGGGGGAAAGGCCCATTGAAAAGGGGCTGCAGAAGCACGAGACGGTCTCTTCCTGGTTCCTGGCTGTTGGAGAGAGGGTCCCATCGTCCGTCTCCAGGCTCCAGTCCCTGTTCAGGTGCTACTGTAGTCTGTTACCTGTACCGTGAGTGTTGGTTTATATTTTAATAAATATCTATCTGGTATTGGTGTCCTTATAAGTAAACTCTGCCTACAGTCTTTGCCTTGTGCAAAGGTGGCATTTGACCATGTAGTCTTTCAGTTTTTTCTTTCAAGACAACCAAACATATAATCATAAGCATTTAAAATTAGTCAGAAATATAGTTTTATAGTCAAGAATCTAGAAAGAAGAATTTACACTAAGGGAGACATTTAGTAAGTCCTGGGTCCCCCAGCACGGGAGGAAAACTGATATGAGTCCCACACCCTGAGTGTAGCAGTGGCAGTGGCAGGAGGAGCAGGTGAGCAGGTAGGGGTGTGCCAAGTGTGAATAGAAGCCTTTAGCTGGGTGCATTTTCCACAAGTGATGTAAAGATGCAAGGGCTTGATCTTCCAATGATCAAGCTAGTGTTAAATAGTAGCCAAGGGTCATGGGGTGAGTGGGTAGACACAAGCCATTTCATAGCCTGTTACATAGAAATGGGGGACTTGGATTATGAGCTTGAAAGAAAGTATGAAGAACCTGATGGTATGAGAGTAACAAGTCCTTATTTATGGGAAATGTTCTGGAGGTGGACACATACTGAATGAAGGTCTCTGTGGGGGGGTGTCCCAGTGTTCAGTCTGTCAGTGGGTCTTACAAAGTCCTAGGAGAGTTCCACAACACTAAATGTTATGTTATAATCTCAGGAATACCTTTAGTTCCTAGCAAATGGGACCCCATGCAATCAGGAAGCTTGGTAGTCAGTGTGGGTGTGGACTTCAGAAAGAAGCACTTAGGTTGAGCTCACATGTAGAATTTATTAAAGATTAGAAGAGAAAAAGAGAGAAAGAGAAAAGAGAAAGAGATAGGTCAGAGAAAGGGAGTGAGTTAGGGATGTGCGACCTCTGCTGGAGGTGGACAGAGAAGGAATAGGAAGAAAAACAAGCAAAGGAGAGAAATCTTGAAAGATGCTGGGTGGGCCAGGCTATTGCTTATTGGCTAGGGCTCCAGGAAATATAATTATAATCTCATTTCTAAAATTCGTCATAATAACACTTATCAAGTTGCACTAGAAAATCATGAAATGATCTAGGAGAGAGCTGGCTGATAGTACTCATGAGGAACAAGAAGACTCATCAAAGCAGAAAAACTAGGCACGTTTGCACATTGAGCTAATAATGAGTGAACTACCTTGGAGACTCCAGTGAGTTTTTAATATAGAAAATGGGGACAAGTACCTCCAGGCTCAACATAGCTCCACTGGTGAAGGTACCATGAAAATCTCCAATGGCCATCTTATATAACTTTACACAAGGATTACTACAAGAAGTTTTTTAGCATAAAGTACTCTTTCTGTGGACCATGTCTGTTTTACCCTTTGTGTTGTAGTTACCAGGTTTATGAAAGGCAGTTCCAAGCTCATATTAGTGGTAAATAAAATCAGGAATGCAGGACAGTCAGTAGTTACAGGCAAATGAACAGTGTGTAACAATATAAGATCTCATAAATCACCTGCAGTCATGGGGTAAGCAGCAATAAAAAACAACCCCAAATTAGGCATATTCTATAGCCATGCATAGGCCCCACATTAGGCACTAAATGTTGCTTTTTGGACCCTACCAGCTCCAAGGGGAAGGGGTAGTAAAGGCATAGAGTACAATGGCTCAGACTCTGGTAGCAAGTAAAAATAAGCAAACTCAGTTTAGTAAGAAAGGAGCAAGCCTTATATACCCTCTACCCAGTCAGTAGGGAAGGGCTGTGATTTGCTGGCATCTGATGCTGCAGTATAGTCATCCCTTGTTGGTCTAAATGATCTTACATCAGGACTCTGCCTCTGTTGCCAAGGCCCAGAGGTAGATCCCAGGCTTGCTTATGAGGAATTGCCCTTTGGAGGGGTCCTTAGCTTTCTGGAATGGCTTTTATGGAAGTGCTATTAGCACATGTTTTAAGACAACAGTTGTAACTGGTTTGAAATGACTGAGGCCAGGCTGGCTCTCATGCCCTTAGAAGCCCTTAGAGCCTATACATTCCACAACTGACCTTAAAGCTCATTAATAGTAGGTTCCTATATGACTTTTCTTGTATTTTACGTTTTTATTGACATCTCCAAATACCACCTGTCTTCCATACCCCAAATCATGTTTCCATTTAAATCTTTCTTCTCCTAGTGTGCTCTCTACTTTGATATTACTAGTGTTCTACTATACCTATTATCAAGACCTCGCCTTCAACCTACAACCACCTCATATTGCATTGCTCCTTTATTTTTTTCATGATTTCTAGACATACTTATTCCAATTAGAACACAGAAAAAATTCAGAGCAATATCTGCTTATGAGAAGGGACATACAGCATTTGTCTCTCTCTGAAAATAAATGAACTCATTTGCTATAATATTTGCTTAGTCCCTCCCATCTTCTACACAATTTCTTTTTATGTCTGGGTAAAATGCCATTGTGTGTGTATTTATTCCATTTTTCTTATATATTCATCAGTTAATGGATGTCAAAGATGATTATATTTCTTAGCTATTGTGAATAAAATGCAGATACTTCTGCCATAGATATAAAGACTGTTGTTTATATGTCTAGGATTAAAAATAGCTATATCATATGAGGGTTCTAACTTTAGATTTAAGAAGTCATTACAATGTGTATAGCAGTTTGTACACTCACCAACAGTGGATGAATTCTTCTCTTCCCCCACACTTGTCAACACTTGTTGTCATTTATACTCTTGATGATGGCAATTAGGACCAGGTTGAAATTGAATCTGAATGTATTTTTAACATATTTATCCAGTGGCTCATAATGTTGTGGGACTATCCTCTTATACACTGTAAATACTTGTCACTTGTATTGGTTTAATAAAACACCAATTGGTCAAGTAGTTAGAAAGTAGAAGCAGGTGAACCACGTGAGGAGAATTCTAAGAAGTGGAGGAGCAGGGCAGCAGATGGCAGCAAGAGACAGAGGAAGTGGAATAAGAATGTTGCACTTAGTAAAAAGGTACCAAGCCACATGGCTAAACATAAATAGAAATGTAAGTAAGCTTAAAATATGAGTTATGAAGTAATTCTGAGACATAGACCAATTAGCTTGTAGTTAATATAAGCCTCTGTATGAACAACTGTGGGATTGGCTGGACAGGACAAAAACTTCTGACTACAAATGGCATTCTAATGTGGTAAAAGCACACCGATATAAAGCCTGAGTAAGCTTAAAAAGGATTCTAGAACACAGAACAGAATCAAAACAACTTCCTAGTTGTGTCTCTCAAGTGGGCCATTGCATGTAGGCTTGAGCTGCATCATGGCAGCTTCCTATAGTCTCACAGAAGCCTTGGTACAAGCACAAACTGCTTATGACCAATTTAATGTTACTGTTAATACAAACAAACATGTATCAGAAGCAAGTACAGCTTCTTGGTAGCAGCATTTTTTGTGGAGGGTGCTGTTTCCTAGGGGCAAGCAGAGGCATCTTTACTCAACTTTAGCAGCAAAAACCTTGAGGCTCCTTTAAGAGGTCTTGCTTCAAAACACTTAAATTAGGTTTATGAACAGTAGGTGACAATGCTCTACTTGGTGGTAGTGTGGACTCTAGAATTCCCCAGTTGGGGTGGTAAATGTCCTTCCTGCTAGTACCTCTGTCATGAAGCTGAGCTTTCACAGACCAAGGATCTGGGTGGAGCAAGCAGTGATATCTGAGTCCTTAATCCTAGCCATGCTAGGTGTGGTCAAAAAAGAGATATACAGTAAAAACAGAATTAATTGTTAAAAAAAAACCTTAAAGGGTTTATAGTGTGTTAAAAAAAATATATGTAGGCTTGGAAGAGAAAAGAAAAAGAATAGAGAAAGTCCTTAAAAAAGAAATAGAGTTAAAAAAAATCAGCCACATAAAGATGGAAATGCACAGAGAGTGTGGATGCTGTATTTTATGTTGTCTTTGAATTGTTGGACTGTAGATGAAGGAGCAAGAGCTGATAAAAGACATGTGAATATACATAATTCTGGATTAAACCAAACTAAATAGTTTAAAAATGCCTTGACTTCAAAATTGAAATCAAAAGATATGTTACTTTGGAGAAGAATTTGTATTTTTATTTACACAGAAAATAAGAGGCTGTGGATTTATTTTGGGTTTAGAAAAATAAGATTTGATTGAGGAAAAACCCCTGAAAATCTCTTATGATAATGGATGACTTAGATGTTCCAACATTTCTGAGCACCTCTATTACAGTTTCATCTGAGTTCTGCATCCAGAATAGCTTCAAGGAAACTGGCTAAAATAATGCAGCTTCACAGACTTCTTTGCTCAGGACTTGCCCATAATCCTAATTTCTTCTTGGGTCCCCATAAAATTGCCAGTGCTCCAGATAAGCAGAATGTAGTCAACAGAACTTTCCCCACATTCCCCAAAATTAAATTATGAATGCTTGTGATTTTTAGAGTGTTGGTTACAAGTTGTTATAGATAATGGTATGGAAAAGAAACTTTTTCTGGCTCTTGTACTTTTTCTATCCCCTTCTTTGAAATGATCCCAGGGTACTGAAATGAAGAGAACTGAACACTATGAAGTCTCTTAATCTTTGTGTTGTGACTAGTTGTGAATCTCTATGCTCATCACAATCTACTAAAAATAGAAACTTCTTTAATGAGGGCTGAGTCATAGATATACTGATAGTTCATTAATAGTCAGTAATATGTCTATTTAATAGCATAATTGAAGTTTATTATCTTTTAATTTTTATAATTTATCTAACCTGGCCCAGTAATTATTCTAGGTATGGATTTCTTTTCTTGGAGACTCTTAAATCCATCCAGAAAGTGGTTTTCTGCCTCTTAGAACAATGAGCATGTCTTTTGTCAGATACATATTTGAATTAGATATTTTTCTCTAATTCTATAGGTTGCCATTTACTACCCTTTCTTTTGTCAAAGCTCTTTAATTGAAAAACATTCTCTTTGTCAGTCATTGACCTTATTTCCCTGGTGTTTGGAGTTTAGAAAGTCCTTGCCTATATAGTACTATCTTGTATTATTTTCTATCTTATCCTTTAGCAGTTCCATAATCCCAGATGTTTGAACTCTTTGATCTACTTGGAGTTCTTCAGGCTGAGAGGTAAGATTCAGTTTTCCCTGCACCATTTGTTGAGAAGGCCATTTTTCCCCACTGTGAATATTTTTGCTATTTTTACTAAAAAGTACATGCTAATTTCACACATGAAAAGATAGACAAACACATACTACCAGATGCCACATGAGAGTTTATTCAGGGGAGTTGTCAAGTGGATAAGAGAGAGTGAGGGGGGTGAGAAGGTGGAGGGGAGAGAGAGGGGACTTTGATAAGGTGGCTTCTTTTAAGAAATTTAGTGGGCACAGATTTATGTAGCCATGCCTTGCCCTCCATAACTGATGTTCTGCTGGCACCATGTTGGGTTTACCATGTAGCTACTATGTGCCAGGAATTATTACAGTCCACATTTTAATTTTGTCAGAAATATGCTGCGTCGATTACTATGGCTTTGTATTATAACTTGAAATTAGGTACCAATCCTTCTTCTCCTTTTCTTCCTGTGAGATAGAGTCTCAGTATATAGCCCTGGCTGCTTTATAGACCAAACTTGCCTTGAACTGACAGAGATCTGCTTGCTTCTCATTCATAAAGGGATAAGCTGGTCCTCGAGAATTATTATTATTATTATCATTTTTGATGGATTGCTTTGATGATCCATTTTCTTTTGTGCTTTTGTATAAACTTTAGGAAACACATTTACACACATGCATTTTCGTAAACAAACTATGTAATAATTTTGCTTAAGATTGCATTTAATATATAAATTACTTCAGTTAGTGGTCATGTTATCAAGATTAATTCCTCTAATTCATAGCTATGAGGAGTCTCTCCATGCTCTAATGTTTTTCTCAATTTCTTTCTTTGGTGTTTAGATATTTTACTTATAGATGTCTTTCACTTGCTACATATATACATATCCACTGCTATTCAGATTGCTTCCTTGATATTTTTCCTTAGTTTCTCAGTAGTATCTAGGAAGGCCATAGATTTTTTTATGCTAATTTTTTATTCTGCCACTTTGCTAAAAGTGTTGTCAGATGTTTGCCACTCTAGTTGGCAGAATGAACCTGGGAGAGTGGGGCCTGAAAATAATTCAGACCAAAGTTTCATACAACAGCTAACTTTATTCAGCTCATCAGATAATTTATACCCTGATAGTTAAGAAAAGTCAGATGAGTATAGTGTACAATGACAAGAACAAGCTTCACATGGCAAAACATGTTTTCCATAGAAGCACATGAATAAGAGCATCTGAAGTAAACTCCTCTCTGCTACACCTGGGAGGAGACTGAAAACACATTCCAAGAGTAATTCAGTGTTATGGATACAAAGAGATTACAAGACTTCTCCACTTGGAGTTTTCTCATGTGGTCTTAGAAATCTCATGCTGCTTTATTCATGAACCATATTTCAACATCAGTTAGTAAGAGTTTTCTGATGGAGTCTTTAGAGTCTCTTCTGTATAGGATTTTATCATCTTCAAATAGGGATAATTTGATGTATTTTTTTTATTTGAATCACTTTTATAGCTTTTTCTGTCTTATTGCTCTGCATAAGATTTCAAGCACTATGTTGAATAAGAGTGGAGAAAATGGACACCCTCACATTTTCCTAGTTTTAGGGTAAATCCCTAAAGTTTCTTTCTGTTTACAATTTTGTCAGCTATGGGTTTGTGATAGCTTTAGTACATTGAGATATAGTTTCTTAATGCCTGGTCTCACTGTTGGATTTTTTTCAAAGGCCTTTTCTTTATCTATTGAGGCAATATAATTTCTGTCCTTAAGTTAAATATATGATGAATTACATTTACTAAGTTACATATTTTAAAGCATCATTGTATGTCTGAAGTATAGCCGATTTGATTATGGTAGATAATCTTTTTTACTTCTCCTTGAGTTCACTTTGCAAGTATTTTCTTAAACATTTTTACATCTATACTCACATGAGATGAGTCTCTAATTTCCCTTCTGTTTTGTGTATCTACTGTCTTTATAATGAGTTTAGAAGTATCTCTATGATTTCTATTTTAGAGAAAAAGTTGAGAGGCATTGGCTTTAGATGTCTCAGTATCTTTCAAAGATATTGAAAGCCCACAGTAGATCCATTTGGAACAAGAATGTTTAATAATTTCAGTTATGAAATATAGGTCTTTAAGGTAAGTTTTGTGATTTTCTGCATTTTCTTGTTTTATGTTTCAATGCTTCCTTTTTAATTCTCATATTAACTTTGGACTTTTTCTCTCCTTTTTTGGTTAACTTGGTTAATAAATTGTCAATCTTATCTTTTCAAGGGATCAACTCTTAATTTTATTGATTAATTTAAATATTTTTGAAGTGTATTTATTAATATATGGCTATATGGATATGTCTGTGAGTATGAGTGGTCTAATTGTGAGAGTTCTCTCATTTTAATTTGTTTCTTTTTATACATTTTATTTATTTATGTATTATTTATTTTACATATAGATTGACATTTCCCCTTTGTCCTGTCTGGAGTCCTCAAAATATCACCACATCCCTTCTGTCTTTTTTCTGTCTCCCTCTCCTCATCAACCATCCTCTCCTTTGTTATTCAGAAAAGTACAGGTCTCCCATGAATATCACCCAAACCTAGTATATCAAGTTGAAGTAAGACTAAGCACCCTGCCTTGTACTAAGACTTGGCAAGGCAACCCAGTATGAGGAATAGGGTCACAAAAGCCAGCAAAAGCATCATATCCAGCCCCTGCTCCCACTGTTAGGAGTCCCACCAAAAGACAAAGCTACACACCTGTCACATGTATGCATCAGTCACATGTAGGCTTCCTGGTTGTAGACGTAGCCTCTCTGAGTTCCTATGAACCTAGGTTAGTTGATTTTGTGGATTTTCTTGTGATGTCCTTGACTCCTCTAGTCCTACAATCTTCCTTTTAATTTTAATAGGTTTTTTTTTTTTAATCTAACAGTCTAGATTGACAGCTGTTGTCTTTTAGAACTAAAAGCAGACTGTCACTGTATGTGACTTGGCCCTTCCTTGTTGCTTTTCAGCTGCAAAAATTTCTTCTGTGTATTTAGTAGTTTGACTTTTTGTCCTATCAATTAGGCTTTTTGTATTTTTCTTTTCTAGATTAGGAAAGTTTTCTTTTTGTTTTTCTTGAATTTTTTTTTGTTTCTAGCAAGAAATCTATACTTACAATCCATAGACTTTATTATTTCATGGAATTCAAAATATCTCATGTACTCCTTTCATTTACTTTCTAAAATTTATTATTTCTTTTGTTTTAATAATCCAATTCCTCTATATTTTCTTCAAGCACCCTTATTTTGTTTTCTACAATCTTTCCTATATTGGTGAAAATTTTCACTGAGATTTTTATTTGAGTTACTAATTTTTTCCAGATTATTTATATTTACTTTTTTTCTCAGCATTTCTATGTCTTTATTGAATTCTATTTTCATGTCCCAAATCAACTGCTTTGTTTTACTTGACTATTTTATTCTTCTTGGTATCTATTTAAGGGCTTAAATTCTCATTTAATTATTTCAATATTTTAAAGAAAATATTCATAAAATATCTGTGTATATGGAGATTTTTTTAAACCTATTTTTTATCACCTCATACATTCCTGGTATCTGTGGCAAGGAGCTTCAGATCCACTGAAACTGGAACTATAAATTGGCGTGAGTCATTCCACCTCTCCAGCCCCTAGATTTTTTTTTTTTTTGTGGATTTTTTTATTTTTTATATCTTGCTCTGATTTGAGGCCATTATTATAAGACTGATTAATTTTTTTGAGGGAGATCAAAGTCTCATTGTGCATCATTGGCTGACCTTGAAGTCTCTAAATGTACCATATACCAGGCTGTCCTTGAACCTATAGAGATCTACCTGCCTCTTCCTTACAAGTGCTGAGATTAAGGACATGGGCAACCATGTCCAGCTGGAATTGATGATTTTTGGAGAAGATACATTGCATTTTTTATTTTGTCAGTTATGCATTTAATTTGACTTGTTTTTCTTATAACAGTTCATTGGTTAAATATTTCTGATACAAATTACTGGCCCACCAGTATTGAATCATGATTAATCTAAACTTCTCTTTATTTGTTTGTATGCATGCTTTGCAGCTTCCTTGGCTGTCCTTTGACTGGACCATATGGTAGCAACAGTCCCTGTCATACTTTAGTCATCACTGAAATATAAGGATATTTTTTGGAGAATTTGACAAACCCTGACATATGATTACAGACAATATCCTCTGGGATTGTGAGCAAGCATAACCATCACCTGTGAACAAACAAACAAAATACTCCTTTGAGATATAGCTTTTGGCATTAAAAAAGATTTAATGCTTGTGTCACCAGCTTAACATTTAATTTGACATCATGAGCTGAGTGTTATCTAACAAGCCACAAAGTTTGATGTTCACAGAAGCAATCTACTACCAAATGAAAGAAGAATAAATACAATTGTGTCTGAAGGTCAAAACAAGTTATAGGAAGAAATTGCCCAAATGCTTACAGTTTCTATTTTCATTGTAATGCATTTTTTTTTTGTGTCTAAGCATGCCTGTGTGGCCTTATGACTTATACCTTTTGATTGAGTATGGCCTTGTTTACAGATAGTTTGGATTGCAATGTAAGTACCATTCAGAAATAGCTGAAGCATTACATCTCCATTCTGGGACAATGTGAAGGAATAGAGGTAATGGGAAATATGCATAGAATTCAGTACACATGGTAGTAGATTTTGATTTAAGAAAAATGGACAAATGAGTGGTTATATTATTAACAACTATAGTCAATTGGAGTTATTTTGTTTTTGTTTTTTTAATGGACGGAGTCATAGAAAAGTCATAATTAGAAAATAGTAGAGAAAGACTTTGGGGGAGGGAGGAGGAATGTGTACAGGATTAGGCAAATAGAATAAAGACATGAATATATGTGTGCCACATATAAATTCTAATCAAAATATAATTTTACCAAGAGGAAAAATTTAACAATTAAATAGATAAGATGATCTATTTGTGTGTAGTCAATCTGTTTCCTTAGCTGCCCAAGTAACTTCTCAATTGACTTATAAACAAATTGGCTATGGTCTATGTGATGGAGATTGCACATGTGTTCAAAAACATAGACATCCACTCACTGAGTCTAAATTGGCTGAATCTAAATTGGCTGAGTGCTGAATCTTCCAGCAATAGGGACCATCACTGAGCCTTCAATATGAGAACATTAATGTAGACGACCAGCCACAGACTTGGTGGGTAATTTATTAGATCAAACCACTCCCACTTGGATTGGATTTGCCTTTCTTAAATGTAAAGCTTCTCCCAAACTACCATCTGTGGATTTACAGAAGCTTTATTCATTATCATGTTATTCCACACAGGATTGCTTCTGAATAAGGTTCACTTCACTGCCAAAGAATTGTGGCAAAGTGCTCATGCCCACGGAACTCACTATTCTTACCATGTTTTACAACACCCCAAAGCAATTGGGTTAACAGAATGTGTATTTTAAGATTGTAATCACATTGCAAAATAGGCAGCAATATCCTGGGGGATCTGGAGTTTTTTTTTTTTTTTTTTTACTTTCAACATAATATTTGAATTGATTCTTTGGGAATTTTATGCCCTAATCCCACTCTTTTCCTAGTTCTTTTATATCCACTCCTCACCCCTGGAGTGTCCCCCCCAAAGAGAAGTAAGAAAATATTAGTTAAAAATAAAACAAAACAAACAATACCCCATATTGTCCTGCCATCTTTCTTTTCTTTCCAACACCTCTTCATTTGTCTTAGTGGCACTGGAGCTGTGATTTGTCACTCATCATCACTTTCATCCTCATCACTTTACCTGCAAATCTTCATTGTAACGAGTTGTTTGTTGGTACACCACTCTCATCGGAACTTTACTGAACCTCTTCCAGATTTCTCATCATTGCCCTGAGTTGTGGAGATCCTGTGGTCATTTCTGCAGAATCAGTCTCTTCACTTACTGGCATGTCATGGATAGGGAAGATGCTGGGGTGGGACAACTAAAAGCCTTGGATGTGGGCCTGAGTGTTAGCTGATTTGGTCAGTTTAGGCTGTAGGGCTGTAGGGTTTTTTTTTTTTTTCACTCTTTGTTTTTTGGGGACTTGTTACTCAGCTCCTAAATAAATACATAGGAACTTCTTCATACTTAATGAATTCCTGACTTTAATTTGGCTTGTTTCTAGACTGCTTTTCTAAACTTAAAATGTCTCATCTACCTTTTTTCTGGGCTTTTATCTTTCTCTATTCTGTATATCTCTCTTTCCTTGTAACTCTATGGCTGTGTGGCTGGCTCTTATCATCTTCCTCTCCTCCTTTTATCACTTCTTCCTCTTCTTTTTCTCCTACTTATTCTCTCTTCTCATCAGTCCTGCCTATTTCTCTCTCCTGCCTAGCTATTGTCCATTTTATTCATTACCAATATATTTAATAAAAATGACAAGTTGAGCTATACATGTAGCATGAGTTCTGTCATTCAAAATAAAAGCATGGAATATTAGTAGCTCTACTCTTCAGAGTTCCTTCAGTAACCTTTCCCAAAATCAGTCTGATGAAACAATTGATTTTGAAAATATCCAATTATTTTAGAGAATATTATATCTGCAATATTTGCCATGCATTGCTCAATAAACTCATGATCAGTAAACAGTTTGGCAATGGAGACCATTAAAGAAAACTACAATTGATGAAAATGCAGAGTTGTTGAGGGCAGTGCCTATTGATATATCTACAATACATATCCTGTTCCTAAGGCTCAGGAATCATTGAAAAAGAAATAGTGGAAAGATTGTAATCACTAGAGGAACAGGAAATTATCAGAGATTGTTACTCCCAGAAGTATCAGAGAAGATAGGGCCATGAAGTCTGATAGCATGGTCTCCTAAATATGACCTGAACAAGAAGTACACCAATTAGATATGTCAATGTGGGAGGGGGAAAGGTCAAGGGGCCTCAACCCTTAAACAAAGACCTATAGGTAACTTAGGAGTACTGAGAAAGGGAGAAAAATAGTTATCTGTGGGTAAGAGTATAGTAATGGTTTGCCCAATATCAAGTAGTGAGACAACTGCAGACATACATACAAATAATAGGACTTAGCAGGTTGTGTTCATATATTTAAGAATGCATGCACATGTGTGCGCGCACACACACACATGTAACAACAATTAAAGAAAAAGATGCCTTGAATTTCAAAGAGATGAAGAGGGTACATGGAGAAGTTGAAAGGAGAAATGGGAAGAGTGCATGATATAGTTACATTATACTGTCAAAAATAAAAAAGTAATTAAAAATGGGTTTTTCTTGCCAGTAATTATGATACCACACAAACTTTTACAAAAGAATCTGAGTTGTACCACTTAAAAAATAATTTTGTTTAAAAAAAAAGCAACAGAATTTTTCTATTAGTTTCACTATTATATTGTGGCAGTTTGTCTTTTGCATATAGTTTTTTAAATTATAGTTTTGAAAAACTTGCATAAACTTGCTTCCAATAAACAACTGCCTTACTATTTATCTTAAGAGGCAAGTAGTCATTTATTCATTCTTCTTTTATAATATTTCTTTTCTTTATTTGATAATTGTTTTCAAGTCGTTATTGTAGTCATTTGGTTAAAAATCCAACAGGTAAGGAGCTAAGGTTACTTTTACTAAAAAAATGAGATGACAGAAAGATTAAAAGCACGGCTTGGGTCCTACGACAGCTTAGCTGTTAATGTGCCACAAAGTAGAGAGTCAATTGTTAATGAGGTGGGCCAGAAGATTTGTCCAAGTTATTTAAGGCCCCCGAATTGTCACACACAAATATTGCCTGCTTCTTAATGACATCAAATAGCCAACATTTGCAATGTAAATTTAAATATTATAGAAATTGCTGAATTTCACTCACCACAGACACATGTAATATGTTATAAAACTATTTTGTTGTCTGTGCTTAGAGTATAAGACACTAGAATTTGAATACTGTTAAATTGAAGGTACTCATACACAGAAATAGCAAGAATATACATACATCATTTTGTGAAATTGTAACATGATTTGCCATTTACAAAATCTACACTTCATAATTATGCAATTTAGTTACAATTAAAAAGATTCTAAAATTCTCATATTTTAAGTAACTTTAAAAAATTGAGCTGGGCCTCATTCTTAGCTCTGCTGGCCCAAATGAGGCCCATGGATAGTAAGTTATATGTTCCTAGTAATCTCTATTTCCAAGTCCATTAAGTAAAGTAAATTTTCTACTGGTGAAAGTGGGTAGAGGCTGAGAACTGTGTGACCAAGCTGGTATTCCATCATTTAGTTCAAATTAATTAATACGTATTTCCTTTAATAAAACAGCTAACTAGAAAGTAACCAGAGTATATATCAGTATTTCTCTGAATATGTACAGATGGCAATAACCACCTATAAATGTATTCAATATCATTGGGCATTAGGGAAAATGCAAATTTGAACCATAATCAGATGCTATTCTACACCTATCATTATTGCTAAAATGAAAATAAGTGATAAGAATAAACACAGAAAAATCCTACCATTTTATATTGCAGGTGAATGTAGACTAGTACAACCAATCACAAAACCATTTTTTTTTTTTTTGAAACAGGGTCTCATTCTGTAGCCTTGGCTGGCTTAGAACTCATTATGTAGCCCAGGATATCCTTGAATTCTCAATGATCCTCCTGCCTTAGCCTTCTGAATAATGGGATTAAAGCTATATCTGGCCTTAGCAGCCTTAAAAATACAATTATTGATAACAAACATAATGATACTATGAAATTATATTCTTTTTTATTTATCCTAGAAAAATTAAAACATATTTACACAAAACCTGTGTTTGAATGTTAGTAATACCTTTAATCAAAATAGATCTAAACTAGAAATATTCCTTCAGTAGATAAAACATAGTATGATAACATCCTTAGAGTAAAATATTGGTCAATGGAACAAGTTGAATGAATAGTAATATTAACAAATGAAAGAAAACTATAAACTGTGTGAGTTTTTGTACATGATATTAAAGAAATTTATAGAAAAGGAGAACACATTGCTGATCATTATAGGCTAAGATAGTGATGAGTGTGTGATTTTATAAAGACACGATGACAGTCTTATGGTAATAGAAATGAAACTATATCTTACTAGTATCACTGTGGAAATTTTAATTGAGATAGTGCACTGTACTGTTGCAATATATTGTCATAAATGCAACTTTAGAAGGTATTGACAAGATCTCTCTCTCTCTCTTTCTCTTTCTCTACTATGGGTGAATCTATAATAGTGCCAAGTGGTGTATGAAATGGCTGTTTTGAGCCCATTATCAATGGTGTGACACTTTGCACTGCCTTGATGCATGGAGGAGGTGCTTGTACCTGTCTCAACTGAATGTACCAAGATTTTCTAACTCTCCATAGAAGCCTTATCTTTTTGGAGGAGAGAATGAGGGGTGAGTGGGCTCCATAGAAGCCTTACCTTTTTGGAGGAGAGAATGAGGGGTAAGTGGGGGCAAAGGCTGGGGGAAGAAGGAAGAGGGATGAGAGTGGGATCTTTGGTTTGTATATAAAATGAATAAAAAAACTTAAATAAGAAAGATCATAAAAATGTATTACTTCCTAGTGAGGAAGGCTTATGGAATATTGCCAAGAATGTATTCTGTAAGGTAAGCTACACAGTGATTGAGGCAGGAATAGCATTCCAGGACAGTTTCCTGGGACTCTCAGGAAGGACAACAAATCACCTTGGTGTAGCAGTTCTGATCTCATGACTGAGTAGCCAGCCTTGTTACCTTCATATTTCTGTAAAAGACAATAAATATTTTATCACACAGTTTTTATTCTTTTCTAGGACTTTAATTAAATCCTCACACCATATACCTGAGTTAGAGATATATAAGTTAGGAGTTCAGTTACACAGGTTGTCCCTACTTCAGATGCTGACCAAAGTGAGGGTCTTCCATATCTCTAGCCAGTCATCTACATATAAATTGGGGAATACTACGTTCTCCATGTTGAGTATACCAACTTGTTAGAGTTGCTTACAAAACTCAGAGATGCACTTGATTAATGCTCCTTAGTTATTTAAACAAATACTATGTAGGGCTTCCATGCCTTACTGTGACCTGCCACCCTTCTAGCATCTCAATGTGGTCACCAAACCAGAACATCATTATGTGTAAGTGTATAAGATTTTCATAAGGTCTAGGTATGCTGGCACACACTTCTAATCACTTCACTTGGGAGGTAGAGGCAAGTGTAGATCTATGAGCTTGAGGTCAGCAAGGTCTATACAATGAGTTCCAGGACAGCCAGGACTATGTAGAGAGAGATCCTGTTTTAAAAACTGATGTAAAGCTTATCCTTCAGCCACACCCCACTTCCTTTGAGGAGACTAGTAAGTGAAGCTATAAAAATCAGTTGATATTTCTGGTGATCAGTTTTCATCCTGAGTCTGTCTAGATCCTTCATTTTGTTATAGTACTAGCATAGACTTAGTTTTAATCAAAGATGATTCTTATGAAGAAGAGATGTCCAAATACTAAGAAAGTTTGAAGATTTTAAATAATATAAAAACAGGTAAATTCCCCCAAACACTTGTGGTCAGAAATAGACTGATTTCTCTGTTTTCTATCATAATCTTCCTGAGAACAGAAAGTTAGCTTTGGTCTCCTCTGTCTCATTGGTTTTTTTTTGGATTTTGAGAAAAGACGTGCTATATGTGTTCAGTCCCAGAAAATGTATGATCAGCTTGTTTCCTCCTCCTGGGGTCTATGCCAGAGACCACAGGAAATTGTGTTGCATTTCCACAGGGAACAGACAAGAATGCAATGGAGTCTTGGACCAGCCTCCAAAACTGCACACTGTTACAATAAGGTTTCCTGGTCCAAGATCCAGACCCACAGACCTGCAGTGCCAGATTGCTTAGCCACCTGCTGCTGCTTATTCCCCCCAAATGATTCAGATGCTTATATTAACTTCATGATGTTTGGTCTATGGCTTAGGCGCCTTGCTAGCTTGCTTTTACATCTTAACTCAACCCATTTCCATTAATCTATCCTGCCACATGGCCATGGCTCACCTGTGTTTCTTACATGTTGCTCCTTTGGGTGGCTGGCTTGATCTGTCTCTGACTCTGCTCTTCCTTTCCTACCTCTTCTGGTTCCCCACCTACTTTTTCTATGGTGCCTGTCATGGGCCAAAACAGCTCCTTTATTTAAAGATTGATATACACAGCATACAGAAAGACATTCCCACATCACCACACTTTCTCTTTTTTTAGTGGTAAGAATGTATTGGAACAAACAAATAAAATATAGGTGTAACAATGTAACAATCATTTCAAAACACTGTGAAAAGAATGAAGCAATTATATATTGGAAAAAGTAAAAGAAGAAAAAATTCAATAGTAATGTCACAAAAAATAATCTTTTATGTTACAAAAGCTGCCATGAATGAGAGTTCCAGGAAAGAAACTGTGTCTACAAAGGCTGATAGACTGAATAAAGCTGCAATGATGTGGAATTTAGAATGTTGCAGTTTTAGAGACCAATTATAATTCATAGTAGATGATCTTTAGCCTATTAAATTTCTTGTCCCTCTCTATATAACATTTAATATTCTGACAGACAATAAAGACTTTTTATAATATATTACTTTAAATTTAACAAAATACTTGTTTTCTTGCAACCAAAGGGACAAGAGTATTTCTGGATAACATCCAAGGCCAATAATAGGATTCTAACTTATTTGCTACCAAATGTATCCCCCAACATATTTAAAAAGTGTCTTGATTTATATTTTTTTGTTTTGTTATTTGTAAGTAGTTAAGGAAATTGATATTCAATTGGAACATGGTATTTGGGGAGACCTAAATTTATGGTCCTTGGTCATAATCACTTATATTTGGCTCCAGGATAATTTATTTTTCTCCTTTGAAGTAAGAGTTGTGTTTTTATGTAGATATTACAAATGAGAAAACTTTGAATTTGCAGTTTCAGTTATTATACACTAGTTATGATTCTAAGAGCTTTATATGGATGATGTTTTCAGTCCATTAAATTAACCACAAATGTAAATCCCATTGTCCATGCTTGAAACATGAGACATGAAGACATATGGTGAAATAAAGTCACTTTAAAAGTCACAGAAAAGGAAAATGACAGGATTCACATCCAAGCAAGCTGTTCTGAAGCCCACTGTCTAACACACTCTAATGGCAACTCAAAACAATATTGATAGCACCTGATAACAAAAGACCAATTCACAGATGGAGTCATAGAAACTTCATAGCTTTTAAACTATTTTTATGATAACCAGAATTCTTAGAATGCTTAATTCATGTATTTTATAAACTATAATGTTCTGCTAGTTTAAATTTGTGAATCTCACATTTTACTCACTGTTAGTAACTCACTATATTTCTACCAAGAAGTTCTTTCACTTAAATGAATATTGGGAGTCTCTTGAATTGACCAAGTTTTTGAGCATTAAAACAGCATTTATGTTCTTTACATTGGCTATCAGGAAAGTCCTTGGAGCCCCAGGTATGAATGAGAAATATTGATAGGCAGGACTTAATAAGGATTACTGACAGATCATTCCTGGAAGACTACAGGGATAGCCAAAGTGGGATACTAAACAGATTGTCCATATGCAATATCTGGTGAGGGAATTTAAGGGAAGAGCTGAGGTATACTGTCTTTATGTAAGTGGCCTGGCAGAAATAAAGATAGTATAAGGAACTTTTCAGTCTTCCTAATGATATGTCTCTTTAACACTGTTCTGCATGTTGTGGTATCCCCAAACAAAATTATCTTCACTGATACTTCATTACTGTAATTTTGCTACTCTCATAAATTCTAATAAATACTTTTTTTGAGATACAGGTTTGCTAAAGAGGTTGTGACACAGGTTGAGAACCACTAGTCTATGGAGAAATTTATGTGTGTAAGTCTATCAGACTATTGAAATAATGTCACTCCCATCCCCCAAGGGAAGCTCTCTGGGGATTTTATTTTAGATGAAAGAAAAGGTTCCAGCAAGAGGGGAAGTTTGTCTTTTAAAAAGAGATTTCATACAGTTCTAAACACTTGTCAGACCTCTTTACAGTGTGAGACTGAAGCCCAGATAAGTATGGGTCAAAGGATCATACTTGTTTGGGCAGGACCACACCTTGGCTGGGAATATCTAGATAACCTGTCTTTGGCCCATCAATGTCAATGTTAGTCTCACTTTAGTTCCTTCAAGATATATAGGGGTATTGTGTTGTTTCATTGTAAATAATTGTCCCACCCACTGGTTTAATAAAAAGCACTGATTGGCCAAAGGCAGGCAGGAAGTGTGGGCGGGGCTACTAGACTAAGAAAAATCTTGAGAACAGGACACAAAGAGCAGAATGCCAGACAGAATGCTATAGAGAAGCTGAAAGAAGTAGAGGACAACTATGCTGCTCTAAGAAAAGGTACCCAGCTGCATGGCTGAACAAGATAAGAGACATGGGTTAGTTTAAGGGTAAAGAGATAGCCAGCTGTTTGCCTGGGCCTTAGGCTGATCAGCTGAAAACTATTGAAAGCATCTGTGTGTCTCTGCGGGATTGTGGGACTGTGGGTCTGTGGGTCATAAACCATGAGATTAGGCCCAAAAGTCCAGGCCAGAAACCTCCTACTATAAATGGCAGCCCAACGTGGGGCAAGGATGCCCACATAAAGCCACAGAAAGCTTAAAAAATGGTCCAGAGCCCAAAGCAGCTTCTGAATTGTGTCTCCCACACGAGCCATGGTACAGAGATGCCCTGGTGAGGCACATGGGCTTGAGCTACAATGGCGGGCTTTTGGAGTACATCGTAAGGTGTAAAATGGTTTTTTCCTGAAGTCTCACAGGACCCTCAATATAAGGAAAAGGTTGTAAATGATGTATTTAAGGTTTCTGTTTATAAGGACTAAAAAGGAACAGAAACAAAGAAGGCTTTCTAGTAGTGGTGTTTTCTTAGATAAGCTCTGTTTGCCTGAGGCAAATAGAGGCTTGGCTTTTTTAAGGAGAAGCTTTCTGATTCAGCCTTAGAGGCCAAACACTTGTGAGTTTTTTAAGAGGCCCTGCTGCCAAATACTTGAATGGAGTTAATGAGCAGCAGATGGCAAAACCTTTACTTAGTAAATATATGGACCCTAAAATTCCCCAGAGTACCTGGGTTAAAAAGATTAATTCTATGAAATTAGAGTAGGAGCTGGGTGGAGCCATTCCCCCATCCTACCAACCTTGAATCCTTAGCCAAGGACCTTGGCAGATTAAAGGTGTGTTCAGAAATTGAAAGAAATAGAAGAATCCTTGGCAGATTCAAGGTGTGTTCAGAAACTAAAAGAAATAAAAGAATCTGGGTGGAGTTAAACACCCTAGCCAAGCAAAGGTGTGGTCAGAGACAGGAAAAGTTAAGAAATAAATATACAGTAAAGACAGTTCTTTTTTTAAAAAAAAGTCTAAGTGGTTTAGAGCGTATTGAAAATATATATACATAGGCTTAGAGAAAGAAAAGAAAAAAGGTAGAGAAAGCCTTTAAAAAAAAGAGTAAAATAAATAAACAAATAAATAAAAAATAAGCCACACAAAGATGGAAAATACAAAGAATGTCTGAATACTGTATATTATTGTCTTATCTTTAAGCTTCTTGACTGAAAATGATGTAGTAAAAGCTGCTAAAAGACAGTTGATTATAAATGCTGTTGGCTTAATTCAACCTATATATTTTGTAAATTAGTTCACTAATTTACAAATAAACTGAAATGCAAAGATATGCTTATTTGGAGAAGAGGTTTTTGTTTTATTTTCACAGAAAATGAGAGGCTGTGGATTTATTTCTGGATAAAGAACATAAAATTTGATAGAGGAAGACCCCCTGAAAAATATCCAATGGAAATGGATGGCCCAGATGATTCAGCATTTTAGAGCACCTCTGTTGAAGTTTCCAGAGCTCTGTATTGAGAACAATTTCAAGGAGACTGGCTGAGATGACCCAGTCTTACAGACTACTCCACTAAAGACTTGTGCATAATCTTACATTTTTCTTTGGATTCCCATGAGATTGCCAACACCCCATTCAGCAGGAAGTATCTTAGAGAATGTTGGCCACATTCCCAAAACATAGATTATGGATGTTTGTGTTTATTTGCAGTGTTGTTTATAAGTTGTTATACATAAAGGGGGAAAAGAATATTAGATGTGGAGTTATTTTTGTTTTAGAAAAGGGTATATATATATATATATATATATATATATATATATATATATATATATATATATATATAGGAGTATTGTGTTGTTTCATTGTAAATAATTGTCCCACCCACTGGTTTAATAAAAAGCACTGATTGGCCAAAGGCAGGCAGGAAGTGTGGGCGGGGCTACTAGACTAAGAAAAATCTTGAGAACAGGACACAAAGAGCAGAATGCCAGACAGAATGCTATAGAGAAGCTGAAAGAAGTAGAGGACAACTATGCTGCTCTAAGAAAAGGTACCCAGCTGCATGGCTGAACAAGATAAGAGACATGGGTTAGTTTAAGGGTAAAGAGATAGCCAGCTGTTTGCCTGGGCCTTAGGCTGATCAGCTGAAAACTATTGAAAGCATCTGTGTGTCTCTGCGGGATTGTGGGACTGTGGGTCTGTGGGTCATAAACCATGAGGTTAGGCCCGAAAGTCCAGGCAAGAAACCTCCTTCTACAAAGATAGATGTGGGGTGGTTGCTGAATCTCTTTATATCTCTTCCAAGTATGTCAATATTAGTATATCCTTTTTTGCAGTACACTATTAATATGGTTCTTTTTTTTTTCTGGGTAGGTGGTTAAAGCTGTGATTCCCAAGGGAAACACTGAGAGAAAATGTTCTTATGAAGGTTTTGGGCATGAAGGACTATAAACTAGACAGAGTAAAGGTCAGATAGATAACAATGAGAAAACTTCTGACCTCATCTTTGCTCTTTTATTTTGACAAAGACCTGGCAACTTGAAACAAAAGCCTGGCAATCCTTTTCTTCCATAAGTTGGAATTTCTTGCCTGCATATCAGTTTAACTAGCTCTAGACCTAACCAGGTCATACTTATCCAGTGCTGTGGGCCTATCAGTTTTCTTATCTTTGTTTAAACTGACCAACCCCAATTTAGGGGACGAAATCCTCCATTCTATCCCATCAAAGACTTTTAAATATCCTAACACTACAGGAGAGATCAGACATTAGCTGCCTGAGTACACCCCTCTGGTTTATAAGGAGTCTTTTTCCTCTTTTCTCATTTCTTGTGAGTGTGTGTGTGTGTGTGTATTATAGATGAAAACTCCTAAAAACAAGCTTTGTCTGCAGAGACTGGGGGATTAATTATAATTTCAGTACTGTGGAGAGATTGGGAGATTCAGAAGCTAATTACCTTATCTTGGCCTAGCATTATCCCCAAGAACATTCAATCCTTGCCAACTTCTGTGTCAGACCTAACAGCTTGGGGCTAGCAGATAAAACTTTCATAATCTATTGACTTAGCCAACCCACTAGCTCTTGCCACTCCAGAAGCTAAGAATTGTCACGAGGTAACATCTTAGACCTATAAAAAGCCTTAGGTAGATTGATGCTCTGGACCAAAAGAGTATTAAAAGAAATGGCTTTTGGCAATTCTCAAAATTTTATGTGTACATGGGACTTTACATCTAAGATGAATGAACTCCACACAAAATAAGTCAAAGTGATCTTTACCAAAACACAACATAGTCAAACTTCTAAAATTTAACAAGAAAAGTCTTAAATTGCTTCTAAGAGTTAACAGTTCTCATGATGATTTTCTGATAAGAAATAATGAAGGCCAGGGGAAATGACATATAGTTTGTCAAATATTGAAAAAAAACTGTTAACTTAGAGTTATATGTTAATAAAAAAAATCCTTATATAATGGACATAATTATTTTCAGGAAAATAAAGTAAATAACTTGTTCAAAATTGTATTTTAAATAATATTTTACTGTTCACTTCATCATACATTTTTTATCTTTGAATTTACTTAAACTTTAATGTATACTTCATTCTTAATATCAATAATTAATTAAAAATTGACAGTTGTTAGTGATTCTTTTCTTTTTCTTTGATAAAATTTATCTGCAGTGAAGTATACAGAACTTAATTAAGAAAGAATATCCCCAGGACAAGTTTAACAAATGTGAGTGTTCATTTAATCAAAATTTCTATTATTCCCTTCTGCTGCTCCCAAGGCAATGAGTGACTGTATGTCTTGGAGGTAACTATTGTTCTGATGGTTTTTACTATATATTAATTTTTGCTGCTATAAGATTTTGTATGCATGGACTACTGCAATATTCATATTTTATTACCAATAAAATAATTATTCTTGAAAATTAACTGCTTCAATATATTCGTAGGTTTATTCCCATCTACGTATGAGTACCAGTAGTACATTGTCTGAAAACAGCATTTTTATACTTTTTATATATTTTAAAGTTTAATTATTAATAAAAGTTCTTTTATATACCTGTGGTGGGATTCAGGTGTCATCTGATAATGTTGGAAGACACTTATACAGGGTACCTAGCTCCTGAAGGGGGTGTGGCCAGCCCCATTGAAGAGAGGCTGCTGGGATCTGGAGAGGTCTACTTTCCTTCCTGCCTTCTTGGAGATCAGATCAGCGTCTATCGTCAGGATCATCCTATTGCCACAGAACCACCCTAAGGATTAACTTGTAATCATGAGTGTTAAATTACTTTCAAATAAATATCATGTATTTAAGATATTGCAGGTGAGATTTGCTGTGGTATTTGGAGTACCTGGGTGGGCTGGGCATCTAGCTGGCCAGCATAGGGGGCTGGGGAGTTTATCTAAGCCCTAAGCATTGCCAGAAAGCAGAGGACAGACAGAGTCCTCAGACTTGGGAGACTGCACTTCAATGAATGGGCTGGAAGTTCTGCCCTCCTCCTAATTCCTAATTCTGCTCTGTCCCATGACTTCTGTGCATGCATGGCTGCCACTGCCACAGTGAATGCAGATTCAGATTCTGTGATATCATCCTGTCTTGATTTTGTGAGATTTTGCTTTTCCTAAGGATCATATTTTATCTGCTGGATCCCCTTAAGACCACATAGGGTCTGTAGGTAGCCTCGTGTTGCTGAGAGTCCCTGCATCTGCCATATTGCTAGTGAATGGAGCATTGAACGCTATTGTGACCTGCTGACCAAACATCATCATTGCAACTGAATTGAGGTAATGGCTGAAAACTATTCTACTAATGACTTCAGGTCATAATTCTCCATAGTGATTGAGAAATTTTTGAATGAATATCTTGAGGGCTTCAATAATCCAGTCCTACTATGTTTTGACTTATTTCTATATTTTGTTTCAAAGCATAATGAAAGCGGTGAAAATTGGAAATCAACAACTGATGTCTAGAATATGTGATATGGAAATTTCAAACACTAAAATGGCAGATAAGGCTAATTTTCTGGAAATTGGTTACAACAAGCTTTCAGATAAGACTTCCTCTTTGTATATGGATAAAATTGTACAAGAAAAATATAGGCTTTACATAACTGATGAGAACAAGAAACTTGTTAATTACATTAATGAAGAGGACAAAAAATCATTAACTATGTTAATGATGTGGATTGAAAAATTGCTGGTTCTATGAGGTCCTTGGAAGGACTGCTTCATCAGGAAAATCAAGCTCTAGAAAAATCAGTAGTATCCAAACTCCAGGAATGGGTGTCAGCAGTATTCAAAATCCAGGAATGGGAGTCAGTAGTATCCAAGCTTCAAGAATGGGAGAACTGTATGGCAGTACTGGAAAAAGGGTGGTAGTGCATTTTCTTCTCAGAACAATTCAGCTCAACCTCTGATGAGATATTATGGTAATGAAGACATTCTTCCCAAGGTGTTAAATATGACAGGGCTACCCCCTTCTCCACCAGTATTATTTCTGGTTACTGTCCAGTCTTAGAAAGCATATGGAGAGTCCCTGGAATTTGTAGAGTATAATTATGAACCAACACATATGAAAGATATTAAGGATTTTAAGGAGGCCATATCACTTCATGGGATACACTCTACTTATGTAAAACAGTTGCTAAATGTCAATAAAACCCAGAATTTTTCCTAATGATTAGATGCAGCTCACTGCTGCCATATTGGACTATAGTAGAAATTTGCAATGGAGAAGTTTGTTTAGGGAGGAGGGTAGGGCCTTAGAGAAACACGAATTAGGGTTTTTTTTCATTTCTCAGGACCAAATCCTTGGTGAAGGAATTTTTGCTGATGTGAAGGCTCAGACTGCTTATAATGAACATACATTATTGTTGCGCTGTACTGCTGTATTGAATGCTTGCGAAAAATTTTGGACCCTGGTCAGAAAATAGAGCCTTATACCAAGGTCAAACAAGAATTAAAAGAACCTTACATTGACTTTCTACAGAGGATTACCCAGGCTGTACATAGAGCAATATCATATCCAGAAGTTAGGAATCAGTTAATACTTTCTCTGGCCATGGATCATACTAATCTGGAATGTTAAAGAATGCTTATGCCTTTAAAGATCAGATAAGCACCCATAGAGGAATGAATTCAGTACACAATCCATGCTGAACCTCTCCATTGCATCAAAGATAATTGGGTAGGCCAAACCATTGCTAATGTTAGGGTGAGGAATCAAGGCATCACTTGATTTAACTGTGGTAAACCAGGCTATATAAGATGAAGTTGTACACAAGGTACTTCTGGAAATAATATCCATTTTAGGTTTGATTCATAAAGAAGGCCATTGCCTTCTGGGTTATGCAAAAGGTGTGGCAAAGGATGACATTGGAACAACAAATGTCTTCAGGAACAAAGAAGGCAACCCTCTACCATCGGGAAATGACTCTTGGGGGCTTCCACCGGGAAGCTCCCAAAAATCAGATTTCAAAGCCTAGGAAGGTCTGATCATATCCAGTCACAGTGGAAGATCAGAATCCTAGGATGAGTAGAACATCCAATGCCTAATCTAGAAGATCATATGGCATTGGATAATAGAATAAATTCAAGAGAGAAATCAAAAGTTCCAAGAAAAACCACAAAACAAATATATTGGCAGACTTCAATAAATGAACAAAGACCAAAATTGAAAGTACGAGTAGATAATATTTATATCCAGGGCTTAGTTGACATGGGGGTTGATGTTTTGATCATAACCCCACAATCATGGCATCCAAGATGGCCTTTACAGGCAGTGGATATCCAATTTCTAGGTATTGGAACAGTATCTCAAGTGAAACAGAGTGTAAAATGGATCAAATGCATAGAACCAGAAGGTCATAAAGGATGGTTGAAGCCATAAATGGCTGACATAGCAATGAATCTGTGGGGTCATGACCTTCTACAGCAATGAAATATCCAGATAAAATCCCTCGGGTTCCAATATCAACTGAAGATATAAAAAACTATGAACTAGTTAATCTGTTGAGGACTTTGGATGGTGAAAGGGATTTAAATAGTCCAAGAGAAAGAATTAGTGTTGGTGGAAAAGAAACTACAAGAAGCAAATGTAGATCATGTGGATTGTGTGGATCCAGACCTAGATTGCATGCTGGTTATTTTACCCTCTAGACAATCTTTGACAAGAGTCTTAATGCAAAGGAAAATATATTAGAATGGATATTTCTACAGAATAGGCCAAGCAAGAAGCTGAAAACATATATCGAAAACATTTCTGATCTTATTTTTAAAGGTAAATTCAGACTTTGACAATTGACTGGAAAGGACCCTGCAGAAATTGTTGTACCTTTGACTAACAAAGAAATTGATTGATTATGGGCAGTCAGTGAACCTTGGCAAAAGGCTTGTAGTTATTTTTTAGGAGAGATTAATAACAAATATCATCGAAGTAAGAGAATTCAATTTATAAGGAAACTAACTGGATCTTTCCTCATGTGGTACAGGATAAACCCATTTCTGGAGCTCCTACATTTTATACTGATGTGAACAACTCTTAGTAAAGGCTGGTT
Source organism: Phyllotis vaccarum (assembly GCA_033318265.1). Lineage (NCBI taxonomy): Eukaryota > Metazoa > Chordata > Mammalia > Rodentia > Cricetidae > Phyllotis > Phyllotis vaccarum. The sequence goes on from JARWLC010000002.1 coordinate 99,821,496, forward strand.
ACAAATTGGAAAACTCAATTAAGGTGGCTTAAAGCCCTTATAACTCTGCTCAGAATTCAGAACTATATGTAATTATTATGGTGTTGTTGGATTTTGCAGAGCCTCTTAACATAATTACTGACTCTCAGTATGCAGAAGGAATTGTTACATATCGAAACTTCTGACTTTATTCCTGATGATACAAATTTAACCTTACTGTTCATACAACTACAGGATATCATCAGAGATAGGATACATTCCATGTACATAACGCATTAGGGAACACACGGGTGTCCAGGACTCTCTAGCACAAGGTAATGATGAGATTGATTGGTTACTAATAGGAAATGTTCTAGAGGCCACAGAATTTCATGAGAAACATCATGTTAATAGTAAAGGATTAAAGAAGAGTTTTTTCATCACTTGGCATCAGGCAAAAGAAATTCTAAGGAATTGTAACACTTGCTCCTTCTATAACCAACCATCTTTTCCTGCAGGAAGTAATCCTAAGGGTACACAGAGAAATGAGATCTGGCAAATTGATGTGTTTCACTTTCCAGAATTTGGAAAGATGAAATATGTACATCGTACCATCAATACTTACTCTGGAATGTAATGGGTGACTGCCCTGAGTTCTGAAAAAGCTGATGCTGTAGTAACTTTCCTCTTGGATGCCATGGTCATAATGGGAATTCCCACTCAGATTAAGACTGACAATGCTCCAGTTTATATTTCCCAAAAAATGAAGCTGATTTTTGGATATTAAAATTTAAAGCATATTGCAGGGATACCACACAACCCTACAGGACAGGCAGTTGTAGAGAGATCTCACTGCACTTTGAAAGAGATGCTTTATAAGCAGATGAGAGAAATGGAAAACCCAGGGAGAGGTTACATGATTACACGGTGCCTTATTGACTTTGAATTTTCTTAATGCTGATGAAAAGGGAACATCAGCTTCTGAGAGACATTGGGTAATGGAGAAATCTTCCAAGATAAACCAACCCATATGCTTCAAGGATGTGCTGAGTTCAGAATGGAAACTGGGATATGTGCTTCAATGGGGTAGGAGTTTTGCTTTTGTTTCCATAGGAAAAGAAAAGATATGGGTACCAATAAAATTAATAAAAGTCTTCTTCAAAAAGGAGTTCCTTCCTGAGGAGGAGAAGCAATTGCTCATCCCTGATATAACAAATGGATACATGGTAAGGAAAACACATTTAACATGACTGGGGCAGGGTCTCAATTTTGTTTTTACAGAAAAATGCATATAACTGTCATTAAGGCATTGACTGGATATTGAATGGTTAATCAAGTGAAATGGAAGGGAGATGGATGATGAAGGAATATAAACAAAGGACTATGAGAACAACCGATACAAATATGCACTACTGGGTGATTTCTCAATTCTCACTGCTTTACATCTTACATCTATACTTCTTCAAAAAAATTTGTGGTTCTCATTTGACTATTAATAAGGATGGATTTGGAGTGGGAGTAAGTGGCTTTCTCCCGCTCTAAACCCAAGCATATTGGTAAAGAAAATGTGAGAGATTCTGTTTCATATCAGAAAAGTCACCTGGTATGGGACAGAAGTCAGAATGTTTAGGGGCCAATATTATCATAACTTCATCTCTGATCTTGTTTCTCTCTGTATCTACACCTCCCAACTTTCCTCTCTGCATACAGTCTTCTCCTGAAGTCATAAAGGATGTAAATATCTTCTTTGGGTATCAATAATGCTTAAGTTTTCCATCGTAAACAACATTTTTTTCCTATCATCTATCTACAAAGCATCTGGAACTGAGATGGGGCCCCCACTGCAATGATTCCTACTGGTGAAATGCGAGTAAAATAGAGAGAATGAGAGAAAGAAGGAGACACACAGACACACAGACACACAGGGGCAGAAATAAAGAAATCGAGAACTTGGTGTACACCAATCAATGATTCAATGATTGCTTTTAGAAAATACACTATTCAAATGGCTGCAAGATTGCTCTATATGATTATGATTCATGTCATATCTCTGATAAGAATTCCAGATGGATTTACCCAGTACTCTGAGAATGGTTATGGATGTGTACAGTCAGTCCATTAGGATCCAATCATTGTTTTAGCTTTTACAGGATCCCAAAGAGATGCCATTGCCCTCAAGTCAGAATGAAGCAACCCTATGAAAGACTACGCCCCTTTGATCATAAGTTTTGCCCTCTGAGGGTTGTGTAATTATTATCCTGATAGAGTAGTTATAAGTTAAAATTGGGTTGAAGTCAGAACAATAATATAGCCTCAGGGATCTCTTTTAAAGAAAATAAAGGGAAATAGGATAAATAAAGGTAGATTGTTCTACCTTCCTATAAACAACGTTTAGCCAAATATATGGGCTAAGCCAAAGACAGTTTAATTGGCATAGATATTTGTATATTGATACAAATGTGAAATTATTTTATATGTTTCATTGAGATAATTTTTATATTGGTACAAATTTAAATCTGAAATTATTTTATATGTCCAAAGCAACTTGCACATTGATAAAAAATGGAATCTGTAACTGCTATATGAAATTGAATCTGTAACTGTTATATTTTACATACACTTCTTCCTCTGTTTAAAATATTTGCACATTATTGTCATGTCCACTATACAGTTGCTACCTCCATCTAACTATACTAGATATAATGTATGATTGTACTATTTATGATATATGCATAGATGTTTTATATACCTCTGTTTGGATGATATATATGTATATACATGTCTAAAATATTGTTACCATTTTGCACAGTATATATACCTCTGGCTAATGTTTGATAGTCATACTAAAAGCCAGTGTTCAGAGATTATACACCCCTTTATAAATAATCTAATTTTACAATACAGGCTTCAATACTTAGGACAATATGAACTGTAGTCAACATTACCTAAGTTGTTATGTCACAGTCATCCCAGATACAGGTTAGAATACCATAGACAGGAGTCTTCAACCATTTCATAGACCCAGAGAATATGGCATTTAACATTTTGTTATTCAAAATTTGGCCTGTGAGAGACATGACAACTCCTGGTGTCACTGTTCCTCTCCTGAGATGGTGTTGAGCATCAAGGACACTCCTTTGGAGTTTGTCCTTTCGGCAGAGAATGGCCGGTTGGGTAAAGAACTGCCTTTACCTCGATTTCTGACAGTACACACATGATGTCCAATCTGGATGAATAGGATGACAGATGGAGACTGACGAAATCTGCCTGGACAGAATAGGACAGTTCCTCCAAAAACTCCCTGCTTATTAAAAGATCTGTCAGATATCATAGGCCTGTAGCCAAAATGATGGATGCTCCAATGGCACAGAAAACCATAGGTGATTGTCCAGGTAGCTGAATGTCACTGTCCTCTCCCAAATTTTGGAAGCTACTACTCTCATGTGCTTCTGACTTTCCAGTAATATATTTTCCTTCTTAGGTCTTGAGGGGGTTGAAGAATAGTTATTTAAGGTAACTATCCTATCATCCCTTAGCAAGGAACATTCAGGTGTTGGATTTCCACTTTCCCAGATGAACAGTTTTGAAGTAATTTACACACCCCACCATCTACCAATATTCTAGAAATGTATGATGTACTTTATATGTGTTGGGTTTTAGTTGTAGTTTGCACCTTTTCTTTTCCCAGATATTACCTTGTAATAATTACTATTGTATATAGTCTTAGTTTAGAACCTTCTTAGTTAGACAAAAGGGGGAGATGTGGGATTCAGGTGTCAGCTGATAAGGTAGGAAGACACTTATACAGGGTCTCAGGCTCCTGAAGGAGGTATTGTTAGCCCCATTGAAGAGAGGCTGCTGGGATCTGGAGAGGCCTGTTTTCCTTCCTGTCTTCTTGGAGATTGGATCAGCATCTATTTCCAGGACCATCCTATCACCACAGAACCATCCTAAGGTTTAACTTGTAATCATGAGTGTTAAATTACTTTTGAATAAATATTTATCCTGCATTTAATACATCACAGGTGAGATTTGCTGTGATACATACCCTCTACTGTTCTTTCTCCCTCCACTTCTCCTGTCCCCTTACTTCCCCCCCCACTCCACCCCCATCCATTTCTCAAAGGCCTCCCTTGAGTAGTCAATACAGACTAACAGGATCCACCCCTTTATCTCCGTGTTAAGGCTGAGAAAGGCATCCCACCACAGGAAGTGACTTTAAAAAGCCATTTCGTATAACCAGGATAATTCCTGGCCCCATAGCTCACTAAGAGCTTGATCATAGAAACTGTCATCCTGATTCAAATGCCCTAGTTTGGTCCCAAGTAGGTAGGCTCTCCAGCTGTTGGTTCAGTTAGTGAACTTTCGTTAAAGTCAGAGCAGCTGTTCTTGTGTGTGTGTGTGTGTGTGTGTGTGTGTGTGTGTGTGTGTGTGTGTTTTTCATTGTGCTCAACAACCACCCTCCTCTAGTGGTTCCTCCCTCTGAACTGAACTCCTGGGAGTTGCTGTGAGTGTCTGCATCTGCTTCTATAGGTCATTGGATGTAGATTCTATGATAACAATTAGGGAAGTCATCAATCTGGCTACAGGGGAAGAATAGTTCATGTCCCCTCTCCAGCATTGCTAAGAATCTTTGTGGGACTTCTTTGTGGGTTCCTGTAGATTTCTCAAGCACCAGTTTTTTACACAAAGCCATGATGGCTCACTCTGTCAAGATATCTCTTTCATTGCTCACCTCTCCATTCCTTTCCCAACTTGGCCTTCTCAAACCCCCATATTTCTACCCCATATCCTCTCTCTACCCACTCCTCAGTTTACCCAGGAAATCGTAACCATTTCCCATTCCCAGGGCCCTCCTCTCTATCTATCCTCTTTGAGGTTGTGGAATCTAGCCTGTTCATCCTTTGCTTTGAGTTTACTATTCATGTATGAGTGAGAACATACTGTGTTTGACTTTCAGGTTCTGAGTTACCTCACTCAGGATTATTTTTTTCTTGTTCCATCCATTTGTCTACAAATTTCATGATATTTTTTTATCATTGAGTAATAATCTATTTTGAAAATGTACCTCATTTTACTTATCCATCCTTTGGTTGAGGGGCATGTAGGTTGTTTCCAGGTTATGGCTATTGTGAATAATGCTGCTATTAACATGCAAGTGTCCTTGTGTTGTGGTTGAGCATCTTTTGGATATATATATATCCTTTTGTATATATATCTATATCCATATATCTACTTTTGGCCATATATATATATATATATATATATATATATATATATATATATATATATATGCTGAATCCTAAAGTAGGCTGACTCCCTGTTTTCTGAAAAACTATGATACTGCTTTCCATAGTGGCTGTAAAGTTTACATTCCACCAGCAGTAGAGGAGTGTTTTTCTTTCTCCATGTCCTCTCCAACATAGGCTGTCATCAATGGTTTTGATCTTAACCATTCTGACAGATGTAAGATGCTATCTCAGAGTCATTTTAGTTTGGATTTCCCTTATGGCTGAGAATGTTGAAGACCTCTTTACATGTATTTGGACTTTTGAGCTTCTGTTGAGAATTTTCTGTTTAGATCTGTATTCCATTTTTTAATTGGATTATTTGGTATTTTGATGTCTAGTTTCTTGACTTTTATATATATATATATATATATATATATATATATATATATATATATATATATATATAAATATATATATAAATATATATATATTTTTTGGATATCGGCCCTCTGTCAAAAGTGGGATTGGTAGAGATCTTTTCCCATTCTGTAGGCTGTTGTTTTGTCTCATTAACTGTGTCCTTTGCGTTATAGTTTCATGAGATTCCATTTATTAGTTGTTGCTTTCAGTGTCTGTTACTGGTGTTATATTTAAGAAGTGATCTGTTTTAATGTGTTCAAGGATATTTCCAACTTTCTCTTCTACCAGGTTCAGTCTCTGAGGTATTTGTGTCATTTAGACTTGAGTTTTATGCAGGACAATAAATATGGATCTATTTGCTTTCTTTTACATGTTGACATCCAGTTATGTTAGCATCATTTGTTGGAGATGCTTTCTTTCTTTTTTTGTTGCACACTTTTACATTCTTTGTCAAAAAACAGTTGTTCATAGGTGTGTGGACTAATGTCAGGGTCTTCAATTTAATTATCTTGGTCAACATCTCAATTTTTATGCCATTATCAAGCTTTATAATACAGCTTAAAGTCAGGGATAGTGATGCCCCTGGAACTTCCTTCATTGTATAGAATTGTTTTGAGTATCCTGTTATTTTGTTTTCTTTTTCCAGATGAAAGTAAATATTGTTCTTTAAAGATCTGTGAAAATTTATGTTGAGATTTTGATAGAGATTGCATTAAATCTGTAGATTGCATTGGGTAAAATGCCATTTTTACTATGCTAATCTTATCTACCTAAAACTATGGGAAATCTTTCCTTTTTCTGATATCTTCTTCAGTTTCTTTCTCAAGAATTTAAAGTTCTTGTCATAAAAATCTTTCACTTCCTTGGTTAGATATTGTGGCTATTATAAATGGTAATGGTTCTCTGTTTCTTTTTCAGCTTATTTATTATTTGTGTATAGAAGGGCCATTGATTTTTTTAGTATTCTGCCACATTGCTGAAGGTGTTCTTCAGCTGTAAGACTTCCCTAGTAGAGTTTTTTGGGTTACTAGTATATAATATCATATCATCTCTAAATAGTGAAAATTTTGCTACTTCCTTTCTATTTTTTTAAAATCTCCTTTGTAGGAGTATTGTGTTGTCTCATGGTAAATAATTGTCCCACCCACTGGTTTAATAAAAAGAGCTGATTGGCCAAAGGCAGGCAAGAAGTGTAGGCAGGGCTACCAGACTAAGAAAATCTCTGAGAGCAGAGTGCCAGGAGAGCACCAGGGAGAAGCCAGAGGAAGCTGAGAACAACTATGCTGCTCTAAAGAAAGGTACTGAGCTGCATGGCTGAACAAGAGACATGGGTTAGATGAAGGGTAGAGAGCTAGCAAGTGATATGCCTGGACCCGAGGCTGATCAGCCTAAAACTATAGTAAGCTTCTGCGTGTCTCTGTGAGACTGTGGGACTGTGGGACTGTGGGTCTGCAGGTCTGTGGGTCTACGGGTCTGTGGTCCTAAACCTTGAGGCTAGGCCCAAAAGTCCAGGCCAGAAATCTCATACTACACTCCTTGATCTCCCTTTGTTGTCTTATTGCTCCAGCTAGAACTTCAAATACTGTATTGAAAATATATGAAGAGACTAGACAACCTAGTCTTGCTCCTTATTTTAGAGGAATTGCTTTGAGGTTCTCTCCGTTTAGTTTCATGTTGACTGTCTGCTTGCTATATATAAACTTTATTATGTTTAGGTATGTTCCTTGATCTCTGCAAGGGTGTTAGGTTTTGTCAAGTGCCTTTTCAGCATCTAGTGAGATGATCATTTTTTTTTTTTCCCCCTTTGTTCACATGGTGTATTACGTTGACAGACTTTTATATGTTCAACCATCCCTGAATCTCTGGGATGAAGCCTACTTTATCATGATGGATGCATTTTTGAATGTGTTCTTGGATTTGGTTTGCCAGTATTTTACTGAGTATTTTTGCATAAATGTTCATGAGTGAGATTGGTCTGTAATTCTCTTTTTCAGTTGTATTTTTGTGTGGTTTTGGAACTAGTGTGACTGTTGCTTCATAAAAGGAGTTTGGTAATATTCCTTCTGTTTCTACTGTGTAGAATAATTTGAAAAGTATTGGTATTAGAGTTTCTTTGAAATTCTGATAGAATTTTGCACTGAAACCATTTGGTCCTGGGCTTTTTTTTTTGAATGACTATTGATGACTGCTTATATTTTGGGGGAGGATATAGGTCTATTTAAATTGTTTACCTGGTCTTGATTTAATTTTGGTATGTGATGGCTAATCAGAAAACTGTTCATTTCTTTCAGATTTTCCAATTTTGTGGAGTACAAGTTTTCAAAGTATGATCTGATAATTCTCTGGATTTCTTTAGTGTCTGTTATGTCCCTCTTTTTATTTCTGAAATTATTAATATAGATGTTCTCTCTCTCTCTGCTTTTTGGTTAGTGTGGAAAGGGGTTTGTCTGTGGTATTGATCTTTTCAAAGAACCATATCTTTGTTTTGTAGATTCTCTGTATTGTTCTCTTTGTTTCTATTTTATTGATTTTAGCTCTCACTTTATTTCCTGGTGTCTTTTTCTCCATAGTTGTGCTGTTAAGTTGTTAGTGAGAGATTTTTCCACTTTCTTTGTGTAGGAATTTCATGCTATAAACATTACACTTAGCACTGCTTTTCTGATGTCCCATAAGTTTAGGTATGTTGTACATTCATTTTCATTAAATTCTAGAACACCTTTAATTTCTTTCTTCATTCTTTTCATGACCCAGTGATGACTCAAATGAGCATTGTTCAATTTCCATGAATTTGTAGGCTTTCTGCAATTTGTGTTGTCATTAAATTCTAACTTTAAGCCAGGGTGACTCCATAAGATACAGGGAGGTTACTCCATTTTTTTTTTTTTTTGAATCAGTTAAGATTCGCTTTGTTACTGAGTATGTAGTCAATTTTGGAGACAGTTTCGTGAGAAGAAGGTATATTCTCTAATGTTTGGGTGAAATGGTCTATAGATGTCTGCTAGATCCACTTGAGTTATAACCAGTTAATTTCTTTATTTCTCTGTTAAGTTTCTGTCTGGTATACCTATCCAGTGGTGAGAGTGGGGTATTAAAGTCTCCCACTTTTAGTTTATAGAGTTTGATTTGTGGCTTAAACTTTATTAATGTTTCTTTTATAAGTGTATTACTGTAGTATTTGGGGCATACATGTTCAGAATTGAGACTTCATCTTGATGGAATTTTCTGTGATGAGTAAGAAATACCCTTCCTGATTTCTTTTGATTGATTTTAGTTTAAAGTACACACACACACACACACACACACACACACACACACACACACACACACACACACACACACATATACATACATATATATTCAGATATTAGGATAGCTGCATCAGCTTATTTCTTAGGTCCATTTGATTAGTAATTTTTTTTTCCACTCCTTTACTCTGAGGATGATGTCTATCCTTGAGGTTGAGGTATGTTTCTTGTATATAGATGAATGCTAGATTCTATTTTTATACCTTTTCTGTTAGCCTGTATCTTTTAATAAGTGAATTTAGTCCATAGATATTAAGAATTATTAATGACCAATGATTTTTAGTTGTTATTTTTGGTTTTGTTGTTGTTGATGGTAATTTGAGTGTATTTCCCTTCTTTGTTATTTACTTTTGTAAAGTTATCTATTTTTTGTGTTTTTTTTCCCCTAGGTATAGCTAAATTCCTTGGGTTGGACTTTTCTTTCTAGTACTTTGTGTAAGACTGGATTTACGGATATGTATTATTTAAATCTGGTTTTGTCATGGACTATCTTGTTTTCTCCATTTATGACAGATAAAAGCCTTACTAGATATAGTGGTCTGGGATGGCATCTATGATATTTTAGTGCCTGCAGAATGTCTGTTCAGGACCTTCTGGCTTTCAGAGTTTCCATTAGGAAGTTTGGTATAATTCTGATAGGTCTGCCTTTGTATGTCATTTGCTTTTTTTCTTTGCTGGTCTTCATATTATTTTTAAAATTCTGTATGTTTAATATTTTGATTCTTATCTGGCAAGGATTTTTTTTTGATCAAGTACCATCATAGGCATGTTTAGCTTTATGTTGGAAAAGTTTTCCTGTATGATTTTGTTGAATATATTTTATGTGTCTTTGAGCTGGAGTTCTTCTTCTCTCTTTATTAGTAGGTTTGGTCATTTCATGATATTTGGATTTCCTGGATATTTTGTATTAAAAATTTTCTAGATTTAACATTTTCTTTAATTGATGAATCTACTTCCTCTATCATATCTTTAATGCCAGAGAGTCTCTCTTTCATCATTTGTATTCTGTTAGTGATACTTGCCTCTGTAGTTTTTGTTTACTCATTTTTTCCTTTTCCAAAATTTGCTCAGTCTGTGTTTTTTTTTACTGCCTCTATTTTCAATTTTCAAATCTTAGACTGTTTCTTTACCTATTTAAGTGTTTTTTTGGGTTGATTTCTTGAATTTATTTAAGAGTTTTATTGATTTCTTCCAACATTCTCTTTGTATTTTTTCTTCCATATTTAAAATGAATCTTTTATTTTCTCTTTAATGGTTTCTATCATCTTCATACAGTTATTTTTAAGGTAGTTTTTCTTAGCTTCACCTGCATTGATGTTGAGGTCTTCCTTTTGTAGAAACTGTGGTAGTTTGTATATAGGTGATATATTGTTCTTTATGTTGTTGAGTTTATCACACTACCTTCTACCCATTTCTTCCTCAAATTTATACAGTTGGACCCTGTGTCTCCAGAGATACTGCTTCCTTCAATGTTTCTGGAGTACTGTTCTTCCAGATTGTTGTGGTTCCTCACTGTCCTTCCCAATTTCTGTAGCAGGGGTATGTGTCTCTGATAAACTAGTGTTTTGGTATGTCAGGTACAGGGGCAGGGGAAGGTTCTGCTAGGTCTCTGGGGCTGGGATGGATGTGGAGGAGGGGACAAACATGTGTCCTGGTGCCTGAGGCTGGAGGAGTTCAACGGTAAACTTGAGGTCATGGGCTTACCTATTCTTCCTGACTGCTGCAGTGTGAGTCTTGAGTTAATCTTGTATCTAGCCACATCACCAAAGGTGCTTATCAGCTGTTGAAATTCATTGGTAAAATTTTGGGATCACTTATGTTTACAATTATGTCATTTGCAAATAGTGATACATTGATTTATTCCTTTTTAATTTATGTCTCCTTCATCACCTTTAGCTTTCTTTTAAAAATTTTATTTTCATTAAAAAATGTCATCTCCATAAATGTAACCCCTGCTCCCCCTACCCTAACCCTCCCAGTTCTTCCCAGCCAGCCCTCAACCTCACCCCTCTCCATCCACCCATCCCGTCCCCCAAAGGGCAAGAAGTCCAAGGTGGGCCAGCCCAGTGCAGCACAACCACTCCAGGTATATCCAATTCACTCATCCCAAAATTAATGCTGGGTTGGGTGTTCTTCAATAGGGAATAGACTCTAAGGTGCCAATCCATGAACAGGAGCACAGTCTGATTCCACCCCTTGTGGCTCCACACACTGCTCATGCCAGTTGAAAGCTACCTACCTCAGGAGGGGTAGGAAACTCCTCCTGATGGATCTCCAGTGGCAATTCCCAACTCAGTGAGCTCCCAAAAGCTCCTGTCAGCCATCACCATGGGAACCTTCCTCATAATCCCTATCCCCCTGCTCATACAGACTCTCCTACCCTGCTCTCAGCTGGACCAGGAGCTTTGCCTAGTGCCCAGCCATGGATCTCTGTCCCCACCTCCATTCCCTGTTGGGTGTAGGTTCTGCAATGACACCTAGGGTGTTTACTCATTTGATTATAGGGGAAGTCCCATTTAGGCACCCCCTCCACCATTGTTTGGAGACTTGGCCAGGGACATCCTGTGATTTCCTGCCTATTTCTCTAACACCGAGTCTCTTCCAACCCTACATTGGATTCATCTATTGAGATCTATCTCCCTCCATCTCCCTCTTTGCTCCTCTCACTCAACCATCTCCTTCTTTCAAGATTTTTTCCCAAGTCTTCTTGGTTGAAACCTGTTATGACCCTAAGTTGCTAAGGTGATCTCTATTTTTTCTTCTTAGGGGAATCTCTGGATGTCTCTCTTAAGTTCCTTCTAATTCCAAGCTGTTCAGGGGTTGCAGTTTGCAGCTTGAGTATTCTTTGCTTTTTGTCTAAAATCCACTTATGAGTGAATACAATCCATGTCTATCTTTTTGGGCTTGTGATACCTTACTCAGGAGGATTTTCTCTAAGTCCAACAATTTGCCTGAAAATTTTAGGATGTCAGTTTTTCCCACCGAGTAGTACTCTATTGTATAGATTTACCAATGCTTGTTAATCTATTCTTTAATTGAGGGATATCTAGGTTGTTTCCAGGTTCTTGCTATTAAAAACAATGCTGCTATGAACATAGTTGAGACAATGCCTTTAGAGTACAAATGTGCAATCTGTGGTTATATGCCCAACAGTGATATTGCTATATCCTTTGGGAGACTGATTCACAGTTTTCTGAGGAATAGCCATACTGTATTCTAGAGTGGCTGTACAAGTTTACATTCCCACCAACAATGGAGAAGTGTTCTTCTTATTCCACATCCTGTCCAGCATAGACTATCATCTATGTTTTTGAACTTAGCCATTCTGACCAGTGTAAGGTGGTATCTCAAAGTTGTTTTGATTTGCATTTCTCTGATGGCTAAAGATGTTGAGCAATTGTTTAGGTGCCTTTCAGTCATTTGTAATTCTTCTGGTGAGAATTTCTGTTTTATCTCTGAACTCCATTTTTAATTGGGTTATTTATGTTTTTGGGTTCTAGTTTCTTGAGTTCTCTATATACTTTAGAGATCAGTCCTCTGTCAGATGTAGGTTTGGTGAAGATCTTTTCCCATTCTGTAGGATGTTGTTTTGTCTTATTGACTGTGTCCTTTGCCTTATAGAAGCTTCTCAGTTTCAAGAGATCCCACTTATGGATTATTGTTCTTAGTGTCTGTGCTACTGGTGTTATATTTAGGAAGTGGTTACCTGTGCCAATGTGTTGGAGGGTATTTTCCAGTTTCTTTACTGTCAAGTTCAGTGGAGCAGGATTTATGTTGAGGTCTTTGATCCCCTTGGATTTGAGCTTTGTGCAGGGTAATAAGTTTGCATCTATTTACATTCTTCTGCATACATCCATCCAGTTATGCCAACACCATTACCATTGAATATTTTTGGCCTTTTTTTTTTAAAAAAAATCACGTGTTCACAGATATGTGGGTTAAGGTTGAGGTCTTTGATTCAATTCCATTGATCCACAAGTCTGTTTTTGTGCCAGTATCAGGCTGATTTTACTACTAGGGCTCTATAGTATAGTTTGAAGTCAGGGATGATAATTTATACTGAAGTTCTTTTTTTTTTTTTTTTCAGCAGAATTGTTTTGGCAATCCTAGGTTTCCTGCTATTCTATGTGAATTTCGGCATTATCTTTCAAGTTCTATAAAAAATTGTCTTGGGATTTTGATGGGGATTGCACTGAATCTGTAGATTGCTTTAGGTAAAATTACCATTTTACTATGTTGATCCTACATATTCAGGAGCATAGGAAATCTTTCCATTTTCAGATATCCTCTTGAATTTATATCTCCAATGACTTAAAGTTTTTGTCAAACAAGTCTGCTCCTTCTTTGGTGAGAGTTATGTCAAGATATTTTATGCTATTTGCATATATTATAAAGGGTGTTTCCCTTATTGCTTTTTCAGCCCTTTTATCCTTAGTGTATAGGAGGGCTATTGTTTTTTTTTGAATTAATCTTTTACTCTCTTACCTTGCTGAAGGTGTTTTTCAGCTGTATGAGTTCCCTGGTAGAATTTTGGGGGTCTATTATGCATACAATCATAACATATACAAATAGAGATAGTTTTACTTCTTTCTTTCCCATTTGTATACCCTTAATCTCCTTTTATTTTCTTATGGCTTTAGCTAAAACTTCAAGAACTATATTGAATAGATAAGGAGAGGACAGCCTTGTCTTGTTTCTGATTTTAGTGGAATTTCTTTGAGTGTTTCTCCATTTAGTTTGATGTTAACTGTTGGCTTGCTGTATATTGCCTTTATTATAATTAGGTATTTTCCCTATATTCCTGATCTCTCCAGGACATTTATCATGAAGGAGTGTTGAATTTTGTCAAATGATTTTTTTCAGCATCTAAGATGATGACCATACAGGTTTTTTCTTTCAGTTTGTTTATATGATGGATGATGTTCACAGTCTTTTGTATGTTATACCATCTCTGCATCACTTGGTGGATGATTTTTTTTTTATATGTTGTTAGATTCAATTTGCCAGAATTTTATTGAGTATTTTTGCATCGATGTTCATGAAGGATATTGGTTTGTAATTGTCTTTCTTTATGGAACAGTTTAAGGAGTGTTGGTATTAGTTCTCCTTTGGATGTCTGTTAGAATTCTGCACTTAATCCATCTGGTCCCAGGCTTTTTTTACTCGGGAGACTTTAAAGAACAGCTTTAATTTCCTTTGGGCTTATAGGTCTGTTTAGGTCTTTAATCTGATCTTGATTTAGTTTTGGTAAGTGGTACCTGTCCAGAAAGCTGTCCATTTCTTTTATGTTTTCCATTTTAATGGAGTATAGATTTTCAAAGTATGACCTGATAATTCTCTGGATTTTTTGGGTGTCTGTTGTTATGTCCCCCTTTTCATTTCTGATTTTGTTAACTTGGATTTTCTCTCTGTTCTTTGTTAGTTTGGGTAAGGGTATATCTATCTTGTTGACTTTCTCAAAGAAGCAACTCTTTGATTCATGATTCTTTGTATTGTTCTCTTTGTTTCTATTGTATTGATTTTAGCCCAAAGTTTGATTATTTCTTGTCTTCTTCTTCTAGGTGAGTTTATTTCTAATTGTCCTAAAGCCTTCAGCTGTGCTGTTAGATTTCTTGTGTGAGATTTCTATAGGTTTTTCATTTAGGCCTCTAATGATATGAGTTTTCCTCCAGAACTTCTTTCATTGTGTCCCATAAGTGTGGGTATGTTGTAGATTCATTTTAATTAAATTCTAGGAAGTCTTTGATACATTTTTAAATTTCTTTCTTGACCCAGAGGTGGTTCAAATGAGAGATGTTCAGTTTCCATGAGTTTGTAGGTTTTCTGTGACTTTTGATGTTATTGAACTCTAGCTTTAGACCATGTTGGTCTGATATGATACAGGGAGTTATTCCCATATTTTGTATATATTGATATTTGCCTTATGACTGAGTATGTAGTCAATTATAGATAAATGGGGTGCTGAGAAATATGTATATTTCTTTGTTTTGGGGTGGAAGGTACTGTATATATCTATTAAGTCAATTTGGGTCACGGTATTTGTTAGATCCCTTATTTCTATGTTTAGTTTCTGTCTGGTTGAACTATCCAAGGTGAAAGTGGATTATTGATGTCTTCTACTTTTTAGTGTGTGGGGTTTGATATGAGGTTTAAGCTTCAGTAGTATTTCTTTCACAAATGTAGGTAGCCTTGTGTTTGGGGCATAAATATTCGGGATTGAGACCTTCATCTTGGTGAATTTTTCCTTAGATGAATAAGTAATGTCCATCTTGGTCTCTTTTGATTAATTTTAGTTTGAAGTCTATTTGTTTTTTTAGATATTAGAATGGTTACACCAGCTTGTTTCTTAGGAGCATTTGATTGGAAAGTCTTTTCCCAACCCTGTACTCTGAACCTGTGTCTGTCCTTGATGATTATTATTTCTTGTTATTTTTGGCTTGTATATATTTCCCTTCTTTGGGTTTTTCTTCAATGGTATTATTGATTGTTTGTGGTTTCAATGATGTAGCTGGTATTCATAGGTTGGGGTTTTCCCTCTAGAGCTTTCTTTAGGGCCAGATTTGTGGATAGGTATTGTTTAAATCTGGTTTTGTCATGAAATATCTTGTTTACTCCACTTATAGTGATAGTTTTGCTGGGTATAGTAATTTGGGCTGGAAATCATGCTCTTTTAGTGTCTGTACAACATTTGACCAAGACCTTCTTGCTTCATTGTTTCCATTGAATAGTCTGTCATTATTCTGATTGGTCTGACCTCATAGGTAATTAAGCCTTTTTCCTTTTGTAGCTCTTAATTTTTTTTCTTTTTGTTCTGTAAGTTTATTGGCTTGATTATTATTGGTGTGCATTTTTTTTGAGGGGGTCTAGTCTATTTGGTATTCTGCAAGCTTCTTGTATCTTTACAGGCATTTCCTTCTTTAGGTTGGGAAAGTTTTCTTTCATTATTTTGTTGAGTACTTCTTTCTGTGCCTTTGAGCTTGTATTCTTCTTTGATTCCAATTATTCTCAGGGTTGGTCTTTTCATGGTATCCCGGATTTCCTGGACATTTTGTGTTATGACTTTTTAAGTTTTAATGTTTTCTTTAACTGACATATGTGTTTCCACTATTGAATCTTCCACTCCAGAGATTCTTTCTTCTGTCTCTTGAATTCTGTTGGTTATGCTTGCATATGTGGTTCTAGTTCATTTTTTCAGGTTTTCTATTCCCAGCTTTGCCTCGATTTGTGCCTTCTTTATTGCTTCGATTTCAATTTTTAATTCCTGGAATTTTTCTTTCATATGTTTGTTTTCTATTTTGGTTTTCTTTATTTTCTTTCAGGAATTTGTTCATCTCTTCCATTTTTGGGTTTATATTGTGTTCTATTTCTTTAAGAGAATTTATTGTATCTCATTTTAAAGCTTCTATTATCTTATAAAGTTGTTTTTAACGTTGTATCCTGCTGTTATTTCTTCATTGTTCTGCTCAGATCTTGATGGTGTAGAGCCATCAGCTTCTTTTGGGGGTATCATGTTGTTCTTGTTTTTTATATTCTTATGTGTATTCCTGCTCTAGTGTCTGCCCATTGCTTCCTCCATTCACTCTTTGTTAGCTCTTAGTCAGTGTGAGCCTGGGAGCTCTTAGATAACTCTTAGTTATCTCTTAGCTCTTAGTTAGATGTGGACCAAGAGGGGGTTTCTGTTAATCCTGTTGTTTGTGGGTGATGATGTAGGTTGTGTTTTGGGCATGGTGTAGCGCATGGGATGTCCCTATAGCTGTGTTTTCCTGAGAATTTGGCTTGGGGGGGGGCTTTCCCAGGTTTCTTTGGTTTAGGGTAGGGTTAGCTGTGAATTGGGTGATGGGAGCAGTGTCCCTACACCAGGGTTCAGAGACCAGGGTCTCTGCTTAGCCTGAAGTTCTGGGTGCCACTCACCTCTTAGTTATCTGTGAACCAGAGGTGGATTCTGTTTATCCTGTTGTAGGTGGGTGTTGATCACCATTAGCTTTCTTATTGCTTTAGCTAAAACTTCAAGTTCTGTGTTGACTAGATAAAGGTGGATTGTACAGTCTTGTTCTTGATATTAGTGAAACTGATTTAATTTTCTCTCCACTTATTTTGATCTTGGCTATTGGTTTTTTTGTATTTTGCCTTTATTATGATTAGGGATGTACCTTATATCTTTGATCTCTCTATGAATTTTATCATAAATGGGTGTTGGATTTTGTCAATGATGTTTTTCTTACATCTAATAAAATGATTATGTTTTTTTCCTTTGTTTATATGGCAGACTACATTGACATATGTTCACATGTTGAATCATCTCTGAATCCCTGGGATAAAGCCTACTTGATTGCGGCAAATGATCTTTTTGATGTGTTTTTGGATTAAATTTCAAGTATTTTATTATTTTTGTATCTATATTTATTTATTAGAGAAATTGTTCTGCAATTATCTTCCTTTGTTGAGTCTTTATATGGTTTGGGTATCAGGATGACAGTGGTCTCATAAAATGAATTTTTCATTGTTTATTTTGTTTATATTTTGTGGAATAATGTGAGATGGATTGATATTAGATTCTTTTTTTGAAAATCTAGTAGAACTTTATGCTAAACTATCTGGCCCTTGGCTTTTATTTTTATTCAGGAAATTTAAATGACTGCTTCTATTACTTTGGGAGTTATACACCTATTTAAATTCTTTTTTCTTCATTTTATTAATTTTAAAATAAAATGTCTTTTTTATTTATGTATCCCCAACTTCCCCTTCCTTCCTCCCAATCCCAGCCAGCCTTCAGCCTCCTCCCCATACCATAATCCCCTCCCCCAAAAGGACAAGAAGTCCCAAGATGGGTCAGCTTAGTGTCTTCCTTTAACTTTGGCAATTAGTATCTTTAGAGAAAATTGTCCATTCTTTTAGAACAAATTAATTTGATGGAGGACAAGATTTTAAAGCATGACTTAATGATTCCTTTTATTGCCTCAGTGTTTGCTGTTATATACCTTTTGTTGTTTCTGATTTTGTTAATTTGGATACTCTCTCTCTGCTTCTTAGTTTGATAAGGCTTGTCTGTCTTGTTGATTTTCCCAAGGAACCAAATCTTTGTTTCATTGATTCTTAGAATTGTTCTATTTGTTTATATTTAATGACTTTATCCCTGAGTTTGATTATTTCCTGCCATCAATTCATCTTGAATGTGTTAGCTTATTTTTGTTCTACAGCTTTCAGGTGTGCTTTTAAGTCACTAGTGTATAATTTTTCCAAATTCTTTATGTAGTCACATAGTATTATAAACTTTTCTAACAGTGCTTTCTTTGTGTCCCATATGTTGGAGATCTTGTGCATTTAGTTTCATTGTAGTCTAAAAGTCTTTAGTTTTTCCTTGACCTACTGGCAATTTAGTATGGAGTCTTTCAGTTTTCATGAGTTTGTAGGCTTTCTGTAGATTGTGCTGTTGAACTCAAACTTTAATCCATAGTGATATGATAAAATATAGATTTTTTTCCAAATTTCCTTGTATCTTTTGAGACTTGCTTTGTGACTACATGTATGATAAATTTTGGAGAAATGTCCTGTAGATAATTTTTAGATCTATTTGATTCATAGCATTTGTTAGTTCCATTATTTATCTGTTTAATTTCTATTTGTATTTCCTGTCACTTTTCAAGACTAGAATGTTGACATCTCCGATGATGAATATGTGAGGGCCAATGTATGATTTAAGCTTTACTACTGTTTTTTTTTTTTTTTTAAAAAAAAAAAAACAAAACAAAAACAAATGTAGGTTCTCTTACATTTGGGGTATTTATGTTCAGAACTGAGATATCATCTTAGTGAAATTTTTTCAAGTATGAAATATCCATCTCCATCTCTTTTAATAATTTTGGTTTTAAGTCTGTTTTGTGCAATATTAGGATAGCCACACTAGCTTGCTTGTTAGTTCCATTTGATGTGAAATTTTTTTGCCAACCCTTTGCTCTGAGCTAAAGTCTATTTTTTGATGTTGAAGTGTGTTTTATGTATGAAACACAAGACTAGAGCTTGCTTTGATATCTGTTAGGTTGTGTCTTTATTATTGAATTAAGTCTGTTGATAATAAGAGATATTAATGATCTGTGATTATTAATTTATGTTTTATTGATGTAAGGTGGTGTTAGTTGTGGTAGTGTGCATGTGTATGTATGTGTGTGTACAGGATTAAGATGAAAAATTAATAAATGGGACCTCATAAAACTGAAAAGGTTCAGTAAGGAAAAGGATAACTTCAATAGGACAATGTAGTAGCCCACAGATTGGAAAAAAACAATATTTCACCAACTCCACATCTGAGTGCTAATATAAAAAATATAAACAATTCAAGAAAATAGACATATAACAACCAAATAACCCAATTTAAATATGGGGTACAGATATAAACAAATAATTTTTAACAAAGGATTCTCAAATGGTCATAAAACAGTTTCATAAGTATTCATCATCTTTAGCCATTAGAGTAATGGAAATCAAAATGACACTGAGATACCATCTAACACCTATTAGAATGATAAAATTAATAAACAAAAACCTGGTAAGTGAGAGCTCATGCTGGCAAAGATATGGAGCAATGGGAATATTTATCCACTAATGGTGGGAGTGCAAACTCCTACAGTCACTTTAGAAATCAGTATGAAGAATTCTCAGAATATTGAGAATTTATTTACCTCAAGACCCAGCTATATTACTTTTGAGTGTATACCTATAGGATGCTCCATCCTGCACCAAGGACATTTGTTCAATCATAACTGAAACAAAAACAACCTATATATCCTTTAAGCAAGAATGGACAAAAATATGCTACACTTATACAGTAACTTACCTATTAAGAATATTGTCATCATGAAATTTGTAGACAAATGGATAAACAAAAAGTCATCCTGAATGAGGTAACCCAAAACCAGGAAGACAAACATCATATGTACTCTCTTATAAGTGGATGATATTCCTAAAGTAAAATATAATTATGCTACAATCCATAATCCTAGAGAGAATAAGTAACATGCAGGGTTTAAGGGGAATGAAAGAATCTTTCTGGAAAGGAAAACTAGTATAGCATTCACTGGTGGACTGGGAGCTAATGGGGTTAGAAACAGGAGTAATCAGGAGGGGTTAGGGAAAGAGGGAGAAAGTAATAAGAAAAAATGATTGGAATTGTGGGCATTTCAGGGGCAAGATAGAAATACAGCACAATGGAAATTCCATGGAATCTATGCAAGTAACCCTAGCAAAGACTTGTTGCTTTTGAAGAAGACCTGAGTTTAATTTCTTGCTCCTATATGGTGGTTCGCAAGCATCCATAACTTTAATTCCAGGACATCTGATGTCTACAGATAACAAGAACACAAGAACAAGAAGTACTACATATACTTGTATGCAAAAATGCACACATGAAATAAAAAGAATAAATTTAATGATGATAATTATAATAATATCATAATAATAAATAATTATCATTTTTGGACAGGGTCTTAATATGTAGCTCTGGCCAACCTGGAATTGACTATGTAGACTATGTTGACCTTGAACTCACAGAGACCTACCTATCTCTGTGTCCTGAGTGGTGAGATTATAATCATGCACAACCACTCCTAACAGAAAAGACATTTTTAAACGAAAAATTTAAGCTGACAGAAAGTTTCAGAAGAAGGTATACAGAATTCTATTCCTTCTTCTCTCATCATCTTGTACATCAGGCCCTATCATTAATGTATTTGTCACAGGTATTTATACTATACATCATAATTACCAAAATTTCACTCTTTATATTAGAATTATTCATGATGTTACTAAAATAAACAGATTTAGAACATTAATTCTGTAGATATACAATAACACGTACTCATTATTACAGTGCCATACTGAATAGCCTTACAATCCTAAAATCCCTTAGGGGACCCTAGCAACTCCTCCCCCTCAAACTAGAAATCATTAGTCTCTTTGTCTTTTACTAAATGTTACAGATGAATTCATACAGTATGTAGCCTTTTATTCACTAAGAAACTTTCAAGTAAGATTGCTTTATATCTTTTTATGGCTCAACAGCTTATTTATTTAGGTACTGAATAAAATCAGCTGTCTAGATCACTATCATTTATAGATAAAGTAAAAACGTTGATAATTTTAAAATCTTTGAATATTATATAAAAATTTACTATAAATAACGTGCAGAATTTTGTGTGATAAGTTTTCAACAGAAGAGGAGTGAACTATTTTACATTTTCATTATGTCTTAGTGTAGTAGTGGGGTTTCTGGGTCCCGGGCGCAGAGGTCCGTACCCATAGATCTGCCGCACTAGATCCCTTAGCAGCCAAGCCGCCCACTGCTCAGACCCCCAGAAATGACTCAGACACTTATATTAAGTTCATGCTGTTTGACCTATGGCTCAGGCACATTGCTAGCTAGCTCTTACATCTTAATCAACCCATTTCTATTAAACTGTCTGCCACATGGCCCGTGGCTCACCTGTGTTCCTTACATGTTTCTTCTTGGGTGGCTGGCTCGATCTGCCTCTGACTCCGCCCTGCTTCTCCTACCTAAGCTCCGATTTCTCCTCCTACTTCTTCTATGGTGCCTGCCATGGCCCAAAACAGCTCCTTTACTTAAAGATTGAGATTCACAGCATACATAAACGCATTTCCACATCATCTAAGCATCACTGCGAAGCGACACCATGACCACAACTCTTCTAATTAAATACATTTAATTGGAGCTGACTTATAATTTAGTTCATTATCATGGTAGGACATAGTAGCATGAAGCAGACATTATCCTGGAGAAAAAGCTGAGATTTCTCTATTTTGAGCCATAGGTAGCAGAAGTAGAATATGTATCGAGCTTGGCATAGCTTGAGTATATTAGACTTCAAAGCGCACTTTCTCATACAAGATATCACCTACTCAAAAAGGCAATACCTATTCCATGAAGACCACATCTCACAATAGTGCCATATTCTATGGGCTAAAAACTTATACATAAGAGTCTATTCAGACCATTACACATTAATAATGATATACTGACATTTGTTGCTGTCAGTGTTCTCAAATTTGACAGTTCTAATTGGCATTGAGTAGATTCTTTATATATATATATTATTTATATATATATTGTATTTCCAAGAAGGCATATAGTGATGTAAGCTTACTTTCCAGTTGTTTTTGTCTTTTGGAAAGATTTCTGTTAGTATCTTTGTCTAGTTTTTAGTTGTATTGTTTTGATATTGTCAAGTTTTAAACATTGTTTTGGATAACTTTTTTTTCAAATGTCTTTTACAAATGCTTTTTTTAGATACTTTGGTTTGTTATTCTGTTCAATTTCTATTATATTTTTTAGATCCCCATTGCCCCAAATTTTGATTTGAATAGTCTAGTTTATCAGTAACTTACTTCATCAATTATACCTTTGTTGTTGTCCTCTGCATCATTGCTTTACCCATGGTTACCTAGGTTTTCCTTAAGTTCATTTCTAGAAACTTTATAGTTTTGCATTTTACATTTATGACTGTTGATCTATTTTAGTTATATTTTGAAAACATGTCAAGCATTTGTCTAGTTTATTCCTTTAGAATATCTAAATAAATTCTAATATTAATACTGCTTAGAGTTAAGGCTTATGATTAAGCTACAGTAAACAAGACAGTGTAGTTTAGAGGAAAGAATAGATAATTTGGTCATTACAATAGAATAAAGAGTATACAAAAATAGTTTTATAAAATATTTCAACTAATATATGACACGTGAGCAAATGTAAAACCCTGTAGTATACAATTTTTCTCAAAATATGGCTTCTGGAACCATGATCATTTTTGAATTGGTTATTTGTTTTTCTGATTCTCTGTTTTTGAATTCTTTACATATTTGGGGCAACCTATGTTAGATATATAGGTGGCTAATATTTAATCCAACTCTGTGGTCTTCCTTTTTACTCAATTGATTTTTATTTCTTTAGCTGTCCAGAATTTTTTTGTGGAAGAGGAGTGTTAATTTTATATGGGCTCACTTCTACAGTGTTGGCCTTAATTCTTGGGTTAATGTAGTCCTTTTCAGAAAACCATTTCCTATACTACATGTAAGATATTGTCAATGCTTTCTTTTATGTACATGAAGGCTCTTGATTCATTTGGGATTAGTTTTTCTGCAAGATAAGAGATATAGGTAAAAATTTATTCCTCTGTATGTGGACATCCAGTTTTCCAAGCTTTATTAAAATTCTTTCTTTAATTTATCTTATGTGTTCAGCATATTGTCAAATATTAAATGGTTGAAGTTGCATATATTTATATTTGGACCTTTGATTTTGCTTCATTGATCTAGAGGGTGATTTCTATGCTAATACCATGTTTTTATTATTATGACTCTGTAATATATTTAATATACAGAATGGTAAGCATTACTGTTTTCATTGAGAATTATTTTAGCTACCTAGAGTTGATGTGGGATATCGTTCTGTATGCTGTGAGTATACTTTATCACCATTTGTTAATCAAGGAGCCGTTTTGGCCTAAGGCAATGCAGCTTAGATGCAGATGGGAAATCCCAGCAGAGTTAAAGATGAAAGAGGGTGGACTCAGAAAGAAGCTGCAGGCTGCTGCCGAGAAAGCAAAATGTAATGGGACACAGATAAAACACAGGGCCATCTTGCCATTTACAGATTAATAAAAATGACTTGAGTTGTTATAAAAACTAATTGACAATGAGCCTGAGCCATAGGCCAAGTAGTTTGTAATTAATCTATCCTCTGAGTAATTATTATATAAGTGGCCTGGGACCATGGGTAGGAGACTTTGGTCCAGATGAGAAAGAAAAATTTCAGATATACAGGGTCTTTTGGAAATTTCATGTGAATTTAAGAATAGTTTTTTTTTTTTTTTTCTGTTTCTGGAAACAATGAGATGGGGATTTTGATTGGGATCCTACTGAATCTGTAACTAGCTTTTGATAGAATGATGCTCATTTTTATAATATAGTCTACCAATCCATGATTATGGGTGTTCTTCCATTTTCTAATCTTTTATCTCTTTTTTTGAGGTTCAAAGTATTTATTATTATACAGGTCTGTCAGGTTTATTCCTAGATATAGTGTTTTACTTAAGAAAATTGTCAATAGGGGTATGTTTGTTATCCCATTATCTTTATATTTGTTTTTGGCATATGAATAATTATTGATTTGTATAGGTTGATTCTTTATCCTGCTACATTGCTGAATCTGTTTCTAATTTCTAGAACTTTTTTGATCCCTAGTGTACATGATATCTGAAAATAAAGATGGTTTAATTTATATCCTTGTTTGTGTCCCTCTAATTTCCATCTCCTGTGTTATTGTTCCAGCTAGTACTTTGAGCACAATATTGAAAATAATGGGGATAGTAAATATTCATGTTTAGTCCCCAACTTTATCAGTTTTTTAAAAAAGTTTTTCAACTTAGTGTCTGTGGTTCTAATTGCTATTGTCTTTGTTCCTATTTGTTTTGTGGTCGGCTTTTAATTATTTTGATTTTTTCAATTGTGGTTGAGTTGGATTAGTTTTAGTTTTTCTAGTGCTTGACTTATTTGTGTTATTTATGATTTTTTAATATATAGTAACTTGTATCTATAAATTTCCTTTGCAAGTATGGTTTTAATGTGTGACAGAAATTTTGTTGTGCTGTGTTTTTATTATTTAGTTTCAAGAATTTTTATTTCTTTCTTGGTTTCTTCTTTGACTCATTCATCAAGAAGTTGTTTTATCTTTATGAATGTGTGTACTAGAAACTTGGTTGCTGTCAATGTTATGTTTTATTACATTGTGGTCTGATAGGCTAGGAGTTATTTCAAACTTTTTGAATCTGTAAAGACTTGTTTTATTTCCCAGGATATAGTCTATTTTAGAAATGCTTCCATGTGCTGCTGTGTAAAATTTGTATCTTTTTCATTTGTTTGGAAAATCTTGGAAATACAAGTTAATTTATTTGATGTATATGATGTCAATTAGTTCTGTTGTTTGGTTACTTTGTGTCTATATAACCCATTTATTAAAGAAAGTAGGATATTGAAGTCATTGCAATTAATGGATTGGTGTTAATATGCTTTACATCCAATGATAGATTATTTTTAAAGCCATTTTATTCCTCAGAGTTTGGTGCATATTTAGTTAAAATAGTAATAAATTTTTGGTTAATTTCATCTTTGATTAGAAAGAATTATTTTTTTATCTTTACTTATTAGTTTTAATTTGATGTTTGTTTTTTCAGATATTAATATAGCAATAACTACTGGCTTTCTTTTCCCATTTGATTGAAATGCTCTTACTGATTATTTTATTCTAAGAAAGTGCTTATATTTAAAGCTAAGATGTATTTCTTATAAACAGCAGATAGTTGTTAATCCATTCAGTTAGCCTATGTCTTTTGATTGGAGATTTGAGGCCATTGGTGTTTACAGTTATCACTAAAATGTGTGTGCTAACTATAATCAACATATTGCTGATATTTTGTGTCATTATTTGTGTTCTCAGTGGTGCTTTGTACTTTAATAATTTTGGTTTTATATTTCAACCCACAACCTCCCTGCTATTCTTATTTCTCTATTCAGTGCAAAAAAATGGCTTCTAGTACTTTCTTTAAGTTTTCTTTGAGATTGTTGAATAGAAATACATTTTAAGGCTGTTTTATTATTGGAAATTATTTTCTTCAATAGGTGTTCAGTTTTGCTTGGTATACAACTATAATTGGTTTGTCATATTTTTAAATGACTTACAATGGAGAAATTGGCTGTTATTCTAATGGGTTTTACTTTGTATGTTACTTAAAATCTTTTCTATGTCTTTCATTATACTTCATTGGTTATATAGAGTTAGTGTTTTATCTATAATATACAGTAGTGATTTTTCTGTCTCATTTACTCTATTTTGTGTTCTTGGTGCTCTTTTGTTTCTGACAAGGCATATCTATTTCGGTTAAGTTTTCTTCTATAATCTTTTCAATATCTATTTTATGCCATTAACTTGGGATTCTTCTTTCTCATCTATGTCTATAATTAGAAAGCTTGGGTTTTTCATAATCTTCTACATTTACTTTGTGTTCCTTTTCTTGTGTGTATTTTTTTTTTGTTTTGTTTTTGTGGGAGGTTTAGATCCTCTATTTTCTCTCTGAATTATGTTTTTTTGTTTTTTTTTTTTTTTGGCTTGGCTTAGTCTACTTTTAAGGCTTTCATTTAAATTTTGTATCTGAGTTATTTGATTTTTCAGGTCTATCTTCATTCCAGTTTGATTCTTTTTCAATGTTTCTATATCCTTATTGAATCCCCTTCTCATATCTTCAGTTGCCTTTTTCATTTTCTATTACCCATATGTTTTTGTTTTTTTAGATATCACTAAGACATTAATTTTTAAGTTCATTCACCTTAATTTCATTAATCTTTTTTCTTTGTGTCTTTTTCAAACTTATTGATTTTTTTAGGAAGCTTAAGATTGTTCTTTTAAGTTCTATGTCTTGGATTTCTCATTTGCAAACATTTCTATAGGACTGGCAGGTTTTATACAGAAGTTATCAGCTTAATATTTTATATTGTTGTTAGTTTTGTCAAGAGATGTTCATGTGGTCTTCTTTTAGTTATAATTCTGCTATGTATAGTGCAGATTGGGGCAAAAAAGAACATATTTATGTGGCTTGGGACTGAAATTATTTTGGTGAAATTAAGTCAAGTGGACAGATGGATCTGGGCTTATGTTTATGTGTTCCTAGTACAGGACTGGAGTGTGGAGGTAGATCTGTCCTTGTATAAAGAAATGGATGCTTTGTGAAAATGGTATGTATATTGTTCAAAAAGTAGAGAGTGTCCTAGCCTAAGTCTAAAGATTATTTGTACTGCAGACTTTGGAGGCTAGACTAGGCATGGGTACCAGACGTGAGAACCAGGATACAATTTGTGAGTTTGGAGAAGGTATGAATAGAATCAGGAAGATTCACTGTGCCGGACCTTGGATAAGGGAGTGGGAGTTCTTGCTGTGTGAAGAGGTTGGCTGTGTTGTAGAATAAAACTGTGGTTGGTGTCACATACGACAATTTCTGGAAGAACCCTTATTGTTAACTTCAGTGCAGAATTGAGTGGCCAGATTATGCCTGAACACTGAATATGGAACCTGGGCTACATTTGAAAAGTTATAAATAATATATTGGTAAGAGAACTAGAGAGACACATTGTGTTTGACTCTGAGGAAAGTGGTGGTGGTTCTGGCCTGGTATGAAATTTGGAGTCTCTTTATAATTTTTGTAGTTGTTATTTTTATTTGTTTTTAATTTTAAAAACATTTCCCCTATACTCACCACTGGTCCCCCTTCCTCCCCTCCTTCCAGTCCTCTGTCAGTCTCCTCCCACCCAATCTTTCTCATACGTTCCTCAGGGAAGGCAAGGAATCCTAATGTGAATCAGTTTGGTTTGGCATGTCCATTTGAGGTAGGTTTGAGTTCCTCCCCCCAGTACTGAAGCTGAGTAGTAAGGTGTTCCTCTGTAGGGAATGGGCTTTAAGAAACTAGTTCATGCACTAGGAATAAACTCTGTTTATACTGCAGGAGGTGCCACAAACTGCCCACACTGTCATCTACATTCAGAAGGGAAGGTTTAGTTCCTTTTCATGAAGATTCTTCAGATGTCATTTCAGAGTCAGTTGTAGTGGGACTATGTTCTGTTACGTTGTAAATATTTGTCCCTTCTATTCATTTAATAAAATTCTGATTGTTCAGAAGGCAGATAGGAAGTGTAGTGGGTCTACAAGACTGAGAAAACTCGGAACAGGTAGAGCAAAGCAGAGACACCAAGAGAGATACCAGCAAATACAGACAAAAGAAGACAATCATGGTGCTCTGAGAAAAGGTACCAAGCCACATGGCTAAAGAGATTAATGGAAATGTGTAGTGGATTTATGATGTTACATTGTAAATAATTGTCTTGCCTATGAGTTTAATAAAAAGCACTGATTTGTCAAAGGTAAACAGGAAGTGTGGATGGGGCTACCAGACTAAGAAAACTCTGGGAACAGGAAGAAAAGAGCAGAAATGCCACAGAGACTCCAGAGTTGCGGACAAGCCAGAAGACGTAGAGGACAACTACACTGCTCTGAGAAATGGTACATTTTCCAAAAGGCCTCAGCCCAACACAGATTCACTAACTGCATTCTAAATACTTATCCCTCTACTCCAAAGAAAAGTATAATTCTCACCTGTCATCAAAGAAGCTTCTCTCCATATATGGAGAGCATTTTGAAACTCCATCACTACACAAAATACAGTGAGCATTTGATTGTGGGATGCCCAGCTCTACTGGATGCATCTAAATCACAACCTCTGCATCTGATGCTCAGATAACATCAAACAGAAAGTAGAAAAACTTTAAAGAGTCAGAGAACCAGTAGGTTTGCTGTGATATTTTTTCCTCAAAATGAGAGGGGAGTTATACTCATAATACCTCAAGAGTATGGCTGCCTAAACGTGACCTGAACAATGTTATTCAATCAATAGACACATTACCATAGAAGGTAGAAGTCTCATGGGCTCCCATATTTATACTAAATTCTATGTGCAAGTAACAACTGTTAAGAAAATAACAATTAATATTTGGGTAGTCATTTTCAGGTAATCATCCCCGAGATCTTTCTGTCTCTGTCTTTCTGTCTCTGTCTCTCTGTATCACACAGCCACACACACACACACATACACACATTAAAAAATCATAATTTATTTGGCATGCTTTTGAGAATTGTGGTGATATATTGTATATTTAATAAAAATATTAGAGGACAAAGATACTCACAGAGCCAAGCCCAGAAGGTCAGGGAGTGGTAACTCATACCTTTAATCCTATCACTTGGGAGGTAGAGATCAGTCTGGATCTCTGTGAGTTCAAGTTCTAATAGAACCAGAGACAGGTGGTTGTGGCACACACCTTTAATCTTAGCTCTTGAAAAAGTTGAACCAGGAAGTAAGATATCTGGTCAGAGGGAGAGAAGAAAGGAGTTCAGTTTTCCTGTGACTTCCCTTGCCAGCTAAGCATAAAGAAGCTTGGATTAGAGGATTTGTGTAGAGGGGCCTGAAGAATCAGCTGAGTGAAAATTGGATGTGGTTGGTTCTTTGTCTCTCTGATATTTCAGCTATTCTCCAATATCTGGCTCTGGTTTTACTATAATAGCAAATAGAATTCATGCAAAAAGAATGAACTCAAAGAATATCAGTTTAGAATTTTTGTATATAGTTCATATTAACTCTCTCAAAGAAGCCTTTAAATAAATAAGTCTAATTACCCCAACAGCTACCTTAAGCAAATATCCTGTATGAAAATTTGGGTTCTCTTAGTGAAGAGTTGATTCTATTTTTAAGATTCTTTTCTCTTTCAAGAGTAAATTTAAATGGCATTCCTGCGTGTTACTCTCATTTCAAATCCTTTGGAGCACATGAACATTACCATGAAACTGGCCAAGGATGAAATTTAAATAAGTAGTGACTAGAAAAGATGACAGCATGAGTTTCTACCCCAGAAAAACAGACAAATTAGTTTAATTAGCTGACAAATTTAGAGGAAAAGAATGGGGGAGGATATTTATGTTGGTTTGTAATGCATAGTCAGTATTGGTATAAACAAATATGTTAGGGAAGAAACTTCTGTAGTATAATAATTTTTTTAAGGTATATTCTCAAAGAGAAACTTAATACATTTTTTCTTTTTTTTCCTCTGGCATATATCTATTGTGCATTAAAATTTTAACATCATATTTTACATAGTATTTTACATTTTTCTTACTAGATCATTAACAGTTTTCCACACAATGATATTTTTTTACAATATGGTATCTGACATCTGCTTGGGGCTTCATCACATAGATGTTTTACAATTTATTATTATCTCACATATTTTTTAAATAAATTTTATCTTTATGTATATATTATAAATGACAGACCTGTCTTCATTACATTAGGACTTCCTCTGCTATACCATTACACTGATTGATAATCAGTTGTAGTTCTACCATTTTATGTGTTTAAGTAGAGATCATAATAGCTTCTTATGTGGTCAGATAATTTCCTAAATAATGGAAATAGATACTGCCTTTCTCTAAAAGTCATCATATTTCTGGGAAAGTCAGACTTTAAATAGATCAGTGGACTTACCATAGAATAACCACAATAATAGTTTTTTTCTGAGATGTTTTAAAAATAAGAAGAGCTAAACACTATTACAGCCTCTGATGCATCATGAAGTCAGGGTGTTCCTGAAGTAGTTATGCCATACCCCCCTTAGGTCCCTAGATAATACACTTGTGAACTCCAATTTTCTTTTCTGTTATTTTATTTATGTAAGTAACATAGAAATTTGTATTGCTATAGATGTACTAATGTAATAAATTACAGATCAGCATGCTTAAATTTGGGAAATTGAGAAACACTTTGTTAAGGCTGGTATGCAATATGTTTGTAGAAAACTTTTACTGATTTTATACATTCACAACTCTGGATTATTTTTAAGTTCCTGTGTGCCCTTCCTTCATTCTACACTTCAACCTTCCATCTTCTCTTCTTTATTACCTGCTTGAACTACCAACATCCCATTTACTGTGGAGCTCTTAAAGCTATCACAATAAATGATGGTAATGGAATATAACAGACCCTGAAAAAAATATAACATTCTGTTTTTTTAGAACTAATATTTACTCATAGTTAGAGCCATGATCCTGAAATACTCCATCATAACTCATTACCAAAAGTGCTATTCATATATTCAGAGAGGGCACTTTTCTGCTACAGAAGAAAAGCTAGGAGGAAGTAAGTCCAGGGCTGTTGCTATCATTGTTTTTATCAAACCTTTGAGCTGCTAAGCAAAGAAAAGAAAGATAATAATTGAATACTTGATTTTATTCTTTTATGGCCTACTTTTTTTCATCATTAAATTTTGTAATTTTTCCTAGTAAAATAATTATTGAGCATTTAAGGTCTAAGATACTGTTTGAAGATATGGGGAATTCTGGAAAAAGATAAACATGATCTTTGTTCTCATTTGCATATTGAGGAGAAAAATGACAGTTAATTAGTAAGCAAATAAATAACCACAATAATTTTAAATAATGGTGCCATGGAGACAACAGAAGGTGTTGAGTGAGGAGGATGACCAACTCAATTGGAATGATCAAGGAGCACTTCTTCTAGAAGGTAACATTTGAGATGATCTCAAAGGTTGAGAGAGACTAATCATGTATAGATCCTGAGAACAAGAAGTTCAAAAAAGAAAGAAGTGGGGTAAAACTCATAAAGAGAAGCATTAATAGTATAAAATGTAAGTGAGAAGCTAGGATTTAGATAGATTCCCTTGTACACAGTCAGAGAGAAGGGTTAGAAAACAAAGGTGGCAACTTCCAAGATGGTGACATTCTTCACTCTTCTGACTTGAGACAAAACCTGGCAACTTAAAACAAAGGACTTGTAGTCTTTTTCTCTTGCCAGTGGGCTCCTTCTTGTGATTTAGTTCAAGAGTGGATAGGATTAGGTTTTTTTTTTTTTTTTTTTTTTTTTTTTTTTTTTTTAACAAAGCTTGGACAGTTGGTCAATCAGTTCACTATTTCTGCATCAAACCGACTAATCCTAAATTAAATGAGGAAGACTCTTCAATTACTTTAGAACCCCTAGTCTCAAGGGGGAGACTGGATTTTTGGTTTTGCAATTCCTTTAATTTGTGGAGGTTTTTTCCTCTGTTCCTGCTACATGTGTGTGTTTTCTGACCCTCAGTTGACTGTTGTTTATAGTACTTGAGATTTCTCTGCTACTGTTGTGCTTAAGATTTTCCTGCTTTTAAATTATTTAATTATTAGAAAAAGATTAATCAAATCAAGACTCCTAGACTGTAACATAAGTACTGGCAGAAAGGGAAAAGTGGAGAGGAGAAAGTGGAATAATTGAGGTTGATTCCCCTGTAACTTTTATAGTTCTTGGCCAGGAGATAATATTTTATGCAGTGAGCCAATGGTAGATTTCTATAAAGTAAGATGGAACTGACATGTTTGTTGATTCATGTCAAATTTCTTTCTGTACAATTATGAGCCTTTGAGTTATGATCCCCAGCACCCATCTAAAAGTCTGAATATTGGTAGCACTGGGAAGCAGAGAGAGAGACACATGATCCCAGAAGCTCACTGGCCAGACTCTCTACTTAGTCAGTTGTCTCCAGGTTCAGTGAGAGATCCTGTCTCAAAGATAGTCTGAGATATAAAGTGGAGCACAACTATGAAAGACATGCAACATTGACTTCTGACTCCCATATACACAAATCCATATACACACATTTATACAAAATTATACAATATACATAGTTACATATCCATATGTAAAGCAGAATTAAACTATTATTACATTTAAGTTTAAGAATGACTTTTTGTACTATATGGAATTCCTTGTTTTAAGGAAGCTGAAGAGTATTTTACTTTCCTACTAGTATGACTGAAATTATACTAAATTTAACAAGAATGTGATTATATCATTTCAATGCATACATAGTTTCACAATAGTTATCACATATCACAAATAACATTCAGAACCTAAGCCCTTTACAAGCAAGTTATGAGCTAGATGTACTAGCTTGGGATATTTTTATTAGTTCATTTTTGGAGTGTGTTTGTATGTAGTTTAATCTTGTCTGGAGCTTACTGTGGAGACAAGAATGACTTTGAACACATGCAGGATTTATCTCTCTCTACATTCTGAGTGGAGTGTTGGTATTAAAGACTTGCTACCCTACCTTAGTTTTTAATGCCTCTTGTCTCTTGTATATAAGATGGCTGACTGTTTCAATCCAAGAATTTTGTGTTATCAAGACACACAATTTCTAGATAATGGAGTTTCTTCTAGTGATACTCTTTTTATGATTGGTGAAAACTATTTTTCAAGCTTCTTCCAATACTAGTGGTCAGGATAAGGTCACATACCAGAAGACCATGGGATTACAATAGACTCTTGATGTTTAGTTCTTTTCTGTGAGCTCTTGTAACAGTTTCAGAATTTACCTGTGAACAAACTTGAAAAAGGCCAATATTGTCTTTCTGAATAGCACAGGTAAAATTAAGAAAAAATAAAAGTTATAATTCTTCCCCAATTCCAATTTTTGTCCATATTTAACAATCTTTGATTAACCTTGTGCAAGATAATTTTCAGTACCTTCCTCACAGTTGTGTGCAAACCACAGAGTCACTACCTGTTGTGATTCACAGTGGTTCTCCCTGAGATATTATTTACTGACTCTTCCTGAGAAGGTTGATTTTGGAGCAAACTGAAGTCTGATAAGGACTATACAGGTATCATTGTTGCTTTTTGTGAGTCAGTGTTTCTGCTGCTATGATAGACTTGAGTCAAATAATTTCTTTGTTGGCCCATTTCTTCAGTGTGTCTTATTTTTTAAGATTTATTTTAAAATTTTTATTGTATGTCTTTGTGTGGGTATGAATATATATAAGCAGGGGCTGGCAGAGCTATTAAATAACTCTCAAACTGAAATTACAGAGGGTTGTGATCTACCTGACAATGCTCAGAACTAAATGATGTTCTCTGAAAAAAAACAGTAAGTACTCTTAGCTGATGAACCATGTCTCTAGCTCAATGTCCTTTTCATTATGCTTGTCAACATGTCTATGTCCTATGAGCAGCTAGTTTGTTTACCATGAAACACAGATGGAATTATTTTCTGCTGATTGCCCTTGCTACAGATAACTTCAGTCAAGATAAAACAAGTTTTTGCCAGTGATCTTCACTGCTCAGGATGTTCTTTATTTCTTGTTTATCTGAAAGAAGATTATCTCTTAGGGCTCTCCCACAAAGCATTTCTGAATTCATTTCCAAAGCTAATTTTCCCTTTCATTATCTTTTATAGCAGAGCCAACATAGCCATTTCTTACTAAACTTCCTCTGAGTTTGACTTCTGTCATGCAAATATGCTTGCCATGTCTAGACTACATTCTGCAAAGGTAAATACAGATAAGTGAGTCTCAAGAAGGAGGGTGGCCTTCTTCTCTTTAACTAGCTTTGTTAGTGACAGTAAAGAAACACATCTCTTCAGTTTTAGTTCAGTGATCATTTTACTTCTTGAATGCAATTAAATATCCTTCTTTAATCAGCCTCAGTCTTTATTTAAAATGATAAACATCAATATAGCCACAGGATTCTTAAGAAATTAGAAATTAGTTCCTGATACTACTTATATTGTCATTCTTTACTGACTCTCCCAATCAGAAAGAATCTTTAGCTAGACAGTTGGTCTAGCTTCATTAAGAAGACAAACAACTTCTTAGTTGATTGATAGGACTATAAAATAAACATACCATGCTTGCGTATGACCAGGTTGCTCATAGAACTTCTCCAGTTTTTCTGTTACCTCAGACACAATTCTCAGGGTCACCTCTAATACTGCAACAGAACATCAGGGGACGCTTCCCATTTCCTACCATCAATGCCTCCTGTGTATTTCACAGACCTTCCCCTAGACTCCCCTTTCCCCATCCTCCAGTATCAGCAAGCATTCCCCTTGTGAACCCACCAGCCAAGTAGGTCAATAAAGTAAGAAGCACTCAGTCAGCATACTCTCTAAAAATCCAGAGGAACCAGAAATAAAGGAACAAAACACCCAGAAAACAAAGACAAACCCAGAAATCAGCATGTAGGCTTATAATTACTGTAAACCCAGATGTCTAGATGCCAGCATAGGAAAAAAAATCAATAACAGCCAGTGCAATATGTCTCCATCAGAGCCCAAGTATCTCACCACAGCAGGCCCTGAATATTAATTTAACCATACCAGAAAACACATGAAAAATATCTTAATAGCAACTACATGAAGATGATATAGGTTCTTAAAGAGGAAAAAAAATAAATACCCTTAAAAATTCTGAAATAATAACTTTTAGAATAAATACTGAAAATATTTACTTTCAGAAAAATAATAATTGAAATAAATAAATCTTTCAAAAATGTCAAGAAAATATACACCAAAAACAAGAAATTGAGGAAATAAATAAATCCCTTAAAGAAAGCCAAGGTAAACTAAACAAGCATCTGAAGGAAACAAACTAATTGTTTGAAAAGTAGAACTAGAGGCAATAAAGAAAACATAAAGTGAGGGAATCCTGAAAATGAAAATTTTAAGACTGTAAACAGAGTCAAGCTTCACCAACAGAATGAAAGAGACGGAAGAGGGAATCTCAGGCATTGAAAATACAATAGACAAAATGGATACATAGGTCAAAGAAAATGTTAAGTTAAAAAAATTCCTTACACAAAACCTCCAGGAAATTTGATATACTATGAGAAACAAACTAAACTTATTAATAGTACTAATAGAGGAGGAAGAATCCCAGCTCAAAGGCCCATAAAATATCTTCAACAATATCACAGAAGAAAATACTTCTAACATAAAAGAGATTCCTATAAGGGTACAAGAAGCATACAGAACACCAAAGAGATTAGACCAGAAGAGAAAGTCCCCTCAATACATAATAATCAAAATATTAAACATACATAATGAAAAAGAATATTACAAGCTACAAAGGAAATATAGCAAGTAACACAAATCCAGGCCAGTTAGAATTACACCAAACATCTCACTGGAGACTCTAAAAGCCAGAAGGATTTGAACAGATGTGTTGCAGACTCCAAGAAACTACAGATTTCAAGTCAGATACTATACTCAACAAAACTTTCAATCACCACTATTGATACTATCTTAATTAGGATTTCCATTGCTGTTAAGAGACACAATGACCACAGCAGCTCTCATAAAGAAAAATTAATTGGGGCTTGCTTACAGTTTTCAGAGGTGTAGTCCATAATCATAATGGTGGGAAGCATAGTGGCATGCAGGCAGACATGGTGCTGGAGAAGGAGCTGAGAGTTCTACTTCTGGATTGGTGAGTAGGTAGAAGTGAATGTCTCACTATACTTAGCTTAAACATTAGAGACCTCAAAGTCTACCCCTAAGTAATGCACTCTTCCTTCAACAAATCCACACTTACTCCAACATCATGGCCACACCCCCTAATAGTATCACTCCCTATAGGCCTATGGGGGCCAATTTTATTCAACTACCACACCTAGCAAGTTCAACTTGCATTTTTACTATGATCTTTCACCTCACCTTGTTCAGATTTTCTACTAGCCTTTCTTCCCATCAAATTTTTCTATGTTTTGTGAGATTTTTTTCTTCTAGATTTTTGGCCTAATCTTTTCACCCAGCATTTTCAGGTGTTATATTTATTAGGATTTTTAAAATCTGACTTTATGCCTCATTTTTACTGAGGTTTCCTTCTGGCTTTTGTGCATGTATTTTAACCTATTTTTTTTCTGGATTTTTGGTTGCCTTTTTCTCCTCATATATAAGCTGGCGTTTTTCTTTTAAACCAGGGTTTGCCACCTAACCTTTCTTCTGGAATTATTGAATAGGATTTGTTTTCAAATTTCATTCATGTATTCTCTTTAAGTTCTTTAAATTCTTTGATAAAATTTATGGTTATTCTTTTAAAAGTATGTATCCTGCGATTCATCTATATAATTCTCATTTCTAAACATTTCTAAAGGACTGTTGGGATTTAAAGGAGAGATACTTTCTAAATTGTTCACATTATTTGTATTTCTGTGATATGATGTGGACACTTGTATTTCTTTAGGTTGTGACAGAAGAGATTTGTCAGCATTTTGGGCCTAGAGGTTTGAATTTGCTTTGTCAGGATTGGATCAGGTAGACACAGGGGACTGGACTATGTCTTTGTCCAATCCTGAAATTTAGTGGTCATTGGGGAGGATGTGTGGAGAGAAGGATCAGGAAGAGTCATCTTCCTGGGACACTGAAAGATAGGTTCTATCCAAGTATGAAAGTTGGTGATAGCCTGGGAGCAGATGGGCTGAATGGGTCCTAATAGAAGTATGCAGCTTGCATGTTGGAAAGGTAACTGTGTAGCAAGACTAAACTGTGGCACTGGATGTGAGACCAGGAGCAGATTTGGGAAGTCATGGAGAGTGCATATATTGATGGATCCAGCAGAATCACTGGTGTAGACACTGAAGAAGAATGTATAAGATCTGGCCTAGACCTGCTTTAAATGTTACTTTTTCCTCTACTCAAGTTAAACCTCTTTTGAGGGGACATTCTTATGTCTTAATAATATGTTCTGCAGGTTAGGAATATCTTAGTTACTTTTATATTGCTGTGATGAGACCATTATCACCAAGACATTCTAAAATAAAAATCATTTAATTTTGCTTGTCTTTTCAGAAGGATAGAGTTTATGATTATTTATCAAAGGCATGACGGCAAGAACAGTTGAGAGTTCACATTGTGATGTACAAGGAGTAGGTAGAGCACATGCTGGGGATAGTGTGAGTCTTTGGAAGTCCTCAAGTCTAGTAGAAGTGCTAGACATCCTCCAATAAGTCCACACTCCCTAATTTTTCTCAACAGTTTCTCATCTAGGAATCAAAAATTCAAATATGTGAATAGTGGCCATTCTCATTTAAATCACCACAGACTAAGCAGACACAATGCTTTGATTTTATCTTTCTTATTGTCATAAAAGACAAACAATATAGAATTTGCTGTTTACAATACTTTACAGTATGTAGTTCAAGGATATTCAGTTTATTTATAATATTTTTAATAATTCTTATTTTCCATATTTTGACAGCCTTTATCTAGTAAGTAGTCTGTCTGTATTCCTGCTATGCTCAGTGTGTAAGAACCATTTTCATATTTCATTTCCATGGACTTGCCTATTCTAGATATTTCTTATAACAGGGATAATATACCATGAAGTCTTTTGTGCTTTTATTATGCTTTTTTTGGTTTCTGAACAATGAAGAGACCAAGAAAAATTAACTTGAAAAGTGGCAAAGTGTCCTGAGGAACCAGAAGGACAAGGATGAATGTATTCAACTCACAATGTAGCCCCAAGTTCACATGCCCACATCTGGCAGTCAAAGCCCAACTATATTGGAACACAGGACTACAAGGTCTTAGGCTAGGATCCTGATGTCTGTGCCACTCATTGGAATGATGAGTCTGAGCCATGGGCACTGTTAAATCCAAGGTTAGCTTGGTTAGCAGGTGTTTGGGAAGCAATTGTTCAAGTTGGCAGAATCCAGCTGGATGTCATATGGTGTTTATCCTTGGATGGAACAACAGAGTCTCATTATAGGCACAGCATTTGTCCAAATATTCACAGGAAAGGCAAACCAGGCTTGTCTGGTCCTGGCCTTTGGAAAAGCACAAAGGGCTGCTAATGTTTATAACCAGTGAGCTGCATGGATAATTAAATATCTCCCAAGGAGAACCTTGTTTGAGCACTAAAGGTCTTGGCCATGATTTGACTGTGTTTCTTTGTTACTACATTTTGCTAACCAACTACCAATAAAGAGTCCATTATATGGGCTTCAGAGCTGCATGCTCACCCAGAAATGGGAAGTAAAATATGTTCGCAGCCCTGTTGAACAAACCATTTAACACTTCCCAAATATACCTGACACTCAAGCCAAGCTTTGTTTACTAGAGTCTTTACTTATATGTTGGGTTGTTGGTAGGTGGATAGTGTGCTCATAACTAGAAATTTCATCTCCTAAAAGACTATAACTAGTATCATAAAGACATTCACAAATGGTTGCATAGTAAGCATTGCAAAGGCTCAGGGCTGATGAGAAGTTGGTAGAATGGAATCCTAATTGTGCTTGTTTTACTCTATTAGTTCCTGGTTGTTTACAATAAATCACAGGATTAGTGCATGGATTTATACTTTTTCCCAGGGTCTTTTTTATAGAGATGATCTGGAGAGACTGTTATATCACAGTCTGTCTTGAAACTTGAGTTGAAGGTATTTCCAAGGGCTCATTGAGATAGCCATGATGGATAATTTTTCAAACAACTAGAATTATTTGTGGCCACAGGAATGCCTTGGAGTCACAGAGAGCTTTGACATTTGCAGCTAGAACCTCAAAGAGAGAGCTTTGACATTTGCAGCTAGAACCTCAAAGAATTAGAAGAGAGCTCCTAGATGCTATAGAAGCAGTCTAGGTGGAAAAAACTTTTCTTCAATGGACCTCCTCCAGGAAATACATTAAAAGATACCCCCACCTTGTGTGTGTGTGTGTGTGTGTGTGTGTGTGTGTGTGTGTGTGTGTGTAGGTATTCATACATACAGAGATCAGAGGAACACTTCGGATTATTTTTGCTTTTTATGCTGAGAAAAGGTTTCTCACTGAACCAGAAGCTCAGTGCTTCAGTTAGGCTGGCAGACTGGTGAGCAAGCAAGGTCCCTCTGGTTCTGCCACCCAGTAATAAGAGCACAGTCATGTTCATCTCTTTTATGTGGGTTCTGGAGTTCAATCTTAGCTCCTTGTGCTTGTATGACAAGTGCTTTTACCCATGGGTTTATTGTCCCAGCCCCACATTAAAGCTTTATTCAACTGAAGTGCTAAACTGTAGGTAGAGAGCTTTGGGATAGTTTTAGAATACCAGGTATTTTTGTCTTTCTATGTGACTTCTTTTTTAGCTAGATTTTTAAATAGTTAATATAAAAGACTAAGGTGAATGCTTTAATTTATCTGCAAGTTGAAAGAAGTTTTCAGCTGGGCAGTTTGGTGATTCCTGGATGTGACCAGGGGCTAAGCTCCTTTCTTGCTTACCATCCCATTTTCCCACCTCAGGCCCTATCTCCCAATGTTAGAGGACAGATATCTCAGGCATAATATCTGAGTTCCAGACAATAAAATGAATAAAAAAGAATGGAATATTATCTTTTAAAGGGTGCTGTCTAGGATTTTTGAAAAATCTTTGGTGTGGGTGTGTAGTTTAAGAGGGACACTGACATAGATGGTTGTCAGTGGGGAATTTATAGAAAAGTTATTAATTCTATTGTAAGACAGACAGTAAATAGTATGATGGCAATTTCCAGAAGAGTTTAGGGCACAATAATAGAGATGGATAACATGATACCATCTGGAAAAAATGTAGCAGAAGATATATGTATCTGAAATGGAAATTTCTTTTATAATTTTCTAAAGATGGAAGAGGTTTTATTACTCAAGCCTACATCCAGACATTCAGATTCTTAGGCCCGGGAAAGAGGTAGGGAGGGTGGGGGGCACAATGTGTGACCCACAATACCTTTTAAAAATGTAACTGCTCTTCTTGAGTGAGAGACCCTGGTACCCTGGAGTCTATTAGCAATAGACACAGAAGACACAGAGACACTATCTTAGCAGGGTGCCTGTAGAAGGGAGAGGGGAAGAATGGCTACAGGGATTTATCCTAACTCAAAGAGCAACTGGATTCTACTAATTTTCTTAAAACTAGAAGTTTCTATTTAAACCCTTGAAGTCTGTGTCACTAGTTTGCTTAATATTCCTAAGTATTTATGAATCATTTAAAGTGAGCAATAGGCTTTGCTGCAAATTATGAGGTTCATCATACACATTATAATTGAATCATAATATTATATCCAAAGGAAATAGAAAAGAAAATATGTGATACTTCATTGTCTCCTAGTTTCTCAACCACCAGCATGACCATGTGACTCCATTCCTTCCATGTCACAATTTCCAGGTCCAGCCTGACCTAGTACATCATTTGCTGGAAACTACCTTGAGGAATTTGTGCTCAAATTCTCAAATATAGCACAAACTGGGTATACCCAGTTTCCTTGCTTAATCTGGTAATGCCCCCACCCCCTCTTTCTCCAGGCATGATGCAGAACACACACCATTTTTGCTAGTCCAGTACCCACTGTGATCACCCCATTCATCCCTCATGAATTATCTCCAGTCACTAGTAGCAGGTTAACTCAGTGTACCTTCTGCTAGGGCCCAACCTGGTGCGCATGATCTATATGATCATGTTCATAAACCCTCCCAAATTCTCATATCTAGCTCCTCTTCCCCATACACTATCTAGGCCTAGTATGGTTTGTCCTTCCTCTGCACCCCATCATCTACAAGCTGAGCCAGGAAGTCATGCTCACCAACTGAGTAAGCTACCTCCACGCCCATCTGATTTCATTTCAATAATACTATAGCCAGATTCCAGCTGCAAGTCAAGCCTACAAATCCTGTGTTCACATCAGACACAGAGCTAATAAAAAAGTCCACATGCCCAGGTTTCATCATAGCATACAAACAAGATGAAAGACTAAGACAGTATACTTCCCCATTCACCCCCCTAGTCTTCTAGGTAATGATAATTATCTAGAAGAATCTAGTAGACAGAACTTGAAAATTCAAACACAAAGTTCAGCAAAGAATTCAAAGAGATTAAAGAAGACAAAAGCAAGAAGCTCAGGGTTTTAAAAGAGAATAAAGAACTACATGATACTCAATAAAACACAAACCTAAGTCTTAATGAAATTACAGAGACAATTCAGGATTTAAAAACCAAATTCACTAAAGAACTAGAAATGCTGAACAGAAAATCAAATTGAAATAAAGATTAGTTGAAAAACTCAATAATCCAATTAGACAAGTCAGGGAAGAAGCTTACCACTATAATGGAATAATGGATCAAGTATAATATGGAATATCAGAACTCAAAAATAATGTAAAGAAATTAGACTACACAAGCAAAGAATATCAATGAGAGAGAGAGAGAGAGAGAGAGAGAGAGAGAGAGAGAGAGAGAGAGAGAGAGAGAGAGAGAGAGAGAGAGAGAGGTGGGTCATGGTATGGGAGAGGAAAGGAACATGAAGGAATTGTGGGACACCATGAAAAAAGCATGTCTTTGAATTATAGAGATGGAGAAGTAGTCAATAGCAATGTCAAAGCCATCATTCAAAAACTTTATAGAAGAAAACATTCTCCGACTAAAGAATTATAAAGCTATACATACAAAAAAAAAGCAAACAGAACATCAAAAAAAAAAAAAAAAAACAAAACAAAAAAAAAAAAAAAGAAAAGAAACTTCCCATGAAATGTGATAGTTAGAGCACCAAATATGCCCTCAAACAAGAGAAGCAGGCAGATCTCTGAGTTTGAGGCCAGGATATTCTACAGAGAGAATTTCAATTCAGTCAAGGTGAAATAGTGCAACCTTGTCATACAAGAGCAAGAAAATATAAGAACCAAAACAATAAATATATAGAACAAAGGTTGAAAACACCAAGAGAAAAATTCAAGTGACATATACAAAGTAGTTCAGAACAACAGCTGATTTCTCAATGGAAACTTTGAAAGACAGAGTACCCCGGAGCAATGCCATTCAAATCCTAAGAGACCATGAATGCCAACTTCAGCAAACAATACCCAACAAAAATGTCTACCATACATGAAGGGGAAAGAAATAAAAACTTTTCATGACATAAACTGGCTAAAAGAATTCATGTCTAACAAACCATTCTTGAAGAGAATACTAGAACCATTATATTAGATGAAAGAGCAAAGTCAAGAGACTGTAAAAAGCAAACAAATGAAGCTATAATTACTGAAGTAAAAAGGCCAGAAACAGAAAACCAAACGCCTAACAATAACGGAAATCAACAAACCTTTCAGCAATAGCATCAAATATTAATGGCTCAACTTGCCAATCAAAAGATATAGGTTATCAGAGTGGATTAAAAAACAAATTCATCTTTCCACAATCTATCAAAACTCAGCTTTAAAGAGAGGAGCCACCTTAAAGTGAAAGAATAAAAAAAAGTATTTTAATCAAACAGACATACCAGGAAGCAAGAGGATATTCATATCCTAGTATCTAACAAAATAGACTTTAAATTAAAAGTAATAAAAAGATAAAGGGACAGAACAGTCTAATCAAGGAAATATTTAACCAAGAAAACATTACAATCATACATGCGTATGTATCAAATTTCATAAAAGCATAGTACTATAGTTAAAGAGAGAGATTAATGTCAATTCAATAATAAGGAGAATATTTTGGTTATTTTAATATTCCACATTTTCTAGTAGAAATGTCTTATGGGCAAAAAAATTAAAGAAACATAAGAAGTAGAAAACATCATACATGAACATAACAGACAACTAAAGACTATTTACCCAATTATCAAAGAGTATACATTATACTCAATAGTCATGGTAATTTCTCTAAAATAAAAAAAAGACACACAAACAATCTTCACAAATTCAGAAAAATTGAAATAACTCTGTGTATCATATCTGACCACAATTCAATAAAACAATGTAAATAACAACAGAGAATCAATGGGAAGCACACAGGCTCTTGCAGAATAAACAACTCATTATTAAATGATGACTGTGCCAAAAATGAAATCAACAAGAAAAGAATTCCTAAAACTAAATGAAATGAAAACACAATACAACAACACTTCTGAGACACATTATAAACAATTCAACAAGAGAAACATAACTCTTTTTTGCATTTTATCATATTTTTGTTATTTAAAATAAGTTTAAGATTTAAATACATTTTGATCATATTTTTATTCTCTTCCAAGTCCTTTGACATCCTCTCTTTTTCCATCCAACTTTATTTTTTCTCAAAAACAAAAATCCAGTATTCCAACAAAGAAAACAAAACAAAGCCATACCCCCTCCAAAAACACTAAAAACAAAACATTAAAATGTAATTAAATAAAGCACACATGCACATGTGTACACATGCATCTGCATGTGTGCATGCACACACACACACACACACACACACACACGCACACACACGCACACACACACACACACGCACACACACGCGCACACACACACATACACACACACACACACACGCACACACACGCGCACACACACACACACACGCACACACACGCACACACACACACACGCGCACACACACACACACACACACACACACACACACACACACACACACACACACACACAGTGGACTCTATTATATGTTAGTCAACTACTCCTGAACATGAGGCCTTATCCTGGAATGATTGATAGCATGACTTTATTTATAAAATATTATGGAAAGAAACATACCTCAATATAATAAAGGATATACATGATTAAACCATAGTCAGGATCATAATAAATAGAAAAAATATCCAAGTAATCCTGCTAAAATGAAGAAGACAGGGGATGTCAGCCCACAAACCCCAGTTTTCTTCAATATAGCACTTAAACCACTAGGTGGAGCAATAAGGCCAGAGAAGGAAATTAAGCTATTGTTTGATGGTGATGTATCATTCATAAAAGAGCCCAGAAAGTACATCAGACAGCTTATAAGACTGATCAATAGTTGTAGAAAATTGACAATATTGACCTAATCAATAGCCTTTCTATAAATCAACAACACAAACATCCTGAGAAAAATATCATGGGCACACTTTCATACACAATGCTTTCCAAGAAAATAAAATATATAGAAATAAATCTTACCCAAAAGGTAAA
Source organism: Phyllotis vaccarum (assembly GCA_033318265.1). NCBI lineage: Eukaryota > Metazoa > Chordata > Mammalia > Rodentia > Cricetidae > Phyllotis > Phyllotis vaccarum. Next base: position 99,865,776 of record JARWLC010000002.1, read on the forward strand.
AGACATCTACAACGTGAACTTAAATTTTCTGAAGGAGATACTAGAAAATGGAAATGCCTTCCCTGCTCATGGATTGGTAGAATTAATATTGTAAAAATGACCATTGTGTCAAAAACAATTTTGCAATTCAATGCAATTTTAATAATAGTCCTTACCACATTATTCATAGAAATACAGAAAACCCCTAAAAATCTAAAAGACTACGATAGTCAAAGCCATCCCCCCAGACCACAGCAACAGAAAACAGTGCCTGAGGGATTACCATTTCAAATTTCAAGATATATTAAAAAGCACTAGTACTGAAAGCCACCTGGTGCTGCCATAAAAACAGATATTTAAACCAATGGTACAGAATAGGTGAATCAAAAAGAAGTATACCTAACTACCACCACATGATAGTATTTAAGAAAGCTAAGGAAAACTTACACTGGAGAAAAGATAGCATCTTCAACAAACTGAGTTGGGAAAACAAATAGTATATATGCGGAAGAGTAAAACTAGAACTAACTCTGTCCTTTGACAAAAATAAATAATATTAATTTCCAATGGATCAAGGATTTCAATGTATAATCTGAAACCCTCAAATTGCTAGAAGAAAATTTCATCAGTGTTGCTGTAGGAAAGAGTTTTTCAGAATAGGACTCCATTTGTCAAAAAATTAAATCCAACATTAGGCAAGAAGGCCCTCATAAAACTGAAAAGCCCTTGTACTAGCCTTGGTAAGGTGAGAACTGTCTATATCAATGACAGCATGCTGTTGACAAAGTCACTGATAAGTGAATCAAAAGACCCCAAGAAATAATATTCTAAAGGTCAAATCATTGGTAATATATCAATTTCACTCAAATTATGTTTTTAACTATGTGGCAAAGAAATATATAACAGGGCATGGTGCACAGTAGGTGTGGGGCACCACCTGTAGCTGCAGCTCTGTGCTGAGACAGAAGGATGACAAGTTTAAGGTAATTCTGGAATATGTGGTAATCCCTTGACTTCAAAGGTCCAAATAACAAAAGCAAAACTAAGTAAAATAAAAACAAAACATAAATCAGAAATTTTAGAGTATGAAAAGTATTCAACATTCTTGAAGATAAACATAACACCTATGATTTTGGTAATATTTAATTTAATGGAGATAAATAGCAGAATAAAAAGTACCATCTGTACCATTTATAGGCTCATATATTTGAATGCTTGGTCTTCAGCTGGGTGAACTATTTGAGAAATATTAGAAGGTGTGGCCTTTTTGGAGGATATATGTCACTGGGGGTGTGCTTTGAAGTTTCAAAGGCCATACCATTTTCAGTTAGTGCTTTTTCTGTGCCTGAAACTTGCAAACAGATTTGAACTTTCATGTACTGCTCAGGTGCCATGGTGGCTTGCTTACTTCCATGCTGATAATGAACTATAACTTTAAGCAAATCCCCAATTAAATGCTTTTCTTGGTATGGTGTCTTCTTATAGCAAAAGAATAGTAACTAAGACAGCCATCTTTTCAGATATTACAAGATTGTCAATCAATTTCTCGAGGCTACTAGAAAGACATAAGTCAGTGAATGAGGGAATAAATGAACAAATAGTGAGCTCTTCTTTTAAGAAGGCAAGATAACAGAAAACTAAAATATCTGCCTCTAGTGATACAAAATGAGAAAGTTCAGTTCTGGTTAGTTCTTTATCACATACCTGATAACCCAGGAATAAAACTTTGGAAACATCTTTAATGTTTCTCTTCCTCTTGGCATGTGGTATATTTTCTCAACATCTGAACTTATGGAGTTAATCGGATTTCCCTTCCTATAGTTCTGTGACACACTGCTTTTATCTTTTGAGACTCAATCAGATTTCTACCCTTTCACAAAACTCTGTTTTCTAAGTATGTTGCAATGACGTTTCTTGGTCCTAGGTGGCCAGAGGTCCAGACCCACAGACCTGCCCTGCCAGACCCCTTAGCTGCCTGCAGCTGATCAGGCCCCCAGAAATAACTCAGATGCTTATATTAACTCTATGCTGTTTGGCCTAAGGCTCAGGCACATTGCTAGCTTGTTCTTACATCTTAACTCTACCCATTCTCATTAATCTGTCTGCCATGTGGCCCGTGACTCACCTGTATTCCTTACATGTTGTTCTTTTGGGTGGCTGGCTCAGTCTAGTGGTTAAGATTTGGCGTTTTTACCATTGTGGCCTGAGTTTGATTCCTGGTCAGGGAAAAAAAAATCAAAAGAGAGACAGAGAGAATGGGACCCCAAGATCCCAGAAGTCCCTCATGAATGGGGTTGGTCACTCCCCCTTCTGGAGCCTGGGACCCTGGATAGGCTTCAGACCTTATCAGCTGACACCTGAATCCCACCACATAAGTATGCATTATTTTCTGAAGCTTTGCCTCCTGAAATCCCTAGTGGTCCAGAAGAAACTACAGAGTCTCTGCACGTCCCCTGGAGAGGCAAAGAAACAATAGTGTGCAGTTTTCCTTCTTTCTGTGGGAATGAGAGATGAAATCACTCAACTGATTTTCTTTCCCCCAAAATTTTAGAATTATTTTGTTCGTGTCTTCACTGATCAGCCGAGGAGAGTAGGGTGCACCTCTTCAGCAGAGTGCTAAACTCTGAAATACCCTGGGTGAGAGGCAGAAAGGAAGAAATGGGGATGAGGAATGGAAAGGAAAAGGAGAGGAGTCACACCATTCTACTCCATCATCTTCAAGGACATGGGATAAGATCTGGAAATATAACTGCTGTGGTTTTCATTAGCATTGTTTTTAATTTAAAAACTTTCCTCCCCATGTATACCACTGCTTTCTCTCCCTTCCCTCCTCCATGTTTTTCCCAGTCCTCTCTCAGCTTCCTTCCATCCCATCCCCCATTTCTTATCCAAGGAGGGCAAGGAGTCCCAAGGTGAATCAGTGTAGTCTGGCATATACAGGTGAGGTAGGTTCAAGTCCCGCATCCCAGTATTAAGGCAGGGTTAGGTGTTCCTCTGTAGGGAATAGGCTCCAAGGTGTCAGTTCATGCACCAGGAACATAGTCTCATCCTACTGCAGAGGCTCCACATACTGCCCACACCATTTGACAGTCATCTATCTACTTTTGGAGGGTTTAGTTCATTTCCCCAATGGTTCCTCAGTCATTGTTTCTGACTCAGTGAGCTCCTAGTAGCTCCAGTCAGCAATCTATGTGGGTCTTCTCCTCATAATTCCAATCCCTTTGCTCATATACTCTCTCCTCTCTTTCTCTTCAGCTGGACTGGGAGCTTGACCAGGTGTTTAGCTAGGGATCTCTGATTTCACCTCTATTCATTGTTGAATGAAGATTCTATAATGACAATTAGGTTGGTCATTCTTTGATTATAGGAAGGCCCTGTTCAGGCACCCTCTCTGCTATTGCTTGGAGTCGTAGTCAGGAGCATCTTGTGGGTTCTTAGAAGGTTACTTAGCACCACGGTTCTTCCTAATCTCACAGAGGCTCCATCTATCAAGACATCCATTTTTTCCTCCCTCTCTGTTGTTCCTCTCACTCAGCCATCTCCTTATCTCTTTATTTGTACTCACCACTTCTTTCTCACTTCCTAGTATTATCCCAGTTTACTCAGGAGATCTTTTCTATTTCCTCTTCCCACGGGAATCCTGCTAAAGCAATAGGGGGATACAAATTGGAAAGGAAGAAGTCGAACTATCTTTATTTTCAGATGATATGATAGTATAAATAAATGACCTCTAAAATTCTACTAGGGAACTTCTATAACTCATAAACACCTTCAGCAATGTAGCAGGATACAAGATTAACTTAAAAAATCAATCACTCTCTGATATGCAAATGATAAAAGGACTGAAAAAAATTAGGGAAATATTTGATGCAAATAGCATTAAATATCTTTGCATAACTCTAACCAAAGAAGTGACAGACCTGTTTGACAAGAACCTTAAGTCATTGAAGAAATAAATTGAAGAAGATATCAAAAAATAAAAGATCTCTCATGCTCCTGGATCAACATAGTAAAACTGACAATCTTAGCAAAAGCATCTACAGGTTCAATGCAATCCCAATCAAAATTCTAACACAATGTTTTACAGACCTTGAAAGAACAATACTCAACTTCATATGGAATAAGAAGAAACCCAGGATTGCCAAAACAATTCTGTTCAATAATAGGACAAGAGGAGGCATCACTATCCCTGACTGCAAGCTCTACTATAAAGCTACAGTAATAAAAACAGCTGGTACTGTTATAAAAAACAGACTTGTGGATCAATGAAATCAAATTGAAGACCGAACCTTAATCCACACACCTATGAACACCCAATTTTTGACAAAGAGATCAAAAATATACAATGGATAAAAGATAGTATATTCAACAAATGGTGCTGGCATAACTGGATGGTAGTATGTAAAAGAATGCAAATAGATTTATATCCTCTATTATCCTTCACAAAACATAAATCCAAGTGGATCAAAGACCCCAACATAAACCCAGCTGTACTAAACTTGATATAAAAGAAAATGGGAAATACCCTCCAAGGAATTGGCACAGGTAACCACTTCCTAAATATAACACCAGTAGCAAGACACTAAGAACTACAATTAATAATTGGGACCTCCTTAAATTGAGTAGCTTCCATAAGGCAAAGGACACAATCAATAAGACAAAACAACAGCCTACAGAATGGGAAAAGATCTTCACCAACTCTACACCAGATAGAGGACTGATCTCTAAAATATATAGAACTCAAGAAACTAGAAACCAAAAACTCAAATAATCCAATTAAAAATGGGGTTCAGAACTAAAAAGGCAATTCTCCTCAGAAGAATTACAAATGGCTGAAAGACAGTTAAAGAACTGGTCAACATCTTTACCCATGGAAAAAAAAATACAAATCAAAACAACTCTGAGATATCATCTTATACTTGTCAGAATAGCTAAGATCAAATACACAGATGACAGCTTATGCTAGAGGTTATTTGGAGCAAGGGGAACACAGGTCTATTTCTGGTGGGAGTGTCTTAACCTTTTGAAAGCAGTATGTATGGTGGTACCTCAGAAAACTGGGAATCAATCTTCCCAATTATTCAGCAATACCAATATTTGGTAGATACCTAAAGGATGCACATTCTTACTCCAAAGGCTTTCTCAACTATGTTCAGAGCAGCGTTAATATAATAGCCAGAATCTGGAAACAATCTAGATACCCCTCAACTGAAGAATGAATTAACAAATTTTGGTACATTCATACAATTGAGTACTATGTAGAAGTAAAAATATGACATCCTAAAGTTTGAAAGCAAATGGATGGTTTGGGAGAGTATCATCCTGAGTCAGGTAACACAGGCCCAGAAAGATAGACATGGTATGCACTCCCTCAAAAGTGGATTTTAGACATAAAGCAAAGAATATCCAGGCTGCAAACTAAAACCCCTGAACTGCTAGGTAACAGGAGGAACTTGAGAGACATTCATTATCATATTTTGGTATGTTTTACTTTTCCTCATTTAGTCAGTGGCTGACTTTGCCAGTGGTAGACTTTATTGCAGAGCTGCACAAAAAAGAACATTAAAGAACAATGTAAGAGTGACTGATACTTTTTTGAAACTCATAGTAGAATAAACAAAATCTTGAAAGTTGAGGTAGAGAAAGTCTTTTGGGATATCAGAACTTAGGTACTGAAAGTAACAGAAACACTACAAAGAAGGAGCCATTTTATTTAGCCATGTGAGCTGGTGAATGAATTTTTGGTAGCAGACATTACATTGTGTAGAAATCTAGGTAATTGGATGTTGGACAAAGACTCTGAATATATATTTAATGGGGTTCTTCACAGAGAATGCATGAGTTCCAGGCTTCTGAGGCAGACAAGGAAGATGCTGCTAATTCTTTCTTATATGCCTTTTATCTGTCTTTATCATGTCTTAAAAACAACTCAAGATAATTATACTTACTTTCTCACATGTCTGCCCTCCATGGGGAGCTTCTAACAGCCCCATACCCTTTAGTGAAGGCTTTTCAGAATCAGAAAGACAACCAATAGACCATAAAAAGGACTACATAGAGAGCTTGACACCCTTGGAGTAGACATAAAATAGTTGTAGAAAACTCTGGCTGACTTATGTTTGTGCTAACATGAAATATTTACTATCAAATAAGGGAAGTATGCTTAAGTTAGAAAAAAATAAACATTTATTTCTTCCTGACAACATGTGGTCTAAATAACTTGTACTCCCTTTACAAGCATGAAGATGTATCACATCATCACTACTTTTCTTTTGTTAAAAATAGATGTTTTTACATAATATATTCTTTTTATGTTTCCTTTTTTTCAAATCCTTTGAGATTCTGTCCACCTCTCTTTCTATCTGAATTCACCCCTTTTCTGACTCTCTTTAGAAAACAAACATGTATTTAAAGAATAATAAAAACTAAAATAAGATAAAATAAAAAAGGACAAAGACAAACAGATTGCAATAGGAAAAAACAAACATAAGAACCAAAGAAAAATTAATCATACATGTAGACAGATACATACAAATTCACACACCCAGGAATCCCATAATAACACAAACTATAAGCCATAATATATACACAAAGGACATGTAGGTTTAAAAACTCTAAAATAAATAAATAAATAAATAAATAAATAAATATTTCTCCTTAGTAAATGTTATGGGACAAAGAACCTAAAAGATACCACTGAGTCCCTTTTCTGTTGACTGTCTACTGCTTGTCATGGAGTCTTTATATAGGAGTCATTTGTATCCCTACTGTGACTCTATTGGAGAAAAGTCTCTTCTTTCTTTTTTTTTTTTAACCTTGCAAATGGTTATCAACTGCAGAAAACTTCTGGTCTAGAAATTGGAGCTTGTGTCACAGCACTGTACCATTGTCTTTGGAAGACCTTATTTTCTTAGTGTCCTCTATTCCTTCTGGCTTTTGTATTCTTTCTGCAGCCTCTTTGGCAGTTGTCTGAGCTCTTTGGGGAGGACTTTGATGGAGACATTCCATATAGGACTGAGTGTTCCAAGGTCTCTCACTCTGGGACCACTTTCTGGCTATGTGTCCCGGTATTTGTTCCCATCTACTGTAGGAGGAAGCTTCTTTGACAATGACTGAGCAAGGCACTGATTCACGAACCTCATCTTCTAACTCACTGGCAGAATAGCTTCACCATTAGATACACTGCTAAGAAAGTGCCCTCAAGCTGCTTACCGTTATTTACTCTCTTCTCTGAGGTCCAACACTGCTGGAGGATATGACCTCTAAAGGCCACAACAAACCACAAAGTAACAAGCTTCTCTGTTCCACATTAGCCACTTTCCTCTGCTCCTTCAAGCAGCTGTCATGTCTCTGCTAGCCTCATACTGAACTTCACTCTCAGGATTTATAGTAGAATTTGGGGTGTATACTTAGGCGCAATGTTGCTTTGAGAGAGTCTTGGTGATGTCCTCAACACTAGGTCTGCAACACCACCTTTGTGTTTGGTTCCTTTGTATGCTATGATTTCCCAGGTAGTACCTGGGTTAGGGAATGGCTAGGAAGATGCTTTATAGTTTTGAGGATAGAGAAAAAAGACTATAAAAACCATTCCTGTTGGGTGGAAGTGAGTCACACATTTAATCTCAGCACTAGGGAGGCAGAGGCAGTCAGTGAGTTGGACTAGCTAGCCTGGTCCACAGAGCTAGATCCAGGACAGCCAAGGATACTAAAATAAACTATGGAAAGTAAACAATACAAAACAAAAGAAAACAACCCTCTTCATAAAAAAAAACAGAACAAAACAAACTAAGAAGAGGAAACAAACAAACAAAAAACATTTCTTCATTTCTCAGGGACCTAACTGGTTGAATATCTATCTCTATTTTGCTTTTCAATACAGTCTGAGTCTTAGCTTTTATACATAATTAAAGATTGGACAGCTTACAAATGGTCTCTTGTTCTGTTGTACTGAGCATGGAGCATCCCTTTTCTGGATAAACCCTCCCTAACAATCACCTTATCCTAAAACTCATATTAAAACCTTTCAGTAGATCTCTTTGCATACTGACTCCTTAACTGGGAATCTGAGAGTTTCTCACAGTAATGAAGAAGATGGCATATCTTCACTTAATAGCCTGTAGCATAGATGTTCTAGCTATAACAAAATGTTTGTGTGGTTATGAAACAGGTCAGGCTGCTTTATATCCTGTGCCTTTCTTATACTGCTACAGAAGATTTCTTTTCCTCATCTACATTAGTCTATGAAATGGCATTATTATGACTCAGGACTTATTTAGGCAGCCATATTGCTCAGATTTATTGCTGTAATTTCTGAATAGTAGCTAGAAGACATAATTTGAAGCAGAATTCTGGTTCTATGGATCTTACAATCTTTCTATACATGTTGTTATGATTATTTCCTGATCCATGGTTTAGTATAGAAGTTGTTTTCCAGAATCAGCTCTTCCCTGCATTTGTACCAGTTGTAACTTTCTGTAAGGACCTCTGTGTGATGTGAAAATAAGCTTCTTTAGTAAAAAGTGAGAGCTATATTTATTGTCATTTACTCTTTTTAACTTCATTAAGATGTTTTCACGGTTTTTAAACTGAGTTATTTTTGGTGAACCTTATTATTGTTTTTGAAGTTCTATATGCAGAAGTTCAGCTAGGTATTTCTCATGGAGAACATTTCTCTATGTATGGTGGATTTGAAGAGAGATTTATTCCTCAACTTGTGAATTTGCATTTTCCTGATGAGACTGGAGCATGTGAACTTTTTTAGTTTCTTATATATTCAATAAAAACACAGAAGTCTGGGCTGATGCACAGGATGTTCTATTCAGCTTATACTTGGAAGTCAGGACAGGATTAGGCAGTGATAATCACTCTGATTTGTACTTTACCAGTTTGTTCCAGGGCCCTGGTTGTGGGACCCATTGTAGGTCTAGATATTGAGGAACATGCAGGCAGCATAGAATTGAGCCTGAACACAGACTTAGGCTGGAGGACAAATATTATACCTATTGTGTTTCTTAAAGTTAATATATTAAGCAAAAATGGAAGGGGTTTATTTTATTTAATCACTTATACAATTTTTTACTTGCTTATTGTCAATGGGGGTTTCATCAGACCAATACAATGCATCATCTGAGGAGCACAAAATAAACTCAGAAAGTTACCTGAAGAAACCCTCCTTTGGACAGCAAATTCCATGAAAACTATGACATGTAGAAAAGTTCTCTTTATACAGCTTTTTCATCTTTCTTATTTCCTTTCTGAGCTCTCAGATATTAAGTAGGAAATTTAAGGTTTTCTTACTCACATTCTCTAATGACTGCCAACAATCCAAACACTTTTGATTACAAATATACCTTAGTGCTTCATAGTGTGTTAAAATAATTTGGATTCAGTGTGCCATAAATCCCAGACTGTCATTTAACTCATTATTTTGCTAAGTATAAACTCTTGATTCTGTTGTATTTATCTCCCAAATGCAGGGGTTATAGTTATATGGTATCTGTCTCAGAAGATTTTGGGTTTGGGTGATTCAGAAGAGTGTATCTTATACCTTAATGTCTTTAGGTACAATGCTGCCATAATTAGCCCTTAATAAATAGTAAAGTGAGTGCATAATTAAAAAGTATATGAGGTTGGGAATGTAGCTCAACAGTAGAGCTCTTGCCATTTATGTGCCAGTAGCTGAGTTGCTGGAAAATATTATGTTCATATAGTTTGCAGGTAAGTGGAATCACATAAAACTTACCATATATCTTAAGATTTTCTAAAGTCAATTGTGAAACCACAATTTATACCCCACCTCTGCAGACTACTTTAAAGTTCAAACTTTAAAGGGGATGGTTGTAATCTTCTCTTATTTGTCCTTTCTACTGAGGTTGCATGATAGTTCCCATTTTTAATAACAAATGAGAAAAAAATTTATGCTGAGATATAAAGTAATATTAAGTAGATGAACAAAGATAGTTTAGAATAACTTGGAACTCCTCCCTGAATGTAGCCATATAAACAGTATGTCAAATAATGCAATGGCTACTCTTACTTAGCAACATCATAGTAATACCTTGCTGGTAACTTTGGGAACAGGAAGAATAGATCAGAGAAGCCAGAGATATCATGATGAGATGCCAACAGACAGAGAGGAAAGAAGTTGAAATGCTGCTCTGAGAAAAGATACCAAACCACATGGCTAAACATGATAAGAAAAATGGGTTAGATTAAGAGCTAGAAAGTTGTATGACTGAGCCAAAAGCCAATCAGCATAAAATTAATATAAATGTCTGTGTGTTTCTGTGGGAGAGTGTGTGTTAGAACCTCAGTGTTAGGCCAGAAAGGCAGGGCCAGAAACTTACTACTTCAGATGGCACATCAACACAGATAAAATACACCCACATAAAGCTATAAAAAGCTTAAAAACTGTCTAGAGCACAGAAACAGAGCCAAAAGTAGCTTCCAAGTTGTGTCTCTTAAGTGGACAATGGAAAGAGACTGAGTGGTGTATGGGATTAAATTACAAAATGGTCTGTTTGCACTTAAGCTGCAACAAGGCCAGTTCCTGAGCCTCAATGTAAGCAAGGAGTTGTATATGGTGGATTTAAGGTTTCTATTTATAAGGACAAAAAGTAGACAGAGTCAAAGGTGGCTTTTTAGTGGCGTCATTTTCTTGGATCGGATCTGTTTGCTGGAGGCAAGCAGAGGCTTGGCTTTTTAAAGAGAGACTTCCTGATTCAGCCTTAGAGGCAAAACACTTGTGAGTCTTTTAAGAGGCCCTGCTGCCAAATAATTAAATGGAGTTCATCAGCAGCAGGTGGATGCTTTACTTGGTGATTATATTGACCCTAATATTCCCCCACAGTGGTAATTGTGCATCCTACCAGTACCTTGGCTAAAAAGTTAAATTCTCTGAAGCTAGACTAGGAGCTATGTGGAGCCAGCCAGCCATCCTAGTCAAGCCTTCAATCCTTAGCTGCTCCTTGGCAGATTAAAGGTGTGGCCAGAAACAGAAAAAATAGAGGGAGCCATCTTTGCCAAGCAAAGGTGTGGTCAGAAACAGAAGATAAGAAATAAGAGATGTACAGTAAAGACATATTAACAACAACAACAAAACACCCCAACCTCTAAATGATTCAGAGTGTATTTTTACAAATAATAAATATTTATTTATTTTAAATATTTAAAAATACACCTAGGCTCAATAGAGAAAACAAAAAGTAAAAAAGATAAAAGTCCTTAAAAAAGAAATAGAGTTAAAAAATAATAAGCCACATAAAGATGGAATACACAAAGAGTGTCTGGTTACTGTATGTTATTGTCTTGCCTTTAAGCTTTTGATGGAAAATGAAATAGTAAAAGCTGCTAAAAGCCATTTGATTATAAATGCTGCTAGACTAATTCAACTGATATATTTTATAAAGAAGTGGACTTTAAAATTGAAATCCGAAGATATGTTACTTTGGAGAAGAGATTTTCTTTTTATTTCTACAGAAAATGAGAGGCTGTGGATTTATAATTGTTGAAGAAAATAAAGTTTGATTGAGGAAGACCCCCTGAAAAGTCTTCAGTGAAAACAGATGGCCCATATGATCCAGCATTTCAGAGCACTTCTGTTGCAGCTTCCTCTGAGCTCTGCATCCAAAACAACTTCAAGGAGACTGGCTGAGATGACCCAGCCTCACAGAGTACTCCTCTAAAGACTTGTCCATAATCCTAAATTTTTCTTTGGGTCCCCATGGAATTGCCAGTGACCCAGTTCAGTAGAAAGTAGCCTACAAATTGTGGATGTTTGTTGTTGTTTACAGTGTTGGTTACAAGTTGTTATAGGTAATGGTGAAGAAAAACAGTATACAAAGGAAATTAGATTTGGGGTTCTTGTTTTAAAAAAAGAAAAGAGGATATGCAGTGGGATTATGTCACATTGTAAGTAAGTGTCCCAACTACTGGTTTAATAAAAATGCTGATTGGCTGAAGGCAGACAGGAAGTGTGGGCAGGGCTACTAGACTAAGAAAACTTTGGGAACAGGAAGAGCCCAGCAGAGAAGCCACAGAGACACTGCAGAGACACCACAATGAGACACCAGCAGACACAGAGGAAAGAAGTTGAAATGATGTTCTGAGAAAAGGTACCAAGTCACATGGCTACACAAGATAAGAAAAAAGGGTTAGATTAAGAATTAAGAGCAAGCAAGAATTTAGCAAGCCATATGACTAAGCATAGGCCAATCAGCATAAAATTAATATAAGTATCTGTGTGTTTCTGTGGGACAGTATGTGTCAGAACCTCAGGGCTAGGCCAGAAAGGCTGGGTCAGAAACTTATGTGTAAAGGTCAAAAGTCACAGTGTAGGGATTTGTGTGGTTTCATGAAAAATAATTGTGCCACCCACTGGTTTAATAAAAAGAGCTGATTGGCCAAAGGCAGGCAAGAAGTATGGGCGAGGCTACCAGATTAGGAAAAGTCTGAGAGCAGAATGCCAGACAGAGCACCAGAGAGATAAGCTGCAGGATGCAGAGGACAACTATGCTGGTCTAAAGAAAGGTACCGAGCCGCATGGCTGAACAAGAGGCATGGGTTAGATGAAGGGTAGAGAGCTAGCAAGTGATATGCCTGGGCCTGAGGCTGATCAGCCAAAAACTATTGGAAGCATCTGTGTGTCTCTTTGGGACTGCGGGACTTCTGGGGACTTCTGGTCTGTGGGCCTAGTCCTTGAGGTTAGGCCGGAAAGTCTGGGCCAGAAACCTCATACTACATCACAGTATCTTCTGATATTCATGTAATCTCTTAAGTATACAATTATAATAAAAACAGTTCATATATTTTCAACATATAGTGGCACAAGATATACATTATCATTCCAAATTAGAAGAAGGTAAGTATAGGGAGTAATACTAGACCAAAGCAAGATCGAAAATCAGGTGGGCAAATTCCAAACTCTATGTCTCCATATCTAATGTCAAAGCTCTTTTCAGGTCTACAATTACTTTCTTATTTGTTCACTGCAACATATTTTTTTCTCTTGGGTTAGCTCCACTTGCTGTTAGCAGCTTTCCTTGGTATTCCATGACTTGGCATCTCTAACAACTTGGGAGTCTCCAAGGAAATCAGGATTCATCTTCACAGTTTCACACAGTAGCCTTTCTTGACCTTTCTACAGAAACATTCCTGAACACGTATGGCCTCAGTGTCTTTCCTTACTCAGGGACAAAGATTCTATCACCCCTTCCTTCTATCCTTGTCTCTAAAGCCTGAACTACATCATTGAAGTTGCCAAGTTCTGTTGCTTCCTGGGGCTGGAACACGACTCTCTTATTTAATTACAACTTTCTGTTTTTTTTTTTTTTTAAATGGTTTCCCTTACTTCCTAAACTTGGCTCTCCTTGAATTTGATCTGTAGCATTGAACTCAGAGAGCTACTTGCCTCCTGCTTCTGACAGTCGGAATCAAAGACATATACAACCTGGGTACAAGATTTTCTTTACAAATTGAAGCTTAGCTGGGTGGGGTCTTACCTTCAAGTCACCACTCTCTTTATTACATTTAATATTAGGCTTTATATTAATCTGTTTATCTCCATTAACAGAAGACTTAGCTTCATAACTCTTCCTGGTACCCCCCTTTCTCTCAAATTTTATATTTTATATTTTTTTCTTGCTCAGCTTTGCTGTGTAATATTAGTAAAAGATAGCTTATATTTGTCTATGCTGCTTTTTTAATTATTCAAAGGTGTGGTGCATTATTTTAGGTTGCAATCATTTAACTATGTAAAGCTGTGTTACTTTGTCTGTTTAAAGCACCTGATTGATTTTATAAGCGCTGAAAGGTAGTTAGGAATGAGAGAAGAATAAGCAGGGTTTCCAAGTATAGAGAATAAATAGAAGAAATCTAAACTTGAGAAAAGAATAAAGCATATGAAATGTAGAAGGATACCAGGGGCCAGTCAGCCACACAGCCAGTCATGAAGTAAGAAGAAAAGAAAGATATATAGAATAAAAGTAAAAAAGCCCAGAGAAAAAAGTAGTTAAAGAGAAATAAGATAATTTAAGTTAGAAAAGCTGGCTAGAAACAAGCTAAGGTAAGGTCAGGCATTCATAAGTAAGAATAAGTCTCCATGTATTTATTTGGAAGCTGGTTGGTGGGCCCATAAAAAGTAAAAACAAAATAAAACCAAACCTATGGTGGGATTCATCTTCCTGTGCTTTGGCACAGGAACTAAGCTCTGGCATGGTGAGGTAGCTCACTACTGCTCTACCTCCACAAAAATCTGATCCCTCTGCAGGGACCTGTGAACCAATGCACATACACACTCATAAACCTGCACACTTACATGTTCACATAGTTAAAATTTTAAAAAAGTGGCTTCAAATGCAATGAATATTTTTAAGAAATGAAATCCAGAAGCAGTCAGCTTTTGTGGTCTTTTTCATGGATTATTGAGATCAAAGTAATATTTTGGGGTGCTTCTAGTTATATACATTAAAATCAGAAAAAAAATAGGAAAGAAAAGAGAAAGCAGAAGCAGGCATTTCTGTTTTCATTTCTAGTAACTTGCTAGCACATGTCTGACATTGTATCTTTGGTCAGAGGCATGTGCTTGGACTCTCTCAATTGTGACAGCCTGTAAAATGAGTATTTAGCTCTCCTACCTTTTGTAGAGGAAAGTGTCACATTAGAAGTAAATATTTTGAGTTCACTTAGCCAGCAACTGGTTGTAGAGACTTTCCTCACACATTTCAATTACCTGCTATCCTAATACGGTGTGTTTAGGTATCTAACAATCCAACAGATTAATATCTTCAGTCTAATCCAGTTTAGATATTTTTACAGTGGTCTGGTAGAAGTTAAGTGTGGCTACCATTCCTTTAGCTGCATTGGGTATGGGGAAATGTGAAGAAAGGCAAAGCAGAGTTTTTATAACAAAAGGGGTTTGCAAGCCAATGAAGAGCTCGAATGAAGATTTGTTATACTGAATCTATCTGTAGATATTTGAGAGCTGACTGTAATTGAACTTTTACTGTTCCATAGGAAAAGTAAAACACCCTTTAAATTTTTTAACAGAAAGAACATGTTTAAAGGTTTAAATTACTAGATCTATTTTGCTTTGATTAGCCACTTTATAAAGCTAGACAGAGTCCATCTATAATAGTAACTAATAGTTTTGCACCATCAATCAAAGTATATTTCTCCATTCTGTTTTCTGCCTCTACTATTAACTTGTCACTAACCTGCTGCTTTTATTCTTTCTCATGGTTTGTGATGAATTAAACTAGTTATCTGGCCAGATATATTATATGAGACACATTAACACTTAGCATTTTTGATGGAGTACTAAGTAAAACAAAGCCATTCCTTATAGAAGACAATTAGGCCTCCTGATTGCTGCATTTCAGACTTTATGGTTCTCAGTTTGTCTGTATGGGCAGATAATAGCCATGTAATCATTTTAGTGCAAGTACATTTAATTAGTTCTTTTCTTAGGAAACTTCTATTAAATAATAATGATCAGTCCTCCTAGTTGCCAGGGTCCCTACACTAAGTTTTCTTCTTACCTTGTAATTTTACTTTTTGGTAGAATGTTGAGAAATTTTTGAAGTGAACTCTTTCTTGGGGTTTATTCCTAAAAAATGGGAGCTCTGAGATTCTGATTATACAGGTCAAGGTTTTTTTTTTTAATTTTTTCTAATTTTCAGTATTTCCATACATAGACCATCAATCCAGGGCCCAGCTTGTTTCTGCTTCACCAAATCGAAGATAGTTGTTAATTCACAACTGCTTTCTCTTTCTGCTTATGTTTCATCAGTGTGCCCCAAATTCTATGCCATTTTCACTGTATCCTTTGTGAGTTATCCATGAGAATGTCACCAATATTATCTTGACACATCTTTGAGAAAGGCAGGGATTTTTCTTTTTCTTGAAACTAGTTCTTGTTTGTCCTGTAAGTGACCCGGTGACCTTGCTCCATGTCTGAATAATTCCTGGTATGTAGGCTCTGCCCTCAGCTATTTTTTTTTTTTCGGGATGTCACTTGAACTACTGGGGCAGCTGCTCTGGCTGACTGTTTTACTAGGATCTAGGAAAAACTGGAGAAGGAGCAGAAGGAAGGCTGTCTGTGTTTCTAGGCTGGCCCTGGAGCATGCTGAGAATGTTCTGCTCAGGGTCAGAGGCTTTGAGGGGATCCTTTAAAACTACTGACTCACTGCAGCAGGGCAACAGTTATCAGAATGGAACGTATATCCTAGAGGCTAGCTCATGTTTATCCAGGAAAAATAGAGAAAGTGCAGACTGGGAAAGGACAGGACCCCTTCGATTTTCTTGATTTGTATATTTAAAGAAAGATATTAATCCTATAAATGTAGTTTCCTGCAAAGAACATACATGGTTTCTGGCTGGGTCAGTTGTGCAACTATCACCTGATTCTGCTGCTTCTCCTCTTTCAGAGTCAAGTGGGTGACAACAAGAAGAGTGTCTCCCATGGGAATCAAAACAGGCCTCTTGCTAGGATTTTAAAAATACAAGCGCCTTAGTTTTGTCTCAGTCTTTAACAATATCCATAACATGGGATGTGAAATGAGAGGACCTTACATTATTGAACTTTTCCATTCCCTAGTGTTTAAAGACACTCTTACTAATTTCACCAGGGTTGAAATCTTGTCTGAGCATGAACATGCAATGGGCTATTTGAGGTCATAACTATTATTCAGCCTTCAGATTATATATTATCAAAATGTTATCTACTTGTGACAGGAAGTCTAAAAGACCTCTATATATTAAAGATACCTACTAGAAGAATAGTACTAGCAACAGCTAGCACCAGCCAAGCACTTACTATTTATCTAACATTATTCAAAGAGATGAAGGGTTTAACTGTATTTTAAACCTTATCGATAAACAATTCTAAAAATTTCATTAAATAACTATTGTTACTTTCATTTTAAATCTTCTTAGTTAAAAAAAAAGCAGTATTTGAAGAGTTGGCCAATTTACACAGATTGATAGTAACACAGTGTCCAGTTTTCCAAAGCACAATTATTCTTTGATTTTCTAGGCTTTTTAGTGTTGAAAAGTATAAGGACATTGATTGAATAGAAGTTTAAGTAAACTAACTACTCTGGATTATAAAATGAGAGAAGTTTTGGAATCATCTATCACCTTTAGGTGGTAGAAAGGCCTAGAAGAGAGGAATGAGGAATTGGGGAATAAGATAGGAGCTCGGTGACACTGTATATCACTAGGATTCTTAAGTCACTGAAAACTGATAACTTCCCTGTGGAGAGAATAACCAGTGAATCCCTTCTAAAACATAATGCCAAGTTTTTGTTTTTGAACTATGTTGCTATCCACCTCAAACTGTTAATAAACTTAGAATCTCAGTTTCTAGATAATATACTATAGAAGTGAGGGGTGAAGGGAAGGATCAGGATTTTCAGGCACAGATTGTCACTGAAAGTATCAAAAAGTATTGCACAGAGCTAGGAGCGTATCCACATTAGGTGGCAGAAAATGAATGAGCTGAAGTTTTTGTTCATTTGGAAATTGTTGTGTATTCCTTAAACTTTCTTTCCCAGTGTGGTCAAGAGAAGTGAACAAGTGATGTGGAAATGTCTTTCTGTATACTGTGAATATCAATCTTTAAATAAAGGAGCTTTTTTGGCCCATGACAGGCACCATAGAAAAAGTAGGAGGGGAAATCACAACATAGGTAGGAGAAGCAGGGCAGAATCAGACACTGACTGAGCCAGCTGCCCAAGAAGAAGCACATAAGGAACACAGGTGAGCCATGGGCCATGTGACAAGACAGATTAACAAAAATGGGTTGAGTTAAGATGTAAGAGCAAGCTAGAAAGGTGCCTGAGTCATAGGCCAAACAGCATGAAGTTAATATAAGCGTCTGAGTCATTTCTGGGGGTCTGAGCAGTGGCAGGCAGCTAAGGGGTCTGGGGCTGCAGGTCTGTGGGTCTGGACCTCAGGTAGACCGGGACCAGAAACCTCATTGTAACAAATGAGTTAAAAGAGAAGAGAGTTTGCTTATGCAATTATTTTCTGATATTGAGGATGTTCATCTCAAAGCAACAGTTAAGCATTTGTGCATTTGGGGCTAATCAAGCAGACAGACATATTAACTTACTTATTTATAGCCAGTTATTCTAAGAAGCATACCTTTTATGGTTGTTTGGTTGACTCATTGACTAAGGCATGCTAATAAGTATATATAGCAATTTTCTCAGGCTGGTGTCTTTACACTGGGGTCAGCCCCAGTGGAAAAGCAAGATGACTATAGAATTCCCAAAAATCATACCAGGTGATATGAAGAATATTTTCTTTCCTAGTTGATGTCTGAGGAGAAAAGTAACTTCTGTGTAGGAATTCTTTTTATATATATATAAATTAAATTTTATTGACCAGCATGTTGTCATTTATAAACAAATAAATAGTTAAGCATATCCTCAGAACTAGGTTTGGGTTATCTTCCTCTGAATCATTTGAATATCAGTAGTTCATGAAGAAATCCTAAAACAGATCAGATTTGCGTAGACTAATAGGACAAAGAAAAAATAGAAGTTCATACAAAGGGATAGTGTTGTATGTCTAGCCATACATTTGTAGCACTCTTTTTTCTGCCATTTATTTGTTTATTTCTGTTAGTATACAAATAAAAGTATAAGGTATGGTTCTCCTGTATAATGGGATTCTATGCAAAGAGTAAATGAAGAAGGAGTTGACTCACATATGGAGTGATGCAATTTTCGGAACATATAAGTAACTGTGAAAAGCTTATATGAAATACATTTATAGATATAAACCACAGACATATGAAGTATCCTTATTATGCATTGTACTATAGACTTGAATTTTGAATGATGTTAATCAAAATAAATGATCTTTACAAATTCAAATAAAAGAGAAATAAAATAATGTGTGTATCATGAAGGTGGTTAACTACACCACGAAATTTCGGCTTGAAATTATTTTCATGACATTTAAAACTCAGTAACCCAGACAGATGTTACAGGATTTGTTGCACAAATAAATGAGACTCAGAGATAAATCTCTGAGAAATTTGGAGATATTAGAGAGAATAATCACCACAGTCAGATTTTACCCAGCTGTCTTCCAGCTTCCTCAGCCTGGATTCTCTTGGCTTCCTTTCCTGCTTTACTATGACAGCCTTAACCCTTAAATGCTCTCTTGGTAAATTAAGGCATTGCTCCATCACTGCCTGCCTGGGAGCCTGGAATACCTTCTGTAATCTAAAATGACCTCTAACTCAGTTGGGATTAAAGGCATAGGTCACCACTCCCAGGATATTCCCTGTGCTGGGATTAAAGGTGTGAATCATCACTCTCTAATCCTCCTAGACTGACTGTGGTTAGATCTCCAAAACTTCTGGAGCTTTTATTAAATCCCCATATAAACTGTGGGTAGATTCCCTCTGATATCTCCAAAACTTTTGTAGCTTTTATTAAATCCCCATATATCCCCTTTTGTGTCAAATTTTAAAAAAAGGCGATTGCTAGCATAAGAAAAACAATATACAATAGGTAAAATAATTTATACAATATATACAAACAATAAATGAATAATGCCCAGTCCATTAGCAATTGACAATTCAAAGAATATATTTTATTAATTATCCTATTTTGATGAGTCAAAAGGATTATACCTAATTCACTTCCTTTCTAACTTGTATTACTAACTAAAAGCTATTATTTTGATGTCTCTTAAATTTATACACTTTAACTTCAATGTTTCTTTTCTAAAACTGTCACTAGAAAACTGTTACTATAACTTTAGCTATAACTATCTCATCTTCAACTACCTCAGAGACCCAAGAAGAAAATAATATTTACCCAAATAACCAGGAAGTGCAAGAATTTTCAAAAACTAGAAATGACAGAGATGACACCTATCTACCTGGACAGTCATCCAAAGTTCTTTACAAAGTTGGGGCATCCATCTCCATCCTACAGGCCCAGAGTCTTTTCATCTCAATGAAGCAGGATATCTGCTCTGATCATTTTGGTGTAGTTCAGTCACTTCTCCTTGTGTCCTGAAGATTGAATTCTCTCTTCAAAGTTCTTTTCAGCTTTTTTTTTTTTTTTACAGTACTTGTTGGCTATCAGTCTCGTGCCAGTATTTAGTCTTAGATGGAGTTTACCACTTGCTTAGGGCTGCATACCCAAGCAACCCGACTCCAGGAAGAGCCCGGACTGGCGTGCAAGGTGCCACCATTGGCCTCACACCATCCACGGGCCATATCTGACAGTTTTCTCTGAAAAACAGGAACCTGAAGGACCATCTCAGCTTGTTCTGTCAAAGTTCAAAGGTTACTTTCCAAAGGAACCTGCATGTCCAGTTTAAACAGCATACTGTCAAGCAGTCAATACAAGGACAGGTTCTTGTCCAATGGCTAACCATTGCCACAAAAAAAGTAGACTCCATATGAAGTTTCTTCAGTGCCCATTTTCCCTTGAAGTAGATTGGTGCTGCCAGGAGCAGACCTGTCTCACTGTCCAAAAAAGCCTAAGTTCTAAAAATATTTTGAATGCCATATTCTATGGATCTCTGAGGTGTTTGAAGAAGACATGTTTATCTAAAATAAATTTGTTTGATCTTGAAAACATATCTAACATGACTATGTCTGGATGTAATGTCTAACTACTAACTTGCATTGCTTTATATTCTAATTAATTGGTAATAAAAAACTTTCATGGACTAGCAACTTGTATTACAATGTTAGATGAACTGAATAAGTATACTACCTTGAACAAGCATAGAGATATTTGTACAGTAACACAAACAATATCAATATACACAATTTGTATACAATATACAAAAAATCAATGCAATATAAAAATATTTAAAGCTAGTAAATCCTTTTAAAAGAAGATTCAACAATATATCTTTATATCCTATATATCTGTATCCCTTTTTTCTTTCTAGTTTTTAAACACAAATATTGAATCTAATCATTCTTGTTTAACTTTTTTCTAACCATAACCATTAACAATTTTTAACCAATTAACCTAAACAATGACAATCATCCTCATCCGTAACCCATTGAACAACCAAAAACAACCTACCCCACCACTTGGGAATGTGGGCGCTGTGTTCTTAAATTTACTTCCTGCTGACTGGGGGTGACAGTATCTTTTGGAGATCCTGAAAAAAAAGTTTTGTTAAATGTCAAGTCCTGAAATAAGTAGCTGTGTCATTTGTTGTCCAGTCTCTGTAACAGGAAAGTGCATGGTTTGTCTCAAGTCCTGGCTATAGTAGTCTGTGAAGCTGGTTCATCTCAGTGAGCTGTCTCGAAATTGTCCTGAACAGTTTGTAGTCCAAATCTGATCTTTGATTGGTGTTTGTCAACCTAGTGGCTTTGTCAGAGTTCATGTGAAAGCATCATTGTGGGGCCCGAACTTCCTTTTGGATACTTCAAGTTCACAATTAGGCCTTGTCCTGGATCAATGAAGAAAACTGATAAGAAACTAAAACTCAATATAATGTACAGGAAACTAAATATATAACAATTTATTCAGCATAACATTAGTAACAATAAAATAGTCCCTTAATTTTTGTTATTCTTCTGTCACATATCAAAGATTTATGTATATTTTTGCTAAACAAGATCAATGAAGATAATTTAAATTCTTAATATTAAGAGAAATCAAGATTATTATTTTAAAACCCCATATTTAAGGCTCAGGGTACATTGAGGAAGAGGAGGGGTTGAAAGACTGTAAGAGTCAGAGATCAGGGAGTTTTCTGTGAGATGTCTCCTAGCAATATCAGAAGTTATATCCATAAAGTCTCACCAACATGTCTGCCTAACATAAGCTGAACAAGAACAGTCACAATTGACATGCCAAAGTCGAAGGAAAGCCAAGGGGGCTTGAGCCACAAAGAACTAAGCAACTAAAGAATGCTGAAAGTGAAAGAAGAAGTCTACTCTAGGGAAGAAAACACCAATTGGTTCTCTATGATCAGGCCTGAAAACAAACCTACAAATGACATTACACAGACAAGAAAGGTTATAGTTTTAATAATTAATTAATGAAAAAAGTGGTCAAGAATTTGAAGGTAGCAATGAGGAATGTATGAGAAACATTGGAAAAAAGAAGGGTAGGGAGTAATAGTTTATAGTCCCCAAAATTACTATATTATATAACAATATATACTATAATCTCAGAAATAAAATAAAAATAAAAATTTAGTTTTAAAATGTTCATTTAAAAAGTATTTAATGCAAAATATTTTCATTATATTTAGCACTCTAAGTTCTCTTTTCAGATATCCTTCAGCTACCCACTATCAAATTCCATGTTCTTTCACTCAAAAGCCAAAACAAAACAAAAAGCAAGAAAATTAATAAGATAAAAAAATACCAAACCCAAATAACATGTTCACAAAACCTAAACCAAACCAAACAAAAGATAGAGTTTGCTTTGTGTGAGCCAACTATTAATTATTGGGTCTGATATGGAGTCTTTTTGATATAGCAAGTGATGGTCTATTGGAGAGTATTCATTTCTCCTTTCTCGGTGGTTACAAGGTAGTGATAGCTCCTGGAATAGGAGTGAGACTTTGTGTCCACTTCCCCTTTTCAGTGTTGATTTTGTCTGGTTTGAGCCTGTACAGGTCTTATGTATGCCTCATGGTTTCTATGAGTTCATGTGTGTGTCAGCCCTATTGTGTAGAAGGCATTGTTTCCTTGGAGTCATCCATCACCTCTGTCACTTAAAGAATTTCTGTCTCCTCTTCCATTTCATTTAGGACTGAGTTTTCCAAAGTCAGTCACTGGCCACACATTATCTAGTTGTGAATTTCTTTCCTAATTACTATCTAATGCAAGAGGATACTTTTCTGATGAGAGCTGAGCGATGATCTTATTTATTTATATAACACAATGTCATTAAGAGTCATTGTTATGTTCCTTTAACCTTGTTCAATGATGTGTATCATTGGGAGTGAGCTTTTTAGAGTTTGCATCCTCATCCACTTCTAGTGCTCAGTTTCCCACAAGTGGATTGGGATGTGATCTCTCAGTTTCCTTCTCCTGTTCTTTGCTACCATGCCTCCCTTACCATATGAACTCTTCATCTGGAACCAGAAGGCAAAATAAGCTATTACTTCTGTAACTTGCTTTTGGTCATGATGATTTATCACCAGCAATGACAATGTAACTAGACAGCATGAAAGGCTTATTATTATAGAAATCAGGGCAGTCATCAAGACAATGGTACATATACAAAAATATTTTATTGAAATAAAAACAAAGATGGAAAAATTATTAATAAAATATAAAAATACTCAGAAGCTAACTCAAAAGTTTTCATTCTAAATGGACTGAAGTGAACATAATATAATAATATTCATGAATTTATAGTGATAAACTCTGTGATATACTAGAGAACTGGTCAAGTATTCTAAAAATGGGTAAATAACAGCAAAATTCAAATCTTTTGCTTGTTTTAAGATACTATTCACACAGGAAAGACAACTAATAATTTGCAAAAATAATTTTATGGGAAAATTCCTGGGGTTAAATGAAGAGAAAATGATAGATTTAGAAAAATCAATGTCTCAACACTTAATGAGATAATTTATATAAGCAATTAACTTCAAGGCCTGCTAAGATAGTCAGTTGAAAAGCTGATAGAGAAATTCATAATGAATGCTCAGGAAGGCAACACCTGGATTCCTTGATCAATAATAGCAGCAGGCTATATGCATCTTTTGATACATTATAATAGAAAGGCTATATTACCATTTTCTGAAATCTTCTGGGCACAAACTAAACTTAAATATAATTCAATCTCATAGTTCACAGGGATTATGTAACAGAAACAAAACATATTTGGGGTTATTATAATTATTCTTGAAATATATATGAAAAGAAATTTTAATAAAGAAATTTGATGTTATTCAGAAATTATTGTTAACTTTTAAGACATGGTAATAACATGTTGATTTTAAAGGCTTCAATATTTTGTAGTTACACAATGATTATTTAAATTAGAAATAACAAAAAGTCTGGGATTTGTTTGAAAATAATGCAGTATTTGGGAGTGGAGTAGATTTAAAAGCTTAACCATGAATTGATAATTCGTGAAGCTAAGTGATGTGTAATGGACACTCACTCTCAAATTGTTTTATGTTTTATTTATTTTATATTGCTTATAATAAAATGTTTTTTAAAGCAAAGAATTAACCACATTCAGTGTGCTGTAAAAATATCAAAGTCAAGAGGCTCTTGTTCCTTTCCACCGAGCAGTGTGGAGATACTGGGGGAACACCCTTCATGTGTAATGGCATCGTAGAGAAAACCAACCAACAAATTCTTTCTGGTTCAGAAGTAACTTATATGTATAAAATACATCTTTGGAGATAAACTGCCATCTGGTATTCAAAACTCAGTTTATGTACAAATATATGAACTAATTAGTTATTTTCAGGCATTAGTTATTTTCAGGCAAATGGGGAGAAATGTTTGCTTTCTACAAACTGGTTTACTTCAGATATCTAACAAAGTCCTTAGACATGGTATCTTGCCACAGCAATAGAAATATAAGTAAGACAGTCTACATACCTGTTTTGAGGAATAGTACCACATTGTTATTAGTATAGTTTTTTAATATATCTTAGAATTTAGCAGTCCTTCCATGTTATTTTTTTTTATTATGACTTTTTGTCTAAGTTTATTTCTGGTTCTATATTGTTATTTTATTTAGATATGCACTTGTGTTTTGATGGACATGGCTCAAGTGTTTGTTGTTACCCTCTTGGACTTCAATGAAGTTTTTGCTTATGTCTTTTTTAATTCATTGAATTATATAATAAATTTTATGTTTGTTATTTTAAATTCCATATTTTTTAGATAATCTAGGTCTCATTAGACAACACTTTTGTAGGCCTAGGGCATTTGATGGAAGACATCCCTTTGTCTATACATGTTATTTTTTTGTGATTTGACAAGGCACAAGGATTTTGGTTTTGTGTCTGATGTGATAATATGACCTTTAAATTGAACCATTTTAGAAAACAAAGGCATGCCTTTAAGTAGGCCAGGAATATCTGGTAGATGAGCTGTTCACTGGACCAGGAAAAGAGGGCTCTTAAATCATGAGTCTAGTGTTTAAACCAGGCAAAGATAGTTCATAAATGAAGAGAGTAAAAGGCCACACTTCTGGAACTAGGCTTGTGAGTTTACAAGTGCTAATGAGTTGGGAAAAGATATGAAAAAGAAAGAAGTGATACATACAAGAATTGTGGCTAACAAATATTGTGATTGTATATTTTCATCTACTCTTCTAAAATATAAACAAATCAGCAGTAAAATTTTCTCTTTACACCATCTCCACAGTCATGTTGTATATTAGAATGTTTTGTATACTAGAATCTAAGATGTCATTAGATTTAACATGTAGCTATCTTTAATTTTTATGCAGTTACTGTCTATGGAATTCCAAGAATTCATTAATATTCAAAGACTCTGCTACTATATAATATTTGAAAACAAAGTGCTATCAAAGTGCTATGTTGTGGAGAAGTTACTTATTATTTACTGTCAGTAAGGCTTATGAGAGTGGCTTTGCTATGTAGTAGAATAACTAACTATCCTGGGTGAGAACTTAGAATAAAAACCTCAATTTAATATCTATTTATTTTTAAAAATGAATTTCATTAAAGGAAAGCGATTTAAGACTGAATTGGTTTTTTGAGCAGTTATCAAGTAAGTAAAAATATTTCATCAACATGTGACCTATTGAGGCATGTGGCTAGTTGAAAGTGAAAAGGGACCAGTAAACCACCAATAGAATGAACTGTTTTTTGGAGCCCATCACCAATAGAGGGATACTTTGTTCAGCCTTGATACAGGGGAGAGGGTCTTAGTCTTGCTGCAACTTGACATGCTAGACTTATTTGATTTCTCATGGAGGTGAGGTGGTTTGGTTTGGTATTGGGTGGGAGGAAACTGGTCGTGAATGGGAGGAGAGGAGGGAAGGGGAACTGTGGTTGATATGGAAAATAAAATAAAAACCAACAGCACATTTGAAAGACTAAGTACAAATAAGTAATTATAAAATATTTCATCATATCAACAGTTTTAAATTTTAATTACTTATAGAAAATATTTCAGACATATTAAGTTAAATAAACAATATTAAGATTAAGTTTGCTTTCTGGTTTCACTTTTTTTTCATGGATAAGAATAGTTTATTTTATGAAGAACAACAATCCATTTTATAGTTTAAGCCTAAGTGTTTTAGCAGGAATTATTGGCTTCCATAGGCTTTTAATTATAGCTTGGTTACATAGGAACTCCAATACCAGAAATTTATTAATTTTTGTTTTTTCTTTTATCTATCACCTATATATTAATATATTTACTATTTATTTATTAGGTTATTGAAAATAGGTTATTCTCTCATACAATACACCTCTATCACAGTTTCTTCTCCCCTAACTCTTTCTTGGCTTCTCTCTCCACCCCTCCTTCCCCTAGATTCACACCACCTTTTTTCTTCCTCAGAAAACACAGGCCTCCAGGAAATGACAGCCAAACAGGACAAAACCAGATACAATAAGACAAATGTGGTGCTTTTAATAAAAATAGCCCCCTTAGCATTTGATGGAATGGCACTCTTAGGAAGTGTGGCTTTGTTGCAGTAGGTGTGTCTTTGTTGGAGGAAGTCTGTCATGAGGGTGTGTACATCAGAGTCTCAGAAGCTCAAACCTGGCAAGTGTGTTAGTTTTACTTCCTTCTGCCTCTGGGATCCAGATGTAAAATTTTCAGCTACCTCTTCAGCATTCATGCTGCCATGCTTCCCACTATAAAGACAATACACTAAACCTCTGAACTTTAAGCCAGCCCCAATTAAATGTTTTCCTTTATAAGATTTGTCATGGTGATGGTGTTTCTTCACAGCAATAAAACCCCTAACTGAGAAATCAAGGCCATTTGATATTTGTCAGTTGATAATTTTATGTTTAGATCTGTACCCCATTATTAAATTAATTTTTTGATATTTAGTTTCTTGAGTTCTTTATATTCTTTAGTTATTAGTGGAGCTGGTATTTTTTTTCCTAAATCTTTAGAATGTCTCCTTAATTGAGTGATGGTGTCCTTTGTCTTACTGAAGCTGGACAGATAGGAAGTATAGGTAGGGAGAGAAGAAGAGAATTCTGGGGAAAGGAAAAGCAAAGTTACCTGCCAGACTCAGAGAAAAGAAGATGAGAATGCTGCACTGAGCAAAAGTACCAGACCATATGGCTAAATGTAGATAAGAATTATGGGTTAATGTAAGTGAAAGAGTTAGTCAATAATATGTCTGAGCTGTAGGCCAAACAGTTTCCAATTAATAAAAACCTTTGTGTAACTATTTAGGACTAAATAGCTGAAGGAATGGGTGGACAAAATGGAGAAACTTCAAACTACAAATAAGAATAGAGAAGGCAAAAAATACTAGTTCAAAGGCACAGAAAATATATTCTATATTATCATAGAAGAAAACTTTCCTAATCAAAAGAACAAAATTCCTATGAAGATACAAGAAGCTTAGAGAATACCAAATAGGGTGGACCATCAAAAAAAATCTGCTTATCACATAGTAACCAAACCATTAAATATACAGAATAAGGAAAAAATATTAAGAGCTGAAAAGGTAAAATATCTAGTAACTTATAAAAACAGACCCATCAGATTAACACCTGATTTCTCAATGGACACTATGAATGCCAGATGTTTCTGGACAGAGGTTATTGAGAAACTAAGAGACCATAGATGCCAGTGTAGACTACTATGCCTAGCAAAGCTCTCAATCACCATAGATGGAGCAAACCAGATAATCCATGACAACACCTATTCCCAAATCCAGCCCTACAGGAAGTAATAGAAGAAAAACTGAAACCTAAAGAAGTAGTATATACTCACAAAAACACAAGCAATAGATAATCCCAAAGAAAGGAAACATACATACACTATCACCAAAAATAAGAATTAGCAACCGCTGCTAATTAATATCCCTTATTATCAATAACTTCAATAGGAAGTTATTATAAAAGACACAAACAGAAATATTTGAAAATCATGATTCATCTTTCTGCTGCATACAAGAAATACACCTAAACTTCAAATACAGACACTATCAGAGTAAAGGGTTGGGAAAAGACTTTCCAATCAAAGGGACTTAAGAAACAAGCTGGTGTAGCTACCTAAAACCTATCAAAATACACTTCAAACTTAAATCAGTCAAAAAAGATCAGGAAGGTTACCACATATTCATTACAGAAATAAATATATCAAGACAAATTATCAATTCTGAACATTTATGCCCCCCAAACAAGGGTACACAAATATGTAAAAGAAACATTACTAAAGTTTAAATCACACATGAAACCCCACACACTAATAGTGGGAGATTTCAATATCCTACTCTCACCAATGAATAGGTCTGTCAGATAGAAACTTAACAGAAAAATAAGGGATCTAACAGATGGTATGTCAAATAGACTTAATAGATACATACAGAACCTTCTACACAAATACAAAAGAATAAACATTCCTTTTAGGACCCCATGGACCTTCTCTAAAATTGGCCACATACTTGATCTTAAAGAACTATTAATAGATACAAATGATTGGAATAACCTCTTGTACCCTATCAGACCACCATGTCCTAAAGTTAGAATTCAATAACAAACCAAAGAAACCCTACAAACACATGGAAACTTAACAACTCTCAACTGAACCAGCTCTGAGTTATTGATAAAATCCAATACTCCTTGATGATAAAGGTCTTGGAGAAATCTGGGATACAAAGAACATACCTAAACATAATAAAGACAATATATAGTAAGCTGACAGCAAACATCAAACTAAATGTAGAGAGACTAAAAATGTTCCCAATAAAATTGGGAAAAAGACAAGGCTATCCCCTCCTCTATATTTATTCAATATAGTACTTGAAGTTTTAGCTAGAGCAGTAAGACAACAAAAGGAGAACAAGGGGAAATGTTAGAAAGGAAGAAGTAAAATTTTTTGCTATTTGCAGATGATAGAATAGTATATACAAGTGAACTCAAAAATTCTACCAGGAACTCTTGCAGCTGATAACCACCATCAGCAATATGGAAGGATATAAGACTACTTCAAAAAATTAATTTCCTTTTACTACACAATAGATAAATGGGCTGAAAAAGAAATCAGGAAAACGTTATCCTTTACAATAGCCACAAATAACACAAAACATCTTGTATTAACTCTAACCACATAGGGGAAATATTTGTTTGACAAGAACTTGAAGTCACTGAGAAAGATATTGAAGAAGATATCAGAAAATGAAAAGATTTCCCATTCTCTTGGGTAGGTATAATCAACATAGTAAAATTGGCAACCTTACCAAAAGATGTCTACACATTTAATGCCATCTCCACCAAAATGCCAACAAGCTTTTTCACAGACCTCAAAATAACAACACTCAACTTTATATAGAAAAATAAAAAACCTTTTGTACAACAAAGGAACATCTGGAGGTGTCACCATGCTTGAATTCAAGCCTACTATAAAGTTATAGTAATAAAAAAGTAGCTTGGCATTGGAATGAGAACAGACATGTGTATCAATGGAATTAAACTGAAGACTCTGACAATAAACCACACAACAGCCAACACCTCATCTTGACAAAAAGTCAAAAATATACAATGAAGAAAAGATATATATATATGTATATATATACATATATATATTCATTCTTCTACATACTACCATTCAACACCATTTGTTGAAGATACTATCTTTTTTCCATTGACTATTTTTGGTCTCTTTGTCAAAATCAGGTGTTGATAGGTGTGTGGGTTTAGGTTGGATCCTTCTATTTGATTTCATTGATCTACAAGTCTATTTTTTATGTCAGTACCAGGAGAGGTGTATGGGAGGATTTGTAGCAAGAAAAAGGAAAGAAAAAATGTTATAATCAACTCATTAAATCAAAAAGCAAAAAAGCCAAGAACATAATCCAGACCCCAAGCACATGTAACATATTCTGGCTTTATAAATATGAAGAAATAACTATATATTCTTTATAAGCATCCTAGTCTGAGGCACTCTGCTAAAGAAACAGAAAATGGACTAAGACATTCCCCTTGAGCATCTGAGGGCAGGATACACAATTTATTTTGTTTTCTTTCACCTTCAGTATTCTACATATAGAAAGTTGTCAATAAATATCTGTTGTTTTTTGTGTATGAGTGTTTGTCTCAATGAAAGTATATGTACCACATGTTTGTTATATGGTACCTGTAGAAGTTGGAAGAGAGCGTTGAATTTCTTGAAAGTGGAATTACAAGTGGTTGTAAGCTATCATGTGAGTGTTAGGACAGAAATCAGGTTCTTTGCAATAATCACACGTGCTTTTAAACATAGAGCCACCCTTCTAGCCTCCAACAAACAACTATATAAATCATAAAACTATGTATCTGTGAAATACAGATTATGTAATTGAAAATAATATATGGTATATCTCTGATAACAGACTGTTTCTCATGTCAACCTGTAGGATTACCACATTGAGTCCTGACTACACTGAGCACTGTATAGTAAGTGCTCTCTTTCAGAAGGCATGCAATGTTCTCAAAAAGGAAGAGAAACTGTAATGTCTGAAGAATTTCTTGTTCCTGTGGTGGTTTGAAGAACAGTGCCCTTAGCCTTATGGATTTGTTTGTTTGATCACCAGTGAGTGGCACTATTTGAAATTATGATCTCAAATAAAATAAAGGGAGTGATGACCTCAGAGCAAAACCATACCCAGGTATACCTCCAACCTGTGGAAAGGAATTAAAGAAAATCTTAGTCAGTGAAGAAAATCATTAAAAACAGAAACCTGGTAAAAATGTATTTGAATAAAGGGATCATGTTCCAGCTCTAGCAAGCAGAACTTGGCAGCATGAATAACATGCTTCTAGCATTTGAGACAAGGACATGGAAAAGGAGTTATGGAATCTCCCTCTGTGACTAATGAAAACTGCCAATGCCTTGTGTATGTCAGGAGTGACTCATCATGGAGGCCCAGGAAGAACATTTCATAAAGCTATGAAGGAAAAGCCTGGAGACCCCAAGATGTTGGAGATGCCAGAGTAGTGGAATACCTGCCAAGCAGAGCTGAAGACTGGGTGTGAAACTAGCCCAAAGGAGAAAAATGTGTTTCAGTCTCCAAAACTAAAAAGAGCTGGAGATCCAAAGAGTATTTTGACATCTGACATGAAGAATCAGGTTTGGTAGTTTGCCCTGCTGGTTTTTGGTTTAGTTTTTGTTCAGTATGTCTTTGTTCTCTCTGTCCTTACTTGTGGAATGGTAATATTCTGTACCATTGTATGTTGAAGATGTATGATATGGTTTTTGATTTTTATTTTATTGGGTATCACAGTTAAGAGATTACCTTGAGTCTTGGAAGAGATTTGACTTTGAACTTTAAATGTTGGACTTTTATAGACTATGGGAATTGAAGTTCATCTGAGTGCAATATGCATTATGATATGCCTATAAGACTTTGGGGACCAGGGAGTAGAATGTGGTGGTTTGAATAAGAAATTTTGTTCTTTGATGACCAATAATTCAATTTCATAAATTTAAATTATTGGTCATCAGGGTAATGCACTATTTTTTAAAAGTTAGGATGTATGTTCTTGTTGGAGAAAGTATGTCACTGGGGGCAGGGGGCAGGCTTTGGCATTTTAAAAGCCCATGCCAAGCAGAGTCTTTGTCTTCTTGCTGAGGCCTGCCAATCCAGGTATAGAACTCACAGCCTTCATGTCTGCCTGCTTGCTGCAGTGCTTCTTGTGAGGAGGATAATGAGACAAATCTCTAAAAGTGCAAGTAAACTCTAATTAAATGATTTATTTCATGAGTTTCTCTAGCCATGATGTCTCTTTACAAAACAGAACACTGAGAAATTTTTCTTCTTTATTCTGATATGTATTCTTTATTTTCTGTTTCCAGCATTTGGGAAACATGCTTCAAATGAAGTAAGAGAATGGTGATGGGATGCTACTCTCTATTCTTGCCTTGGCAGGAAAGAGATTTGTTTAGATATCCCCCTTAATACTAATTTTTATTTGGAAGAAATAATTAAAGTTGAGGTGCAGATTACATACATTTTCTTTTAGAGTGAAGGGAGGAACCTATCTACTTAAATACTCTTCATGAATCGCTCTTCGGCTATACCCAAAGTTTAAATGAATTTATCAGTCTGTGTTTCAGGTCTATGTATACAGGCAAAACTACAAACTAAGCAAAAAGGAAAAACCCTCATTGTTCTTAAGATTGTTTTTATATTCTTTTGGAAACAAAGGAATTATACTGCCTCAGGGTTTCTGTCTGGAACACCATCTCACTATGCTTAAATAAAATGTGAATGAGTGTTGAGCCAGACTATGATACCTCCTGGATTCAGCCACCATAATACATAATATTGCCTCTCTATCATTTTTTTCAATAAAAAGAGATACTTGTCTTTACTAAAATTAAAAAAGGTTTTCATGGTAAACACTTCAAACATAAATTCCAAATTGGGGGAAAAGAAGTTTGTAAAATTTAATCCTGATACAATTTACAAATATCACATCAGAGTCTGAAGGAATGGGAATTGATGGGAGCCATGACCAAACAACATCTCAGAGAAACAGCTTGTACATTTCTTGTGAAATAAGTATGACTCTTGTTTTTTGTTTGTTTGTTTTTCTTATTTTCTTATTTTTATTAAAAAATTGTCATTTTTATCCAGGTATGATATGGATTATGAGGAAAATTCCCACAGTGTTGGCTACCTGTGGGGAACTCCCTTAATCAAGAACAGCCACTGGAGATCCATTGGGAAAAGGAGCTAGACCCTCCAAGGGTAGGCAACTGTAAGTTGGCATGGGCAGTATGTAAAGGCTCAAGGGGTGGGATCAGATTGTGTTTCTGTGCATGGGCTGGCATATTGGAGCCCATTCCATGCAGAGAAATATCTAACCCAGTCTTGACTTTGAGATGAGGAAATCGGACTTGCCTGGAGTGGATGTGCCCACCTCTCTAGTATTATAAGACACAAGAATATAACATTTAGTCATTTTCCTTTTGTGCAACATACATGAATCCAGTCAGATGACTAGGTTAAAAAACAGAAAAATTGTCCTAACACCAATTCAGTCTTTCTATAGGGCATTCTTCAGAAAAACATTCAGATAAGCTAAAATATTAATTAAAATGTTTATTTATGGTATATACATGGTAGAAAATATGTTTTTTGAGTTGTTAACCTAATGTAAATTCTTCATCCCTCTTGAAAAATATAAAAAAGAAATATTTTACAAACCTCAGAAGCTGCACTGCACAAACAAGTGAGCAGAAGGTCAGTTGCTTCTGGCAACTTTTATAGACAAATTTTTAAATCAAGTAACAGTTGATTCAACTACCACAGGGCATAGTCTTGCTTCAAATCCTTTCTGTAGCTGGGCTTTTGCCTAAATCCTGTTTTGGACTGAACTATTTCATTTCTCCCTTCCTCTTCTGGTTGAAGGAAAATACTTATTTGCTGCTCAAATAAACACTGCTCTTGTGAAAAAGAAACCAATTACACTTTAATGACCTTGGGAAGTTTCCTGGTTCCCATCGTATCAACTTCAAACTCTTTTGTCAAGCTTTCAGGATGCCCAACTACTGCTAAACAAATACCCTTTCTCAGTAGTACATTCTATGCCCTTATTCCTTTTGTTCATCACATATAAAACTGCTTCTCACTCCTCAGGTTCTGGCTGACATTTAAAGCTCCATTTATGTTCTTGTTTCTCTTTAAAGACATCATTGTTTTTCTCAGTTATTTTAGGAATAGTTCATCAGTGTCCACACCACATAGACACCTTCTGGCTTTGTTCACTGTCGCTTAAGGTGTTAGATATAATTTCTAAACTTGCTTCCAACTATCACCTAACACATAGCTTTTTTTTTTTTTTTTTGAGGATTCTGAGGCTCTTTATACAATGGAGATGCTTCTGGCAATTGTAACTA
This sequence comes from Phyllotis vaccarum, assembly GCA_033318265.1. Lineage (NCBI taxonomy): Eukaryota > Metazoa > Chordata > Mammalia > Rodentia > Cricetidae > Phyllotis > Phyllotis vaccarum. The sequence goes on from JARWLC010000002.1 coordinate 99,899,782, forward strand.
TCTCAGGTAGAAAGAGGTTCCTGGACTCTTGAGCACTCCTATTATGGGAAAACATAACAATCAGATGCCATTTTGAAGCACCTTCTGTAATACATAAATCTGGATAGATATTTCAGACATATTTGATGAATGAATGAGTGCGTGAATGAATGAAGGTATCAGAAAAGAGATTTAAAGATTAAGTTGGAATCTGACAAAATTCCTAGAACTAAAGTTTAGTTATATATTTATAAATTTGTTGCTCAAATACCAGCATTTGTTCCATATTCATGGGTGAGAGATATTTGTGGGGGGAAAATGGTGGGAAGAAATGGTAGGAAGGCCAAATGAGAAAGTATTTAGGTATGCACACATGCACAAAATTGTTTAAAATGAATTTAAATGATTAAAAAAAAAACATCTCTCAGGGAAAGTCTCTTTTCATAAGAATATTTACATTTCTTACCTTATTTGAATTTAGCAAACTGTGAGAGTTGTAAACTTTCCTTATTAGTAGTGTTATTGGAAATATGATGGAAACAGAACACATGTGTAGTGGACAGATTAGAGGTAGTATATAAACCAATCAGAACAAATGTGTCCCACACTCTAGCTTTGGCCATTTTTTTTTTGTTAGAAAACTTGTGGAAGAGAAATGGGGAAGTAAAGAGTACTAGAAAAATGGTTAACATTTCTCCTGTAGGTCTAATTCCTGCTTGTGCTTGTATCCACTGAACTGTCTATACAATGAGGATACTATGCAAAAGCTATGGCTTTCACTCTGCAACAAAAATGTGACAGTTAAAACTTGGATGAACATTTTTAATAGCATCCTAATTTCTTTTTAGTTGACTAGTGATAATGTTTAAAAGGCGCTTACCCTGAGAAGAGAAAATAAGTAAAACCATAGGCTTTGGAGACATAAATATGTATTTCTTTATGCTTTGAAAAGGATACTTTAATAGAGTAGTATGACCATATTGTCATCATATGAAAAGAATGATAATTTAGAGGTAGAATATGTTAAATGGTCAAGTAAACATAATAGCGTTTTGCTAACACTGTTTTATAAACAAATGACTCTGTAGTATCAATCAAGTGGTGGCGTTATTAGCTATACATTATGCATGCAAATTTTGCTAAACACTTGTCAAGTATCACTGGCTATACTTTCTCTTGAAGAAGATGCAATAAGACATCTTGGATAGCACTGTAACATGAAGGAGGAACATGATAAATTGAGCATTATTTATTCATGTGACCATTTATTTTCTATTGCTACATAGCAAATTGTTTAAAATTAAGCATCCTAAGATACATGTATTTGGTTCTGGGAAACCAATTGATATGTTTTCCCTGAAGAAGACCTCTCCCATTTACATCTTTCCTCAGTTGCCTATAATGCTTTGTGGAGGGTTGAGGACTCAAATTTTCCACCATCTACCTATGTTCTTTGTTATCTGTGTTAAGCTCATGTTTCAACATGAGACTTTATAGCTGTAGCTTAAAACATAAATAGGTGTCATAATCTCACAGCAAACTTTCTGATCCTCTAACTATTACAAACTTTCCATTCCTCTTCCACAATAATCCCTGAGCCTTAGATGTCATACTGTTTTGTAGCTGTATCTACTAAGACGGGGCTTCGCAACTCTGCATTTTAATTGGTTGTGTTTTTCTCTCATAGTGCCAAATGGTCAACTTTAAAAACATAAATAGAAACTAATTTTTTTATTATTTTAACAGATTATATTATGTATTTATCCAAATATTTGTACATATGTAAATGTATATATGAATTAACAATTTTTTTAAAATTCCATAAATTTGAGAGTTACATGGGATGAGTAAATAGAAAGATTAGGATGATGTAAAGGAAAGTAAGAAATATTGTAATTATTGTATCATGATCTGTAAATTAAAAACTGACTTGCATTTATTATCTCACAGGAGCTTCGGCATAACCCAGCTGTATCTTCTGCTTAGAATCTCAAAAGGGTGAAAGAAAAGTATTGGCTTGACTGAGTTGCTTTGTAAAAGTCCCTCAGGTTTCTGATGGTTGTGGGGTTGAGGCCCTGTTCTCTTGATTGCTATTAACTGAGGGCCATTTTGAACATCTAGAATCAACTCAGTTCTTTATCCTGGGGACTCTCCTGAGTCCCATCATACTTTAGCTTAAGTATTTTGGGGAAACAGGAAATTTTTAGCTTCTGTTTATGCCTTCTAGTGCCTCTTTTAAATGATTTACTTCCTGAAGTCAGGCCCCTAAATAGAATAAACTTACCTTATCTTAACAAAAATCAGCTGATGTAGGGATCTTAATTGCATTGATAATAATTCTCTTTTTTATCTAATAAAGAAACTGAAATTCAGAAATATAATCTCACTAGGTTCACAGTCCTGGCCTAAGAAAAACTTGATTTAGAGTTGCACCTATTACACTGGCACATAAGAAGGCCAAAGCATTATTTGATTTGTAAGAAAATGGAATGGATAATGTTATAGGTATATTTTTAAAATTAAGACTTTTTTTGAAATCTTATTTGGTAGAATTATATACTTTTTTCCTCCAAATATAGAACATACACAATAATCTCTTTAAATATTTACTTTAGGTATATGAATGTTTTGCTTACATAAATGTCATTGTATCATATGCATAGAGAGTATTCATGGAGTCTAGATTATCATGTAAGATCCTTTGGTACTGGAGTTGCAAATGGTTGTGAGCCATGTGGATGCTAGAAATCAAACTTCTAGTCCTCTGGAAGAGCAGCCAATGCTCTTAACTGCTGAGTCTTCTCTACAGCCTCACTGATCACTGATAAATATACTATTTGTATAATGTAAGTACATCTCAAAAATTGTACATGTATTAGTTTATGCAAATAAATTTTGATAAATTGAATTTTTCTTTGTTTCACTTTTTTTAATTTATTTTTTTTGAGAATTTCATACATCTATGTAATTTATTCTTAGCAGATCTACCTGCTTCTACCTCCATTACTCCAAACTTCCCAGGACCATCAAATCTTCCTCCTGGTTTCAAGTCCACTTTTATGATAATAGAAATAATTATCATCCTCCTGAATTCAATTAGTACTCACCATGTGTACATGGGTATAGGAACACAAAGGTACATCTCCAGATAAAAGTGACTTTCCAGTTTTTCCAACACCAGTTCTTTCATAATTCAACTATGACATTAACTCTTTCAGACAGGTGTCAGACATCATTCTCAACAGATTGCTCTCACTTCAGATGTCACCTATGTGTTCTGATGACCATCAAATATATTTTCTCAGTGGACTGAAGATTGGCAGGTCCTTATGCCCATGTTTCAGATTCAGTAATTTACATGAGTTATTTATATAACTTAGGAAGTGCATTCTATTGATTTATTATAAAGGATACAAAAGATTATCTTGTCCTTTCTTTAAACTGTTGTTTCCTTTTAAGCCATAACTGTCTTAATCAGCAACTACAACTTTGTTTGGCTGCAGGGGCTGAAGCCTGAGGGTATTCTGCTTCCTCAGGCACAGGCTGTTTCAAAGCTTTGGGGAACTTATCTAAATCTCTGTCCTTCTAAAGAACTCAAGATTCAAAGGGTGAGATAAAGTTTTGCTCCCATGGGAGCTGAATAATAACTCACTCACTTCTTTTTCTTGTTTGCCTCTTTCCAAAAGCTTCTGTCTTTCTTCTTATCCCCACTTCAATGCCCTTCTCCACCTGGCTCCAGTTAGCACATTGACGACTCATCCTTTAGGCCATAGGTGAATTTTATTTAAGCAAACAAACGTACCATATAGTTGTATCATTAAACAAATGTTCCTGAGCATAAACAAAAGTAACAAACCTTAAATTAGTATCTACAACAGAATTATATAGGATTGGGTTAAGACACAGATGTTTAGTGAATCATCCATTCGTCATTATGACACTTTCCCCTCATATTGCGATGATCACTAATTCCTAAACCTTAGGCCAGGGCTGGTTTTATTGTTTTACATGTATGCGGGTATGATGTGGTGCAGTGTGGATGAATTTATGAATACATGTTCACACATGTGTAGGCACATGTGTATATATGCATAGGTTGGCATTTGTTGCCAGATTTCTACCATGATTTTTCTTCACTTTATTGAGGCAGGTTCTTCAGTTGAATCAGTTATTTTAAATTTAGTCAGCTATTTTAACTAGCCATCTCTCCCTGGAGTTCTTAGCTCTGATTTTTTGCATGTGATAATCACAGGTGGTTGCCATGTCAGGAATTATATGAATCCTGGAATCCAACTCTAGTTTCATATATTTGGGACTGATGCTTTATTCAGCAAGCCATCTCTTTAGCCCTGTTCCATGGTTTTAGAATAGGATTTAATTATATATGTCGTATAGAAATTGTGTCCAAACAATTCACCCAACCATTCTACCATCTTCGATACATACATCAAACTCTAGTGTAACAGTGGTGTTTCTTGGTCCCGGGCAGCCAGAAGCCCAGTCCCACAGGCATGCCACACCAGGTGCCTTAGCCACCTGCCACTGCTCAAGCCCCAGAAATGACTCAGACACTTATATTAACTTTATGCTGTTTGGCCTATGGCTCAGGCACTTTGCTAGCTAGCTCTTACATCTTAACTCAACCCGTTTCTATTAATCTGTCTGCCACATGGCCCACGGCTCACCTGTGTTCCTTACATGTTGCTCTTTTGGGCTTCTGGCTTGGTCTCCTGACCCCGCCCTACTTTTCCTACCTATGCTCTGATTCCCCACCTACTTTTTCTATGGTGCCTGCATGGGCCAAAACAACTCCTTTATTTAAAGATTGATATTCACAGCATACAGAAAGACATTCCCACATCACCTCCCCCTTTCTGTCTAATCAAAAATGAAGGTTTCAATTTTAACATAGCAAAATTACATATAACAAAATAGTCATGAAGCAAAAATTGCAGTTACAATATCTAGTCTATTTGTATATAGCAAAATTAAAGAAAATACTCTGTTATCTACCTTATCTTTATAAATCTAAAGTTTAATATGTAATAGATCTTTCAAATGACTAAGAAAAACTATACCCATAATTATCTAATCTTTAACTACATCAAAGACCACAGAGGATATAATATTACCCAAGTAAACCAGAAGTACAAGCAACTTCCAAAATCTAGAAATGGCAGAGATGACACTTATCTGCCTGGAGAGTCACACAAAGTTCCTTTATAAAATTGGGGCATCCATCTTCAGCCTACAGGCCCAGAGTCTCTTTTCATTTTAGTGAAGCAGGAAATCTGCTCTGCCCATTTATCAGTTGCTTCTCATCGAGTCCTGAAGAATGTCTGACAGTTTTCTCTGCAAAGCAGGAACCTGAGTGACCATCTCAGATTGTTCTGCCAAAGTTCAGAGGTCAGTTTCCTATGAAACCTGCATGTCTAGTTTAAATAGCTTACTGTCAAGCAGTCATTATAAGAACAACTTCATGTCCAGTGGATAATGGATGTCACAAAGAAACTAATCTCCAAATGGAGTTTCTTTGATGCCCATTTTTCACTTGAAGTAGATTGGTACTGCCAGGAGCAGACCTGTCTCACTGTTCAGAAAAGTCTAAGTTCTTAAAACATTTTAAAGGCCATATTCTATAGGTCTTAGAAGTGTTTGAAGATTACCTATCTAATTGAATTATATATTTGTATACCTAAAAATGTAACTAACATGCATTTCTTGATTATACATTATAATTTTAAATCAGTTACATAAACATCATACCTTAAACAAGAGTAGAAAAACACATACAGCATAAGATAATTGCCCTTAAATTTGTATCAATAAACCAAAATCCATACCAATGTAAACATTTTGAGATTAACAGCTGATTTCCTGATCTAAGAAAATTCAATAATCTAATTTTTAAAAAATCATTTAATTACCATATCCCCTTTTTCTTTTTAGAAAGAGATTAACTATGATACTTAACCTTTTATAATACAAACAAACATTTATAAACAATATTTTGGGAATTTGTGCGTAGTTTTCTATTACTACAATTTGATGATTATGGGGCATTGAAAATCTCATGGGTTCTTAAGACTGGATCATAGTCTGCAGCCCTGAAGCTGATATGGCTATCTCTTCTCATCAGAGATTTTTTTCAGGGGGTCTTGGTTGATGAAACCATATTTGGCTGGAAGCAATCCACGGGTTCTCATTTTCTGTGGAAACAAAAGCAGACCTCTTCCAAAGCAATAAATCTTTAGACACAAATTTCAAAATCAAAATACCTTTAAAATATATATTTTTTTGTTTAACTTAGTAGCCTTTGCATTTTCAATCCATTGTTTTTCTGCAGTTAGCTCATTAACAGTTAAAAAAAATTTAAAAAAACACAATAATAACCAAAATCCAGATTTTTTTGTCTATTTTCCATCTTTACATGGCTTATTATATTTTTATTACTCTATTTCTCTTTTTAAAGACTTTATCCTCTTTCTTTTCTCTCTGAAGCCTATGTACCTTTCACACACATTGTAACGTATTTACAGGTTTTTCTTTTCATCTGAATCTGTTCCATTGTGAATCCTTAATCATCTTCCAACCTGAATAGCTTTTAAAATACTTAGAGTCACTCTTAAAGAGTCACATAGATTTTGCAGATAAAGTTGAATCAGTAAGTTCTCTTAAAGGGACTGTGTCTCTGTGGCCAGCAAGCAGAACAGACCCAAGAAAATGCTGCTACTAAGAAACTGTCTTTGTTTCCTTTTTGTTCAAAATAAACAGAAACCTTAAATCAATCACATGCTACTGAGTCTTTTGTGAGATTTCAGGAACGGGCCTGGTTGCAGCTTACACTGCCTGCCGACAGTCTGAAGGCGCCATTATGAATGTGGCTGGATGCCAAGCTTTCTCTGTACAATGACCCACTTCAGATACACCATTTGGAAGATACTTTGGCTCAGTTTCTGTGAACTAGCCTCCTTTTTAAACTTTCTCAGGCTTTAAGTGGATATTTGACACACGTTGGACACCATCTGTAGTAATGAGGTTTCTTGGTCCCAGGCAGCCAGAGGTCCAGACCCACAAATCTGTAGTCATCCCCAGACACCTTAGCTGCCCACAGCTGCTGCTCAAGCCCCATAAATGACTCAGACACTTATATTAACTTTTTGCTGTTTGGCCTATGGCTCAGGCACATTGCTAGCTAGCTCTTACATCTTAACTCAACCCATTTCTATTAATCTGTCTGCCACGTGGCCCATGGCACACCTATGTTCCTTACATTTTGCTCTTTTGAGCTTCTGGCTCAGTCTACTGACCCTGACCTACTTCTCCTACCTATGCTCTGATTCCCCACCTACTTTTTCTATGGTGCCTGTCATGGGCCAAAACAGCTCCTTTATTTAAATATTGATATTCACAGCATAAAGAAAGGCATTCCCACATCACTCTAGTGTGAGGTTACATTGATATGAGATTTTTTGAAGATGATTACTATTAGAGTACGTAATGAGAATGACATTTTTCCCCCATGGATTTAATGATTTTATAAGTGATACCTCTCTGTGAAGACATCCAGGAAAGGATATATGAGGGCATAATAAAAAATCATATGCTAGTCAGGAAGCTTACCACAAAGTGAATTAACTAGAGCCTTGGTTTTCAACTTCTCAGTCTCATTTTGTGAGAAATAAAGTTATGCTCTATACAACAGCTAGTGTGGAAGCCGATGCAGACTATAAGACATTAGACATACTTAATTAAATTATTCACCATTTAATTGAACTTCATTTCTGTCTCTAAAAGTTCTAAATTAGAAGTTCCTCTTATTCAATCAGGTGGTGAGTTCTGCTGTGATCAGCCTGAACCCTGAGGCTATTTAGGCTCTTTTAACATTTAGTCATTTCACTGACATAAACTCAAACTCAAGTTTGGCCAAGGGTTTCTATAATAAATAAAAAAAGACAATCTTGTCACTCAAAAAACTCCCAGAGTTTTAGCAGCTATGTGCTATTACCTATATGACCTGCAGTCAAATCCTAATTGTATTTTTCACTATATGACAATATACTTGCAACCATGTGTACTCTAATCTGAATTTAAGTATCATCTTAGTCCAGTCAAGTGGACTACTGTTTTCAAGAACATGTGTGTCAGGAGCTTTACCTCTACCTATCCTGTGGCACTAAGAAGCCCAAACCTTGTGAAAGGACTTTAGTCCCTAGGTATGTGTGTATACTTAAAGGTGATGGTGGAATGAAAGTCTCCTTCCATCTTCTTTTGCTTTTTCGTTGTTATGAGATGGTCAGATTACTTCAGCATATATTCCATTTTATAGTGAAGGGCTTTATCACAGACCCAAAGCAATGGGGTCAAGTGACTGTAGACTGAAACCTATGAACTATAACAAATAACCAGTAATTGCTCTTGATAAACTATCTCAAGAATTTGTTACAGTGAAAGGAAACTGACAAGCAGATACCAATGCTTAAAAAGTTATGAATATATGTTCATATATATGTATATAATTATAAATGTATATATTCTGGAGAATCCTCAGTGTTCCTGGACACATTTGTGCTATGTTTTAGCTCTGCAGAGGACTTTTAATTAGCTAACTGCCTCCAGGTATAGCTTGTTCTCCTCATATTTATAAATGCATTTTTTTTGCTAGCTCTGGAAATCAAGCACATTGCTGTCAGCTGTTGCCTGATACAGAACAATTCAGTTTTTCTCAGTTATTTTAGTTTTTTTTTTTTTTTAAAAAATATTCTTGCTTTGAAGATCAGAAAAGCCATCTTCATGCAGAGAAATGCCTTTAAAAGTGTTAACAACTTTCCTTTGGATATGTCCTGTGTTACACTCCTACAAGTATTTCTCAGTTTGAAGCTATGCCTGTTTTTTCATGCTATTACTTTATTTCCATGTATTCCTGGGATATAGGCCTAATGTATGTATCCTTTAGGGATTTAATACAGCGGTTACATGATCCTGGACTGGAGGATGAGAATTCTTTCATCTTCATGTTTCAAATGGCAAGGAGGTAATATTTGTGGTGTCAGAAACAGGTAATCATCAAAGACAAGAAAGAAGTGAATAAAAAAGAATATTAGAAGCAAAAGAGGAAAGGAGGTCCAGTAAAAGGAGAAAAAAAAAAAAAAAAAGAAAGAACAGCTTCAGCAGCTTACAGTCAATGATGAAATCACATTGAAACATAGCTCTTAGAGTAATTTAAGGTTTCAAAGAGCTCCTTGTTAATGTAGTTTACAACAGGCCATTTTGGCTAATGGAGCCTAGATTCAGCACAAACCAGGACAGAAAATCAAGGTGGAGTGAGGAGGCTGTGTTTGAGTGACAGCTAGAATTGATGTCAATGTAGAGTTCAGGGTATTTTGGTTGTGTTTAAGAGGGGAAAGGTTTTTTTTAGTTAGAAGTGATAGGGTAGGAGAATTTGATTTTTTGACCCCAGTAGGAAGGACACTGATCTCTGCAGCCCAGACTGTGAAAGAAGACAGCACATCCGATGAAATGTTTTGGACAAATATGATAGAAATGAAAACAAATTACTGAACAATCCATAGGAACAAAGTGGGTTGGGATAAAGGTTCAGTTACTAAGGTCCATGAGCACAAACATTGTTACTTAGCTACTGAGGAGGATTTATTCTGTCTTCTATTGTGGACTACCCTTCAAAATCTGTCTTGTATTGCTGGAGTAAGATGCTGAAGGATTTCTATTTTACTTTTGGCACAGAACTGGCTTCTTGCTGACAATCCTTTATTTAAAAAAAAGCAACAATGGTATTAATTACTTTCTCAGGGGTTTTTATTTCTCTATGCTGCTAGGGATTTATTTTCTTCTTTTGTCTAACTCCCCACCTCCCTGGTGCAAAAAATTCCCCCCAAAAGAAAGCCAAAACTAATGAACCAAAAAGTAATCATTTAAATGTAGGTGTTTCAATTGGAATTAAATGTAATGAGGAAATCAGGTGGTAGTCATGTCCTGGGACATACAAGAGGTAATGCGTCATGTCATTGTTATATCATACACAACATGCTTGAATCCTAGGATATGGCTGCTTGGAATGATAAGCAAATGCTCCCCCAACCTCAGCCCCCCACCACAAACAAAAAAGAAGTGGTTTTTAAGAATAAAAAAGTACTTAATTATTTTCTGTTAAAGTAACAAAGTTCTTGAGACTAGGTAAGTAATAAAATGTAATCAGCTAATAGTTCTAGAGGCCCCCAAACATGACCTTATTCCTCTTAGCCCCGATGAGCACCTCATGTAGATTTAACCTCAGTGGTGTGACCACATGTGAGATGAATAAATCACATAAAAAGGTAGAAGGTCAGTAATCCTGAAAGAACCAAAAATGACTTCATTGAAGGTTCTTAAAGATTTAACCACTTCTCATCTTATTCATACTTGAACACATGAAATATTGTGGACATGGCATATACAAAGACAGCAGTCAGCTTTCTTCTCTGGTCAATAAAGTTAGCTGATCCAATATAAAACAGTAGTGAAAAATGGGAAATAGGAGACTTATTCCTGAGTGAGTAGGTAGTAGATGAGTGGTTTCAACTACACATCTGTAGTCAGGGAATTTTAAAGGGTAGTTTATAGGTCTTATTATACAGGTAGTGGTGGGACTTTTTCCTAACACATGTAAAGCTTTGGGTTTGACTCCAACTAAAAAAAAAAAAAAGAAAAACAAACAAACAAACAAAAAAGAATAAAATAAATCAGTGTAGAACAGCAACAAACAAAGAGCCAATTTATGTTTGGGACCAACTGTCTGCACAATTAACTGTTGTGTTCTATAATGCCATTTTCTCCAACAATCACCAAGCAACTCCTTACACTTTTCTTTATCTTTAAAAACATGTTTTGTTTTTTTTTTTTTTTTTTAAATTAGACATGATACCACTATGCCTCTCTTGCTGCGTTGGAATTCACTATATAGACTAAGATGGCTTCTAACTCACAGAGATCCTCCTGCCACTGGTTCCTGAGGGATGGGATTAAAGATAGTATGTTAATTTTATGTCAACTTGACACAAGCTACAGTCATCTGGGAGAAGGAAACCCCAATTAAGAAAACACTTCCATAAGATTTGGTAATAGGCAGGCCTGGAAGGTATTTTTTAAGTTAATAATTGATAAGGGAGGGCACAGCCAATGGTGGGTTGAACCACTCTAGGCTGGTAGGCCCTTGATTCTATAAGAAAGCAGGCTGAGCAAATCATGAAGAGCAAGCCAGTGAGCAGAACATTTAATGGTCTCTGCATCAGCTCCTGCCTCTAAGTTCCTCGTCTGTTTCAGTTCCTGCCTTGATTTCCTTCAATGATGGATAGTGATATGGACATGGAAGCCAAATCCTTCCCAGCATCACAGCAATAGAAACCCTAACTAAAACAGGTATGTACTGCCACATCCAGCCCATGTACACTTTTCTATTAAAGACTGATTTCATGTTGCTTCTGAAAAGCCATTAAGAATTTTATAAGCTTATTTTACTGTGTTATTTTCAAGAGGTTTGTGTTGGATGAAACAGGTATTATTCACCTTTGTTGTTCCTGTATCTGTTACAGTGCCTGCACTAGGTAGGTATTTTATGTGTTTATTTAGTGAAATTCAAATTCCATATCTAAAGTAATCCATAGAATAATCAGATATTTTGACTACTCCAGAAGTGTCTGTTAATAAACAAATTGTGTATCTGAAGTGGCATTAATATTTTTTTTAAATCAAAGTTAGATGTTACCATGAATTGCCTATGAACATAGCTGGCTCTAATTTCTACCATTATTTATGCACAAAGTTATATAAATACTTCTGTTTGTAGAACAAAAGGACTGATAAATCTTTTAAGCTGTCATTCAGGATATTTGGCTTTTCCTTCTTTTCTATTTCTCTACTTTGTGCTCCCTTAATCTATTCCTTTTGTTCTGCTCAGTATTGTCTATATGTTCTATATTCACACTACCTCCTTTATTCACCACTTCTTCCTTCTGCTCAGTGCCTCAGGACATTGAAATTTTCATATGTATTCAACTCATTACGCCTGTTTGGAGCCAGAACCTAGAACCATATGTGGAAGGGAAATGTGGAGAGCAAATACCACTTGTTCTTGATCCTTTACAAACTTCAGCTGGGCAGTTCTAGTGTTTCAGACTGTAGTAGCTTCAGCATTATTACTTGGTTTTTTTGCCTCCTTTATTCTCTTGTGCAATAGTTCCTGGCTAAGACTGCCTGATGTGTTCTTATCATCTAGTGTTGACTTCTTTAGTTTTTGTTGCAACGTTGAGTATTCTGCCCATTTCCAGTCAGAACCCCAATATATATAACCATTTCCCAACTTTTTCTTTCCTTGTCTACTCTGTACAGACTTTCCCCATCTTGGACCCTGATATTCCACACAAAATACAGTTTTTTTAAAAAAAAACTATTCTAAAGCTGGTTTAGAACCCTAAAAACATTATGGGCTTTGAAAGTCAAATGCATGTTTCTCTTTTTGCAGAGAAGGAGGTAGTGTTCTTTGTATCATTCTGTAACTTCAAGAACTCAGGCTTTCAACATGTCTTTTCTACAGCCACATTTTCCTGCACAGTGTTTATCTCCACTGCCTTTTAGTATTCACTTCCTTGTTGTAATTCTAGTTACCCATCTCCAGAATTCTGACTCTGGGTCATGATCTGGCACTCAGCTCATTGTCTGCTTCTAGGATTGCAGTAAATCTTCTCAACCTCCTTCATAGTTCCCATTCTATAAGGAAATTGTTGTCCTTTTTTTTCTTTCATTCAGTCAAGTTTTGTCTTCTGCTCACTTGTTCCCTAAAGTCTCACATCCATCAATCCTTTCATTGAAAAATCTCCTTCAAGGACCATTTGTGATGTCTGAGTTCCTGCTTTTTTTTTTTAAGTTAGTTTCATATTATTTTTCACTGCATTTGAAGAAACATTCAAGCACTTTCTAGGCACTAAGTACTATTTCCAGAGAATCTTTCGTTCAAAACCTCTTAGATCAGTGCTCCTCAACCTTCTCAATGCTGCAGCCATTTAATATAGTTCCTCTAAGGTGTGGTGACTATTTATTTTTGTTGGTAATTCTTAACTATAATTTTGTTGCCATAATGAATAATAAGGTAAATATCTGTGTTTTAAATAATCTTAGAGTTTTTTAATCCCCAAAGGAGTCACACCCAAAGGTTGATAACTACTGTCTTAAATGATATTCATAATCTATTAATATTCCCACTTTCCTTTTTGGTCAATGCTTCCTAGACTTTGAATCACTTTATAATTTCATTCTTTCTACTTAAAATACTTCTTCAAAGTTTGCACTTTCATTTCTTATCTCTGATTTTTGATCATTGTCTCTACTTATTTTCTTTCAATACCAATTCTCTAGAAATAGTTTTCAAATGTATTAAACAAGCTCTGAACTGTCGGTTATCTAATTTGGGGCGTGATAGTCACACATATAAGGAACAATTCAGAGTTTTTTGTTATGTTTTAATGTCTTCGCATTGTGAATTTAACTGTATTTTCTCTGAGTAAAATAAGTAAGATTTGGTTCAGAAAAGGGGAAATAATTAGCTCAGTCTAATGCTAACACAAATTTAAAAGTCAAAATGCTTATATGCATTTGGCTGCTATAGCTTTTACCTGTAATCTCAGCACTTCAGCAATTGAGGCCTGCCATGTGTCCAAAGACAGTTTAGGTTAAAAAGTGACATCCATACGGGAAAAAAGCCAGGTATAATTTCTATATATCTGAAATGCTAGCATTCTGGGGTTAGATGATTGTTACAGGTTTGATGCCATCTTTGTCAATATATTGAGTTCAATATAATAAGGGAGCTAAATAGTCAGACCCTATTTCAACAAACAAACATGAAAACCATACAAAGAACACCACCAGCAAAATTTTAAATACGACTTTGCCTTCACTGGGTATTCACTATTCTCTTGATAGAGCTTTAAGTATAAATACACCTCGAATTCTAGGGTCATAGTGAGGATTAAGTGAGATAATATATGTAAAATGTTAAGCACAGCATATCGCAAGGACTGACTAAATTTTAGTTACCTCAAACTCTTTGACCTATTTCTCTCTCAAGAAACAATATCGTATTCCAAAAGGCCAATGATTGAAGGCCATAGGTATTAATGTGTAAATCTCTCTCTTTTGTGAACAAAAATGCAGAACCCAGTCCTGGGTCTTTCTGAAGGGATTCATTTATTTCTCATTAGAAATAGACTGATGAGAAGTAGGTGGGTTAAAGATGAGGGAAAAGCTTTGGTGAGGGAGTTTATCCTGTTTTCTGTACCCAGCTTTAGGAAAGCTGATTAAATAAAGTTGGAGGTGAGTAGAGTTGCCCTACTTAAGTCCCTGACAACACTTCCTTTGTCGATTTAGGATCTAGAAGTGACTGTGTTGAGAATATTCTCTGAGGGCTTGAGTTCAGTGTGGAATATATTTATCTTGTCAAGTTTTAAAAGAGGAAAGCAGAGGGGATAAATGTTGGAAGAAAATAAAATAGGAAAACAAATAAAAAGGATAAAAAGTGGAGGATGAGTTAGAAAAGCGAGGAAGAGGAATGCAAGAGAATTTAATTTAGAGAATCTTAGATATGTGCCTAAACTGGATATACCAGACTGTGTTAACTCACCCTGGGGGTCCTTACTCTCTCAGAGAAATAGATGAGGCTATTAAGTTTGAGGAAGCTACAGGTGACTGGGAAGAGGGGAGCGAGGGGGAACAGTGGTGTGTATGTTAAAAAAAACTTTTAACTTAAAAGTAAATAAATAAATAATAAGGTAACTTCTTCATTTCAATTTTCCCTCTTATAACTCCCATATCTACATCCTCTGCATATAGTTAATTAGAAAGAGATATACCATAGATGTGCCTGTTGTTTGTCTGTCCTAATAGTAAACTCCCTGTTCCTATAAAATGAGTATACTGGCAGTTGCTTGGACTTTGTTCCTACCATTGAGGTGGACTCTAACCTGAACTCTGACTTTAAATCATTGGCCAGTCTTGTTGACTTCTGAAGTAATCCTTCCTTCTCTTCTCAGAGGGTATGGAATGGACACAGGATTAAATCAGAATGTGAACAAAGCCCTTCATAGGCTTAACTCCCTGATTAACTGCAAATTCTAAGTCTGATAACTTCCAATTCATGTACATAACCTTTGTTAATTCTTGAGAGAGTCTAAGATTGGCTGTGCCCTGTTGATCACATGTTGGCATGAATGAAGGAAGTAAGGTGACAGTGCTTCCTTTTTAAAGTCTGTGTTCTTATTTAATAATCTATTGTAATAGCTTCACATTGTTAGTGGCCTATTATATGCAAGGATCCTTGATCTAATTTCTTACCAGTGGTAAAGGAACTATTCAAAGAAGCCTAAAGACTGACTACAGATGACTTATTTGCTTTCTATTCTAAACTCCACCAAAACAACTTGAAAAAAATATGATATAAACCCACAAAGCACAGATAGAAGAGATGGGGAAACAGATGCAAATAGAAATCATCCATGTATTTGATGGTTAATAGGAAATTTGGAGGAGACTGGTAACTGAATCAACAAAATAGAGACAGTAACACTAGAGTGTCCTTAGTTTCCAAAGATCAGTAAAGTCAGAACACAGAACATAACAGGGATCCATATCCAAGGCAGAAGCTACTGCCACCTATACCAGAGATAGACAAAGACTTTCAACCATGGCTCAGCTGGCTATAACAAGTAGCTGATGATTAGTAAAAGAAGGCCTTCAAAGGCCAAGAACTGACAGAATGGAGAGCTCTGTGGAAGAAAGGGAAGTTGAGAAGACCTCTCAGGACTGAGAATGTGGGCCCATCACTTCTTAAAAAAACAAGAGAGGATCCTGAACAGTCTAATGTCACACCAATGAGGTCATGTTAAAAAAGGTGGGGGGGGGAGCCTTTGTTCAATTTTTACCTTCCCCATACTTGTTAAAATTGACTTAGTATGAATATATAAACCCTCTATGACAGTGATGATCAACCTTTCTAATGCTGTGGTCTTTTGATACAGTTCCTCATGTTGTGGTGACCTACAATCATAAAATATTTCCATTGCTACTTCAAAACTGTAATTTTTCTACTGTAGTGAATTATAATGTAAATATATATATTTTCTAAAGGACTTGGGTAACCCATGTGGAATGACTGGCTGGCCCCTAAAGGGATTATGACCTACAGGTTGAGAACTGCTTCTCTATGAGCATGATAAGGAATCCATATAAAGTTGAATACTACTATCATTCACTGAGGGCAACATATTACAGAATAAAGTAAGGGGAATAAGTCTCTCTTAAATAAAGACTCTGAATTATTTTTTTCTCATTATCTAATTACATGTGAAGAAATGAGATTATAATTATTTCCATAAGCAAGTTGGTGAGACGAGTTTGGGAAGTTTGACCAAAACTAGAAAAAGAGGTCAATCAATGATTTCTTAATTGGAAGTGACATTAGCCAAGGTAGCATCTGATTTATTAATAGGTTAGACTTTTAGAGGAAAGAATTAGCATGCATTTGAGAGTCAGGAAAGCTGTTCCAGAATAAACTTCTCTAACCATAATAGTTTTACTAGAAGAAACTGCATTTTCAATGGGTCTAAGTTTCTTTCCAAGCAGCCAAATTATTGCTTGGAATTGTCACAGCAATTAAATGGGAATTCATATACATCATTCATTTGATGGCTCACTTAAGCTTTTGGATATTTGAGCATCTATCACATTTCAGGTGCTGGGCTGTGGGTGCAATTAAAGAACTTGACATACACAGATGTGAACAAGTATTTTTTTTCTCCTTTTCAATGGTTTTAGGTTTTTCAGTGATAGTTTAAATTATAGCCTCACAAATTCAGGGTTCCACTGTAAGGAAATAATATTGGTTGTTTACAGAGTAGGAGATTTTCACTCACTCGCTGACATTAAAAGTTTTCTGACAATATTTCTATCAGATCTTATTGGAATAGATTAGGTATTCTGAACTCTGAGGCAACCCCGAGTTTCTGTCTAGCCTGCTCAGGCCTGGCATCTTTAAATAAACCTTAGAGACACTGTTTATGGTAGCAAAAGATCCTTCAGTGTCATGGCCTTTGTATTGTGGACAAATGGAACTGAGGTCACTTGTTATGGTGGGAGGCAGAAATGGTATGATGAAGTGCCCTGGGTCAAGGGGTACACAGCTGTCAGCTTAGAACTTGACAGAAAGCAGCTGAGTAAGGATGACCAGCTACTTAATGGATGTTAATTACTGCTCACAGCTGCCCCATAAGTTCAAAGGACAGAAAGATTCTGATGTCAAGTCTGACATGCAGTGGTGGGCAGCAGGGTGGCACATACTTTGACTAGAGTTGTGATTAGTTTAGCACAGCCAGATGGACCCAGATAGAGATCATAAAATTCGCCTAACTTGCATATAGACAGTTGATAATCAGTTCTCTTCTGTGCTCTCATTCCTTCTTTTTGATTTGAATCAGGACCTCTGAGAGTTGTGCAGTATATTTCTGAGCTGCACCTTCCTTGATTGACTTAAAATCACTAAGTCTGGACAATGTGGGCTTATTCCAAATTCTCATTTGCCAACTTCTTACATTGTGAATTTGCAATTATTTTGTTTAAACCAGGCAGAATAATGTAAGTATGATTATTATTATTATAAATTGCCATGGAAATGGCAATACTCCTAATGCTGACTCCTGATTCCTACAATGAAGTAGAGATTTGCAGGAGCTTGCAAGTAGTACATTATTTTTACATCATCTTCTTAGGTAGCATATGGAAGGTAGTATTTCTGGATAGTTATGACCATTGGAATGACTTGGGAGTTAAAATGTGGGTCTGGAAGGACAGTTCAGCAGGTAAAGGCACTTGTCATCAATCTGACCATCTCAAATTGATTCCCAAGATCTATACGGTTAGAAAGAAAGAACTGATTCCTATATGCTTTACCCTGACATTTGCACTTGTGTTGTGGTATGTGAGTATGTGTGTATGCATGCACACAGGCATACACACATACACACACACACACACACACACCAATAAATAAATGTTACAAAATAAGTAAATGCTAAAATGAATCATCCATTATATTAATAGAGCCCATGTATTTATGTGAGGATGGCTGAGGGGCCAGTGTCACCTTTCCAGTAGCTGAATGGCTGTATGTTCTGAGTGGAACAGAAAATTGTGGATTGTAGTTGTCCTTTATCATTTCTGAGTGCTTGGACTTTACAGACCTGAATGCCAAATGCAGGTTATGGAAACATTACCAGGGGGACAATGTGAGGAGGGGTATTCCATTTCCTAAGGTGAGAAGTTCAGTGTGGTAAAGGCAGCCTTTAACTTTGGCTGTGCCAATGAGACATTCTGGGTTTCTTTCCATTTCTGTCTATAAATACATCAAGATAAAAGGGCTTTCAATTAAAATGACAGCTCTGCAGATCAATGCAGTCAACACCACTATCTTGCCCTAGATTTTATAGCCTCATTTATATTCTTCAGTCTCTGGTGGTTTCTGGTCTATTTTCTGCCTCTGTAGTTTTGCTTTTTCTAGAATTTTCTTTAAATATCATGTGTAGCTTTAAAATCTCATTGACGTAGACTACATCTGAGATAACTCCGTCCCCTTCAGTGTATAAGTCCTTTATTCCTACACATTTTTAAATATTCTGTTAGATACATTGCCTACATTTTGTTTTGTTTGCTAAAAAATCAAAAACAAACACACAAAAACATCCGTTAAATCACCAAGACATTGGCTCAAATGTGACCATAAAGTTTATTTCATTTGTATCATTCCTAAAAGTGAGAGGGCTCAGTTGTATGGTAAGAAATTTCTAAATTGTTTGAACATAGTACTGCTGTTTTATTTTCACCAAAGAATTGTGATATTTCCAGAGTTCCATGTCTTTAAAATTACTTAATTGTGTTAATTTAAACATTATAGTAGGTGTTTAAATTTCATCAAGGTTTCCATTAGTATTCTATGGAGACTAATGAGACTGACATCTTTTCATGATTTTATTTGTGATATCTATGTTATGTTTGGAATATTTATTCACATTTTATCCATTTGAAAGAAGACTGTAAATTCAATAGAAAACTGGAATTTTGCTTTATTTGAATTAGTTTTTATTTTTAATGTTGAAATGGTCTGTAAGACTAATCAGCTAAATTTTTCTTCCTTTTCTCCCAAAGTCTTCAGTTACTTGAAAGAGCCTGAAATAAATATTTGGAATAGATAAGGTAACATGACTTCCAAATGACATATATACAATATTTGATATTGTTTTAGTAGCATTTTTATTTTTTCTAGTCTCTGTAGATAATACCCAATCCATTGAAATGGAACAATCAATCCAAGTTTCTTTTTTTATGGGAGAAGAAACAGACTTATTTTTTAAAGGACAACTTGCTTTTCCTAAAACTATAAAGCATCAGGTTATAGGATTCTGGTTTTTAAAATAGCATTAGGATGTCTTGAGGGAAGGTATTGATTATTTTTGATTTCCCTTAAGTCAAGATAAACAACATGCTTCAGATGTTACTTTAAAGACAAGTTGATGTTACCTGTAAGATTGACACCCTTCTTTTAGGGTCTTATCAATAGAATGTGAAGAAACCTGTAGGATGTACTAGATTGAATTAAAAGCAAAAAGTCCTTGAAATATTTTATTCTTTGGAGGAATACACTCATTGAGGTTTTCTTTTCTGACTTTCTTAAGGGGTTGATGTTTGCCTCCCCTCCCCTCCTCTTCCCTCCCCTTCCCTCCCTCTCTTTCTTTCCTTTCTTCCTTTCTTCCTTCTTTCTTTTCTTTTCTTTCTTTTTTATTTGAGAATCAGAAGAAATTTGTCAACTCATCTCTCCTCTTTCAGTAGGATGGGCCTCATATTTAGAGTAAACCCTGGCTGAGAAAGATCTGATGAGAGCTAGGTATGCGCTTTAAGCTAGGACAATCAGATATCATTGCTGTTGAATCTGATATAATAAAATTTTGGAGGCATGGAATTTCTTGTCCTATAGACAACATCCTATAGAAATTGTCAGTTTGCAGAGAAAAATAAAAATTAGGCTGTTTTTTAGATATTGATGAGTCATTGTGCCAAAGTATCTTCAATAATTTCCTATACACTGAAGTTAATGAATTGAATGCTATGAGTAGAGTGTTTAGGGGCAAAGCCACTTTTTTTTTTTTATTTTATTTATTTATTTTTTTTTAAGGAGGTAGGGAACAGTGCTGGAAATTTAATCCAGGGCTTCATGAGTGCTAGAAAAGTCCTCTAACATGGAGACATAGTTATAGCCCTTTAAAAATATGGGAAAAACTCACTTCAGCTAAAGTCTGTATCTAAAAGATCAGATCTGCTCTTTGGTGGCCTATAAGAGCCAGTGGTTAGAGGAAGAAAAGGAGTGAGCCATGGTGGGGCCTTCCCATAACAACTGAATACAGTTTTTTTTTTTTTTTTTTTTTTTTTTTTTTTTTTTTTTGTGAAGTTAATAGGTTATTGGAAACAATGTAGAAAGGATTTGTTTACAACATTTGTTTCTATGTCTGCAAGAAAGCACCCTTCATCCTGTGGTTAGGTCTTCACCTCTAACTTAAGAACAATGGAACTGACTTACAAGAATAGCACCTTTCTATTCACAGTTTTTTTTCTTATTTTTATTTTATTATTTTTTTAATAAAAAATGTCAATTTTATCTATGTATCTTCCCTGCTCCCCCTCCCTTTTCTCCTCCCAGTCCTTCCCAATCTGCCTTTAGCCTCTCCTCTTCCCATCCACCCATCCCCTCTCCCTAAAAGGCAAGAAGTCCCAAGTTACTTTTAAATTGTGGAAAGCAGCTAGATTTGGAAGTTCTAGGAACTCCAGAGGTACTAAGCTATGCCAGA
Organism: Phyllotis vaccarum; assembly: GCA_033318265.1. NCBI lineage: Eukaryota > Metazoa > Chordata > Mammalia > Rodentia > Cricetidae > Phyllotis > Phyllotis vaccarum. The sequence goes on from JARWLC010000002.1 coordinate 99,920,697, forward strand.
CTGATGAATTATGTAAAACCTGTTTTACTTGAGTATTATTAATCATCCTCAAGCAAATGAAGACATGCTAATTAATTTGTGGTAGTTTTCACCTGCAAATGCCAAAGGAGCTAAACCAAATTAAATCTTCAATTCCATTCAAGATCAACATCTTGTTAAATACCATTTCCAATTCAATTTCAAAGACATGCTTCTTTGGACACTGAACTTACCTGCAGTATTAAAATATTAAAGGCTTTTTCTGGAATGTGTAACCTGTAGTTTTCATATAGGACTTGGGAAATGTACAGACAAACTTCAAAGCTTACAAAGGACACAGAATATAACAAAATCTTTGGTAGTTTAACTGCCTTATTTCATCAGTAGATATTACTAAATTCCCAAAGTAGATACTCTTCTACTTGCACAAAGGGAGAAATAGACCCCCTAAAGAGACTTACTGTGAATTTTCTAGGCCACACAGTGTATAATTACAGAGTTATTTTACAGTAGTTTCTGAGGTTAAAATTGTTCTTGGAGAGAAACTCATCAAGACACAGGATGTATACAATCCTGTCAGGATTCTAATAGCCAGATGTTCTACCCTCTTGTATACATCCTGTGTATACAAATATCCCATTCTTCAGAGAAGCTCTTTACTCTAAGGAAGTAAACAACAAAATAACAATAAGCTCTTTTATCCATTAGTATATATAAACTGTAAGAACTGCTGAAGACATGCAGAGAAGCTGAGCTGCCTGAAAGATTCTTAAAGAATGTGAATTGCCTAGAAGTTTCTCAGACCAGTCTAGCTACCATGAAGAAGCAGAGACCAGCTAAGCTGCCCAAAAGAGGCATAACTCAACTGAGCCATTTGAAAAGGCATGTTCTAACCTGTTGAGCTGTTTGAAAATTGTACAGTGTGTTCCAAATTTTCATATTCTTTGAGCATGGGTGGGCTTTGTGATGTAGCTGCTCTTAGTCATTACTGCTTCTATAACACCTCTACATCTCTGTAAGAAACCTGAATAAAACTCATAATTTCATCAAATTAGACTTTGGTGATGTTCATAATTTTGTCTGTAGCCAGTTCCCTTTCTGGGGTGAGTAGATATCTGTTCATGTCTTCCTAGGAATAATGCCATATCATTGACACTCAAGTAGTGATGGAGAGAACCAAAGAGAATTGGGGGAGGGAGCAGGATGATTGTATTGTCCTGATTACAGGTATCAAAGAATGCAACTTTGGCATAACAGCTTAAGGGTAGAACATCTGACTATTAGAATCTTGGCATGAACCTTTCCTGATGTGGTATGTGTGCTTTTTTCTTATGCGAACATTTGTTTGTCTTCCACAGTAGTGGCTGAGATATGCAACCAGAGCAGATTCTTCAATACAAAAGAAAAGTTGGGGTCTGTAGTCTATTTGAAAATCCTGTGATGCTGTCTTGTTCTATTCTGTATAGGATAACATGTCTGCTTAATAAGGGAGTCCAGTGTGTGGGTATAGAGATTACTTAAAAATCTTAAAGGCTTAAAACAACCTTTGTTGCCTAGGGTAGTGACATGTAATGGATAAGAGTGTCAGCAAGCTACTACAGAAGGTTTGAACCACTAACATGTGCAGTATAATAAATAAATGCTTAAAGAAAAGATGGCTGCCTAATAGAAGTTTGCTTTATAAACTACAAATGCTGTCTTAAACTTTCTTACAATTGGCAAGATATAAGGAAAAAAAATACAAGTTAATTTTCTGTTAAAGAGCCCTTCCTGGGATCCAAATCTTAAAACCCAGAGAAAGAGTCAGTTTCTTTTAAAAAGTGATCTTTAATGCATTGTTTACTGGGACAGATGATACTCTGAGCCAAAAGTTGAGGAAAAGTTCAAATTATTAGAAAACTCAGGAGTAGAGTTGAGTTTTAGAGGCCTTAGTGAGCCCCATGGTAGAGCATGACTTTTTTAATGTAAAAGAGTCTTTTAACATTAGAATGACTTAGGCAAGCCTGTGCACTGGGTTTATAAGAGACTAAAACCAAGTATGACTGATAGTTTCATGTTAAATTGTGAATATCTTGTTTTAGTGTCAGTGTTAAAGGTTTAGGGCTTAGTGAGTGCTACAAGCAGGTATGCCTCCAGCTTCTAGTGGCTTCTAGGAGTATTAAGGGCAATAAATATCAGTAGTTAAACATAGGTATAAAACTAGTTGAGGAGATTAAGCTTGATCAAAGGGCAAACAGTTAACCTCTGAATAAACAATGTACATTTTTCTCTTAGGTGAAGAGATTGCTCACCCAGTCAAGGATGTAGGTGTAGTGTAGAAGGAGTTTCTCTCTGTTTTGAAAGCTGCTCCCAAATAATCACCCAAAGTCTTAATATTAATTTTAAATATTTGGCTGATAGCTTAGACATGTTTTTGCTACCTTATATAACTTAAATTAACCCATTTCTTATCTTCTTTCAATACAGTATATTCATCTTCTCTCTGCAACCATTCATGATTCCAAACACTCCAACCTTAATCCCAGCATCCTTTGTGCCTGATTGTCCTGTCTCTATATCCTGCAGAGCCACTGGCCATTCAGCTCTTTTATTAAATGACTAAGAAGGCATATTGGAAAACACACATATTCATAGTGTACAAAAAGGTTATTATATAAAAATTTCCCCTTTTAATCTAATTAAAAAGCTTTTAATTTTAACATAGTAAAACTAAAGACAACAAAAACAGTTATCAAGAATTACAGTTACAATATCCAGTTCATTTGTATTTGGAAGAATTAGATAAAATACTTTATTGTTTATCTTATCGTTGTGAGTGTACCTAATTTACTGTTTTATTATAACTAATATCATAACCTATAAATTTAGTTATTTAGCCTTTAACTCCATCACATACCCCAGAAGGGTGAAATGTTACCTAGTAACAGGGGCATATAGCTTCCTGGACAGTCACCCAAAGTTATTCTATAATGTTTGGGCATCCAGCATTGGCCCATAGGCCTAGTATATCTGACAGACAGTTTTGAGAAACAGGTAAGTTTGAAGTACTGTTCTGCCTTATCTTGGCAAAATTTGGAAGTCACTTTCTTTTATGTTCTGCTGGTCTAAGATATACTATAGTGAAAGATATACCGCCAGCAATTGAGGCAAGGGCAGTTTCTTTGCCTAAATGGCTAGCTTTGTCATAAAGAAAGCAAATTCAATATGGAGTTTCTTTGATGCTCATCAATCTATTTTGAAGAAACTTGGTACTATCAGCAGCAGATGTGTCACCATCATAAAAAACCTTTGGTTAATGAACACTAAATGTCATATTTTGCAGGTTTTTGACACATTTGAGAACCATATATCTATCTAAATATATCTATAAATGACCTTGAACATATACCTAACATGACTAAGTTTGACTATTAGAGGTGACTATTAATCTGTATTTTTAAATGATATATTGTACTTTTAAATAAACAAAATACCTCAAACAAGAGTATAAAAATACATACAGTCTAACAAAAATAACCTTACATTTTTATCAACAAATCAAAATAAATACCAATGCAAAACATTTTTGAGACTGATAGTTATTTTTGTGTTGAAGTAGATTTAATAATCTACTTTTTTAATCTCATTATTTTTACATCATGGCCTCCCTTTTTCCTCTTGAAAAAGATCTCTGAATTTCATTTTTTTTATTATGCCAAGTAACAACTAGTAACTAATACCCCTAAATAATGTCAAACATCTATAATCTATTGAATAACACAAATGATGCATACCCCATCTCTTGGGAATGTGAACATTGTTTCATAGAATACTCTTGTCATCTGGGAGGATTGGTGTTTTCTGGGGAACCTTAAAAAATTAAGATAATTGTTAGGTCTTGGCTGAAGTAGTTTGTAAGGCTGGACCATCTCAGTTAGTAGTCTTGAATCTCTTTTGGATGCAGAATTCTGAGGACACTGGATCAGAGACATTTTTATATGCTGGATCAACTGGGTCATTAATTTTTATTGGTGACCTTTATCTCCTTGTTCTGAAAATACATATACTTTTAAAGGTAACATATATTTCTGTTGTACACAAGTTAGTCAAAGATAATTTTATATATATTTAAATAGACAGAATATACATTATGTGTTCTGTAGTTATTCTAGGTTTGTTTATGTCTGTAGCAAAAATTAGGGGGTCTTCCCTGATGAAATTTGTGTCACCTGGAATGAATCCACAGCCTCTTGTATCCTATGGAAATAAAAGCATAATTTCTTTCCCAAAGTAACATATCTTTTAACTTCCATTTTGATGTCAGGACATTTTAAAAATATACAGGTTGGATTAATCCAGCAGTTTTCACAATCCATTGTGTTTTAGCAACTATAATTACTTCATCAGCAATCAGAAAATTTAAAGACAACAGTAACAGTCAGAATCAAGACTATGTGTATATTTTTTATTGAATTATTTTTTACATACTTTATTCTTTTTATAAAGAATTTACTTTCTTATTTTTTATCTATTTTTTTCTATGACTGTCTATATTATTTCTCTTTTCTTTTTCAAGCCTATATACATTTTAAACACACTAACCAGTTTAGAGTTTTTCTTTTTATCTGGTTCAATCTCTACTACATGAGCAAAATCCTAAACCCACTATATACTGCACTAGCTGGGCTCACCCTAAAAGCTCAAGTCTTTAGGCAGCTGCCAGAAGACACATCTCTGAACTGTAGCAAGCATAGAGAAACTTGACTAGGAAGCCATGTTTAGCCTTTTTCTGTATTTAGAACCTTTTTAGAGCTTTCTGCAGTTTTATGTAGTTGTGGGTGCTGGATAATTTGGCACCATTTGTTGTCAGAGTTCTCTGTGTCATGGCAGCTGATCCCAAATAACCACTCAGAGACTATATATTAATTGTAAATGACAAGTTGATGGTTTAGACATGATTTTATATAGTTCATATCACTTCAACTCATTTTTTAACCTACCTTCTGCCACATGTTGCTACCTTTTTTAAAATATAGCAAATCTACCTTGCTTCTCTCTGAATCTTTCTACAACTCTCTAACTGCTATTCTTCTTCTTTCCAGTGTCCTTTGTGTCTGTCTATTCTGCCTTTATCTACTGCCTTGCCACTGGTCAGTCTGCTTTTTTATTAAACCAATCTGAAGGTACCTTGAAAAAGACACATTCTCATAGTGCACAAAAAGATTATTTCATAACAGTGCAGGAATATCAGAAGGGGTAGGATGGCCATTCCTTAATTGGTCTAGAACTAGACTTAATAGTTAGAGTCAGCTCCGTCAAGCTCACTGGGGATTAAAAAAAATGCACAGAGGACTTATAAAAGTATTCTGGAATGAGACAGTCAGACAACTAATACAAAGGAATAGTGATTATTTATTTTAGTATCTCATTAGTTGCACACTTCTGTAATTACCTGACACTTTCTCTCAACAGATGACAACAGACTTTCAGACTACTTTAAATTTGTTTCTGTAATCCCTCTATTTGCTATGGGATACTTGTTCTGAAATTTGCATCATTGTTCTGCACATATTCTATAAAAGGGTTATTTTTAATATATATAGATAGCATAATATTCGAGTCTGCCACATTTAGGAACCCATTTGAAAAACATATAAGTAGACCTAAAGGAGCAAAGACAAAGAAATATATTCACAATGAGTAAATAAAAATATTCTGAACAAGTAAAAAAAAAAATATGTACTTCCCAAAGTCTTAAGGTTGTTGTGAATCCCCGTGGTAGAGATAAGTTATTTTCTTTAGACTTGTTGGCCTATATGTCCTAGAGATACCTAAAACAATAAAGGCTTTTGCCATTATTGTTTGTTGCATTCCAAAGATAAATGATAAAATTTAATTGCTAAAAATGTTATATCCTTTAATCACAACACTTGGAGAAGAGTGAGACTGAGCTGAAAGTGTTCACTTACAGTGGTATACCTTTTATAGTAGAAGAAGGTGGTAGTAAAGTTGCTGTAGAGTACTTTAGCCCAAAGTCCTTCACACTGAAGATTTTTATACTTTCTGATGGAAATGCTAGACAAGAGGTATCAGCTGGTGCAAAAGTAGTAAAAGTAGTTACAGATAAAGGCTCTCTGATTGGACTTAATACTCCCCAGGGAAAACTTCATATTTTGCTACTGGGAATTTAGAGAAAGTATATGGGCAGGTCAGGCTGAGGCCCTAGTAACAAAACAACTATTTTTGAGCAGCATAATGAATATGCTATTCTAGATAAGGTTCCCCACATTTGTACTTATGTTGTAGGCTATTACTGTTTCCAGTGTTCACATGAATTTTTTTTTCTAATTTTCTGTCTTCTCTTACCAAGCAAAATGCAAGACTCAGAACAAACCATGCTCTTGGAATAAAGGGATAAATTGAAAGACACAAAGAATGGTAATTCTCAATAGCTAGAGGACCATAGATAGACTTAAGGACTCTCCAAAAATGTTGGCCATTTTTCTCTAGAGAAACAGAATTGAAAAAATAAAAATATTGGATATATTAATGTGGCTTAAGGATATTATCTGGGTTTGTCCAACAATTGATGCCTCTTGATAGAAAGACTACAAATTTCCTAGTTGTTTAGTCTAAGATGTTGCAGAAGTCAACTTGGTGATGAGATACTGTAGGATAGCTGGAGATCTGTAAGTTTTCTTTTTATGTTGGAATCCCAATGAAGTTGGTAGTGACTAGTGACAAGAAGATAAAATTTTCAGAGACAGTTATACAATCATACAAAAAGTAAAATTTTGTTCTTCCCTGTCCTTCTACCTTGGCTGTCACTGAAGATGAGGCCCAGATTTAGTATAGATCACCCTGTTTCATATAATCTGATAAAGAAAATCCCTCACAGGGATATCCAGCAATTTATGTTTTAGATATAGTAAATTTAAAAACCAAGATTATCCATTGCAGAAGAGAGGGAAGGAAGAATGTATGCACCCAGAGTAAGAGATAGAGTATTGTTTAGTTATTTCTTCTGAGGATAAAACTGTACTTCTTGGAGAAAAGCTCATTAGTACACAGCTCGTAACAAGGAGGTAAAACATCTCAAGCAGTCTAGCTGCCTATGAAACACCTAGATAAATTAATCTAGGAGCTTCCCAAGCCATTAAAATTACTAGAATCAGATCAGTCAAATCATCTAATAGAAGCAGATATTAGATGACTTGCTGAGCAGTTTTAGACCAATAAAGCCATTTAGAAAATCAGTTGAGCTGACTGCAAATTGCACGGTACGGTACTTGTTTCCCAGGTTTCATGAGCAGATTTTCATTTTGTGGTAGGCTTTGGTGATGTAGCTGTGTCTGAGTACTTTCTGCTCCACTAAGTGGCACTTTACCTATATCCCTAATATTATTCATAATCCCAAAAATATTCACAGTTTATCAAGTTTAACTTTGGCAATATCCATACTTTACTTTGTTGGTTTTTTTTTTCTTTAGACTGAGTAGATATTTGTTCATGTCTCCTTAGTAATAGTGTTTCACAACAAGAGCTTTTATGCAAGCTGAAGACTGTTTAATTCTATAGTCAGTGAATGTATGCTGAAGTTTATTTAATTCCATATTCCATGTTTCCACCACCCTTTCTGCTCTCCTTCCCTCCTTTCAAGGAAAAAAAAAAACCAATAAGCATCAACTTTTACTAATCACACATTTACACACCCTAAGGTGTTGGTTTTATACTGTTACCTAGTAGAAGGACAGGAAGTTAGGCAGGAAAGCCAAACAGAATAATGGGAGGAAAGAGGACAGAGTTGGGAGAGATAACAGCCAGCTATTCAGTAAGCAGGACATGCTAGAGGACAGGTAAAGCCACAAGCCACAGGGTAATAAATAGATTATTAGAAATGGACTAATTTAAATATAAGTGTTAGCTAATAACAAGTCTTAGCTACCAGACAAGCATTTATAACTAATATTAAGCCTCTACATTGGTTATTTTGTATCAAGTAGTTGGGACAGGAAAACTTTGCCTACATACTTCATTCTAAGAATTATCTTCCTCCATTGGAAATTTCCAAAGTTTAAGAACTTTAAAGATTTTCCCTAGAATAAAAATCACCAAAATTTAATTGATTCCAGTTGTAGTTAAGTTGATAGCCAAAATTAGCTATTACAAGGATGTTTATTACCACATTTCTGTAATGGTCTCTTTGAAGACTAGTACTGTCAAATTCAATACATCTGTAGTTAACTAAAACTCAAACTTCTGTTTCCTTGTATGAAAGAGTTTTTAAATTAAATCATTTGAAGCAGGAAGATACACAGCCTAATATTGACCATAATTCTTCATTGTCATTTATAGGTATGTGTGCTTTTATAATTCTGAGCCAAATTATTTTTCTTAGGTGGTAACTAAAATGTTCTTTAAAGGAGAAATATCTTTTCACCCATGAGTTTGCCACATGAATTGTACATGATGTTTTTTGAACGAATTTGTCTCTAAATGTTTATGTAGTATGATGGAAACATGAAGGGAAATGGTACCAGAAGAAAAGCAGAAGTTTTTGTCATATCTTATATATGACAAAATACACTTCAAATTAGAACTATTCAGAAAAGATAAGGAAAACCTCATTGTAATCAATGGAACAGTTAACCAAAGACATATTACTATCCTAAACTTATATGCACCAAACTCTAGGGCATAAAATTTTATTAACAATATATGACTAGATTTAAAGACCACAGATTAACATAAATCCAATAATAATAGATAATTTTAATAGCCATATTTACTCAATAGACAGGATATCTGGGCAAGAAATAGAAACAGCAGAATTAATTGTCATTATTATGAGCTCAACAAGTATTTATAGACTATTTTTCCCAAACAACAAAGTATAAGCATTCTATTCAACAGCCCATTGAAGATTTTCTCAAAAAGATCACTCTTAAGGGATACTACAAATCTTTATGGACTCAAAAATGATTACATTTAATTCTTGTATCCTATCTGACCACAACACACAGAAAACTAAAAATTTGTAGTAAAAACTGGACACCATGGAGATTAAATAACTCATTGCTGAATGATAATTAGTCAAAGAAGGAATTAAAAAATGAGTAAAAAATTTTGTCAAACTACATTACAAAAAATAATACAATTTAACAAAACCCTGATATTCAGTGAAAGGAATCCTACAAGAAGAATTTATATCTCAAAGTGCCTTTTTAAAAATGAAAAAGAGCACAATTAAATGACTTAATGAAGCAGCATTAGAATTTCAAAAAACAAGACCAAAACAAATCCAAATTAATCAATGGCAACAAGTATTAAAAATCACAGCAGAAAAAAATAGAAACACAGGTTCAGATGTGCTTAAAGGTATTCAACAGATATACCAGATAAGGAAATTGGCATTTTGTTTGATTTAGATCTAATGTTAAATAAATAACAATGATATAATAAATTATTAAATTCCAAAGATACAAGGCATGTTTCCCATAAGCTATGTCATTTCAAATGTAGTAGACTTCTACTAGATGACACTTGGTTCCATTGTAATGTGAGATAATTTATAGTTCTTATTGGTGCAGAGGTCTCATATCTCACATAATATTTATGTATATTTCTTTCTTCCTTGGAATATAATAAATATTCTCATAAATATAACAAGATACCACCAAGACCAAACAAAAGAAAAGCACATTGGTTTATCTTTTTCATAAACAGGAGTAGTTTATTTTTTTTTTTTAAGAAAAATTTTATTGGGGTTAAAATTCTTACAGATTTTAAATGCCAAAATGACAAAAGTCAATATCCATAAACCTAAAAGTAGAGGAGGTCAGGAAAATGAATTGTCCTGAAGGTGTATCTTGGGAATCATATGTGATATTTTAAAACATTAGATAGATTTTTTTTTACAGGATTTATAGTAAAGTATCTTGTGATGATATATTGCATATTTAATAAAATAGGCCTGGAATATCATAGAAGAGAATAACCCACAGTCAAGATATAAAGGTCAGAGAATGGTGACCCATAACTTTAATACTATCACTCAGGAGATAGAGATCCTTCGGTATTTCTTTGAGCTCAAGACCTAACAGCAAGCAGTGGTAGCTCAATCCTTTAATCCTAACTATAGAATTATGATACAGAGTTGAACTGAAAGTGAAACAGCTAGGTGAGGAAGATATATAAGGCAGGAGAAAGCAGAAACTCAGGAATTCTGTAGAAGTGACCAGTCAGGCTGTGGACCCTGGAAGATAGATAGCCTTTACCGGTTTTGCCTGAGAAGTTGGCTGGGTGAAAATTAACTATGGTTCTGTTTCCTCTCTCTGATATTCCAGCTTTCCCTAATATCTGGCTCTTGATTTTTATTATATACTAACTATAATTCATACATTAACTAGAATTTATCTGGTATTATAACATATTGTATTTTCAAGAGTTACGTGAGTTATAGAAAGCCATCTTGTCTCAAAGACTGTGAGAGGGATTTTTCAAATACAAAAACTTTGTAATGTATTGAAAAGAACTAATGCTTTTATAGGTGCTGTCAAAGCCCTAGGTATATTCTCCTGGTACCTGCAACTCCTAGACCTTTTTATCTTGTGGTTTTAATTTCCAGGAGCCCGTGACTTTTTATTTAGGGTTTTCTATAGTTCTGAGAACTTCTTAATTCAAGACAAGTGTGGTAGTTTGAATAAAAATGGCCTCATAGGTTCATAGGGACAGGTATTATTGGGAGGTATGGCATGTTGCTGGAGTAGATATGATACGGCATTGCTAGAGGAAGTAGGGGTGGTACTTGGGGTATCAAAAAATCAAGCAAAGCCTAGTATGTCTCAGCAGTCCCTTCCTGCTTCCTGCAGATTAAGATGTAGATCTCTCAGCTTCTTCTTCAGCACCATGTCTGTCTATGTGCCACCATGCTTCCTGCGATGACAATAATGAACTAAATCTCAGAAATGTAATCCATTCACAATTAAACATCCTTTGTTCAGAAGCCCTGCTGGTCAGAGGTTAGAGTCTACCACAGCTTGGAAGCTCTATCCAACTTTAACACAATCTGGAGGACATCCTCCTCCCCCAAAGGGCTTCCTGCACTCACTTAACCTTTTTGGAGAATGTCTTTAGACCTTAATGCCTGACCTATCTAAAGAATTACTCCCAACATGGTTCCCTTTTACATTCTTCCCCTGATGGTAATTAGGTACCATGCTATTGCTATTTTGATAGGGCTATGCTGCTACTAATCTAGCTATACGATAGAAGTGAGCCACTTAATGCAAATTAGATCATCCCCTAGGTACTGCCTCCAATTCTATATCTCCACCGTACACCAACATACAAGACTCCTAGCTTTGGTGGATATATAGCCATCTCCTGTAGCCAAACTGGTGCCTAGCCAAATGTCATCAGAGAGGGTTAATTGAGCAACTGATGGAATAGATACAGACCCACAGCCACAAGCATTCTGCAGTGTTTGGGGAATCCCGTAGAAGCTGTGAAGGAAGAATTGAAGAAGCCAGATGGACCAAGGATACCACAAGAATATTCACAGTCAATTAAACTGGGTTCATAGTGGCTCACAGAGACTGAACTGACAACCAAAGAGCCTGCCTAGAATTGACCTTGACCCTCGGCATATATATTACAGTTGTGTAGGTTGGTCCTCTTGTGAGATTCTTAACAGTGGGAACAAGGGCTCTCTGGTTCTTTTACTAGCTTTTAGGACCTAACCCCTTATACTGGGTCTCCTTGTCCAGCCTTAATACATGGGAAAGTGCTTAGTGTTACTACAACTTTATTTGACATATTTTATTGATACTCAAGGGAGACAGGCCTTTTAAAAACAGAAATAGAGGAAGAATGGATTGGGGTGTGGAAAGGAAGGCCTTAAAGTTTGATGGTCTGATCTACAGAAAAAGTTGAAAGATAGCCAAACTTGGCAGTGAGCGAAATCAATGTAAACAGAAGTCTGGTAAAGATAAAGATATTCCAGCCCCAGAAATCAGCAGACTTAGGCAGCTTCAGTCACATGGTTCTGGCTTTAGGGTCAAGGATACAATACAGAAATTATGGACTTCCCTTTCATGACTATTGAAAGTCACTGAGAAGCCATTGTGTGAAGCTGTAAACGTGAAGCCTAGATTAGCTTTAGGATCCTCAAATTTTGTCAGTGCCAGAGGCATGGGATACCTGCCTAGGAAGAATGCAAACACTAAATGAAACCAGTGCACTAGAAAGAAGTGTGTTAGAGGAAACAAAGCTGAAAAGATTTGGAGATCTCAAGAGCACTTTGACATCAGATATGGAGATACATAGTTCGGAATTTTTCCAGGTGGCTTCTTTTGGATTTGTTTTGATTCAGTATTGTCTTACTATGTCCCTTTCCCTTCCGTTTGGAATGGTAAAATGCATTCTGTGCCATTAAATGTTGAAGTATGTGATCTGATTTACATTTTTATTTCACCAGGATTACAGTTAAGGGATTGTCATGAATATAAAAGATTCTATGTGTACTGTTCACCATTTTTGAGACTGTGATAACCTACTGGGACTTTTTATCTTGGACTAAATGCATTTTACATAGTTTAGCTCTAAATATATGGGGACCAGGGAGTGGAATGTAGTAGCTTGAAGGAAGGAGTCCCATAGGCTCATAGGGTATGACACTATTTGGAACTCTTTCTTTGTTGGATTAAGTGTGTCTTATTGTTGGAGGAAGTGTGTCTGATGTGGGATTTGAGGTCTCCAAAGCTCAAGCAAGGTTTATTGTGTCTCTGTCTCTTCCTGCTGCCTGAGGATTAAGGTATAGAACTCTTGACTACCTACCTCTTCAGCACCATGTTTTCATGTATGTCATCATGCTTCCTATCATGAACATAACTGAATAAAACTCTGAACTCTGAGTAAAGATACCCAATTTGATGTTTTTTCTCTATAGGACTTGGGGTCATCATGGTGTCTCTTTGCAGCAATAAAACTCCAAGAAGCAAGAGCAGGTTATGGGTGTAGAGCTTTGGAACTTTGGAACATAAAGATTAAAGACTAATTGTCATGCTCCTGTTTTTGAGTCAGAAATTTACAAGGTACCCTCATAGAAGAGTTAAAATGTGATTGAACCCCTTCTTATCCATACCAGCACCATGAATAACCATGTTCCTGGGATGTCTCCCAAATAAAATACTTTAATACATAATCTTGTTTCAGTGTCTGCTTTGGAGAGATCAAACCTATATAAAACATTTCACTTACATTATTTTTCTTCTACCAGCAATTAGAGTAGGGACTAAAAATCCATTTTTTAAAATCTCTGTCTAATTCTTCACATGGAGGGGGAAAGAAAAAAATGACTTTTGTCAGTGGCTGTTCTGATGCTTATACAGTCTTGGAGAGGGGAATGTTAATTGGAAATTGCAGGAACAAAAAGAATTATATGGAGTCAGAAACCTAGAGTCATGAAGGCCCTGAATAATCATTAAGTTGCCACAATTTTATTTCTCCTGAGCTTTTTATATCAAGCAAAGAGGAGGAGCAAATACAAATAGGTGTACACATTTCTTCAATTTTTAAACATAAAACACCTGGTAACCATACCTTTGGCCAAAGCATTCTTTTATACAGTTTTGCCTGGTAAAAGAAGCTCAGATTCTCTGATCTTGAGTCAAATGGAAACAAGCCACAAGCTAAAATCTTTGTGAGCTTCCACAGACTTTACATTATAGCAACCCACTATACTGATAATTTCAAATCTCTCAACTAATCTAGATCTGATAGGAAAGAACTTGATGGGTACTTCCACTTTATAAATATGGAAATTGAGACTAGAGTTTTAAGCATCTTTATTGAGATAATATAGAATATATATGAAGTAAAACTTTATTCTTTATTTCAAAGTTTGTTCTAAATGTTATTTTAAAATTTTTTTGAGGGTGAAAAGAGAGAAGAAATAATGTCACTCTCTTTGTTGGTTTATACATTTTCAGAAGATTTGTAAATCGGACTTTAGAAGTTCACATTCTAACCACTGTTGGTGGCGCCATGGTGCCTATTGATCTAATCTTGCTCTCCCTATTTTCTGATGCACTCTTATTAGTCAATGTGACTATCTTAGTGTTATAAGATGCCTTTAGTTCTTTCTACCACATTGGCTCCATCCTTGTTTCCTCTGTTAAGACAACTTTTTATAACTCCACTATCACTGAAAATGAGACTTCTTCAGAGAAAAGTCCCGTACCATCCAAGCTAAGGTACCATCTATTTTCTGTTCCAAGTTCCTTCTTTGCCCCAGATGTTTTCTATTGTTTTTTCTTCCTCTCTTCCTTTCCTCCTTCCTTCCTTCCCTCCTTCCTTTCTTTCTCCCTCCTTTTCTCCCCCTCCCTTTTCTCTTTCCTTTCCTGTTAGTATGTTAAGTATGCTTATATATATTTTGCTTTTTGTATAACTCCAAAAGCATAAAGATCATAGATTGAAAGAGGCTTGTTTGGTTTATTTGTTAGTGTTAGTTTAGAACTTGCAAAAAGGAGTTTTTTAAAGTGAATGTATAAAAGCAACATTGAGCCAGTGCAAAAAAAAAAAAAAATCTAGGCTTGCATCTAATAAGAGCTCAAAATAGATTTTTTTATAAAACCAAGATTTATTTCTCAAACTCATTATAATAATCAGAATTAATATAACTGTAAAGCAAATGAATCTTGCTAATATTTTAGAATCTGTGTGAATGTATTAATACCAATCAGTTTAAGTGTGTATTTGCAGTATGTAATTCAGATGAGAAATGTTGGAAAGGGAAAAGGTAGACAGCTTCTTAACCTATTTCTTATGGCACATTTAACTTTATTCCAGTTAGCTAGATTCTGAGTTTAATTAAAGATTGTTTGGAGTATAGAGGAAAAGGAAAAATATAGCAGTCACTTAAATTTTAGACTCCACTTAAAAGATTAAAATAAAGATGTTATTATTAAAGAGGTTTTCAGTTTAATTCCTCAAAAATTAGCCTTTTTGTCATTCTTACTACCTTTATTTTGAAATTGATAGTTTTGCTAATTAATTTTTATAGAAGAAATGGAATGCACTATTTCAGAAACATAAAATACATAATATATATAATATACATACATATATATATATACATATATATATATACATATATATATATATATATATGTATATATATATGTATTAAGGGCCTTGGTCACCACTCCAGGATACTTCCTGTGCTGGGATTAAAGGTGTGAATCACCACTCTCTGATCCTCCTAGACTGACTGTGGGCAGATCCCTCTGATATCTCTGAATGTTTTATTACATCCCCCCCCACATGTATGTATATATATATATAAAGTTTTAATGGAGTTAGACTAGAATGAGGTGACAATATCCCACCAGATAACATATACTAACAATTAAATTCAGATACATCTTCAACAGTGTCAGTCAATGGAGTCCAATAGACTTCCAAAATTAAAGGCTACTGGGATTTCTTTTGCTTATCTTCTAGGACTTGGAGATAAGACCATTGCTGAAAACACTACATATTTGAATCATAGACACTGAGAATTAAAGATAAATCTTACCTGCAAGTTTCCAAAACTCTTTCCTGGACACAATAGAAAAGCTGAGCATATGAACTCACAGTAGTTTGTGATAAGAAGTAGAAAAGCCAGACAGAATTACAGCACTGAAAAAGATGAATGTAAAGTTGCATTCTAGTTGAGGAGCTGTTGTTAAATTGATAGTTGCAGGAAAGGGGGATGAGTTTTCTTTAAGGACATGATCATTAGCTAAGCAAAGAAGGCTTTACTGGATGACCCAATGTTCAAGAGCATATGAACAGAGCAAATTGTACCCAATAAATTAAAAATAAAAAAGAGTAAAATTTAGGAGGGGAAATGATTAAGAAATGTAGGAGGAGTTGGGAAAGTTGTGAATATAACTGAAATACATTTTATAAAATTGTAAAAGAATTAATGAAATATTTAAATTTTGTTGAATGATGACTCTTGAAACTCAGCCATTACTCTATATTTTCCAAGTTCATGAAATCTAGATTCATAAACATTCTCTTTTAATATTCTGAATGTATTTATTACTATTACATTATTTTCTTGTTTAATTCAGTCAACTTGTTTTTATTAGTCTGGCTGTTTTAGGGTGTTTTTTTTTTGTATTGTTGTGAAGAGACACTTTGAATACTTCAGCTATTTTTTATGACAGGGTTTCTCTGTTTAGTACTTGCTTTTCTCCAACTCACTTTGTAGACCAGGCTGGCCTCAAACTCAGAGATCTCCCTGCCTCTGCCTCCTGACTGGGTGGTTTGTGCCACCACTGTCAAACTGAACAACTCTTATAAAGGAAAACATTTTATTGTGGTGGTTTACTTACAGTTTAGAGATTTAGTTCATTATTGTCATAGGAGAAAACAAGGTAGCATGCCAGCTCGACCTAAGAGTCCTAACATCTTGTTCCAAAAGTAACAGGAAGTAAACTGTGACTCTGGAAGTAACTCCAGCTTAGAAGACATCAAAGCCCACCCCCACAGTGACACACTTCTTCCAACAAGGCCACACCTCCTAACTGAACCACTTCTTTGGTGGGCCATCTTCTTCCAAACCACCACATTCTACTCCCTGACTTCCAAAAGTGTGAAGCTATATTATAACGCAAAAACTCATTCAGTCTTATTTCAAAAGGCATGATCTATAACAGTCTCAAACTTGTATAGATTCTAAATATTAAAGTCTCTTCTAAGTTCATTCAATCTCTTAATTGCAATCCCCTATAACATTAAAATAAAAAGCATATTACATACTTCCAAAAAATAATCACACAGGATATACATTATCATTCCAAAACATAGGGAAAGAAGCACAGTAAAAATAGTGTTGGACCAAAGCAGACCAAAAAGTATCTGGTAAAACTCCAAACTATACATCTTTACGTCTGATGTCAAAGTGCTCTTTATATCTCCAACTTATTTTACTTTTGTTGACCAAAACACACTTTTGGGCTGGTTTGTTTTCCTTTCAGTTTTCAAAACTTTTTAGTTGCATCATTAAATTGTTTATCTGTATTTTTTTCACCTAAAAATATCATCAGTGTAACTTTTCTCTTTTTCTTCATTCCTTTTTACTTTCATTGAATATTCATATTATATATGAATTAGATATGTGTTTCCCCCTCTCCAGTCTCCTACCAAATCCTTTCCCACTCTGCATTCATCCACCTTCATGAATTAAGTTTTCTTTATTTTTAGAAAACAAACAGGCAAAAACAAACAAGCAATTCTTGTTTCATTATTACTTTCATTATAAAAGAAAGTTAAAAAAAAAAGTATAAGAAACATGCGCAGATATATAGACACCACAGAAAGAGACACCACCACCACCACCTCTACCATTAGGCACAAAATTGGAAGCTGTAATATGCAAGTAAAGACTGTAGGATAAGAAATGTTCAAACAAAGCAATATGAGATAAAATACCAGAGTTCCTTACATGTTGGCCTTCTACTAAAGTATGGGGCCTACTTTTAAGTATGTTTTACATAACCAATGAAACTCTATTGGGTAAAATTAACTTCTTTTTGTAAGTGATTGTCAATAAGAGACAATCTTGGTTTAGTATGAAAGATTCTGCCCACTTGATCTTCTCAACACTAGAATCTTGTGTGACTTAAACCTATGTAGACCTTGTGCATGATGTCATATCTCTGTGAATTCATTTATGTGGCAGTTTTTCTGTCTGGAATACACAGTTTCCTTGTTGTCATTCATCCCCCCTGGCTCTGATAATCTCTTTACTTCTTATTCAGCATAGTTCCCTGAGTTCTGAAAAGAGGAGCTTGATGGAAAGATCATATTTAAGACAGAGTGTTTCAACATCTCTTTTGCTCTCTACATTGTCTAGTTGTGGATTTTGATTTATGGGTATAACAGAATGTTGTTTAGAGCAAATTATTGTGTCCTATTAGCAGAACAAAAATATTTGATTTTTCCTTAGACTCATAGTCTACCTAGTCTCAGTCACTGGCCACCTGAACAGTGCCAGACATGGCTTTTATCTCCTCCTGTGGCCCTTATATTCAATTTTATACTAATTGGTTATTTCCCAATGTCTGTGCAACTATTGATGGATGTTATCATTTAATTATAATTTCTTTGTTTATATATGATCCAGATGACCTTTCTATTAGCAAAATTGGGATACTAAAATCACCTCCTATTATTGTTTGTGTTAATCTGTGATTTTGATTATAGCAGGTTGTATTTTTCATATGAACTTGGTGGTGTCTTCTTAGTTCAATTTTCCCTGAATTAGAATGAAGTTCCCTTTTCTATCGCTTCTGATTAGTTTTAGTTTGAAGTCTATTTTGTCAGGTAGATGAATAACTACATCTGCTGTCTTTCTGTGACATTTGCTTTATAAATCATTTCCCCTTAAGGTGGTGTCTATCTTAAGATGAAGTTTCTATAGACTAAAGAAAGATGAGTGTGTTTATCAATCAATTCAGCTATCATTTGTTTTGATTGGAGAGTGGAGGTCACTAACACTTATACCTATTACTAAAATATATGTGTTTATTGAACTCATTATTCATTTTGTTTGTGTTCCTTTTATATTTTTAACTAATCAAGAAAAGTAAAAAATAAAACTCATGGGAGATGAAAAAGGTGATCTAAAAGAGGAATAACAGTACACAGGTGATATGATGGTAGACATCTAAAAATGTGAGGGCTTTCAACTCAGGTTGAGGTAAGGAAGACAATGCAGTAGGGGAAAGACAGAGAAAGGAATGGGATAAATAACACTGAGAATATTTGAAATAGTCACAAAGAATGATATTACTTTATACTTACCTAAATTATGTATAATAAATATTCCTGTGTGTATATACACATTTACAAATATATACATACTTATGTCCTTACATATTATTAATAAAGTTATGCCATTTGAGATAGCAATGGCTTTTGGAAGAGCCATAGATTTTTTTTGGGGGGGGGGCAAAATTCCAATACTAGGTATGAGAAAAACTCTTCAGTTGTTGTTCAGGAGAGTTCTAGTAATTCTCTAGGAAATGTAGAGTGCTGTTTTATCTTTTGTTGCCTCCCCAGAGGTTACAGGTAAACCCCTATTGCTGAAGACACTGTGTTCTTTGAATGCAGAACTCAAAGGATTCAGGCTGCATCTGATCTGAAGGCATCCTCCCTGAGGGAGAAAAATCATATTAGAACTGCAAACACACCATTGGCTATGGAAGTCATGGTCATTGATTGGAGAACATACTGTCACCACCTTTTTAAAAAGTACAATTCTTAGTTGCATTTTAAATGAGTCCTTTTACCCAGAGGTAAATGTGAATCCAGCCATTTTTTTATTGATGTTTATTTTCAAAAGATATAGATCACTATAGAAAATTAAAATTGGTAAAACCTCAGAGAACAACTGACAATGATGTTCATGGCCCAGTAGATAAATCTATAATATGGCCTATAATATAACATTCAAGATTCAGGGAACACTGTGGATGAAGGGAAAGAGGTTAAAAAAAACTAGAGGAACAGGAAGTTTGCTGAAAATTGTGTCTCCTAGATAAAAGATTGAAGCTACATTATTAAGAGTGAGGTTTCCTAAACAAGACTAATCATAATAACAGCAGTTAACATGCCACCATGAATGGGTGAGATTTCATATTGCACCACCAGAAGTAAGAGCTATGCAGAATCAAAGGTTCTTGAGTCAGGAAGACATAGTCTTCTATAGGGATTAGTTCCTAAATATTTATCCAATGCCAAGACTGAGCATCCAAATTGTATACATACAGGCAACATCAAATTGACGTAGGTTGCATTTATATGCTGTTTATATTCACTCACTCACACAAACATGCACACATGCACAAACACACACACACATACACACACACACACACACACACACACACACACACATAAAAATTTGTGCTAAAAATTTGAGGAGAAAAAAATGCCAGAAATTAGAGATATTGGAGAAAATAGAAAGAAAATAGTATAAATATAATTAAATTAATATATTTAAATATAGATTAGAAAAAAATGAAAGTGAGATAATGCAAATTTCTTAGATGCACATATTTATTTTAAAAACACCTCTATATTTCCTGCTTGTAAATTTTATTTAATATATAGAAAATTTAAAAATAAGAAAAATTTAAAAGGGATTATGCATCTGATTTCCAAATCCCTTTCTTAATGACCAGTAACATTTTGATATTTTATTTCATTCACTTTTATATTATTATGAGTACCAGTATATGATATTCCTTTTTCAGTATATGATGCAATTTATTATAAAACACAACACTGGTTAATCACTATATTTTAAAAGAAATAAATCACTTCTGAGCTTCTATAGTTGCTCAGACATTCAGTTCCATGTCCTGCTCGCGACAATGTACACTTTACATTTTGACTTTTTGATATTATCATTTATATTCTACCATCAAAGCATATTAAAAATTGGGATTTTTATCTGAATTTCCTATTTGGTCAAACTTATAATTTTATTTTTTTAATGTTGCACATCACAACTTTCTCTTGAAATCCAGTCAGAAATTTTATTCATTGCTATCAGTGTTCAAATAATAGGTTTTCATAATCCATGAATCCATCATACCAAACTGTGCTTGCTTTAAAGACTGCATAATATATTTGGAGAGACTGGGCATTATTTCCATATGCATTGTAAGAAATAATAAGTATATCAAAACTTAATGCCCTTGGCATCTTGTAAGTTCTTTTTGATATGAATTAATAAATGTATGCTAACTTGTTAAAAATTAATAAAAAAAAGAACAAAAAACCTACTGTGTGGTAAATGTATAACAATCAGGATATCTTTTTATTTTAGAATTGAAATTTTTAACTCTGTAGTAATTAAAATCACATGGATACTGATGTGAAATGATTTTACAGAAAAATTACATTTTAGTTTTTAAGTCCATAAAATAACACCTATATTATAAAGGATTAGATGAGTATTAACGTAATTTTCATGACATACAATAATCTATTTTAATATTACTAAAATAAACCATATATATTTAACATACATGTGAAAACTGATTAATTCTTTTATGTTTATTTTATTTACAAGTCCATTACATTGTGAAAAATAATTTGAAGTCTGTAAAATAACTATGATGAAAAAAATTTGGCTGAAGGGAGACATGCATACACATACACACACAGAATTTCACACTAAAGCCATCTAACTCTGTTCTTTCATAGAAACAGAGCTAATAGTCATATGTTTAATAAACTCACACTTCAATAAATATACTAATTTTTGAAAGGACACTCTAATAATTAAAATGAGCACAGTATGATGATTTTTACTGTGGGAATTGATTGAGTTGGTAAATGCCTTGGTAAGCAGAATAGGGTAAATGGTAAAATCTAAGGTGACCACTGTTGAAGAACCTCAATTATGAAGAGAAACTTGATTGTCTTTTATACCCTAATGAGATAATTTATTTTACTCTTTAAGGAATAGAGATACAGAAATAATGAAAGAGGAAGAAAAGAGTATATGTGAAGCATAAGGCTATGTGAACTGATATTTTTATCAGGGCAGCAGGATATTTCCTTTGGTATGTGGTTAAACATAATTTTTTAAATAATGATAATTAATGCTCAGCTTTAATGACTTGGAAATTGTTATATAAACTGCTCTGCCTTTTTTCCAAATGCTAATTGTATTACATTCTTGTGGGGATTCAATAAAAGCTTCAGAAGTTTCGGAGATATTAGAGAGAATAAAGACCACAGTCAGATCTTACCCAGCTGTCTTCCAGTTTCCTCAGCCTCACTTCCCTTGGCTTGGCCTACCCTCCTAGTCTTTCTATCCTCCTTAAATACCCTTTGGTAAATTAAGAAGTGGCCCCACCACTGTCTGCTTGGGAACCTGGAATTCACACTCCCAGGATGCTCCCTGTGCTGGGATTAAAGGTGTGAATCACCACTCTGATTCACTGACTGTGGTTAGAGCTCTGGAACTTCTGGAGCTTTTATTAACTCCCCACATAGACTGTGGGTTGATTCCCTCTGATATCTCCAAAACTTCTGAAGCTTTTATTGAATACTCAAACCTTCTTGAATGCTTTATGACAGTTTCTAAATAAAAATCAAAGAGATGAACCAAATTCATGAAATATGTGTTTGAGTAGGTGAGAAAAAAAAAAAGAAATTAAGATGACCACAAATGTATTTCTTTTAGGGAATCTACTAAGAGTTTTTTTTTTTTTTTTTAAATATAATTCTCAGCAAAAATGGTTTATCTTTATTTAGTTCCACATAGAATCCAAGAAGTAATCTACTTATAAGCCATTCAACATATATAAACACCTGCAAATTTCTGTTTTAATCTTTGAAAATTAATTAGGGTCATATGTAGTACAAAGTTTCTGGCCCGGACTTTCTGGCCTAACCTCAAGGCCTAGACCCGCAGACCTGCAGTCCCACAGTCCCACAGAGACACAGAGACACACAGATGCCTTCATTAGTTTTTGGCTGATCAGCCTCAGGCCCAGGCATATCACTTGCTAGCTCTCTACCCTTCACCTAACCCATGTCTCTTGTTCTGTTCAGCCATGTGGTTCGGTACCTTTTCTTAGGGCAGCATAGTTGTCCTCTGCTTCTTCCGGGCTTCTCTCTGGAATTCTGTCTGGTGGTCTGTTCTCATAGTCTGGTAGCCTCACCTACACTTCCTGCCTGCCTTTGGCCAATCAGCTCTTTTTATTAGACCAGTGGGTGGGACTGTTATTTACCATGAGACAACACAATACCTAATTAGACTTACCTAATTGTTGTGCCCAACCTCGCCAGCAAGGAAAGATGCAACACCAAGCTCTTCTTTCAGCAGCTTTATTCAGGACCTTTTACAAGCTTCTTCTTCCTCTTTTGGGGAACCGGCTCCCAGATAAATACCTTCTGGACTACCAATCATGGGGCACCACGTGGGCCATGCCAGTAGGTCCGGGTACTCGGAAGCAAACCAAGAGCTTAGCCTTAGCCAAATAAGGAGTTGTTTAGCTCAGAGAGCGCTCACCATTGGGAAGGTGGAAGGTGTAAGCCAGTGCCATCTTTAAGGTGCGGCCACGTAGCTCTCTACAGTTCCCCCTTTTTGTTTTTATAAAAGATTAGCAGGTGAGTGCAGAGGTCTACTCTCTGTTGTGCAATAGACTTTGTCTTGGTGATCCTGTTGGTGTGTCCACCTAGGGGTCACCAGACCCGGCCAATACCCCTTTTTTCACAGAGGTGGGAATCTTTAGGCATCAAACCCCACATGCAAGCAGACATACTCTCCTTGAGCTCTCAAACAATCAAGATGCTCAACTGCAGTGCACAAGCCTCACAACCTGCAAAAATATTACTCTTTTAAGGCAGCTAACTAAACATAGGGGGACTGTCCAGTCTCTACTGCTGCAAAGGCTTGGGCAATCATGGCCACTTCCCGGCGCTGTCTGGTCCTAATGTGGCAAAAGCATCACAGGCAGACCCCGGAGACCAGCGCCATCAGGCCAGCCGTAGCTCCTAGTCCCGCCCACTCCTTCAGATGATCCATGGCAACAGCGAACCAGATAGCCAATCCCTCAGCCAATCTGGCATCTATCCCGGTCAAGTTGACAGTCACGATGGCCACCTGGAGATCTTCCATCAATTTTTTGAACTGTCCTGTCCAATTACCGTGGAAATAGGCTGGCATCATGGTGAACTGGCATCAGTCTTGGGAACACCGACAGTATCCCCCATCTCAATTCTGCTGCTCCCAGCGATAACTGCAGGCTTATCAGGATGAGCACCAGAATTCTCCTCACAGGGCTTATCATCTTTCCCTTCCTCCAGTTGGACCTTCCTGGTCAGCCATTCTGGAACCCACACTGGATCTCACTGATCCTGAGGAAAAACACAGACAGACCCTTGTGCCCAAGTCAGCATGGGATCAGGCCCTCGCCAGAGGCCCATCAGTATGTCCTTCCAATTAACTAGGCCTCTACATGTGCCATGGGGGTCTTGATGTTGGTCTGCAGCAGAGCGCCCAGAGGCATCCAGATTTTAAAAATTAATGGTAAAGAGAGCCAGAGAAAGTCTCTCCTTTGGGGTGCGGCCGTGGCCTATTCCCCCTTTTTGTTTTTGCAAACATTCTTTTAATGTGCGGTGGGCTTGCTCAACGATGCCCTGTCCTTGGGGGTTATATGGCAGGCCGTGAAAGAGTTGTCCTTCTATTTGGCGGCAAAAGGAGGAAAATTGCTGGCCCGCATAAGCAGGCCCATTATCAGTCTTAAGTTGTAGCGGTTTGCCCCAAGCTGCCCAGGCCTCTAGGCAGTGGGCAATAACATTGCGGGAGTTTTCTCCAGTCATGGCTGTAGCATGCATGACTCCTGAACAGGTGTCAACCGACACATGCACATATTTAAGATTGCCAAACTCTGAAATGTGGGTAACATCCATTTGCCATACCTTTAATGGAAGTAAGCCTCGAGGATTCACCCCAATGCTTGGGGGGGGGGGGAGGCAAAATGGACAACACATTGTGTACAATTAAGAACAATCTGCCTGGCATCCGCATAGAAGAGAGAAAATTTTTGCTGCAATGCTTTGGAATTCACAAGGAAAGAGTCATGAAATTCTCTGGCCCAATCTAGTGAAGAGCCTAGAAATACCCAGTCCTTTCGGGTATAAACATCTACCTTGGCATTGCCTTCACTCAGGGGCCCAGCCAATCCTGTATGAGCTCTAATGTGTTGAGGGAAAAAAACATGAAGTTCTAGCTTGAATCAAGGACTGCAGTCATTGAAAAAATGCACAGACCGGACTATATCACTTAATGGGGCCAGCAGCTTCTAACACCTTAAGGGCATTTACAACATAGGCAGAATCTGAAATTATATTAAAGGGAAATGGGCAACTCTTGAAAACCTCTACAACTATCTGGAGTTCCACCATCTGTGGTGCCCCAGGGGAAAACTGATATTGAACAGGTGGCTGTGTCTCAATCATGTAAACTCTGCACCCGGTTTTGGATCCATCTGTGAACATATTGACAGCTCCCGGGATAGGCTGAGAGGCTGTCACTTTAGGAAAAACTACTGGATGCTCCTTAAAAAAGGTCATAAGTGGATGGTGGGGGTAATGATTATCAATCTCTCCATCAAAACTACATCTAAGTACTGCCCAATCATCAGTGGTAGCACATAATGTGGAAACCTGAGCAGCAGTGTAAGGTACAATTATGGAGGTAGGAGTGATCCCAAAAAACTGGACGGTTTGCTGTATTCCATACAAAGCTAAAGCGGCCACAGCAGCAGGATAATACTCAACAGATTTAGCTGGTGAAACCTTTGGATGTATCCACAACACCAGCCCCTCCTGCCACAACAATCCTGTAGGCTGGCAAAGGGTTGGGAGCATGCACAAGATAACTTTCTCTACATCTTGTATCCTATACAGGAAGGCATTGTGCAGCCGCTTCTCTACTAAATTTAGGGCTGCTCTTGCTTGTGCATCTAGCTGTCTGGGGGAATCTAGTGCTGAATCACCCTGTAAAACATCATAAAGGGGTTTTAATTCATAATTAGCCAATTTCAAAAATCCTTGAACCCAATTAATATCACCCAATAACTTTTGAAAATCATTTAAAGTACATAGCTTATCTTTTCTTAATTCTACTTTTTGTGGGCTCACCTTATCAGGAGTAATCCTAGCTCCCAAATACTCTACAACTCTATCTATTTGAACTTTTTCAGGGGTGATAATCAATCCCCCTTTTTTGAGTGCTGCCATCAAGGCAAAATAGGCAGATTCTATGTCTTTTTTGGATTTTGCTGCCAATAAGATATCATCCATATAATGAATGCATCTGACTTTAGGATATTGCTGCTTAGAGCATGTCCCACAAAGAGCTGACACATAGTGGGACTGTTAGCCATGCCTTGTGGCAAAACCACCCATTCATATCTCTGAACAGGCTCCTCATTATTGCAAGAGGGTACTGTAAAGGCAAATCTTTCTGTATCTTGAGCACATAGGGGGATAGAGAAAACACAATCTTTAATTTCAATAACAATTATATGCCACAAGGCAGGAAGGGTGGATAAAAGAGGCAGGCTACACTGCAGTGGGCCCATGAGCTGCATCTGTGCATTTATGGCACACAAATCATGAAGCAATCGCCATTTGCCAGACTTTTTCTTTATCACAAAATGAGGGTATTCCAGGGAGAAACTGAAGGTTTAATGTTCCCTAGCTGTAGTTGCTCTTGAACCAGCATTTTGGCTGCAGCTAAATTTTCAGAGGAGAGAGGCCACTGAGGAACCCATACGGGCTCCTCTGTCTTCCAGGATATGGGAATGCTCTCCCCAGTGGCCCCTAGGAAAGACCCAGCCCCATTCGAGGGGCTCTGGGTTGAGCCTATATTGTGTCTTTTCTTCCTTATAAGTGCTTCCCCAGGCCATAGCCTGGGTGATAGCCCATGTCATGCATCATTTTTGTAGATACTGGGGAATACTCATTGATTAACTTAAATCCCATATCCTTTAGTAGGTCTCGACCCCACAATGATATAGGAAGTTCCAAAACATAGGGCTGCATGATGCCTGAATGGCCTTCCTTGTCTTTCCATGACAGTTGCCTCACACTCATGTCTGGAGCTCTAGCATAACCCAACCCTTGTAGAGTCTGGGATGATTCTTGCACCAGCCAATCTTTCTTAGCTATAATACTTTATCAGCCCCAGTGTCTAACAATCCTAGGATCTTCTTGCTGTCAACAGTAAGTTCCATGACTGGCCTGTGATCTAATTCCAAAGATAAAAATATTAAATCAGTGCCTGTTGACCCAAAGCCTTTATCCCCTCTGTGACTATCTGTTGCTGCAAATTGATCATGGAGACTGGGCATGATAACTAATTGGGCAATCTGGTCTCCTGGGGAAATGGCGGTGATCCCTTTTGGGGATTCTACTATGATTTTAATAACTCTGGTATAATCAGGATCAATGATTCCAGGATGAACACGAAGACCTCGAAGGGTCATTGACGAGTGACCTATCAGCAAGCCCACCGTGCCTGGGCTGAGAGGTCCCTGAAAGTCTGTGTCCACCAGCTGAACTCCCATTTGCAGTGTCAGTACGAGTCTGGAGGTGGCACGGAGGTCCAACCCTGTGGAGCCCGCAGTGGCTCTCCACGGTTGTTGGGGTTGTGGAGGGTTGGCCACTGTTCCTGGTACTGTCCCCATTCTGGTTCTCTATTGCCGCATATATTTGAGGGCCTTGACATCTGGGGCCCCATGCCCCATTTTTTGGACGGGGACCGGAGGATCCCTAACTAATGGGCTGGCCATTGATGTCTTTCACAGATCGACATTCATTGGCCCAGTGCTTCCCCTTTTACATTTAGGACATGGCCCTGGTTGCCTAACCATTTGTTCCCCTTGAGTCCCTTCACCACGTCCTAAGTTCCCCTTTTCAGGGCAGTCTCTCTTCATATGTCCTCTCTTGCCACATCTAAAGCAAGCTCCTGAGGGCCTTGCAAAATCTTAGTGAGGTTGCCACTCACTTCTTCCTTATTAGGTAGAGCTTTCCATACTTTTATGCCAATCTTATTGATTTGCTCATAAAGTTGTACCGGATACCAGTCCGCTGGTTAGCAAAACGCCCTTGGCCGAGCAGCATATCTCTGTCCCAAGCATTCTGACCTGCAGCACAATTAGCTGCGGCTTCTTCATTGGCAAATTCGATTAAGAATGCTTTCCAATCTAGGTATTGGCCAGGGCTTAGGCAAGCTCGGGCAAGCCTGCCCCAATTGGCAGGGGTCATACAGTGTCTGTTCAAAGCTTCTACCTGGGCTATAGTAAAGGAAGCTGTAATGCTATGAGTTCTAACTGATTCGGCCAAGGACTTGATGACTTTAAAGTCCAGGAGATTGTGATACCGATTCCCCTGTGCATCCTAGAGCACAGGAAAAGCTATGTGGAGCTCCACTCTCACTGTTCTCCACTCTTCTGGGTTGAATGAATGTCCCCTTCCACCATATGAGTACGAAGGGGTAGAGGAGGGAGCTGTCCTACACTTGGCGGGGCAGCATGGAGCCTCCTCAGCCATGTCTCCTCTTCCTTTTGCCTTTTCTTTTCCTTGACTTTCAACTGCTTAACAGCTTCAGCGAGAACTAACTCATCATCATCCAAGTCTGAAAACTCGGAGACTTCTAAATCAGTAAGGTCAGGTTACAGGCCCTTGTCTCTCTTGTTCCCTCTGGATCCTGATTCACTGGCTGTCTTTTTTGATCTCTCCTCTTGTAACTGTTCTAGGGATGCCTACCCTCCCTCTATGGCTTCAGAGCAATGCTGGTCTTCTAGGCAACTGCGAACTTGCCGCCAGATCGGTCTGACGCCAGCCTTAAAAGTCCCTTGCTCATAGGCAAAATCTAAATCTCTTCCCAGCTTGTCCCACGAGGAGATCGTCAAGCTACCGGACACCCCAAACCATGGAGCGACCAGATAGCATTCCTTCAAAAAAATCTCTCTAAGGTCTTTCCCTCAATTTTCAGGTTACTTGAATGGAGCAGATCTTGCAGAGCCAGAAAAACTGGGTGTGAATGAGAAGCGCTCATGTTAAAATCTCCCTTTACTTTCACTTTACGCCACACTTGGCAGCAGTTCAAAAACCCACTCTCTCTTTGACTACAGAGCAGAGCAAACTCTTATCTCCCACTTTTGTCACGGATCCCCAACTTTACCTGGGGACTTACCAGGGCACCCCCTGACTGCAGAAAGTTGTGAGTCTCCATTGACTGTACGGTGAAATACATCTCCGGTTTCTCTGTACGGGCCACCACTTGTCACGCCCAAACTCGCCAGCAAGAAAAGACGCAACCCCGAGCTCTTCTTTCAGCAGCTTTATTCAGGACCTTTTACAAGCTTCTTCTTCCTCTTTTGGGGAACCGGCTCCCAGCTAAATACCTTCTGGACTACCAATCACGGGGCACCACGTGGGCCATGCCAGTAGGTCCGGGTACTCGGAAGCAAACCAAGAGCTTAGCCTTAGCCAAATAAGGAGTTGTTTAGCTCAGAGAGTGCTCACCATCGGGAAGGTGGAAGTTGGAAGCCAGTGCCACCTTTAAGGTGCGGCCACGCAGCTCTCTACACCTAATTTCCTTACATAATATAATGTCATAAAATTTTTCTACATCACTGTTCTTTGAGAACAAACATTTACAATTATCAACAGCATCAAAAGATAAGAAGGCAAAGCAGGTAGTTGCAGCTTACTAGTCTTTTTAGCCCCTGGATTGGCTGTATGGGTGTCTCTCTCCTTTAATATTCCAGAATATTTTAATTAAATAGACAATATATCACTACATATCCCCTTTTGTGTCAAAAATAAAAATGTTATAACTAATATAAGAAAAACTATATACAATCGATACAGTAACTATATACAAACAATAATTTCACCAATAATGTCATTAACAACTGACAAATTCAAATAAAATATTACATTATTTATCCTACTTTGATGAAACCAAGTGATTGTGCCTAATTCACTTTCTATATAACTTGCATTACCAACTGAAAACTATCTTTTGATGTCTCTCAAACTTCTATACTTTACACCTCTTAATGAGTTTCTTTTCTAAATCTGAAACTAGGAAAACTATAAATATAACAATCTTATCTTTAACTTCCTTAAAGATACAAGAAGGAAATAATATTATCTATGTGAACAGGAAGTGAAATCAAGTGACTTCCAAAATATTGCTGGCTCTGTTAGGCTTTGAACTCACACAGATCCAAACAGATCTCTACCATCTGAGTGATGAAATTAAAGTTGTAGGTCACCACTCTCTGATCCTGATGGCTTTCTGATCCTGATGGCTTGGCCCTGTAAGTGGTTCTGTCCCCTTATATTCTAGATTATTTTATAAATATGCAGTATAACACCATATAAAGCTACCTCAATGATTAAATTTTACCTTTACAATTTTCAGTGATCTACTGGAAATAGAAGCAAGTTCCAAGCTGCTGGGTGTGAAATTGATCTTGGTGCAGGGAACAGTTTTCTCTAAAGACATGGAAGGCCTTTAGTCTTCTTTAGCTTTCAGGGTAAATAAGGAAGATTTGAAAATTTATTTTTGCCATGTAATATCTGATGAGTCTTTAAAATTTTTATGACTTCATTCTATTAACTTAGTGTACACATTTACCAGTGTTACTAAAACTTCCTGTGAAACACAATAAAAATTAAACCACAGCTAAAAGAACTTTATGTATGAGGAGACTAACCATCATCTATTATTGTTTCTGATGTAATTTTTTCTATTGTGACATATATTTTATTTTTTATAATATTTGTGAATTTTTTATATTATTGTTATTACCACTATAGGACATACATTCTGTGATGTGACTGTGGAAGACAGAGAATACCTTTGTGGATTATGTTTTCTTCTACTTTTAACGGATTTAGAAAATAGAATTTAGGTTGTTATCACCCTACCCATTAAACAATTTTGCTTTCCCTATTTGGAGCATTTCTAGACTTTATTTTTTTTAACTTTAGGGAAAATAAAAACTGTCCTCCTGAGTTATCCTTTAGTACACTAGTTCTTTATGCCATTATTGGTGTTCACAGATGGTACCTATACACCTGTCACCCTGATACACTTAGTTTCTGTAAATACTGTGAAAGAGATTCTCAGGAAGTCTGCAGTACTATTAAGTACATGATTTTTTAGTGTAATGTAGAAATTCTGAAAGAGTTATTTCCAGCAAGCAACCTGAAAGACACTGATTGGGCTAATGACTTTAGGAATGATGTGACATTCTACATCAAAGACATAGTCTAATGTAGCTCTATTAATCACACAATTTATTGACTGGTATTGTTCCAATATGGCTGCAAAAAAAAATCAGTTGAGATGGATGGTACTTTTTACTACACCCATAACATATGTCAATGATCACTGAAGGTAATCTTTGAGCCATAAAGTATTTTACTTTGAAAGTCTTATCTAAGAAACACTATGTCTTTTGCAGAGCAATGCATTTCTAAAATGGCATTTACTTTGATTATTGTTTGTCCCAATGCTTCTAAAAATCCATCTCTGTATGTTTACCGTCAAATGCAGTCTTCTATGTGTTCTTTCCTCAGTCTTTCACGTACTCTGCCAATATTGTGACAGAGAAAACCGATTCTGCAATTTTATCTTGATGTTCAAAAACAATCTGTGAGGGAGACAAAGGATAAAATACTGCAGGAGTCAGCAATTTGAAAATGGGGCTCAAAACATTACCCTTAGTGTTAAGATTAATTACAAATATGTGACAGCAAAGTCTCATCAGTCTCAATAGAGTAAGGTTGTATGATGTGTCTTAATGAGCTCTTTGTTAAGTTTAAAGTGGCTTGGTTCCTGTGTAACTTAGAGAACAAATCTCATAGACTGGGTTGGAATATAGGATGGTATTGTTTAAAATGATAAACCTGGGAAATGCCAAGCAAAAACCACACATACTAAACAATTCTCTTTTTTTTTTTTTAATTTAAAAGTTGTTTAACTTACCCATAACTGTATTCCCTTCCTTCCCTCTTCTCAGTCTTCCTCCAGATATTCCCAAACCATCCCACATCCATTCCTCAGAGATGGTAAGGATTCCCAGGGTGAGACAAATGCAGTCTGGCATATTCAGATGAGGTAGAACCAAGCCCCTTCCCCCAGTATCAAGGCTGAAAAAGGAGTTCCTCTGTAGGAAATGGGCTCCAAGAAGCCAGTTCAGGCACTGTGAATAAATTCTGGTTCCACTGCCAGAGGCCTCATAGACTACCCACACCATTTAACTGTCATCAACATTCAGAGAGCCTAGTTCAGTTTAATGCAGGTTCCTCAGCATCAATTCAGTATCAACGATCTCCAAATAGCTCTGATCAGCTGTTGCTCTGTGTTTCCTCATCGTGATCTTAATGCCTTTGCTCATATAATCTTTGGACTGAGACCTTGACCCAGTGCTAGGCTGTGGATTTCTTTATTTACTTCCATAAGTCGCTGGATGAAGGTTTTATAATGACAATTAGGGTGGTCATCAATTTTATTATAGAGAAAGGTCAGTTTAGGCAACCTTTCCACTATTGCTTGGAGTCTTAGCTAGGACACCTTGTGGATTCTTGGTTATTTCCCTAGCACCAAGTTTCTCTAACCCACAATGGCTCCCTCTATTAAGGTATCTCATTGTTCTTGTTCTCTGTCCCTTCCCCCACTTAACCATCTCATTTCCTTGTGTTTTTTTCCCATCTCTCCTTACCTTCTTCCTCCTATTGTTCCAATTTACTCAGGAGATATTCTCTGTTTCCCCTTTCCAGGTATGGAGAGTTCCATGAATGTCTTTATAAGTTCCTTCTTATTACCTAGCTGCTCAGGGTATATGGATTGTATCCTGATTATATTTTCCTTTACATCTAAAATCTACTTATGAACGAGTACATACCATTGCTGTCCTAAAAGAGACTTTAATCATCTTGAAAACATGTAACATGCTTATAGAATTGTATTGCTACTAAATATACAGAAGTGACCTCTAACATGTGATCTATAACAACATGTGATATGTGCAATGCCCTACTTTGATGACCCTACCTATTCAGGAATATGAGAGATCTTTCCATATTCCTATATTCTCTTAAGTTTCTTTCTTCAGTGACTTACAGTTTTTGTAAATCAGGTCTCCTACTTCTTTGGTTAGAGTTACACCAAGATATTTAATGCTATTTATAGCTATTATAGAGGGCATTGTTTCCCTTATTTCTTTATCAGCCCTTTTATCCTCAGTGTATGGGAAGGCTATTGATTTTTTTTAAGTTAATCTTTTATCCCACTACATTGCTGAAAGTGATTATCAACTGTAGGAGTTCCCCAGTAGAATTTTGGAGGTTAGTTATATATATGATCATATCATTTGCAAATAATGATAGTTTGACTTCTTCCTTTCTAATTTGTATCCCATTATTCTCCTTTTGTTCTCTTATTGCTTTAGCTAAAATTTTGAGAACTATATTGAACAGATATGGAGAGGACAGCCTTGTCTCCTCATTCCTAATTTTAGTGGAACTGCTTTGAGTGTTTCTCCATTAAGTTTGATCTTGGCTGTTGGCTTGCTATATATTGCCTTTATTATATATTCATGCATTCATGTATTTTCTCTTTATTCCTGATCTCTTCAGGACTTTTATCATGAAGGTGTAGTGGATTTTGTCAAAGGCTTTTTTCGCATCTAAGGAGATGATCATGTGGTTTTTATTTCTTTCAATTTGTTTATATGATGGATGACATTCACTGTTTTTCATATGTTGAACCATCTCTGGGATGAAGCTTACCTGATCATGATGGAAGAGTTTTTTTTTTTTTTTTTTTTTTTTTTTTTTTTTAAGATGTTGTTGATTTAAGTTTGCAAGAATTTTATTTGGTATTTTTGCATCACTGTTCATGAGGGAGATTGGTCTGTAATTCTCTTTTTTCGTTTTTGAGTGGCTTGGGATCAGTGATTGTGGCCTTATAAAACCAGCTCATCAATGTTTCTTTAGTGTCTACTGTATGAAACAGTTTGAAGAATATTTATATTTGTTCTTCTTTGAATGTCTGGTAGAATTCTGCACTGAAACTGTCTGGTCATTGGCTTTTTTTTACTTGAGAGACTTTTACTAATAGCTTTATTTTCTTTTGGGGTTATAGGTTTGTTTTGGTCTTTAATCTTGATTTAATTTGGAAAGTCATACCTGTCCAGAAATCTGTCCATTTCTTTTAGGTTTTCCATTTAGTGGAGTATAGATTTTCAAAGTATGACCTGATAATTGTCTGGATTTTCTGATGTCTGTTGTTATTTCCCCCTCTTCATTTCTGATTCTGTTAGTTTGGATACTCTCTTTCTCTCTTCTTTTTCTGTTATTTTGCATAAGAGTTTATCTTGTTGACTTTCTCAAAGAACCAACTCTTTGATTCATTGATTCTTTGTATTGGTCTCCGTGTTTCTCTTTTATTGATTCTAGCCCTAAGTTTTACTACTTCCCTGTCATATGAGTTTGCTTCTAATTGTTCAAAAGCCTTCAGGTATGCTGTTATGTCT
The DNA here is from genome assembly GCA_033318265.1 of Phyllotis vaccarum. NCBI lineage: Eukaryota > Metazoa > Chordata > Mammalia > Rodentia > Cricetidae > Phyllotis > Phyllotis vaccarum. The sequence goes on from JARWLC010000002.1 coordinate 99,954,806, forward strand.
CTTGTGTGAGATTTTTCTACATTTTTCATATAGGTATCTAGTGCTATGAGTTTTCCCTCTTAACACTACTTTGATTGTGTTCCATAAGTTTGGGTATGTTGTAGATTCATTTTCATTAAATTCTAGGAATTTTTTGATTTCTTTTTAACTTCTTCTTTGATCCAGAGGTGGCTCAATTGAGAGATTTTCAGTTTTCATGAATTTATAGGCTTTCTGTGATTTTTCTTGTTGTTAAACTATAACTTTTTGCCATGGTGGTCTGATAAGATACAAGGAGTTATTCCCATTATTTTTTATTTATTGATATTTGCTTTATGCCAAAGTATGTGGTCAACTTTAGATAAATTTTTATGGGGTGCTGAGAAATATGGAATTTTTTTGTGTGTTTGGGTAGAACATTCTCTCTATATGTATCTATTAAATCCATTTGGGTCATAGCATCTATTAGACCCCTTATTTCTCTATTGAGTTTTAGTCTGGTTGAACTATTGAAGAGTGAAAGTAAGGCGTTAATGTCTCCCAATATTAGCATGTGGTGTTTGATGTGAGATTTAAGCTTTAGTAGTGTTTCTTTTACATATGTAAGTACCTTTGTGTTGGGAGCATAAATATTCAGGATTGAGAATTCATCCTAGTGAATTTTTCCTGAGATGAATACTTAATGTCCATCCTGGTGTCTTTTGATTGATTTTAGTTTAAAGTCTTTTTTGTTAGATATTAGAATACCTTACCAGCTTGCTTTTTAGGATCATTTGATAGGAAAATTTTTTCCCAACCCTTTATTCTGAACCTGTGTCTGTCTTTGAAGTTGAGGTGTGTTTCTTATGTGCAGCAGTAGATGGCTTCTGTTTTTGTATTCATCATGCTAGGATATAATGGGATTATGTTACATTGTAAATAATTGTCCTGTCTACTGGTTTAATAAAAATGCTGATTGGCCAAAGGCAGACAGGAATTGTGGGAAGGGATACCAGACTAAGAAAACTCTGGGGACAGGAGAACAGAGCAGAGATGCCACAGGCACACAAGAGAAGCAGATGCAGAGGATACCTATGCTGCGCTGAGAAAAGGTACCAACCCACATGGCTGAACAGGATCAGAATTATGGGTTAATTTAAGAGTAAGAACTAGCAAGTTATATGCCTGGGCCCAAGGTCAATAAGCATACAATTAATATTAAGTGTTACTGTTTTTCAGCTGGACTATAGGACAGTGGGCCTGTGAGTCCAGACCACGAGGCTAGGCCAGAAAGTACTTGCTGGAAACTTTATACAAGACTAGGATATGTATTTTTATAGGTATATTGAGTTTGTTGATATTAATGACTAATAATTGTTACTTCCTGTTATTTTGGTGGCATCTTGTATATATTTCTCTTCTTTGGGTTTTTCTTCTGAGGGATTATCAATTGTATGTGATTTAATGGTTATATCTGATTTCCTTAGGTTGCAATATTTTCCTCTAGTGCTTTCTTTAGGGCCAGGTTTGTGGATAGGTATTTTTTAAATCTGGTTTGGTCATGAAATATAAATCATTTATGGTGATTGATAGTTTTGCTGGCTATAGTAGTCTGGGTTGGTAGCCATGCTCTTTTCATATCTGTATAACTTCTGACCAGGACCTTTTTGCTTTCATTGTTTTCACTAAATAGTCAGGTGTTATTCTGATGGGTCTGCCTTTATACATAATTTGGCCTCTTTCCTTTGCAGCTTGTAGTAATTTTTTTTGTAGGTTTAATTGCTTGATTATTATGTGGTGAACAGAATTTTTGGGAGATATAGTCTATTTTGTATTCTGTAAGCTTCTTGTATCTTTATATGCGTTTTCTTCTTTAGGTTGTGAAAGTTTTCTTCTATGATTTCATTGAATATATCTTCTGTGTCTTTCTGCTTGCATTCTTCTTCAATTTTAATTATTCTCAGGTTTGGTTGTTTCATGGTGTTCCAGATTTCCTAGATGTTTTTGTTATGATTTTTTTTTTTTTGGTTTTAGTGTTTTCTTTAACTGATATATATATATATATATATAATATTATATTATATTATATTATATTATATTATATTATATTATATTATATTATATTATATTATATTATATTATATTATATTATATTATATTATATCATATCATATCATATCATATCATATCATATCATATCATATCATATCATATCATATCATATCATATCATATCATATCATATCATATCATATCATATCATATCATATCATATCATATCATATCATATCATATCATACCATACCATACCATACCATATCATATCATATCATATCATATCATATCATATCATATCATATCATATTATATTATATATTTTCATTATTGAATCTCCCACTCCAGAGATTTTCTCTTTCATCTCTTGCATTCTGTTGGTTATTCTTGCATCTGTAGGTCTGGTTCTCTTATTCAGATTATTTTCTATTTCCAACTTTGTCTCAGTTTGTACCTTCTTTACTCCTTCTATTTCAAATTTTAATTGGAAAGTTTCTTTCACCTGTCTATTTTCTTTTTCTTGATTTTCCTTATTTTCTTTAAGGGATTTTTCATCTCTCCCAATTTTTGTTTCTATTTTCTTCTATTTCTTTAAGGGAGTTTTTTATATCCTCTTTTAAAGCTTCTATTATCTTCATAAAGTTGTTAAGGTTGTTTCCTTCTGTTTTCTCTTCATTGTCATGATCAGTTCTTGTTGCAGAACTACTACCTTCGCCTGGTGGTGTCTTATTGTTGTATGTGTTCTTGCACTGGCATCTGCCCATTGCTTCCTTGGTTCATTCTTAGTCAAATCTTTGTTGGTTATTAGTCATTTGTGAGCCTGAGGGCTGAGTTTCTCCATTAATTGCAAGGAAGGCTGTTTTTAGTCAGCTCTTAGTTGGCTGTAGGCCAAAGCAGCTGTAGGTCTCCAGTTGTTTCATGGGTCATTTCTAGTTGGTTCTCATCTGGCTTTTGTTCAGCTCTTAGTCAGCTTTAGACCAGAAGGCTTCTTGGTCTTTTAGTCAGCTGTCTACCAGGAAGGAAGCTTTGGGGTCTCTAGTTGTCAAAGTGTGATAAAGAAGATTGTGGTTTGGGTGGTGGTTTGCCTGTGGGATGTCCCTCCAGCTATGTTTTGCTGGGGATTGGGCATGGGGAATGGCTCTCCCAGCTTTCTTTGGTTAAGGGAAGAGCTGGGTACAGTTGGAGTGCCAGGGGCTGTATCCTCAGGCTGGGGTTTGGAGACCATGGTCTCTGCTTGGCCTGAGGGTCAGGATGCCACTCACAGTTAGTCAGTGGTGGACTGGGAGGGAGGCTTTGGGTCTTCAATTGTCCTCCCCTGGCATTTTTTAAATTTCAGTTCTTATATTAACCTATATCATCTAGTTAAGAATTTATTCATGTGTGTGTGTTTGTGTGCGACACACACATATGCACTTCTGTGTGCTCACATGTGCATAAATATTCATAGAGATTCAGCTTTTTTCTACATATGGATGTCCAGTTTTTTCAGCATCATTTGGTAAAAAGGCTGTCTTTTAAAAAATGTATTTGATATCTTTGTAAAAAATTATATGACACTATGTATTGATGTGGGAATGCGTTTATGTATGCTGTGAATCTCAATCTTTAAATAAAGGAGCTGTTTTGGGCCATGGCAGGCACCATAGAAGAAGTAGGAGGAGAAATCAAAGCATAGGTAGGAGAAGGAGGGCAGAGTCAGAGACAGATCAAGCCAGCCGCCCAAGGAGCAACATGTAAAGAGCACGGGTGAGCTACGGACCACGTGGCCAACAGATTAATAGAAATGGGTTGATTTAAGATATAAGAGCTAGCTAGCAATGTGCCTGAGCCATAGGCCAAACAGCATGAAGTTAATAGAAGTGTCTGAGTCATTTCTGGGGACCCGGGCGGCTGAGTGGCTAAGCGGTCTCGGGTGGCAGGTCTGTGGGTCTCTGGACCTCTGGCCGCCCGGGACCGAGAATGTACTTCTGTGAGTTTGTTTTAGGAACTTTTTTCTACTTCACTGCTCTAGGTGTCTTTTTTTGGAAATATTATGCTTGTATTTTGTTAATATAGTTGTGTTGTATAATTTAAGTTGAGATATCCTCAGCATTTTTCTTTCTGCTAAAATTTATTTTGATTATTTGGGATACTTTTCATTTCAGTATGTATTTTTAAAGTCATATTCATAGTTATATAAAAATAAAATTTAAGTTAAAAACATTTGTTCATTTTTTTTGTATATACCTGAGTGTGTATATATACATTATGTATGTGTATGAGCTTTCAGAAGTTAGAAGAGGTATCAGATGCCCTGGAGCTGGCATTACAGATCCTTATGAGTTGCCATGTAAGTGCTGAAAATTGAATGGTGACCTTCACCAAGAGCAGTAAACGCTGTTACACACTCAGTCACCTCTCTACTCTTGTAATTGAAATTATTATGGAAATTATGTTGACTCTATTTATCTCTTTAGTAACTTAGTCATCAGCACTTCATGATGTGGCTTTCATTTTTTAGTATCATCTTCAATTCTTTTGCTTTTAGTATCTTAAAGTTTTTATAAATATGTTTCCTTCAGAATACATTCTTTTCTTCATATTACTCATCACTGAATCATAGCAAATGGCCTTTGCTGTTGCATTGAGGTTTCTTAGTCCCAGGCCACCAGAGTCCAGACCCACAGATATGCAGCCCCAGACCCCTTAGTCATCCGCTGCTGCTCAGGCCCCCAGAAATGATTCAGACACTTATATTAACTTCATGCTTTTTGGCCTATGACTCAAGCACATTGCTAGCTAACTCTTACATCTTAACTCAATCCATTCTCATAAATCTGTCTGTCACCGTGGCCCATGGCTCACCTGTGTTCCTTACATGCTTCTTCTTGGGGTGGCTGGCTCTATCTGTCCCTGACTCCACCCTTCTTTTCCTACCTATTCTGATTCCTCAACCTACTTTTCCTATGGTGCCTGTCATGGGGCAAACAGCCCCTTTATTTAAAGACTGATATACACAGCATACAGAAAGACATTCTCACATCACCTCCCCCTTTCTGTCTAATAAAAAAGGAAAGTTTCAATTTTAACATAATAAAATTACATATAACAAAATAGTCATCAAGCAAGAATTACAGTTATAATATCTAGTCTATTTGTATTTAGTAAAATTAAAGAAAATACTCTATCATCTACCTTATCCTTATGAATCTAAAGTTTCTTATCCAATATGCCTTTCAAATAACTAAGAAAAAATATACCTATAACTATTTAATCTTCAACTACATCAAAGACCACAAAAGGATATATTTACCCAAGTAAACCATAAGTGCAAGCAACTTCCAATATCTAGAAATGACAGAGATGACACCTATCTTCTTGGACAGTCACACAAATTACCTTTATAAAGTTGTGGCATCCATCTTCAGCCTACAGGCCCAAAGTCTCTTTTTACTTCAGAAAAGCAGGAAGTCTGTTTTGCCCATTCATCAGTCACTTCTCCTCAAGTCCTGGACAATGTCTGACAGTTTTCTCTGCAAAGCAGGAACCTGAATGACCATCTCAACTTGTTCTGCCAAAATTCAGAGGTCACCTTCCTATGGAACCTGCATGTCCAGTTTAAACAGCATACTGTCAAGCAGTCAATATAAGAACAGGTTCATGTCCAGTGGCTAACCAATGCCACAAAGAAACTAATCTCCACATGGAGTTTCTTCAATGCCCATTTTTCTCTTGAAGTAAATTTGTGCTGCCAGGAGCAGACCTGCTTCACTGTCTAGAGAAGTCTGAGTTCTTAAAACATTTAAAATGCCATATTCTATAAGTCTTAGAAGCATTTGAAGATTACCTATCTAATTGAATTATATTTTTGTATACCTAAAATCTAACTAACAAGCATTTCTTAATTTTACATTACAATTTTAAATAAGTTACATAAACATCATATCTTAAACAAGAGTAGAAAAATACATACAATATAACAAAATTGACCTTAAATTTGTATCAATAAATCAAAATCCACACCAATGTAAAACATTTTGAGATTAATAGCTGATTTCCTGATATAAGAAAATTCTATAATGTAATTTTTTAAAAAATAATTCATATACCATACCCCCTTTTTCTTCTTAGAAAGAGATTAACTATGACCTTTAACCATTTATAATGAAAACAACATTTATAAGCAATATTTTGGGAATTTGGGCATAGTTTTCCGTTACTACTTCCTGCTGATTATGAGGCATTGAAAATCTCATGGGTTCTTGAGACTGGATCGTAACTGCAGTCCTGAAGCTGATACAGCCATCTTTTCCCATCAGAGATTTTTTTTCAGGGGGTCTTGGTTGATGAAACCATATTTGCCTGGAAGCAATCCACAGGTTCTCATCTTCTGTGGAAACAAAAGCAGAACTCTTCGAAAGCAATAAATCCTTAGATACAAATTTCAAAATCTATATACTTGTTTGACTTAGCCTTTGCAATCCATTGTCTTTCTACAGTTACCTCATTAATAATTAAAAAATTAAAAGAAAACACAATAATAACCAAAATTCAGACTTTGTATCTATTTTCTATCTTTATGTGGCTTATTATCTTATTACTCTATTTTTCTTTTTAAAGACTTTCTCTACCAGTTTTCTTTTCTCTCTGAAGCCTATGTACCTTTGGCACACATTGTAATCTGTTTACAGGCTTTTTTTTTTGTCTGAATATGTTTTATTGTGAATCCTTAGTCATCTTCCAACTAGAAGAGCTTTTACAATACTCACACTCTCTTAAAGAGCCACATCGTTTTTTCAGAGAAAGCTGAATCAGTAAGTTCCCTTAAAGGGGCTGTATCTCGGTTCGTCACCAGCAAACAGAGCAGACCCAAAAATTGTTGCTACTAAGAAACTGTTTGCCTCTGTTTCCTTTATATTTAAAGTAAACATAAACCTTAAATCAATCACATGCCACTGAGTCTTTTGTGAGACTTCGGAAACCAGCCTGGTTGCAACTTACACTGTCTGCTGCTAGTCCACCAGCGCCATTTTGAATATATGACTCAGATGCCGAGTTTTCTCGGTACAATGACATGCTTTAGATACACAATTTGGAAGCTGCTTTGGCTCAGTTTCTATGATCTAGTATTCTTTCTAATCTTTCTCTGGCTTAATATGGATGTTCGCCCAAGGTTGGGTGCCATCTGGTGCATTGAAACTTTTCAGTCTCAGGTGGCAGTGTCCAGACTCACAGACATGCAGCCCCAGACCTCTTAATTGCCTGTCACTGCTCAGGCCCCCAGAAATGATTCAGACACTCATATTAACTTCATGCTGTTTGGCCTATGGCTCAGGCACATTGTTAGCTAGTTCTTACATCTTAACTCAATCTATTCTCATTAAACTGTCTGCCACGTGGCCCATGGCTCACCTGTGTTCCTTACATGCTTCTTCTTGAGGTGGTTGGCTCGATCTGTCACTGACTCCACCCTTCCTTTGCTACCTAGTTTGATTCCTCCACCTACTTTTTCTAAGGTGCCTGTCATGTGTCAAAACAGTTCCTTTATTTAAAGATTGATATTCAAAGCACACAGAAAGACATTCTCATATCACTCTCCTGTGCAGAGCTATACAACTGAATATTTTCTGTAGCCATAGGGTATTCTGGTTTATTACCCCTTCACCTCCCACTCTGTGGCTTTGACATTATTGGTCAAGTGACTCCAAGTGTTGTTTAATAGTGAGAAATGATTATTTTAGAAATTAACTTTTACTTGAAAAGCCTCAAATGTGTCACTTCAATAGTAGAACTGATATACTCCCTGTCTCTCTAAATATAGTTAATTTCTAGAGGGCATGAATAATTATAGTTATATTATTTATCATTGAAAATACATGGTGCTTCCCTACATATATCTTCCAATTAATTCTGTCAACCTTTAAATGTTTCTCAGATTGTTCCTTTTCAATCTGTGAAACTAGGTCCTTTTTAAATTAAATAATTTTTTATGGATATTAATAACAAGTAGTATTACTTTTCAATGGAGAGGCCTTAGCATGGCTCCATGGACAATCATAGACTTGGTGTTATGTAGACTAATTGCTTTGAATCCTGGCTCTGGCAGGATCTTTTAACTTTATGAACCTATTAAAATTATTCAACTTCCTTGTGCTTTAATTTTTTTGTCTCTAAAGTTATTTTACAAGGACAACCTCACTGGTTTATGGTGATGTCTATGAAGCTTTAACACTGAGTGTATTATTCTGCTATGTGAATTGATGTGGAACAACCAATGAATGTAGAGTCAGTTACAACTGACAAAGCAGATGGTAGATAAGAGGAATAAAATAAAAAAATGTTTATAAATGCTATAATAAAATAGTGAAAAGACTCTCAGGCTTTACATAATTTAGAAAAGAAAGAAAATACTAAGCATATACCAGGAAAAGTAACTAATGCTTCCTTTGCTTAGTGAGTCCTGGATAAGCTCTCAGATAAGGAATTTTTAGAGATGGCAAAAAGTGTATGTTAGAATACTTGGTCAAAATGGAAGAAATAAAGGAAAAAACAGGAAGAGGGAGGAAAAAATAAAAAAAATGAAGCAGACACAGAAGAATTAAAAGTTATGAAATTTATTGTGGATTCTTTTGTTCAGAAGAACAAACTTGGAGCTGAAAGGGAGATTAATGATTACTTGGAAAACATTCTCTGATGAAGACCCTATGTTGAAATAAAGGAATATAACATTCAGAGTTTATGCTGATGAAATCTGAAATTTAGAGTAAAGTGAAGTTTTGCAGAGGAAGCTTATTTTTAGAATGTCTCAAAAGAAAAAAAAATAACTATGCAATAACCTTTATATTCTTTTTTTAAAAAGTTGTAACAATATGCATTTCTATATGTTGAAGATAGAAAGGCATATATACAAGATTAAATAGCCTGGCAATTGTTCTAATATGTGCAGTGACTAAGCTGAGCATTCTTTCTCGGTAGTTTGAAAGAGCACTCTGGAGAAAGACAGAAGGTGTTAATGATATATCAAGTGCCTTTTATTTATGCACAGATAGGGCTTTGTTAAGTGTATGGCATAAAGACACTTGACCCATAGGAATTATGTGATTTCCTGTATTTGTAAATTGAGTTAAAATGGGTCTTTAGGGCTTTGAGGGGGTGAATGAATCAATTTACCAACACGAGTGACCTAAGATGAGAACAAAAGCCTGAATTGTTTCTATGTATGTATCTGCTATAATTACAAAGAGAGATTATAGAATATAAAATAAAATCTATTAAAAATGGGCCTGGTACTACAATTCACAACCCCTTGGCAGCTAGGAAACAAGGAGGGCAATAAAAAACTCATGCTTTTTTACGCTGTAAATATTTGTCATTGTAAATATTGGGTAATAAATTCCGATTGGTCAAGTAGCTAGACAGGAAGTAGAAGCAGGACAACCAGATGAGGAGAATTCTAGGAAGCCAAAGAGCTGAGTGAGAAATGACAGAGATATGCAGAGTAAGCAAGATGATAATCCCACACTGAGCAAAAAGGTATGAAGCCACATGGCTAAACATAAAAAAATAAATGTTGGTTAACTTAACTCTTATGAGTTAGATAATAATATCCCTGAGTCACAGATCAAATGCTTTATAATTAATTTAAGCCTTTTTGTGATTATTTGGGACCAAGAAGCTGGAGGACGGTCTATGCCTTGTCCAGCGAGACTCGTAATTTGTGGGTCTTCGACGAGGTGTCACCTGAAATACAGATGTGGGGGGAGAGAAAAGAGACCAAGCATGCTAAGAAAGACAGAGTCAGTCTGGATTTTGTCAAGGTCTCGTTTATTGAACAAAAGGCAGCACCATTTATACTCTAAAGGGGGCACGCTCATGCAAATTAGGTGTATGTGTGCAGTGACCAATAAGGGCCTAGAGGATGGAGCCCCCAGTGGGGAGCAGTTTAAGGGTAAGGCGGGAACCCAGTCTTCTTTGTTTTGTTCTCAACTTGGTCTGCTGCGCGCCATTTCAGAATTTTGCGCCCTTACAATCACTGGTCAGGAAGGAGCGGGGAGTGGTTAGTTGCAGGGAGGGGTGAGTGACTTGCTATTTTTGGCCACTGTGCTTAACAATACAGGAAATAGCCTAAAAGGGACATCTTGTGGTTCTTTAGAGAACTGCCTTTAGCAAAACCAGGAAAGAATCTCTTGCCAGCAAGCAATGTGCTTAAAAACCATGAAAAGGTCACTGCTTGATGCCTCCAACAGGTCTAAACCTCAGGGCTAGGCTAGTACCCAACCTTCTTACATTCATCACCTTGGCAAGAGGAAATAGATAAGATCTCCTGAGTAAATTAGGACCAGAGTGTGTGTGTGTGGGGGGGGGGCAGTAAGGTGAGGCCAGAAAAGAACTTGAGGGAATAAGTTGATTGAGTCCTGGAAGGGACACAGAGGGAGAACAACAAAGTAGATATCTTGATAAAATAGCCATTTTGGTTGTAGGAGAAAACTGGTTCTAGAGAAATATCCCCAAATTCACAAACATGACCTCAGCTAAGACTCAAAGCAATAGTGAAGAGGGTGCTCTATAATCAAATTGATGAACACTCTAATTGTTATTATAGAGCCTTCATACAGCAATTGATGGAAGCAGAAGCACAAATCTACAGCTAAGCACCGAGTCAAGCTCCCAGTAAAGCTGAAGTGAGAAAACAGAGATTGTATGAGCAAAGCAGCCAAGATTAAGATGAGGAAACCCACAGATACAGCTATTGGGACTTCACTGACTCTGGATTGAAAGCTGGGGAACCTTCATAGGAGTAAACTAGGCTCTCTGAATGTGGGCACTTTGAGGGGTCTATGGCAGTGGAACCAAAGCTTTCCACAAATTTATGTACTAGCTTTTTGGAGTCCATTCTCTTATAGAGGTTACCTTGCTCAACCTTGATACCAGTATGGGCTTGAGCCTACCTCAACTTGATTTGTCAGACTATCCTGATTCCCTCTATGAGTCCTTACCTTCTCTCAGAAGTGGATGGCTGAGTGGGGTAGGGTAAAGCTGGAGGGTAACTGGGGATGATGGAGAGTGAGGAATGGTGGTTGATATGTAAAAACATCTTTAAAGAAAAAAGAATGATAATCAGGACTTAGGAGAGTGATGGACAGCTCTTGCAGGAAACTTACCCTTCTGCTCAGGGAGAGGAGCAATGACCCTTTGGATCAGCATCTAGGACTCAAGAAACTTGCCACATGCCCTGCCCAATGGATGACTCTCTGCACAAGCAACATTGAACATGTTCTTAAAACCCAAAGAGTGGTGCCACTGCCCTAGGATCCTCTCTCTGACCCATGGACACTCAGGCACTCAGGGCCCTTGGTTGCCTCGAAGGCAGACCCTGTGGGCCCTCTCCTCTTTCCTGTTCCAAAACCCCGCTCAGATATACCCATATCATAACTAGGACTCAGCCACGGTGGTCTGGGACTTCTGAGGATCAGAAGATGTCTGGGACTTCTAAATACACCATATCTTCTTCTTAGAACATGCAGTTTGTCAGAATAGTTGCACCTGTAATTGAGGTGAGTAGGGTGGTATCAGTATATATATACCTTTATATTCACCCATGTAAGATGCCCTCAAATTAAGTATCTGGAGAATTGAAAATGCTACAGTCACCACTGACCAGTTTGAAGTGATTCAGATTTGATTCTGATGTGCTCTAATACTTCTTTCATTGCCTCCTGCCTTCCTAGTCACTGTGTGTACTTCTGGATAAACAAACTTGTAAACATTCATAACTAGTACCTACAAATGGGAGAGAACACAAAAAGTTGCATTTCCATTTATTTTTTAAAATTTTATTATTATTATTATTATTATTATTATTATTATTATTATTATTACCAGTGTCATCACAGAATCTACATTCAAAGAAGAATAAAGGTGGAAGCAGAGATCCATGGCTGAGAACTGGGCAGAGCTCCTGGTCCACGTGAGAGCAGGGGAGGAGAGTCTGTATGAACAAGGGGATAAGGATTATGAGGAAAATTCCCATAGTGATGGCTAACTGGAGCTCGTGGGGTGTTTCTGTTTCTTATTCAATAAAATATTCTTTAAATTTATCTATTTTCCTGTAGATGATAGAGTTATATTTTTCTTTATAATTGAATAAACTCTGGCTCAGGTGTGTATGTGTGTGTGCGTGGGTATATGTGTGTGTTTTCAGAAACAAACCACAAACAAATATTTATAACATTTGTTGAGATAAGGTCTCAAAATGTAGCCAAGGTTGGCCTCTTTCCTTGGATTCCTGAGTCCTAGAACTACAGGCATGCACTTGCACTGATTCTTAAAATTAAAGAAATTTATTTTTACTAATTTTATATCATACTTACATTGTTACTGACTTCCCTTTCTTACTCAAAGCTATTATATTTGCCCTCCCAACATTTGTTATCTTTTAAATTCATGGAATCTTTTTTCTTCTTGTTACACACACATGTACACATATACTTCTAAATACACAAATATTACCTGCTAATTATGTGTATAAGTGTTTTCATGGATGATCATTTGGTATTGGATAGGCAGTCAGTAAGGTCTTCCTTCAGAAACAATTTCTTCTGCTTGGGTGTCTCATAGTTCCTCGTAGTTTTTCTTGTAGAATCGAAGCCTCTGGCTCTTTCCCCTTTATTCACCTTAGAAAATTAATTGGGTGTCATCTATGTTCAAGTCATCTATAGATGGCCACATTGCTAAGACTTTATTGAATATATCATCTGATATACAATATCACAAGCAAACTGTTTCTAGAAATCTTAGAATTTTCCACCCCTCTTTTACAATGACTCCCAGAAGCTTTTGTGCATGAGTCATATTGTAGATATACCAGCTGGTACTGGGCTTCACAACTCTGTATTTGATTGGTTGTGGCTTTCTGTAAGGATCAAATGGCAAAGAGAATATTCCTTATTGAGGGGTAAGGTCTAAACATCACTGTGGGTATAGGAAAATATTTAGAATGTAGTTAAGGACTATAATAGCTCACTAAAGTGGTGGTCACAGGTTCTCATGCAGAATCCATTACTTCGCTATCCCTAATATTTGGCTCAGTTTCCAGTATCAGATGTAAGTTCCCTCATGTTGAGCAGGCCTTATGTCCAATAATAAAGCTATTAGTTACTACCAAGGTATGCATGTACCTATTGGATGTTAGGGGGTAGTCTTACCATGCTAGTTATTATTATGCTTCATTGAGCTTATAGCTGGTTAGGACTATTGGTTGCTTCCTTTCAGAAGCTTTTGTGTTGATTTCTGGTACCATAAAAGCTAGATCTCAGAGAGAAGGCTTTTCAGGTCAGTTTTAGCTCAGCAAACTCTGAGATCTGAGTTTAAAATACATGGTGTCTTCTATAATATAGATTTACCTTCCACCTTTTTATGACAGCTATGGTCAATATCAATAGCCTATGTTTCAGGAGCAATCTAGACAACCCTAATCAACATCTCAAAAGTCAGTTTCTTTTGCCTGATGTTTGAATTACTTTTAGATTGTTTATGGCTGTAAGGGTAACATAATCTGTCTGTTATCATTTAGGGGACCAGATAAGGATCATTTTCATTGTCAGAAAGAAAAAGGTAAAAGGCAAGAAGAAATTCCAGATACCAAAACTAGAGCAGACAGAATCAGATGAATCAAAAGAAATGCACTGATGTGTTATCTATATTTGGGTTGTAGTTAACTCTAAGTGTAGTCGAGTTGACAACCAATAATAGTCAATACAAATCTGTCCTTTTTCAACTTGACACACAATCATATCTCTTTATTTGTGACTAATTTCCAGATGAAAACAATAAAAAGATCATAATGCCTAAATGTAATATAAATATCCCACCATGTACAATTGAAAACACATTACATATTTAACCAGGTCATAATTATAATTGCATATAACATGATATAACTATAACTATTCACTATATAACTACAAATCGATTATAATTTTAGAATAGATGGCACTTTTTCTTTAGAGATGTCCTTTGAGTATCTCAAACTTGAGTGTTATAACCATTGATATTTTTCATTAATTTTTACAATGTGTGATAAAGAAATTGAGAAAAAAAACCCACAAATATCTGTACAAGTATCTTAACAAAAACATGACAGAAACATTGATAATATTTACAATACTCATTTTTGTAACCATCATGTGCCCTTTACCAGTAAGTATGGAAACAAAGAATATATTTACATTAGCAGAAATTTCCTTAGAAAGTAATCAACCAAAGAAGGTATTCCAGAGAATTAATCAAAGAGTGAATGCAAAATTCTCTGCAGACCTGCCCATATTACCACTTTCTAGGAATGAAAAAAAAAATGAAGGCGTATATGTTGAGGCCAGAAGATTCTATGAGATAAGACTACCATCACAACCCAACTTGTATCTGAAAAGAACAGTTGTTTATTAGATTGGATGAATACCCAAATAAATTAATGCAATATGCTCAGTGTGACTACTATCTCAAAGATTGATTTCTTTTACTTCAGAAAATGTGAAAGTAAAAATCATATTTCCACTGCTATTATATGCAAAAACACTCAATATAAAATGCTGCATGCATATATCATATATATATTTCATATCATGTTAATAAACACACATTTAAATATAATCTGAAACTCACCAAGTAATGCTGTCATATATGATTGAAATAATTTTTCAAGTTATAAAAAAATTCAGCTAAGCGAAAATGACAGGAATATATTCAATATGATTTGTTCTCAGAATTTTTCTCTGATCACCTCTTTCACACAATTTACTTACAGAAGATTTTTTTAGCTTTTATGTAACTCACAATTACCTGTGCCTCCAAAATTCTAGTAGCAGTCAGTATGTTCCTAGTGAAAGCCATGGTAGCTTTGTAACCTCAAATTAGATATTGTTAAATCGGAGCAGCTCATATCCTGCCATTAGAAGGAGAATCTAAGATAACACTAAATTTCCCATGATGCACCCTCTCTATTAGCACCAAGGCCAAAAACAAATCCAAGTGCACAGTATCTGCAAAAGCACGTTAGTAGAGGGCATTCGATTGTGTTTTGATTTCTCTTTGGATGTATCCCTAAAAATTAATTGGGTAGATTCCCCGATCTTCTCAGGTTGACTCCTAGGCTGCATTTTAGCTAATTAGAAGGTCCACTTGGGCCCCATGGTATTCAATAGATACCTTGAGCCAGATATTCCACAATAATTTAATTAAATCAAGTCAGAGAGCTTTGAGTTGATTTTTTTTTTTTTTTTTTTTTTTTTTTTTTTTTTTTTTTTTTTGGTCTTGAAAAAGAAAGTCCTTCAGCTCCAGCTGCAAGGATTAGCAGCTAACGTCAAGCTGTGCTGGCTGATGAGCTTTACTCTGCTGGGTCTCTTCCCATTCAGACAACACTGGCTGCTCAAGGGGACTCATTGGAGACTGCTTCCCCCTGTGCAGAATGAAAAACCATATGGAGGCTTCTGGATTAAAAACATTATCAAAATCTTTCCTTTAAAAAAAAATCTAGACTTTGAGTTCTTGTTCATACACAAACTCTTATTATCTAGCAGAGTAGTGCTTCTGTTACTTTCTGCTGTCATAGATTCTTTTCTAGAAATCATAGCAGAAGGGTTTGCAGCAGGTAGGTCACATGTGGGCTGTTGTAGTCTTCAGTTTTTGCCTACTGAGGCATCCGGTGTGTGAGCACTTAAAAAAAAAAAAGACAAATTCTTTAATTAATAAAAATTGTGCAAGATCAAGCTCATTCCTAAATACTGAAACAAATCCTCCAAATTTTTCTAACATTTAAGATTCTATTCAAATGGGATATAATATCTGAGTATCTGGGTCATACCAGTTAATTCTTTTTATGTTTTTCTGTATGTTAAAACAGTGGTATGCATCGGTGTAGGGGGGTGTTTAAAGCTTTTCTACCAGAAATGTTTGTTTGTTTGTATTTCAGTATGACTAGCTTTCCCAACACTCACTGCCTCAAGCTTTCTTTCAATTGGGGTCTCAAATTCCCTGAGCCAGCCATATTTTCAGCACCAACAGGTTTTTTTTGTGCATAAACTAGCTTTATTGCCGCATCTAATTGTAATTTAAGAGAGAACTTAAACCTATAGAATAAGATACCCAATAGCAACTCAAAATGGAAGGAGGCTACAGAATTTATTAAGCTCTTGAGAAAGAGGGTGGAAAATGCCCTGTCAGGATACATTAAGGGAATAGGGAATGTAGATTTAATTTGTCTTTACATTTTATGAATTGTGGGAAAAGATGTATTTATGAAGAAACACATGAATATTTTTAAAGTGATTAATTAAGCATATAATTTATATGAAAACAATTTATTGAACATTATCAGAATACCCAAAATACACATGCAATTTCCTTGCTTCCTAATTTATAGACATTATTTATTTTAATTGTACAATTAAGAAAGAAGACTTTTATTAATTTTTGTGAGAGTCTAAAGAACCAAGATCAATTTAGCAATGAACGAGTTTGCCTTAATGTAAAAAATAAAATACATTTTGAGGATTTTTTTCAGTAGATAAATTCTTTGAGTCTAAAGCTAAATAATTATATATATTTCTGCTCCTGAATTTTTTTAACAAAATATTTGATTAGTGTGCTGATTTGTTTGTTTGTTTGATTGATTATTGATAGCTTCAGAAATTAGTTTTTTCTTTTAAGAAAAGTAACACAATAGTTTAAACCAGCTTAGAGATGGGGCTACTATCACTACCAAACTGAAAATAGAACATATCTGCTATAGACATGGTTCTCTTGTTATTCTGGCCCTAAACTGTGATTTTTGTGTTATAGTCAAGAAATTGTCACCATCATAAAATCCTCCAAAATTCAGCATTGTCTCTAGCAACATAGTCTTTGGTTTCCTTTTAGTATCTTTACAGAACCAGTGTCTCATGCTATGTATTCAAGTTGACACCTATGTCACATCTTCTCTATAAATAGCACATGATGGTAAGTGACATATTTTTGTTTTGTTACTAATTTTTTTAATTATGATGTAGGGTGCAATTCACAATTTAGAAATTTATCAAAATATTTTAGAAGTCACAAGTCACAAATGATAAATATCCTCTCTAAAGGCTTAGATGTATGAGAAACATCAATCCTAGCTCACAAGGTAAGTTGTTAGTGTTAATTCTTGTAAAGAAAATGACCAAAACTTATCAAGAGTTCCAGAGTCTATTCTAATTACATACAATGAGAGAAAAAAATTGTAATCAGGACATATTGTATGAGAAAAGAATATATTTTCAATTAAAAAGGGAAAGAGATAAGAATTGAAAATATAACTCAGATTATATACATTTAATGGTCTACACATTACCACATAGTTTTTAAATAAAAACCTAAAAGACAGTAATTCTAATAAATTTCATTTATGTAAAACAATTGATCAAAGAGAACATATTTTACTAAGATTCCCTTTTGGCTTATAGTAATAAAATATAATGATAATACATTTGTTTTTGAAGTAGATTGGTGTGCCAGAAGCAGATCTGTCTCACTGTATAGAAAAGTCTCTAATTTATTAAAATAAATTTGAATGCCATATTTTGTAGGTCTTAGAAGTGTTTGAAGATTGTTTATTTAATTGAATTATATCTTTGTATATTTAAAAAACTCTACCTAACATAACTATAAGTTTGGTTATCACAGATGACTATTAACGTATATTTTTAATTATATATTACAATTTTAAATGAGTTATATAAGCATATCTTACACAAGAGAATAAAAACATATACAGTGCAACAAAATTGATCTCAAGTTTGTATCAGTAAACCAAAATCTGTATCAATTTAAAATATTTTGAGATTAACAGCTGATTTTTGTCTTAAAGTAAATTTAATAATCATGAAGACCATTCAATTGCTCCTCAGATGGCTTGGATGTCATGATTACATTGGGCAGTATTTCAACCTACTCACATATACATGGCCCCAGCTGCATCATGGCCTTTTGTAGTATGAGATTTCTGACCTGACTTTTGGGCCTAGCCTCAAGGTTTAGACCCACAGATCCCCAGTTGCGCAGAGACACACAGATGTTTACAATAGTTTTCAGCAGATTGACCTAAGGCCCAGGCACATAACTTGCTAATTATGTACCCTTAATATAACTCATTACTCTTATCCTGTTTAACCATGTGCTCAGTACCTTTTCTTAGAGCAGCATAGTTGTCCTCTGCTTCTTCCAGCTTCTCTCTGGCATTCCACTCTGTGCCTCCTGTTCTCAGAGTTTTCTTAGTCTGGTAGCCCCACTCACACTTCCTGCCTGCCTTTGGCCAATCAGCTCTTTTTTTGAACCAGTGGGTAGGACAATTATTTATAATTTAACAACATAATCTCCCACAGCCGTTGGACACTAACCTGGATTCAGGTGGCTGACCTGACCCTGGGCATCCTCACTTCCCTAGGTGGTAACCATACAGGATATTCCAGACCCTGGTTTCTATAGGGCCATGGGCTCAGACATGACCTTTGGCAGCAGCCTGAGACCATATGACACCATGGCCCTGGCTGGCAGCACAGGCCACCTAGATCTGTATGGCTCTTAGTGCAGCATGACCCCCCAGACTCTAACAAGGCCACAAGCTGTGACCCAGATTCAGGATCTCCATGTGAGCCTTAGTGGCAAACTGGGCCACAGACTTCAATACAGACCCCAGCTATAGCTGGACCACTGACCCAGATATGGCCCCAAGCAGCAGCTAAGCCAGACTCCAGATAGAAGCTGGCCACTCAGATCAAGATGACTCTGGCAGCAGCATAGTCCCCACAACCTATCCACATTACATGAATCATTCCACCTTGTCATAAACAAAAGTTGACAGTTACTCCCTATGTGTAAATTTTATCACCCCTCTCTGTGACCCTTAGGAATTTAAGCTCTGCATCATCTTGCCACCGAATGACTGCCTGCATGTGTATATAAACTTATGCCTTCACAGTTATAGTTGTCTTGTCAATAAAGATAAAATAAGTAAAGAGAATATTGTGAGAAAATCTTTTTTTCTATAGTTATTACATCACTGGCAGTTTTTACAATAAGGATTTTTTGGCCCTGGGGGCCAGAGGTCCTGACTCACAGACCTGCCAACACAGACCTCTTAGCTACCATTAGCTGCTTAGAAATGATTTAGATGTTTATATTGTTTATGTTGTTTGGTTAATGGCTTAGGCACATTTTTAACTAGCTCTTTTATCTTAATTTAAGCCATTTTTATTAATATGTCTTGCTACATGGCCTGTGGCTCACCTGTGCTCTTTATATGATTTTTCTTGGGCATCTGTCTTGGTCTGTCTGACTCTGCCTTCCTTCTCCTAACTATTCTGGTTCCCCACCTGTTTCTTTTATGCTGCCTGTCATGGGCCAAAACAGCTCCTTTATTTAAAGATTGATATTTACAGCATTCCCACATTACCTCTCCCTTTCTGCCTAATTAAAAAGGAAGGTTTTAATATTAACATAGCAAAATTATATATAAAATAGGTATTAAGCAAGAATTATAGTTATAATATTTAGTCTATTTGTATTAATGAAAATATTTTATCATTTATTTTATCTTTATGAATTTAAAGTTTTATATCTAATATATCTTTTAAATAACTAAAAAACTGAATTTATAATTATTTAATCTTTACCTATATCAAAGACCATGGAAGGATATAATATTTACTTAAGTAAACCAGAAGTGCAAGCCTAGAAATGACAGAGATGGCATCTAACTGCCTGGACAATCACTTAAAGTTTTTTTATTTTTTATAAAGTTGGGGCATCTATCTTTAGCCCATAGGCGTAGAGTCACTTTTTATTTTAGTGAAGTAGGAAATTTGCTATGTCTATTTTGGTATAGTTTACCAGTTGCTTTTCTTTGAGTCTTGAAGAATGCTTGACAGTTTCTCTGCAAAGCAGGAACCTGAAGGACTATCTTAGCTTTTTTTTTTTTTTTTTATCAAATTTTAGAGGTCACTTTCTCAGGGAACTTGCATGTCTAGTTTAAACAGCATATTGTCAAGGAGTCAATATAAGAATAGGTTTTTGTCTAGTGGCTAACTGTTGTCACAAAGAAAGTAGACTCTATATGGAATTGTTTTGATATACATTTGTTTTTGAAGTAGATTGGTGTGCCAGAAGCAGATCTGTCTCACTGTATAGAAAAGTCTCTAAGTTATTAAAATAAATTTGAATGCCATATTTTGTAGGTCTTAGAAGTGTTTGAAGATTGTTTATTTAATTGAATTATATCTTTGTATATTTAAAAAACTCTACCTAACATAACTATAAGTTTGGTTATCACAGATGACTATTAACGTATATTTTTAATTATATATTACAATTTTAAATGAGTTATATAAGCATATCTTACACAAGAGAATAAAAACATATACAGTGCAACAAAATTGATCTCAAGTTTATATCAGTAAACCAAAATCTGTATCAATTTAAAATATTTTGAGATTAACAGCTGATTTTTGTCTTAAAGTAAATTTAATAATCATGAAGACCATTCAATTGCTCAAGTATATTCCTAATCTGTTATTGTGTTAATTCCTAGCCTGTTATTGTGAATGTTAATTTATTTTCCAGTAAATATTAATCTTATATGGATATATTATAAGTGAGATTCACCACATTAGGCAGTTACATATCTCTTGAACTCTGAGAGAAAACCTTGATGGGGCTGGTACCCCAAGGTTTTTGTTATTTCGCTAAAATTTGGGCCAGTAGAAATTCATCCTTAAGACAAGGGAATAGATGCAATCAGTCCAAGCACTGCACATTTGGAAAAACTAAGAGCTTGGACTGATCACATCTATCCTCACAACATCATTAAACAGGCCATGAGAAGATCTTCCATTATTTATTTATATTTTATTCAATCGAAGCAGTTCAGACAACAAATATTTCCTGAATTACAATAGTCTTTTCTGCCATATAATTTTAAGAGCCTGTATACAAACTGAATCATATATTTTTCCTACCACTCTATCAGATATTGGAGGTAAAGGACAACTTCTATCATTCTTAACCACACATTCATTCTCTTAGAAAACATTTCTTCCCAGGAGTTCCAAGATTTTGACTACAGAAAAGGACTTTCAGCACAGCTCTAAATTAAATTTTCTTTCATGTGCATCTTGCCAGCTATATAATATAGCAGGCCAACACCTATATCTATAGTTCTTTTTCCCACTTTTCTTGTTATATGAGGGACTAATGTAATGCACAACGTTTGTATGTCTTTTTCTATTGTAGTCTCTCCTTTACATAAGATAAGTGCTTTTGGGTAAACAGTTCAGTCTCCAGTACATGCCTTATTACCCACAACAAAGGCAATAATACTGCCTTTAATAATACCATAGCCTGCTTACAATTCTATTCTACATTTGTTAATTTTGGAGATTAAAATATATTTTGTACTTCAACAGTGAATTGGAGAGGAGGGCAGTCACATACTTACAGAGTGAAAGAAAGCATAACAAATATAAGAACTTGGTTATCCTAAACTTTGCCTGCAGTGATTTACTATCTTCAGACTGCTCAGTCTTTGTTGCATGTCTCAATACCCATCACATGGATCATGAAACTACCATTTCAGTAAGGAAGTATTCTTTTCCTCTTTTAAGATTACTTCTATACCAGCTAAAGAAAAAAATATTAAGTTAAGCAGTAAGAGGTTCCTCAGAAAACTGGAAATCCATCTCCTCAGTGATCCAGCAATACCACTTTTGAGCATATAACCAAAGGATGCACGTTCTCACCCCAAGGGTATTAGCTCAACTATGTTCATAGCAGCATTATTTGTAATAGCCAGAACCTGGAAACAACCTAGATGCTCCTCACTGAAGAGTGGATTAACAATTTGTGATTTATTTACACAATGGAGTATACTACTCAGCAGGAAAAAAATGACATCCTAAAATTTTCAGACAAATGGATGAATTTGGACAGTATCATCCTGAATGAGATAACACAGACCTATAACGTTAGAAATGGCATATACTCACTCATAAAAAAAAGCAAAAAATAAGTAGCAAGGCTTCACACCACAACCCATGAATAGCTTAGGATCAGAAAGAACTCAACTGAAACATCCAGGGATCCCCTGGTTGGGGGATAGAGAAGAACTGAGGAAATTGGGATCATAGTGGGTAGCAATCAAAGAGAAGTGGGAACAAATCATAAGAGGAGTTGGCTGAGTGAGAGGGGCAACAAAGAGGGGGGGAAATGGATATCTTGATGGAGGGCACCACTGTGGTGTTAGAAAAGTCCCAGTCTTAGGGAAACCTCCATCAACTCTAAGGCTAGAACTCCAATTTCCAGCATTGCCTCAAATTATATCTTCTTTATTGATCCCATTTCTATTTCAACACAGCTCTAACTTAAATTTTCTTTCATGTGCATTTTTAAATCTTGAAATATTTCCTTCATCTGTTTTATTTCTTTTTCTTGGTTTTCTTTATTTCAGGGATTTGTTTATCTCTTTCATTTTTTGTTTGTACTTTTTTCTAATTTTTAAGAAAATTTTAATATTGCTTCTATTATCTTCATTAAGTTGTTTTAAAGTCATTTCCTTCTGCTTCTTCTACTTTGTCATGCTCAGGTCTTGATGTTGTATAACCACTAGATTCTTCTGATGGTGCCTTGTTGTTGTTTATGTTGTTATATGTAACATCTGGCATCTTCCCATTGCTTCCTCAGTTTACTTCAGGATTTGTTTACTTCTGAATCTTAGGGGTAAATTTGGTGCAATCTGTTCTGCATGTGCCTGTGTCTTAGGAAACCTCTCTTTGTCCATTCTGGATTTTTGGTCCACTTAGAGGTAGTGTATTCTTTTAGTCTCTTAGTCTGTTCCTGGTCTCATAGTCTACTCTTAGTCAGCTATAAGCAGGTTTCTGTGGGTTTGCAGTTGTTGCAGAGATAGCTGGGGTTGCTGTGGGATGATGTGGGTTGGCGATGAAGTTTTGGCTATGGGATGTCCAGTGGGCTGGGTTTTTCTGGAGGTTTGGATTTGCAGGGGGTTTCCCTGATGGTCTGGGTTTAAGAGTGGAGCTGGGTATGGATGGGGTTCCACAGACTGTGTTCCCAGGCTTGGTTGAGGGACTGTGGTCTCAGATTGGCTTGGACATGAAAGCACTCACCTCTTAGTCAGCTGTGGGCCAGCATTCTGTGGGTTTCTGCATCACATTCATAAAAAATTTAAGAAGGGATTTCTTTTCTCCTCCCAAACCCTCCCCCTCTTCCCTCAGCCTCCTCATACCCCATCCCTCATTTATTCCCCAAGGACGGCAAGGATTGCAAGGTGGATCAATTCAGTCTGGAATCCATTTGAGACAGTGTTCTTCTCTGGGGAATGGACTTCAAGATGCCAACCAGATAGCGTTCTTATTTTGTTTCTGATTTTACTGGAATTGCTTCGAGTTTCTCTACATTGAATTTGATGTTTGGGTGCTATAAAATTACTTTGTTATGTTTAGGTAAGTTTCTTGTATACAAGAAACTTCTGATCTATACAAGACTTTCATCATAAAGAGGTGTTGAATTTTGTCAAAGACTTTTTTAGCATCTAATGAAATGATCTTATGGGAGTTTTTTTTATTTCAGTTTGTTTATATGATGGGTTACATTAACAGACTGTATGTTGAACCATTGCTGCATGTCTGGTATGAAGCCTACTTAATCATATTGAAGAATTTTTTTGATTTTTTTTAACTTATCTTGCCTGTTTTTTATTATTTTTTTTTTCATCAATGCTCATGACAGAGATTGATCTAGAGTTCTTTCTTTCTTGCATATTTTTGAGATGCATATCAGGGTAACTGTAGCCTCATAAGAGGAGTTTCGTGATGATCCATCCATTTCTACTGTGTGGAAATATTTGAAAAGTTTCAGTCTTAGCTCTTCTTTGAAATTCTGGTAGAATTATGCACAGAAACCATCTTTCCCTAAGCTTGCTTTGGTTGGAAAACTTGTAATGACTCCTTTTATTTCCCAGTGTGTTATAGGTCTATTTAAATTGATTATCTGGTCTTGATTTAATTTTGGTATATGGTATCTAACCAGAAATTGTCTATTTCTTTTAGAATTTCCAATTTTGTATAGTACAAAAATATGACTTGATGATTTTTTTTTGATTTCTTAAGTGTCTATTGTTATGTCTTTTTTTTCTGATTTTATTAATTTGAATACTCTGTACCTTTTGGTTTGTTTGGATAAGGATTTGTCTATCTTGTTGATTTTCTCAAAGAACCAACTCTTTATTTTATTGGTTATTTATATTGGTCTCTTTGCTTCAATTTTATTGATTTCAACCCTGAGTTTGATTATTTTCTTCCATCTACTACTTCTTTATGTTTTAGAGCTTTTAAGTATGCTGTTAAGTTCCTAGTGTGAGATTTCTCCAAATTATTTTTATGTATATATTTAATGTTATAAACTTAACATTTAGTAGTGCTTTTGACTGTTTCATAAGTTTTAGATAAGTTGTACATTTATTTTCATTGAATTTCTGGGAAGACATTAATTTCTTTGTTTCATCTTTTTTGCAGTACTAATTCAATTGAGTATTATTTAGTTTTCATGAGTGTATGGGTTTTCCTGTAATTTATGTTGTTGTTAAATTCTAACTTATAACCATGGTGGTGTGATAAGATACAGGGGATTATTTCAACTTTTTCTAACTGTTGAAATTTGCTTTGTTGCCAAGTATATGGTCTTTTATAGAGAAGGTTTCATAAGAAGAGAAGAAGGTATATTCTTTTGAGTTTGAATGAAATGTTTTATATATTTGAGTCATAACATCTGTTAGTTTCCTTGTTTCTCTGTTAAATTTCTTTTTGGTCGACCTGTGCATTGGTAAGAATGGGGTATTGAAGTCTCACACTATTAGTGTGTAGGGTTTGATATGCAATTTAAGCTTTAGCAATATTTTTTTTATACATATGTAGGTACCCTTGCATTTGGGGCATAGATGTTCAGCATTGAGATTTTTTTCTTTATGGATTTTTCTTATGATAAATATGAAATGTCCTCATCTATTTTGACTAATTTTAGTTTGAAGTCTATTTTGCTAGATATTTAGATAGCTACTCCAGCTTGTTTTTTTAAAAATTTTTTTCTTTTACATATCACCTGCTGTTTCCTCTCCCTTCTCTTTTATTGCTTCCCCTTCTCCCTACCTCACCCCAACCATTTTTCAAATGGGAGTAAGGCCTCCCTTTTATGATTAACACAAGTTACCCTTCAAAGTTAAGACAGGATCCTGCCTCCTCTCCCTGTATTAAGACTGAGCTAGGAATCTCACTATAGGTAGTGGGTTCTAAAAAGCCAGTTTATCTACTAGGAATAATTCTTGGTCATATAGCAAGGGGGCTCATTGACCGGTCACCCTCATTCAAAAGACCTAGATTTGTTCCATGCAGCTGTTAGTGTCGAGTCCATGAGATCCCATTAGCTCAGGCCAGCTGTCTCAGTGTTATGTTTTGTTTTTTCCTAGCATGGTTTTGATCTCTCTTTGTTCCTCTAGTCACTCCTGAATTCTTCAACTGAACCACAGAAGTCAAGTACTTGGCTATGAGTATCTGCATCTACTTCCATTAGTCATTGGATGTAGGTTCTATGATGACAACTTGGGTAGTCACCAATCTGACTACAGACAAAAGACAAAGCTAGAACTTTGAGACAGAGAGCCGTATCTTATTCCTGATATTAGTGGAATCTCTTTGAGTTACTCTCCGTTTACTTTGATGTTGTCTATTGGTTTGCTTTATATACCCTTTGTTGTATTCAGGTATGTTTCTTATATTCCTGATCTCTCCAAGACCTTTATCAGCAAAAATTACTTTGTCAAAGGCTTTTTCAACATGTAGTTAAATTATCATGTGGGTTTTCCTTTCAGTTTGTTTATATGGCAGATAATATTGACCAATTTTAGTATGTTGAATCATCTGCATCTCTGAGATAAATCCTACTTGATTGTGGTGGATGACTTTTTTTTTATGTGTTCTTGGGTTCAGTGTGTCATTATTTTACTGAGTACTTTTGCACCAATCTTTCTAAGGGAGATTAGTCTGTAATTCTCTTTTTTGATTACACTTTAGTGTGGCTTGTGTATTAGGGTGACTATAAATTCATAAAAATAGTTGGTGATATTCCTTCTCTTCCTATTGTGTGGAACTATTTAAAGAGTAGTGGTATTATCTCTTCTTTGAAATTCTGATCAAATTCTGAGCTGACCCCATCTGGCACTGTTTTCTTTGGTGGGGGAGGGGGGAGTTGAGACTTTTTATGCTACTCCTATTTCCTTGGGGGTTATAGTTTTATTGTAATTGCTTATCTGATCCTGATTTAATTTTTACATGTGACACTTACCCAGAAAATTGTTCATTTATTTTATATTTTCCAATATTGTGAAGTACAAGTTTCCAATGTATGACCTAATGATTCTCTGGAGCCCATTGGTGTCTTCTGTTATGTTGTACTTTTTATTTATGATTTTGTTAATTTAAATGTTCTTTCTCTGCCTTTTGGTTATTTTAGATAAGTATTTGTCTATCTTATTGATTTATTCAAAGAACCAACTCTTGGTTTCATTGATTCTTTGTATTGTTCTCTTTGTTTTAATTTTATTGATTTTTGCCCTATTTTCTGCCACCTACTCCTTTTGGGTGAGGTTGCTTCTTTTTCTTCTAGAACTTTCAGGTTTGCTGTTAAGTTGCTAGTGTGAGATTTCTCCACTTTCTTTACATAGGCACTTAGTGCTATGAACTTTCTTTTTAAAAGTGCTTGCAGAGATTCCCATAAGTTTGGATATGTTGTGTCTTCATTTTCATTGAATTCTAGAAAGTCTTTAATTTTTTTTTTCTTAATTTTTACCTTGACTCAATGATGTTTCAAATGTCTGTTAGTAAGTTCCCAGAAGATTGTAGGCTTTCTGTAATTTGTGCTATTCTAACTGAAAGCCTTGGTAGTCCAATATGGCAAAGGAAATTACTTTAATTTTTTTGAAATCTGCTGAGATTTGCTTTGTCACTCAGTACGTGGTCAGCTTTGGAGAAGTTTCCATGAGGTGCTTGGATGAAATGTTCTAGAAATATCGGTTGTATCCATTTGTCATAACATCTCTTTGTTCCCTTATTTCTCTGATTTTCTATCTGGTAGAGTTAGCCAGTGGTGAGATTTGAGTGACTAGTGTGTGGGATTTGATGTGATTTAAACTTTAGTATTTTTTTTTTTTTTTTTTTTTTTTTTTTTACAAATGTATGAGTCCTTGTATTTGGAACATAGATGTTCAGAATTGAATTTTTTTTCTTAATAATTTTTTTCTGGATTGAATATAAAATGTCTTTCACCACCCCCATAGATTAATTTTAGTTTGATGTTTATTTTGTTAAATATTAGAATAGTTATACCAGTTTGTCTCTTAAATCCATTTGATTAGTAAAACTTTTCCAAATTTGTACTCTGAAGTGATGTTTATCTTTGAGATTGAGGTGTGTTTTTTGAATGCACCAAAAGGCTGGATTCTGTTTTCGTATCCATTTTGATAGCCTATATCTTTTCATAGGTGAATTGAGATCACTGATATTAAGAGATATTAAAGACCAGTGATTGTTAATTGATATTTTTTTGTTTCTTGGGTGACAGTAGGAGCATGTGTTTCTCTTCTTGGGGATTTGTTAGTGTGAGGTTATCTATTGCCTGTGTTTTCATTGGATATAGCTAACTTTTTTGGTTGGATTTTTTTTTTTTTTTTTAGAACTTTTTGTAGTGCTAGATTTGTGGCTATGCACTGATTTAAACTGATTTTGTCATAGAATATTTTGTTTTCTGTTTTTGGTAATTGAAAGTTTTACAGGGTGTATAGTAGTCTGGCCTGGTATCCATGGTCTCTTAGTGTCTGTAGAATGTCTGTTCAAGACCTTCTGGTTTTCAGAGTTTATACTAAAAAATTTTAATTAATTCTGGTAGGTCTGCCTTTACGTGTTACTTGGATTTTTTCCTTTGCTGCTCTTAATATTTCTTTGTTTAATCTGTACTTTTAATATTTTGATTATTACTTGGCAGGAGACCGTTTTTAATGAATTTGGTTTTCTGTATGCCTCTTGTACTTTAACAGCCATGTTTTTCTTCAGGTTGGAAAACTTTCCTTGTATGATTTTGTTGAATATAATTTTTTGTGCCTTTAGCTTGACTTCTTCCATCCCTCTTATCCTTAAGTTAGATCTTTTCATGGTTTCTTAGATTTCTTGTAAATTTTGTGCTAAAATTTTGCTGGTTTTAACATTTTCTTTAACCAAGGAATCTACATCTTCTATCATATTCTCAGTGTCTGAGATTCTCTCTTACATTTCTTGTATTCTGGTGATGATGTTTGTTTCTGTAGTTCCTACTCAGTCACTCAGATTTTTTTTTTATTCAGACTTCCATCAGTTTATGTTTTCTTTATTGTTTCTATTTCACTTTTTAAGCCTGTTTTTTTCATCTGTTTCTTTTTTCTTTTGATTTCTTGGGTTTTTGGGGGGGGATTTACTGATTTCCATTTTTTTGTCTTTTCCTCCATGTCCTTAAGGGGATTTTTTAATCTCTTTTTTAAGGGCTCATATTATTTTTTAGAGTTATTTTTAATGTTGTCATCTGCTTCATCAGAAGTGTGATGCTCCAGTCTTGTTATTATAGAACCGCTAGTTTCTGGGGGTTTCACATTGCTCTTTATGTCATTGAATATATTCTTAGGCTGCCTTCTTCCCATTTCTTCCTCAAATCCATACAGTTGGAGCCTATGTCTTCAGGAGTCCCACTTCTTCCAATATGTACTTTTGGATCTTTCTTTGTTCCTGATTACTGTAGTTCCTGATTGTTGTCCTTCCTAATTGTTCCAGTTGGGGTATTTAGCCAGCAGCTTGCCTCTTAATTCTATTTGACTTGAGAATCTTCTTTCAACACTTTACTCTGAAGTAGTGTCTGTTTTTGAAGTTGAACCATGTTTCTTATATGAAGCAGAAGGATAAATTCTGTTTTTGTATCCATTCTAGCTTTATAAAGTGGAATTGAGTGCATTACTATTTAGGAATATTAATCAGCAGTGATTGTTAATTATCTAAATTTTTGGTGTGTGTGTGTGTGTGTGTGTGTGTGTGTGTGTGTGTGTGTGTGTGTATGTGTTGTTCCCCTTCTTTGGGATGTGCTAATGTGGTATTATCTATTGCCTGTGTTCTTTGAGTACATATAACTTCCTTCTAACTTCCTTAGGTTGTAGTTTTCCTTCTAGTGCTTTATGTAGGGCTAGATTTGTAGATAAGTATTGCTTAAATCTGTTTCTTTTTTCATGAAACATTTTAATGACTCTATTTATGGTGATCGAAAGTTTTTCTGCATATATTATCCTGTGTTGGCATCCATGATCCCTTTGTATCTGCATAATGTCTAACCAGGACCTTCTGGCTTTCAGAGTCTCCACTGAAAAGCTGGGGTGTTATTCTGATTAATCTGACTTTATATGTTACTTGGCCTTATTCCTTTGCTGCTATTAATAGTCTTTCTTTATTCTGTATATTTAGTGATTTGATTATTATGTGGTGAGAAGAATTTGTGGGGAGGGGATTTATGCTGTTTGGTATTCTGTAAACTTTTTGTATTTTCACAGATATTTCCTTCTTTAGGTTGGGAAAGTTCTGTTTAATGATTTTTTAGATATATTTTTTGTGCCTTTGAACTGATATTCTTCTACTTCTAAAGTTTCATCTTTTCATGGTGTTCCAGATTTCCTGAAAGTTTTTGTTGGATTTGATGTTTCCTTTTATTCATGAATCATTTTTCACTATTATATCTCCAATGCCAGAGGTTCAATCTTCTGTCTCTCACACTCTGCTCCTTATACCCATAGCTATAGTTTTTGTTTGTTTACCCGAATTTTCTATTTCAAGAATTTCCTCCGCTTCTGTTATTTTTTATTGTTTATATTTAATTTATCAAGTCTTGAAGCATTTTCTTTACCTGTTTTATGGCTTTATTTATTTTTTTCTTGGCTTTCTTTAAGGGATTTATTGATTCCTTCCAATTTTTTTGTCTGTCTTTTCTTGATTTCTTTAAGGAAATTTTTTATTTCTTAAATAAAGGTCTGTAGCATTTTTGTAAAGTTATTTTAAAGGTTTTTTTTTCCTGCTTCATCCATTTTGAGATGCTCAGGTCTTACTGTTG
This sequence comes from Phyllotis vaccarum, assembly GCA_033318265.1. Taxonomy (NCBI): domain Eukaryota; kingdom Metazoa; phylum Chordata; class Mammalia; order Rodentia; family Cricetidae; genus Phyllotis; species Phyllotis vaccarum. The sequence goes on from JARWLC010000002.1 coordinate 99,985,042, forward strand.
TAGAATCACTATGCTCTTTTATATCTATATTATATCCCTATGGGGAAGCATTTGTTATATCCAATATTGAATTCCCTAGAAAAAAATTTAAATGTATAAGTAAGCTTTATTGAAGGGAGAAATATACTAATAATAGGAGCCTTCAAAATGTGGTAATTTAAAATATCCATAGAGTGTTTCCACAGTGAACACTTATAAGTTTAATAACATCAGCTGGTTTCATTAAATTTAAAACAAAGAAAATCATATCCAAGATTCCCTTCATTTTGGAAAAACTATAATTTTAATGTTTATTTTTTACTATATTTGAAGATTTTATGTAAGAATAACATTTATGTACATTCCAAACCAACATCACCTTCATGACCACACACACACACACACACACACACACACACACACATTGCACAAATAAAGGAAACTTTAGAACCAGATATCAGCGAAAGGCTAAGATAACAAAGAAAGGAAACACCACAGTCAAATTTCACCCAGCTGTCTTCCAGCTTCCTCAACCTTGCTCCTTGTAGCTTCTACTGCATCAATATGTCTTGCTGTGCCTGAGTTAAATACCCTCTTCTCCCAGTTGTTTCACATCTAGGTTAAGATTAAAGGCCTGGCACCACCACAGCCTTCCTGGGAGCCTGGAACTCCCCCTGTAAACAAAGATGGCTTCAAACACAGATCTTCTGGGATTAAAGATTAAAGGTCACCACTCCAAGTTGGGTGTTGGTTACCACTCCTGGATATTCCCTGTGCTGGGATAAAAAGTGTAAATCACCATTCTCGGGTACTCCTGGATTGACTGTGGGTTTATCTCTCTGATATTTCAGACTGTATTTTATTAAATATAAAACATATACACATGTATATGTATATAAACATGTGTGTGTATGCTTGTATTGCTGAGATCATTTAATTTTTGCACATATATATTAGGACTATTTGATTTGATAATCTATAAAAGAATTTGTCCCTTGAGAATACTGATTTTGTGTTCTGTGCAGCTCTTTTATCTAGTGGCGGTGGTTTATACGGTTTTTCCCATCTCTGCTGAAATGCCAAATGGTGGTGTTATGCTTACATTATCAAAATTTAATGGGCAGAACTCCTTTTCATATAAAAGACACTACTCATAGCAGATGTGACAGTTCTCTGTATCTCTCCTAGTTTATTGTCTATTACTGTGATAAATACTTTAACCAAAAGCAACTTGAAGAAGAAAATATTTATTTGGCTTACAATAGTTTTCCATCACAATTTATAATTGGGGGAAATTAAGGAAGGAAGGACTCAAGCAGGAGCAGACTCTGGAATTATGAAGCAAAGCTTCTTCTTCCCTTGCTGAGCTTGCTTTCTTACAATGTAGGGGGACTTGCCATTATGAGTACTACCCACAGTGGACTGAGACTTTCCATATCAATTCAAAACATGCTCTAACAGACTTGACTACAGGCCACTCTGATGAAGGCCGTTCTCAACTGTGGGTAGTACAGTTTCTGTGATAAACTCTAGTATGTGTCATGTTGACAAAACCTAACCAAAACAAGTGAACTCTTCTCAGATCTCTATACAACACCTCACTATTAAACCACAACTTTTCTTTCTTTGTCTCTAGGATTCCATTTGTATCACAACATTAAACACAATAAAATTTAAAAGTTCTATATTTTTTAAATTCTTCAGCATATTAAAAATCCTAGGTCTCTTTAAAAAGAAAGTTTCTATTTAAAACCATGTTGAATAATTATTTGAAATTTCTCTGCAATATATTTTCAACAAAGTTATCTTTTTCTCTCATGTCATCCCATTACCCATTTCTCTACCTTCCCATTCCCACCCATTTTAAATTTTTTTCCAGTGAGACAAGTTTGTATGATTCAATGAAACTTGACAGCAGCCTATTGTGCTTGAAAGTCTATGTAACCACATAAGTATTCAAAAAGAGGTAATATGGTTGGTTTTTTTTTTTTTTTGTCAGCATGAAATGTCATGTTGGGATAGTGTCTTTCACCCACAAGGTTATATCATATAAAATATCTTGATATGTAAATTTATATATTTTAGAGAGCTTATATAATAATAGACTTTTATGTATTTAGGCCATCTCATCCCACATTCTGATTTGATACTTCCTCTTCTAGTAATCCCCTTTAGTCCTTTATAATACTATGTTCTCTCACTCCTTCCTTCAAAGGACTTCTCTTTCATGGAAATTTCCTAAATAACTGTTCTCTATGGGCAATCCAAACAGAACACATATCTAAAGAATCAAAGCTAACATCTTCAAGTGAGAGAAAAAAAAAAGCTATGTTTCTCTTTCTGTAACTAGATTACTTCTCTCAGATGATGGTTTCTATCTCCATCCAGTTACTTAAAACTTTTATAATTTCATTTTATCTAAGGTGTAAATAAATAAACTACATTTTTACTATTTCATTCATCAATTTGTGAATATCTAGGAATTTTTCATTTTTTTGGTTATTACAAACACAGTAACAGCAAACGTGGATGAATAAGTACAAAATATTTGGGATATATACTCATTTTTTAGGTTTGATGAACCTATTTTTAGTATTTTGAGAAACCTAACACTGATTTCAATCATTGTTATACCAGATAAACTTTATACATCTATGAATAAGTGATCCATTCCCCCACATTATACCAGAATTTACCATTATTTGATTTGGCTTTTAATTTGTTTTGTTTTGTTTTGGACTAAGCCATTCTGACTAGCATAAATATTATTTTTTTATGTTTTTTGAGAGAGGGTTTCTCTGTGAAACAATCCTGGCTGTCCTGGACTCACTTATAAGCTAGGCTCACAGAAGTCCATCTACTTATGCCTCCCAGGTTCTAGGACTAAAGGCATGTGCCACCAATGCCTGACAAAATACAATTTTAAAAGTAGTTTTGATTTGCATTTCTGTGATAACTAAAAATGTTGATCATTGCTGTGGGTTTGTGCTTTTTTTTGCTTTGTAAATGTTATGTTGCTTTTAAATTATTTAAATGCTGAGGAAGGAGCAAGAACTGATAAGAGACATTTGATTATAAATGCTGCTGGATTAATCTAACCTATATATTTTGTAAATGCCTTTGTTTCCAAACTAATCAAAAGATAAGTTACTTTGAAGAGGTTTGTAATGACAGGTTGTAAATTCATTGTGAGTTAAGAAAAATTGGGTTTGATCAAGGATTACCCCTGAAAAGTCTCTGATGAAAACAGATGGCCCAGATAATTTAGCATTTCAGAACACCTGTGTTGCAGTTTTCTCTGAACTCTGAATCTATAATAGCTTCAAGGAGACTGGCCAATATGACCCAGCCTCACTGACTGCCTCTCTAAGGACTTGTTCATAATCTTAAATTTTCTTTAGGTCCACATAAGATTACCTGTGCCAGGAAATTGTCTAGAGAACTACACCCACATTATCACAAAAATGGATTATTAATTATGGATATTTGTCTTTGTTTAGAGTGTTGGTTATAAGATGTTACAGATAATAGTCAGGGAAAAACTATACAATGGAAATTAAATTTGGGTGTTTGTTTTAAACAGAAAAAGGGAGAAATGCTGTAGGATTATGCTCTTGTGCTTTGAAACTATTTTTCTGTCCTATTGGTTTAATAAAATGCTAATTGACCAAAAGGCAGTCAGAAAGTATAGTTGAAACTCCCAGAATAAGAAAACTCTGGGAAGAGGCAGAGCAGAGCAGAGATGCCAGGCAGACACAGATGAAAGAAGGCAAAAAAAGCTACCTTGAGAAAAGGTACTAAGCCACTTGGCTAAATATGGGTTAGTTTAAGAGTAACAGTTAGCAAGTGATACACCTGAACCATAGGCTAAACAGCATGTATTTAGGACTGCTGTTCTGGATTTCAGAGCTAGACTGGACCATAGACTCTTAACCATAGAACATATTTAAAATATATATCAGGAATTTGTTCCTTATCTATGTATAATTTATTATTTATTTCAAAGCCTTATTTTTTAAGAGGATTGTTTGTTTCCTTGACATTTTTTGTAAATCATCTTTTTAGGAATAATATTTTTAATTAGTTATCCAATATCCAATATCAAACTTTTAAAAACACACATACAAATAACATTTAAAGATTGGGTAGGTTGTATTTATGTGGTTAAGAATATAAGGCAGTAAAATACAAAGCCACTATGAATTTAAAAGAGAGTAAAAAAAGAAGTACACAGGTTTAAAGGGGGAAAAAGTAAGAGTTAAATGAGTGTCAAAAATATTTATGATTAGGTTTCAATGGAGAAAGATGTTGAGTCTTTTGGAAATATACCAAGAAGTAAAGTAGCTGAGTCAAGAGGTAGTTTTATTAATAGTTTCTAGAGAATTCTTCACACTCAGTTCCAGAGTGGCTGCAATCCCACTAGCAGTGACACACCACCTCAAACAGGATAGCATATACCAAAAGCCAAACTTCCTAATTCTTCCCAAACAATTTTACTAACTGGGGCTTATGCATTTGGGGCCATTCTGATTCAAAACACCATATATGTTAAGTTAGGTAACTCATAACCAGAAAGACAATTACAACATGTTGACTTTCTCATGTATAGTTTCTAGCTCCAAACCTTCAAATATGAGTATATCTACTAGAATAATAATAAAAACTGGGAAACTAAAAGTGAGTATAGAGAGGGAGAGTGCTAGAGAAATAAATATCAGAATAGAAAAAGTATTAAAGAAGAAACAAAAAATTGGGGCAGCATAATTTGAGAAGTGAAGGATGTTCACAAAGAAGGAGAGTGAGTAGCAAAAAATAACAGTAAGTATGAATTGTTAAGTAATCAAATTATTTACATTTGCCTAAAAATTACAAAATTACTTTAAAAATATTTTAAAATGACATTAAAATTTTAAATAAAATTGTGCCACTTCAGATGATGTTTTATAGACTAACAAAAACTGTAGTAGGAGATATGAGAATCTTCCTTTTGATTTTTTGGTCAAAGAAGTCCAAGAGACTCTCTAAACAATATAAGTTCCTGGTTTTTACTGCCTCATAAAATTTTCAAGTCAGTCTCTATTGTTGAAAACATTTTCGTTTAGGACACATGACTTAAGAGGATTGAGGTAAATCTGATCCAAATCCTATTTGGTGAAAATTAGCTTTCAGAGAACCAGAGCACACCATGCAAGCTTTCAGGGGAGGAAAGCATTTAATAATGAAGTTCCATATGAATTTTAAGTAATTTTTATATCTATTTAATGAATTTGAGGATTTTTGTTTGTGCTTGTTTGGATCTATAAAGCACTTTTGGTAGAATGGTCGTTATTATGATTTAGCACAAATCCTAACTGGTCATAATAAAAACCCAGAGACAGATGTCAGGTCAATGCTGAAAGACCAGAGAGTTCAGACACAAGAGAGACTGTTTATCTTTGCTGAATCTCAGGCTGAAAGGCTGAGCTCCTGTTTCCTCCTGCCTTATAATCCTCTCTCCATCCAGCCATGTCACACTCTGTCTCAATGTTACCAGTGCTGTAATTAAAGGTTTATGAAATCACCCCCTGCCTTCTATGGCTAGATAATAGTTGGCTCTGCCCACTGATTTTTAGGCAAGCTTTATTTGTGAGAATATACACAATATATCACCACATATCCTTTAATGTCTATAATTTTAAAATAAGTTTACAACTAATGTAAGAAAAACTATGTACAATAAATGAATTAACTATATACAAACAATATATACAGGCAATAATTACATCAATAATGTCTACTCCATTAACACTTGAAAAGATCAAAGAAAATACTCCATTATTTATCATATTATGGTGAGTTTAAAGTGTTTTGTCTAATTCACTTTCTATCCTAACTTGTATTACTAACCAAAAACTATCTTTGATGACTCTCAAACTTATACACTTTATACTTCTTTGATGAGGTTTTTTCTGAACTTGTTAACAAGGTAAACTATAACTATCTAGTCTTCAACTCCATCAGAAACCCAAGGAGGAAATAATATTAAATGAATAAACAGGAAGTAGAAGCAATCAATTTTCCAAAAAAAAAAGTGTTAAAGGACAGAAGCAGTTGGCTGTCTGGATAGTCTCTCAAGCTTCCTTTGGAATGATGGGGCATCCATTTATGGTCTACAGGCCTAGCATATCTGACAGATATTTCTGTGATGCAGAATATTCTGAAGGACTGCTCTACCTTGGCAAGACTCAGCAGTCCTTTCTTTTGTGTCCTGCTTGCCCATTTGGACAATGCACTGTCAGCTAACATTACTACAAAGTAGGTAAACTCCGTATGGAGTTTCTTCAATGCCCATCATCATCTCTAAAGTAGATTGGTGCTGCCAGGAGCAGACATGTCTCACGGCTATTAAAAAAAAAAAAAACTATGATATTAAAGCACCTTAAATGCTATATTCTGTAGAACTCTGAAGTGTTTGAAGATTATCTATTTATCTAAAATATATCTTTGATATTGAAAACATACCTAATATGATTACAAATTTGATCATAATAGGTGAATAACTATAAACATACTTTTTATTCAAACTATTTTGGTAATAATGATTTTCAAAGACTAAGAATTTGCACTATATTTTTAAATGAGCTGTACAGGTGCAATACCTTGAGCAAGATTAGAAATGTATGTACAGTCTATTCTAACAAAATAATCTCAGTGTTGTATCAATATACACAATTTGTGTACAATATAAAAAATTCATTAAACATAAAATATATAAACTAGTAGTTGCTTTTACAAAGTAAATTCAATAACCTGTCTTTCATCTTATTTTCATATTTCTTTTCTTTCAGAGTAGATTCAATAATCTACTCTTTAATTCTATCATTTCCATATCTCCTTTGTTTCAAAGTAGACTCAATGATCTACCATTTTATTTTATCATTTCTATAAGTTTTAAGTAGATTCAATCATCTATCATTTTATCTTATCATTTCTTTGTTTTTAAGAGTAAATTCAATAATCTACCCTTATATCCTATCATATGACAATCACATTCCCAAGATGTGGGGTGTGGGGTGGATGACTTTTGGCTGCTCAATGAATTATGGATGTTTATTAGTGTTTAGGAGGGGAATATTGAAAACTGTTACTGGTCATAGTCAAGATAAAAAAAAAACTAAGGAAAAAATGTTATATTCAGGGATCTTTTTCTGAAAAAAAAGAGGTATAGAAATAATAGGATTAAGAAGTTGATTATTGAATCTATTTCTAAACTAAAAAGCAGCTATTAGTCTCAAATATTTTAATTTGAAAGGGATTTTTGTGTACTGATACAATTTTAAGGTTTTTTTTTAAATACTGTATATATGTTTCTACTCTTGTTTAAGGTACTATACCTATGCAGCTTGTTTTTAAATGTAAGTTAAATTTCTGTCTTTTGAAAGCTATTATTACAAAATATTTAGAATATTTTTAAAAATACAAATTAGTAGTTACGTATAACAATCAAAGTCTCAACCAAGTTAGGTATGTTTTCAAGGCCAAACAAACATATTTTACATAGATAAATGGCAAACCTTTCAGAGATCTGTGTGGAATATTGCATTTAAGATGTTTTAATAATAAGGCTTTTCATAATACTGAGATATGTCTCCTCCTGGCAGCGTCAACCTACTTCACAGAAGATGATGGGGATTGAAGCATCTCCATATGGAGTTTGCTTTCATCATGTCAAAGTTAGACATTGGGCAAAAAACTTCCCTTGCCTCAACTGTTGATTTTAAGCTGTCCAAATTGGACAAGGAGATCAATAAAAATTCTACTTTCAAACTTTACCAAAACAATGTAGAAGAACCACTTTAAATTCCTGCTTCACAGAAGAGTCTGTCAAATATTCTAGCCAAAAGATGAATGCCCCATGTTTTCAGAGGAACCCTGGGTGACTCGGTAGGCATCAATTTGCCTCTGTCATTTCTAAAGTTTTAGAAAAATTTTGCTCTGTAATTTCTGCTTATTCAGGTAATTTTTTAAATCCCTTTTGTGTCTCTGAGGTTGAGGATTAGATAGCTACACATTTTATAGTTATCAAATTCAGAAAATAAACTTGCAAAAGATAAAGTTTATGAAGTTGAGAGACATAAAAGCTTAAGCTGTTTTCCAGATACAAATGTGTTGAACATATTAATATAATTATTACTTGATAATTGTTTTTACTGGATACAATTTTACATTGTTAGATTAAATCTTCTGTTTGATTTTGAAAATACATTTCTTCTCCATCTTCCTTGTGTCTTTTGTGACAAAAAATAGTATGTTGGACAACTTCTTAAGGTTTTCTGTAAGATCCTGTGTGTATACCTTGTATTATGATATTAGCATTAAATATTGGGGAAAAACAGGAACACAAAGATATGACTTAAGATGATGCATTTGTGTGTTAAGTTAGAAAAATATAGAAATTTCTAGCTCTCTTCAGCTATCAACATGACAGAGTCTAGAATTATAATAGGGGACCTTAATTGAGAAACTGCCTCAATCAGTCTGCTTGTGAGCATTGCTGTGAGCCATTTTTAAATAGTTAACTGATGTGTAAGTTTTCAGCCCACTATAGGCAGTGCTGTCTCTGGGTCAGTGGTCTTGAGTGATATTATAAAAACTAATTTAGTATGAAAAAGGAAAAAAAAAGTCAGTAAACAGAAATCCTCACGGTTTCTTCTTGAGTTTTTGCCCGAGGTCCTGCCCTGACATTTTTCAGTGATGCATTGCAACCTTCATTATATAAGGTGAAATAAGCTCTTTACCAAGTTGCTTTTGATCATAGTGGTCATCACAGCAAAAGAGAAGCAAACTATAAAGACATAGGGAAATGAGTCTCAAGTATCTTTATTTTATTTTCATGACTCACTTTTTCAGTTAATATTTAAAATCCTGGGAAAGAATAAGACTTACATTGGAGGAGTTGAGACACCAACTCAGCCACAAATCCTTCAACCTACAATTTGCCATGTCTATAAGATATGCTTGTGTAAAGATCCATGCTGGTGTAAAGATGGTATAGAAATTGTGAGAGTGATCAAATGACAAGCCTAGATCAAGACCCATAACCTGAGAGAGAGCCTACCTTTGAAGGCCAGAATGCAAAAGATACCTCAATAGAGTTAAATATCAATGGCCAAAAATGTCAATTATTAAATGATTACCAATGATATTCTGCTATTCTCAAGATTAGTTCCTATCCCAACTGTTATCAAATAGGCTTAATACAGCAACTGATGGGAATAAATTCAGAGACCCACAGCACCCCAGCCAAATATTAGACAGAGCACAAAAACTCCTATGAAAGAGGAGCCCAAGGGATTGCAGTAGCTAGATGGTTAAGAAGTCTACAGGAAAACAGAATCAACTAATCTCAGCTCATAAGGGTTCACAGAGACTGAGTCAACAACCAGTAAACTTATATAGGACTTATATAGTCCTCTGCTTGTTACAGTTATATAATGTGGTCTTCTAGTGAGACTTCTAACAGTAAGAGCATGGGGAAACCCTGAATCTGAAGCCTGTTTTAGGAAATTCAATCCTCCTGCTGGATTGTTTCATTCAGCCTTAATAGAAGAAAAGAAGCCTAGTCTTAATGCAACTTGATAAAGCTTGATTGTATGTTCTTCATAGGAGACCCACCTGAGTCTGAAGAGAACCAGTAGAGAAGGAGTGGGTGCAAAGTAGTAGAAGAGATGTACAGAGTGGAGGAATGAGAAACTATGGTTAGAATGTAAAAACAAGAAAAAAAAATAGCCGAGGTAGGGGAAACACCAGTGACAGTGTTCGGACTGATTCACAGTACGTCATACAGAGCTCATTTGTGAACTGCGAGTTATGGGAGAATACTGCAAACAGTTTCAGATGGTCTAATTTAATTTTTAATTTTTTATTGGGTACACCTTACTATTTTGTGAAGAGATAGAGGCTATATTATTTATCTTCATATTATGAAGAACTATGAACATACAGAGGTAAAACTCCTTATGAGTACATACCTAAGTAAAAAGCCTGTACTCAAATTCAAGTATATCTAATACAACTGATCATGTTTTCCAACTCTACATTACAGTACATTGTGTTGCGATGCTCCCCATAGTAGCCTAGGAAATGACATGATGATTTACTTTACCTAATGAGATTTTTGTGCGTAAGCTATTTTCTTCTTAAATATCAGTTAATGTGGAAGAAACATAGTTAAGTTGTATTCATCAGAATCCATGAGAGGTGGGTTAAGAAAAGAATAAAAAATATTTTGCTAAAGTAAAAAAGAGAGAGAGAGAGAGAGAGAGAGTTTTCAGAATTAGGTAGAATACTTGCTACTCACAGTACTGTAAGATTATAAAAAATATAAAAGAATAAAATTAAAAATAATGGTATTTATTTAATAGTATAAGCTCACATACCAAACAAACAGCCTATTAACAGAATAATGTGACATAATATAGATCTTTATAAAAGCATCTAATTTAATCTAATTCTTTCCTCTAAAAATAAAACTTTAGTGTTTCTTTGGTCTCGCTTGGACATGTTAAATTTTCCATAATGTTTTAAATTGGCAGCAGATAATTGGTTAAAGGAATGCTCAAAGAATTCTATGAATGCAGATAGTGAATATTCTATTTTGCAGCATTATTTCACTTTCTCCAGAAAGTGTGTTATCTGCTGTGACTAGATTGTTACTTTACTACCAGATGACAAATATTCTGTTCTCAAATCACATTCTTTAGGATCCCTTTCTTTTCTCACATCTTCTACTCCTAGTTCTTAGGATTGTGAGTAGTTATAGTTCTATGAAAGGCATCTGTTGCACAAGTAAAGGAAACTAAGGGCCAGATCTCTGAGAAAGTGGGAGATAGTAGAGAGAGTAAACACCACAGTCAGATCTTACCCAGCTGTCTTCCAGCTTCCTCAGCCTGGCTCTTCCTGGATTCTTCTGACCCTCTGTCTTTCTGTGTCTGCTTTAAATACTCTCTTCACTCAGTTAAGGCATGACCCTATGACTGCCTTCCTGGGAGTCTGGAACTCCTTCTGTAACCTAAGATGACCTCAAACTCAGATTGGATTAAGGGGGTATGTCACTGCCCACAGGATGTTCCCTGTGTGTCCCCCACGTTGGGCGCCATCTGTTGTATTAGGTTTCTCTGGGTCCCGGGCGGCCAGAGATCCGAGACCCACAGACCTGCCGTGCCAGACCCCTCAGCTGCCCAGCCGCCCAGGTCCCCAAAAATAACTCAGAGGCTTATATTAAGTCCATGCTGTTTGGCCTATGGCTCAGGCACATTGCTAGCTAGCTCTTATATCTTAAATCAACCCATTTCTATTAATCTGCGGGCCACGTGGCGGCCCGTAGCTCACCCGTGTTCCTTACATGTTGCTCCTTCGGCGGCTTCCGCGCGGTCTGCCTCTAACTCCACCCTGCTTCTCTTACCTAAGCTCTGATTTCTCCTCCTACCTATTCTACGTACCTGCCATGGCCCAAACCAGCTCCTTTATTTAAAGATACAGCACTCACAAATGCATTCCCACATTTCCCCCTTTTTCTCTAATCAAAAAGGAAGGTTTTAATTTTAACATAGCAAAATTACATATAACAAAATAGCCATCAAGCAAGAATTACAGTTACAATATCTAGTCCACTTGCACTTAGCAAAATTAAAGAAAACATTCTATCTACCTTATCTTTATGAATCTAAAGTTTCATATCTAATATACTTTTCAAATGACTAAGAAAAACTGTACATATAACTATCTAATCTTCAACTACATCAAAGACCACAGAAGGATATAATATTTACCCAAGTAAACCAGAAGTGCAAACGACTTTTAAAATCTAGAAAGGACAGAGATGACACCTATCTGCCTGGACAGTCACCCAAAGTTCTTTTATAAAGTTGGGGCATTCATCTTCAGCCTACAGGCCCAAAGTCTCTTTTTATTTCAGTGAAGTAGGAAATCCGCTCTGCCCATTTTGGCACAGTTCATCCGTTGTTTTTCCTTGAGTCTTGAAGAATGTCTGACAGTTTTCTCTGTAAAGCAGGAACCCGAATGATGATCTTGGCTTGCTCTGCCAAAGTCCAGAGGTCATCTTCTTATGGAACCTGCATGTCCAGTTTAAACAGCATACTGTCAAGCAGTCAATATAAAAACAGTTTCTTCTCCAGTGGCTTACCATTACCACAAATAGATGAGACTCTATATGGAGTTTCTTCAATGCCCATTTTCCTGTTGAAGTAAATTAGTGCTGCCAGGTATAGACCTGTCTCACTGTCCAGAAAAGTCTAAGCTCTTAAAATATTTTAAATGCCATATTCTGTAGGTCTTAGAAGTATTTGAAGATTATCTATTTAATTGAAATATATCTTTGTATACTTAAAAATCCTAACTAACCTAACTATAAGTTTGATTATCAAAAGTGACTATTAACCTTTATTTCTTAATTATACACTACAATTTTAAAACAGTTACATGAACATCATACCTTAAACAAGAAAAGAAAAACATATACAGCATAACAAAATTGACCTTAAATTTGTATCAATAAACCAAAATCTATACCAATGTAAAGCATTTTGAGATTAACAGCTGATTTCCTGATCTAAGTAAATTTAATAATCTAATTTTTAAAAAATCATTTATATACCATATCCCCTTTTTCTTCTTAGAAAGAGATTAACTATGACATTAACCATTTATAATGAAAACAAACATCTAGAAATAATATTTGGGGAATTTGGGCGTTGTTTTTCTATTACTACTTCCTGCTGATTAAGGGGCGTTGAAAGTCTCACGGTTGTTGAGGCTGAATCAGTCTGCAGCTCTGAAGCTGTTCTGGCCATCTCTTCTCATCAGAGGTTTTTTCAGGGGGTCTTGGTTGATGAAACCACATTTGCCTGGAAGCAATCTACAGGTTCTCATCTGTGGAAACAGAAACAGAACTCTTCCAAAGCTATAAATCCTTAGACACAAATTTCAAAATCAAAATACCTTTAAAATATACATTCTTGTTTAACTTAGTAGCCTTTGCAATCCATTGTCTTTTTGCAGTTAGCTCATTAACAGTTAAAAAATTAAAAGAAAACACAATAACAACCAAAATCCAGATTTTGTGTCTATTTTCTATCTTTACGTGGCTTATTATATTTTTATCACTCTATTTCTCGCTTTAAAAACTTTTTCTAACCTCTTTATTTTCTCTCTGAAGCCTATGTACCTTTTACAAACATTGTAACCCATTTACAGGTTTTCTTTTTATCTGAATCTGTTTTATTGTGAATCCTTAATCATCTTCTAACCTTAAGAGCTTTTAAAATACATTCTCCAAAAAGAAGCACAGTTTTTGCAAATTAGGCTGAATCACTAAGTTTTCTTAAACGGACCGTAAACAGAGCACACCTAAGAAAATGCTGCCACGAAGAAAATTTGTTTCTCTTTTGTTCAAAATAAGCAGAAATCTAAAATCAATCACATTACTGAGTCTTTTGTTAGTTTTCAGGAACCCGCCTGATTGTAGCTCACACTGCCTGTCGCCAGCCTGCCGGTGGCGCCATTTTGAGTGTGACCCGGACCATGCTTTGTTTGTACAAAGACCCGCTCCACACACACAATTTGGAAGCTGCCCTGGCTCAATTTATGTGATCTAGAACCCTTTGTAATCTTTCTCAGGCTCTAAGTGGATAATCGGCCCACGTTGGATGCGCCATCTGTTGTAGTAGGGTTTCTCTGGGTCCCGGGCGGCCAGAGATCTGAGACCCACAGACCTGCCGTGCCAGACCCCTCAGCTGCCCAGCCGCCCAGGTCCCCAAAAATAACTCAGAGGCTTATATTAAGTCCATGCTGTTTGGCCTATGGCTCAGGCACATTGCTAGCTAGCTCTTATATCTTAAATCAACCCATTTCTATTAATCTGCGGGCCACGTGGCGGCCCGTAGCTCACCCGTGTTCCTTACATGTTGCTCCTTCGGCGGCTTCCGCGCGGTCTGCCTCTAACTCCGCCCTGCTTCTCTTACCTAAGCTCTGATTTCTCCTCCTACCTATTCTACGTACCTGCCATGGCCCAAACCAGCTCCTTTATTTAAAGCTACAGCACTCACAAATGCATTCCCACACCTGTGCTGGGATTAAAGGTGTGAGTTCCCACTGTCTGATCTTCCTAGACTGATTGTGGGTAGATCGTTCTGATATCTCTGAAATATTTTTATAATATTACAAAATATCCCCACATATCCCCTTTTGTGTCAAATTTTAAAAAAGAAAGGTTATAGTTAACATAAGAAAAAACATATACAATAGGTACAATAATTATATACAATATATACAAACAATAAATTAGTAATGTCCAGTCCATTAACAATTGACAATTCAAAGAAAATATTTCATTAATTATCATATTTTGATGAGTCCAAAGGATTATGCCTAATTAATTTTCTTTTTAACTTATATTACTAACTAAAAACTATTATTTTGATGTCTCTTAAATTTATACACTTTAACTTCAAAGTTTTTTTTCTAAAACTGTCACTGGAAAATTATAACTATAACTATAACTATCTCATCTTCAATTACCCCAGAGACCCAAGGAAAAAAATATTTACCTATGTAAACAGAAAATGCAAGCAACTTCCAAAATCTAGAAATGACAGAGATGACATCTATCTGCCTGGACAGTCAACCAAAGTTCCTTTATAAAGTTGGGGCATTCATCTTTAGCCTACAGGCCCAGAGTTTCTTTTCATTTCAGTGAATCAGGAAATCTGTTCTGCCCATTCTGGTATAGTTCAATCATTTCTCCTTGTGTCAGGAGAATATCTGACAGTTCTTTCTGAAAAGCAGGAACCTGAAGGATCATCTCAACTTGTTCTGTCAAAGTTCAGAGGTCACTTTCTGAGAGAACCTGCATGTCCAGTTTAAACAGCATACTGTCAAGCAGTCAATACAAGAACAGTTTCTTGTCCAATGGCTAACTGTTGTCACAAAGAAACTAGACTCCATATGGAGTTTCTTTAATCCTTATTTTTCTCTTGAAATAGATTGGTGCTGCCAGGAGCAGACCTGTCCCACTGTCCAGAAAAGCCTAAGTTTTTAAAAATATTTTAAATGCCATATTCTATGGATCTCTGAAGTGTTTGAAGTTTTTTTCATCTAAAGTATATTTGTTTGATCTTGAAAACATATCTAGTATGACTATATTTGAATGTATTGTCTAACTATTAACTTGCATTACTTTATAATCTAATCAGTTGGTAATTAAAAACTTTCATGGACTAGCAACTTGTACTACATTGTTAGATGAACTGAGTAAGTATACCTTGAGAAAGCATAGAGATATGTGTACAGTAACACAATTAATCTCAAGATATGTAATTTGTATACAATATACAAAATCCAATCCAATGCAAAACATTTAATGTAGTAAAACCTTTTAAAAGAAGATTCAATAATCTATCCTTATATCCTATATATCTCTATCCCCTTTTTCTTTCTATTTTTAAAACACGAATCTTGAATCTAATTATTCTTGTTTAACTTTTTTCTAACCATAACCATGAACAATTTTTAACCAATTAACCTAAACAATGGCAATCATCCATAACCCATTGAACAAACAAAAACAACCCATCCCACCTCTTGTAAATGTGGGTGCCATATTCTTAAATTTACTTTTTGCTGTCTGGGGGCGATGGCATCTTTTGGAGATCCTGAAAAGAAAAATTTTGTTAAATGTCAAGTCTTGAAATAAATAGCTCTGTCATTTGTTGTCCAGTCTCTGCATAACAGGAAAGTGCATAGCTTGTCTCAAGTCCTGGCTATAGTAGTCTGTGAAGCTGGTTCATCTCAGCAAGCTGCCTCAAAATTGTCGTCAGCAGTTTGTAGTCCAAATCTGATCTTTGGTTGGTGTTTGTCAACCTAGTGGCTTTGTCAGAGTCCATGTGAAATCATCATTGTGAAGCCCCATGTTCCTTTTGGATACTTCAAGTTCACTATTAGGCATTTTCATGGATCACTGCAGAAAACTGATAAAAGACTAAAACTCAACACAATGTACAGGAAACTAAATATATAACTATTTATTCAGCATAGGATTAGTAACAATAGTTACTAATTAGTCCCTTATTTTTTGTTATTCTTCTGTCCTATATCAGGTAGCTCTTCTGATATGATACAGAGATCTTTTATTTTCCTTTAACAAGTATGGTTGAATTTACAGGAGAGAGCCATAATCCAACCCTAAAACCAGCTTTAAATTATAATTAAACTGGGACTTCAACTTACAAAAATGAATTATAGAGGTTAAGCAATGATATTTTACCCTATGAAGTACACTGGTATCAAAATTAATGATATTCTATTGCTTGTAAATTTTTCTGGATAGCCTCCCTTTTGCTTTAGATGTCTAGATGTCCAAGGTGTTTTCACTTCTTGAAGATGGGTGTTCCCAGTTTTCTGTAAAGACAAAAACAGAGACCTGGCCCCGCCCTTTCATTTTTTTTTCTTTCTTTTTCTTTTTTTACAACTTAAAGAATTGTAATATGACTGTATTAGCTATCACCACTGTCTGAGAGACTTACCCAGATGAGAGTGAAATGGAAACATGTGTGACTGGTCTGACTAAGGCTGGAGGCTAACTCAGAACAGAAAGCCTAGCCTGCCAGTAATTACTCCACTGGCCATGTGTTGTTCTGGCCAGTAAGTGAAACTTTTGTGTAGGGAAGACATCAATTGTTGCACAAATAAATGTAACTCAGTGATAGATCTCTGGGAAAAACAGAGATATCAGAGAAAGTAAACACCACAGTCAGATCTTACCCAGCTGTCTTTCAGCTTCCTCAGCCTGGCTCCTCCTGGCTTCTTCTGACCCTCTGTCTTTTAGTGTCTGCCTTAAATACTCTTTTTGCTCAGTGATGCATGGCCCCACCACTGCCTGCCTGGGAGCCTAGAACTCCCTCTGTAAACTAAGATGACCTTGAATTCAGATTGGATTAAGGGCATAGGTCACCACTCCTGGGATATTCACTGTGCTGGGATAAAGGTGTGAGTTACCACTGTCTGATCTTCCTAGACTGACTGTGTGTAGACCCCTCTGATATCTTGGAAATGTTTTTATTATATTACAAAATATATCCACAGGCATCTTCATCTGTAAGGCAGTCCTCTATTCCTCTACAGTCTCTAAGCTCTCTGAGCACTGTCTCTACTTTGGCTCAGATTGTGGGAAAAAATATTTTCATTTGTCTTTCCATTGTCTCTGTTTTTTTCCCACTTAAGGTACATCAGTATTATTTCATCTATTTATATTCCCAATAAAAGAGCTTCTTCTGTCATTTGATATACTACACACACACACACACACACACACACACACACACACACACACACACACACACACACTGTTTTATAAAGTTGTTGGCTCTGCTTCTCAATTTAAAAGCTTTTTCAAAAAAGGTCTCATCATATTCTCTAAAACAAGATTAGAGCTATTCAACAATATCTGAAATGTTTTAGATTTTATTTCCAAACAAGTTTGTAATCTTACACTTCTGCAAGATCCCAAAATTGTTGAGAAAGCAATTTTAATGATGAATAAAATTGCAAGAGTTTTTTTTCAAATTCATCACTAAACTTACCTCCAAAATCCATAGTCTCTTAACACTAACATTGTAAATTCTAACCTGGGTTGATAATACAATATTTTAAAATTGTTTTGTCCTACAGCCTTATAGTTCATCATAAATCTTTTGACATAAAGAAACTTTATCATCTACAAATGTATTATTTTGCTAAATTCCAGTATAAAAACCTTTTGTGATATGGTTTCTTTTTGCTACATAGTTCATATAATAATTTACCAAATCAATATTTATCTTCTCTGTAATCATCATCTACAATTATGTTCCTTCTATCTTACATATATTTTGACCTATCAATTAGTGATCAATGCAGAAATTCTTTGTCTTGTCTCAATTGCCAATAAAAAATAAGTCTCCTGTTTTGTCAGTCTTTACTTTCATTGATTATATAGTAGAGTTATATCACATGAAAGAGTCTAGACTCTTACATCTATTTTTTTAACATTTGGAATATATACAATATATAACAAAATAGAACAGGAATGGAACCAAGTGCTGTTTTTGAGCATCAACTTACAAGAAGATGATTTATGATGAGAATGACCTAGAGAAAAGTCATCTATAAGGTAAACAGAGCATTTCAGGAAGAACTTCCTGGAGGAGACAAGGTATCTAACATACTAGGGTAAAGTTGGTGCCTATGCATATCTGAGTATCTGTGGTAGTTCTTACAGGAGAGGACTTTGACTAGAACTTTAAAATTATGTACAGAGACAAAAATAAATGGGACATAGTGTAAATTCAGAGTATGATGTTTACATTTTCTGGGTGCTTAGCCCCATAGAAGTGAAGAGAAGAAAGTTTCTTGAATAGAACTAAGATAAGAATAAATATATCTCAAACAAGTGGGTAGGTTTCAATGGGCTATATTTTGATAATTGATACTATTATTGTTGTACTCATTATTATCTTTTTGAGACAAAACCCAACTCTAGTAAAAACTGGCCACAAATTCATGATCCAAATACCTCACCCTTCCAACGGAGGAAATCTAGGCACTAAGTCTATTTTTTTTAAGAGTGTGGGGAAATAAAATTTTATTTGCCATTGGTGTAAGTGTTAATAGCTGTGGGACTCAGGATGGAGTCTGTCAAAAGTATAATGTAAAACTACTACATAATTGAGTTATATGACACCTTCCTCATTGACTCTATATAATTCCATAGAGAGACTTACAGGTCCATGTTTATTGTTACAAATATTTGTTTGTGGTATGTTTTTGAAAGCACACACCCATACACATACACATGTGAGCGTGCACTCGTGTGCACATGCGCACGCGCACACACACACACACACACACACGCACACACACACACACACTTGAACCACTGTTTATTCTTTTCTTTAGAAAAGAAAAGCTTTATTGTGCATATATTACCAGATCATAATCTATCACTGAATAAAGTTAAAGAGGAAGCCAAGCAGGAAAGACTCCTGTGTCTCCCCCTTCTCTCCCACATTTAAAACATATTCATGTATATATATTTGTTTATGGCTATAAATTTCTTTGGAATGTACAACCTATTTGAGAGCTTGACCCATGACAAACCTAATTCTCAATCAGCAGTCACAGGTCTTCATTTAGGTATAGAAACCTGCACAGTTTCATCTTGGAATGTCAACTTTTATTGCCATTCTGCTTTTCTTGTTTGAGCAATCATATTTTTTATATTTTATGGATGCATTTTTTTATGTCATGTCTAGTAGACACTTTCTAGCAGCAGGAGTCCTATATCTTTGTCTTTTATAGCCTTTTCATATCTTTCATACAATATTTTTAAGCTTTAGTGGTAGTTTTGCATTTCAGATGTATAAATTGAGGTTGATCAAGAACAAATTCATGTATTTTCTGTATTTTGACAATTTATTTTTTTAAAAATAGACTCTGTTGCAAAAATAAGCCTATTTAATGAGGGTCAAGTAATATACTTATCTGTAGGATAAGCATATCTGTAAGACAAGAATAATATTTAGAATACAATTAGAAATTATACTGCTTTTAAAGACTGGCAGTAGTGGGTTATAGTCTCAGGTCTATGAGCTATGAATAGTTTGCTAGGTTTATAGTACCAGATATTATTTCACTCCAACTGAGTGGATCCCTCCAAATTTGTCCACTTTTGGAATTTTATAATGAAGACGTCTTTCTTTTAGTAAGATACCAATGTGTTACTATTTGAATCCCTTTATTTGTTCTTAGTTTGTTTAAAGATTTGGTTTCTTCATTTAGCATTGCTGTTGTGGATAAAACTATTAATCTATATATTTTGTGCTTGCTTTATGAAATACAAAAATTTTAAATATTCCCCATTAATGTTGAGAATTTATTTCTTGTCTGTTTTAATGCTTTCCTATTCTGCTCTGATTTTGTTAATTTCAGTCTCTTGTTTTTTTGTGTTTTGGTTAGCCATGCTAAAGATCTGATAATATTACTACTGAACATAAAGAATGAGATCTCAGACTCATTTTTTTTTCTGTTTGTGTTTCATTATATTTTTGTTAAATCTATTTATTTCTGGATTTTAGAATAATTTGTTCCTTCTTATCTTTCTCTCTTTTTAAATTTCAAGCTCATTCATTTGCTGGGTTATTAAAAAATTTACTTATGTTTCTTTTTTAAAAATTGACAGTTAGAGTTTTAAATTTCTTCATTAAGGCTGCTTCAAAGGTGTACCAGACTTTTGTTGTATTGTGTTCACATTTTTATTTAGCTCTAGAAATTATTATTTTTATATTTTCACTTCCTGGTAATGTGATATTTAATCTACATACTGTTTTGGTGTTTATTTTAAATGTTACTGTATTGTAGTTAGATAGGATCCATACAGTTATTTTTACTTTTCTTTATTATTATGATTATTTTTCATTTATTTTATAATATATATTAATATTATATTATTATATACATATTTCACAAACACATATTATTCTCTTCTTTCCTCCATTTCTCACCTTCCACCTCTTCTACCCCCATTTACCTCTCCTTTGTTTTTGTTTATAAAGAGGTTAGTCTCCCATGGTTGACAACAAAGCATGACATGTCAGTGATACTTCATTTTATTTTAATTTTGTAAAATTTATTTTATGATTCAGTAAATGGTCTATGTTTTAATCTCAGCATATTTTCTGAAGTTTTGTTGGAATATTAGGTAGATATTTTTAGGTACATTTGATGTATGATGCCATTGAATTTCAATGCTCTTCTGTTTGTTTTTGTGCAGATGACATGTCTAAAGATACTGAAATTACTTACCATTACTGTGATGTGAGAATGACTTTCTGTATGCTGTGAATCTCAATCTTTAAATAAAGGAGCTGTTTTGGGCCATGACAGGCACCGTAGAAGAAGTAGGAGGAGAAACCAGAGCATAGTTAGGAGAAGCAGGACTGAGTAAGGCAGACCGAGCTGAAGCCCAAAGGAGCAACATGTAAGGAGCACAGGTGAGCTACGGGCCACATGGCAGACAGATTAATATAAATGGGTTGATTTGAGATGTAAAAGCTAGCTAGCAATATGCCTGAGCCATAGACCAAACAGCATGAAGTTAATATAAGCATCTGAGTCATTTCTGGGGGCCTGAGCAGCAGCAGCGGGCAGCTAATGGGTCTGGCGGGCAGGTCTGTGGGTCTGGGCCTCTGGCCGCTGGGGACCAAGAAACCTCACTACTACAGATGGTGCCCAACATGGCACAAATAGCCACTTAATGCCTGAGAAAGTTTAAAAAAGGTTTTAGCAGAAACTGAGCAAAAGTAGCTTCCAAATTGTGTATCTGAAGCAAATCATTGTACAAAGAAAGCATGGTGTCAAGCTCACATTCAAAATGGCACTGGAGGACTGGCAGCAGACAGTGTAAGCTGTAAATAGGCCAGTTCCTGAAGTCTCACAGAAGACTTGATAGCATGTGATTGATTTAATGTTTATGTTTACTTTAAATAAAGAAGAAACAGAGTCGAATGGTTTCTTAATAGCAGCATTTTCTTGGGTCTGCTCTGTTTGCTGGCCACAAACACATGGTCCCTTTAAGAGAACTTAGTGATTTGGCTTTACTTGCAAAAATTATGCAGCTCTTTAAGAGAGTGTATTTTAACAGCTCTTCTGGTTGAAAGATGATAAAAGATTCATAATAAAATAGATTCAGATGAAAAAAAACCTCTAAATGGATTACAATGTGTGTGAAAGGTACATAGGCTTTAAAGAGAAAAAAAAGGTAGAGAAAGTCTTTAAAAAGAAAAATAGAGTAATAAAAATATAATAAGCCACGTAAAGACAGAAAATAGACACGAAACCTAGATTTTGCTTGTTATTGTGTTTCTTTTCATTTTTTAACTGTTAATGAGCTAACTGCAGAAAGACAATGGATTGCAAATGCAAAGGCTACTAAGTTAAACAAGAATATGTATTTTAAAGGTATTTTCATTTTAAAATTTGTATCTAAGGATTTATTGCTTTGGAAGAGTTCTGCTTTCGTTTCTACAGAAGATGAGAACCTATGGACTGATTCCAGGCAAATATGGTTTCATCAACCAAGACCCCCTGAAAAAAATCTCTGATAGAAAGAGATGGCCACATCTACTTCAAGACTACAGAGTATGATCCTGTCTAAGTCATAAGATTTTCAATGCCCCATAATCAGCAGTAAGTAGCAATAGAAAACTATGCCCAAATTCCCAAAATATTGTTTCTAAATGTTTCTTTTCATTACAAATGGTTAATGGTCATAGTTAATCTCTTTCTAAGAAGAAAAAGGAGATGTGGTATATGAATGATTTTTTAAAAAAATTATATTATTATATTTACTTAGATCAGGAAATCAGCTGTTAATTTTGAAATGTTTTACATTGGTATGGATTTTGGTTTACTGATATAAATTTAAGGTCAATTTTGTTATGCTATATGTATTCTTCCATTATTGTTTAAGATATGATGTTCATGTAACTAATTTAAAATTGTAATGTATAGTTAAGAAATGAAGGTAAATAGTCACCTTTGATAATTCAACTTATAGTTAGGTTAGTTAGGATTTTTAGGTACACAAAGATATATTTCAATTAGGTAGGTAATTTTTAAATCCTTATAAGACCTACAGAATATGGCATTTAAAATGTTTTAAGAACTTAGACATTTCTGGACAGTGAGACAGGTCTGCTCCTGGCAGCACGAATATACTTCAAGAGAAAAATGTGCATTAAAGAAGCGCCATATGGAGTCTACTTTCTTTGTGGCAATGGTTAGCCACTGTACAAGAACCTGTTTTTGCACTGACTGCTTGACAGTATGCTGCCTAAACTAGACATGTAGGTTCTATAGGAAGGTGACCTCTGAACTTTGATAGAACAAGCTGAGAGGGTCATTCAGGTTCCTGCTTTGCAGAGAAACTGTCAGACATTCTTCAGGACTAGAGGAGAAGCAACTGATAGATGGCAGAGCAGATTTCCTGCTTCACTGAAATGAAAAGAGACTCTGGGCCTGTAGGCTGAAGATGTATGCCCCAACTTTATAAAGGAACTTTGGGTGACTGTCCTGGCACATAGGTGTCATCTCTGTCCTTTCTAGATTTTAGAAGTCGCTTGCCCCTCTGTTTTACTTGGGTAAATATATCCTATGGTCTTTGATGTAGTTGAAGATTATATAGTTTTAGGTACAGTTTTTCTTAGACATTTGTAAGGTATATTAGATATGAAACTTTAGATTCATAAGGATAAAATAGATGATAAGAACATTTTCTTTAATTTTGCTAAGTATAAATAGACTAGATATTATAACTGCAATTCTTGATTGATGGCTATATTTTGTTATATGTAATTTTGCTATGTTAAATTTGAAACATTCCTTTTAGATTATACAGAAAGGGAGAAGTGATATGGGAATGCCTTTCTATATGCTGTGAGTCTCAATCTTTAAATAAAGGAGCTGTTTTGGCCCTTGACAGGCACCGTAGAAAAGGTAGGCAGAGGAATCAGAATAGGTAGGAAAGGAAGGGCAAAGTCAGGGGCAGATTGAGCAAGCTGCCCAAGGAGTAACATGTAAAGAATACAGGTGAGCCATGGGCCACTGGCAGACAAATTAATAGAAATGTGTTGATTTAAGGTGTAAGAGCAAGCTAGCAATGTGCCTGGGACATAGGCCAAACACCATGAAGTTAATATAAGTGTCTGAGTTATTTCTGGGGGCTTGATCAGCAGCAGCAGCAGTGGGTGGCTAATGGGTCTGGCGGGCAGGTCTGTGGGTCTGGGCCTCTGACCGCCCAGGACCAAGAAACCTCACTACTACATTACTGAGTTTAGGACAATCTTTTCCCTGGAGGACAGAAGTATATATTTTTATCAAATAATGCTCAGAAATGTGTGCTATATGTATTTTTAGGATTATAATGTCTTCTTTATGTATTGTCTCCTAGATCAGAATCACGTTAATGTTAGTATGTGGGCTACTTTGCCTAAATGTAAAATAAGCACACCTATTTCTTGGTCCTATTTGTCGTTATTACTTTTCTCTACAATTTCATTTTAAAATTGTATCTAACCTTGGAGAAATATGATCAATTAATTTTTAAGATGAAGATAAATTTATTAATCTGTTCAGCTTGAATGCATCATTTGGAGAATTTAAGACATTAATATTTAAAGCTATTATTGCACACTGCTTCTTTTGTTCTGTCATCTACTGTTTTTTTCCCCTCTGTATTCTTAGTCCAATTTTGTCTTGTAATATTTATAGTTTTACTTATTTGCTTTCCATAGGCTCTTGGCTATGTTGATTTCTTTCTTTAGTCCAAAGGTCCAGGTCCAGACCTGCAGTCCCACAGCCACTTAGCCCCAAATAGGTTTTTATTAGTCACAAGGTATTTTGTATATGGCTCAGGTTCATTATATTCTATCTTTTTCAAATTAAATCAACCCATTTGTATGAAGGATACTTCCTGCTGATTTGGGCACTGATAATCCTATGAGGATCCTTAAAAAATCAGAAATATTCAGAAAATTACAATACTGAATGTAATTTTCACAAGTATTTTGGAAGCTGGGTTGTCTTAGTCTTCTCAAAGCTGTTCTAGATGCAGAGATCAGAGGTAAATGCTACAGAGGTGATCTGAAATGAAAGATCATCTGGGTCATCTGGACCATTGGTTCCCATCAGGTTTTTCAGGGTGTCTTGCTTGATCAAACTTGGCTTTTCTTAGCCCATAATAAATTGACCACCTCTCATTTTTCTATGTAAATAAAAAGAAAATCTTTTCTTCAAATTAACATATAAGGGTTATTACTATTTTTACTTTATTTCTTTTTTAATAGGTTTCTTTATCCTTTTTTTTTCTCTCCCAAGCCCACATATATTTTTAAACACATTGTAAACCATTATGAGTTTTTTTTTGGTCTGAATGTCTTTACTAGAATGTCTTTTCTTTTTCCAACCACACCCTTAATCTGCTAAATTGTGGCTAAGATTAAAACCTCAACTATGTCAGTTTGACAGAGGTACTGGAAGGAAACACATTTACCATGCAAACTTTGAAGAATTTTAGCATCCATACTGCCATTAACTAAAACCCTACACTTGCTGCTCATAAATATCATTTAAATGTTTGGTAGCAGGGTCCCTGTGGAAGGATTAAGGCGTCAGCTGATGAGTTCAGAATGCTACTGGGACTCTGGAGGGGGTGTGGTCAACCTGGAGGGGGTGTGGCCAACCCCATTGATAAGTGGCAGCTGGGACATGAGGACTCTCTTCCTTCCTGGTTCCTGGTTGCTGGCTGCTGGTGAGATAGAATCGGAATCCATCATCCTTCCATCACAGGCCCATCGCTTGTCCATCGCTTAGATACGCCAGTCCATGTTCGGGTGCCAATATAAGCTGTTACGAATATCATGAGTGTTAATTTATATTCTAATAAATATTAATTTTGGACTGGCGCCTTGAAAGTAAAACTCTGTCTACATCTGGTGCCCAACGTTCTCGGCCCTGTGCCCTAAACTGTAAGAGGGCAGGGGATATAAAGACTGTTCACTTGGGCTTAAAGCTCCCTCTTGCTAGCTTGGCCCAGTTTCCAGGCAGCTGGTCCCAGTGTGCAGGCGAGGGTTTTCGGCTCAGTGCCCAGGCACGGGTTTTTAGTTCAGTGCGCAAGTGCGGGTTTCTGGCTCAGTGCGCAAGTGCAAGATTTCAGCTCACTACGCAAACGCGAGAGTTCAGCTCAGCGCACAAACGTGAGATTTCAGCTCAGTGCGCAAACGCAAGTTTTTGGCTCTGTGCACAAACAAGAGTTTTCAGCTCAGTGCACAGGCATTGTTTTCCACTCGCCGGCCTGCAACAGCACCTGGCTCTGCTTCAGCCCACTGTAGCTCTCAGTTTTCAGCCTGCTGCAGTGCTGGGTTTTCAGCCCATTGCAGCACTCAGTTTTCAGCCCACTGAAGTACTCAGTTTTCAGCCCGCAGCTTCCTGCTGCTGAGAGTCTCTGCATCTACCATACAGTGGACAGGGAATTGAACGCTACTGTGACACCTGTGGACTAAACAGTGTAATTACATCTGAATTGACACAATGGCTGACTATTATTCTTTTGAAGAGTTTAGGTCATATTTTTCCATGGTGGTTGATAAATTTTTAAATGAATATCTTGAAGGATTCAATACCCCAGTCCTACTAATTTTTGGCTTATTTCTCTATTTTATATTTCAAAATAAGAGGATGATGACAGAGTTGTCAAATGGAAACAAACAATTATTGTCCAGATTTTGTATTATGGAACTATCGAACTCTACAGTGGCAGATGAGGTTAAACAGGTGCAAAATGTAAAATCGACAGTTGCTGTCCAAGGTATATGGTGTGGAACTGTCAAACACTAAAATGGCAAAAAGGATGGATACTCTGGAAATTGGTTACAACAAGCTTTCAGATAAGACTTCCTCTGTAGATATGGATAACACTGTACAAGAGAAATATAGGCTCTATGTAAATGATGAAAACAAGAAACTTGTTGACTACATTAATGATGAGAACAAGAAAATCAGTAATTATGTTAATGATGTGGATCAAAAAATTGCTGGCTCACTGAGGTCTTTGGAAGGACTGCTTCATCAGGACACTCAAGCTCTAGAAAAATCAATAGTATCTAAACTTCAAGAGTGTAAACCAGTAGTATCCAAAATCCAAGAATGGAAACCTGTAATATCCAAAATACAAGAATGGGAGGACTGCATTGCAATACTGGAAAAGGGTACTGATGCATCTTATAATAAGAACAGTTCAGGTCAACCACTGGAAATACTCTACCCAAGGTGGTAAACATAACAGGGCTACCGCCTTCCCTACCACTATTGTTCCCAGCTACTATTCAGACAAAGATAACACCTGGGGGATACTCCGTATATGTAGAGTATAGAGTATAGCTATGAGCCAGTACATATGAGAGACATCAAGGATTTTAAAGAGGCAATATCAATACACAGTATACACTCTACTTATGTGAAGCAGCTTCTAAATTCATGGTTAGCAAAAAACCGGATTCTATCAACTGATTGGATGCAGCTAATGGCTGCTGTCTTAGACCAAAGTCAGAATTTACAGTGGAGAGGCTGGTTTAGAGAGGAGACCAAGACCTTGGAACAACAAGGAAAAATTAGGGGTTTCTTTGCTTCTCAGGACCAAATCCTTGGTGAAGGCATGTTTGCTGATGTGAGGACTCAATCTACTTATGATGAGCATACTTTATTGCTATGCCATACTGCTGCATTGAATGCTTGGGAAAAGATTTTGGACCCAGGTCAAAAAATCAAGCATTATACTAAGGTCAAACAAGGCTTAAAAGAGCCTTATACCGACTTTATACAGAGGCTTACCGTGGCTGTTCATAGAGCAATATCAGATCCAGAAGTTAGAAAGAAATTAATACTTTCTCTGGCCTTTGATCATGCTAATACAGAATGTAGAAGAATGCTTATGCCTTTAAAGATCAGAGCTGCACCTATAGAAGAATGGATTAAATATGCAGTCAATGCTGAATCTCTCCATAGCAATGAAGAGAATTGGGTAGGCCAAGCTGTTGCTAATGTTAGGGTGAGGAACCATGGCATCACTTGTTTCAACTGTGGTAAACAAGG
The DNA here is from genome assembly GCA_033318265.1 of Phyllotis vaccarum. Taxonomy (NCBI): domain Eukaryota; kingdom Metazoa; phylum Chordata; class Mammalia; order Rodentia; family Cricetidae; genus Phyllotis; species Phyllotis vaccarum. Next base: position 100,012,759 of record JARWLC010000002.1, read on the forward strand.
CCATATATGACGGAATTGTACACAAGGTACTCTTGGAAATAATACCCGATTTAGGTGTAATTCGAACAGAAGGCCATTGCCTTCTGGATTATGCAGAAGGTGTGGCAAGGGATGGCATTGGACCAATGAATGTAGATCTACCAGGGAGAAAAAAGGCAACCCTCTATCATTGGGAAATGCCTTTTGGGGCTTTCCCCAGGAAGCCCACAAAGATCAGACTCCAAATTCAAGGATGAAGAGATCTTATCCGGTCATAGGAGAAGACAAGCATTCTCAAGACAAATAGAGCAGCCAAAACCTGATCTAGAAAATCATGATATTAGATAATAACATAAATTCAAAAGAAAATTCAGAAATTCCAAAAAGAATCACAAAACAAATATTTTGGCAGACTTCAATAAATGAACAAAGACCAAAATTGAGAATACAGATAGATAATATTTATATCCAGGGTTTAAATAAGATGGGCGCTGATGTTTCAATCATAACCCCACAATCATGGCACCCCAGGTAGCCTTTACAGGCACTAGATATCCAGTTTCTGGGTATTGGAACAATATCTCAGGTGAAACAGAGTTTGAGATGGCTTGAATGCATAGGACCAGAAGGTCAGAAAGGACGGTTGAAGCCATATATGGCTGACGTAGCAGTGAATCTGTTGGGTCGCGACCTTCTAATGAAATGGAATACCCAGATTAAAATCCCTCCTGGTTCTGATATCAACTGGAGACTCAATTATGTTTCCAAAAATGATGCTTTAAGATACTATGGATAAAATTCAACAGCCATTTGGGTTGTACAAAAGAATTGCCCAATAACCACAGAACCTAAAAGAACACTCACAGCATTGCCTTTGAAATGGTTAACAGAAAAGCCTATTTGGGTTCAACAGTGGCCTTTGACAAGAGAAAAACATCAGGCTTTGGAACAGTTGGTACAGGAGCAGTTACAGGCTCAGCATATCGAAGAATCAACCAGTCCACAGAATTCTCCTGTTTTTTATGTCAAGAAAAAATCTGGAAAATGGAGGATGGTGACAGATTTAAGAGCAATTAATAAGGTGATTCAACCTATGGGCTCCTTACAATCTGGTATTCCCCTGAATTCTCTGCTACCTAAAGGATGGCCTATTGCAGTTATTGATTTGAAGGACTTTTTTTTTTTTTTTTTACCATATCTTTACAGGAATAGGACAAAGAAATTTGCTTTTGCTTTCACAGTGCCTACTCTTAATAATTCAGTGCCAGCTAAGAGGTACCAATGGAGAGTCCTTCCCCAAGGACTGTTGAATAGTCCCACCTTATGCGAATATTTTGTACAACAACCACTAGAAATACTGTGCAAGCACTTCCCTCAATCTATCATTTACCATTATATGGATGATAATTTGTTGGCAGACCCAAACCCAAAGACATTAGAAACATTGTTTGAAGAACTAAAGAAAATATTGCCTGATTGGGGACTACAAATTGCTCCAGAAAAAGTACAGAGGGGAGATTCTATCAATTATTTAGGATATAAAATAGGTTTACAAAAATTAGGCCACAAAAGGTAAAATTAAATAGAGATAAAATGAAGACTCTTAACGATTTTCAAAAGCTACTAGGAGATATCGCTCATATATGACCCATGATTGGTATAAAAAACTATAAGCTAGTTAATTTGTTCAAGAAATTGAATGGTGACAAGGATTTAAATAGTCCAAGAGAATTATCTGATGAGGCTGAGAAAGAATTAGAGTTGGTGGAAAAAACTTCAAGAAGCACATGTGGATCGTGTGGATCCAGACCTAGATTGCATACTTGTTATCTTACCCTCTAGATAATCTCCAACAGGAATCTTAATGCAAAGAGAAAGCATTATATTAGAATGGATATTTCTGCCACATAGGCCAAGCAAGAAGATTAAGACATATATCAAAAAAATTCTGATCTGATTTTTAAAAGTAAATTAAGACTTCGCCAATTGACTGGAAAGGAACCTGCAGAAATTGTCGTGCCTTTGACTAATGAAGAAATTGAACGATTATGGGAAGACAGTGAACCTTGGCAAAAGGCTTGTAGTGACTTTTTAGGAGAGATTAATAATAAATATCCTCGAAACAAGAGAATTCAATTAATAAAGAAAACTAATTGGATGTTCCTCATGTGGTACAGGATAAACCCATTTCTGGAGCCCCCACCTTTTATACTGATGCGAACAATTTAGGAAAGGCTTACTACAATTCTGAAGACTTAATTAAGGTGGCTCAGAGCCCTTATAACTCTGTCTAGAAGTCAGAACTATATGCAATTATTATGGTGTTGTTGGATTTCACAGAGCCTCTCAATGTAATTACTGACTCTCAATATGCAGAAAGAGTTGTTTTACATATTGAAACTGCTGACTTCATTCCTGATGATATAGACTTGACCTTACTATTCATACAACTACAGGATATCATCAGAGGTAGGATACATCCTATGTACATAACACATATCAGGGTGCACACGGGTCTCCCAGGCCCTCTAGCGCGGGGTAATGATAAAATAGATCAGTTGCTGATAGGAAATGTGCTAGAGGCCACAGAATTTCATGAGAAACATGATGTTAACAGCAAAGGATTAAAGAAGAGTTTCTCCATCACTTGGAATGAAGCAAACAAAATAGTAAGGAATTGCAACACTTGCTCTTTCTATAACCAACCATTCTTTACCTGCTGGAAGTAATCCTAAAGGTACACAGAGAAATGAGATCTGGCAAATGGATGTGTTTCAGTTCCCAGAATTTGGAAAGATGAAATATGTACATCATACTATCAATACTTACTCTGGAATGCAATGGGTGATTGCTCTGAATTCTGAAAATGCTGATGCTGTACTAACTCACCTTTTGGAAGCAATGGCCATAATGGGAATTCCCACTCAGATTAAGACTGACAATGTTCCAGCTTATGTTTCCCAAAAAATGAAGCTAATTTTTGGATACTATAATATAAAGCATATTACGAGGATACCACACAATCCCACAGGAAAGGCAGTTGTGGAGAGGTCTCACCACATGTTGAAAGAGATGCTTTATAAACAGAAGAAAGAAATGAGAAAACCCAGGGAGAGGTTGCACAGTGCCTTATTGACTTTAAATTTTCTTAACACTGAAGAAAAGGGAACATCAGCTGCTGAGAGACATTGGATGATAGAGAAATCCTCTGAGTTAAATCAACCCATGTATTTCAAAGATGTGTTGACTTCTGAGTGGAAGCCAGGATATGTGCTTCGATGGGGTAGGGATTTCGCTTTTGTTTCAACAGGGAAAGAAAAGATATGAGTACCGACAAAACTAATAAAAGTCCACTTCAAAAAGGAGTCCCTTCCTGAGGAGGAGAAGTAATTGCTCACCCCTGATATGACAAATGGATACATGGTAAGGAAAACACATTTAACAAACCTGGGGCAGGGTCTCAGTTTTGTCTTTACAGGAAAATGGATACAATGTTTTTAAGACTAATTACTCACCTGCAATAGAAGACAAACTGATGATTAAGGAATGTACATGATGGACTATGAGACCAACTGATGCACATATGCACTACTGGGTAATCTTTCAATATTTACTGCTTTGCATCTTGCATCTATACTTCAAACCAAAAAATAAAATAAAATAAAATAAAAAATAAAAAGAAGTGGTCCTGATTTGACTATAAATAGGGCTGGATTTGTATTGGGAGCAAGTGGCTTTCTCCCTCTCTAAACCTAAGCATATTGGTAAAGAAAATATGAAGTATTCTGTCTAATATCAGAAAAGCCACTTGGTGTGAGACAGAAGACAGAATATTTAGGGACCAATATTATTGTGAGTTCATCTTAAACCTTGTTTCTCTCTGTTTCTGTACCTTTCAAACGTCCTGTCTGCATACAATCTCCTGAAGTTATAGAAGATATTAATATCTTTTTTGATTATCAACAATGCTTAAGTTTTCCATTGTAAACAACATTTCCTCCTATCAGCTATCTACAAAGAATCAAGATGGGGGGAACCAAGATGGGGCCCCAAATGCAACAACTCCTACTAGTGAAACAAGAATAAAAGAGAGAGTATGAGAGAGAGAGTAAGAGACAGGTAGACAGACAGACAGAGGCAAAATTAGAAAAATCAAGAACCTGGTGCACACCAATCAATGATTGTTTTCAGAAAATAGACTATTCAAAAACGGCTGCAAGATAGCTCTCTATGATAATCCTCCAGATCACACTTCTAATTAGAATTCCAGATGGAGTTAACCACTATTATGAGAATGGTTATAAATGTATACAGTCATTCCATTAAGATATAACCATTGTTTCAGCTTTTACAGGATCCCAAAGAGATGCCATCACCCTTAAGTCAGCAGGAAGCAACCTTATGAAAGACTACACCCCCTTTCCCAATAAGTTTTGTGTTCTGAGGGTTGTGAGTAATTCTTATTCTGTTATAATAGTTTCAAGTGAAAATTGCGTGGAGGACAGAACTATAATATAGTATCAAAGATATCTTTTGAAGAAGAGAAGGGGGATAGATATGATAGATAAAGGTAGATTGTTCTGCCTACCTATACACCATTTTAGCTAAATGTATGGCTAAGTTAAAAACAATTTGCATTGGCATAGGTATTTGTATATTGATACAAATGTAAAATCATTTTATATGTTTAATTGTGATAATTTGTACATTTGTACAAAGTTCAATCTGAAATTGCTTTTTATAACCAAAGCAACTTGTATTTCAATATAAATCTGAATCTGTAACTATTTTGTAAAATTGAATCCGTAATTGCTATATTATATATATGTTTCTATCTCTGTTTAAAATATTTGCACATCATTGTCATGTACACTATGCAATTACTACTTTTATTTAACTATACTAGATATAATGTATGATTGCACTAGTTATGATATATGTACAAGATGTTTTATATACCTCTGTTTAGATGATACATATGTATATACATGTCTAAAATTCTAGTGGCCACTTTACATAGTAATATACCCCTGGATAATTTTTGATAGTCATACTAAAAGTCATTGTTCAGGGATTGTACACCCCTTATATAGGTATTCTAATTTTTAGTACAGGGTTTATTCCTTAAGACGATAAAAACTACTGTCAACATTACTTAAGGTACCATATCCCAGTCATCTCAGATACAGGTTAGAATATCATAGATAGACAGAAATCTTCAACCATTTCATAGACCCAGAGAATATGGCATTTTAACATTTGAAATTTGGCCACTCCTGTTGTCACTGGATAGGCGTCTTTGGACCTTATCAGCTAACACCTGAATCCCACCACAGGAAATCACTGGAGAGAAAAAGGGCCATCCTTTTCTCAAAGCAACATAGTTGTCCTCTGCATCTGCTGGCTTTTCCACTGTGACTGGATATGATCTTACCTTTCTCGATTTTGGAGTCTGACTTTTGTGGGCTTCCTGGGCCTTTCCCGATGGTAAACTTCTTTGTCCCTGGTAGATCTACATTCGTTTGGCCAGTGTCGTCCTTTGAAACACCTTCTGCATAACCCAGAAGGCAATGGCCTTCTGTTTGAATCCAACCTAAAACGGGTATTATTTCCAAGAGTCCCTTGGGTACTATTCCATCTTATATGGCCTGGTTTACCACAGTTGAAACAAGAGATACCTTGGTTCCTCACCCTAACATTAGCAATGGCTTGGCCTACCCAATTCTCCTTGTCGCGTTGGAGAGATTCAGCATTGATTGTGTATGGAATCCATTCTTCTATTGGTGCAGATCTGATCTTTAAAGCATAAGCATTCTTTTACATTCCAGATTACCATGATCAAAGGCCAGATAACATATTAACTGCTTCCTAACTTCTGGATCTGATACTGCTCTATGTACAGCTGTGATAAGCCTCTGTAGAAAGTCAGTATAAGGCTATTTTAAGCCTTGTTTGACCTTAGTATAAGGCTCAATTTTTTGACCCGGGGTCAAAAATCTTTTCCCAAGTATTCAGTGCAGGAGTATGGCATAGCTATAAAGTATGCTCATCATAAGTAGTTTGATCCTTCATATCAGCAAACATGCCTTCACCAAGGATTTGGTCCTGAGAAGCAAAGAAACCCCTAATTTTTCCTTGTTGTTCTAAGGTCCTAGCCTCCTTCCTAAACCAGCTTCTCCACTGCAAATTCTGACTTTGGTCCAAGACAGCAGCCATTAGCTGCATCCAATCTATTGGTAAGATCTGTTTTTTTGCTTATCATAAATTTAAAAGCTGCTTTACATGAGTAGAATGTATACCATGTATGGATATTGCCTCCTTAAAGTTCTTGATGTCTCTCATATGTACTGGCTCATAACTATACTGGAAAAATTCTGAGGATCCCCAAATGCTTTCTTTGTCTGAACAGTAGTTGGGAACAATAGCGGTAGGGAAGGGGGTAGCCCCGTCATGTTTACCACCTTAGGTAGAGTATCTCCAGTACAATAATATTCCATTGGGAGTTGACCTGAGCTGTTCTGAGTATAAGATGCATTACTACCCTTTTCTAGTACTGCAATACAGTCCTCCCATTCCTGAAGCTTGGATACTACTGGTTCCCATTCCTGAATTTTGGAAACTACTGGCTTCCACTCCTGGAGTTTAGATACTATTGATTTTCCTAGAGCTTGATTTTCCTGATGAAGCAGTCCTTCCAAAGACCTCACCAAACCAGCAACTTTTGGATCTACATCATTAACATAGTTAATGATTTTCTTGTTTCCGTCATTAATGTAGTTAACAAGTTTCTTGTTTTCATCATGTATATAGAGCCTTTATTTTTCTTGTACAGTATTATCCATATCCAAAAAGGAAGCTTTATCTGAAAGCTTGTTGAAACCAATTTCCATAGAATTAATCTTACCTGCCATTTTACTGCTTGAAATTTCCACATCACACATCCTGGACATCAATCATTGATTTCCATATTTCTCCTCTTTAACCTCATCGGCCATTTTAGTGTTTGAAATGTCCATATCACATATTCTGGACATCAATTGTTGATTTCCGTATTTCACCACTTTCATCATTCTTATATTTTGAAATATAAAATAGAGAAACAAGCTGAAAAATAGTAGGACTGGGGTATTGAAGCCTTCAAGATATTCATTCGAGAATTGCTCAATCATTATAGAAAAATATGACCTGAAGTCATTAATGGAATAATTATCAGCCATTACCTCAATTCAGGTGCAATGATGACATTTGGTCAGCAGGCGTCGCAGTAGTGTTCAATGCTCTATTCACCAGCAATATGGCCGATACAGGGACTCTCAGCAGCACCAGGCTACCTACAGACCCTTTGCAGTCTTAAGGGGCCTCAACAGGCAGAATACAACCCTTAGAAAAAGCAAAATCTCACAAATTAAGAAAGGATGGCAATCAGAAGGTTTTTGGTGGTGCCTGCGGCAGACGTGCAGTTTTTTGCGTGTGCACAGAGGAATTTACACTAGCCTGGTCCTGGCTCAGTTGCAGACAGTGACAGCACTTGCAACCTCACTCATGTTTGTGCACTGGTAGCATGGCACGATATCGCACACCGTCTGTACCTCCATATGGTATATGCATAACTTTTTAAAAATTAGATTATTGATTTTACTTAGATCAGGAAATTAGCTATTAATCTCAAAAATGTTTTACATTGGTATGGATTATGTATTTTTCTGCTCTTGTTTAAAGTATGATGTTTATGTAACTGATTAAAAATTGTAATGTATAGTTATGAAAGGCATGTTAGTTAGATTTTTAGGTATAGGAAGATATAATTCAATTAGATAGGTAATCTTCAAACACTTCCAAGACCAACAGAAAGGTGATGTGGGAATGCATTTCTGTATGCTGTTAATTTTAATCTTTAAATAAAGGAGCTGTTTTGGCCCATGACAGGCATCATAGAAAAAGTAGGAGGAGAAATCAGAGCATAGGTAGGAGAAGTAGGGCAGCGTCAGACAGACCAAGCCAGAAGCCCAAAGGAGCAACATGTAAGAAACACAGGTGAGCCACGGGCCCCATGGCAGGAAAGATTAATAGAAATGGGTTGAGTTATAATGTAAGAGCTAGCTAGCAATGTGCCTGAGCCACAGGCCAAACAGCATGAAGTCAGTATAAGCCTCTGAGTCATATCTGGGGGCCTGATCAGCAGCAGCAGGTGGCTAAGGGTTCTGAAGCTGCAGGTTTGTGTGGTCCGGGCCTCTGGCTTCCTGGGACCAGAAGACCTCATTGTAACAGACCATACCTAAAATAAGAGTGGAAAAATGCATACAGCATAACAAAATTGACTTAAATTTGTAGCAATAAAACAAAATTTATACCAATGTAAAACATTTTGAGATTAACAGTTGAATTTTGGATTAAAGTAAATTTAATAATCTAATTTTTAAAAACTCCTCATATACCATATCCCCTTTTTATTTTTAGAAAGAGATTTTCTATGACCATTAACCATTTATAATGAAAACAAACATTTAAAAACAATATTTTGGAAATATGGGCATAGTTTTCCATTACTACTTTCTGCAGATTAAGGAGTGCTGGCAATCTTACAGCTTCTTGAGACTGTATCATCTTAGTCTACAGCCCTGAAACTGAGGTGAATATCTTTACCCATCAGAGAATTTACAGGTGGTCTTGGTTGATGAAACCATATTTGCCTGGAAGAATTTTCAGATTATCATCTTCTGTGGAAGCAAAAGTAAAACTCTTCCAAAGCAATAAATCCTAAGACACAAATTTTAAAATCTAGATACCTTTAAAATATGTATTCTTGATTTAACTTAGCAGCCTTTGGAATCCATTGTCTTTCTTCAGGTAGCTCAGTAACACTTAAAAAATAAAAGAAAACATTATAATAACTATCCAGATTTTCTGTCTATTTTCCATATTTACATGGCTTATTATGTTTTTATTACTCTATTCTTTTTTTTACAGAATTTCTCTACCTTTTTTCTTTTCTCTCTGAAGCTTATGTATTATTTTACATACACTGTAATCTGTTTACGGGTTTTTTTCCTCCATCTGAATCTGTTTTATTGTGAATCTTTAGTCATATTCCAACCAGAAGAGCTGTTAACATGCTAGCACTCTCTTAAAGAGCCACATAGTTTTTTTCAGATAAAGATGAATCAGTAAGTTCTGTTAAAGGGGCCACATCTCTGTTTGCTGCCAGAAAACAGAGCATACCCCAGAAATGCTGCTACTAAGAAACCATCTTTGACTCTTTTATTTTCAATATAAGTGTAAACCTTAAATAAATCACATGCTACTGAGTCTTCTGTGAGACTTTGGGAACTGTCCTGGTTGCAGCTTACACTCCTTGATGCTAGTCCATAGCCTCTATTTTGAATGTGGCCTGAATGCCACAATATCTCTGTACAATGACCCACTTCAGATACACAATTTGGAAGCTGCTTTGGCTCAGTTTCTGTGTTCTAGAGTGCTTTCTAATCTTTTTCAGGCTTTATCTGTGTATTTGGCACACCCAGAATTGCCATCTGTCACAATAAGGTTTTTTGGCCCTGGGCTACCAGAGGTCCAGACTCAAAGACCTGCAGTTCCAGAGCTAATCATATTGGCAAAGAAAATTTGAGAGATTCTGTCTCATATCAGAAAAGCTACCTGGTATGGGACAGAAGACAGAATGTTTAGGGACCAATATTATTCTAATTTTATCTTTAATCTATTTCTTTCTGAATCTACACCTTCCAAACATTCTCTCTACATATGATCTTTTCCTGAAGTCATAACAGATATAAGTATCTTCATTGGGTATCAATAATGCTTATGTTTTCCATTGTAAACAACGTTTTCTCCTACCAGCTATCGACAAAGCATATCGAACTAAGATGAGGCCCTCACTGCCACAATTCCTACTGGTGAAAAAAGAAAAATGAGAGAGATAAAGAGACAGTTAGACAAAGACAGAGGTAGAGAAATGAAGAACCAGGTGTATACCACTCAATGATTGCTTTTAGAAAATAGACTATTCAAAATGTTTGAAAATATTTTTCTGATTTTTCTTCATGTCCCATCTCTAATAAGAATTCCAGATGAATTTACCCAGTACTCTGAGAATGTTTATAGATGTTTATAGTCAGTCCATTAGGATCTAACCATTGCTTTAGCTTTTACAGGATCCCCCAAAATGCCACCACCCTCAAGTCAACAGAAAGCAACCTTATGAAAAACTATGCCCCACTCCCTGTAAGTTTTTTCTTCTGTGGGTTATGGATAGTTATTATTCTGATAGAATAGTTATAAATTAAAATTGGGTTGAGGACAGAACAATAATATAGACTCAGAGAGCTCTTTTAAAGAATAGAAAGGGGAATATATAGAATAGATAGAGGTAGACTGTTCTACTTATCTGTAGCCAAATATTATTAGCCAAATATATGAGATAAGTCAGAGACAATTTTCACTGGTATACATATTTGTATATTGATACAAATGTGAAATAATTTTATGTGTTTGATTGAGATAATTTGTATATTGATACAAATTTAAATTTAAATAAATATATGACCTTCAAGGTGGTAGTGTAACCCTAAGTACTTTCTCACTTTGCATTTTGCATCCTGGCTATGAAGTCAACAGTTCTTGGCTACTATGTGCTCAAACCATGATATGCAGCCTTACAACAGGCAGAGCAATGGAGCCAATGCATTATGGGATGATAAAGCCTCTAAACCTGTCAGCTACAGCAAATCTTTTAGTGTTTTAAATTTATTGTATCTCGTGTTTTCTATACAAACATGAAACCAACTAATTCACTCTTTTCTATTTATCAAGCTTAATAAAATGCAAAACATGCTTTTAAAACAAATTTCTTTTTTTTTCCACCTTTGCTACTGTATGTACCACCTAATATATTATTTTCTAGTTGGAAAATTAACATTAAGTATTTTTACTTATTTTTTTGAGGAGATAAGATAAATTTTGGACATTTTTACTTCTACTTTATTATATAAAAAATTTCAAGTTTCTGTTATGATTTTGAAGCTACTTGCCCTACATCTTATAGGATTTTAAATATAGCAATCTCTAATCTTTAATATAATGACAGTTTTGTGTTTCCCTTTTAAAGTAAATTTGTAAGTAAATTCATTTCACAATTTCCCGGAAACCATTAATACGTTGCTTGTATGTTTTTTAGACTTTCTTTAGAAAAGAGATATTTGAGTCTAGATTGACTAATATGACATGTACTATGATGGAAATAAAATTGAAAATACATCCCTTCTGTTATTAGTGACTACCTGATTGTTTTTATTTTGTACTTATTTTTTAGAATGTCCAAAGCTCCCAAAACAGTGGGCCTTGTTTGTTTGTTTGTGTTTGTGTGTGTGTGTGTATGTATGTATATATGTATGTATGTATGTATGTATGTATGTATGTATGTATGTATGTGTATGTGTGTGTGTGTGTGTGTGTGCTGAATTGTTGAATTTGGAGAATTAATATCCAAATGAACTAAACAAAATATCTAAGAATGTTGAGACTCAGTTATTTTGGTACATAGTAGCCAGTTAGTGAACATTTTTTAATTAATGTATGTCTGAGAAGAATGAAATTGGTTTTCTGAAATTATAATTTTATGCATGCTGAAAAACCTCTTTGATTTTGACTTGGTTTCTATTTTAACCAAGCATTGATTCTTAGATGGAAAATCATACTCTGAAGCTTGTCATTCAAATCTATTCTTTTCAGGACAAATTTAAGGATTTCCTATCTTAAGTTACTCACAAGTTCTATTGAATTAGAGAAAAACACAAGACAGATTTATGATACTAAAAATTCTAAAAAGGAGGACTGTTCAGTGAGTATGGAATCTTGATGCCAAGCTGATGACTTGAGTTTAATTGTTGAAACTCATATAGTAATAGAAAAAAAAAGCTTCTACAAGTTGGCTTCTAATCTCCATATGTGTACCATAGAATGCACGTACCCTTTTGTATAAGTATATACACATATACACAAGAAATAATGGTGATGATGATGAGGATGATGGTGATGGTATTAGAGACTGTACTGTTCCTAGCTCTTTCTACATAATAGAGGATTGGTTGTCAACTGTTCCTCCTATCACAGACCAGAATTTGCTATCTTGAGAACTCAAGGTTGGTGTTAGAGAGAACTTAATAAAGAGATCTAATTTGTGTATACTTAAAATATCTCCCATGTGGACATTTGGACATATTTAAATTAGTAGGAGATTATTTTCTGGGCATATGTCTTTATTTTTATCTCTTTAGCATGAGAATCAGGAGTTCAAACATTGACCCAGTGACTGTTGTAAATTTCAGGCATAGAAAGCCAAGGTAAATTTATGTTTTCAAACTAAGTGTTACACATTTTTTGTTTTAATGTTAGATAGACAAAAGAAGAACCTAGAACACAAAAAATGACAAATATTTATATTTCATAATTCCAAGCTAGTCACCAACATAGTGTGACAGTCTACTACTTGTCCATACAAAACAGCAAAAAGAAATATAATACCAGAATTTGAAGAGGTTCTAGCTTATGGCTCTTTCCTGTTTCTTCCACCTCCCACTTTCTACTTCTGTCCTTCACTAAAACCTTTCACTTCTCTACCAGACACCTTAATAAATGCAGTTCTGAGCAAGCATCTGTTTTCTGTCATTCAAGCTGACAGTTTATTTTCAGAATCCTGGAATTTCTGCTGCTTCTTAATCTTATATCTAGGAGCAAAATGTATTATGCAGGAGCACTAAACAAACTTTTTAATTTTTTTGAATCTTGTCCTAAATTTTGCCATTCTATAAAGTATGTATATGTTGGGGGGTATGGGCAGGCAGGGACAATTGTTAAGCTTCAATATCTGACACAATGTGCCAGATTCCCTGGAATTTTTAAGTTGAAAAGTGGTTACAATATGAAATTGGGTATAACTCACAAAGAATCTGCCTGTTTTTAAATGAATCAATGTTTTGAAGCAGGGTGTATAAAATCAGAACCAGACAAAAGTAGGAAGTATGGACAAGTTGAAAATTAACTGCAGGATTATAGTTGATTGTAGAATTCAGTTTTCTAAAGCTAGAAATGATTTTCAGAGAATATGCAATAGGAGAAAAATCTTATTATGAAGTTGGCATATTGCTATTCAGACATTTGATCATTTTGTTATATGTTTTCCATAATACTAGTGTTGCCCTTTTGTCCCACCTCTCAGTGGATGTCATTGATAGGAACTGAAGTGGGAAAAAGTCTACCATAATACAGGTTTTGTCACCAGAAGAGTCAGATTTCAACATAATTATGGGCAAAAACTTATATTTCATAACTTCAATTATATTACTAAACAAGATTGAAATGAGAGCCATTATTATATATCTCTGAGTATATTCATGAAAATCAAAAGATATCTTATATAAAAACCCAATATGACAGAAAACTAGCCAGATTGGAAGCTATTGATTTTTGATGTTATTGGAAATTCCTAAGGTGACTGATACACAGTCTGAATATTAAAAATTGAAAGCTATTTTTATTCTCTAAAAGGCAGAATTTGGGGTAGGATCCCAGTGAGGTTATTTGGGCTTTCCTTCCTGACATGACCTTATGGATTCTGTTTCTGAATCTTAGATTAAGCCACAGTGGACACACTACTACTTATTTTATTCTTGTGACATGATGTCTTTGTAGATACAGCCCAATATCCTTTGTGATGACAGCTGGACTTTTCTTTGCCCAAGTGTAAGATGTTCTCATTTATCCTCTCTTGTGCCTCTTGAAAACTTATCTATTTCTGGCTATTTGGACCTTACAGACTTTTGCTTATAAAAAAATTCTTTGACATATCAATTCTTAGATTGCTCATTAAGTTACTTAGTGAAAATGGTTAAAGTATTGGTCAATCACATAACAAAACTATTGTGAACACTGAAGGAAATGTCTGGAATGTAGTTTTGTTGAACAACTCTTTATTTAAGGTTTAAAATAACATATCTATTTAAATTTTTATCTATTTTAAAATTCTGTTCCACTTGCTGAAAGTTATGATTTTCTCCTTAGTAAATGATTGTTTTGTGACTAATTATGTCTGTAGATTAGTCCACATCTAGATTATGAATTTGTCAACTGCTACAAATATGCTTTCCCTAGATTTTCCTCTGTTATCTCCTCCCCACACTAACTCTTCATTTTACTTCCCATTGATTGGTTTCTTTTTTCCCTTTCTTCCTTCTTTCCTTTCTTTCTCCCTCCTCCCTTCTTTCTCCTTTCCTCCCCCATTCTTCCCCCATCCAGCCCCTTCCTCTTTCTTTCTTTGAGAAAGAATTCCTCTGAGTAACTTTGGCTATCCTGGAACTTATTCTGTAGACCAGTCTAGTCTTGAAGTTGTAGAGCTATCCTTCTCCTGCTGGGATAAAAGCTGTGCACCACCACTGATAATTGATTTGTTTCTTAGTTTTTATTCTAATGGTTTTATTGTACATGATGAGCAGGTTAGTTATTTTCATAACTATTAGAAGTCAACAGAGACTTTTTTGGAACAAGAAAAATTAGATATTAATGTAAAAAAGGAATAAAATAAAGGAAAAAGCAGATGAATTTGCAGATGATATTTTGTTTGGTTTTTTTTTTTTGGCTTCTATTCATGGCCCCTTTGAAGAATAAGACCTGCTCAGAGAATGTCTAAAATTCATCCCTGTTACTAGGCCCAATGACAACATTCCCTGATTCTTCTTTAAGGAGATATTTCCCTTGGAAGTCTATTGGTAGGTAAGAATATGAGTGGCAGCTACAGCATTTACTTTTATTTCAGCCTGGACCTCTGATTTCCAGGCAGACCTGTGCTCAATTAGACATTTTTCTGTCCTGTACCCTTATTTGTAGGCCACATCTTGAGTTGAATAGAACATTTCACCTATTTGACCAAACTTATTAATTTAACACAATCTTAGTGAATAGTATCAATTTAAGTTAGAAAACATTCTTAAATAAAGATAATGAACAAGAATAATTGTTGGAATTTAGTCTAAGCCCTTAAACTTTGGGAAAGCCATTCCAATCTCAATCTAGAGACAAACAGGAATTCAGGGTAGTAGACCTTTCTGATCATCATTATTAAACCCCTTTAATAAAAAAGAATATATTTCAGAGTGTGAATATTAATACTCAAATGCCAATACAGAAATTTTAAAAAAAGAAGAACAAGTACCAGAGAGCTCTCAGCTTTATACATTGGGAATAAAGAAGCAAAGCCCTGAGGGGCCTCCTAAAGGAAGAGTCAGATATAGAAGTAGATTCACATGCTGTTGAAGACTCAGGGCTCTTTAGGGAGTTATGGAAGCAGTAAAATGACCTTTTTTTCTTTTCCATTCTGTTTTAGACCTGATCAGGGTCTTGAGGTTCTCTATCTTAAATATACTTGAAAGTTGATTTTAATGCTAGAAAGATAGAGAAAGAGGAGAGGGAAAGGGGGAATGGAAAGGGGATGATTACATGTGCAAATATAGAAGAGATACTTGTGTTCCATACTTCCCTAAGGCTATATTTTATACTTTTCATTCCACCTTTATGATGTTATGTACTTTGTACTACTTTTATTTCAAACCATTGTTTTCCTTTCTCATTAATGCTTATAGAGTCAAAATGTTAAAGATAGTCTTTGGGTAATTATGTTTTAGCATATGTGTTATATATACATATATATTATATATAATTAGAAAAAATATATAAAACTTTTGGACATGTACATGTATGCTACTTAGTTGTTGCTATTGTGAAAGTTATAGTTCTATTACATGTGCTATACCACTTTAAAATGTATTAATTACTTTAGAATAACTTGAGTTTGAATTCAAACCTGTATATTGAGTTTTCTGCCTGTAAATTTCTCCAAGAGTAGGCTTATCAGTATGAAACTCTTGATCATGTTGATTCACCACTAATCTTTCATGTGTGTTTCTATATAGACATATGCATTCATATACACTTGCTCCTTATTGTCCAATTATCTTTTCCTGCTAGATATAGTTTTCAAAATATACAATTTGAGACATTTCTTGGTTTGGTTTTTTGTAACCGAAATAAAAAATTTCATATAGGTTTTCATCCTTTACTTTTCCCAGACACTCCTCAAATCATAACCCACCAAACTCCAAATCTGTTTTTGTTTTCCAAAAGCTGATATCTAAAGAAGAAAAAAGAGAACAAGATGAAATACAAAAAAAAATTGGGATAAAAACAAAAAAAATGAACAGAAAAAAACAAAGATCCACATAAAAAGTACAAAGAAACACATATAGATACAGATACATACATTGGCACACATAGAATTTCCCTAAAATCACAAATCTGGGCACCATAATATAGAAGTAAAAGACATGTGATTTTTTAAAAAAAGGAAGGAAGAAAGAAAGAAGAATCTAACACACACATAGACACACACACACACACACACACACACACACACACACACACACACACACACACACACACACTAACCCTCCAAAAATGCCATTGTGTTTTATTTACTGTTGTTTATTTATTGATGGCCATAGGCCTTGGCTGTAATAGTGGTTAATATAACAGTGTTACTCCATTAGAGAAAATTAAATTTTTTGTTAGCAATTGTCATTTAGAAATAACTTTAGGTTATAGATGTAAGTTTATGTCCACTTCTTATTCTAGCATTAGGATCCCATCTGGCAAAGATCCATTCAGACCCATTGCATGCTACCACAGCCTCTGTGAGTTCATATATGTGTTGGTCCCACTGTCTTTAGCAGGCCTTGGTATTTCTTATCCCTTTTAACTGTTACAATCTTTCTACCTCCCCTTTCACAAGATTCTTTGAGCTAGGAAGGGGCAAGATTTGATGCAATCATTCCATTTAGGAACCAATGTTGCAAGATCTTTCACTCTTTTTACCATGTCAAGCTGTGAGTATTTGTACTTGTTCCCATCAATTGCAGGAGAAAAATTATTTGATGACTAAGCAAGATTTTGATCTATAAGTATAGAAGACTATCATTAGGAACTATTTTGTTGCATGTTTCTTTAGCAGAACTATTTGTTTTTCCTTTAGGTCCATGACCTATCTAGTTCTTGGCCACTTCACTCATGTCTGGGTTGGATTCCACCTCATGGAGTGAACCATCTATCTAATCAGATAATTTTTTTTTAGTAAAATTCTTTGTGCCACTATTTTAATAGTGAATTTTACACACAACTCATCATTGTAGATTAAAGGGTTTTAGGTTAGCTGATGTTTACTCTTCTCTTTTGGTAGCATGAAGAATATGTGCCAGTACTATAAACACTAGTCAGCAAATGGTGAATACTCTAGGTAGATGCCATCTTTATTTCTTTATGTTCAATGAATTGTGAAAGTCCTTTTTTTTTTCTTCATCAGTTTATGAAGAGCAAACTTGGAAATTCTCTGGATTGTTTAATAGTTCCCATGGGGTTTTTTGGTCAACAATTTTATTAGATGTAACTCATTTCTAGAACAGATGGTTTACTTTGATGATTAAGGATATCTAACTAGGATTCATGTTTTAATTAGCATCTTAGAAATATCAGTATTTCAAATCTTTATGTAGAAATTCAATGAATACATTAAATGAATTCCCCAGTTAAAAGCAGATTAATGTTTTTTAAATGTTCTAAATGAAAGCCAGGAGGTGGCGGTTCATGCCTTCAATTCCAGTATTCAAGAGCCAGGCTGACATCTATGAATTTGAGGACACTGTGGTCTAAGAGTGAATTTCAGGTTAGCTAGACATACATAAAGAAAACCTGTCTCAGGAGGGAAATGCTTGAAATAGTAGCTATTGCTTAAACATAAATTTTCACAAAATCATTCTTGTGGCTTCTTCAGACATTATCTTCACTTATGAAGGCTAAAATAACACATGAACATCCTCCCTCTTGTGTACATGCTCTTATGCACTATAAAGGGTGACTTAGGGTTTCCAAAGCTTCAGGAGTCCATCTTCACCATAGGGCAATCAGGTTCTGGTGTGAATGGTGTGCAGTTCTAATTACATCCTTCACATAAACTGTCAGAGTTCTCTCCAGCTGGTCAGTGACAGGGTTGAGGGCACTAGGAGGAGGGCACAGTTAATGAAGTCATCACCTTCTCTTTTCCAGGACTAAAGCTACTGACAATCTGTCAGTGCTTGTTCATGATAATCACTATGTTTAATCTGTTGTATAAAACTCTGGGATTTTAGGAAGCAGAATAATGCTATTGGTGGTAATATCTGTCACTTCAGTATCACACAAGAATTTAAACATTCTGTGGTCTTCACATTCTAGATCTTCACAGTGTCATAAGAGGATTTATTAATAATGTAATATCTATCTGTGTAAATATGGCCTCATTAACAAATTTGAAATGACTTCATAATTTCTTCCTTTTTTAGATTTTAAAGCATGAATTCTTATTGTCTGGTCAAAAGACGTACTAAGAATCTGACTGCTATCCTTAGTAAGGCTTAGACAGGTGACACCTTTACTATGTGCCTTTTCAAATCTTTTTCAACACTGCCCTGATTTTTCTATAACTTGATCTATCCATCTTGGGCTCCATTTGCTAATATTTCAGTATCTATGCTGAAACACATACAGAGGACAGAATCATCAAACCTCATGAAGTTTTCCTGGGCCTAATAATTAAGATCCTTCCTGATACTTTCAGTAGTAATGCTAAACATTACTATTATCTATTACATCTATTATCAGATCCAGTGACTAGATAGTGACCATCCACAGAGAACTAAACATATGCCAGTGGTATTTCTAGCTAAATTTAATGTGCCTTTTCAGTTGTGTAACAAATTTTTCTTCTAAATCTTTGACAGCTGTTTTACCTCAAAATACATCTATGGTCATACCAGGAGGAAGCAACTCCTAATGCTGCTGCTACTTCAACACCTGTCCTAGCAATGCCAGAGATGAGATGGAGGCACCATATTGGCTTCCACAGTTAATGCCTGGATAATTGATACTCTCTTTTTCTCATTGCTGCTTCCATCTAAATATACCTATCCAGTATTAGTAGGGCCTGGTTAAGAGAGTTTTAAGATGAAAATGGCACTCTGGTTGTCTTTGATTCAACATAAGTCTACTTATCCCAGAACTGATCTGGCAATATCATATTCACAATGCTCTATTAATTCCAAAACAACCTGTTAACAGATGTCAACAAAGATTTTGTCTAGAAATTTCAGATACCATATAGCGTATAAAACAGTATCACAATGGCTATTGTTACTATCTGATACTAAACTTTCAAGTCTAACTACACTATTTAGAAAGATGGTAGTCTCCTACAAGGTGATCAATGCCTGATGTACTGCATGATAAGACAAATCACATCAAAAGACTCAATTTTAATCAACAAAAAAGTATTACTTCAAGTGTAGATCATACTAAGCATAGACCTGGACTCATGACACCTTTAGTGCCACCATAATGACTTTTTTTTAAAAAAATTGAGTAATATTGTGATAAGAATGTCCTTTTCTTAAATCCATTCATCTATTGACAGTAAGTCTTTTTCCAAATCCTTGCTATTATTAAATGATCAGTGATGAACATGTTTGAGCAGGTTCCTCTGGAATGGAATGTAGAGTCTTTTGGGTATAAGCTTAAGAATTATATTGCTGGATTTTGAGGAAAATGTACTACATTATTCTCAAAAAGCCACTGCACAGAATTCAATAGTGCCTCTACACGTTTGCAGGCCTACCAGCAATGGGTAAGTGCTCCCCTACACCATATCCTTATATATATATGGTAAAAAAAAATCTCAAAGTAACATGTCAAGTTTGAAAATTTTTAATAGAAGCAATAAAGAAGATAGAAACCAAGAAATTCTGGCAATGAAAAATCTGAAGAAACAAGCTGAAACTACAGACACAATCATAACCAAGAGAATGCAAGAGATGGAAGAGATAATCTCTGGAGTGGAAGATTTAACAGTGAAAATAAATGTCAGTCAAAGAAAACACTAAAAATGTGATAATACAAAACTTCCAGATAATATGGGACATCATGAAAAGACCAAACCTGAGAATAATTGGAATCAAAGCTGGAGAAGAGTAGCTGCTCAAAGACAGAAAATGTATTCAATAAAATCATAGAAGAAAACTGTCCCAACCTAAAAAAGGAAATACCTCTAAAGACATAAGAAGCTTACAAAACACCAAATAGACTAGACCCTCCAAAAAAGTCTATTTGCCTTTTAATAACCAAGGCACAGATTATAGAAACTATACTAAAAGCTTCAAAGAAAAAGACAAAATTACTTATAAAGGCAAACTCATCAGAATAGCACCAGATCACTCAATGGAAACAATTAAACAAAGAAGATCTTAGTCAGATGTTATACAGACACTACTAGACTATGGCTGCAAACCCAGACTAGTATACCCAGCAAAACTATCAACTACCACAGATGGAGTAAGTAAGATATTTCATGTCAAAACAAGATTTGAAAAATATCTATCTACAAGTCCAGCCCTACAGAAAGCAATAGCAGGAAAACTTGAAACTAAGGAAAATAGATACACCCATGAGACCACAAAGCAACAAATAATCCAACAGAATAAAAACCCAAAAAAACAAGGTACCACAAAAAAAAGGAATTAACACTCACTGATCATTAATATCTCTTAATATCAATGAACTTTATTTACATGTACAAAGGTACACTCAAACATGATGAATATAAAACAGAATTAAACTTTCTGCTGCATACAAGATACACCTCAATTTTAAAGACAGACACTGGCTCCAAGTAAAAGTTGGGAGAAGACTTACCAATCAAATGCACCTAAAAACAAGCTAACAAGATGGACTTCAAACTAAAATCAATCAAAAGACACCAGGATGGCCATTATTTATTTATCTCAGAAAAAAAAGTCCACCAAGATGAAATCTCAATCCTGAACATTTATGTTCCCCAAAAAAGGGCACCTACATATATAAAAGAAACACTACTAAAGGTTAAATTTCATTTAAATTCCCTCACATTAATAGTGGGAGTCTTCAATACTCCACTCTCACTAATGGGTAGGCCAACCAGACAGAAACTCAACAGAGGAATAAGAGATATAACAGATGTTATGACCCAAACGGACTTAATAGATATATACAGAACTTTCCACCCAAACACAAAAGAATATATATTTTTTTAATCCGCACTCATAGGGCTTTATCTAAAATTAATAAAATACTCTGCCATAAAGCAAATATTAGTAAATACAAAAAATGGGAATAACTCCTTGCATTCTGTCAGACCACCACACCATGGTCTAAAGTTAGAGCTCAACAAAAATAAAAATTACAGAAAGCCTATAAATGTATGGAAACAGAACATTTCTCATTAGATCATCCCTGTATTAAGAAAGAAGTTAAGAAAGAAGTCAAAGACTTCCTAGAAATCAATGAAAATGAATCTACAACATACCCAAGCTTATGTGGGACACAATGAAAGCAATGATAAGAGGAAAATTCATAGCACTAGATGCCTACAGGAAAAAACCTAGAGAAATCTCACATAAGAGACTTAACACAACAACTGAAAGCTTTAGAACAATTAGAAGCAAACTCACCCAAAAGGAGTACAAAGCAGGAAATAATCAAACTCAGGGCTGAAATCAATAAATTCAAAACAAAGCAAACAATACAAAAAATCAATGGATCAAACAGTTGGTTCTTTGATAAAGTTAACAAGATAGATTAAATTCTTATTAAAACTAACTAAAAGGAAGAAAGAGTATCAAAATTAAGAGAATTAGAAATCAACAGGAGACATAAAAACAGACATCCAGAAAATCCAGAGAATTATTAGGTCATACTTCCAAAACCTGTATTCCACTAAATTTAAAAACCTAAAAGAAATGGACAGCTTTCTGGACAGGTACAACTTACCAAAATTAAATCAAGACCAGATAAATAAACCTTGGATCCATAAACTCCAAGGAAATTAAGCTGTTATTAAAAGTCTCCCAAGAGGAAAAAAAAAAAAAAAAAAAAAAAAAAAAAAAAAAAAAAAAAAAAAAAAAAAAAAGGAACAACCTTAGGACCAGATGGTTTCAGTACAGATTTCAAAGAAAGAGTGATACCAATGCTCCTCAAACTGTTCCATACCGTAGAAACTGCAGGAAAATGTCCAAACTCTTTCGATGAGGCTGCAGTCACCCTGATACCCAAGTCACTCAAGGATATAACAACAACAAAAAAGGATTACTGTCCTATCTCCCTCATGAATAATGATTCAAAAATATTCAATAAAATACTTCAAACAATTCAACAACATATCAAAAGATCATCCACCATGATCAATTAGGCTTTATCCCAGAGATGTAGGAATGATTCAACATATAAAAAACTGTAAATGCCATCCATCATGTAAATAACCCGAAAGAAAAAAAAAAAAAAAAAGATCATCTCATTAGATGCTGAAAAAGCTTTTAATGAAGTCTGTAGTAAGAGGTTTCTGGCCCAGACTTTCGGGCCTAACCTCTAAGTTTAGGCCCGCAGACCCAAAGACCCGCAGACCCGCAGTCCCACAGTCCTACAGAGACACACAGATGCTTTCATTAGTTTTTGGCTGATCAGCCTCAGGCCCAGGCATATCACTTGGTAGCTCTCTACCCTTCCTCTAAGCCATGTCTCTTGTTCAGCCATCCGGCTCGGTACCTTTCTTTAGAGCTGCATGGTTGTCCTCTGCATCCTGCAGCTTCTCTCTGATCTCAGTCTGGCATTCTGTTCTCAGAGATTTTCTTAGTCTGGTAGCCCCGCCTACACTTCCTGCCTGCCTTTGGCCAATCAGCTCTTTTTATTAAACCAGTGGGTGGAACAATCATTTACCATGAAACAACACAATACCCCTACAGAAGTCCTAGAGAGATCAGGCATACAGCAAAATTACTAAGACATAATAAAGCAATCCAACAGCCAACATCAAACAAAATGGAGATAAACTGTGTGGGGGTGAAAGGAGGAAAGGGAGGGGAATAGTAGTATACATGAAAAAATTATTTAAATAAATAAATAAAAATAACTGTTTTGGCTTTTTTATAGAGTTTGCACTGAATCTGTAGAAATATTTTATAAGATGGCTGTTTTCTATATTAATCCTTCTAACTCCTGAGCAGAGGAGATCTTACTGTCTTATTAAATGTTCTTTAAAGGAGATTCCCTTTTATTTCTTCAAGAAATTGAAGCTTTTCTCATACAAGTTTTTTTTTTTTACTTTCTTGGGTTGAATTACTCCAAGTTATTTTATATTATTTGTCACATTGTCAATAGTTTTGTTTGCCCGATTTCATTATCAGTTCATTTGTCATTTATGTACAAGAGGGCTACTTACTTTTCACTTTTAGAAGTTTATGAAACAATTTTTTAGGGTTACTCATGTATACAATCATATCATGTACAAGTAGGGATACTTTGACTAAATCTAGGTGTTGATATCTGGCCTTGTCTTTGTTATATGGGTTTTACATTTTTTGCTGTCTCTTGTCCTAAAAACTTACTGTGGTGGCTGGGAGTTGTCTGATAGGCAGTGTTTCTAGCTCCTGCCAGGTCTAAGTATGGCAGGTCTCACTTAGACCTATTTATTAGCTATTAAGAGCTGGAGTACAGTAATGGGAATTGTCTAGAAAATCAAGGTTCAAGAGGCTCCACAGGAAGGTAGAAATCTGGATATGTTCATAGAATCTTTAGAGCCCTTGGGGAGTAGAGCAAGGGAGGAAAGATAGGCTCCTGACGATGGATGGTCTGCTATGAGACTAGATTGCCTCCCTGATCCCCGAATGGAATGGTCAGGACCATCTGGTCTCCAGAGTTTACTTTAATTGTTGACAGGTCAGATACAGGGATGAGATGAGGAAGAAAGGCTTTAGGAGAGAATCTGTTTAGTTCCATGGGAATGATATTCACAATTCTTATATAATATTTTCATGCTAAGAAAGCTTCATTTAGAAGTCTTTCCTAGTCTTTCACCAAGTTAACAGAATCTCTACAGGAATTGACGGTCTTGGAAAGTCTTATTTTTATTAATGGATCTTTGTTGTTTCTATACTCACTGATGTAGGTGATTGTATTGTTTCATGGTAAATAATTGTCCCACCAACTGGTTTAATAAAAAGCGGTGATTGGCCAAAGGCAGGCAGGAAGTGTGGGTGGAGCTACCAGACTAAGAAAAATTCTGAAAACAGGACAACCATGCTGTTGTGAGAAAAGGTACCGAGCCACATGGCTGAACAGGAAGAATCATGGGTTAGATGAAGAATCGAGAGCCAGCAAGTGATAATGCCTGAGCCTTAGGTTGATCAGCCTAAAACAATTGTAAACATCTGTATGCCTCTGCGGGTCTGAGGGTCTGTGGGTCTGTAAGCCTAAACCTTGAGGTTAGGCCCAAAAGTCAGGGCCAGAAACCTCCTAGAATAAATGGCGCCCAACGTGGGGCAAATATACCCACATAAAGCCACAAAAAGCTTAAAAATGGTCTAGAGCCCAAAGGAGCCTCTAAATTGTGTCTCCCATGTGAGCCTTGGTACAGAGACACCCTGGTGAAACACGTGGGCTTGAGTTACAATGGCAGCCTTTTGAAGTACAGCCTCAGGTGTAAAATGGCTGGTTCCTAAAGTCTCTTAAGAGTTTAGATATAAACAAAAAGTTGTAAATTATGTACTTAAGGTTTCTATTAATAAGGACAAAAAGGGAACAGAATCAAAAATGGTTTCTTAGTGTCGATGTTTTCTTGGATCAGTTCTGTTTGTCGGAGGCAAAGTGAGGCTTGGCTTTTTGAAGAGAAGCTTCCTGATTCAGCCTTAGAGACAAAAGGCTTGAGTCTTTTAAGAGGACCTGCTGCCTAATACTTAGATGGAGTAAATGAGCAGCAGATGGCAAAACTTTACTTGGTAATTATATGAACCCTGAAATTCCCAGAGTACCTGGGCTAAAAAGATAAATTCTATGAAATTAGACTAGGAGCTGGGTAGAGCAATCCACTCATCCTACAAACCTTGAACTTTGGCAGATTAAAGGTGTGTTCAGAAATTGAAAGATATAGAAGAGTCCTTGGCAGATTAAAGGTGTGTTCAGAAAAAGAAAAAAAAATAGAAGAATTTGGGTGGAGTCAATCACACTAGCCAAGCAAAGGTGTGGTCAGAGACAGTGGAAGATTAAAGGTGTGGTCAGAGACAGAAAAAGTTAAGAAATAAATATACAGTAAAGACAGTTTTTTGTAAAAATGTCTAAGTGGTTTAGAGTGTGTTAAAAATATATATACATAGACTTAGAAAAAGAAAAAAAAGGTAGAGGAAAGCCCTTAAAAAAGAAATAGAGTAAAATAAATAAATAAATAAATAAATAAATAAATAAATAAATAAATAAATAAATAAATAAATAAATAATAAGCCACATAAAGATGGAAGATACAAAGAATGTCTGGATACTGTATATTATTGTCTTATCTTTAAGCTTCTTGACTGAAAATGATGTAGTAAAAGCTGTTAAAAGACAGTTGATTATAAAAACTGTTAGAATAATTCACCCATTTTATTTTTTGTAAATGAGTTGACTTTAAAACTGAAATCCAAAGGTATGCTACTTGGGAGAAGAGGTTTTCCTTTTATTTTCACAGAAAATGAGAAGCTGTGGATTTATTTCTGGATAAAGAACAGAAAGTTTGATAGAAGAAGACCCCCTGAAAAATCTCCAATGAAATAGATGGCCAAGATTATTCAGCATTTCAGAACACCTCTATGAAGTTTCCAGAGCTCTGTATCTAGAACAATTTCAAGGAGACTGGCTGTGATGACCCAGCCTTACAAATTACTCTACTAAAGATTTGTCCATAATCCTACATTTTTCTTTAGATTCCTATGGCATTGCCAGCATCCCCATTCAGCAGAAAGTAGCCTAGAGAACAACGCCCACATTCCCAAAACATGGATTATAGATGTTTGTGTTTATTTACAGTGTTATTTATAAGTTGTTATAGATAATGGAGGGGAAAGAATATTAGATTTAGAGTTCTTTTTGTTTTAAAAAGAGAAAAAGTGATATTTAGGGGATTGTATTGTTTCATGGTAAATAATTGTCCCACCAACTGGTTTAATAAAAAGCGCTGATTGGCCAAAGGCAGGCAGGAAGTGTGGGTGGAGCTACCAGACTAAGAAAAACTCTGAGAACAGGAAGCACAGAGCAGAATGCCAGAGAGAAGCCAAAAGAAGCAGAGGACAACCATGCTGCTGTGAGAAAAGGTACCGAGCCACATGGCTGAACAGGAAGAATCATGGGTTAAATGAAGAATAGAGAGCCAGAAAGTGATATGCCTGAGCCTTAGGTCGATCAGCCTAAAACAATTGTAAACATCTGTGTGTCTCTGTGGGTCTGCGGGTCTGTGGGTCTGTAGGCCTAAACCTTGAGGTTAGCCCCAAAAGTCAGGGTCAGAAACCTCCTACAACACACTGATGCTATGAAAATTGAGTCTTTGTCTATTACTTGAATATTCTGGTTCATAAAGCAATTTTCTCAGAAGACCTTGCAGTAGCCTTTTACACTAATGCCAGGCTAAAGCCTTTCTTGAACTAAGACCAAGAATGTTAGCACAGAAGATACTGATGATTTGGGAAAAGGAAGTAAGCTCATTACTATAAATAATTTAAGAAGAGACCAGACCAACAGCAGTGAATCAAGAAAAGAAGCTGACATAATTTCTTTCAATACGTTTAATAAGAATGAGAGAACCTCACAGTCATTCTGAGCTCTCAATGTATAAGTAAGTATTTTAGAAACAATGTAATATGTGTAGGTTTAAACATCATAGTGATTTGATAAAAAGGTGAGGCTTCACTTCAGAGTCTGGATAGGAGCTTCATTAGGATATAGTGATAGCTAGATAGAGATATATGATAGGTAGGTAGGTAAGTACATAGATGATAGATAGATAGATAGATAGATAGATAGATAGATAGATAGATAGATAGATAGATAATAGCTATGTATCCATCTAGATGCTGCCATGAGAGGGACTGCAAATCAGTTTTCTTTCTGAGTAATCTCCCCAAACCCAAGTCATCCAAAGAATAGAAATAACTGACTTGATATAGCTTTTTAGGTTTGACAGTAAGTTTTATATTACATGTTTTAATTCAAAACAGCCTAGGAGAAAGAAGATATGGAAGAGAGGACCTTAAAGGACCTGGTTAGGACCTTAAATTTGAGTCTGATCTTAGGCCAAAGTAAAGACAGCTTAAGATTCTGTTTAAGAGATGGCTGCAGAAAGCGTTAACCTGAATATGGGATCAATATATATATATTTATATATTTAGGTTCATGTTCAATATCATCTCAATTTTATTTTTTCTAGGCCTAAAATAAAGGAAATACAAGACAAAGATGACTTTTAAAAGCTATCATGTCACAACCCTGAAATGGAAAACAGTCGTTTTTTGTAATACTTGATGTTAAATCATAACTTTAGAAGATGAGTGAATGCTGTGACTCTAAAAAGCTTGGGATATAAGAAGCAAAAGCAGTAAAGTTTCTTGCATCACGTGATTTCCAATTTCAATTATGTTTGATGCATTTATGGCTAAGAAAACTGCAATTTTTAAAGGTTTAGGCTTAGAGTTTTATTTTAATGAAGAGATGGACTTCACCTTGAAGTGTATTTCTCACTTTAATCCCAAATTTGCTATTCTATTGTGCTCTGAATGTTTGTGCTTCCATAAAATTCATGTTGAAATCTAATTCTCAGGGTGACTGTATTTAATGTAAGTTTTTGATACATGACTGGATCATAGAGGTTATGAAGAGATTTTATGTCCTTTAGAAAGAACATTTCCCCTTTTTAAGTATAACATGGGATTTCTTTCTGTGAAGATGTCCTTCTCTGTTAGTTTTAAATGGTCAGCCTATCTGCCAACATCTTTATTTTGGAAATTCTAGCATCTAGAAGTGTGGAGAATAAGTTTCTGATGCATGTAAGTAATTACATTTGTAGTCATTTGTTGTAGTATTTTAGATAGAGACACCTCTGTTGCTACTCCTTATCACCACCATCATTATCAACCAAGGAAACCAATATAGATACTACTCAATCAAATCTGCTACATTTCTCATTGTCTAGTATTTCTTTCTAAACCTATCTTCAACTTTGTTCTATCTATAAACCTTCCAACTAGTATACTGTGATTTTGGTACATATGTTAAGAAATTTGTCTAAAAATTTTCTGCGTAGATATCAATTTCCCTTTTCCTAACTACTACTTTTCCTTAGGCCAAATTTGTGGGCAAGTTTTAAATATTTCTGCCTCCAAATTCCAACAGTTGCTTATATGCAGCATGATCTAGGAGAATGTGTGAAGAAATTCAAACTCATAATCTTCTGATTTTACCCCTCAAATGCTAGTTCTGAAGTATATGACACCACATCTGATTCTCACTTCCTACCTAATGGCTGTGAAGGCTATAGTATGTTGATAAGGTAGACAAAAGATTGGTGACTAGTTGTAGCACTTCTACATAGATTGCCAAAGATGTCTTCTGAAATAATTTTTTAAATAATTCTGTAGATATAAAATTTAAAGAATATTGTGTCTAGTTTCCTAAAGGTTTTTAAGCAAATGGATATTCAGATCCAAGAGTCTGTTAAATGTGCCACTTTTGATCTTAGATCAGCTGGGAAATCTTTTCTTTTGTATAAACTTAAGAAAAAGCAACATAAATGTCTAAGAGATAAAACTTAATCCCTACTTATTTCCTCTGCCTTCTTAATGGCACCCGATTGTTCCTCAAGTAAAAGTGGGTTACCTGGTTTTGTGAAATATTTTAGAGTTTTAGTTAAAATGGAAACAAATTATACTTTTGAAAAGAAAGGTAAATGGTAATCTCTGAGTTATACAGATAATGTAGGTCTCTAAAAGACCTATGGGTTGTGCGGTTTGGATAAAAATCACTCCATGGTGACTATGTAATGTGACATTTTTGTCATTCTCTCATATCTGAGAAATATGAAAGAGTCATAAGCTTGTCTCAAAGTAATGAGCTTCTATGTAGTGACCTCTAACAGAGCTCACTGAAAGTAACCCTTCTAAAGCATGTTTATACAGCGGCTATTTGGCTGTTAAACAAATACAATATTTAATATGCCCAAAGTGATCTTCTTACATGGGAGCCTGAAATAACTAGAAGGAGACCATGCCAGCATATTAAGAAATTAATATGTGGCTTCTACAAGCAATGATCCTTGAAGAGAACAACAGTTTGTGGAAGATAAGATAAATGCCACCTGCCGCATTGGCTCTAAGGGACAGTCAGGGATGTGGTGTCCTCGGAAACAAATGCAGATTTCCAGATCTTGAACAGCCAGCTGAAGTGGAACGCTGGGAAATGAGCTAACTATTTAGTTTTTCCCTGGTTACTAATCCCCTACATCACTGGGGATGACATTGTGCAAGTTGCAACAGCTGGTGTTTTCATGCCACAAAGCTTACTCCCAGTTACTTTAGCACCCAAAAGATCTCTATGGAACCTAAGAAATATCTGTAAATTGTACTTTCCATTTCCTGTGTATTACTCTGTGCAAGGCCTAGTACTCACGTATTTTAAATCTCAATAACAATATGTCATTGTTCCCAATGGGATGTGTGTAGACTTATAGTCTCCATTCTAAAATTAAGAAGCTAGCAGCTCAAAAAACATAACTGACTCATATAAGTTTATAACACTTATAAAGCATAATTATTAAGACTACAATGCTTTGCATCATATGTTATTATCACAGGGAGGCCAGATAATCACTGGACTAGCAACTTCTTGTATGTATGTCATTGTTCTGGAAGAGACATGTGATTTCTATGGGGGAAGATATATTTATCTGACCTTTTTACCATTCATGATGCTAAGAAAACAGTAGATATTTAAGAGAATATTTGTTAATTTAAGATGTTTAAATTATAACCCTAATTCTTGTATAATATCTTTATTTACATTTAAAAAATCATTTATATTTTTAATATAAATATATCTATATCTATGTATCACCCTGCTCTCCCTCCCTTCCCTCCTCCCAATCCCTCCCAGTCAGTCTTCAGCCTCTCCCTCCCCATCTCCTACCCCTTCCAAAGGCAAGAAGTCCCAAAGTGGGTCAGCTCAGCGTGGCGCATCCACTTCGTGTAAGTTTGATTTACTCATCCCAATGTCAAGGCTGAGTTAGGTGTTCATATGAAGCTGTGAGAATTTATAATACATCACTTTGCTATAAGGCTGTAAATAAATGTGAGGCAACACAAGCATTAGTATGTAAATATTCCCAGCTTGTTATCTTTCTGGTCACTGTTTCTGATTTTTTGACTTATTTGTGTTACGTGAAAAGTAAATGATGTCAAAAGAATCATGACCACTTCCCCAAATCTAGTTGAGAGTTTGAAGAAGGGAAAGGCAAGATTTTTGAGTGTAGGGTGTATATTTGGGTAGTTTTGTGATAAGCAAATGCAGAGGGGAAAATCCTTTAGACATTAAATTGTTATATAATCATCTAAACATTGCTTTGTAGCATTGAGAATTTAATTGAGGACAATGAGCATACTAACCAAGTTTTCTACCTGGAAGCTTTATACTTATCCCATGGGAAGGCTTATAGAATTTTTTTTTTTAAATGATGCAACTTCAGGTGATTTTCTTATAAAGTATCCATAATTGCCCATGTGATTAAAACATGCATTAATCATACATATATAGTTGTATAGTACTTTACAGTTTATAAAGCTAGCCTTCATTCATTTTCCACCGTAACAATCTGAGAGGGGGGATGAAGACAGAAAAAATAGTGTTAAATTTATTTCATGAAGGTTTAAAGAGTCTTTTACAACCACACAGCTTTAAAT
This sequence comes from Phyllotis vaccarum, assembly GCA_033318265.1. Lineage (NCBI taxonomy): Eukaryota > Metazoa > Chordata > Mammalia > Rodentia > Cricetidae > Phyllotis > Phyllotis vaccarum. The sequence continues at coordinate 100,043,661 of JARWLC010000002.1, forward strand.
AAGCAGGCCATTGCAGTAGCCCAGACTCTAACACCTCTATGGGACTCCTCCTTAGCCTAAACAAATAAGACTGTATATACATGGTCATATAATGATTTACCTAACTAAATATTTATTTTAAGTTGAGAGCCACAAATATTTCATCATCTAGGGTTTCTGTTAACATCAAAGCTGGAATCTTATCCAAATGCCTCAGCCTCTCTTTAGAAGTCAGAGTTTGGACGTTTATGACTTAAAAAATTATTCTTGAACATTATTATTTTTGTGGATTATACAGTTTCTAAGGAATAACAAATTAAAGTGTTTACTCCTTCATGTGTTAAGAACTTTCTTTACTTATTGTTTTAAATATCTTCTCAGGGCCATGTATTCTCCAGCACCAGTCTTTTTTTTTTTTTTTTTTTTTTTTTTTTTTTTTTTTTTTTTTTTTTTTTTTTTTTTTTTCCCTTTATGCTCTATTCCTCAAAAGGTCTGTGTGGCTTGCCTCTAAGCCTTCGCTCTACATACTTTTGATACTGGACAGGGGCACTCCATGATCCTAGGAACAATATTGCAGCACGAAGGAGCTTGCATATAGTTACTTTGGAACTATAGTGCTGCCTATTTGATACAATAAAAAATAAAGTGTAGCTTTCTCTCTAAATGCTTTGATAATGTGAAAATGTGTATCAAAGCTTGGTATTAAGACATCCTTGCTTGTCTTTTGATTATATCCTAATGAAATTTGTGCCATCCAAAGTATTCTATGATCATCCAAATGAAATCACTATATCATTGGTAAAGTGCTTTTCTGGTTTGAATTCTTTCTAGTGACTGACCTTACAAATGTGAACTTGTTCATATGGATAAGATTAATGAGTTAATTATTTTTATGCAAGCTATCCCTCATGTAGGGGTAGCTGTTTTCTTCAATTGGAATATATCAATTAATAAAGAAACCACTCAGTATTCCTTCTGTTGGTGTTTGTGATACAGTTAATCAGGCACAATTATTAATATAGACATACTGAATGTCTGTGTCTCCAGACCCTAATGAAAACAGCATACATTTGATAATAAACTGCAGTACACAAAACTCCTCTCAGTGTGTGCTTACAGAAGAAAATAAGGCTATGGGGCTTAGAAAGCACAAGACACCAATATAAAAATAGTTGTTCTTTTCATGAAATAACCAAGAAATATGACTTAATATGAAATAATCTACTTGTTTGAACACTGTTTCATGTCATGTCTTAATTCTTCCTAGGCACTGGCCTGGAATTTGTTATTTGTATAGTAAAATGTTGAAGTTGGCAAGTCTACACACTCTCAATATGTTTTTGCCATGATCTGGCTGACAGTATTTCTGTAGGGAAGTGCAGAATAACAAGAAGACTCCCTACACTCAAAAAGTCTAAACTTATTTAGGTCAATTGCTTTGCTGTATAGGAATGTATAAAGGACAGAGTGAGTATAAAATAGCTCATTATAGTCTCAGGCAAGTAGGAAACAGGTGAAACAATTATTACTGACAATTTTCTTCTAAAATAGTCTTTTACTATAAATTTTGATTTATATGACACCCACCAGGGATGAAGTCTTACATCAAACAGAACATAGCTCAGGGGAAAGCTTTATTTTTTTGAGGGGTGTTCACAGTTAGCACTTCATTGCCTGTATATGGTTGGCCTATGATACTAAACCTTAAAGAAAGAGAATAAATTAAGCAGATGAGTTCCTGAACTTTTAAATTTTAGAAAAAAATGGAATTAGGAAATTTGATGAATTATTACTTCAGGTTAAAATACTATGAGTTTCAAAATATCATAATATGAAGATTCCATCGATATTAAGAATTTGTAGAGTGAAGTGTTATTCACATTATGATATTTTAACAATGTCTCCTATGAAATAGATGGCTATCTTCAAATGCTTTCTGCTGCCAGTAGTCACTGAAATTATCTTAGTTAAGGACAATAACTCATTGCTCAGGAAAAGCTGAGACATAACATACATCTGGTATTAAGACATTTACTTCATTCTGAGGCAGAAAATAATTCAAATTGAACTTTTCTGTTCACAGGTAATGGTAGGAGAGGAGAGAAAAACAGTGGGAAGAAGAGACACTGTAGGGGGCCCATTACCATCTTTTTAATGTCCAATCACCTATAGAGTTACATCCTTCCCACAGAGGATGGCAAGCTAACTTAGATCTCACTGAATCCCCACTGTGTCACAAAGATTAGAGGCTTGATTTAAAAAACAAAAAAGTTTCCTCTATCAAGAAGTTTATAGTTAATTGGAGTGAGTGAAATAGATGTGTAATGGAAGGAGTGAATTAGGTCCTCATGAGCCAAGACCATCAAAGGTCAATTGAAAAGATAGCTGATTGTACCTGGGGCCATATTCTTTATTTTTAAAGATTTATTTTGTGATTGTTTGTGTGTGTGTGTGTGTGTGTGTGTGTGTGTGTGTGTGTGTGTGTGTGTGAGTGTAATCATTTCCATGTGCTCATGGATATGCAGAGAAGCTGAAAGCAGGTTTTGACTCCCTGGAACTAGAGTTACAGGTCGTTGCAACCACTTTTTGTCAGCTTGTGAGAGTTGCCAGTATTCATTTCTGGCCAGCTATGTGCATGGCAAAACCATGCTGCTGGCTTAAAATCAACTATGATGAGAGTATTTATATGAAAGAAATTGGCAAACATTGCAATGCAAACTTTTCTCCTTCCAGAGACTGAGTCATTAAGCATTTGCCAGCATCCTACTTCCTGTAGAAAGGAGGGGCTATAAAAAGGTGTGGAGAAGCTGGTTGTTGGACTAGAAATCTTGTAGAGTGTTTAGAAAGAACTGGACTCATAGGGTTGGGTTTTCAGGTGTTGGTGAAGGAACGAATTATTTTCTAGGAGACAGGGAAAAATTAGAATCATCAAATATATTTTGAATGGTTATAAACACCAGCTAATATTTAGATTACTTACTGATCTTTGATATTAGACTCTGGGTTTTATTAATTTTGTATATATGAAAAATTTACATATGAACAATATAAATCTAGCATAAACAAATAAATCTTAATATCCATCAAGTTTTCCATATGATCTGGACAGTCAATCATTCTCACTAAATACATGCCAAGAGCAATGTCAGGAATTCACTATGATCATATACACACATACATTTCACAGGAAGAAAGTAAGAATAGAAGCAGAGTATGAGTTGCCAGAAGGTCAGAAAGTTCTGAGCAGTATGTATACCCAGATTCTTTCTCTGGCATAGCCACCATGAACAATCTCTAACAGATGCCACACTTTTTCTTCAAAGCTCTGTGGACTGAATGAAAGCACTAAATTGGTTGTACTGTCAGCTATAGTCATGTTCTGGGAGGTGGAAAGAATATTTACATTTAAGCTTTCCCCACCAGGAAGTAAACTTGCTTTCTGCCTATTATTTGATTTACCTAAATAGGAGTGTAAACTGAGCAGCAGTAATGATAAGTGTTTCCTGTTACATGTTTTAGCTTTAGTATGAAAATATGACTTAAAAATGAAGTGATGGCCTTCTTCATAGGAAACACAATGCAGAAAAAGTATGTTATTATCCTAATAGGAATGAGTCTAATTAAAGTAAATTTGTTTTTCAAGGTTCATAGTCCTTTTTAAACCTGATATTTTTACACAGAGAATCTGTGTAGTTCTGGGCTTGTCTGACTGAAAAAAACACTCAAACACAGGGTGACTTTATTTTCAGTGTGCGGCTTTGCAATTCAGAAGATGTAAAGAGGTTTTCCCTGGCTTTCAGCATCCCAATCTATTTTGATCATGGAGGTTAATAATGCTGAAAAGCACTTAGAGTATATAATACAGCAGAAGGAATGAGAGTTCTATGTTTTATGGCTGAGACATGACTAGTAATGCATCTGCTGGGAAAGTTGCCATTCAGAATGCAGCAATGAAAATTGAATTTCATCCATTCTTAGGCATTCATCCCTTCCCCCACTCTACCCTAGTCCATGCCTTTTATTTTACTTGGGGAAAGGAGCCTTCAGAGCCCAGATCTGAGCATGCTGGTGGCTTCATGCTTTGTGGGTTGTCACTATTTTGTATTCAGTTACTCATTTAGCTACACAGTAGAATTACCTGGGAGCTTTTTTATTTTGAGGCTCCTAGGAGAAGAATGCAGGCTTCAGTGCTGTTTGAAAGCTGTGTCAATGGTTCCAATGTATAGTCAGGAATGATACTGATTGTTGTGGAAATTGAAGTTTTCACAAATTTGTTTTGTTACATATATGAGGCAAGAACAGTGAAGATTCTTGTTCTCACTCACTTTTACATTCTCTCTTCTTCTCTCTTTGAATGTAGCAGTCATTCTTATAACACATATTCTGCAGTATAAACAAGAATGTAAAATTCAGGCTTCGGCTCTTATCATGAGCAGATTACTTTAGCACTCTGGTCTTTAGTATCCTTGCCAAAGTCAATTTCTGCCTCATGGTGTTGTTTGAAACATTTAACAGGCAATTTACTTTCAAGCTTTTGGTTTTAATACCCTGCACACAGTAAATGTTTAGAAAATTCCATTTTACAGACTACAGAATTTTCAAAGGGTTTTCATACTTAGTGTTCTACCATACCTTCAGTACAATTGTTTCTCTTTTTTTTGTCATTAGCAAAGCTAGAATTTCTTACCCCACTTAATAGTAGAAAACCCTGGGATACAGGAAGCATGATGGTCACCCTCCAACACATAAAAATTCTTTCTTGTTTCTTTTTTTCCTACAATGATTATGAAGAAAAAAATATCATGTCTTAGAAATAAGTTTTCTTTCTCATTGCTGCCTTGACCAGAGTAAAAGACAACTCATCACTGATACATCCCTTGTCCCAAATCCAAAGTCAAAGCAGTAACAAGTCCAAAGGAATATCCAAGATTTCAGGAAAAAAAAAGATGATTGCTAGCTACTTTAGCTTCTGTTTACAGCTCCTATCTTTAGAATTTATGTAAATAAAATGTACTTTCAGACAAAAGATCTGTTATCAGTTATGTAATACCTCATTATGCCTTTAAGTGCTACAGTAGTGAAAAGCAAAGAGAACTGTTTTGATTCATCATTTTGAATGGAATAGTTTAACTTTTCGGTTATAATTTGATTTAAAAGTACCAAAAAGTACTAATTCATACAATTTAGGTAGTAGCTGCAGTTTCATATATATTCTGAGGAGAAATTTCAATTATCTTGATTCAATTCAGTCAACTGTATTTGAGACAAATTTTAATTTTTATTCTGTTTTTGTAGTTGTGTGAGCTATTTCTAGTTTTGGTTCAACATACATAGAAAAGTATCAAAAGAAAGTTCCTGTGAAATGGATTTAGTCGATTTGCTCAAGTTACAAAAATAACACTTGTTTGATTCATTCATTTATTTATTCAAGCAACTTCCTATTCCTATTCAATAATGTTGCCAAATTTAGAGATTAATGATGAAAAAACATATAAATTACATACCATCTCTAGGAACAGACAAGAAAGTAAAGCTTAAGTTTTTGATGTCCTTTTGAGTCTGAATTATGTGGTGTGTAAATTTACAACTAATATGCACACATGTGTGCTAGAAACTTACAAGAGATTAATAAAAGGAAAGAATAGGAAGAAGAAAGCAGTTTTCATAGAATTGCTATACACCTAACCTTGGAAATCATTTGGATCTCAGTGATTATTAGGTATTTTTTCAATAAGTTATCTGATTTGTTTAATACTTAGTATACTTAGTATAAACTTACTTAGTAATATATACTAAGTATACTAAGTTTATACTAAGTATAAACTATTAATTGTACTAATATCAATATATTATATTTTATAACAGAATAAATGGAACAACATATGTTAATTATTTCACTTTTCATACATGGTCAACTCTAGATAGAATGTTTCATTTACTAAATGAATCTATCAACCATACAGGAATTGAAGTTCTGAGTCCAGATATCTGGCATCTGATTCATGTAATTAAATTATCTTAACTAATTTCTGAGATCTGTATAGTGTCAAATTAAGCTAAATATTAGTTTCTCTATTCAGGTAAATGCTGAAAATGAGCTGTTGATAAAAATTGACGTATTTACCTTCTTTCTAAATGTCTCTTGAAAAGAGATACATTATGATGACATAGATATTATAGGAGGTAAAAATTCAAAGCTACATGTCATGGTATTTAGAAAATAATCCAACTAGCTGGAAATGTCACTCTGGCCAATCAACCAGAGGACCATGGTTTGATTCTCAGCACTCATGTGGTGGCTTACAACTGTCTGTAACTATAATTCAAGAAGATCCAGTTCTCTCTTCTTGGATTCCCAGGCACACACAGTGGTGGTCAGATATACATGCAGACAAAACATGTATGCATATAAAAAGAAGGAGAGATAATAAATTAAAAACAAACAAAAAAGCCAAACTAATTCTATAACTTTAAAATCAAGAGAGTCTAGTGATTTTAATTTGTGTACTTAGAGAGTTTTCTTTAGGGCCTGCTCAGTGGATAGAGGGGTTTGTATTCAAGTATGACATAAATTTCAGCGGAGGAGTACAATGCCTAAAGGTCCACTAGCCCCTGAAAAATTATCTTAGGTGACAAAGGAACCATTGTTCCCATTTTTGAAGCAGGATAGCAAAGGTACAGAGGCCACATGCCTTCACAAGGGGTCTTTTCTAAAAAGTATCTGGTTAGTATTAGCCAATACAAGCAAAGCCTCAGGAGAGCTTATATAGTTTTTCTCTGCCCAATGGCTGAGCTTTCTGTTCATTAACTACAGCAGCCAGGGTTCAAATAAATGTATTTTCTTTTAAAAAATATCTTCCACATTAATCTTTTCCATCACATTTTGAAAGAAGTATTCAGTGGCATACTGCTGTTGTGGTCCAGGTCAAAATATTGTCTGCATTTCAAAATGCCTTTGCATCTTCTCCAGTCAGTTGTGGAAAGTGAAGAAGAGCACATTTTAGAATACTTTTGTCTTACTGTAAAAACAAGGAATTTATCAACATGCCAGTACAAAAGAGGGTCTAGGGGATCATTACTGAAAGCATAAAAGACTAATTTCCTCTATAAAATGACAGAAATAAAAGCCTTGTAAATATAGGTCTCACAGACTTTAAAAATCACATCATTAAAATTAAAAAAGAAAACCTCTCAATATAGTAGTGTCTGTTATTTCTTTAAGAGAATAAATTACTGACTCATTGTTCATATGCTTGATCCAAGGCAATATACATAAAAGCATTGGATAGCAAAAGAAAATAAGTGAGAGAAAGAAAGAAAAAAGGAAGGAAGAAACAAAACAAGAAGGAACTAAGGGAGGAAGAAAAAAGAAAAAAAGGAAAGATGGAAGAGATAAAGGAAGAACAAAAGTAGGATGATTGTTGATAAAGGATGTTAGAAATAACATAGAAAAGTTCAGAAAACTGAGGGTAAAGTGGAGGCAACATGGTAACTTAATAAATTCTAGTCATAAAATACAGTTCAAGTTTAAATATTTGCTAATTTTAGATGTGAAGAATGTTTTATATTGAGAGTTTCAGAAAATATTTATATTTTCACTCATTTTCTCATAAGCAGATTAACATGCAGATCTAAGTTCTCAGAGATGTACAAAAGTTGCAACAGTGAGTCTTGGTGAGGAAGTGCTGCTCAGTGTCCACACTGAGTAAAGAGAGTAGGAAATGTGTTCTATGCTGGTGAATGATCAAGAAGGAAAAAGGCAATGTTTCTTCATTATCAGTAAGTGAATCTTCATTAGCATCAATGTGCAAGACAGAGAGAGATAGAGAGATTATCAATAATGGTATATGTATGTGTGTGTGTGTGTGTGTGTGTGTGTGTGTGTGTATGTGTGTGTATCTGGAAAAAAAGATATTTTTTGTTGTTTTTTTAAGGTTTATTTATTATGTATACAATGTTCTGTCTGCATGCCAGAAGAGGGCGCAGGATCTCATTACAGATGTTTGTGAGTCACCATGTGGTTGCTGGGAATTGAACTCGGGTCCTCTGGAAGAGTATCCAGTATATATATATATATATATATATATATATATATATATACTGAAAGAGAGAGAGAGAGAGAGAGAGAGAGAGAGAGAGAGAGGGAGAGAGAGAGAGAGAGAGAGAGAGAGAGAGAGAGAGAGAGAGAGAGAGAGAATGATCCAGATCATCTACCTACTGTTTAAAATATACAAAAGATCCAATAAAATGTCAGAAATCTGATGAAATTGCCTGATTGTTTATTGAATTGTAAAATATTGACATAAACAATAGATTACCTTCAAATACAATATTATCAGAAACGTTTAATAATAACGACAACAGTTACTAGAAAAAACTAAGTTTTGAATTACTAACAATTTTGTAGAAAAATAACAGTTCCAAAAACAGTACTGCATCCTGAAAAGGAATAATAGATAAAAAAAAAATTTAAAAACAGGATAATTTAAAACACAAAGTGAGCTTTGTATGTCATTTACCTATGCAGACACATTGAGAAGACAGTGCATTTATGGTTATTTTGCTCATATTGAAATAGCTCTTAGTTTTAATTTCCTCCGTTATTAAGACTGCTGTTTGTCCTTTTTCTAGGTATTTCAGTATTTTCTAAAGACATTTTTGCATCCACCTTCCTGGTGTTGCCATGTTGAAAACTGATGTTTTATATACATAATAGCCTATTAGTCTCTTCCTTATAATTATATATAATTTCCTTTCTTACCTATGCCAAAATCTTTCTTGGTCACCATGATATGAGGAATCTATGTGAGCTTTAATATAATGCAGTATTGATGCACAAATTCTAATTGATCTTATAATAAAAACACAAAGCCAGTTATTGGGGAAATGCTGAATGATCAGAGAGACAGAGGAACAAGCCACAGTCATTTCTCACCGAGCTAACCCCTCAGGTTGAAAAGTGAAGATCCTGTCTCCACAAATCCTCAGTTAAAAGGGAAAAAGAAAACTTTCTCTCCTCTTGGCTTATATACCTTTCTCTGCCCAACCATATCACTGTCTGATTCAAACTTCTTCTTGGATTAAAGATATGTGTAAAGAAGCAGAGGCGTGGGATCCCAAGCATTGGTATTAAAGGTTTGTGCCACCACTGCCTGATTCCATTTGGCCTTGAACTCACTGAGATCCAGACTCATCTCTGTCTCTGCATTCCTAGTGAAAGAATTGATAATGTGTGTCAACATTCCTTGACCTCTATGGTTAACTTTGTGGCTTGCTCTGCCCTCTGATCTTCAGGAAAACTTGATTTGATACAACATATCGCCACACTGGAGATTCTAAGAGGTGCATGTTTCACAAGAATAGTGACAGGTGTAATTGGGTAGATCATAGGGGAACTATGAAATGCTACAATTATATTTGTCTATAAATGAAAGATAATAGACAAATTTGTTATTTCAGAATATTGATGAAAAGGATCCTGAAACTATTTGTAAAGGATGTATTTCAAAATTAACTATTTCATCATGGGTTGGTTAGATGTTCCGTGTGTTTCAGAGCATTGAAACAAAAGACAGCACATACCCCCTAGCTTAAAGAATATAAAGCTTCATAGGTCTTTTAAAAATATAAATAATTAAGAAGAGCAAGTGCTGAATTAGCATTCATTGTCTGTAATGTTATTGGTAATAAGAATAAGAGGGTTTGGAAATGAAGCCAGAGCTGAAAGGATGCAGAGAAAGTGAGATGTGAAAGGTGAGGAGGCTGCTAGAGGTAGAATCAAGTGGAGGAGAACTTGCCAAACACACATAAGGTCTTGGTTCAGTCCCTAGCACAAACAAAAACAAAGAACCAAAATCACAAAACAAAAGCAAAAACCAAAACTACTAACAAAACAACAGCAACACAAAGACAGAGGGAAGAGGTACCTTATTCTTGAAGGACAGTGGTAAATTAAGTGTGAGAAGCCTTGTATACACTGGCCAGAAGGTCTCGAAGTGGAGCCAAAGAGAACAATGTCAGTAAAGTCACTTGGAGAAATATATAGAGAACTTCTGTTTTCCAAATGTATTCAGTGAAGCTTGAGTTGAAAAGTAGAACTTGTTAAGCTGGAAATCACAGAGCGTGGTCTCCCACTCTGAAGTAGTCAGTCAGTTGTTTTGCTTGGCTCCCATCTCTGAATGGATGTATTCTTTTCCTACAAAGTTCAGTCCTACTGTTATCTGGTAATCAGAGAGTCTAACTTCAGCTTACTTTCTCTGTGCCCCTGATTCCCTTCTATTCCATAATCCAGCCTTACTCATACTTTTTCTAACTCATCTCCTTTAGGTCTGAATATGAGGCAGAGAGAATGGGAATTAGTTGGACAAATGTTCTTCTTTTTATTTGTTATCATTTAAGAGCCTCAGTTGTTTTCAGGTGACTGGGAAAAATACTTTTCCTTAGTTGGGAAGAGTCACTCACTGATCGTGTATTATTCTTCTGAGAAAAATGCATATGTTTATTTGACTTTGTACTATGTTACTTAGCCCTCATTTTCAACTTTTCATAGTGTTTTCAACCACTCCAAAGAACCTTCACTAGGCTGATTCTGGCACTGATTCAGATTACATCAGTGGAAATTTTGGGTTCCCATTGCCTGCTGTTTTTGCAGTAACCTGCAGTTGTATTCTCAATGGTATCATTAGCACCTTCTTCCCTTGGGTGCTGATGGGTGATTCCAGTAAGCCCCCAAGCCTATAGTAATTTACACTGCTGACTCTCCCTGCAGCTAATTCATCTCATGATCTGTCATCTTCTTTGTTTAGTAACTTAACCCTCTCACTGCTCTTACAGAGTTATCTAGCCCGAAGTCAACTCATTCTCAAGCCTTTCAATAAGATTAGGAAGGTAAAGAATCTCACAGATCATCTTATTAGTATTATTTTCTTTTTAGTTGAGTAAAGTGAAAATAACAAAGGTTAAATAATTTATTAAAACTCACACAGAACTCCACCTAGCCTGTTTCTTCAGTCCTCATTTAACAATCTTTATATATATATATATATATATATATATATATATATATATATATATATATATGCCATTCCCTCCCTATGCTCCCTGCCAAACTCTCCTTCTTACCCCTCCTCAAATTCATCATTTTTTAAAATTGTTACTGTTGCACGTATGAACAGTCTACTGAGTCTATCTGGTGTTGCTCATGTTTATTTTTCTACAGAACTTACCAGTTAGATTTGGACACACATTTAGGATTTCATTCATGGAGGCAGCTAATTTATTCTTTTTAAATAACTATGGACAACATATAGCTCTACATCTAGGTGTGGAACAATGTGGAATTTTTCATGCATGTTTGCATGTCAGATGGTGTTGCCATTATGCTGGATGAGGGTCCAGAGGACTCCCTAGGCTGGGCCTGAGTGCTTGATATGTGGGTGGGATAGGTCAGACTTTTGGGGTGACACAGAAAAGCAAGAGAACTTACCAGACTAAGGTGACACACAGGATGAGCAAACAAAACTAGTTGAGAACATTCATTGTATTGTAGTGACTGTGGCTTAGGATCCGTTAACCAGCACATGACTTAGTGATCTCTTATGCTGAATCTGATTGTTGCCACGACACCGAGGGGCAGCTGGTTAAGCAGTCCTACCTGAATATAACTGAAGAAAACTAAAATAAAGGGTCATATAAATTTTCATGGTGAAATGTATATTACTCTTAAGTCTCAAATACAATAAATTTTTTTAGAATACATATATTTATCAATAAAGGATCAATTGAACATTCTTCATTTTCTGTCTCTTTATGTATCTATCAGCCCGCTATCTTAATAAACATTGTTTTTAAGCATTTCTCAAAATCTTTTCCAAGTTCCATTTTTTAAATCTGTCTCATACCCTCTACTTTTTATATTTAAATATAGCTTCTGAGCTGCTTTATAAAATCTTACCTAGGTTTCTTAGCCTGATTCTCACTAGCCTTAAAAAAAAGAATGCATTCTTAGTAGGTAGTTTTTTTTCTGTGTGCTTATCTGTGGGCTTTATTCTTTATAACCCTTCCATATTATTATTTTATCAAATGGAGACACTTAGAGTTCCCTTGAAGAAAGTTGGCTAATGCTTTTGTTTACAGTAGTATAGCTTGATTTCTCTGCTAAAGGCTCTCTACTTGCCTTCCTGCTTCTCTATCATATCCCTACCATCACTTAAGGCTCATTTGAAAGGCTAGTACTAAAGACTAAAAAATTAAAACAAACAAACAAAAATCCTTGTTGAATTCTATTGGATACAATACAGTAAAACTTCCTTGCATTGCCAGTCATAACACACGGAATAATCTTTGTGATTAATCTCCATTAATAACATTCTCTTCTCTTTATTTCATAACTATGAATATCACCTGACCAGTATCTCATTATCTTCTTGTCATGCCTTCTAACTTTAATTAACTAGTACTTTCTGCTTGTGTGTTTATGTATGTGTGCATGTACAAATATGGATATTTATGCACACATGTGAGTGTATGGAGGACAGAAGTTAATGTCGAGTGTCTTTTCTCAGTTACTCTGTATATTGCTTTTAAGTCAGATTTCCTTAGCAAATACAGAGCTTAATAACTGAATAGTTGGCCTAGCCAGCAAGCCCTGAGGATCCTTATACTTCTATTTCCTTAGATCATAGGCCTATGATGTAGTTCTTATTTTTCACACATATTCTCATATAGTGCTTGTTTTTCACATATGTTCTGGAACTTGACTCATTTGCATAGCAAAGATTGAACCAACTAGAACATAGCTCTAGGCATGTACCCATTCTTTAAAAAAAATAAATAAATAAAACAAAAATAGAAAAATAAAAAAAGATAAAAATCTTTAGTAATGATGTCTAATCAAGGCACAAATCTCTGGGGATTGCATAACGTTGTTAGGACTCATTATATTGCTGTATTCTATATAACATAATAGTTATATTTGGCTTTCTCCTATGTCTACGGACTAGACTCAGGTTCATGGCCACCTGAGTAGTGTTTCTTCTCATGGAATGTCTTCTCGTGGAGTTTCTTGTCATGGAGTATCTCTTAAATTCAGTCATATAACAGTTGGTTACTCCAACTTTTGCCACTAGTGAACCAGTGTTTCTTGCCCTGTATTCAATCCTAAACCATAAACCAAAGTAAAACTTTTCATCCTAACAATGGGAAAATAACTACTACACTGTGCTTTCTTCAGAATTCATCTCACTAAATGTTTTTGTACCTTTTATTTCTTCCAGTTATCATGTAGAAACTTACTATGGCAGAAAACTCATATGTTTTATATTTTTATTAATAATATTATTATTTAATAATAAATATATTTATAGAATAGTATGTTTAATTTTAAAAGTAAATGTATTTCAGTTCAGGTGTATTTATATTCTTGGACTTTTTATGAAATTGTAACCAAAGTGAGGATTCCTCCTTCTTTAACTATAACTGGGTGGCATTATAGCAATTCTTAAATCTTTCTGAGTCTTTTTCAGTCAAATGGTACTAGAAGTACTTGTTCTATCTACTTTGCAAAGCTTCTTTGGGGATGATGTGTCTGTAGCCTAAGGATTTCAGATACTTGAGGAATATTAAGTGTTAAAAGGAATTTAGATGCCACACACAGGAGGCAGCAGCTGCTAGTACAGGGCAAAGTTTGGTGGCTTCCTTTTGTTCATTCTCAGTTGAAATTAGTATAAGGTCCTGGGAGACCACAGAATCTAGATATGTAGCCAATTTTCCTTCTACCTATGGCTAGTGTCAGCCTTCACTTTTAGCCCATTCCTGTTTCTGTGTGCTTATTCCTAAAAACACTTTCAACCTGAAACATCTAGTAGCCACACTGGGATGGGATTTATATAGGGAAGTTTCATTTGCCTTCATTCTCTCCCTGATAATATATCTAGGTTCACTTCCTTCCATATAGCAATCTGTATACAAATGCCCCGCCTCCCACCCTACCTCCATTCTCTGAGGACTCCACCAAAACATAAGTTTACAACCAGATTTCCTCCTTCTAATGGACCCATTAAATCCTCTCTTTTTGCTCATTCTAATTCTTTTGTGTCATCCACAGGATGACACTCCCTATCCAGCGTTCTCAATTGTCACTCTAAACCTGGACTCAGTGAGTGATTTTGCTCTCATTCCTGTGCTCCATTATAGCCTCTCTCCAGTTTTACCTCAACACTGTAGTAGAGTGCTTACTGGTGCCCCTTCCACATCCTTTCTTCATTTTCTTCCATGCTCAACTCAATGACAGTGAGTCATTTACTAGAGACCACATGTATACTTATTATTTCCAAGTCAATGTATAACAAAAATATACCTCCTAGTGTTGTTTAAAACTTCCTCAACAGAAGTAATAGGGCTACAAAGTAGCTAACTATAGCAGTAAGGACATTATTCATCATCATCATCATTATTCTCATGTTAGCATGGAAGGAAATATATGGGTTTCAATACTAAATAGGTCAGAATGCAGTCATTCATAATCTATCTACTTTATTTGTCATTCTTACAGGTAAACCAGAAGTTCTATGCACCACATTAAGATATTCTAATATCAAGAAAAAGAATGTAAAAGTATAACTTTTACTGGGCTCTATTTTTCACATCATCAAAGATGCTATTTCTCATTTTTTTAAAGCATGACTGCCAACTATTGCTTCATGTGCTCATTTCTAAACAAGTCACTAGCAGGCAGAAGGTTCAAGCTATGATAATAGATTTGATCTGCTTTGAATTCACTTCTATGAATTAGTATAGGGCTAGACCCTGATTTAAAACCCATATACACGGTAGCTAGGTGAATGAAAGTTGGGAAAAAAGGTGACAAATGTCAAAGAGGCAACTGATAGTATCTGTTAAACTGCTTTCAATATAGCCTGCTAATTTGAGGGAAATTATATTTGGGACTTATGTTCAAATTAAAAATGGTAGTAAAAAAATTCTATATGCATGTTTCATTTTCTTTTCTTTTCTTATTTTTTTTTTTGCTTTGTCTTCTCTTTTTGTAGACATTTTGACTAATTTTCTTTTCATTATCAAATTTTCTTTGGAAAGCATATCAAAATGCATTATGTACAAATTTTTCAGTGTGAGAAATTGAACGGAGCGCCACTCAAATTCTAGTCAAATGCCTTTCCCAGCTGTACGCTTAACTACCTTCTAATTTCATTTTTATTCTCTTCACACATTTTTCTTTAGGGTTCCTTCCAAGTCTTCTGTGAGAACCAATCTTTGTATTTATTTCTATAACACATTTGCTATCTTTTAACATTGCATTCCTTCTGCAGAGCTTTTTCTAAAATCCATTGATAAGGGAATCTGCAAAGGCATTTTGTCCCACTACATAGGAGAATTTGTCTAATGAAGATATGAGGGTGTGCACTGCTTTCTTTGATTGCCTTCCCAGTGTATCAGATACAGCCAGTTCTTAAGACATTCATGCATATCCTTGAAGACAGTGTCTTTTTTGCATGACCATGTGCAGATATGGTGGGATATAGCCTCTTTACTCTCTTCTAACTTAACTGTAGCAGTCACAATATTGGTTTCTCTTCTTCTAGACGCTTCATTGAAGTTACATTTTTTTTAAGTCAGACTAAAACTTTTATTTGTATTATAAAAAGAAGCTTCTAATTCTCTTTGACCTAAAAGAAAATGATCAGAATTTTACCTTTTCAAATGGAGATTTTCCACCAGATATGTCTACAGTTCTCTATCCCTCTGTGACAGTTCCTTCTAGAATGCCTCTACCTCCAGTTTCTGAAAAAGCTTCTCTTGACATGGATGTTCTTTCACTATGTGGGATTGTGAGCCTGAACAGCCATTTAAAACTCTCTTCAGGATTCTGGGCTGTCTAGATACCAGAAAAAAACTGGAAAATACCAGGGAAAGGATTTACCTTGGAATTGTTTTTTTTTTTTTTTTTTCAGAATCTTATGTGCAGTGCTTTGAAAATATTTGACATGACTTTTGTGGTAACTGAAAAGTTGGTCTATTGGATACTGAAAGAATATATTCCAAGAGAATGAGAAGGATCCTTTGAAGAAATACATATTTTGATTGTAACAATTGATCAGTGACAGATGTGTCTAAAATGTTAAAGAGAAAATTTATGCTGTTTATTGGACAGCCTTATAGTTCATATGAGAAAGGCAAAAAAATTATTGGAAGTAAGGAAAAGATAAGAAGAGGGAGGAATGTTCTCTATAATAATTAAAGAAGAAATTCTCTAGATAATTGTCAAGTCTAGAAGTTAATTTAGAGAATTTCAGTTAACAAAACTGCAAGATATCTTATATGTTTGAGCTGTGTTTATGAAATAATTTTGTAGACAAAAATATTTTGGATCCATATTGTGGAGACCCACAAATGTGGGAAAGACTTCACTTCCTTCTTCTCAGCCTGTTGAACTGTTCTTTGACCAGGAGGTTCTCTCCCAAGCATGAATGATATATTTTCTGGATATTCTGTGGTTCTGGCCACCATGCCATGATGCACACTTTGTTCTTTCTGCACAATGACTAACCCCCTGCTTTTGGTTACTGTTACTATCATTACTGCTACTATTTCTTTGTAGTGCAGCCAGCAGGTGGGGGGCTACTTCCATGAATAGTTAGGCAGCCAGCAGGCAGGGGGCTGCCTCCCTGAAACATTTATATGCTGTACCAAGTTACAAAAAACCTTGAGACTTGAGAAGACTTTCCAGCCTTGTCTCCATTCTTTGCATCTCCACTCATACTTTGTCCCGCTCTTTCTCTTCCAGACCCTCCATTGACTGATCTCATGGGCCGGGGCACCATATGAGTTGTATGTGTGTGTGTGTGTCTATGTATGCTTTCATTTATGTGGATGCATGTCTATGAGTGAGTACTCTTGTATGCGAGTACTGGTATATTCACCTATGTATTGGCCTGAAGTTGACATCAAGTGACTCCTTTGATCACTTACCACTTTGTTAACTGAAGCAATGTCTCTATAGTGAACCCAGAGTTTGTCTTTTTTACTAGCCTGTCTAGGTGATCTCTGTCTCTGTCATTCAAGTGCTGGGGTTACATGTACCTGCCATTCTTAACAGACTTTTTAACAGGCATTTTGGTGATCCAAGTCTTGTCCTCTTATTTTAGTGGCAATATTTTTATCTATGAATTCATCTTTTTAAGCCTTAGATAGTCCTACATTTTATCTTAGAGACACATGTTCTACTATTACTCCCCAACCCCATTTTACAAATAAACAGCTTCTCAAGGCTCACAATATTGAGCACACAATAAATGCTTAGTAAAATTTTTGGATGAAATAGTGTGTCTAGTATAATGTGGTTTGTGATGAACTGTTTGAACTATATCTTTGGATGTAGTCATTATTACCTTCTAAATAATAAATCAAGTTCAAGGATCTTTTTAGTAATTCATAAACTTGTTCACAGAATGACCTGGGTGATGGAGGAGAATCAATGAATCATGTCTACATTTTCTTGCTGAAAGATTTTATAAAGTTAGTGCCTGTTTTATTAAGGATGTTCTATCTCAAATAAATGTACTAATTATTGGGAAAAAAAGGAACACAAATAATTCAAGATCATACAAAATATTACAGAGTTAGTGTATAGTGTAGTTTCTGTTTATGTCTGATTTTAGAGACACCTGTAAGTAAGGCCTCTTTTTCTTTGTAAAAGGACTCATCAAATCAGTTGACTCCAGGAAGATATACTACGTGTATCATATGACCAGCATTCTTAGTGCATTAAAGTTTATGTTCATGGAGATGTGAGTGTTCCAATGTCTCAAAGCCAGGAATGATTGCAGGCTTCTCAAGACAGAGTCTAATTAATATAAGTCTTTTAGCAATAGCTTTATGCATGATTTTGTTAGCTTTTGATGCTATATTATTCAAATGATTTAAGAAATGAAGTTTAACTATTTGGGTATACTTAGTTTTTCAATATTTTTATTTAGTTTTTGAAAATCCCATAAATGTATTTTGATCACAGCCACCTCCTAACTCCTCCCTTGCTGTCTCCCAATCTACCCCAACACACCTCTTTCTTAGCGTTATGCCCTCTTTAATTTGCAACTCAGAGAGTGCAGTTAGCATTGTCTCATATGTTCATAAGGCAATCACTGGAATATCTGTAACTTACCAGAGGACATACATCTACCCCAGGTGCCATTAGTTGTCAATAACTCTTTGTCCAAGGTTAGGACTTCAAGAGAACTTAGAAACTAGTGTTGAAATTTTAACTGGCTTGATATTTGTGCATGTAACCAATGCTTCTGTGTGTCCATATGTGCAAAAACCATCTTGTGTCCAGAAGACAGCAGATATGCATAGCACTCCTACCATCCTCTGGCTCTTATATTCTTTTGGTTCCTCTTCTCCAGTGTGCTCTAAGTATGGAAGATGGTGATTCAATGTAGGAATCTCATATATTCCTATAGTAAGATACTATAAATGAGTAATTTTTAAAAAATATGGATAATAATTATTGGTGCTTTGAAGTCCAAGATCAAGACACTACCACATCTTGTGCCTAGTGAGAGACTGCTCCTTAAAGGCTGTAGCTTATTAGTGTCCTTATGTGGTTGAGAATGTGAAGAAGTTTTCTTGATTATGTTTTATTATGAAATTAACTTCAATAATGAGGGTTCCTATTCACCTAAATGTTCTGCCTCCAATTACTATTGCATTGTGTTAATGTTTCAACATATTAATTCAGCTATATAAAATAAAAATATTTAACCCATAATAGGCATCAAATGCAGTGGAGACATACATATTTTAATGCTGTTAGCTGTGTATCTTGAAGAATTATTTCTAGAGAACTCTACATATGTATGTAGTGCAGCTTCCTAATCTGGCCTAGCCCCAAGGTCTGGACCTGCATAGCTCTGTATAGACCTAATATCTGAATCAGCAGTTCCAAAGTCCCAATGAAACACACAGAAGCTTACATCAATTACATGCTGGTCAGCCTATGGCTCAGGTATATTTCTAGCTAGCTCTTTCATCTTAACTCAACTCACTTCCATTAATATTTTTACTCATGTGGCTTGGTATCTTTTCTCAGAACAGCATTCTAGTCTTCTTTCCTCTGCATCCGATGATATCTCTCCTGGTGTCACAGATGGCATTTCTGTCTGACTCTTCCTCTTTCCAGAGGTTTTTTTTTTTTTTTTTTTTTTTTTTTTGTCTGGTAGGGCCATGCACACTTCTTGCTGGCCTTCTGGCCACTCAGCATTTTATTAAGCCAGTAGGAGGGACAAATATTTACAATGTACCATCCCACAGCATTATGTGAAAGCAAGATTTTGGTTTATGTCACAGGAAAGAATCTCATGGTGGACCAATATAAAAGAAAGTTAGAGTTAAAATTTTTACTGTATTTTAAATCATGACAGATTTATGTATGATAGCTGAGCACTTGTTACCACTTATTCTCAACACTTTAACCAGAAATTAATCTTTCCAATAACCACTGCTTCTCTGGCTGAGATGAAAAGCACCACAGATCTATGAGTATAAACATAAATTTTATGAGGCAATTTTAAAGCATGGACATTTAAAAATAACAAGGGTAGGTTTCCATTGGAGCTATAATCTCATCAGCCACAGGCTTTTGAGCAGGTTTACAGTAGCTGATGATATTGTTCTCATGGAACAAGCCTCAAAAAAAGTCATAAAGCTTTTAGTTACCATGATATGGGTACATCTTGCCTGTCAGGTCCTTACTATAACATCCAGTGTTCAGTGATAGATAAGACCTCCAGTAGCCGACGTTGAACATTTTAGCACCAGTAAAGCTAGGTTGCATAAAATAGTTTACTAGTCAGTTTAAAATAAGTTTCTGTTGTATTTTCAACCCTACTATATGGTGTCTTCAGCAAAAGGGTTTTGTTATCTATTTATTATGATTAACAAAGAGGAATTTCATCTGCCTGTGTTGTGTAGGGTATTTTTGTGGCCTCTGTGACTAGTAACTCATTGCCTAGGAACAAAATTTTCACTTCATAATGCAGGTATCCTGGGAGTGGTAGTGTATTAAAAGTAGAATCTCATTTTTAATTCTGAAATTATTTTTAAGTTAGCTTACAAACTATCAGGTGTCTATAAAGTGCTTCCATAAATCTTTGTTGTTTTTTTCACCTATCTGCTAATTTCTGTAGTCCTCCATTCTCCTACTTCCATTGTCACCTACATTTAATTCTCATTATTCATGCCCTTTGCTTTTTATATCACATGTATTCTACTGTTTTCTATATTATATTTTAACTTGGATTACAAGATAATAAATTTCTATATACTTATTTTTTTCTAAATATAGAAAGCAAATTTATTAGGTGGCTTATAATGTGCTTTATATAGATTTATAAGCCAATAAAACATATACTTTAAAAGACAACAGAATTATTCTTGTATATAAGTCACAAGTTCAAGACTATCAGTTTGACCATAAATGCCATTCATAACATTGAGATTTTATCAGATAATGCATTACATAGTTATTGTCAGGTAGTTTGCACACTTTTGGCAAGAGTCTTAAGCCATATTCCCAGGTGAGACATTCCTTTTGCTTTCCAGCTCTCCTACATTTCTCCTCTTCTGTTCTGTATCAGTGGCATCCAGCTAGATAATAATTGACTTCTGATACTACTCCTGCTTCTCAAATCAGTGTGGCTTTGAGGACTGCTACAAACAAACAGAGGAAATAGTATACTTCAACAGGGAAGTATATTCTCAGTGCCCATGAAATAACTGGAATGCACACTGCAGTTAGTATTATTATAAAGTTTAGTCTAAACCTTCTTAGATGAATAGATTCCAAAGATATGTTGTAGAGATTGCCACCATCTTCTCTATTTTCTATAAGCTATATAGACACTCAGAGAATTCGTTACCAATAGTTGATGTCAGATTTTCTAACGTATTAATCTCATGGCTAGTTATCTTCCCTTCAAACAGTGATTCTTTGATTAACACTTTCTTGAAATGAATGGGTGATTTCCTACTCACTTCTTCCTATTATTGTCTGTGAAAGTCTGGTAACAAAGATCTTAAAATGAAAGCACTGAAGATTACATATTGTTTGCAGCCATGCTTTTGGTATCCAACAAAGGAGACCTGAGGTTCTGAAAGTCAGAAGAAGGTGATGTGTTGTTGCCTTTCACCTTACCTGGGTCTATTACCTTGGTCTTCAAGTCAGAGTGGACCACCAGTTTCCTTGGCTTTTCTTTTTTTAATAACTATCATCTTTTAAATCTGCCTCTACTAAGGTCTAACTTCATAGTGAGGGAAGAAATCACACAGATTTTGAAGTGTAGAGAAAGGGAAAAAAAAGGTTGATTCAATATGGAATAAAATGAAGAATGTCCCTTTGTGACTGAGTAATCTTATTGTGTGAAAGTGAGTTCGACTTAGTTTGGGTTTCTAATGCTGTGCTGCCAAATCACTGTTGTCAAGAGTAGTTTGATGTTTAAAGGTGTTTTTACTTAAACATTTATATCACTGTCCATCATGGAAGAAGTCAGCTGAGGAAGTCAAACAAGGCAGGAACCTAGAGGAAGGAGCTGATGCAGAGGCCATGGAAGAGTGCTGCTTAATAACTTGCTCCCTAGGGCTTTCACAGACTGTTTGTTTATAGCACCCAAGACAAACAGTCCAGGGCTAGCACCAACCGCAGTAAGCTGGACCTTCCCACATCAATCATCAATCAAGAAAATACTCAGGCTTGGTTACAGTCAAATCCAGAAAGAACATTTTCTTAATTGAGGTTCTCTTCTCTGAGATGACTACACCTTGCTCAAGTTAACACAAAATAGCCAATACACAGTAAAAATGAGTAGTAAAAAGACTCAATAGCAAGATGATCAGGCCATTTCCTCCATTGTTCTGGTTCATGACAGAAGAATGCACTGTCTTGGCACTTAGTTTCATTAAGAAGAACTCACAACCACTGAATTGTGGACATGAGATCACACCACTGTCTGTTTAGCTGTCTGTTTTTACTGGAAGCTGTTTGAAGTGAGGAGAATCTGGTTTTAAATTAAGATGTCCTTGATAAGCATGAAAAAGTATTTAATTGATGTATGACCTTTTGTTAATGAGGGAAAATATGACCTGTAGTGTATTGGATGAGGCTGTCTGCTTGAATGCAGTAAAATATGAATAATCTGAATATTTTTATTATCCTGTTAAAGCTGAAAAAAGATAACCATGGGAAGAGGCCTAAGACATCCAGGGGGAGGCAGTGCAAAATAAAATCTATGTGAACTCTTTGTGGAAAGCATTTTTTTTTCTTACTTCACAGATAAGCAAACTGAAGCTTAAGATTAGGCTTATATTTTGTGCTTTTCTGGAAGGGGCCATAGCTGAGCTTTGTATTAAATCCTTCTTTACCAGTTCCCATTATATTACTCAAAAGGAAAGATTCATTTTAGTATCTGTGGTAACAGTAAATATAATTTGAAAATTTTATATTATGTAATTTGAAAATTTGAGGTACATGCTCCAAAGTAGCTCCTCAATCCAGTGCAAAATTCTTCTGTTAGAGATTTATTCTGTTGAAATTAATGATGATTACTTAAAATACCTGGAAGAACAAAGCACCTGTTAAGGCCTTAATTTTTCCCATTAAATTTGTTTATATATTTTTTCTTTTTGGAAAATGTATTGCAATAATCCAATAGTGCATTACATTTTCTTATCAACATCTTGCTCTGTAGCTTCCTCCAAACAGTTTTGCTCATATGCCAAAGAGCCAGGCCTCAGTGTCAAGAGAAGACTGGTAAAAACCTTGAACGTTCCATTTTCTGGAATGGCTCTGACTTTCTCCTGTTTTGTAAACATTCTGGATGGGCTTCATAGGACTGAGCTGGGTGGTCATGTACGTGTTTTAGTAGAACTGTCTCTCTTCTTTAGAACTGAAGGCTTCCTGAGGAATAGTATGAGCTTGGAGCAGTGTTCCTTCGGGTGCTGCACATTGGCCTATAGTGATTCAGTGAATTTATTTCAATTAGTTGGGTCCACAGAGTGTGAGCCACGTTTTTACAGATACAAGCTCTCTTGGGTTCTCACAGACTGAAGCCCCTACCTCCTTGGACCTTGGTGTGCTATCTCACTCTCAGGCATCTCACTAAGGACTGATGAGATTTGATGCTGGGTGAGGGGCAACAGGGTGCCTTCTGCTGGGCCTTGGTTCTATGGGTCTTTTCTGCTAACTGATTGGACCAAGTGTTAACTTGGTGCTGCAAATTCTGGTGAAAGTGGAGCCTCAGGATCATGCCACTTCATCTGAGCATGATGGCTGCCTCTTTTGCTGAGTGAGAAGAGCTCAATTGAAATAGAATTACAACAACCCTTTCCCCTTCCACTTCCTTCTTCCAGCCCCTCTCATATTCACCCTTCTCCAGTGGTAGCTTCTTTCTCTTTACAGACACACACACACACACACACACACACACACACACACACAGAGAGAGAGAGAGAGAGAGAGAGAGAGAGAGAGAGAGAGAGAGAGAGAGAGAGAAGCATACACACAGACTCATACACACACAAACACACAAACATACACACACATGCACACACACACAAATGTACACACACAAACATGCACATGTACGTACACACAGATACACACAGAAACACACACAGGTGCACACACATGCATGTATGCACGCACACATTTAGACACACACTTTATATTCATGCCCCTCTTTTTTAAAACCATGATACTGATTATTGTCTAATAAATACCTATTATTCAACTGTCTGTAGGTGGTACTCCTGTCTCTGATCATAACTCTTCTAGGAGAAAATGGAACTTACTTGGAAAAATCTACAGGTAGAGGATGACTTTGGCTGATGATAGCCACAGAATTAACTCACTGTCCCTTTGGTACTTAGCCTCACTCACCCAATCTACTGCTCATTGTTCAAGGATCCACTCACAACTTGCATAGATGTAGGATTTGTGTTCCATTGTGGTTTGATCCTACTCTGCACTGGTCCAAACTGCCCAAGATAGAAATCACAATTATTGAAAATCATTATCAAAAAATTGACAGTGTTCTGTACTGCAATAATAGTTTTCCAAGGAGTTAAAATAACCAAGACAAAAGTACCTTAAGCACAATTTCCTATTTCAAAAGAAAAGGTTGAAAATCAAACTTGTTGAGAATCCATACTCTTAAAATACTTGGGACTCACTGGAGCTTTCACCTATTCATGCTTATGTTTTCAGCAGTAAACAAATTAGTTATCCAGCCATGCAGCCAAGCAGCCAGCAAGCAACAAGAAAACAGTATCAAGAAAACTGAGGAAGAGGGAGGAAGTTCTAAGGTTCATCAGGTGCATTTGTAATGTAAGCAGAAACCAAGAAAGCAATAAATGTCCTGACAAGGATTAGAGTACCTTGATAACAAGTGGGATGAAGGCCTCTTTATTGTCAGGGTGGTTATAGCATTGAGCTTCAGTTGAGGAGAATCTTTACTTACACCTAACA
This sequence comes from Phyllotis vaccarum, assembly GCA_033318265.1. Taxonomy (NCBI): domain Eukaryota; kingdom Metazoa; phylum Chordata; class Mammalia; order Rodentia; family Cricetidae; genus Phyllotis; species Phyllotis vaccarum. The sequence goes on from JARWLC010000002.1 coordinate 100,068,175, forward strand.
GACTGCCCTCATAGATCAGAACAGACTTGTAATTTTATACCGAGAAACACCATCACAACAAACTCAAATAAAAAGGCAAGATTCTAATTAAAAAGATAAAACTAAAGACAACTTATAGTTTATAGTGAGGTGATGGCTATAATTGTGGCTTCCATCCCAACTCTGCCTCTTTGTGAACACCCAGAGATGGCTAAAAATTCTAAATTAACAGTGGCCCAGACAAAATTTAGAAAGGGTTTGAAAGTTGAAGTAAAATTCAAATACGAAATTAAGAAGCCCCATATTCTACCCTTTGAATTGATTTTTTTTTCTGTTCATGTAGCTAACATTTTCCTAGACTGAAAATATTAGAATCCCCTGCATCCTTCAGTTTCCAGCCAACAGTCTCATCTTGTCATAACTTCATTCTATCAAGCTTTCTTAAGCTATATTGTCTCTGTCTCTATTTCTCTAATCCCCCCTTATACACACACATTCCTATCCATCATCATCTTGTTTTTATTAATGCCACTCTCATTCTGTACTGATCCACAATATCCTGCTAGTTTCACCCTTCTCTTTCAGTTCCTACTGCATGCAGAGACTTCTTTCTTAAGTAGTTTTCTCCTTTCAAAGTGTGCATGGCTCTAAAATATTACTGATTTGAATGTGGATGAAAGAAACACAAGGGCTGTGAGGTTGATTTATATTTGGTACTTTAGATTCCTCCCCTTTAAAAATAATGTCCTGTCTGTGGCCTGCCTGCCCCTTCAAAAGCCACTTCTCTACACACATGAAAGGTGTTTTACCTTAAGTACTCATGTCTGCTTGCCTGAGGGCATCCTCGGTTGCAGAAGCATGTCTGTTTGAAGTGTTTTGGTGTTAGTTCTCAGGAAAAAAAAAACACACAACTCTTATCCAAAGACAGGTAGACATTGAAGGATAATGACCCCAGTTTCCTTGTGACAGAAAGTCTGAATTGTAATCTCAATTTCTCAGTAGGTGTGTGTTGAGAACATGTCCTACTTTCCCAAAGTAGCAACCCACCCATCAATTCACTCTTTACTGGTTCTCCCTCCCATCTCCAGATGATTTTATACCTCACTATTCTAACTTTTCTGGAGCCTCTCTCATATTATCTAAATATATCTAGCTCATAAGAGGTCTGGTTTTCAGGGCATACTTAACTCTTCACAATATAATTTTATCTCCACTCAATAGCTGTCCTCTGAATAAATCCTATGCTTTCTGCCTCTGCCAATTTATCTCTTTTGACCCAGACACTTTCCCTTCTATGGACTAAAACTTCATTCATGTTGGAAAATTCCATGCTTTTACTATATCTTCTTTCAAGATGTAGTCTTTCATTATATAATAATCCAGAAGTATTTGTTTTATTTTTTTTCTAGTAGACTGGGATCATTAGGAGGATGTTTGTACATATTTAAATATCAGATATAAGCAAATTTTTAATAAATGACTGTTGATTTATAGGGGATTGAATTATCATGGACAAGAATATTTCATAAACTATATGTCCAGATAACTATTTTCTGTTGTATTGGAAGTTGAATGTTTTAAATTCTCAGGAATCAATATACAGTGCAATTGAAAATACAGTTATTATTTAATTGTTTTAAGCATTGTTATCATTCACTCAGTAAATATACTATGAAATTTAATAAGAACATTTTAAATTTTATTATTAGTGATTAGCTTGAGTTTTAGAACAAAGTAGCTGTAGCACTATATAAATTCTTACCACTCCTTCTGTATGAATAGATCATAATTGTAGTTTTACAAAGAATGAGCAGGTGGAGATGGACACCTGTCCACCTAGAGCCATTTGCATTAGGTGGAGAGAAAATCCTTGAACACCAGATAGTTGGGTGACATCATGGTGAGAGAGTATATGATAGAGTGAAGGAGAGAAAAACAGAATGGTTCATTTCCTATGGAGAAGGACATGGGCAGTAAGCAACACATTGACATAGGAGGCCTATTTACCACCAAGGGCTATGGAAAAATACAGTACTAGGCTGCTGCTAAGTGTGATCTGTCTGGGTCAATGGCCCTGACACAATCATGGTCTGTGTTAATGTCCATGGGCTCATGTCACCACTGAAGGCAGTGAGGATGCACAGGGTCTGGCCTGCCACATGAGGCCACATTGGTGCCCAAGGGCCATGCCACCTCAGGGGCCATCCCAATCTGAGTGGCCTGAGTTGTCACTGGGGACATGGAGATTTCCATGTTTCAGCTGTATCTAAAGGCAATTTCTGGATTTGTGGCCCCATTGAAGAAAAGGTAACAGGACTGTTACTGTTCCTGTTACCATGAAAATTGTGTAATGCCAGAGGACTTGAACCCTTTTCTGGAGCCATACTGGCATCTGAGAGCCACCTTGCAGCTTGGTTCATGGTCCTACTGCAGCATTGGTCTGTATTAATGTCCATGGCCTGAGTCACCACCAATGGCTACACAGATGCACCTGTAGCCATGTAGGGGGCTGAGAGATGTGATATGGCTGGGACCATGCCCATCTTAATAGTCTGTACTGTCACCTATATCCATGGTCTTAACTAGGCCTGAGTTAGTATTGAAGGTCACATCTGTATCTATGGCCTTACCATAGTCAGAGTCCATGTTGAGGTCTGTGGCTATTTTTTCCATCAACAACTATATAATTAGCCACCACAGAGAGTCATTTTGGAGTCAAGAAACCATGTTGTTGTTTAGTCCGTGCTGATCTGAAAGGCTTGTACTGCTACCCATGGCCATAGTGACATTCAAGCTCTGTGTGGTGACTCTGTCATACTGACTCTGGCTACGTCTGGGTCTATGATTCTGTTGTAGCTGGGGTCTTGTCTGTTGTTTCATGTTATCACAAGGATCCATTAGAAAAATTCATAGAACAATGTATTGAAGTACAAGGGTTTTGCTGAACAGGCCTTCCTCTTCACTTGCCTAGAGAGAAAATGGACTCCAATAACCCTGGCACAGGAAAACTGGCCCTGCCTTTTAGTAGAAGAACTGCCTCCATTCCCATATTTGAGAAAGCTTGTCTCACCCCTCATTATAGATGTAAAAGAGCAGGCCCTGCCACTCATCTGAAAGGGGTAGTCCTAGCAAGCAAGTCAGAACAACTCAGCTACCACCCAAGTCATACATATAAGGATTTGAGTGGGTACTTTCCAACATCTAATCTATCTATGACCCACTGGCAAGCACAGGATCTCTATGACTAAGGGCAAATGCAGAATATCCAAGAATATAAACAGACATCTCTATGTCCTGACTTCCCTGTTTAAAATAACTGATTTATATTCTGAATATGAATTTCAAATGTTCAGTTAATAACTCAAGATTTTTACTAAATAGTTTTTACATATTTAACCCATATTTCTACCTATACAGTGCCACATGGTAGTACTTTTATTAGAGTAGCATTTTTATTTCCTTTTCCCTCTGTACCTCACTGGAGACTGTGAACTCCACCCTTCTTTTTCCCATCACTTTTAGTTTGATCATCCTGCATATACTTCCTGCCCAGATATTGGCCAATCTGTGTTTTATTAAACTAATTTGAGTGACAAATCTTCATACTGTACAAGATGATTATTCTATGACATTCACCTCTTTTTGTCTAATTAAAAATGAAGGTTTTAACTTTAACATAGTAAAATTATTTACAATAAAACAATTACTAAGAAACAATATCTAATCCATTTGCACTTAGCAAAATTAGAGAAAATACTTAACTATCTATCTTATCTTGTTAAGTCTAAAGTTTAATATCTCATTTATTTCTATTTAACAAAGGAAAACTATAATTATACTATAGTCTTCAACTCTATCAAAGACCCAGAGGGGCAAAATGTTACTTAATTAAAGGGAAACAAGACTGCCTGGAGAGTCCCTCAAGGCTCATCTGTAACATTGAAGTATCTAAATTTGCCCTACAGGCCCTGTATATCAGACAGACTTTCTTATGAAAAAGGGAATTTTGAAGTAAAGTCCTACCTTTTTGTAGTACGAGGTTTCTGGCCCGGACTTTCAGGCCTAACCTCAAGGTCTAGGCCCATAGACCTGCAGACCCGCAGTCCCACAGAGACACACAGATGCTTTCATTAGTTTTTGGCTGATCAGCCTCAGGCCCAGGCATATCACATGCTAGCTCTCTACCCTTATTCTAACCCATGTCTCTTGTTCAGCCATGGGGCTCTGTACCTTTTCTTAAGGCATCATAGTTGTCCTTGGCTTCTTCCGGGCCTCTCTCTGGAATTCCCTCTGGTGTTATGTAGGGGTATTTTGTTGTCTCATGGTAAATAATTGTCCCACCCACTGGTCTAATAAAAAGAGCTGATTGGCCAAAGGCAGGCAGGAAGTGTAGGTGGGGCTACCAGACTAAAAACTCTGAGAACAGACCACCAGACAGAATTCCAGAGAGAGGCCCGGAAGAAGCAGAGGAGAATTATGCTGCTCTAAGAAAAGGTACCGAGCCACATGGCTGAATAAGAGACATGGGTTAGATGAAGGGTACAGAGTTAGCAAGTGATATGCCTGGGCCTGAGGCTGATCAGCCAAAAACTATTGGAAGCTTCTGTGTGTCTCTGTGGGTCTGTGGGACTGTGGGCCTAGACCTTGAGGTTAGGCCGGAAAGACAGGGCCAGAAACCTGATACTACAAATGGCAGCCCAACGTGTGGCAAATATACCCACAAAAAGCCATAGAAATCTTAAAAAATGGTCTAGAGCCCAAAGAAGCCTCTGAATTGTGTCTCCCACTTGAACCCTGGTACAGAGACGCCCTGGTGAGGCACATGGGCTTGAGCTACAATAGCGGGCTTTTGGAGTGCAATTTAAGGTATATAATGGCTGGCTCCTGAAGTCTCACAGGACCCTCAATATAAGGAAAAGGTTATAAGTGATGTATTTAAGGTTTCTGTTCAAAAGGGCAAAAAGGGAACAGAATCAAAGATGGCTTTCAAGTGTTGATGTTTTCATGGATCAGCTCTGTTTGCAGGAAACAAACTGAGGCTTGGCTTTTTAAAGAGAAGCTTCCTGATTCAGCATCAGAAGCAAAACACTTGTGAGTTTTTAAAGAGGCCCTGCTACCTAACACTTAAATAGGGTTAATGAGTAGCAGATGGCAAAGCTTTACTTGATAATTATATGGACTCTAAAATTCCCAGACTACCTGGGTTAAAAAGATAAATTCTATAAAATTAAACTAGGAGCTGGGTGAAGCCATCCACCCATCATACCAGCCTTTAATCCTGGCAGATTAAAGGTGTGTTCAGAAACAGAAGAAATAGAAGAATCTGGGTGGAGTCAATTACCCTAGACAAGCAAAGGTGTGGTCAGAGACAGAAAAAGTTAAAGAAATAAATATATAGTAAAGACAATTTTAAGAAAAAAGTCTAAGTGGTAAAGAGTGTTTTGAAAATATATATACATAGGTGTAAAGAAAGAAAAAAGAGGTAGAGAAAGCCCTTAAAGAAATAGAATAAATATAAATAAATAAATAAATAAAAAATAAAAAGCCAAGTAAAGATGGAAAATACAAAGAATGTCTGGATACTGTATATTACTGTCTTATCTTTAAGCTTCTTGACTGAAAATGACTTAGTAAAAGCTGCTAAGAGACGGTTGATTATAAATGTTGTTGGAGTAATTCAACCTGTATATTTTGTAAATGAGTTTACTTTAAAACTGAAATCCAAAGATATGCTACTTTGGAGAAGAGGTTTTCATTTTATTTTCACAGAAAATGAAAGACTGTGGATTTCTTCCTGGATAAAGAACATAAAGTTTGATAGAGGAAGACCCCCTGAAAAATCTCCAATGGAAATGGATGGACCAGATGATTCAGCATTTCAGAGCACCTCTGTTGAAGTTCCAGAGCTCTGAATCCAGAACAATTTCAAGGAGACTGGCTGAGCTGACCCAGCCTTAGAGACTACTCCACTAAAGACTTGTCCATAATCCTACATTTTTCTTTGGATTCCCATGAGATTGTCAGTGTCCCCATTCAGCAGGAAGTAGCCTAGAGAACAACGCCCACATTCCCAAAACATGGATTATGGATGTTTGTGTTTATTTACAGTGTTGCTTATAAGCTGTTATAGATAAGGGGGGAAAAGAATTTTAGAATTGGAGTTCCTTTTGTTTAATAGAGAAAAGGGGATATGTAGGGGTATTTTGTTGTCTCATGGTAAATAATTGTCCCACCCACTGGTCTAATAAAAAGAGCTGATTGGCCAAAGGCAGGCAGGAAGTGTAGGTGGGGCTACCAGACTAAAAACTCTGAGAACAGACCACCAGACAGAATTCCAGAGAGAGGCCCGGAAGAAGCAGAGGAGAATTATGCTGCTCTAAGAAAAGGTACCGAGCCACATGGCTGAATTAGAGACATGGGTTAGATGAAGGGTACAGAGTTAGCAAGTGATATGCCTGGGCCTGAGGCTGATCAGCCAAAAACTATTGGAAGCTTCTGTGTGTCTCTGTGGGTCTGTGGGACTGTGGGCCTAGACCTTGAGGTTAGGCCGGAAAGACAGGGCCAGAAACCTCATACTACACCTTTTCTTGGTAAAATTCAGCAGTCACCTTTCACAGGTCTTGCTGATCCAATTTGGACAATAACTGTTAACAGCTGAGATAAGGACTGTAGGCAGAGATTTATTTGCAGGCACCAGTATAAGATTAATACTTATTAAAATATAAATCAACACTCACGATACAGGTAACAGCTTATAGTGGAGTCTGAACAGAGACCTGGGTCTGCAACGTTGGGTGATGGATTCCAAACCAGTCTCTCCAACAGCCAGGAACCCAGCAGCCCCTTATCAATGGGTTAGCCACTCCCCATTCAGGTTCCAGAGACCCTGTGTAAGCATCTTTGGATCTTATCAGATGACACCTGAATCCCACCATATCTTCCCCTTTTGTCTAACTAAGAAGGTTCTAAACTAAGACTAAATACAATAGGAATTATTATGAGGTAGTATCTAGGAGAGAATAAAGTAAAAATTACAACCAAAACCTAACATATAAAGTACATAATATATTTCTAGAATATTGGTAGATGGCAGGGTGTATAAATTACTTCAAAAAGTTCGTCTGGGAAAATTCAACACCTGAATGTTCCTTTCTAAGGGATATTAGGGTGGTATCCTTAAATACCTATTATTCAACCTCTCCAAGACCTGAGAAGGAAGATGTCAAGACCTGAAAGTCAGAAGTATATGGAAGTAGTGGCTTTCAAAATTTGGGAGAGGACAGCAACACAGCTACCTGGACAATCATCTCTGGTTTTGTGTGCCATTGGAGCATCTATCATATTGGCTACAGGCCTATGGTATCTGACAGATCTTTTCACAAGCAGAGCAATTTTGGAGGAACTGTCTTATCCTGTCCAGGCAGGTTTCGTCAGTCTCCATCCATCAACTTGTTCATCCAGCTTGGACACCATTGAGTGTACTGTCAGCAATCAAAGTAAGGGCAGTTCCTTACCCAACCGGCCATTCTTTGCCAAAAGGACAAACTCCAATGGAGTATCCTCGATGCTCAACACCATCTCGTGAAAGGAACAGTGACACCAGGAGTCGTCGTGTCTCTCATGGCCAAATTTCAAATGTTAAATGCCATATTCACTGGGACTATGAAATGGTTGAAAATTCCTGTCTATCTATGATATTATAACCTGTATCTGAGATGACTGGGACATGGTACCTTAAGTAATGTTGACTGCAGTTTTTATCATTTTAAGGAATAAACCCTGTACTAAAAATTAGAATACCTATATAAGGGGTGTATAATCTCTGAACAATGACTTTTAGCATGATTATCAAACATTATCCAGGGGTATATGCACCATGTAAAGTAGCCACAGCATTTTAGACATTTATATAAATATATATCTAAACAGAGGTATATAAAACATCTTGTGCATATATCATAACTAGTGCAATCATACATTATATCTAATATAGTTAAATGAAGGTAGTAATTGCATAGTTGACATGACAATAATGTGCAAATATTTTTAACAGAGGTAGAAGCATATATGAAATATAGCAATTACAGATTCAATTTTACATAATAGTTAGAGATTCAGATTTATATCGATGTAAAAGTTGCTTTGGTTATATAAAGTAATTTCAAATAAAACTTTGTACCAATGTACAAATTATCTCAATTAAACATATAAAATGATTTCACATTTGTATCAATATACAAATATCTATGCCAGTGCAAAATCTCTTTAGCTTAGCCCATATGTTCAGCTAAAATTGTGTATAGATAGGTAGAACAATCTAATTTTATCTATCCCCTTTTCTCTTCTTCAAAAGAGATCTTTGAGGCTATATTATAGTTCTGTCCTCCATCTAATTTGAACTTACTACTATTCTATCAGAATAATATTACCCACAACCTCAGAACACAAAACTTATTGGGAAAGAGGGCATAGTCTTTCATAAGGTTGCTTCCTGCTGACTTAAGGGTGATGGCATCTCTTTGGGATCCTATAAAAGCTAAAAAAATGGTTAGATCTTAATGGTCTGACTATATATATCTATAACCACTCTCACAATAGTGGTTAACTCCATTTGGAATTCTAATTAGAAGTGTGATCTGAAGGATAATCATAGAGAGATATCTTGCAGCCATTTTTGAATAGTCTGTTTCTGAAAACAATCATTGATTGGTGTGCACCAGGTTCTTGACTTTTCTATTTTTGCCTCTGTTTGTCTGTCTACTTGTCTCTTACTCTCTCTCTCATACTCTCCCTTTTATTCTTGTTTAACTAGTAGGAGTTGTTGCAGTGGGGGCCCCATTTCAGTTCCAGATTCTTTCCAGATAGCTGATAGGAGGAAATGTTATTTACAATGGAAAACTTAAGCATTGTTGATACTCAAAGAAGATATTCATATTTTCTGTGAGTTCAGGAGATTTCATGCAGACAGGATGTTTGAAAGGAGCATTGTCAGTCTTAATCTGAGCAGGAATTCCCATTATGGTCATGGCTTATAAAAGGTGAGTAAGTACAGCATCAGCATTTTCTGAACTCAGGGCAGTTGCTCATTGCATTCCAGAGTAAGTATCGATAGCATGATGTACATATTTCATCTTTCTGAATTCTGGGAAGTGAAACACATCTATTTGCCAGATCTCATTGCTCTGTATACCCTTAGGATTACTTCCTGTAGTAAAGACAGTTGGTTATAGAAATAGCAAGTGTTACAATTCCTTACTATTTCATTTGCTTGATGCCAAGTTATGGAAAAACTCTTCTTTAGTCCTTTGCTGTTAACACAATGTTTCTCATTAAATTCTGTGGCCTCTAGCACATTTCCTATCAGTAACTGAACTATTTCATCGTTACCCTGTGCTAGAGGGCCTGGGAGACCCATGTGTGCCCTAATGTGACTTATGTACCTAGGATGTATCCAATCTCTGATGATATCTTGTAGTTGTATGAATACTAAGGTCAAGTCTGTATCATCAGGAATTAAGTCAGCAGTTTCAATATGTAAAACAACTCTTTCTGCATATTGAGAATCAGTACTTACATTGAGAGGAGAGGATCTGTGAAATTCAAAAACACCATAATAATTGCATATAGTTCTGACTTCTGAATAGAGTTATAAGGGCTCTGAACAACCTTAATTAAGTCTTCAGACTTGTAGCTAGCCTTTCCTAACTTGTTCACATCAGTATAAAATGTAGGGCTCCAGAAATGGGCTTATCCTGTACCACACGAGGAAAGATCCAATTAGTTTCCTTTATAAATTGATTCTCTTGTTTTGAGGATATTTATTATTAATCTCTCCTAAAAAGTCACTACATGCCTTTTGCCAAGTTTCACTGTCTGCCCATAATTGATCAGTTTTTTCATTAGTCAAAGGCACAACCATTCTGCAGGGTCCTTCCAGTCAATTGGCGAAATCTTAATTTACCTTTAAAAATCAGATCAGAAATTTTTTCGATGTATGTTTTCAGCTTCTTGCTTGGCCTATGCAGCATAAATATCCATTCTAATATAATGCTTTCTCTTTGCCTTAAGAGTCCTGTTGGAGATTGTCTAGAGGGTAAAATAACAAGTATTTAATCCAGGTCTGGATCTACACGATGTACATGTGCTTCTTGAAGTTTTTTTCCAATCAACTCTAATTCTTTGTCGGCCTCATCAGATAATTCTCTTGGACTATTTAAATCCTATTCACCATCCAAAGTCTTGAACAAATTAACTAGCTCATAGTTTCTTATACCAATAATGGCCATATATGAGCAATATCTCCAAGTAACATTTAAAAAATCGTTAAGAGTCTTCAATTTATCTCTATTTAATTTTACCTTTTATACCCTAATTTTTGTAAACCTACCTTATGTTCTAAATAATTGATAGAATCTCCCTTCTGTACTTTTTCTGGAGCAATTTGTAGTCCCCAATCAGGCAATATTTTCTTTAGTTCTTCAAAAAATGTTTCTAATGACTTTGGGTTTGGGTCTGCCAAGAAAATATCATCCATATAATAGTAAATGATAGATTGTGGGAAGTGCTTGTGCAGTATTTCTAGTGGTTGTTGTACAAAATATTGGCATAAGGTGGGACTATTCAACATTCCTTGGGGAAGGACTCTCCATTGGTACCTCTTAGCTGGCCCTGAATTATTGAGAGTAGGCACTGTGAAAGCAAATTTCTCTTTGTCCTGTTCCTGTAAAAGTATGTTAAAAATATACTTCAAATCAATAATCATAATAGGTCATCCCTTAGGTAACAGAGAAGGCAGAGGAATACCAGATTGTAAAGAGCCCATAGGTTGAATCACTTTATTAATTTCTCTTAATCTATCATCATCATCCATTTTCCAGATTTCTTCTTGACAACAAAAACAGGAGAATTCCATGGATTGGTTGATTCTTCAATATGATGAACCTGTAACTGCTCCTGTACCAACTGTTCCACAGCCTGAAGTTTTTCTTTCATCAAAGGCCATTGTTGAACCCAAATAGGCTTTTCTGTTAACCATTTCAAAGGCAGTGCTCTGAGTGTCCTTTTAGGTTCTGTGGTTATTGGGCAATTCTTTCGTACAACCTGAATGGCTGGTGAATTTTCTTCATAGCACCTTAAAGCATCACTTTTGGAAACAGAATGGAGTCTCCATTTGATATCAGAACCAGGAGGGATTTTAATCTGGGTATTCCATTGCAGTAGAAGGTCACGACCCCACAGATTCACTGCTATGTCAGCCGTATATGGCTTCAGCTGTCCTTTCTGACCTTCTGGTCCTATGCATTCAAGCCATCTAACACTCTCTTTCACCTGAGATATTGTCCCAATACCCAGAAATTGGATATCCACTGCCCATAAAGGCCATCTTGGATGCCATGATTGTGCAGTTGTGTTTGAAACATCAGCCCTGGTGTTGACTAAACCCTTGATATAAATATTATCTACCCTTATTTTTAATTTTGGTCTTTGTTGATTTATTGAAGTCTGCCAAAATATTCATTTTGTGATTTTTCTTGGAACTTCTGATTTCTCTTTTGAATTTATTCTATTATCTAATACTGTATGATCTTCTTGATCAGGTGTCAGATGCCCTACTTGTTCTGAGAATGCTGGTCTTCTACTGTGACTGTATATGTTCTTACCTTCCTTGAATTTGGAGTCAGGTTTCTGGGGGCTTCCCAGTGGAAGCCTCAAAAGGCGTTTCCTGATGGTAAAGTTTTGCCTTCTTAGTCCCTGGTAGATCTACATTTATTGGTCCAATGCCATCCCTTGCCACACCTGCGTAATCCAGAAGGCAATGGCCTTCTGTTCAAATTAAACTTAGATTGGCTATTATTTCCAAGAGTACCTTGTGTAAAATTCCTTCTTATATGGCCTTGTTTACCACAGTTGAAACAAGTGATGCCTTAATTCCTCACCCTAATATTAGCAATGGCTTGGCCTACCCAATTCTCCTCGTAATGGAGATTCAGCATTGATTGCATATTGAATCCAATCTTCTATAGGTGAGGCTCTGATCTTTAAAGGCATAAGTAATCTTCTACATTCAGATTAGCATGATCAAAGGTCAGAGAGAATATTAATTGCTTCCTAACTTCTGGATCTGATATTGCTCTATGTACAGCTGTGGTGAGCCTCTGTAGAAAGTCGGTATAAGGCTCTTTTAAGCTTTGTTTGACCTTAGTATAAGGCTAAATTTTTTGACATGGGTCCAAAATCTTTTCCCATGCATTAGGTGCAGCAGTACGGCATAGTAATAAAGTATGTTTGTCATAAGTAGTTTGAGCTTTCACATCAGCAAACATACCTTCACCAAGGATTTGGTCCTGAGAAGCAAAGAAACCCCTAATTTTTCCTTGTTGTTCTAAGGTCCTGGCCTCCTCTCTAAACCAGCTTCTCCACTGTAAATTTTGACTTTGGTCCAAGACAGCAGCCATTAGCTGCATCCAAACAATTGGTAAAATCCAGTTTTTTGCTGACCATGAATTTAAAAGTTGTTTTACATAAGTAGAATGTATACCATGTATTGATCTTGCCTTTTTAAAATCCTTGATGTCTCTCATATATACTGGCTCATAACTATACTCTAAAAATTCTGAGGATCCCCCAGATGCTTTCTTTGAACCATGGCCGGGAACAATAGTGGTGGGGAAAGGGGTAGGCCCGTCATGTTTACCACATTAGGTAGAGTATCCCCAGTACTATAATATCTCATGGGGGTTGACCTGAATTGTTTTGAGCATAAGATGTATCACTACCTTTTTCCAGTATTGTAATACAGTCCTCCTATTCTTGGATTTTGGATACTACCAGTTCCCATTCTTGGATTTTGGATACCATTGGTTCCCATTCATGGATTTTTGGATACTAATGGCTTCCATTCCTAGAGTTTATGTATTACTGATGTTTCTAGAGCTTGATTTTCTTGATAAAGCAGTCCTTCCAAAAACCTCACCAAACCAGCAATTTTTCAATCAACATCATTAACATAATTAATGATTTTCTTGTTCTCATCATTGATGTAGTCAACAAGTTTCTTGTTTTCATCATTTACACAGAGCCTATATTTTTCTTGTACAGTGTTATCCATATCCAAAGAGGAAGCTGCTACAATGTGGTTTCTTGGCCCCGGGCAGCCAGAGGCCCAGACCCACAGAACTGCAGCCCCAGACCCCTTAGCCGCCCGTGGCTGCTCAGGCCCCAGAAATGACTCAGATGCTTATATTATCTTTATGCTATTTGACCTATGGCTTAGGAACATTGCTAGCTAGCTTTAATATCTTAACTCAACCCATTTTCATTAATCTGTCTGCCACATGGCCTGTGGCTCACCTGTGTTCCTTATATGCTGCTCCTTTGGGCTTCTGGCTCGGTCTGTTTCTCCCGACATGTTGCTCCTTTGGGCTTCTGGCTCCTTATGTCTAACACTGCCCTGCTCCTCCTACCTACTCTGATGCCTCCTCCTGCTTTTCCTATAGTGCCTGTCATGAGCCAAAACAGCTCCTTTATTTAAAGATTGCTATTCACAGCATATAGAAAGACATTCCCACATCAGGAAGCCTTATCTGAAAGCTTGTTGTAACCAATTTCCAGCGTATCAATCTTATCTGCCATTTTAGTGTTTGAAATTTCCACATCATATATCCTGGAAAAAAACTGTTGATTTACATTTTTTACCTCTTTAACCTCATCTACTATTTTTGTGTTTGATATTTCCATATCACATATTTTGGACAGGAATTATTGATTTCCATGTTTCACCTCTTTAACCTCATCCTATACTGTAGTATTTGAAATTTCTATATCACATAATCTGGATAGCAATTGTTGTTTTCCATATGTCACCTCTTTCATTATTCTTTTATTTTGAAACAGAAAATAGAGAAACAAGCCAAAAAATAGCAGGACTGGGGTATTGAATCCTTCAAAATATTAATTCAAAAATTTGTCAATCACCATGGAAAAATATGACCTGAAGTCATTAATAGAGTAATTATCAGCCATTACCTCAATTCAGGTGTAATGACAACGTTTGGTCCACAGGTGTCATAGTTGCGTCAATGCTCTGCTCATAATATGGCAGATGCAGAGACTCTCAGCAGCAGGAGACTACCTACAGACCCTATATGATCTTGAAGGATCCCAACAGGCAGAATACAAACCTTGAAAAAAGCAAATTTTCACAAATTAAGACAGGATGTCAATCACAAAATAGAAGGGTTTTTGTTTCCTTTGTTTGCTTGCACATGCTCAGCGGAATTAGCGACCGCATAGACTGGATGGGGGCAGGGCAGGATGACCGTGCTGAGCTTTATACTTGAGACCAGTGATCATGGGGGAACTGCTGGGCAGAGCTGCCGCTGCGCCAAGGAGAGTGGGCTGAGTCCTCGTGCTGTGTGCTCCAAATGTGGATTGCGTGCTCCAAACTTGGCTGCTGGACTGATCCAGGACACCATGGAGAATAGGCTGTTGCACTGGCAAAGCAGGTGGGAACTGCAGGGCAAGCAGGAGAGAGCTTTAAGCCCACCCACTGGAGTGCACGTTGCCAACTGAACACTCTGCCTGTCTTCTGCTTTCTAACAGTGTTCAAAACACAAATGGAACCCCTATACCCTATGTCCGTGGGCACAAGCCTGAGGACATTGGGTGCCAGATATGGGTGGAGTTTTATTTACAGGCACCAGTATAAGATTAATATTTATTAAAATATAAATCAAAACTCACAATACAGGTAACAGCTTATAGTGGAGCCTGAACAGGGACTGGAGTAACTGAGCAATGGATGATGGATCCCAAACTGGTCTCTCCAGTAGCCAGGAACCAGGTAAACAGGCCTCCCAGGGTCCCAGCAGCCCCTTATCAATGGGGTTGGCCACCCCCCATTCAGGGGCCCGGGAACCTGAGTAAGCATCCTTGGATCTTATCAGCTGATACCTGAATCCCACCACAAAGAACAGCTTTTTTGCCCACATGGCTAGATTTTGTCTAGTTTTGTAAACTCTATACATGGTGTTTTGATATCCATATTCTTCTCTGAAATACATTGGTGCTGCCCAGAACAGACAGGTCTTACTATCATGGAAAGTCCTTAAAACATTTCAAATGCCATATTCTGTATGTCTTTGAAGTGTTTGAAGATTGCCTATTTATCTGAAATATATCTCTGTATGATCTTGAAAATCAAACTTACATGACTATAAATTTGACTATTATATGTTGCATGAATGAATGAGACTCAGGGATAGATCTCTGAAGAAGTTGGAGATACTAGAGGGAATAAACAACACAGTCAAATCTTACCCAGCTGTCTTATAGCTTCCTCAGCCTCGATTCCCTTGGAATGGCTTTCTCTGTGTTTGAATCCCATCTTAAGTATTCTTTCAGTAATTAAGGCGTAGCCCCACCACCCCTGCTTGGGAGCCTAGAATTCCTTCTATAATCTGAAGTGACCTTGACTCAGTTAGGATTAAGGGTGTAGATCACCACTCCCAGGATACTCCCTGTGCTAGGATTAAAGGTTTGAATCACCACTCTGATTTTCCTAGACTGACTGTGTTTAGAGCTCTGGGACTTCTGGAGCTTTTACGAACCCCCCACATAGACTGTGGGTAGATTCCCTCTGATATCTCCAAAACTTCTGAAACTTTATTGAATCCCCACAATTATAGATGACTATTAATTTGCATTTCTTAATTATACATTACATTTTTAATTACGCTGTATAAACACAATACATTAAACAAGAGCTCAAACATATACAGTATAAAAGAATTAATTTTAAATTTGTATCAATGAACTAAAATCTATACCAATGTAAAAAATTTGTTCTTTGTACTAAAATCAATTCAATAATCTATCCTCTTATCCTATAATTTCTATACCCTCTTTTTTTTTCCAGAAAGACAATTTTAAACCAAATATTTGTTGTTTAGCTTTTTTTTTTTGCTGAGAATTACCACTAACAATTTGTAGCCAGCCCCTAAAATGATAATAAATATTCATAACTCATTTTTTGAAGTATAGACATAGTTTTCTAGACTAGTTCCTACTGACTGAGGGTGCTAGTAATCTTTGGGTGACACTGAGAAAATTCAAGATTATGATCAAATTCTGATAGAAGAATTCTGTGAGACTGGATTATCTCCACCATCACACTTGAAGTTGATCTAGATATAGAACTCAGAGGAAACTACAACAGAGTTATTCAAAACTGAATAATCTGGGCCATTAGTTCCATTGCAGATTTTTTCAGGGGGGGACTTTCTTCATTAAAAATATTTTTTAACCCATAGTAAATCCATAGACTCTCATTTACTATAGAAACAAAAGCATAATCTTTCCCCCAAGATAACATATATTTAGACTTAAATTTTGAATTGAAGATAATTTTCAAATTTATAGGTGGATTTAATCTAGCTTCCTTTATAATCAAATGACTTTCCACAGTTTTCATTTGTTCATTTCCCATTAAAAAATTAAATACAACTCAATAACATACAGTATCCAGACTCTGTGTATATATTTATTATATTTTTATTGTTCTATATTTTAAGAAATTACTCTATTCTTTTTTTCTTCCCCTAGTTTGTGTATATTTTAAAATGCATATGACCCATTTAGAGGTTCTTTTCTTATCTACATCTATGCATGTTCTGGCTGCATGAACAAAAAACCTCTTGTGTTACTTACACCATGGCAAGATGGCACTGGCTCCTCCCCATTTGTTCACTGAGAATATATTCTCACAACAGAGGCAAGTTTACCACCAGCTGTGAGAGACTTGTTTACTGCCCCAACTCTGGGAAGTTTCTAGGTCCATGCCACCACCAAGTAGTGTGCCACTGGCTCTTCATAAAGACCATATATGCTTGGAAGTAGGGCCTCTTAAAATAACTACCTAATATTGCTGCTAAAAACAATCCAGGAATCCATCTCTTAAAGGAGTCATGCCTCTGCTTGCTACCAGAAAATACAGACCATCCAAGAAAATGAAGCTACCAGAATCCATTGTTGCCTCTGTTCTTGAAGCCCTAGAATTCCTTTTTAAGCTTTTGTCAGGCTTAACATGGAAATTTAGACTCCACATTGGAATATTATATGAACAATTGTTTTTATGTTCCAACCATTTGGTCCCAAATAATTGATTCAGAAGCTGACTGTGAATTATAAATGCTTAACCAATATCTCAGGCTTATTCTTAATTATATCTTATATTTTAGATTAACCCTTTTTTAATTTATTTAGCATGGCATGTTTATTTCTTGCTCCCTCTGTGTCTGGCTGGTAACTGCTGACTTTTACCTTCTTCCCATTATTCATATTTTGGTCACCCCGCCCAAAGTTGCTGTCTGAATACTAGCCAATCAACTTTTTTATTAACCAATTCAAGAGACAAATCCTTGCAGTGTACAAGAAGATTATTCCATAGCACAAGAGCAGTTTCAATGAAGGTCCAGTATTGATAATATACCAGAAAACAGATGCCTTCAATATGGCAACAATATGCTAAATAATAATCTTTTGCAAGTAAAGCTGTGTGGATAAAAGTGTATATTATATTACATAATGCACAGATACTCACAAGACAACTAAGTCTTAAGAAGAGGTAAAAGAGAGGCAGAAAAGATGGAGGAGTGAAGTGCTTTTATTTTTTATTTGTTTTTGTTGTTTGTTTTTAACTAATATTCTTATTTGTATTTAAAAATATCTCATGGTTCAAAACACAAAAATCTGTCAATGTCATTCACACAAACAACCTGAAAGCAAAAAGTAACATTAGATGCTGAAGAAAACCTTTAACAATTTCCAACACTCTTTCATCATAAAGATCTTGGAAAGAACATACTAAACATACTAAAGGTTATATACAGCAAACCAACAGCCAACATCAAACTAAATGGAGAGGAACTCAAAGCAATTCCACTAAATTCAGGAACAAGACAAAGCTGTCCACTCTCCCCACGTCTATTCAGTATAGTACTTATGGTTCTAGCTAAAGCAGTAAGACAGCATAAGGAGATCAAAAGGGATACAAATTGGAAAAGAAAAAGAAAATATTTCACTATTTGCAGATGATAAGATAGTATGCATGATTCTACAAATTCTACCAGGGAACTTCTACAGTTGATAAACACATTCAGCAATATGACAAGATATAAGATTAACTTTAAAAAATCAATAGTACTCCTATACACAAATGATAAATAAATGAAAAATAAATCAGGGAAATATCACCTTTTAAAATAGCTATAAATAACATCAATTATCTTGAGACTACTCTAACCAAAGAAGTGAAAGATATGTATGACAAAACTTTAAGACACTAAGGGAATAAATTGAAGAAGATATCAGAAAATTGAAAGATCTCTCATGCTCTTGGATAGGTAAGATCAATATAGTAAAAATGAAAATCTTACCAAAAGCAACTTACAGATTCCTGGCAATCCCTACCAAAACCCCAACACAATTCTTTACAGACCTTGAAAAAATAATAGTCAACTTCATATAATCCTCCCCCCCCCAAAAGAAGAAAGAACAGGATTGGAAAAACAATCACATTCATTAATGATAAATAAACAAAGCTTCTAGAAGCATCACCATCCCTGACTTCAAGTTCTACTATAGAAGTAGTAGACTCTGCACTTCACTTGGACAACACAATAGACCTGAACCTGTGGCCAGAAGTGCAGATGAGCTGCCCCAGAGGGCATGAGAGCAACAGAGGTGACCTTATTTCTCCCCTCATTTGCCATGTAGTAGAATTGGTGGTAGAGTAATGCTCTTTTTGACTACCCCTTTTTATTTGTAGCAGTCAGAGCTGTTCCTGTCGTTTACTGACTGTAGCACAAGGGAGAACAGGTCTTGCACCTCACCCAGGGATCACACTAGAGTTGACCATGTTGGCAGAGGTACAGGTGAACTGCTCCTGTGTATGTGAGACAAAGAGAATTGGACTCACTCCTTGCTGCCTACTATGTTAAGTGAGCAAGCTGTGACAGTGCTGGAGCACTCATGTAGAAGGCAATGATGAAGAAAAGCTGGTGGGCCAACCAACCCAGACACTATTTAGGCTTAGGACAAGAGCTATGAGTTATCAAACTCCAAACATCCACCTCATTTATGAACTGTTGATGTATGTGAAGAGACCAAACCTGCAGATCCAAAGATACCAGATCTCCATGACATAGGACAACAACAGGATATCCAAAAGGAGTCCCAGTTAGAACCCAGTATCAACAGCATAGTAGAACCCAGAGGCTTTGAACCAGACCAATGACTCATTTCAGTGAACACATATAAAAAAGATGTATAGATTAAAAGGTATACTGTGTAAATCACTGGGCCACACTACAGCTTCCATGTTGAGATTTTTATTTTTTTCTTTTGTGTTGTTTTACTGTCTTCCTTTTGAATTGTTTTATTTTCTTTTGGAGGAGGTACAAGAACAGAGAGAAGAAAGAAAGAGATGGAAAGTTTACTGGGTTTGAGATACATAATGTGAAGACCACAAACAATCAATAAAAAGCAAAAAAAGGCTAACATTTTTTGATATATTTTCCCATGAAACTATTTTATTTTTAACTTTATCTTTAAATTAAAAATAGATTTTTTCCATACAATATATTCTAATTGTGGTTTCTCCTTTAAATCCTCCCATATCCTCCCTTTTTCTCTGTTCACCATAATTCACACCTTAAATAGGCAAAAAGTTGGAGATAGTCCAATTCATAACAGTTTCACCATATCCTACAAAAGGACATAGTAAATATACAAATATATGAGGAGTTTATTCATGATATCAAAGCAGCCAAAGCAGAGAAGCAGAGAGGGCACTACCTAATCATGAATACACTGGCTCCTTGCCTTGTCTGTCCTGCATGTTCTCATTTTAAATGGACAGGATCTATACTTTTAAAATAGTTTTTTAATAAAGTAGATATTTTGATAAATCTTCCCATAAATTGAGGTGTTTGTAGCAGTTTGAAGGTATTATGAAGAAACCGTTGGTTTTGATGTCAGGAGCTTAATAGGTCAGCTTGACAACAACTGTGTTGAACTGCCCTTACTCAGAACAAAAGTAGGTTGTGAAGCTAATCATTTCTACTTAATAAGAAAGGATGGTATTCTGCTGACTGTTTAAAATAAAATAAGCTTTGCATAAATCTTTATGTTATATGATACTTTCTCATGTCCTCAGGTATATTATAAGAACAGAAAAATATTTTCTTAAAGCTGGCTTTTCAGTGAGATCAAGTTTACAGCTCTTACCAGTATTTAACTCACATTTCATTATGTGAGGTGGGAATACTGCCCAAATTCTATTTGGTGTTATTAAAACAAAACAAACAAACAAACAAACAAACACACAAACAAAAACAGGACCAGATATTGGGGAATAGATGAAATATCAGAGAGACAGGGGAACAAGCCACAGTCACTTCTCACTTAGCCAACTTCTCAGGCCAAAGGGGTAGATCCTGTCTTCAAGAGCCCTCAGAATCAGTTCTCTCTGAGTTCTCTGCCAAAAGGAAATACAAGCAAAAGAAAGAACTTCTGCCTTATCTTTTGTTCTCTGCCCATCTATCTTTTTTCCTGGTTCAACTTTACTAGTGGTAGAATTAAAGGTATGTGCCCCCAATACCTGGCTCTGTTTGGCCTTGAACTCACAGAGATCCAGAGGATCTCTGCCTTGTAAGTAGTAAATTTAAGGGATAATGTATCACTCCCTGATATTCATAGCTTGGCTCTGTGGGTGGCTCTGACCTCTGATATTTCAGGCTGTTATTATTAAATATACAATATGTCCCCATATGGGGAAAACATCTGGATTAAGACATTTAAGATATGACGATTTCAATTTCCTAATTTTCAAATTCTGATTTCAAGTGGCTTTCTTTTCCATTTAGGGCCTCATTCTTGGTCAAGTTTGTATCTTTTCCTTTTGTGAATTTCTATATCTAAAAATGAAATAGGTTCTGTTCATGTTTCATTTTCATGCTTTAGCAGCCTTTCATTTTTTCATTTCTCTATTAATATTACTATTTCTGTGTGTTCTAAATGGTGAATTTTATGCAATTGGTTTTAGTTAAGCTTTTAAACTTAAGGTTGTACTTCCTTCTATAGAAATGCTTATAATTTTCATTTTTCCCTAATGTATTTAAACACCTCTCATTTAATATGAGTCATTAAAATTATTGATGCTTATAAAAAAATGAAATAGACTTTTTCCATATAATATATTCTGCTTAAAAGCGTACCTTTCTAAATTTCTCTGATATTCTCCCCATTTCTCTACACACCAATATACACCCTTTCTTTTCTTTTTCATTAGATACAAACAGGCAGATAAATAATAACAATTATAAAAAATAATGAGAAAATAATAGAAAACAAAGATAAACTAACTAGACAAAACCAGGTTAAAACTAATAGGAGAAAAAAGACAAGGAAAAAGGTCCAAGAACACATAGAAAGACAGAGACACACATGTAAGTATTCACGACATAAAATCAGAAAATTGGAAACATTAGTAAATAATCAAAAGACTGTATAGTTTTTTTAAAAGCCCAGACAAAGCACTGAGACAACAACATTTTCAAATAACACTACAATCATTTTGTGTTTGCCAATTACTGGTGGGCATGGAATCTGCTCTTAAGTATGGTTGGTTCCTATACCATGTAGTGGTATTATGTTCTGGTTTAATAAGAAGTGATTGGCTAGAAGGCAGACAGGAAGTATGGGTGGGGCTACCAGACTATGAAAACTCTGGGAACAGGAAGAGCAGAGCAGAGACACCAGAGAGAGATACCAGTGGAGAAGTCAGCAGATAAAAAAGCAAAGAAAACAACTATGCTGCTCTGAGAAAAGGTACCAAACCACATGGGTAAACAAATTAATGGAAATAAATTGAGTTAAGGTTAAAGAGCTAGTTAAACAATATCTCTGAACCATAGGCCAGAAAGTTGGGCCAGAAATTTTGTATTACAAATGGTATACAAACGTGGGTCATATACACCCACATAAAGCTGAAGAATGATTAGAGAGTTCTACAGCACAGAGTCAGAGCCATAAAAATATTCCAATTTGTATGTCTCAAGTGAACCTTGATACAGTTACACTCTGGTATAGTGTAAGAGCTTGAGATACAAAAGGTCAGGCTTTTGGAGTGTAGCTTGAGCTGCAACAAGACCGATTCCTGAAGTCTTACAGGAGCCTCAATGTAAACAACAAGCTGCTTAAGACAGATTTAAGTTAGGTAAGGCTCTTACAAGCAAAAAGAGAACAGAGTCAAAGATTCTATTATTCTGTTTAGCTATGTGGCTTGGTACCTTTCTCAGAGCAGCATGGTTGTCTTCTTTCCTTTGCATCTTCTGGCTTCCCCACTGGTATCTCTCCAACATCTCTGCTATGTTCTTCCTGTTCCCAGAGTTTTATTAGTTTTATAGCACCACTCATACTTCCTGTTTGCAAACTCTTGTTAGAAGTCATTTTATTGCTGCATTTTATTAAAAATAACAGTTACTTTTGGCTTTCTCCTACTTTCATGAAATAGCTAGTTTTAGATTCCTGGCTACCTATGTAGGGCATAGTTTTATTTCATAAAGTGTGCTTTAAATCCAAGCAGATATTGGTTGATTAGTCCCAGAAGATTTTTGCTACTTTTACATGTGTATTTTGTTGAAAATTCACTATTAGAGGGCAAAGTATTTGTAGTTAGGTTGGCAATTACTTTTCTTCTCTGGCAGCATGCAGAAAACTGTCCAGTACAATGTACACTAGTCACTGGAGATAAAGGCTCTGGATAGAAACAAGCTCATATTCTCCATATTTAACAAAGTTTGTAGTTTTATTGGACAGTAGGACCTTAACATTAATTTTTTGGAGAGCAACCAATAACAATGGGTTGTTGGGAGGTTCATGTGTTACTCCTTTGTTGAACAACTCAATTAGATGTCACATGATCCTAGAAATGGTGGCTTCATTTGGTGGCAAAAAAATGTCCAATTGAGGCTCTGTCTACCCCATTGTTAGGCGATTCCATTTAGAGTACTTTTATATGTATACATATTTTAAGAATGTTCTAAAGTTTTAAGTTTTCATACAAACAATTAAATTGACCTTAGCTTTAGAATTGTTCCTTCCTATATTTTCTTCCTTGCAACTCTCTTCCCTCCTCCCTCCTTATAATCCTCTACATCCAGCCAGTATATATCTGTAAATATCTATTTTTATTTACTCTTCCTAGGGAGATTTTTCCCACCCAATCCACTGATTTATATCTACCATTTGTGATTCTATGGATTGTAGTCTGTTTATTGAAAACGTATAAACTTACATCCTCATACAACTAATACATACCATATTTGTCTTTAGGTGTTTTGGTTGCCTTACTCAGGATGATATTTTATAGACCCATCCCTATGGAGATTTGAAAGAAAATGACCTCCATTGGCTTCTAGAGGGTGTCAAAATTAGGAGGTATAGACATATTGAAAATAGCTGTCTTTGTTGAAAGAAGTGTGTCACTAGGGGGCAAGCTTTGAGGTCTCAAATGATCAAGCCAGGTCTAGTGTGACATTACCTTTCTTCTGTATGCAAATCTGAATCCAGATATAGACTCTCAGCTCCTTCTTCAGCACCATGTTTACTTGCAGGAAATCATGATTCCTGCCATGGCAACAATGAGTTAAACCTCTAAAAATGTATGACAGCCTGGTCATGGTGTCTCTTTATAGCAAAAGAAACCCTAAGATAATACATTTACCTGATAATTTAATTTTTTAACAGCGGAGTAATATTTTATTGTATAAATTCACCACATTTTCCTTATTTATTCATCTATTGATTTATCTAGGATGTTCATAATTCTTGGCTATTATGAATAGAACAGCAAGTAAAACATTTGAGCAAATGTTTCTGTAGTAAAACACAGAATGTTATCTAGATCTTGAGGTAGTTCTCTTCTCAGTTTCCTGAAAATCTCATGCTCTGATTTCCAAAGTAGCTGTACAAGTTTGCACTCATATCAGAAATTGAATTTTTTCTTACTTCACATAGTTGGGTACATGGGCTGTCATTTATTTTATTAATTGTGGCTATTTTAATTGATATAAGAATAAAATTTCAAAGTAGTTTTGATTTGCATTTCCTTGATGACTAATGATTTTGAACATTTCTTTAGGTGTCTCTTAGCCATTTGTGTTTTTTATTCCAGACTTCTCTATTTAAATCTGTACTCATTTTTTAAATTTTGTAGTTTTTCTCAATGTCCAATTGTTTTAAAGAAAATATTATTTAGATAGTATACTTATGTTAGATTGCAGCTAGTAAAAGTATCTTTTCCTTCTGTAGTATGCCATTTTTTAATGTTTCTCTTTTTGCCACCGATTCTCAGTTTCATGAGAGTTTTATTAAGTATTGTTCTTAGTGTCTTTGCTATTGTTAATCAGTAAAGAAAGTCTTTTCTTGTAGCAATATATACAAGACTATTTACTCAGCATCCACTCAGTGTGTCTGGCCCTATGCTGATTTTTCAATTTAGTTGGAATTGTGTTTTGATAAAAGTAATATGTATGGATCTATTTGCATTCATTTACACATAGCCATTCAGTTTGACCAGCAACATTTCTTAAACATCTTTTTTTTTAAACAATGAATATTTCTTGATCTTTTAAAAAATCAACTTATCTGTCCATAAGTATATTTTAATGTCTGACTATTTAAATTTATTCTATTGATCAACATATAACTATTCTTGGTACATATTTATCTTAAAACTTATTTCTTTTATTTCAAATTCTGTGTCATTTGGAAACCTATTTTTCTTGATTATTTTTCTTTTACTCATATATTGCATATTGTTTTTGTCTATCTTTTACATTATGATTAATGAATACTGTATGAAATAATGGCAGAGATAAAAGTGACTAATTAAAGCCCCCATTAGACATTTTTTTCTGTCAACTGATGCTATGCAATCTAACATCAGATCTATTAAGTATCTAGAATGAGAATCTGTTATTAGTCATTGTAGAGAGATTGGTTTGTTGAAAATTTAATACATTATCTTGTTGATTTAAAATGATCTGAGGATAGAATTCCAAATACCTCAGTGGGATATGACACAAGCATGAGAGTCTGATGATTTCTCTTTTACTCCTTTAGAGCATTATTATCTGATCTCTGAACTGTTATTTACATCAGATTGACTGACTGAATGAGAGATTGGAGACCACAATTAACTTCTTTTTTTTTTCCTGTCTTCATTTTTTTTTTTTCTTTTATCCCAAATTTGGGAGAGTTCTTTGTTTTCAAGTTTTTTCTCTTGTTTTGTAAAATGACTTTAGTATTCTTTGTAAGGACTTGAAGTGTCTGCTAGGAGATCTTGAATGTTTATTTTAGTTCTATTTTATAGACTTCAGAAAGGCCATACTTAATACTTGAAGAACTTCTCACATGCTTCATAAATGTCACATCTCCCACAGGTCAATGTGCTAATTTTTATGTTGGGAAATAGATACAGAAGAGCTTATAGGTGAATATGAATTAGCTGTGTTAATGGCAAAGTTGTCTTCATAGCTCATGTATATCTATTCAAAGCTTAATAGATAGTAAATATTTCTTCTCATTCCCACTTAAGATTTTTTTCTTTCTCCTAGCCTCTTCTTCACCAAGAATATAATTTATAAAATTTTGTTCACCTGAGTTTCTGTTTATTTTCAATTCTCTAAAGTTTTATGTAGTTTTTGTTTATAGTGAGAACTACAATCTTCACTTTTGGTTTGGGCACAGTATGGGAAGTTCGAAAAAAATCTAGAGGTAACATTGACTTTTGCCTCAATTTTGAGGCCATTAAAATTTTTATCCACCATATTTTCTATCTTGAAAAGTCTCTCTGACATTAAATCCAATGTTTTTGTAATCCTTCCTTATTATTTATCTATAGGACAGAGGTATTTTTCTGGAGCTATGACTACCCTTAGTCTTGATTTTAGAAGCAATCCCATCTTTGCCCATTATTGATTTTATGCTTTTCAAAGAATGACAGTTTTATTTAATTTATACTGTCAAAATAAGTGAAACAGCAAAAACTTGGTAGTGGAGAAATTATAGGAGTTCAGTCTTTCTTACACTGTATTTTAGGTTATTCTTTATTACATATTATTTTAGTGAACATTGCTATAGATTATATTTAGGATAAAGAAACACCAGAAAACCAACAAAACAAATAAAACAAAACTTATATACTTTAGACCTTCAATCAATGTGTTTGCTCTTATTTTATATCCTTCATGAAAGTCATTCTTATATTCAAGTGCAATGAAATTTACTTCTCTGGAGATTTCTTCTCATCTTAACTATCCTATAAAGAATTCTTGGTGATTAATTGACTATAAGGAAATACAAGATATTGAGGCCTTTTAAAAAGATCTGTATTCTGTTCTATTAACACATATGTTTAAATCCAGTTTTCAACATGCACAGCATGGAACATGAGGTATCATTCTTGTACTCTTGAACAAAATACAATCTAAATACAATTTACAAAAAAGGGGAAGATAATTTTAAAATTCACTTCTTATAAAGCAGTGTTTTGTTTTTCCTTGGTGTCTAGCTTTATAGTGACAGATTATAATATACACTGTAAACTACTGGGGTTAGGAGAAGACATCATTTGTCTTATGTAGAAATATGTAATGCTAACTTGACTGGCAAGATGTACCCACTGATGAGCTAGTGGCATGAAAAATTTAAAACAATCAGCTGCTTTTTGGTTGGATTTGAGGTCTGTGTTACAGGAATAAATCCATTCCTGGTGCTGTAAACATATTTAAAAGTAGATGGCTATTAAAATCATATAAGTCTTAGGTGGAACTATTACTGTTATTTTTCTAAGTGGTAATAATGTCAATCTGTCTTCTACATATTTATATTTCTGTGCATATCTTTATTCTGATTCCCTCTTGCATAGGGTAGTGGTTAATGTTAAATACTCATAATGATCAAAACACTGAGAATTAGTAATTGTGAATACTGAGCCATAAATGGACTATTGATATCAACACCATGCTTAAAAGCCAAGAAAACAATATAGTAGAGGTGTTGGAGAATTTTAAAACAAGAGGGTAAGGAGAGCTATAAAGTTATTGAGATGTATTCTTAAGAAGATATGACTCTTTTATTATAAAATCACAGCAGCTGTGGTAACTTGCAAAAGGCATGAAAAAGATCAAGCCCACCAAATCCTCACAAACATAGGAGAGAAGGTCATAAGGTCTCATTTTTAGCTAAAGAGCTATAATCCAGCTCATAGCTTTTTGGGAAGATAGAATTTTTCTTTGGCTGTGTGACCACTGTAGGTAGCCTACACTCAGTAGATGGCCCCATACTTAGGCATAGATTAAAAAAAAAAAACATTGATCTCTCTCTCTCTCTCTCTCTCTCTCTCTCTCTCTCTCTCTCTCACTCACACACACACACACACACACACACACACACACACACACTTTTAAAGAACAAAAATTAAAATAAAAATCTTGACGAAGTTATGTTGTATGGGATCTTGGGCAGTTGAATGTGGACAAGTAAGGTGAATAATAAGAAAGGTGGATATTGCCATAATTCAATTTTGTTTTTAACTTGAAACTCCCAAGAAGAGGAAACCTCACCTGATTAATTAATTTATTCCATCACATATGTTCGTGTCTATGTCTATAATGAACTTTTTATTCTTAATTTATATACAGACCACTATGATACCACTATAGGTGGTACTATACCTTTATAGGTAGGCCTGGCTTTAATCAAAACATAGCTTAGCAAGCCACAGGTAGCAAGTACTCCATTATAGTTTTTGCCTCAGCTGTTGACTTCAGGTTCCTGACTTTACTTCTTACCTTAGATTATCTCAATGATGAATTATAATCTATAACTCAAAAAATTCTTAAAATATGTTGCTCTGTAATAAAATTGATGATCACACTAACTGTCATTATAGAGCCTTCATCTAGAAACTGATGGAAACAGACACAGAGACTCACAGGTAAGCACTGGGCTAAGTTCTTACCAGTCAAGTTGAAGAAGAGGAGGAGGATTATATGAACAAAGGGGTCAGATTATATTAGGGAAACACACAGATACAGTTGACTTGTCCTACTCTGAGCTCTCTGACTCTGGACTAAAAGCTTGGGAGTGAGCATAGAACTTAGCTAGGCCCTCTGAATATGGACAATAGCTGTATGACTTAGACAGTTTGTGGGGCCTCTGGCAGTAGGACAAGGATTTATCTCAAGTGCATGAGCTAGCATTTTGGAGCCCATTTTTAATGGAAGGATGCCTTGCTCAGCCTTGATGTAAGGATGTGGGCTTGGTCCAGTGTCAACTTGGTGTGCCAGATATTGTTGACTCCACACTGAAGGTCTTATCCTTTCTGAAGAGTAGATGAAGGTAAGCTAGAGGGTGAGTGAGAGGTGAAAGGGAGAACTGTGGTTGGTATGTAAATTTAGAAAAAATAATTTAAAAATACACCTTAAGAAGAAAGGTCTAGGATTCCCATGGCTGACCACAAGTATAGATTATTAAATTGAGGTAAAATGAAGCTCCCCCCTTTGTATTAAGGCTGGGCAAGGCAGAAAATATAGGTTCGTGAAAGTCAGCCAAAGCATTAGGGACAGGCTTGCTACATAACTGTCACACATATGTAGAAAGCACAGGTTGGTCCCATACAGGCTCTCTTTCTGTCAGTCCAGAGTTTGAGAGCTCCTACAAACCCAGGTTAGTTGTTTCTGTGGGTTCCCTTGTGACAACATTGATCGCCCTTGGCTTATACAATCCTTTGTCCCTGTCTGCAACAGGATTCTCCAAGCTTGGCCTAATGCTTTCCTGGACATCATTGCATCTGTTTGTATCATTCACAGGACAAAGGCTCCTTGAAAACAATTTAGGTAGTGCAGTAGGAGGTTTCTGCCTGGACTTTTGGGCCTAGCCTCAAGGTTTAGACCTGCAGACCCCCAGGTTTGCAGAGACACACTGATGCTTACAATGGTTTTAGGCTGATCAGCCTAAGGCCCAGGCATATAACTTGTTAACTCTTTACCCTTGTACTAACCCATGTCTCTTACCTTGTTCAGCCATGTGGCTGGGTACCATTTCTTGGAGCAGCATAGTTGTCCTCTGCTTCTTCTGGCTTCTCTCTGACATTCTCTCTGGCATTCTGCTCTGTGCTTCCTGTTCTCAGAGTTTTCTTAGTCTGATGGCCCTCCCACACTTCCTGCCTGCCTTTGGCCAATCAGCACTTTTTATTAAACCAGTGGGTGGGACAATCATTTACAATATAACAACACAATCTCCCACAAGGTAGTTATCAACCAATCTGATTATAGGCAATAGTCAGTTCTTGTTACCTGTCCACTGTTGCTAGGAGTCTTAACTGGGGTTATTCTGGTAGGTTTCTGGGGTCATTTTATTTTAAGTTTTGAGATCCTAATGTAATTATCTTGAAGGGAAGTTGGTGTTTGAGATTCTACAGTGTGAAGAGGGTGGTAATGGTAATTACCTTTTGCCTTTGGTAGAACGGAGAGTATCTTTCCCACAACACTAGTGCTAGTCTGTAATGTAAAGCTTCTAGTTATGAACCAGTTTGACTTCTTCACATTATTGACATATGTGTTATATTCAGCAATAGAGCAATACCCTGTTTTTAGATATAGCAAACAACATCCTTGGCAATAACTTTTGTTGTTTCAGGGTGCCATGGGACCCTATGGCCAATGACTCAACAATATGTAAGTTATTACTGGCACTGGATATTTGATTTAGTGGAATAAGGTGTCAAATTGGAGTATTGTCACATTGTTTTGTGACTCCATTTGTTTGTGTATTTATTTTGGAAAAATTCTTTAAAGAAAGGGTTTTATATGTTAAATGCCCTTTAATGTTACCTTCATTGAGGGGGAGCAAGGGAGAGAGAGAGAGAAAGGGTAGTAAGGAGGGAAGAATAAAAGGAGAGAGGAGAGAGAGAGAGAGAGAGAGAGAGAGAGAGAGAGAGAGAGAGAGAGAGAGAGAGAGAGAGAGAGAGAGAGAGAGAGAATAAAGGGATGATCTGGGAGAAATGGAGAAAAAACATGATGAAATATATTGTATGAAAAAATTCTGTGTTTAAGAAAAAGAATGTTGGGAATCAAAGAAATGTCTGTGATTTATGATTCTCTCATTAATAAATAATTATAGGAGGCTCATAGACTTCCAGCCCCATGTGATGATTAAAACTTAGGAATGCTAAATGAGGATCTTATGCTTGTCTCCCTAGCTCTTAATGCTTAATTTTACCTGTTCCTCTTCACCTAAGTTTGCCTGGAAGTTTTTTTTCCCTTCCTTTCATTCTGTATGTCCCACTTCCCTGCTTTCTCCATGTCTTTCTGGTTGGCCCTGGCCTGGCTGGCCGCTGGTTGTTCCATATCTGTCCATTGCTTGGCCTCTAGAAGTCTGGCTGGCTCCCCTTTTCTCTCTGCCTACTAACTCCATTTATTCTTCCGACTAGCTATTGATCATTTAGCTTTTTACTAGATCAATCAGGACCCTTACACAGGCAAGATAAAAATAGCAATGCATATTTACATAGTTAGACTAATACAGCATAAACAAAAACAAGGTACCTTTACATAGTTAAACAAATGCAACACATCTTTACATGGTTAAACAAGTATTCTTTTCCACAACAAATAGTGGATGCTAAAATGCCATTATGTCATTTCTCCCTCCTTTATTCTCTCACTACTTCCTTCCCTATGCCCTCTCTGCTTTTTTTTTTTTTTTTTGTATAAATACAATGTTGCTCTTAGCTGACCTTTTTTATTTTTTAGCTACCAATAATAAGAGATTTCTTATTAAGTATGAAGGCTTGGCGTTAGCTTAGGCTTATTCCCAACTATTTCTTAAAGCAATGCACTTATATTAATCTATGTGCGGATATTTTCAAATACAATAAAACAGGATGCCTAATGTGGGGCATGAACCCATGACCCTGAGATTAATAGTCTCATGCTCTACTGACTGAGTTAGTCTATATACCCAGATCCAACTGCACTGTTGGGCAGTTTTAACAACTTTTCTTCTAATAGTTTAAAACTT
Source organism: Phyllotis vaccarum (assembly GCA_033318265.1). Taxonomy (NCBI): domain Eukaryota; kingdom Metazoa; phylum Chordata; class Mammalia; order Rodentia; family Cricetidae; genus Phyllotis; species Phyllotis vaccarum. The sequence continues at coordinate 100,099,303 of JARWLC010000002.1, forward strand.
TTGAAAAGTGACCTGCAACCTTAATTGAAAAGCCTTTTCCTATATTTGTTGTATATTAAAATTAGGTAATAAAGTTTCTTTATAAACAGATTTAAAAAGAACAAAAGAGAAGAAAAAAGAGAGAAAAGAAAAAAAAACAAAAAGAAAAATCATAAAACAAAACAAACAAATAAATAACAAAGACAGGAGGAGGTGAATCTGTCTGCTGATATCTCCTACTGTTTTTATTATATTTGAAAATATCCCCACAAATCTATGTTTTTCCTTATGGCACATTACCTCTTTTTCATACTGTATGTCACACTTCTTCAGTGTCTATCTGGAGAATCTCCACCTTTTCTGATTCTTCCTCTGAGTTTCTTTTTTTCCATGAAAGTACCACCTATCACCTATTGCCTAACTATTTGTTTTTCAGATATTTATTATACCAATCAAAAGGTGCCTTAGCAGAGACACATCTTAAAAGAGTACAAAGAGATTAACCCATGGTTTTATTTGTTTTCAGGACTGATCATACGGAATTTAGTAACTAATTGGTGTTTTTTGTTTTTTTGTTTTTTTTTGTTTTTTTCCTCTAGGAAAAACTATTTCTCCTACTTTCACCATTCCTTAATTTCCCGAAGTTCTTTGTCTAGGGTTGAGTCATCCTAGGGGCTGTACATTCTTATCTAATCCACACTGATTCACAAAGTTCCCTCCCAACTTCCTCAGCTTCCTCATGTGGTCATATTGGTGAAACTTTTAGGTCTATAGTTTCTGCCATTTCTATAAAATATGATATCACGAAAAATTTCCTGTTTGTGGTAATATGTTGTTTGTAATTCAACAAATAAAGATTGTTTGAACATCAGAGGGTAGAGCCATCCACAGAGTTAGCCATAGATTTCAGGCAGTGATGATATATACCTTTAATCCTAGCACACAGGAGGCAGAGGCAGAGGCAGAGACAGAGATCCCTCTGGATCTCTGCAAGTTCAAGACCACCTTGGACTAAACAAGTTTAATCCGAGAGAGAGAGAGAGAGAGAGAGAGAGAGAGAGAGAGAGAGAGAGAGAGAGAGAGAGAGAGAGAGAGAGAACTCCTTTAACCTCACAACCTGGGATCTCATGCCTTTGTTCCTAATATTTGGGAAGCACATACCCTTTTAATTTTAGCAATAGAAAAATTGAAACAGGAAATAATACGGCTGGGCAGAGAAAATCATGTAAGGTGGGAGAAGACAAAAGTCTCATCCTTCCCTTTCCCCTTTTGGCACAGGACTCAGAGGCATTCAGTTTGAAGATTCATGGAGAACAAATTTTCCCTTTTGAGCCTGAGATTCAGTATTGGTAAAAACATTTCTTGTGGCTTGTTCCTCTGTCCCTCTCATCTTTCAACATTTACCTCAATATATGGCTCCAAGTTTTTTATTATAAGACTAATGGGTATTTGTACAACACCTGTAGATTTATTTTAGGACAACATTCATTAAGAGAGAAGAAAAATTAAAGATTAAATAATTAAATTGCATATCTAATAAATGACAGCACCTTGATATTCTAAATCCAGAGCCTTTATTCTTTACAATACAGTGTATTTCTCTTAATCATTCAATGAAAGTTAAATAACACATTTTGTTGGTGTTATAGGAAGAGTTATACAAACCTGCTTCCCACAGCTAGTGAAGCGAAGAAGATCTTGAGAGAAACCTAAAACTCCCATTATACTAAGTCAGCATAACCCCTAAATGCATTCTAAATATTTGTCCCTGTGTACACAGATAAGTGTATTCTCACCCTTCAACAAAAAAGCAAACCAAAGCTTAGCTTTGCAACAAATGAAGACCATTACAGAAAACCATGACCAATCAAAATACAGAGTTGTAGAGCCTAATCTCAATGGATATATCTACAAAACAATTTCTGAATGGGAAGCCCATGAATCAAGTAAAAAAGACAGTTGAAAGATAAGACCTCCTTTTCTCTTTCAAGTGACAAATTCTATTGCCTTTGTAAGTAAAATAAAATACTTTTTCTCACTACTCTTAGGGAATATCTATATATTTTTCTGGCTTTAGAAATAAAAGAACATTGTTACAATAGAGTTTCTTGGCCCAGAGAGGCCAGAGGTCCAGACCCACAGACCTTAGCCGCCCGTGTTGCTCAGGCTCCCAAAAATAATTCAGATGCGTATATTAAGTTCATGCTGTTTGGCCTATGGCTTAGGCATATTACTAGCTAGTTCCTTCATCTTAACTAAACCCATTTCCATTAATATGCCTGCCACCTGGCCCATGGCTCACCTGTGTTTCTTACATGTTGCTTCTTTGGGCATCTGGCTCAGTCTGTCCCTGACTTCACCCTTTCTTTCCTACCTATTCTGATTCCCCACCTACTTTTTCTTTGGTGCCTGTCATGGGTCAAAACAGATCCTTTATTTAAAGATTGATATTCATAGTATACAGAAAGACATTCCCACATCAAAATAAAATTTATTTTTGAAGACTTCTGCTTTCCTCTTTTATCAACTGGCTAAAATTATACAGTGGTTTTAAAATTGTATTTTTTCTCACACATCAAGAGTATACCTATAATATGGAATGAGTATAACACTAATCCAAGCAGTTATATATGTTAGATGGCCATGCTGATTTAATTCATGATCTCATGAGAGTTTTCTGGGGCTATATAAGACTCCATAAAAAATGTACCAGTGTTTCTTTGAAAGGTACCCATGGAGCTAACAGACCTAACATCTATCTTGCCAAATGGATACACATGTACATGTATCTATCAGTAATTCCCAAATTACTGCTAGCCTGGGAGAGTTTCTTCTATCAGTTACATTTTCTATCTTCATTAGAAATTTGGGGTCATGAGGGGTAGTAATTAATATAGAAGTTAATCATGGTGTCTAGTATATAGTAAATTTTTAATACTCATAATTATCCTTTATTTGATTTTATAGCTTTATATTTAAAATGGTATTTAATCAGATTATGAAATATTTCATTTTTTGAATATTTTTACTGAATACCAATAAGATCGTTTTCAATTCAGAAATAAAATATATGGCACTATGTGATATCTGTAACTAATATTAAAATAATTATAGCCACATTACTAAAAGAGGTGCATGATATAGAGATAGATCAGTGAATAAGGAGTTTGGCATAATATGAGCATCAGAGTTCCTGAGAATCCATGAAAAGTCAAATGCAATAAGATACATCAGTAATCTTAATACTTATATGTAGATATAGAAGGCAGTGACAGGAGACTGCCCATTAACTTGTGGGACAACTTGTCTCACGAATAAATGAGACTCAGGGATAGATCTCTGAAGAAGTTGGAGATACTAGAGAGAATAAACACCACAGTAAGATCTTACCCAGCTGTCTTCCAGCTTCCTCAGCCTTGCTTCCCTTGGAATGACTTCCTTCTTGTGTTTCTATCCTGTCTTAAGTATCTTTTTGGTAATTAAGGCTTGGCGCCACCACTGCCTGCTTGGGAGCTTGGAATTCCTTCTACAATCCAAAGTGACCTTGACTCAGTTGGGATTAAGGGCATAGGTCACCACTCCCAGGATACTCCCTGTTCTGGGATTAAAGGTTTGAATCACTACTCTCTGATTCTCCTAGACTTACTGTGCTTTGAGCTCTGGAACTTCTGGAGCTTTTATTATCTCCCCACATAGACTGTGGGTAGATTCCCTCCGATATCTCCAAAATTTCTGAAACTTTTTATTGAATCCGTATAAAAACTGACCTCTTGACATATGTACTGGAGAAAAATAACAGAGGGAGAGGGAGCAAGAGATAGAGGGAGTGCCTGGGATATTCTGTCTCAACATGTTAGAATATAAGGACTAATACTCAGGGTTCTATTCTGATCATTTCCACACACATGCTATGGAAAGTTTGTGTCAGCACTCACTTATAAGAACACATACACACAAAGATAGAGACACAGGGGGATTGAGAGAGAGAGAGAGAAAGTTATAAAATTCTAATTTAATGTCTACTAATGATGGTCAACAGACTTTCTATGAAATGTTCATTACATTTCATTAAAAATAAATTCAGCATTTATATTCATCAGAAAAATGCAAATTAAAACTTGGATATTGCATCTCACACCAATTAGAATGTCCACCATTAAGAACATGAATGACAGCATATATTGGTAAGGATGTGTGGAAGGTAAAACATTGATCCATTGTTGAACAAATTGATACAGCCAGTATGGGGCAAGTTTGGCAGTTTTTCAAAATCTGAATTAGCAATGACTTAGTTGTACTCACCCTGGGAACATGGCCCAAGGGCTATGTATTGTGTTATTGAGATGATTATATATATATATATATATATATATATATATATATATATATATATATATATATATATATATATGTTTATCCCTGTTCTTTTTTTCGACAGTAAGGAAATTAAATAAGCATAGATATCCATCAATTGACTAACTTATGATGAAAATGTAATGTGTATGTAAAATAGAAATATATTTAGTCATAAAATTACAATTATGAAATTTTCAGAAAATATGTGGAACTGAGAAACATTACATTAAGTATAGTAACCATATACCATATGTTTTTCTAAGTGTGGATTCTAAACTCTGTTAAATATTTGTTTAAGAGGGGAGTAGATATGATCAAAGGCCAGGAATCTTAAAAAAAAAAAAAAAAGGCTCTGGGTAATTGTAAAAAATGAGGAGTTTTAGTTCAGGCACATGAACAAACACAATCCAAAATAATAATAATAATAAAAAAAAACTCATACTCAACCATGTAACTTTAAAGAAACTATATCTTTAATTACATAGAAAATGGTTGGCAAATGCATGAAGTTTATTGTATACTTTAAAATGCCTTTATTTTGTTTGGTGTTTCACTGAGCACAGTGAGACTGAAAGTCATTAATAGCTTCATTTTCTTGTAGCATAGGAGACCATGAAAGGAAGAGGAATTGATTATTCTCATATGCTGATGGAAATTTGATTGTGGAAATGATTATATAATACGGCCACAAAAGTTTGTTCTTACTAGCTCTGGTTTTCCTGCTTTGTTTTACACAGAAAAAAGACCCAAATGTAGTCCTTTTACTTCTTTTTGTTTTCTTTGTCTACTTTAGAGTTCTGTTTGAATTTTTGGCAGCTGTTAGGAATGTGTGTTTGTGTGTATGTGTGTGTGTGTGTGTGTGTGTGTGTGTGTGTGTGTGTGTGTGTGTGTGAGAGAGAGAGAGAGAGAGAGAGAGAGAGAGAGAGAGAGAGAGAGAGAGAGAGATATTTAGAAAAATAATGTTATTACTTGTCATAGATGAGAATTTAATCCACAGATTTTCTTAAACCTGGGGAAATTGTTAAATACTCTGACCTCGAAGTAATTGAGTAAAAGAAAAACCATGTTTTCTTTCATTGAAAATAAATTATTTTCTCACATCATATATCGTGACTACACTCTTACAGTTTTCCTTCCACTCCTCCTCCCAGTTCCTCTTCATCCTCTCCCATCAGAATCTCCCTTTTGTTTCTGTCTCTTAGAAAAGAGCAAGCTTCTAAATAATAATAATTGAATATAACAAAATAAAATACCATAAAATAAAACAAAACTAAAACCATGTTTTTGACCATTGTGTTGGAGAGATTTTCTGATCATTTTCAACAAGAAACACTTATTCTACTACCACAGATTTTTCTCCATATGAAAATCTTCATTCTTTGTGACTCTACTGGATATTTCCTGTCAACCCCTTGACTCCCCTTGTTGAAATGTAGCATAGACATTTTTGTGACTTTAAATTTTACTAAAAGAAACTGTATTCTCAGAGCCCCGGATCATTTCTCTCTAGGAAGGAAGTTTCTCATGGAATGTATGTTATTCTTTCTCTAAGTAACTGCCTTTGTAGATAGAATGGTGCCTGGTTAGCCGGAAGATGTGGGCTGAGAAAGGACTGGTCCAGCTGGTTATCCCCTGTGGCTGAGCTGGATGGCCAGTGTTGCTGGCCCAGAACTCCCTTATCTACCAGAGAGAAATACACTGAGCCTGGAGTCTTGTCAAAGCAAGATCTTACTTTATTGTATCAGGCAGGGAGTTATTTTGACTTAGGTAAGGAGGAAGCAGGAGTTTTGTGTGAGGGAAGATGGATGAGAGTTTGGTGCCAATGAGATTATGTCAAAACAGCAGTAATTAGGCACAGGCTGTCTTTGGGTAGGGTTATGCTGTCACTCATATGTGGAAGTCATGGCCAGAAACAGGTTGCCAAACTTGTACCAGGCTCAAGTTATAGGAGACCCAACGATCATTGTTAAAGGCCTAGTGAGAGGTCAAACAAGATGGTTTGGTAAATTGTGTTCAACCTCATCGTATAGACTATCACATATAATGCTTATGTATGTTTTGTAGATTCAAAATTGGAGGCATCTTATATGGCTTATAACACTGTTATGTTGCCAAATAAAATTCAAATGCATCCTGAATATGTTATAGAATATCAAAATGACTCAGGATTCAAATCATTAGTGTCTATATCTAAAAAGATAGGACTAGAGTGCCTGCCTCGAATCCTATTTTGTTAAGGCTATAAAATGTAATATGAAAAGCATTTAGATAAGTTCAGGTGGTTTGTATTTAGATTCAACAGTGATCAACTAACTTTTTTCTTCATCATGCTAACTCTAAGTCAGTTCATTATGAATGTCTCAAAATGTTAAGTGTGAATTTTCTTTTCATATCTAAGGAATTATTATTATTCAGAAAAAGATTGTAAATAAAACTACTGTCTTTGAACACTGGAAATATGCAGATGCTATCTTTTTCTTAATGAAGTGTAAACTAAATCTAGTTGTAGCGCAGCAGAGTCTGTAATATCAAAATAGTACTAGAAACTAGAAAGCTTTGAATACACAAAATTATACCAGCTTTCTTAAATAGCATGTGGTCATAGTAGTTGCTACTTTATGAAGAAAATTCTACTGTCCTACAAGAGAGAAGACAACATATTTTTCCCTTAAGAGACAATAAATGTATTTAGGCAAATGGCATCAAAATTAACAATATAAATGGATTATTACAGATTATTTGGGCAAAACATCCGGTATAGTTTAACTATCATATAGATGAGATATAACAGCAAAGATGTTCTAGTTATTAGAAACATTCTCAAAGTATGATGTCTAGGATTTGCATTTAGGTAAATTTGTTATTTAGGTATGTTCCTTTGGGTAGATTATGAAAAGCACCATTTTATTTTTTTAAAGGTTGAGTTCACTACAAATTCAAAATTGTATAATTGGTATTTGAGATTTTTAGATACAATAAAGTCTTATCATTGAATTAATTTCTTAGGTCCTAATAAAGCTCTATATAGTCCTGTAAAAGATTACTGAATCATAATTGCTGAAAGAATCTTAAATCTTCTCAGGCATTTGCGCTCTTTTGATGCTGCCCTGATTAGAAGGCTGTATTGGGGAGAATAACTTAGAATTCAGTTTTTAGGACATAAAGAGCAGAAGAGACAAATGATCTAGACTTTAATGACTATATCTTCATAAGGGTATAACATGAGGACAATAATTCCTTAAGAATATGATAGTAGAGGTTTATTTTATAAACCAGAGAACAATATTTTTGTCATTTTGATATAATAGGCTTATAATCACTTTGTTATTATGATGCCATGTCCTTTTGAATTAGAAAATGTTCTCCATTCATGACACCATTTGTGTTTTGAGTGGGAGAAAAATATTATCAAATTCAGAAGCCTGACACAGCAAGAGAACTTCTTAAAGTTCAGGGATATATACCTACCTTTCTTTGTATTCCCTACTTACAAAAATTTTGGGGTTAGCATTATTTTACTTCATGTTTTTTACCTGGAAGAGTCTTGGTTTTGAATGGGGTGAAGAGAAGAAAAGAGACAGAGAAGAGAGGAATTTTATAAAAAATATTTATTTTATTATTTTATTGTCTGCATGTTTCTCTCTGTGCATATCATTTATGTGACTATAAAAATCTAGAAAAAAAAGCATCAGAGAAAACAAAGTGTATTTCTTTTTATGATATTGCCTTTGTTAATTTAATACTATTATCAGCAACTGTATTCATTTTTCTGAAGGTGATCTAACATTATTCTTTTGTGTGACTGGAAATAATTGACTGGGGCTGAAAGGATAGCTAACACTAAAAGCCTTTTTTAATGCTATCTGTAAACATACTATAGTAAAGGCTTCCTAAAATACATAATAAATAAAAATAATTTTAATAGCATTATCCTATAATGTGACAACCCAACTATATATTACATTCTACCAATTAAAATTTCTGTGTCAGGAATGGATTACCTGTTTTTGAGTTGTCGGTCAATGGGTTCTCATAGACCATTGCTCTTTGTTATTCTTTGGAACTTTATGGTAAAGCTCTATTTCTTACAACATCTCATATTAATGTTATAAATTTGGAGAAATTAAGTGAGTATTATTATGGTTGCACATCTATACTGAATAACTATCACAGTTGAGAAGTTGGTAGATAACTTATCAGGGGGGGAAAGTGATCAGTCCCACACATCTGTCACCCTGGTGAGCTATAATAATGGGATCTGTGTGGCAAAATATGCTCACAGATACAATAGTGATACAAGTGTTATAAGGTTAATCAATAATTTTATGATTGTACCAAGGTCTGCTCTGTGAGATAAAACCCATATATAACATTGTTGATTAAGCTATATATTTTTCTAGTCCCTAGAGGGAAATATGTTAAGTGGACATAGTATTAAAGTGATGCTCAATAACATTTTAATATGTTCTTTCAAGTTTCATTAGAAAAGATTATTTTTTGTAGTTAGATGGATTTTAACACAGAGATGAAAAACTAATAAAAAAAAAAAAGTAACCATAATGTTTAGGTCCAAATGGTACATTTGTATCACACCCTTTTGTTTTTATGATATATTTTATGATAAAGACTTAGAGATATTTTCAGATGAGGGAGCACAAAAAGTGTAAGAGTCATAGATGGCGGTTTATTTTAAAGAAATAATGTTTCTAGGCATAGCAGAGAAGATACACATATGACCTCTATGTGATTGTGGCACAATGTACATGATCTTTTCAAGTGTAAGCCAGAAAAAGTCCACAATTATGGGGAGCACATAGTCTTAGCTAAAGAGATACTCAAGTTTCATAGCTTCTGGGAGAAGCAGAGTCTGTTTTATTTGATGGTATGACTTTTAATATATTGATTCCACTCCAGGGTAGGCCAGGTCCCACATTAAAGAGTTGTTGGTTAATAGACTCAATAACTGAATCCAATTGTTCTACAAAAGGAAAGAAAATAAGAGGGAAAACACAAAGCTGGGTGACTAGAGAGTCAGGGGAGGGAAGGTAGTTGTGGTAGGAGAAGTGAACATGATCAAATATATTTTATAAAATATCTAAAAGAATTAAGGAAACTTTTACTAAAATTCATTATATATGCTACATGCTCTGATGTTTGACATATGAGTAGTTTCCATATTTAGCTATTGTAAATAGTGCTACAATAAATGTTGATGCCGGGCAAGTATCTGTAATATTTTGACTCAGATATAAATACCCAGGAATAGTATAGCTGGGCTCTATGTAAGGTTGTATTTTAAATTGGTTTCTTTCTTTCTTTCTTTCTTTCTTTCTTTCTTTCTTTCTTTCTTTCTTTCTTTCTTTCTTTTCTAGAATCCTCCACTTATTTCCATAATGATAGATTAGTTTACACTCAGAAGTACTATGTAGTGGTTTTTGTTTGTTCACACCAACTCTAGCATCTTCTAATTTAGGTCTTAGAGGATTTTTAATAGTTCAGACATTAATACTCTGGCAGATATATAGCTAGAAAAATTTTCTCTTATTATTTTTGCTGTCTGTTTACTTGATTAATAGTTCCCTTTATATAAGAGAAGATTTTGCTTCTGGTATTATTTTTTTTACAAAATCAGAAGGACTTATTTGCCTTTGTTGGCCTATCCTAACTGACTGTACTCCATTTCAAAGTCTTTACACACATACACACACACACACACACACACACACACACACACACACACACACACACAAACACTCACCTACCTTAAAATATTCTTGTGGGATTATGCTGTTTTACATTATAAATATTTGTCACTCCTATCAGCTTAATAAAATATTGATTGGTCAAGTAGCTAGACATAAAGTAGAGGCAGTAAAAGTAGACTAGGAGAATTCTGGGAAAGCAGAAGAGCAGCACAGCAGATGCAACCAGACAGAAGTAAGAATATGAGAATGCTGCATTGAGCAAAAAGGTACCAAGCCACATGTCTAATCATAAATAGAAATAAGGGTTAACTTAAAGTATCAGAGTAAGCAAATAATAAGCCTGAGTCATAGACCAAGCAGCTTGCAATTAATAAAAGCCTTTGTGTGATTATCTGGGATGATAAGTCCAGACCTTGAGGCTAGGCAGAACATAGAAACTTCTGATTACAAATGGTGACCAATGTGGGGTACAAACTCATGACTCTAGGGTTAAGAGTTTCATGCTCTACTTACTGAGTTAGCTGGCCTTTAATTCTAGTCATGTCTTATCAGATTAAGGTGTGTAAGAAAAAAAGATAAAGGCAGATTAAAGAAGGAAAAGAACTCCTCTAAGTGGTTTATGATATATTTAAATATATATGTAGTCTTGAGAGAGAAAAGAAAAGAGAATAGGAAATGAATGTGTTTTAAAAAAATAAAGTATACAAACATACATATGCCATGTAAAAATGAAAAAAAAATATACAAACAGTTTGGGTTTCATATTGTCTTTGAATTGACTACTGATGAAGGAGCAAGAGCTAAGAGACATTTGCTTATAAATGCTGTTAGATTAATTCAACCTATATATTTTATAAATGCTTTGATTTCAAAATTGAAGTCAAAAGATATGCTACTTTGGAGAAGATTTTTTTTTATTTCCACAGATAATAAGAGGCCATGGATTTATTCCAGCTTAAAGAAAATAAGGTTTAATCAAGATCTTAAAAGTTTCTGATGAAAACACAGATAGCCCAGATAATTCAATGTTTCAGAGAACCTCTGTTGTAATTTCTTCTAAGATATGCATACAGAACAACTTCAAGGAGCCTGGCTGAGATGATCCAGTATCACTGAATACTTCAGTAAGTACTTTATCATTATCTTGAATTTTCTCAGAATCCTTATAAGTTTACTAGGACCCAATCATCAAGAAGTAGTCTAGAGAACTATGTCCACATTCCCACCAATATAAATTATTGATGTTTGTCTATGTTTACAGTGTTGGTTTCAAGTTGTTATAAATAATGGTCTTCTAAAAAGTCATACAAATGAGATTAAATTTGAGGTTTTTATTTTAAAAAGGAAAAAGAGGGAAATGCTGTGGGACTGTGTTCTTGTACATTAATAAAACACTGATTGGTCAAGTAGCTAGACAGGAAGTAGAGGTGAAGGAAACAGACTAGTCAAATTCTGGGAAACAAAAGAGCAGAGCAGCAAATGAAGCGAGACACAGAGGAAAAAGATAAGAATGTTGCACTGAGCAAAAAGGTACCAAACTATGTGTCTAAACATAAACAGAAATATGGATTAACTTAGAGTATAAGAGATAGAAAACAAATGTCTGAGCCATTAACAAAACAGCTTGCAATTAATATAAGCCTTTGTGTAATTATTTGGGGCTATGTGTCTGGACCTTAGGCCTAGGCAGAACACAAACTTCAGACTACAAAGTGTACTGCTTTCTTTCTGCTTTACCTTTTAGAAGTTTCAGATCTAGCCTTGTAGTAGTTTGACTGAAAATGTCTCACATAGACTCATATGTTTGAATATCCTTTGCCTTCCATTGATATATTTAAGAGGAACAGCCTTGGTAGAGAATGTAACTCACCGAAGGTACTATTGGAATTTCAAATGCATACACTATTTCTATTTATGCTTGCAGGCCAAAATATTTTCTATATTCACTTTTAATTCTGAACATTAGCTGATTGGAACCATCAAAGAAAATAAACTTCTTCTATAAGTTACTTTGGTCATGGTATTTTATCATAGTAATAGAAAAGTTATGAGTATGAGCAGTGAGTTCTTTGATGAGTTTGCAATTGATTTATGAGCAGCATCAGGAAAATGATCAAGTTTCATTCTTCAACATGTAGATTTTTAGTTTTCTCAGCAAAATTTATAGAAGGAGCCTTTTCTTCTTCAATTTATATCTGTTACCTCTGCAAAATATCAGGGAACTCTTATTGTTTGGTTTTATATGATTTGCTTGGGCTAACTGATATCCCATGTGTTCCATATACATTTTACCACTTGGTTTTGTTTGTTCTATTTTTGTGAGAGACTTAGTATTTTGATTATTATTGCAACAAATTTGTAGACTGTTCTTGGTACAGTGACCATTTTCACAATATTAATTCTACTAATACAGAAGTATAAAAAGTATGTCCATTATCTGGTTTCTTGTTTAGTTTTTTCTTTGATAATTAAAGCTTCCATTGTTGAGGTAAGTGATTACAACTCTAAGAATTTCTTGAGTATTTATGATCTCTCATAGGTAGGATCAAGCCATCTACACATAAAAGTATTTTTATTACTTTTATTTTAATTTGTGAATCTTTTATTTTCTTTTTATTTATTATTCTAGTTTTAAAACTATACTAAATATGACTATGAATATTAATTTTTTTTGTTTTTATCATATTGGGGATTTTTTGTTTGTCTTCATGTAATTTGATAGTTGTTATAAGTTTGACATATAAAGCCTTTTTGAAAATATTGAGATTTGTTTCCCCCACCTTTAGTATCTTCAAGGATTTTATTATAAAGGGATTTAGATTTTGTGAAGAGCCTTTTCTGCATCTATTGAGATGATCATATAACTTATGTTATTGAACCCATTTATTTACATAATGAAGTAAATTTGTTATTTTCTGTTGAACTACCACTTCATGTTTTGAATGATGATAACTTTAATCATTATGAATGATTTTTTGCTTCATCTTGAATTCAGTTTTGAAATACTTTCTTGATTTTTTTCATCTTTGCTCATTCAAAAAGATAAATTAGTGTTTAATTTTATTTTTGGGTTATAATTCTTTCTTTGGTTTAGAATCAACTTATCATTGCTTTTGTAGATATAGTTTGGAAGAATTTTATCCTTTTCTATTTTATAAAATAATTTTAGAAGTACTGCTGTTAGCTAATTTTTAGAGATATAGTAGGTTATTTATTATTATTATTATTATTATTATTATTATTATTATTATTATTATTATTATTACTACATTTATTTTTCTGAAGTCACCAATTACCTCCAGCACTTATAATCTTTCTTCCCTAACTTCTGCAATGACACCAAAGCCTTAGAAGGCAGAGATTTGATATCCCATTTTAGACTAATATTTGTTCTTTCTTATTAATTATATCTTTGTCCATGTTTGAAGATTTCAATTCCTTCATCTACTTACCTAGCTCTAAAATTCTGTCCTTTCCTTGGTCTATTCTTTAGGTAATGTTTTTCATGGAACCTTTTCAGTACTTTCCTATTGCATAACTTCTATTTAGTATATTATAAAACCCAGAGCCTGTTATTGGAGAAAAGCTGAAATATTAGGAAGACAGGGAACAAACCACAGCCAATTCTCACTCAACCAACCTTTCAGGCTGAACAGGGTAGTTCCTACCTCCATGAGTCCCCAGATTGACTGGCTGACCAGACAAAATAGAGAGAACTTCTGCCTTCTCCTATTTATCTTTCTTTCCCAGCTCAGCTATTTCAATTTCTGGCTCAACTTTCCTAGTGCTAGGATTAAAGATGATTATCACCAATGCCTTGCTCTGCTTGGTGTTAAACTCACAGAGATCCAAGAGATCTCTGCCTTCCAAGTGATGAGATTAAAAGAGTCAGTCACCACTCCCTGACATTCATGTGTTGGGTCTGTGGGTGGCTCTGTCCTTTGATATTCTAGAGTATTTTTAATTAAATATACTTAAATTATTTGTCTGTAATTTCACCTTCACTATAGGACAATTTCCATGGGACTATGCTTTGAGTTTCTCCAGTGTATGGATCACAAAGGGCCTTTGTCTGCCAAAGTTCCAGTTGAACAGTGATCTTTTTGAACTAGTATTTCTGAACTGATATAGTCAATTGCTTAATGTAAGCTGGGTGCCTCCTTCAGCAAGTATAGCTACATATTCCTTGTGTGAATGTGTTTTTTTTTCTTTTTATACTCTTTGTTATTGAATGTAACATGCCATTTTTCTAAACCTATCTATTTTGAGTGGTGTCTCCCAGAATCTGGGGTTAATACTTCATGTGACTATGCATTACTTAAACCTCAATTTGGCTCAACAATTCTTCAAGAGCAGACTTTAAATTTTCCCTCCTGCTTTGTATCCCATTCTAATTTGCAACTGGAGCTATGAATATTTTTTTATCATCCAACTCTTCTAATAGCAGTTATATAACTGTCACCAGCTCATTCAGTAGAGACTGGAAGATCATACTTGTTTGTCTATTATCTGTGTTCTAACATTACACATAATATCTGTCTTATTCTGAGGTCCATCTTCAAATTTGAAATGTATTTACTCACTTTGTGAGTTTTACTCGATAGTGCACCATTTATTGGCTGCTTACAATCCTGCTTATTTTGTCCCATTTCTATCAGTGTATTCATGAACTTTAATCTTAATTTCATTGACCACATCTGGGCACAATCAAACTAAGATAATACTCAAATGAACCACTAATTCAAATGAAGTGCAGCTTTATCCCTATCTTAATTATTTGCACTATAGTTTATTTCATATAGATGAGTTGTCATGAGCTGTATTTAGAATTTTCATGTCTCTGAAACACAGACATAGTTAATTTTTCCTACATTAAAAGTTATAAAACCTTTCTGCAGTGAACTAAATAGTAGATATTTTAAGATTACAGTTTATACATTTAGTGGCATATATTATTTGTGCATTATTAATTACTTAATATTATTTTTAAAAGACAAAAGCTCTTCTTAGCTTTCAGACTACATATGGGTTGGATTTGGCCTACAAGCTTTCTTAGGAATGACCTTAAATTAGAAATGAAAGCTATGCTTTAGAAAATTTCTCCCTATTCAACACTGATTTATTTATTCAAAATGTCAGTTTTGGCTATAAGGTAAAGTGTAATGATATAGGTTTAAATAAGAGAGAAACACATGAGCTACTTTGAACAACATTGCCTTGTGATTAGAGTAAGATTAATTATTTCACAAAAATATTTATGAAGTTCTTCATGAGACTCAACACCAAAAGATAATTGGCTTGCCCTCAGGAGGCATTCTGTACCTTAAGCCTATTCTACCACGAATATGTTGATATTTCAAGGAGAATTTCAGCCATTATATATATTTTTTGTTTTTAACAAGTGAATATATCTCCTTTATTACATCATAATAACTTTATACAACCTACAAGGAAAATTGTCCACATTTAAAATCAGTTACCAAGATCAAAGTAAAAGACAGGATCATAATGAACAGGTCACTGAGCACACACACTATATATTTGAGGGAACTCTTAGTCACAGGACATCAATAAATCTGACTTGTTGATCACAATAAGGGTGTCTTCAACTTTCCGATATGGCAGTTGATAGCAATAGTGCACAGGCAAAAAGGAACAAGTGATGCACTGTGCATCTAATGTATTCATGTTACTATATACATCATGAGAAGGCATCCAAATGGGGTGAGTTGTTCAAAAAATCCCAGTGTCAGTGAAGGTATATGTTGACATACCCATTTCAGGGTAAATGTTTGTCATTACATATCTAGTCTACAACACAGGCAGACTTTTAGAATATCAAACCTATGTGAGGTTAGGTAGTGGATAGAAAAAGAAAAGTTTTTTTTTTCTAAATGAGAATTATAAATTTTGAACTGGATACTGTAATGATAGTCATTGTGTGAAGTGATCGCTGTTTGGGGGTCTGCAAATATCATGCAAAGGTCAGTCAATGTAGTGTTTACCACTAACTACAGAGCTGCTGGAAGAAGAAACAGAAAACAGCAAGTTCCAGGTTCAGTGAGAGATTATCTAGAAATAAAGGTCTCTGGTTTCATGCACACACACACACACACACACACACACACACACACACACACACACACACACACACACAAGAAGGGCAGAGAGAGAGAGAGAGAGAGGAGAGGAGAGAGATTTAAAGCCTTTGAAAATCAAAGGTTAAACTTTGTTTTCACCTCTATGTGGTATTTCTTGTTTTGTCATTGTGTCTCTGTATTACTTCACATGTCAGTTTATTTTTCTATTTACATTTCTTGCTCCAAGAACAAAACCATTGAAATTTTTATAGCCCATTGCTTGAAGTCAAGCATTTTGAAATTATATTATCATCTCTTAACAACTGCTTAGTTGTCTTCATACTAGTTAGAACCAAAGACTGTTGTATAGAGTGTATATTGTATTCATCTTGGGTATCAGCCTCTGTGAAAAGAAGGTTATGAGTCAAAATCCTTTATAATCAAAGCAGTCTGAAACATCAGTCCTCTTGTATTTGGCATATGTCACTTATTCCCTCTATCCATAGCAGTAGTACAATCAAATATGATAGCTATATTCTCAGAAGAGTGAATTCCCCATTGGATATGTCATGCCACCTAAATGCTGGTAATATGTGGACAAGTAGAAGGTTAGCCGGATATTTAAAATTATTTATACTATTTATAATCATATAATATAAATACTTTTCTTACTTCTTTCCACCCCTCTATACCCTCCAATAGACCTTCATTGCTCTCCTGGTGCCTTTGTCTTCTTATTCCATGTATGTGCATGTATGTACACTTATATTCCTAAATATAACCTGTTCAGTCTGTGTAATATTACTTTATTTATTTATTTACTTATTTTGAAGCTGACCATTTGACATTGGAAAACCAAATGATTTTCTCTTTTCTTCTGATTTCTTTTTTGAGAGAGACATTTAGATTATTGTTGAAAAGAAAAAAAATCGAATAAATAAAAGAGAATAATAAAAAAGAATTTTTATTACTAAAATTAATTGCACGTGTATAGCTTAGATACTATGCCAATTAGTTTTGTTGACAATATGAGGACTCACACAGATCAGATTGTCTTGTTGCCATGTTTGTGAGGAATTTTCTTGGATTGATGATTGAAGTGGGTGGGCCTAGCCACTGTGTGTAGCATTAACCCTGAGCAGGCGTACTCAGACTATGTAAGAAAGCTAACTTTAAAAGAGCTAGTGAACATGCATGTTTAGCATTCTTTCTCTATAGTTTCAGTTTCCTGCCCTGAACTCCTCCAGAGATGACTTATTATTAGAAGTATAAGCTGAAACAAAACCTTTATTCCCTTAAGATACACCTTTAGCTATGGTGTTCATCACAGCAAAGAAACTAAATTTAAACAAGTGTTTGGCTTTCAGAAGAAAATTTTATTTTTTTTCTTCTTTACATAAGCATGATATATTTAAATGAATCAATGGTTTCTGCCTTTATAAAAATTACATTTTCTATTAATAAGTAATGAAATCTATGTAATATTAGTATGTTATATCCTTGTACCTTACAGTTTGTCAAGGATAATTTTAAAAGCTTGTTTGTGTTCATTCTTGAAGAAAATCAATTAAACACAGAGAAATCTCATAGCCCAGTAGAATTTCTCATACTTGTGAGGGTGCTGTAGTGCTTCAGTGTTCTTTACAGACTCTATTTCTTTGCTCATGTGTCTACACATACCATAAAAATTAGTATCCATTCCATATTAGACTTATACATTATGTTCTCCTGGAAATTTTGCACAATACCTTAGAAATGTGTTTCTCTCCTTGCACTCCACGTGGGTCATAGTGGAACATATATTTTCCTTAAAATGGGGGAACTTCTGGAATATTATGCATGGTACAAAAATAACCACAGACTCTGAAAGAGTATAGCTCAATGGCTGAGCGACCATACCTGGCATGGAAAGCCCTGACAAAACACAGAGTTAATAAACTCATGAATCTCAGAAGAGAACTTAAAACTACCACTTTACTAAGCCAGAATAATCTCCAAATGCATTCTAAATATTTATCCTTATACCCACAGATAAGTGTAGTTATTAGGCCACATCAAGGAAACTTTTAGAAAATAGTAAAGCTCAAAATGTAGAGTTGTTGACTGAAGTCTTATCTGATATAACTACAGAACAACTCCTACATACAAATCTCAGGGACCACTGTGTAAGAGTGGTTGGGAGGAATTTGAGAGTCAGAAGGAATTGGCTATAAGATTGCATCTTAAAATTATCAGAGCAGGTAGTGCCCTGAAGTACCACCAACACTGTGGCCTAAAAATGAGAACAAAGATACCAGTTTAGAATATCATGACTATTGAAAGCTGAGGATGCTAAATCCTAGATAGGCATCTAAGAAATGCTGAGAGCTGAAAAAAGTATTCCCCAAGGAAAAGTTCTCAAAAAGGTATCCCATAACAATTGACCACCCTTAAGTTCATTCATACAAGTAATTTTACATGGACCAAGTAGATTACAAATACATATATAATTTATACACTCACATACATACATTAATTATTTAAAAAGACTATAAATGTGTGAATTTCTCCATTGCAATGGTAAATCAGGGCACATAAGATGGACTTGTGCACAAGGTACTTCTGGAAATAATATTTATTTTAGGTTTGATTTGAACAGAAGGCCATTGCCTTCTGGGTTATTCAGAAGGTGTGGCAAAGGATGACATAAGACCAATGAATGTAGATCTACCAGGGACAAAGAAGGCAACCCTATACTATTAGAACACACCTCTCGGGGTTTCCTCCAGGAAGCCCCCCAAAATCAGATTTCAATGCCAAGGAAGGTCCAACCATATACAGTCACAGTGGAGGAGCAGCATTCTCAGGATGAGTATGAAATCTAATGCCTAATCTGGAAGATCATATGTCATTGGTAAGTAGAATAAATTCAAGAGAGAAATTGAAAGTTCCAAGAAAAAAACACAAAACCTATATTTTGTCAGACTTTCATGATGAACAAAGACCAAAATTGAAATTACAGGTAGATAATATTTATATCCCAGGTTTAGTCGACATGGGGGCTGACATTTTGATCATAATGCCATAATCATGACATCCAAGATGGCATTTACAGGCAGTAGTCCAGTACGGAAGCAGTGGGTGCTATCCTATCATTAGGAATTATCAATTTTTTTGTTGACCATGCATTTAGCATTTGTTTTATACAAGTAGAGTGTACCCCATGAAGCAATATGGCCTCCTTGAAATCCTTGATATCTTTCATATGTATCGGCTCATAATTATACTCTACAAATTCTCTGGACTCTCCACATGCTTTCTTTGACTGAACAGTAACTGGAAACAATACTGGTGGAGAAGGGAGTAGCCCTGTCATGGTTTATCATTATCATAATATCCCATCGGGGGTTAACCTGAATTGTTCTGAGCAGAAAATGCTTTACCACCCTTTTCCAGTAGTGCAATACAGTCCTCACATTCCTGAAGCTTGAATGCTGCTGATTTTCCTAGAGCTTGATTTTCATGATGAAGCAGTCCTTCCAGTGACCTCATAGAATCAGTAATTTTCCCATCAATATCATTAATATAAAAAATGTTTTTTTGTTCTCATCTTTAATGTGATTCATGAGTTTCTTATTCTCATCATTTACTTAAAACCTATACTTATCTTGTACAGTTTTATCCATATCTGAAGAGGAAGCCTTATCCAAAAGCTTGTTGTAACCAATTTCCAGAAAATTAACCTTATCTGCTATTTTACTGTTTGCAATTTACATATCACATATCCTAGACATCAATTATTGATTTCCAGATTTCACACTCTTTCATTATGCTTTGAAACATAAGATATAGAAATAATCTGAAAAAATAGTAGGATTGGGGCATTGAAGCCTATAGTAGTGGGGTTCTCGGGTCCCGGGCGGCCAAGACCCAGAGACCCACAGACGTGCCGCCCGGCCCGAGACCGCTTAGCCGCCCAGCCGCCCGGGACCCACAGAAACCCTATTACTACAGATGGCGCATCCAACATGGGTCGATTATCCACTTAATGCCTGAGAAAGTTTAAAAAGGGTTTTAGCAGAAACTGAGCAAAGGCAACTTCCAAATTGTGTATGTGAAGCGGGTCTTTGTACAAAGAAAGCATGGTCTGGGTCACATTCAAAATGGCGCCAGCGGAGAGCTGGCGGCAGGCAGTGTAACTGCAGCTGCAATCAGGTGGGTTCCTGAAAACTGACAGAAGACTCAGTAGCATGTGATTGATTTTAGATTTCTGCTTATTTTGAACAAAAAAGAAACAAATTTTCTTCGTAGCAGCATTTTCTTGGGTGTGCTCTGTTTACTGGCCATGAATAGATACATGGTCCGTTTGAGAGAACTTAGTGATTCAGCCTAATTTGCAAAAACTGTGCCTCTTTTTAGAGAATGTATTTTAAAAGCTCTTAAGGTTAGAAGATGATTAAGGATTCACAATAAAACAGATTCAGATAAAAAGAAAAACCTGTAAATGGGTTACAATGTTTGTAAAAGGTACATGGGCTTCAGAGAGAAAAGAAAGAGGTTAGAAAAAGTTTTTAAAGCGAGAAATAGAGTAATAAAAATATAATAAGCCACGTAAAGATGGAAAATAGACACAAAATCTGGATTTTGGTTGTTATTGTGTTTTCTTTTAATTTTTTAACTGTTAATGAGCTAACTGCAGAAAGACAATGGATTGCAAATGCAAAGGCTACTAAGTTAAACAAGAATATATGTTTTAAAGTTATTTTGATTTTGAAATTTGTGCCTAAGGATTTATTGCTTTGGAAGAGTTCTGCTTTTGTTTCCACAGAAGATGAGAACCTGTGGATTGCTTCCAGGCAAATATGGTTTCATCAACCAAGACCCCCTGAAAAAACCTGATGGAAAGAGATAGGCGTATCAGCTTCAGAGCTGCAGACTGATTCAGCCTCAACAACCATGAGACTTTCAACGCCCCTTAATCAGCAGGAAGTAGTAATAGAAAACAATGCCCAAATTCCCCAAATATTGTTTCTAAATGTTTGTTTTCATTATAAATGGTTAATGGTTATAGTCAATCTCTTTCTAAGAAGAAAAGGGGGATATGGTATGTGAATGCTTTTTTAAAAAATTAGATTATTGAATTTACTTAGATCAGGTAATCAGCTGTTAATCTCAAAATGCTTTACATTGATATAGATTTTGGTTTATTGATACAAATTTAAGGTCAATTTTGTTATGCTGTATGTGTTTTTCTACTCTTGTTTAAGATATGATGTTCATATAACTGATTTAAAATTGTAATGTATAATTAAGAAATGAAGGTTAATAGTCACCTTTGGTAATCAAACTTATAGTTAGGTTAGTTAGGATTTTTAGGTATACAAAGATATATTTCAATTAGATAGGTAATCTTCAAATACTTCTAAGACCTACAGAATATGGCATTTAAAATGTTTTAAGAGCTTAGACTTTTCTGGACAGTGAGACAGGTCTGTTCCTGGCAGCACTAATTTACTTCAACAGGAAAATAGGCATCGAAGAAACTCCATATGGAGTCTACTCTCTTTGTGGCAATGGTTAGCCACTAGATAAGGACCTGTTCTTATATTGACTGCTTGACAGTATGCTGTTTAAACTGGACATGCAGGTTCCATAAGAAGATGACCTCTGAACTTTGGCAGAATAAGCCAAGATGGTCATTCAGGTTCCTGCTTTACAGAGAAAACTGTCAGACATTCTTCAGGACTCAAGGAGAAGCAACGGATGAACTGTGTCAGAATGGGAAGAGCAGATTTCCTGCTTCACTGAAATGAAAAGACTTTGGGCCTATAGGCTGAAGATGGATGCCCCAACTTTATAAAGGAACTTTGGATGACTGTCCAGGCAGATAGGCATCATCTCTGTCCTTTCTAGATTTTAGAAGTCGCTTGCATTTCTGGTTTACTTGGGTAAATATATCCTTCTGTGGTCTTTGATGTAGTTGAAGATTAGATAGTTATAGGTATAGTTTTTCTTAGTCATTTGAAAGATATATTAGATATAAAACTTTAGATTCATAAAGATAAGATAGATGATAGAATATTTTCTTTAATTTTGCTAAATACAAATAGACTAGATATTATAACTATAATTCTTGCTTGATAGCTATTTTGTTATATATAATTTTGC
This sequence comes from Phyllotis vaccarum, assembly GCA_033318265.1. NCBI lineage: Eukaryota > Metazoa > Chordata > Mammalia > Rodentia > Cricetidae > Phyllotis > Phyllotis vaccarum. The sequence continues at coordinate 100,121,570 of JARWLC010000002.1, forward strand.
TATGTTAAAATTGAAACCTTCCTTTTTGATTAGAGAGAAAGGGGGAAGTGATGTAGGAATGCGTTTATTTATGCTGTGAATCTCAATCTTTAAATAAAGGAGCTGTTTTGGGTCATGGCAGGCACCATAGAAGAAGTGGGAGGAGAATTCAGAGTTTAGGTAGGAGAAACAGGGCGAAGTCAGAGACAGATCGAGCCAGCCGCCCAAGGAGCAACATGTAAGGAGCACGGGTGAGCTATGGACCACGTGGCCAACAGATTAATAGAAATGGGTTGATTTAAGATATAAGAGCTAGATAGCAATGTGCCTGAGCCATAGGCCAAACAGCATGAAGTTAATAGAAGCATCTGAGTCGTTTCTAGGGACCCGGGCGGCGGTGGGCGGCTAAGCAGTCTCGGGCGTCAGGTCTGTGGGTCTCTGGACCTCTTGCTGCCCGGGACCCACAGAAACCCTATTACTACAGAAGCCCTCAAGCTATTCATTTGAGAATTTCTGAATCACCATGGTAAAGTATGACCTGAAGTCATGAGTAGAATAATTTTCAGCCATTACCTCAAATCACTTGTAATGATGACATTTGGCCAGCAGGTGTCGCAGTAGTGTTCAGTCTTCTTTACTGGCAATATGGTGGTAGGTGGTTGCAGAGACTCTCAGCAGCATGAAGCTATCTACAGGTCCTATATGGTCTGAAGAGGCCCTTGCAGGTGCACAGGCTGAATATGAACCTTAGGAAAGCATAGTCTCATAGGATTAAGACAGGACAGTATATCCTAATCTGTACTCACTGTGATGGTGGCCATGCACATGCAGTGCACTGAAATATTGTTTTGTTTTTTGTTTTTTAAAAATAACTGAGCACAGATGGCAGCCGCCAGGATCGCGGTCCAGCTGTGTCCCAGAATCCTTATGCTCAGTGGACAGAACTCAGGGGCTCAGAAGTTGGGTGTAGATTCAGCACTCTCAGAACTGACTCAAAGGTTCAAAAGCTAGGTGCAGATTCAGTCTCTCAAACCTGACTCGGGTGCAGAAGCCAGGCACATTGCTCTCAGACCTGATTCAGGGGCGCAGATGTTAGGTACAGATTTGGCACTCTCACCATGCACAGGAGTGATAGTTAGGAGTGAGGTGCGGAGTGTCTAGCCCACAAACGGGAGTTTAGGCTTACAAGGCTGAACACTCAGCCTGTCCTCTGCTTTCTGGCAGTGCTTAAGGCATGGATGGGCTCCCCAGCCCAATATGCCGGTAGGATAGATGCCCAGCCCACCCAGGGATGCCAGCTATCATAATAAATCTCTCTTGCAATATACCAAACACAGAATTAATATTTATTGGAAAGTAATTTAACACTCACGATCACAGGTTACACCTTAGGAATATACTTGAGCGATCAGATGGTCCAGTTGATGGATGCTGATCTAATCTCTCAAGAAGGCAGGAACAAAATGGGCCATTCAATATTCCAGCAGCCCCTTTTGAATGGGGCTGGCCATACCCTCTTCAGGCACCTGGGATTCTGGATATATGCCCTCCAACCTTATCAGATAACACCTGAATCCCACCACAGAAAAAAAGCTGCAAAGGAAAAAGGCTAAGTAACATATAAAGGCAGATCCATCATAATAACACCAGACTACTCAGTGGAAATAGTGAATGCCGGAAGTTGGTTATAGACACTAAGAGAACATGATTTGCAGCCCAGACTACCAGCAAAATGATCAATCATTATAAACGGAGTAAACCAGATATTTTATGACAAAACCAGATTTAAACAATTCCTATGCACAAGTCTAGCCCTGCAGAAATCACAGAGGGAAAACTTCAACCAAAGAAAGCTAAATACACTCAGGAAGCAATAAGCAATAGAAAATCCCACAGAAGGAAAACCCAAAACATGGAAACACATAGACACACACACACACACACACACACACACACACACACACACACACACACCTACCAAAAATAACAGGAACTATCAATCACTGGTCATTAATATCCCTTAATGTTAATAGACTCAATTTGCTTTTAAAAAGACAGAGGCTACCACAATCAATACAAAAAACAGAATTTATCTGCTGTACACAAGGAACACACTTTAATTTCAATGACAGACATTGGCTCAGAGTAGAGGGTTAGGAAAATACTTCCAATCATATGGACCCAAGAATCAAGTTTGTTTGGCCATCTTAATATCTAACAAAATAGAATTCAAACTAAAATCAATCAAGAGAGAACAGGGTAGACATTACTTATTCATCTCAGGAAAAAATCCACCAAGATGAAGTCTCAATTCTGAACATGTATGCCCCCAACCGAAGGTGTAAAGAAGAAGAAAAAGAAACACTACTAAAGCTGAAATCTCATATCAGACCACACACATTAATAGTGGGGGACATCAATACCCCATTCTCACCAAAGGACAGATCTACCAGTCAGAAACTCAACAGAGAAATAAGGGGATTTAACAGATGTTGTGACCCAAATGGACATAACAGAACTTTTCATCCAAATACATAGGAATATATCTTATTTCAGAACCCCATGGAATATTCTCTAAAATTGGCCACATAATCAATCATAAAGCAAACATAAATAGATACAACAAAATGGGATTAACTCCTTTTATCCTATCAGACCACCATGATCTAAAATTAGAGTTCAACAACAATAAAAATTACAGAAGCCTTCAAATTTATGGAAACTGAACATCTCTCAAATGAACCACCTCTAGGTCAAGGAAGAAGCAAATAAATAAATTAAGAATTCTTAGAAATCAATGAAAATAAATCTACGACATTCCCAAACTTGTGAGACACAATGAAAGTAGTGATAAGAGAAAAATTCATAGCATAGATGCCTACATAAAAAACCTAAAGAAATCTCACACAAGAGACTTAACAGCACAGCTGAAAGCTCTGGAAAAATTAGAAACAAACTCACCTAGAAGGAACAGAAGGCAGGAAATAATCAAAATGAGGACTGAAATCAATAAATTTAAAACAAACAAACAAAAATACAAAGAATCAATGAATAAAAAAGTTGGTGCTCTGAGAAAGACAGGATAGACAAACCCATATCCAATTTAACCAAAAGGCAGAGAGAGAGTATTACAATTAGCCTAATCAGAAATTAAAAGGAAGACATAACAAGAGACACCCAGGAAATCCATGAAATCATTAGGTCATACTCTGAAAACCTAAAAGAAATGGACAGCTTTCTGAACAGGTTCCCTTTATCAAAATTATACCCAGTCCAGAAAAATGACATAAATAAAACTATAACTTCCAAGGAAATTGAAGCTGTTATTATAAAGTCTCTGAATTAAAAAAAAAAAAAAAGCCCTGGACCAGATGGTTTCAGTGCAGAGTTTTACTAGACATTCAAAGAAAAACTAATATCAATACTCCTCAAACTGTTTCATACAATATAACCTGAAGGAACATTGACAAACTCTTTTTATGAGATTACTGTCACCCAGATACCCACTCAAAGGTACAAAAAAGAAAGAGAATTACAAACCAATCTCCCTCATGAACATTGATGTCAAAATTTTTGATAAAATACTGGCAAACAAAATTCAAAAACAAAAACAACCCACCATGAACAAGTAGGCTTCATTCCAGAAATGCAGAAAGAGTTAATAATATAAAAATTTGATGAAGTCCTCCATCATATAAACAGCAAGAAAGGAAAAAGGTTTATGATAAGGTGCTTTAAAAAGATTAACAAAATCCAATATTCATTCATGACAAAAGTCCTGGAGAGATCAAGTATACAGGAAAAATATCTACACATAATAAAGGCAATGTTCAGCAAACTAACAACCGACATCAAACTAAATGGAGAATCTCAAATCAATCCTAATAAAATTAGGAACAAGACAAGACTATTCTCTTTCCCCATATCCATTCAATATATTTCTTATAAGGCAACAAATGGAGATCAGGGGCATATAAATTAGAAAAGAAGAATTCAATTCATTACTATGTACATATGATATGATAGTATACATAAGTGCCCCTCAACATTCTACCAAGGAACTCCTACAGCTGATAAACTCTTTCAGCAATGTAGTAGGATACAAAATTAACTCAAATATTAATAGACCTCATATAGAAATGATAAATTGGCTCAAAAAAATCAGGGAGATATTACCTTTTACCATAGCTGCAAATAGTATTAAATATCTTGGAGTAACTCTAACCAAGGAAGTGAGAGACCTGTATGACAAGAACTTAAGTCATTAAAGAAAGGAAGAAGATGTCATAAAATGGAAAGCTCTCCCATGCTACTGAATAGGTAGGATCAACAGAGTAGAAATAGCAATCTTACAGAAAGCAATCTAAAGATTCAGTGCATTCTCCAAAAAAAATCTAAGCACAATTCTTCAAACCTCTAAAGAACAATATTCAACAACATATGGAATGAATAAAAACCCAGGATGGCCAAAAAAAATCTTGTTCAATAATAGAATGTCAGGATGCATCACCATACCTGACTTCAAGCACTATTATAGAACTACAGTCATTAAGAACAGCTTGGTACTGGTATAGAAATGGATTTCTGGAACAACAGAATTGAATGAAAGACCTGACATTAACCAAAACATCTGATTTGTGACAAGGAAACCAAAAAACATACAATGGAAAAAGACATCATCTTTAATAATTTTTGCTGGCATAACTGGATAGTAGTATGTAGAAAATTGATAATAGATCCATATTTATCACCCTTCATAAAACTCAATTTCAAGTGATTCAAAGACTTACATACAATTATACTGAACCTGACAGAATAAAAGTGGAAGATACCCTTGAACACAATGGCACAGGAGGCCACTTTCTAAATATAACACCAGTAGCACGGGAACTGAGTGCAACAATCAATAAATGGGACCTTGTAAATAAAATGGGAGTTTTTGTAAAGCTAAAGACATTGTCAATAAGACAAAATGAGAGCTTATAGAATAAGGTAAAAAATCTTCACCAACCTTACATTGGGCAGAGGATTGATCTCTAAAATATATAGAAAACTCAAGAAACTATAGATCAAAAAACCAAAGAACATGTTTGGAAAATAGGATACAGAGATAAAATAGGAGATTTTCAACAGAATCTCAGAAGGTTGAAAGAACCTTAAAGAATTGCTCAACATCCTTAGCCATCAAAGAAATGACAGTGAAACAACTCTAAGATACTATCTTACACCTGTCAGAATTGCTAAGATCAAACACACAGATCACAATCTATGTTGGAGAGGATGTAGAGTAAGGGGAACACTCCTCTGTTGATGGGAGTGAAATGTATACAGCCACTTCAGAAAGCAGTATGGTGGTTCCTCAGAAAACTGGGTATCAATTTCCCCAGTGATCCAGCAACACCACAATTGGGTATACACCCAAAGGGTGAACATTTTTTACTTCAAGGTTATCAGCTCATCTATGTTCATAGCAGTATTATTCATAATGGCCATAACCTGAAAACCTAGATGTCCCTCAACTAAAGAGTGGCTTAAAATTTTGTGGTACCTTTACACAATAGAGTACTACTCAGCTGGAAAAAAAAGACATCCTGAAATTTTCATCAAATGAATGAACCTGAAAATATCATCCAGACCCAGAAAGACAGACATGGTACGTACTCACTCATAAGTGAATTTTAGATATAAAGCAAAGGATAACCAGGCTAAAATATACCCCCAGATCCCAGCCCTGAAGGAAAGTAACAGGAGAAAGTTAAGAGAAGGGGAAGTAGAGAAGATCTCCTGAGAAAAAAAATGCTTTGTTGGCAGGTGGGAAAAGAAGTGAGAAGAAAACATGAGAGAGTGGGATGGTAGAGTGAGGGTGGAGCAACAGAGAGGGAGAGAAAAGATATTATGACAGAGTGAGCCATTGTGGAATTAGAGAGACACCTGACACTAGGGAACACCCAAGGACTCACAAAATGAGCTTAACAGGACTCCAAGCAATATTGGAGAGGGCACCTAAACTGCCCTTTTCCTATTATGTGAATGGCAACCCTAAATGCCATTATGGAACCTTACTCCAGTAGCTGATAGAGACAAATGTGGAGATCCATAGTTAAACAGCAGGCTGAGCTACTGGTTCAGCTGAAGAGACATAGGAGAGATTGTGTGAGCAGAAAGATTGGGATCATGATGGGGAGATCCATGGAGTAGGCTATCCTGTACTATTGGGGGTATGCAGACTCTAAAATAACAGCTGGCAAACTTTCATGCAATAGATCTTGACTCTTTGAATGTAGATGACAGTCAAAAGGAGTGGGCAGATTCTGGACCCTCTTCCAATTGCACCAGAGTTTATCCAGGGTCCATGAAATGGCTAGCCAGAAAACACCTTTCTCAGCCTTGATACTTGGGTAGAGACTTGGTCCTACCTCAACAGAAATGCCAGACCAATAGGAAAGACTGAATTGACTCACTTTGAGATTCCTTGCCTTCTCTGGGGAATGAGTGGGAAGAAAGGAGGGATGAGAAAAGGGGAGATGGGGGAGGGTGCAGTAGGACTGGGAGAAAGGGCAGGGGAGGAAGCAGTAATGGATATGGGAAATTAAAAAATAATGCAAATCAAAAACGATTATTGCTCAAACTTTATGATTATCTTCATTGAAGAGGAATACATTGCTGTATTACATAGACTCAAACACAGAAATAGGCAAAGAGCTATTTTGCACCTGAAAATTTTGAGAACTGGACTCCTACATGGCAACCCTTCCATTGTCTACCATTTTGGTTACTGAGGTTATGCACTAGAGGATCCAATACGGAATTTGAATCTGTAAGATTATTTAGTTTTATAGACCCTTTGGCAATAGTAGTAATACCTACCCACCAATTTCTAATGAACATTAAATAAAATATTAGTATAAAACATTTAGCACAATGCTTAGAAAACCATAAACTTTTAGTAATTGTCTTGTATCATTCTTCATAGCTATATATCAAATAATATGTAAAACAGGAAACATTTTAGTTTAAATGGATGACACATAACTTATATGTTTAGCATATAATTTCCAAGCACATTATTTTGAGAGAAGTGCTATTTGCATTTTATAAACGAGAAAGCATAGTTAGCTCATAAAAATTGGATTTAAGTTAAAATTACTAAATTCTACAATGCATGCTACTTCTACTTGTAGTGTTTGGAAGAAGAAACAAATAACAAATAGGGTTTGGGTTGAAGGAGCGTATCAAGAGAAACAGCTCAGTCTAAGAAAAATAATGAAGTTGTTGAAAACTGAACATGTATCATTAGAATGAAGGCACCTGAACCTTAACCATTAGTCTTCCACTCCTCTATGCTTACCCAGAGAGTGGAAGATGAGACCTTAAGGTAACAAGGCCGAATAGGGTTGTGTTTTAAGACTGTTAGGCTTCTAGTAAATTAGCAGAGGACTATTTCTGTGTTTGTATTCTATACCTAAAGTTTTTCACAATTTTGGGAAGTCTCATTTCCAGTTTAATATTGTGTCTGAAATCACTGGGCATTTTCATTATCCCTGGCATTTTAATACAAGAGGCAGCAAGGGAAATTGAAACTAAGATACATAATCATGAGAAAGTCTGTCATGCACTCTTTGGAATAGATATGTTCCATTATTACGTGTTAAAAATAGACTTTCTAAACTTCACTTTAGGGACTATAAAGTTAATATGTAAGTTAAAGAAGACAAAACTGAGGATTTCTTTTTATCTCAAACTTTCAAAGACATTCTGAAACCAATTCATGGTGAAGAAATGTAGGTGTGAGGATATGATCTGCAGCATTTCCTCAGTTTCATTAGCTGTCACCTTATTGCTGTGACAAGAACAATTTAAGAAAGGGATTTTTTGGGATTCTATCTTGAAGGTACAATACACCATCCCACGGGAGTCATGGATGCAGCAGTGTTAGGCAGCAGAATGTTGAAATAGTTTAACTTCTTGTACTCATTTCATTTTCTATTTTTTAATTCAATCCTGGGATAAAGCCCATAAACCGGTACCATCAATATTACAGTAGATATTTCAACATCTATTGACCTAATCTAGATAATCCTTCACAGACATATCTAAAAGTTTGTTTTCATGTTGACTAAATTGTACCAAGTTTCCAAGATTAAATAATGGCACTAATATGCCTAATATTAGATCCTCTTGCCAAAGAAGTTGTTGAGGAAATTTCTTAATTGAGAAATTCTGCACTAGAATATTTTATTGTCTAGTGACTGCAAGAGTTTAGCCTACAAGTCATAAGTTGATACAGAGGTTATGAATAATTTAATAATATTAAAACATTTATTAATGTTCAACAACTAAAAATTAACTCAAAATCAACTACATATTAAATCTTAAGTGTTTCTGGCAGTGATAATTTATTCTGTATGGGATGACTTCATTCCGACCTTGATTCTGGATATGCATGTGGTCATTTTATAATGCATCTGTCATCACACAACAATAGTAGTATACAATGCCTGAAACTCCATGACTCAGTTCTTAAACTATAACATATTACAAATTCCACTGTTTTGTTGCATATAGAAAGTTTTCTACTATTATGTAATGTATATTTTGTTACGGTAAACAAAAACTTTTCAGTACTTTCATATTATTTCTTTGCACTGATGCTAAAATAAACAATGCCATAGCTATGAGTACAGTTTCTCTAACTCTTCCATATGTCTCTACATGTTTCTATGGTGTCTCTACATATTTGCTTAACAATTTTCAATAGTTGATTGTTACTCTGTGAGTGCTAAATAAGATACCTTTGAAGTATGTTAGAATGTTTGGTTTTAAAAATTGCTGTTTAGGTTACTGCTGTTGAGTTTTATAAATTAAATTAAATTAAATTAATTTGGGGATTAGGACAGAATGTCCCAAAATTTATAAAATTATTCTAAATATATTTTTAGTATTTTATAATATTCATTTGTGCAAAATGGCAATTCAACTTTGATAATTATACAATCAAAATATTTATTAATTTAAAAAATATTTAAGATGACCAATGACATGAAATACTAAATATTCAGTCAAGATTTTTTAAATATGTATATAAAAATAAAAACTATATTTCTATCTAAAGTAGCATGAAAATTTCCTTACATCTTTAATAAATGACAAAATTATATGTTATTAATTTTAGATAAATTTACCTTTTAACTTGTAGTTGTTGAACTGGCAATCAAAGCCAAAGCCTTTCACATGCTAGCCTAATATTCTTAAATTCTCTAATTCCCAGCCATAAGCCTTAATAAAATAATTTCTAAAATTATTTATTATTAAATGGTAGAGTTACATACATTTTTTATATGTATTCATCTAAGGGACAGATAATATATTAAGTTAAAAGAAATGACAAGTGGAAAAAGTTCAAAAATTCCTGGTCTATATTTGAATTTCAAGATCTCTTAAGATAATTTATGACTTCTTAGGAAATACATTTTTTTCTGAAATTTTTAAGACTTCCTCTATGTGAAATTCCTTTAAACCATTTCTCAAATTAGTCAGTATGTAGACAGTATTTAACTCCTCATGAAAAAAATCATTCATCCTTTCTTTTCTTAGATCTAGGCAGTGTGCCTTCTTTCAGGAGATGAATTATGATTGGCTAAATAAGGTATTAACAGCCATCCTTCATTGTGTCAGTGTCAATCTTGGGTTGGCTTTGTTACTGTGTTGGCTCATAAAGCAAGGAGAAGTCTTCCTGGAATTTTAATGTGTATTTATATGAATATTAATCTTTAAAAATTTCAAAGCAAATTTAACCAAATAATAAAAATAAGCAAAGAAGTTCATGTATCATAGATCTAGGTAAAGAAAGATGTATGGAATAATAGAAGAAATTGTTTTCTTGTCTTTGTTTTTCTGTTTTTTTCTCTCTTTTTAAGAGTCAGTGTTCTCACCTCAGTTGTTTAGATTTTTGCTAGCATGACATAGTTTTGAGTTCTATATTATCTAATATGATTTTATCTGGGAATTTTTTGACCTGCAAGTATAATTCTATGTAGTTTCTGAGACACGTATGGGAAGACAAACTGTATATATCTTGGTAAAGCTAAAGATGAGGTGAAACCTAAGACACTGAATGTCAGTCTCATTTCATTGGTTTCTTTGAAAGTTGCATTATTATTTATTACTATTCTTATTGTCTCCACTATTTTTAGAAAATCTTGTTATATAGATAATTCTGGCTTTGAATTCTCTGTGCAACTTAGGTTAATTCCAACCTATAAGTATACCTCAGCCTCCCAAGTGGACTGCTATTATTGCACATAGGTGTCACCATATTCACTTCAAAATTGCTTTCTCATCCAAATGTAAGTAAAGCTATGACATCAGTCATCTTCAGCCTACATTAATTTTAAATATAAGAAAATTATTTGCAAATGATAACATTTTTACTACAACTTTAAGTAACAAATTAGTGCAGCATGCCTCACAATAGTTAAATATCACCATCTTACATTGTTCTTTGTAGAACCTGATAAAAACACCCCCAAAATTTTGATTTTAAGTTTTGTTTTAAAGATTAGAACTCTATATATCATGTCCAGAAGTTGAAAAGTTTTCTTTGTAAAAGGTGTGTTAGTATATACATATTTGGATTTCTTGACATGTGAATTCTTATTGAAGCCTGAATTTATTTGCAGTCCCCATATAACGTGTTTACAGATCTTTTAAGATGTGACTTTCCCTGAATAAAACAGCTTTAAAATCAGCCTCTGCTTGACTAATGGTGTACCTGTGTTTCAATAAAACTATTTACAAAATTAGACTATAGATTGAATTTAACACATAGTGTTCTTGCTAATCTCTTGTCATCTACTGATTTTTTTTTTATTTTTTCCTTTGTATTTCCTGGCTGGTATATGTTGCATGAATAAATGAGACTCAGGGATAGATCTCTGAAGAAGTTGGAGATATAGAAAGAATAAACACCACAGTCAGATCTTACCCAGCTGTCTTCCAGCTTCCTCAGCCCTGCTTCCCTTGGCTAGGCTTCTCTCTCTCTATGCCTGCCTTCAGTTTAAATACTCTTTTAGTAAATTAAGGCATGGCCCCACCACTGCCTGCTTGGGAGTCTGGAATTCCTTCTATAATCTAAAGTAACCTTGACTTAGTTGGGATTAAGGGCGTAGGTCACCACTCCCAGGATACTCCCTGTGCTGGATTAAAGGTTTGAATCACCACTCTCTGATTCTCCTAGATTGACTGTGGTTAGAGCTCTGGAATTTATGGAGTTTTTATTAACCCCCTACATAGACTGTGGGTAGATTTTCTCTGATATTTCCAAAATTTCTGAAGCTTTTATTGAATCCCCACAAGTATATGAGAAAGATTATTTTACAGACAGTGAATATAAACCTAGGAAATATTAAATGAAGTTCCTATAACCAACTCACAACTGACCTGATTCTAAAACCTGTTGTCATGCCTGCTATGCTGTAATTCTGCCACAGTTGATAACTTCCCCATCCTATTGCCAATGGAAGAGGATAATGTGGAACCCAGTAGTCTACCTCACTAGTATAACATATTAAAGAGCTCCTATCAGAGACTCAAATTTTAACTGGTCAGAAATGAAAGGAGCTGAATTGCCCAGATGGCCCTCTTTAGTGGTTACTCTGTCAGTTTATTTCTAGGAATAAGGATGTTTCCCTTTTCTTGATTTTTGACGTACCTAAATCTTTAGAATTGTCAAATGTTGACTAGTTGTCCTTGTGTGCTAATAAGACATTTCTCTTGACTCCCATGTTCTCTAAACTGAACAACCTCTGAGCCCATTTCTGTCAAAGACTCTTCTTTGTCAAAGGCCACTTCTGCATACACTGAATAAGCTGCTGACACCAACACTGTTTACCAATTTGTTATGTGAACTGTCAGAAATGTAAACAGATGAGGTCAAGCAGAAATTCTCACAGCTGCTATCAAATGTTGCTAATTGCTCTGCGTGCTTAATAGAAAACACAGTGCTTTAGTCTTAAAATAGAAATTTTTGTTACATTTCTGGAACCAAACTCCCTGGGAGGCATTTTCTGGTATCCAAAGGAAGGTATGTGGATAAAGAAATTAAAACATCAAACATCACAATGTTGAAGCCAGTAAAAACCTATAAAGAACATTTTTAACATAAATATTTTTCCTGATAAACTAAAACTAAATTTCTTTTTCAAAAATTGTATTGAAAATGAATAAAAACAGAATTTTGCAGAGGTAGATTCTCTATATCATGTTAAAATATATTGATTTCAGTCTCTGCAATGACTTTCTTTAACTGTATACTTAAAAGCTTTCATAAATATTGCAATAAAGTATGATTCATTGTCAGTTAAGGTCTTACACTAGTCTGAGCTCATTTATCAACTATATGACTGAGTTGCTGGTCAGAAGAAAGAGAAAGACATTAGGAAATTTATATATCAACTCTGGAAAAAATCTTCCTCAAAGTTATTAAAGGGCATGATATATATATATATAATAACTGGTATACAATTTTTAGGAAAAAAATACATGTAGTAAAAATGGGTTATACTGGCAAATTCTATTTGCACTATAGTCAATCACTGCAGTTCAGTTTTATTAGAAACTCCTTTCCCCATTAAACGTAGCTTGTCATGAATTCTATACCAAGGAAATAAAAATTCAGGAGAGTGTCCAAATCAATATTGTATATTCTTCAGAACAGATTCTTTGTTCTGGAGACTGTAAGTGATTTGTGACAGTGTTCCTGGCATTTGAAAGTAAGGTTAGTCAAGTGAGATTTTTAATGAAGGATGTGCGATAATAGTTTTGAATCAACCCTGCTGCCTCTTATATGAGATTTTTTTTCTCTACCATGTTTTGTTTACAAACTGAGAAGTCCCATTCAAGCTGAAGTTTTAACAGATATCTTTAATTAGAGCACAACTTTAAAAAGTCAATAGTAAAATCGTTATCAAAATAACAAAGCAATTTTAAAAAGAAAATTCAGCAAATTTATTGTTTAAAAATAGATGTGATTTCCATCTCATTTGATGTGCTCTTAATTTTGAAGATAAAATGGGATAGACATATGAAAAAATCAGATATAAAGGAAAAAGAGGGTAGAACAAAATACAACAAATTCAGATGTCACCAATTTCATTCTGCACTCATTAATGCAATATAAAGAAATAGTTCAGAATACATAAAAATGCATGGTTATGAAGCTAAATTGGTAGAATATTCTCCCTCTGTAACTTTTACACATTGATTCTTGGGCAGGTGGATGGTGTCTCTTTTGACTGTATCTTCCTTCCCCTGTCTATGCTTCAATTACTCCACCTACTTCTAAAATGCCTACTATAGGTCAAGACAGTTCCTTTATTATCAAATAACTTCACAACATCCAGAAAGACATCCTACATCAGACAAGCCACCCACAGAACCAGAACATGAAAGTCAGGGTATGGTGACCCATGCTTTTAATTCCATCACTTGGAAGACAGAGATCCATTTGGATTCCAGTGAGTTCAAACGTAACAGCCAGGCAATGGTGGTATATATCATTAGTCCCAGAACTTGGTGGCAGAGGCAGGAGAATCTCTGTGAGTTTGAGGACAAGATTTCTATACAAAGCAAGTTTCATGACAGCCAGGAATGTTAGAAGAAAACCCTGTCTCGAAAAAACAAACAAACAAACAAACAAACAAAAAAGTTGGAGAGATGGCTCTGTCCCCTGATATTCCAGAATATTTTAATTAAATATATATTACCACATTAGGAAGCCAAGGTGAGCAGTAGGGGTGCCTATTTTCATAAGGACCTGCAAGCATGTGGAGTAGTGGATGCCCTGAATGAAATTATAGAGAACAAATAAAATTCTGAGTGAATGTGGTATTGTTAATTAGGAACCCAGTGCCTTAGATCTATGGAAATTTGTAAAATCTCTTCGGCATCAGGCTTTGAGAATAGAAAAGGTGAATCTGGTCCTTGTCCAGAAACTGTCAGTATGAAAATACTAACAACTGCAGCTTCATCATGACCACAACCATATACTACTCACATACAGTGACCTCCTCCTGATCTGTATGTAATAAACACACTGAATTATTTCTCTGTTGCATTGTGGTTTCTCACCATCAGAGAGGACATGACTCACCCAGTCTTAGAACCCAGGATTAATATGAGTCTCTCCTTTCTTTATTCCAGTCACCTCAGCCATTTTTCCAGACAAATCCTTCCAGGATGCAAAGAATTATTTCCCCCACGATCTCCTGGGTTGTGTTTTAACTGGTCTGCCAAGTCAAAGCTGAAGTCAAAGCTTCTGAACTTAAGGGTTGGTTAGTAGGAATTTGCAAATGTAGGTATAAAAGTCAAGTAGAAAACTGAGCTTTATCTCAGACCAATAATGAAATAAGGGAAGATTATGTGAATATCTTAGAAAAGGAATAGAAGAATGGAATCATGAAAGGGTCATGATGTTGAAAACCAAAATATTTACCTATAAAAATACTCTTATTATTTCCTGCAACAAACCGTGTGCTTTCTAGGCTAATCTAGACTTTAACATTCTTCCATTCATCTTCCTTCCTGGAACAGATAGGGCAGAGCTGACAGTGACAGAGCATTCTGAAGCTCAGGCAACATCTCCAAAGCCACCAAGGTTAATGACAGAGGCAATACATTCCTGCTCTCATATCTTTGCTGTTACTGCATTGATCAGAAACTAATCTTAAAACCTTAATGTCAGAGCACTATCTACCCAGTAAAGAGAAGTGATGATAAGGCTATGGATGATACATTTTATCTAAATCAAGCTAAACAATTCCAGCCCAAGTTATCCATTTCATAGCTTCTGTAATTGAAATTAGCTGGGTGGTGAGCACACTGATTTGTACTCTTGAGTCAATTTATTTGTTGTAAATACTTTCAAGATAGAATTCACCAAACCCATTAAGGCAACTAATATTTACTGACTACTATGTGCAAGGTGCTACAAATGAAACAGTGAATCACATTAGAATCTTGCTCTTATCAGTTTAAGAATGGAAGGATTTAAGTGATCCTAGATATGGGAACACATGGCTTTAGTATAAGCACTAACATTGGGTATTATGGTCATTGGTGGAGAGGTAATGTTGAGAAGGTTTTCTGAGGAACAGCTAAAACAAAATGTATGATGGCTGGGAGTTATTTGAGTGAAAGAAGGGGAAGAAAGAAAAATCTAGTTTTAGCAGTTTATTCTAATCTATGGGGTGGAATAAGGCTGTGTCACTCAGGATTTGTTAAAACTTCACATGCTCAAGCCATAAGCAGGAAGGGATTAGGATCTATGTGTCTAATGCTGAGTTCTAGTGTGCCATAAAATAGTCTAGTTTCAGGTGTTATAAAATGTTCCACTGGGAGATTGATACATATTGTTTTTAAAGTTTAACAAGTATTTTACAAGTGCGAAAAGATACAGGTTTGATGTCTTAGGGAAGGAGATACTGTTTAACTTCCCCCAAAAAAAGGAATGTAAGATTATATTTGAAAAAAAAAAAAGATGTGAAGATAAAAGTTAAAACTTTTTCAGGGCAAATATTACTTTTGAGAAATGCATTTTTATTCTACTGAGATGGTAGAGGTGGGATGTTCTCTGGATAAAGCACTAGAAGGTTTCAGATTTTTCATAAAGCAAATATTCTCAAAAATAAAACTCAGTCCCTATTTTACTTGATTACATTTTTAAATTCCATGCTTCTATTGTTTGATAGAAAGAAATATTAAGAATAAATAACAAGTTTTCCAGATGGTCTCAGCTATAACTGGCATGAGTTTATGGGCAGAAACCACACTGTTCCTTGATATGTTTTCTTTTGTTAGTATGTTAATAATAATAAACATTGGTACTTTTGGCAGACTTCTCAGATTCATCTTATATTTTAACAATCACAACATTTACAAGAATAATTGACATGAATAGAATGTGAAATTTAATACTCATTTGCAGACCACACTCTACCCATTCTCATTTCCATAAAGCATGTCACTACAAATCAAAATATAAATCTAGAACTGATATCTCCTGATGTGACCAAGCCATAGTAAAGTTTTTAAACAAACTTTGGAATTAAGATCAAGGGCATATATTTTTAATTTCACATTAAAAACTTTGTTGTTAATTTTGGAAAATTGTTGGGTTTTTACTCTATCTTTCAAAACTATTAGCTTCTTCCACACAGCCATAGAAAACTTTTGATACTCACCAAAAGAAATGAAAGCCAAAGAGTATTTGAACCTTTTATGACATGCAGTTTTTGTTTTTGAAAATAAGAAGTATTCTATATGCAGTTAATTAGTTTAGTAACTTATGCATAAAGAGAATTGTTAAATTGTTAGATCAAGATTGCAATAACATTAGCCATATTATACCTTTTTAGACTGGCAACTGCAGCCGATTTGAGACACCATTTTGTCTTAAACTGGTATAAATGCCCAATCTCAGTTTATTTAATCAAATGGTTTAGTTTATCAGACACATATGTTTATAAGATAGTATAATTTATTAGACTCCTATATCTATCATATAGTATAGTTTATCATATTCCTATATTTATCAAAGGTGCAGTTTAGCAGAACCACATACAACCACAATTTGCTTTTGGCAGTGTGATAATTTTATCTTGAAAATTAGTCAATTAAAACAAGTTAATTTATATAAAAATATAGTGATGACCAAGATAGTGATTTTTTGTTATTTTTTTCCATTTTTCTTGCTATTTCTTTGTCTGCAAATCAGCTAGTATAGAACATAAAGGCCATGATGGAATAAAAGTCTAGTCCTGTGGACCATGAGCCTTTTTTAAAGAAGAGAAGCTACTAGATAAAGTGAAATAAATAAGTAATAAAACAGGAGCTTCAGAGAAAAGATAAACATTAATTTAATTGTTTACAAGATCATTCAGATAATTAATTAATTAATTAATTATTAATTTAATCTCTCTATGGATATTTGCCATCCTTTAAATAGCTCATCATATTTGCTGAGCATTGTGCATTGTTAGAAATATGAAACAAAAGTAAAATAAACATGCATCCATTCTGTTTCTGACAATCAACATATGAGAAATATGTATTATTAATCCACAAATTGATAAGAGTAGTGAAGATTTTAAGGTCCTTAAAGGCTATTACTTAGATAATTAAGTTATAAGAGAGAAACTTTGTCATTCTCCTTTTCTTAGGGAGTATTGATTCCCCAGTTAATGCCCTTGGTCAATCAAAGGCTGGTGTTGTCTCTTTGCAGTTAAGGGAGATGAATATGGAAACCAGCCAGAAGTAAGAGGGGAGAGCTCATTAGAACTGAGACACAATGTGAGGCCACCGAGTAACAAAGCATTTGTGAGATTCTAGATGTAAAATTAGTCATGTCCAAATAAGGGAGCTAGAAATCCTATGATGAATTGATCCTAGAGAGCTGGGGATGTACTATATCATTCAGACAATCTGTTTTGCCCTTCTTATTTTAATTTATAGCATATTATTTTATCTTTTTTTCTATTAACCAAAAATATACATTGAGTTTTACCAAATTTTCACAATTTTGAACATTTTATGGAAAGTGATACCAAATTTTTGTGGTAGGTAAATTTATTTTGATAGCTATTTACTAGGTTTTCTTTTCATACCCATCTTTTATTCATGGTCCAGATTCCTCCCTTCCATGTGGGCTAGGGTCTTGACTCAAACTAAACTAATATGAGATGTATAGTCAAATCTTAAGTTCGGATAAATATTTTAGAGCCTCTCCTGTTAATTAATAAAACTACTTATTGCAAAAATTTATTATTACCTAAATCAAATTTAAGTGGTTATGCTTTTCTATACCTAGCAACCCTAGACTAGGATAAGACATGAGACCAAGAATGGTGCATGAACAACTTTCTTCAATACAGTGAACTTTGTATTGTTCCTTCTCTCCATAGTGAATTTTGGTTTTCCATTTAAGCCCTTCATTGTTCAATGGCTTGGGTTGTCTTTTTCCAGTGAATTCCTTAAAGACTGTTAACATGTTCTAAAGTAAAATATCTTGTATAAATCCTACCATATGTTTATAGTTATTCATGATACTCTGATGGGCAGAGAACCTTGATGCCAATGCAGTGTGAAATGAGGGAGGAACAGGCTCTAGAGTTGAGAATGAGTTTGATGCCTTCTACTTTCTTTAGGTAGAAAGGCTTGCTTTTAATTTGTATGACTTGTACTGTTTTCAGTTAATATGACATTGTGTGAACATGAAACTTATAGCATTTTTATATGTATTTAATTTTGTAGC
This sequence comes from Phyllotis vaccarum, assembly GCA_033318265.1. NCBI lineage: Eukaryota > Metazoa > Chordata > Mammalia > Rodentia > Cricetidae > Phyllotis > Phyllotis vaccarum. Next base: position 100,139,856 of record JARWLC010000002.1, read on the forward strand.
TGCTATGTTATTCTCAGACACTGGTTCACTGTTAGAACCACTTTTTGTATTAAACTTTTTTCTGTTGATGGTGCTTATAACTAATCAACACTCAATAGATTTGGGGCTTTATACAATATCCCCTGTAGATCTTACTGTGTTCTTTACTAAATAGGTTTAATGAATTAAATACCCAATCTAGGTCTACTGATCCTGTTTGCCTACCTGAGATCTCAGTCCTAGGAATCTGATTGCTGTCTTTTATATATGGTTTTATGCATTTGTTTGTTAGTGTATCCTATCATCTGTTAATTACTGGTGACCAGAGAGTAGGTTAACAGGGCCTTCCTGAGATGATTATAGTAGTCACAAAATTTTCGAAGACTCTCTTGTTTGAGGTAAATATTCAGTTTCTCATCTTGCATCTTGTCACAATTTCACACACTAGGCACTTAATTTATTTACATTGACATGCAGTATCAAACTATTATTGCCTAGATTTGCTACTGGATACTAGAAGCCTCTCCTTATTGATATATTTGGCTGAGAAAGACTTCCTGGTGTCTTTTATAAATGTTTCAAGCTTTTAAATAGAGCACATAAAACACTCTATGAATACAAAAGTTGAGTCAACAAACTCAACATGCTTGATGCCAGCTCCCATTGAATTACCATGGACAGAAATGCAAGAGGGGCATAATAGGACACAGTTGTTGAGAAGGTAGAAATGAGAAAATGTTGTAAGGAGACTTACCTAAGAGGGGAAGAGGAACAGAAAAACCAAAAAAGAGGAATCAGGAAGGAGGGGAGGGACCACTGGGGAAGGGAAGCTGAAGTCTGACTGGGAGGGATTGCAAGGAGAGAAGGGAGGAGGAGCAGGGGAATACATGGACCAAAAGACTTTTTTTTATAAAAAAATAATAAAATGAAGAAAAAAAATAATAATAAAAATGACAAAAATTGCACCAAGGATAAGAAATAGAAATAATCTCATAGTGAATCTTTATATACCACACCTCTGTCTCCTTCCTTCCTTTTCTCTTATTCACATCTCTCTCTAGTGTATTGGAAGGGGGTGTTAAATGAAGTTATAACAATTTCAGTCTTCCCTGTAAAAACTATAGACTAAAAGAAACCCCAGTGTCAAGTATAGGAAACCTCATTTAGAGTTATTAGTCACCTGAATCATTGAGACCTCAAAGCAACATAGAGTATTTTTATTGCTCCTTATATCTTCCAGAAAAGAAATTCTTTTTTCTTTGGCTGATATATTGCACACTTCAGACATTGAATTTAGGAGGAATCAATGTAGATCCTACTTATAATCCTCCTCACTTAAGATTAGCTACCATTGATTTAGAAGAAGTTATCCAAGCTACTGATGGAAAAAAGCAAGCAATACTTCTACCCAGCTATACCACAAATGAAACACAACAATAACCAGTATGCCAAGCTATTATTAAAGATGAACCAGTGGCACTTGTATTGGAGATAACCAAGCACTACCTAATTGGATTTAAAGGCTGCCTAATTAAAGGGAATTCATGCCCAACACTGTAAATTTAACAAATTATAGTTGTATGGTGAGGCAATGAAACTTAAAGAATCCACTAGTGATACTTTCTTACACTGATATAATTTTAAACTGCATTCTAAATACTTATCGCTCTATCTACAGTTGAGATGCCTATTATCTCTAACCAAATAGGCTTCATTTTGCAGCAGTGTTGTAGAAAGTTACAACTGAGATAAACTCATTGTGTGATGCCTGGCTCCATTTAATACATTTACAATGTAACCTACATATTTAATGCTCAAGGAACATTAAAAATGTGCACAAAGACCAGAAGAGCCAGAGCATGTGGATATCCATTGTGATATAGTTTCTGCTGAAAAATAAAAGCAGTAAGGGGTAGAGGGAGGTGGGAATGGGTCTATATCTGGAAATTGAAGCTGAATATGATCAAGATACATTATTTGAAATTCTGCTAGAGTTATTGAAATACATTATTATAAATAGTAACTTGGAATATAGTGTTGATTCTGTGGCTCTACACTCTAATTTTTAACTTCCAGACCTTCCATTCACCAAGATGTACATATTAGTCATGTTGGATACACTTGTCTACTTGGTTGGGACTTTTTAAAACACAATTGAGATTCCACTTTGACGACAATTATAAAGTCTAGTTGATCTTAACCACATTTTTAGAATACTTTTAATATCCCATTTTAGGTGAATAGTAAATAGAACACAATAAAAACCAAAACACTACAAATCAATCTTTGTTTTAAAGTCTGTTAATGATTAGATAAACACATATTAAACTAATATTTTATAATAAAAATTCTATACATTTACACAATGGAATACTACTCAACAGTAAATACAATGACATTCTGAAATTTGCAGACTAATGAACGGATCTGGAGAGTATCATCCTGAGTGAGGTAACACAGACACAGAAAGATAAACATGCCATTTACTTACTCATAAGTGGATTTCAGACATAAAGCAAAGGATAACCAGGCTACAATCCACAAACCACAAGCAGTTATGTAACAGAAGGAACTTAAGAGAGACATCCATGGATCCCCCTGAGACAGGGAAATAGAGATCACTTGAGTACATTCAGATTACACAGGGGAGTGAGCAAGAGGAGGTGGGAAGAGATGAGAGAAGAATGTTGAGGATGAGGAGTAACAAAGAGGGAAAATAAAGAAATAGATATCTTGATAGAGGCAGCCATTGTGGGGTTAGAGAGAACCTGCTGCTAGGAATACATCTAAGAACCCATAAGATGTCCCCAGCAAGGACTCCAAGCAACAGAGAAGAAGGTGCCTAACAGGACTTCCTTATAACCAAATAATTGTCATTGTAGAACTTTCATCTGCAACTGATGGAAGCAGAAGCAGAGATCCATAACTAAGCACCATGTCAAGTTTCCAGTCTAGCTGAAACGAGGAAGGAGAGAGTATATAAGTGAAGGGATCAGGATCATGAGAAGGACACCCACAGAGACTGCTGACCAAAGCTATTGGGAGCTCACTGACTCTGAAATAATAGCTGAGGAACCTTTATGGAAAGGAACTAAACCTTCTGAATATAGATGGTAGTCAAATGGCATGGGCAGTTTGCAGAGTCTCTTGCAGTAGGACCAGAGTGTATTCCTGGTGCGTGAACTGGCTTCACAGAGTTCATTTTCTACCAAGGAACATCTTATTCATTCTTGATACTGGGGGGAGGGACCGGTACTTACTTCAACTAGATAGGCTAGACTAAACTGACTAACCTTGGGATTCCTTGCCCTTCCTGGAGAATGGATGGGAGGATGGAGGAGGGAGGCTGAGGGAGGACAGGGAGGAGATGGGGTTAGCAGGGGTGGATATGAGCAAAAAAATTTTAAGTATTTTAATTTTTTTCTTGCTTTGTAACATGAGAATACTACAGGTCTAGGAATTACTACTGTACCATTACTTTCTGTCATGCTTAACATACTTAACCCCCTTCTGAAGGCTGTTTCTGGGGAGAATTTTCCTGGAACAAGTACTACTTTCGACAGTACTGTTGTATAACCGATTGTTCCTAATATCATATTTTTCTAGGACTGTCTGAGCATTGGCATAGGCTTGTAATTATATAAGTGATTATAAGATCTCCATGGGTGTGGAACATGGTAAGAGGGGCAAATTTTTTCGTCAAATTTTTCATAATCTTCCAGCTCCTCCTAGTTTCTCTGCATTTCTTGCTAATCTTCTATTATTTTATACCATATATGACTACTGTTTCTCAGTTGAACTTTGTACTAACTCATTCACTGTTTACACAGCTAGGACACCCTATGTACTATTATTTATCCATGCTTTGAATACTTGTTTAAATAACTTTTCAGCATCTATGATAACTGAATCTTCTTTCTCAGCCCACAGACTGTATACATGGCACAGTATGATTTACTCCTAAATCTTGATAAGCTACTTTTTATTAGTTCAGGAGGATGTTTTTCTTTCTATGTCTTCTCTATGTGTCTGCAGAACATTAAATGTCTGTTGGGTAAAAACAGTTTGATGATATTGGGGTGACAAGTTTATGTAAAAGTCTCCTAGGGGCACTGCGAATCGCCTATATTTTGTTCCTCTAAAAAGCTTTAAAAGGCTTCTCAATAGTTTGCATTCTGACAAATTCTGGCTGTGGGTTTTATTTTGTGTACTGGTGGAAGGAAACTTGACTCTGAAATGTTGCTTTCTGTGTCTTCCACCAGTGATCATAAATAGTTTGTAGATAGGTAATCAATCAAAGATATGCCACCATGCACTTATAAAATCCCATCCACTTATAAAATAAGATGTCCCTGTAAATGACACATGAAACTTGGGTATCAACAAATTTAAAATACTGTTAAATCTGACACTGTCTATGCAGGGAAGGCATGACTGCAGGTTTTAGGAGGCTGGTCTTCTCACTGTCCTGTTGTTGTTTGTTTACATTCAGGAAACAGATTAAAGCTCATCTTGGTAATGTTGATGCTGCAACTGTCCCTCCCATAATACATTAGGGAAATATGAAAAGATCATTTAGGCTGTGTGCCACATGCATGTCTGGTGCCTCTGGAAGTGAGAAGCAGCAGTTGCATATTCTGCAACTGGAGTAACAGAATTTTGTGACCTGCTAAATTGCATGCTGGGAATTGAATGTAAGTCATTTGGAAGAGCAACCAGTTTTCTTAACCATTGAGCAGTCTTTCCAGCCCTTCACTAATTTTTTAATACAACAAAGTCAAAGAAAAAACCATAATATCTCATTATAGCACTGAAAATTAAAATGTAGAAAAATAAATCTTTAATTGCTCTCAACAAAACAAAGACAATCACCTCAAACTAATGTGGTTTAATATGGAAATTTCACCTCTAGGCAATATTATTTAGATAGCTTCTGGCTAAGCAAGCTATTGATTTACATAAAGACCTATTTAATCAATCCTGAATGCCTGCAATGCTTACAAACTACCTCTATTATTTCAGCCTAATGCAAAATAAACAAACAAACAAATATCTGAAAATCTGATTCCAGTAGAATTTTTTCTTTCAGGCAGACTTTTCCACATAAACAAGGACCTTCAACTGCTGGATTTTGTTTTTTAAACTCCTCTGAATTTATATCACTTTGTTTAAGACCATGTAAAGAGCTTTCCAAAATAAACAGAGTTCACTAGTTAGTTTAAAGGTGGATTAGGACACCATGTTTATCTTTGTCTTCTTTGGTCTTAACTTATTCTGTTGGGTGCTCCAATTGTGAACACCACAGACAATTTGTATCAGAAATATTCTGATGCAGAGCACTGTCCTGTGCCTGACAGGATATTTTTTGGGTATTCTTTTTCTCAGAGGGGTTGTACATGCTGTCTTCAGGCATTGCCAAGCATCTCCAGTTGAGTAAGTATTCTGATTAGGTTAATGATGTGGGAATGCCTTTCTGTATGCTGTGAATATTAATCTTTAAATAAAGGAGCTGTTTTGGCCCTTGACAGGCACCATAGAAAAAGTAGGCAGAAGAATCAGAAAAGGTAGGAAAGGAAAGATGAAGTCAGGGAGAGACTGAGCCAGCCACCCAAGAAAAAACATGTAAGGAACACAGGTGAGCCATGAGTCACACAGCAGACAGATTAATAGAAATGGGTTGATTTAAGATGTAAGAGAAAGATAGCAATACTCCTGAGCCATAGGTCAAACAGCATGAATTTAATATAAGCGTCTGAGTCATTTCTGTGGGCCTGAGAAGCAGCGGCAGGTGGCTAAGGGGTCTGGCATGGCAGGGTCTGGCTCTCTGGCTGCATGGAACCAAAAAACTGCACTACTACAGGTTAAAGAGTAGGTAAGAAGAACTGCAAGGCAGATAAAAGGAATGGCCAACTCATGTCCCTGGATCATTTCCTGCCTTCTCTTCTTTTTACTGAATACCTTGAATAGTTTTGTGATGCAATGAAGGACATACTAGAGGTTTTAGTACACCTGTCTATGAAGAGCCAAAAGAAAACCCCACCTAACTCTGAAGGATTCTTTAGAAATAGAATTATGAAATAAAAGCTAGAAATACAGATAACTATATATTTTAAGTTGTTTCTCTTTTATTTCATTTTGAAAAGTCATGTTTTAAAGAAGTTTGCTACAGTTTGTAAGAATCATATGCATTGATTAAGTGAATATGTTATATTCCAAGTCTTATGTTACAAAAGTTTTAGCAATTTACTTGCTCAAAAAATTCATATGAGTATAATATTATTATCCTGTGTCATGAGTTTCACAAGAAGAATAAAGAGACTCAGACTTGTCCTGAGCCCCTCAGGATATAAAATGTAGAAATGGGATTTTAAAAAAGATACGTAGAATACAGAAAACCACATCTTTTTTACTTAACTCAGCTTGTGTCATATTTATTTAGGTATTCTAAAACTGCAAAGCAAGAGTCTGATCATTCAGAACCTTTGTATAATGTGTTTTTCCATACGAGATTTTATTTACATATACCAGAAGATAACATATGTATATCCTTAAGACAGTTGCTTCAACTCTTTCTATATCTGTGAGTGATTTTTGGTTACTACCTCTCCTTTGTTGCTAATGACTCTTAACTGCATAACTGATCTGTTTCCACAGTCCAGCCTTATACATTATTTTATGCATGATGGTACTTTCTGCCTTTTGAACAAATAACACCTAATGAAATAATAACTAAAATTGGGTAAAAGACATGTGCTTGACAAATAATATGTTGGATGAAGTGTACATACTTCTAATCCAATTGTTTATCCATTGACAATACAGGAAGCTACGTTATAGTACACAGATGAAATTAAAGTCTGCTTCCACTGTGGCTTATCACAATCTTAAAAATGAGAGAATAACATTCTTTAGGCCTTCTTATTTTCCACTCGGGGGTGATAATGAAATAACCATCTTCTTCTTTTTCTGAAATAAAGTTTTTGGCAGACTTACGGAAGTTCAAATGTAGGAGGAATTTCAGATCTGATGTCTTTTCTAGATCAGCAACAAAGAAGACAAATTATTTTTGATAGGTCACTTAACTTTAGAATACTATGTATCTCATATATTCTTTGAGATGACTGTTAAATAATTAAATATGGAAATATGAATAAATGTTAAAATGTTTTATAATCTCAGCTCAGTAAATACATAATAATCATCTCCCATATACATTATATTGTTATGGTCCTAGAGATGAGTCCCAAAAATGCTTGTCCTTATGGAGTTCATATTCTAGGGAATGAAGGAGGCATACAAACAAAAATAATGCAAACTATATGTTAAGCCCTATCAAGAAGGAGAGGACAGCAGAAAAGAGACAGTATCTGGAGATGAAGTTCTCAAAAATATGGTTTCAATTGGATATGAAATACTTCCAGAAGTAAGAAAGGCTAAATGAGAAAAATGGTTTGGGAAATGGCCTGGTAGCTACAATGCTTGACTCACAAACAAGGATACTGAGGTTTAGATCCTCAAACCACATATAAATCCATATGAGTATGGTGACCTCCCTATAATTCCAGCACCTGAAATGTAGAGACAAGGGAAATTCTGTGAAATCTGGCTTCCTAAACCAGCTGAATTGGCAAGCTCCAGGTTCAGTGGGAGCCCCTGATGAATTAAATAAAGTGAAACACAACTATGTAAACCACCTACCATCTCCCCTAATTCTGAAGGCAGAAGCCTGTTACATAGATGCATATCTGTGTACACATGCTCCTCCAGATATGTAAACACATACACACACACACACACACACACACACACACACACACACACACACACACACAGAGAGAGAGAGAGAGAGAGAGAGAGAGAGAGAGAGAGAGAGAGAGAGAGAACACCAAGGCAAACACACACACCAAATATGAGCTACATATTTCAAGAAAATGGTTATAAGGAAATATAGGCATATTGTTTGTGGGAATGCTAATTTCTTGATATAATTAGGTAAGGAGATTAAATGTCAAGTCAATCAAAATAGGAGATCTATGTGTTAGGAAGAGTGCTATAGTGACAACATAAAGCTGTCAAATAGGTTAGCATATGGGTCAAATTATTGGTTGTTCAATATAATGGTTCTGTTGGAAGAGGATAGTAATGGCAAAGTAAAGAATAATGATTTTTTTTTAAATACATTTTTTCTTAGTTCTGTCTGTTTAATTGGTCACAAGTCCAAATTCATTACTGTTGTGGAAAAGTATTAAGGAAGGAGATAATGTTATTGCAGGTGATTTGGGTACCTAAAGGAAATCTTTTGAAGAGGGAAGCACATATATATTTATCCTCTGTAAGTGATAGTAAATTAGAATTTGTATACCACAGAGTGGAGAATACATGAAGAGAGACAAGGCAAGAACTATAAATAGGGGCCAGTATGCATTAGCTTTGAGAGTCCAATTTCGGAAGTTACTTTCAGAAGAAATGGATATATCTTGCTTTTCAGCAACATCTCAGGTCCCATTTCACATAATGATAGCTGTACTTGGGCAAAGAAGTTTAGTCTAAATAATCCTTCAACTGACCAACAAAAATCTCAGGAAAAATCTTTTATTCTTTAATTTTCTGGTTTAAAATACAGTTCACAGGTTCACTTTCCAGGCCATCACATGACTGTGGCACATAGGTCAAATGTCTTCTAAGAAGATTTTGTTTTTCATTCTTCTCTACATCTTCTCAATGAAGGTTTTTAATCTCCGTGCCCTAAACCAGAGAGCCCGAGTCAACTCTAAACTGTCCTCTCATGCCTTTGACTTCTTTAGCTTCTGCAGTTGTTATTTTTAAAGTTCGGTGGGAGGGCAGGACTGAGAAGTGGAAAATAAGATACACTGTGACATTTTAACTCAGGGACCTTTCTCTGGCTTCTGGAAAAGCCAGCTGAACAGGCTTCCATTGTCACCTAGTCAGAGAATGCAACACAGCCAAATGTCACTTCAGGGTGCCTGTGACTGTTTTCACTGTATATTTGATTATTCTTCCTTTTCATTGTTCAAGAATAGGAGCATAAAGCCACTCTTTCTTCTCATAAATGGCTCCCTTCTTCTCTTTGTTAAAGCTGTCTACCTGCCAACAAGCCACACACAACTTTTTTCTGTGTTATCTTGGCAAAATTACATTTGCAAATTTATCTTCACCTGAGTAGCATGTATTTGCTGAAAGTGAAACAGACATCCCCCACAAAAGAAGTGAACAAAATTCCTAAAGATTAAAAAAAATATTTGGACATTTATTAAGCTGTTTTCTTCCCACCCTCATGGAGGCAAAACTCAGGAAAACTAGAAGGAGTCTAAATCTTCATTTCCATGTTAGCATGCAGGCTTCCATTAAGCTTGACATTCCTTATTTGTTAGAAATAATGGTAATACTTTCCATTTGGAATAATATTGATGTTTAAAGAAATCTAACACATTCTTGCCACAGACATGTGACAGAAGAGAAGTGGAAAGAGCTTGATGGAAACAGAGGTCTCCTTTGATACTTGAAGTCAGGAGAGGATTTAAGAGTCAAAAATATTCAGAGATAAGTTCTAAAATAGGATTTTGGGATAAAGAGAGCCAGTTCAGCTAACAGGTTTAATGTCTTGTGGGCACATATTCGAGCAGCTAGGAAACTCTGTTTGTTATGAAAGTGTTTGTGAAGGAGAGTAGTGCAAATATCCACAATAGGCCATTTACTAGGTGTACATTATAGACATCTTATTTGACAGTTAATGTCTCAAATATAATCACATGTAAAACAGGTAGCACTTCTATTTGAGAAATTGGGAGATGTGACAACATAATCTAGCTTAGAGCATTAACAGTCTGACTATGTCTGTCCAGTGCACTATTCTTAGCACTTCATATTTATTTACTTGCACTAAATTAGAATTATTTGTATGATGATTATATATAGGGGACCAAGACATATAAAGAAACTCCATATATTAGTTACTTTTCTGTTGCTGTGCTGAAAAGTCATGCCAAAAGCAGCTTAAGGAAGGAAGTTTGTTTGGCTTATGCTTCCAAAGTCCTAAATCTATAATGGTGGGATTGCCATGGAAAGGCAACAGGGGCCAAAATCTGGCTTATAGCTTTCCATCTATACACAGGAAACAGAGAGTAAGAACAGGAAGGGAGGAAATTATAAAACCGCAGGGCCACCCTCCAGTGACAAACTCCAGAAAAGCTCTACCTCCTATAATTTCAGTAAACTTTCCACATAGTGCCAACATCTAGATTGCAAATGCTCGAACTTAAGAGCCCACAGAGTACGTTTCCCATTCAAACCTCCATACTTGGCTAATAGGATTTAAATGGGCTCACTGTGTTCCACAATGTCTGCTGCACTGTCTAGACTAGTAGTTCTCACAGAATGGAACTTGCATCAGGCTCATCTAGAAGTCATGAGAAATGAAACTTCTCTTCTTCAGCCTGACTTCTTTGAGGGTTGGAACCAATGATTTCTGTTTTAATAAGCTCTCCAGGGCATTCGGATAGGACTCAACTACGAGGTAGTTTTTTTTTTCTTTGTCTCTTTCTTTTTCTCTCTCTCTCTCTCTCTTTCTTTGATCCTCCTAAATTTTCTTTGTTTATTTTCTAATCAATTTTACTAAGTGTCTGACATACTTGTAAAGATATTGTAAGAACTAAAAATTGTTAAAAAATTTCTAATCTAAAACAAAATGGTGTCTTTTGTAACTTTAAAGTAAGAAGCTTTAAGTTTTAAACTTTTAATATCATGGAACTTGTGTACTTTTGTCTTTTAAGCATAATATATACTTATATATATATTATGTCTAGGCCACAGTTTCCTTTAGTCGTCTCTTCCAAGTCTCCACCCCTACCAATCTTATCCTTCATTTCTGTTTCAAAGGAGGTATCCCATGAATATCAACAAAACAGGGCATATCAAGTTGCAGTAAGATTAAGCACTTCCCAATGTATTAATGCTTAGTAATAAGACTCATATGAGGACCAGGGTTCTAATAGCCAATAAAAAGTTACCCTGTTTCCACTATGATCAAAAACATAAGCAAAAGCTCATGCTGGAGAGACTGTGGAACATGATTTGCCTTTCCAAAGGACAGTTTTGTAAACAACAGTAAGAACCTTTTTTAATAGACAAATTTTTATAAGCATATAGACCTGTTCTGGCATTTGTGTATTGTCTAAGGCTACTTTTGTGCTACAGTGTCAGAGTTGCCTTGTTGGGTCAAAATACCTTTTGATAAAACTTAAAAATATTTACTATTAGCCATTTAAGGAAATGTTCTAAGAAACTCTGGAGAGCTCTCTAGTACTGTCAGTATACAGTAATCACTCAGAGTTGTCATTATTATTTATCAGTAATAGAAGTAAGCAAGTAAAACTTCATGATTTATTTGGAAATCATGGTGAGGTCCATGAGTAAAGAATCATCGGTTTTGAGACACAGACTACAGCTTCAAGTTGCTTTCTGGTGTTTTCATCTTTTTCAGAAATACCAGAACTAATATATATGAACCACAGAGATTGTAGCAAGCATGCACAAGGCAGATACATGTTCATACCAGACAAAATACTAGCAATGAATAGGTCTCCACTGGTTTCTCTCCAGTTCTCTAAATAAATAGAATAATATATATGTCTAAAGCCCCTCCTGCCTTTTAACTTTAGCTTAGGGGAAAACTGTGGGTTAAATATAAAAAATAAAAACAAACTAATTTCTTCTTTTTAGACCAAAATTTTTATTTTTCTGACTATAAGTGAATCATTTCTGAATTTCTATTTCTCTCTTCAAATATTCCTGTGAACCTTCCATTAATGTGTGTGTGTGTGTGTGTGTGTGTGTGTGTGTGTGTGTGTGTGTGTGTGTGTGTGTATTACTCATTCACATAATGCTATTTTGTATATTTTCAGATCTGACCATTTGGTATGGATAATCAATTGGTATTCTCTTCCCTGGAGAAGATAATTTCTTCTGTTCTCAGTATTCTTATGTTGTATGTGGTTATTTTTCTGGGCTTTAAGAATCTCCTTTTCATATTTACATGTCTTTTGATGTCCTTAACATCCAGGTTATATTTAGATAGCCATGTTGGTGATACTTTATGGCTGTCATTTTTAATATTTCTAAGAAAAACAACCTCACAGCAAGCTTACTGTTCCTCTGGCTCTTAGGATCTTTCTTCAGTCTTCTTCTTCAATGATTCCTGAGATTTAGATGCAATAGTTGTCTTGTGAAGGGATCAGTTAGGCCTCAGTTTCACTACTCTGCATTTTGAACGATTGTGTTTTGTAGTGCTCTCCATCTGTACAGAAAGAAGTTTCCTCGATAAGAGTGAGAACTATACTTATCTGTAGGTATAAAGGTATATATTTAGAATATAGTGTGGAATTATGCTATTTAGTAAAATAGCAGCTTTAGGTTCTTCTCCCTGACCTCTGAGTATTTTGGCCCTGGGAAGTTATCTAGGTTTTCAGGACCAGCCATGACTTTCTTTTTGTTGAGAAGGCCGTAAGTCCAATTAGAGAGCAATTGGTTACTACCAAAGTATACATGCAACTACTCTTCTCTTAAGGTTTTCCTGCTATGCTTGTCATTGTTGTAGTTTATAGGTGGTTCTTGTGGTGGCTCAAATCTATGTATTATTATTGGTTTTTTCCTGTACTTTAGAAGGCTGTATGATACTTTCTCTTATGATGAAAGCCAGTTAGTCCTCAGGGAGGAAGGAGTCTTTCAGAACAGATCCAGCTATGGTTCCCTAAGCCCTGTGTCAAATTTACTTGGTTTCTGCAGCATTAGAGACTTATCTCCCCCTTATGGGGGCTAAAGGCAATAGCACTAGCCAATAATGTTTTGAGCGTCACTTGGACAACTCTGATGAGCAACCCCCTAAAGACTTCTTATATTGGGTGTTGATTTTTTTTTTTGTTTGTTTGTTAGATGGTATTGAGTCTTGGAGGTAACATTGTTAGCCCAGCTGAAAAAATTTTAATTAAACCACATGTGAATTTTATTATATTAACCATAAATGTACATTTTTTGATGTACATAGCTAATAATATGATTCCTTATGACTTTTTCAGACATCCTTGTTTTCATTTTTTTCTTCTTCAGTATTCATCTTCACCCTCTCCCCTAATTAGGACCCCCACCCTATAGTTGCTGTTTTCCTATTTACTTGTTCTGCTCTCATAACTTTTCCTTTGTACTTTACTAGGTTTTGCACATATCCTGGGTTATATACTTACAGCTGAATCTCAGAAGACTTTTTATCTTCCTGGATATAGGTTACTTTACTAAATATATTCTTTTCTAATTTTATTCATGTACCTGAAATGTTCATGGTTTCAGTTTTATTTACAACTCAGTAGTATTCCATAGTGTAAATGTATCACAGTTTCTTTGATCATTTGTCATCGAAGGACATTTTTCTTGATTCAGTTTCTTAGATGTTATAAATATAGCAGTGATGAATACGTTTCAGTAAGTATTTGTAGAGTTGGAAGTTGAGTCTTTAGGCCCAAAGGTGTAGAGGCCAAGAGGTACTTGTGCACACATATAAACACAACAGAAACTAAGAAATGCTAAAAATTCAGGCTTATCTCCTCAAGGAAAGGGGATATTTACCTGTCCTACTGGAATGTTGGTAAAGAATCACAACCTAGTGATCCTTTTCTATCTATAGAGCCAATCTTAACCCATATTCCCCAGAATTTATGTCCCTCCAAATCCATTCCCCCTAAATTCTAGTCCATAATCTTGTTTGAGAGATGTCACTTGGACTTTATATCTGCCTAATTGACTTATATACTATCTTAGGCCAAGCCAGTCCTGACTCACACAAGCATTATGGGAACCTCAGTCATTCTCTCTACACCTTCAATCTTGGACATGATCTGTGAGGTGTGTGTGTGTGTGTGTGTGTGTGTGTGTGTGTGTGAAATTCTTTTCAATGTAAATATGGCTCAAGCATTATTATACTCATGGTATTGATTTAATTGTTATCAGAAAAGTTTACTTTTTTCCCAAATATTGTTGATGTTAAATATGGCTAATAAAAATGGCCAAGAGTCAGACTTTAGAATTTTTAACTGGTGATGGCTAACTAAGTCAAACTGAACCAAGTTTCATTATTGCTTTTTGCAGATAATTTCCTTTCTGGCCATTGTTATATGTGGTTACTGGCCTGGACTTTCTGGCCCAGCCTCCTGGCCCGAACTTTCCATCCTAGTCTTGTGGCCCCAACTTTCAGACCCACAGTCCCATAGTCCCACTGAAGCACATAGACACATTAATTGTACACTGATTGACCTGGGTCCCAGGAATATAACTTGGTAGCTCTTGTTCTTAATCTAACCCATGACTCTTATCTTGTTTAGACGTGTGGCTCGGTACTTTTTCTCAGAGCAGTAATTCAACCTTCCTCTGCATCTGCTGCATCTCATTGTGGTGTCTCTGTGTCTTCTCTGTAGCATTTCTGCTCTGTTCTTCTTGTTCCCTGAGTTTTCTCAGTCTGGTAGCTCCATCTACACTTCCTGTATGCCTTCAGCCAATCAGCATTTTTATTAAAATCAGCATATTTATTTATTTGTTGGCTAATGGGAGGGACAACTATTTACAATGTAACATAATCCACCAACAGGCCATAATGCCTGCAGGAATACTAGAATATGCCAAGGAGAGTAGAGTTGGGTCAGATGGTAGATATAATTTGAGATGTTTGAGGATTTTCTACATTAATTTCCAGACTAACTGTAACATTTTGAAATCTTACAAACAATAAGAGAGGGTCTGCCTTTCCTACATTCTGACCAGCATTTGTTGTTACTTTTGCAATTCTGACTGGGGTGAGATAAAATCTCAACGTTATTTTGCTTTATAATTTCTTCTTAACTGGTTGATATGATGAACATTCTTTTGAAATATTTTTTTCTCCCATGAACCCAATCTTTTTTTTCTTCTCATGGTAAGTCTTTGTTCATATGACAACTTCATTTTTGAATAGGTTATTTTTTCTTGTCATTTTTAAGTTGCTTTAGAAATATGTATTATGGGTATTAATACTCTATCAGCTCGGTATCTGGCAAAGATTATTTCATACTCAATTGTCTTCTTCTTTATTTGATTTCTTGTTCTTTTAGATATGCAGAGCCTTCTAGTTTTATGAGATTCCACTTGTCAGTTGTTGGCTTAATTCATGGTGGAATGTAGTTCTATTCAGAAAGTCATTTCTTACACTAATTCATGTAGGGTACTACCAGTACCTTCTTCAAGCAGTATTTTTTAAGGTTTCACATTTAGTGCTTTTAATCATTTAGAGTTAGGTTTTGTGCATAATTATACATGATTATAGATATTCTTGCTATCCCATTCTTCTGCATTTTAATGTTATTTGCCTAGCTTCTGTTGTTGCAGA
The DNA here is from genome assembly GCA_033318265.1 of Phyllotis vaccarum. Taxonomy (NCBI): domain Eukaryota; kingdom Metazoa; phylum Chordata; class Mammalia; order Rodentia; family Cricetidae; genus Phyllotis; species Phyllotis vaccarum. The sequence goes on from JARWLC010000002.1 coordinate 100,155,259, forward strand.
TACATTATTTTTGCCATACTATGGTTTTGTATCTTTGTATAATAATAAATGGCTAAAGTTACAACTACTCATGTTTGCATCTATTGATTTATCTGTTTTTATTTTTTGTGTAAGCCCATATTACAAACAATTGTCTTTAATAAGTGATTGCAATACCAATTAAGTTCAATAGGTTTATTGACTGTAATAGGTCAGTCTAAAACACTTAGACAATTCCACTGCATGAATAACTATATTGTCTTCCATTCGGTTGCAGCACAAATCAGCTGAGTGTTTCAAAGAAACCCATATTGAAGGTTCAACAATAAAATTATATCATGATATATCTTTTCAGTCCATAGCCAGTTTCAGGTTTCCAGTGAAAAAGTACAAGGTCTAGGAGATATAGAAGAACTGAGTTTTTGTATTAATAATTTGTTTCCTTCATTTTTTTAGTGCCTTAGCTCTTACAGCACAGTTTTCTGTAGATTTTTGCCTCAAAAAACAGCTTTTTCTTTATGATTCCTATCAGCGAATGATAGTCTACTTCTACTTCTGGATTTAGAGACAGATTTTATATCTTAGAACTGACAGGTTGTGTCACTCAAAAGATAATTTCATAAGTCAAATTTGTGATCCTAAGAAACCAATTCTTTTCAACTCTAGACTTGACTCATAAGTTTTGAAGGAAAAGTTATTCGTGACACTGTACTTTTTTTAACTTCACTAATACTACCAGTTTGTGATTTATAGCAGCCCTACTTTTGTGAACCTCAAAAGGGCATTGCTGAGGAACTCTTGCTCCTTCTGCAAATAAAGGAGAGAAACAAAAGAATTGAATGACATTTTGAGAAATAGAAACATTTTTCTATCATTTGAGCAGTGATTGGAGTCTACGGGACATAGAAGACTGTGTTTTTAAAAGACCAAGGAGACTTTTTTACCTTGGTGTACTTTTTTGTGTGTCATATTTATATTGTGTCTGTGTGTTTATGGCCAAAAATAACTTTGAAAACTAATAAAATTATTCTGAATTCTATCTCCCGTGATCTATATCCCATGATGAAGTTACCTTTATCACAGAAATGCAGAGTTTATTGAACATACATAAAGCAATAAGTATGAGAAATCATATAACTGGAATTAAGGATAAAACTTATCTGATGATCTCAATGAATAGGAAAGGCCAGTTAAAATATCCAACATGTTCTCATGATATAATTCTATGAAAGGTAAAACTGGAGGAAACAGCTCAATACAATACAAACTACATACAACAAGATCACAGCCACCATTATTCTATATGAAAAAAAAACTAAAGCAAACCCATTAAAATCAGAAATGAGACAGGGTTATACACTATGCCCACTCATTTTTAATATGTTTCTGAAAGCACAAGTCAGACATATTTGACAAGAGAAATAAATTAAAGAAACACAAATAGAAAAATAAGGCAAACTATCTCTATATGACATGATATTAAATTTTGTAGATACCAAATATTCCAACAGAAAGCTGCTGTGAACAATCAACAATCTTAACAAAGTAACATGGTAAAAGCTTAATTTGCAAAAATAAGTAGTCTTTCTATACAGCAACATGAAATACACTAAGAAAGAGATTATAGGTACAATTTCACAATAGTATCAGAGTCAATAAAATATCATAGAGCAGACTCACAAAGATATAAAAGACCCCTACAATACAAACTTTAAGCCTCTGAATAAAAAGATTAAAAACACACCAGAAAATTGAAAGATCTTATTTTTATGGATTTATGGATTTAATATTTGAAAGTGACTATTTTACCAAAAGATGTTTACAGATTCAATTCAATTCCAATAAAAATAACCACAGCATTATTCAAAGAATTTATATGGAACCAGAAAAGTCCCCAAATAGCCAAAACAAATTCAAATCAAATATAATAATACTAGACACTTATGGGTAATGTATTATTTATCTATCTATTTATCAAAATCTAATTACATATGTATATATCTATGTGTTAGTATTCAAGATATGTATATATAATATATGCCTGTATTATATATAAATTTAATATAAATTATACCACTATGGCTATCAATGTTCCCTGTAAGGACCATAGACTTATAAAACCATAATATAGGATACAGAAATTTTTCTTCTAATGGTTGGTGGTTTAAAAGATAATGACTCCTTTAGGATCTTAGGTTTGAATATTTCGTCCTTTGGTTGGTGGATCTATTTGAGAAAGAATAAGAGATGTGAACTTTTTGTGTAGCTGTGCCTCTGGTGGTAAGCTTTGAGGTTTCGGGAGTGCTTCTGTTTCTCCTTGCCTTTTACTTTCACAGAAAGTAAAAATGTGAGCACTCTAACCATCAGAAACTATAAGTATAGTTAAGTACTTTCTTTATGAGTTGTTTTGGTCATAGTGTTTTATCAACAAACACACAGAAAAAAGGAACTAAAAATAATTGATTAGTCTATTACAAGTGATTGCTTTGGACTGCCTTTCCGAGGTTGAAGTTAAGACCCTATTGCTAAAGACTTACCATGTTTAGGGCAGAGCACATGGATTATTTTGAACTGTATTATTTTTAAAACCTTTTTCCTGTGGTCTGTTTTTATAGTATTAGACAACATTATGCAAACTGCCAAAGAAGGGAAGTAATTAATACTCCTACTCACCTGTGACACCTATGACCCACAACAATGACATAAGCATGACAATAAGTATCTCTGCAAAAATGTAGAACATGACACTTTTATGTTGGTGTATAAAAACAGCCTTCTATTGGACTTAATGCCCACTCAACAGAAGGGAAATTATTCTTGATACTAACTTCCCAATTTTGGGGAGTCATGGATCTTGGAAAGAAATTGACTTCTGCTACTTTGCCAGAACTATATAATTCCTAAATACATTCTACATCTTATGCTTATACCCATATATAAGTGTAGTTACTATACCTCATCAAAATTCTTCTCTTTACTGATAATAAAGACCATCACAGGGAAACAGAACTGTACACAATGCAGAGATCAATGGCTCATGTAAAGCTGTTCTCTAATGGGGAGCTGCTGAGAGAAGTGTTAGTCTCTCTCAGAGATTAGCTGTCTAATGCTTCACCAATACAAAGAGGTCATCCAGAAACCACAAATGCACAAATAATAAAAATAGAGCCAGAAGTTGGCATTTATGTATTTGATCATGGGGACCATGAAAGAGATTAAAGAGACTGGCCTACAGAGGAACTAAAGAAAGTAAAATTTAAAGGTAAAAGTAATATAATTATATTTAAATTGGCATGCATAACCAATAAAAACAAAACCAAAATTAAAAAACTTTGAAGGCAATAATTTGTATTTATTGAATAAATGGCTTAGATTCTATACAACTTTAGCTTTATTTAGCTAAGATGTCTGCACTTCACATCTTCAAGTTGCAGAAATATGTCAGTCAGGCTTTATTAACATGATCACTTTCTCTTCTTTTTTTCTTTCATCCTTGAAATGTTGTAGAAATGTATTCAAATAAATTGAATATAATTTTACTTTGTTCCTTTACTTGTTTCCTCAAAATTATCTATTAAAAAAAAAAACTCAAGATCCAGAAACTGTTTTAGTCAACAAAAGTGAAGTTCATCAGTGTAAATCTGTAACTGAGGGCCTGGACAATTTCTGGAATGTTAGCTAGTTTTCATTTCACATTGGCACCTCAAAAGCTGAATGTCAGGAGAGAATGGGAAGAAAAGCAAAGACTTGTATTTTGTTAATTTGTTTCTTTTCCTGGACCTTCTTAAATCTGTGGCATAGCCCACTCTGAACAAAAGGTATCCTATTAGTTTAATCCAGATCCAATCAAATTGACAAACAAATACAACCATCACACTCTGCCCTGTAATAGTGATATAATATACCATGCAAGGGTAGCCACACTGCAGATCTTAGGAAAACAGAACTGTTGATTATTGCCTTTGAATTATATACCAATACATTCATCTTCTTTGGCTACATATTCTCCTTTTTTCATGGGTCCCTGAAGCATTTCTGATGTTTTAGTCTAAGAAGGAGAGATCAAAAATAAATTAAGAGCATAGTACTAACATATTCTCAACACAACTTGATCCCAAGAGATTCTATTTCTTCTAAAAGGCATTTCTCATAACCACATGAAAGTACTGAGAAAAGTTTAAGGCACCATTCTTTTATTCTTTAATTTAGAAACTTTGATTAACTTCACACATATAATCAATTCTTCAAAAATCACTTTATTTGAAAGCATGAATTTGTTGTATTGATATTTAAACCTAAAATTAATTTTGTATTAGCTTAAATAGAAATTTCTTTGAGAAATACTGTAGAAGACAGCAATGAACAAAGCAAAAATACATAAAACGTGTCTGCATAGATACATTTTAAACAACATTTAGCTATCTCAACTTAATGCATTTATTAAGGGCCATGACAATACATTTACTGATGTCATAACATTCCATCTCTTTTAGGCAATGTCTTTCTAGAACATCACAGGACTTCCAAACTGCAGGTCCCTCTTATCACAAATTGTGTCCTTCTCAATTTCCTGTAGATATTCTTGAGTAAACACATAAACCCACTGAATGGAGGAAAATCTTATATCACAATATAGAGTTTCCTATACAGGGCTGTATTCTCAGCTGTGTTAAAGGTGCAGAGGAAGAACCTTTAACATGGCACTGGATCATGGTAGCAGTGCCTTCTCTGTAGCTATAGGGAGAATTACACTTTTTGTAAATCTGTTTTCTAAAGAAAAAATTGTTGAGAATATGAAGAAACTCTTATAATACTCTTGTAAGCATAAAACTTCAACAATGAACATGAATATGTTTCTACCTATCACTGGCTTCAAACAGAAATAACAACTAGGGAATTATGACATATGAAAATTAAAATCATTATTAATATTTCCAGATAAGGCAAAAGGAATGCATAAGAGAGATGTTATAGTCTAATCTTGACTGAGTTGTTGATTCTATGTTAGTAAAAATGTTCGTGACTTATACCTCCATTAAAATTAATGTTAACTAAGGATCTCAGTATTTCTTAGTTCCCTGTAATTCTTAGCCTCTTGGGCTCCCTTCCTGAACCTCTACCTACCCCAAACCCCGTACTGTCATCCACATTATAATGTTTGTTGTTGTCCATTACTAAATGACCAGCTCTGAAAACATATCCATAAAAGTAATGTTATACAGGCTAAGAATGCTGTATTAATGTATTTCAGAAAATAAGTGTTACTCTTATTGCCCTGCTGTTTTGCTTGTGGCGGGGGGGGGGGGGGGGTGAAAAGGGATGGAGAATAATGGCTCAGTCTCCAGGAGCAAGCTGAATCAATCAAGTTCAATTTATTTTAAAGAAGGACTATGATTTATGTTCCCTCCACCCAGCAATAGGGATAAGCTGTGCTTTTTTTTTTTTTTTTTTTTTTTTTTTTTTTGTACCTGGTGTTATGGTGTGATCATCTTTTGCTGGTTCAGGTCACCTCATAGCATGATTTTGCCTCTGTTGCTGAGGCTCCAGGTATATTCTAGGCTTTCATATGAGGAACCAATATGAGCACATGCTTTATGACACCAGTTTTAAACAGTTGGCTGAGGCCTGCTGGCCCCTAGGCTCTTAGAAACATTGAGAGTCTACACAGGCCACAAGTAAGAATGTGTATGTTTGTGTGTAAGTAATAATATTGAAAAATGAGAACATATATTTAAATGAAAGTAAGGAATTATATATTAAAGGGCCTTGAGATAGAATCAGGAAGGGATAAATAATGTATATTAAAAACAGAAAGTAAAATAAATATAAAAAGAAACACATGTTAACTGTTTTTGAAGTTTTCATAATATTGTTTACTGTACATACTGTCCAGTAGTATTTATTATTCATTTTGGTGTCAGAGAAATCCTTGTGTGTGTGTGTGTGTGTATACATACATATTTATATATAATTACAAATGTAAGTGGTTCCAATGAATTGTATATAAGAAGATTTATATGAATAAAATATAAATCTCTTTTGGTATAATGAAATAAAAACAAATACATGTTAACAACTTTATATGGTTCTTATATTTTTAGACATATTTATTTAAATTTTATGTGTAAAAATGTTTTGTCTCCATATAGTATGTGCAGTACATGCAAGACTGGTTCCCTCCAAGGTCAAATCTGCTGGGAATACCATTACTGATGGTTGTTAACCACCATGTTCATGGTAAAAAATAAATTCCAGGTTTGCTGCTAAAGCAAGTACTCTTAAATGCTGAGCCATATCTATAGCCTCTAATTTAAACATTTTATAAATTTTACAAATGTTGAAAAAATAATTTTCTAGTTGACATTTCTGGTACTTGATTATATGCAAAATTGTTTACTTGGCTAAAAGATGAAAGTATATTACTTCAATATGTGTTACTCAATGAAATTACTGGTATTTCCCAATGTTTTAATATTTATTATACTCTATACTTTTATTAAGTCCCATTAAAATGCCCATTACTATGAAATATGTTACCCATCTTTAATATCAATAGTAAAGATCTCAGATTAAAGTTAGCTTCGTTTGAAACGTATTTTAGAAAACATGATTTTTTTTTTTTTTACACATGTAAAAATACCCCAAAATGTGTGTGGTAACATTTCGTCCTTGTTAAATCCTCCATTGCTTTCCTATATATGCAAATTATGAATGAAACCTAAGAGCAGTGAAGAATATGGGTGACATTTCTTTTTCTTATTTTGACTCCTCTTTGGAGTGATCCAAATTTTCTAATTAAATTTTAGTGTTATCTAGCTATGGAACCATAGGGAAATTCCCTTTTTTAAACTTTATTTTCAAATGTTTTAATGCAGCCTTATTAAGTCCTGGATGGTGGTTAAATATTATTCTTAGGTGAGCAATTGGTTGTGACAATAAGTTTTCTGGGCCTCAGGCAGCCAGAGGTCCAGACCTACAGACCTGCAGTGCCAGACTCCTTAGCTGCCCACCACTGCTTAGTCCCCCAAAATGATTCAGACACTTATATTAACTTCATGTTGTTTGCCCTATGGCTTAGGCACATTGCTAGCTAGTTCTTTCATCTTTATTCAACCCATTTTAATTAATCTGTCCTGCCATGTGGCCTATGGCTCACCTGTGTTCCTTACATGTTTCTTCTCAGGCATCTGGCTTGGTCAGCTCTGATTCTGGGTTTTTTTTTTTCTCTTCTATTCTGATTCCCCCACCTACTTTTTCTATGGTGCCTATCATGGGACAAAACAGCTCCTTTATTTAAAGATTGATATTCATAGTATACAGAAAGACATTCCCACATCAATTGGTAGTACTCTAATATGGTGTACAGACATCCACACTGAGCCTGAGAAAGCTAACAAAAGGGATTGTAGACACACAAAAATATATAATCAACATGTCTTCTTGGTAGAAACATTTTCTCTGGAAGAATCTGTTTGCTAGAGGCAAGAAAAGTTACAGCCCCTTTAAGAGAGGCTTTCTGATTCAGTGTTAGTGGCAAAAACCAAATGCCCTTTTAAAGGCCCCACTGTCAAATACTTAAATGAGGTTTATGAACAGTGAGCAGGAGTGATAGTGTGGACTCTAAGATTTCCCATAGTGGAAAATATATCTCTGGCCAGTACATCTTGCATAAAGCTAAGCTCTGACAGAATAATGAGCTGGGTGAAACCAGCTTCCATAGTCAAGACTTTAAGTCATGCTGTTTGCCATTTAGCAGATTAAAGCTCATTAATCTTTAAAAAAAATTTTTAAAGAATTTACAGTGTGTTTAAAAATATACATAGGCTTGGGGGAAAAAGGAAAAAAATAATAGAGAAAATTCTTAAAATATAGAATAAAAAAGCCATGTAAAGAAGGGATATACACAGAGAGTCTTGATACTGTATGTTATTGTGTTATTTTTAAGTTTGTTGACTGCAGAGAGAAAAGCAAATGCTGCTAAGAGACAATTGTTATAAATGCTGCTAGGTTAAATAAACTATTTATTTTGAAAATACATTGAATTCAAACTTAAGTCAAATGATATGTTGCTTTTGATGAAATTTTTTTTCTGAAGAAAATAGGAGGCAGCGGATTCATTCTGAGTTAAAGAAAATAAGGTTTAATTGAGGAATACCTATTGAAAAATCTTCAATGGCAATGGGTGGCTCAGATAATTCAACATTTCAGAGCACCTCTGTTGCAGTTTTCTCTGAGTTTTACATCCAGAACAGTTTCAAGGCTGCTAGCAGAGATGATCCTACTTCAAAGATTATGCCACTCAGGACTTGCCCATAATCCTAAATTTTATTTGGGTCCCCATAAGATTAGTAGTACACCCAATTATCAGGAGGTAATCTATAGAATTATTTCCACATTCTAAAAAAATGAATTACTGATTTTTGTCTTGGCTTAGAATATTGGTTACAAGATGTTATTGACAACAAGAGAAAAATGCTAAACCAATGATATTAGATTCAGGCTTCTTGTTTTGAAAAGGAAAACAAGTGGGCTAGTGATGTAGGACAATGCTCTTCTACACTCTAAAGATTTGTCACTCATATTTGTTTAATGCAATGCTAATTGGCCAGTAGCTAGGCAAAAAGAGATTAAAGGGATTCTTGAAAGAAGAAAAGAAGAGAAGCAGTTACCACCCACAAGCAGAGAAAGCAAGTTGAGAATGCTATACTGAGAAAAGATACGAAGCCACATAACTAAACATAGATAATAATTATGGGTTAATTTTTTTCATTATATTTTTTATTTAAAAATGTCATTTTTATTCTTGTATCCCCCTGCTCCCCTTCCTTCACAGCCTCCCAAACCTCCAAGTCAACTGTCAGAGTCTCCCCTCCCCATCCACCCATCCCTTCACCTCAAAGGGCAAGAAGTCCCAAAATGGGCCAGTTCATGTGGCACATTCACTCCAGGCAAGTCCGATTTCCTCATCCCAAAGTCAAGACTGGGATAGGTGTTCCTCTGTAGAGAATGGGCTCAAAGTGCCAGCATATACACTGGAACACAGTCTGGTCCCAACTCTCAAGGAACCATGCCAATGGACAGTTGCCTACCCTTGGAGGGCCTAGCTCCTTTTATTGATGGCTCTCCAGTGGCTATTCTCAATTCAGTGTGGTTCCAGAGCTCCATCCAGCCATCAACTTAGGAATACGCTTGAGATACTAGCTGAGATTTTATAAGTAATTTTAAGACTCTAAGTGAATTATTTGGGAAGCAGCTACTTTGTGTTTGAGAATTTTTGTTAGACATGAAACTTCCAACTACAGATTGGCCTCTATCTGGCTGATTTGCCATTTTTTTCATGTGTAGACTTAGGCTTTGTTTAATGGCTATGATTTAAGAGAACTAACCTATTCTACATCCACATAATATGTTTCTTGATGATTATTCAGGCCTAGTACCCATTTTCAGTGCTAAGGGAATGAGTTAAGGTAAGTAGATCAGTTGCCAGGGACATAAAAAAGCAGACACATACTGAACAGATTATCATCCACCATCAAGTTGTCTTTCAAACTGCTTGTTGTGTTCTGTTTTATTTTCACTTACATCCAGAAAGATTTTATTTCTTTCTTCTTTGATTTATGTATCATTTAAAGTTGAGTGATGATTTTAAGATTTATAACATTGTAACCAAAAAGGATACACCGTTTTATTTTATTTTTTCCTGAATTTGTTATCATTCATTATGTGTCCCAGTATGTGTTCTAACTTAGAGAAGCTTCAATGTGCTGCTAAATTGAATGTATACTCTTCAGTGTTTCATTGTAATATTTCATATATATCTGATAATCACATTAAATGGATTCTCTTAATTGCAATATTTCTGTGATGAGCTATTTATTGTAGAAATTAAGGTACTGAAATTACTCTTTATTGTTGAATCATAGTTAGTCAATATCTGCAATCCCAATTTTGTAAATTTTTATATAAAAATTGATGGGCCAGAATTCTGAGTATATATGCTTATGTTGTAATGGTTTCTTAATTAATTATTTTCATGACTAGATCTAGAAAAATCTGTGTTTTCTAACTCTTGATAATGGGAGGGCCATGATGCTAAAATTGAGAAGGATATTAAGACATTATCAACTCAGAAGACAACCATCACTGATACTTTATGGAGATGGGTGATGATTTGTCTAAAGTTGTGAATGTAATGGGGCAGTTATTCTTTTATCATTTCCTATAATCTATTCAGTTATCATTCAGAAAAAGCATATATGATGAATCTAGAGGATTTGTAGAATATAATTCAAAACCTATAGATATGAGAGATATAATGGGCATCAAAAAAGATATTTTGTTCCATGGGACTCATTCCAAATATATAAAATAGGCATTAAATTTATGGTCAACAAAATATCAAATGATGTCTAATGATTGGATTCAGTCAACAATGGCTATATTAGATTATAGCCAACACTTTACAATGGAGAATTTGGCTGAGGGAAGAGGCTAGGGCCATTGAATTAGGTTAAAAGTTTTAATATTGCTCAAAGACAAAATCCTTGGTGAAATTTCATTTGATGATGTGAAGGTACAGAATACTTATGATAACCATATATTACTACTATGCCATACTGCTACTTTGAATGCTTGGGAAAAGATTCTAGACACAGGACAGAAAAATTGAGCTATATACTAAAGTTAGGCAAGACTTAAATAATCTTATACTTATTTTCTGCAGATTATCTAAGGCAATAAATACATAGAGCAGTATCAGATCCAGAAGTTATAAAGCAATTTTTTTTAGCTTTTTACCATACGATTTTGGAATGTAAAAGGATGTAATGTCACTAAAGATCATGTCAGCACCTATAAAGTAATGGAATCAGTATACAATCATTGCTGAATTTTTCAACTATGATCAAGAGAATTGGGTAGTCAAGCTATTTCAAATTTAGGGTAGGAATTAAGGTATCAAATGCTTAAATTGAGATAAACCAGGGCATATAAGAAGAAATTGTATGCAGGGCATACAGAAATCTATAACCAGTGTTCACCTAGGAGTGGCCAACATAGAAGGTCCCTACCTTCTGGATTATGCAGACCATGTGGCAAAGGCTGACATTGGACCAATGAATGTAGATCTACAAGCTAAAAACAAAGCAACTTTTTATCATCAGAAACACCTCTTATGGCTTCTCACAACAGAAGGACTCCAAAACATAGGTCTCAAAAACCAAAGATGGTTCAATTATATCTAGTCACAGTGGAAGAACAGCTTCCTCAGGGCAATCAGAAAATTCAGTACCTAACATAAAGAACTATAGTATAGTATATCACACACACATACACACACACACATATTACATATCAGATCTCAAATAGTTCTGCCAGGTTCTATAGTACAAGGTCATGACAAATTTGACTAGTTTTTAATAGGAAACATGTTGGAGGTCTCAGAATTTTATAAGAGACATCATGTTAATGTCAAAAGATTTAAAAAGAGCGTTTACAAATTATTACAGAATCATTCACTTGCAATTGAACATATAAAAGACTAATATTTAAGATGGAAAATACACAGAGTCTGGATTATGTTTATTATTGTATTTTCTTTTAATTTTTAACTGTTAATCAAATAATGGCAGAAATACATTTGATTGTAAAGGCTGCTAAATTAAACAAACATATATTTTAAAGGTATCTTGACTTTAAAATTTGAGTCTACAAATATGTTGCTTTGGAAAAGAGGTTGTGTTTTTGTTTTGTTTTTTTTATCCACAGTGAGAGCCTGTGGAGTGCTGCCAGGCTAATATGGTTTAATTTAAAAAAAAACTGAAAAAAAAATCTGATGGGAAAAGATGGCCAAATCAGCTTCAAGACTGCCAACTAAGATGCTTCAGGCTCAGGCTTCCCAAAAGATTTCCAATGCCCCTCAATCATCAGGAGGTATTAATAAAAAAGCAATGCTCAAATTTCCAAAATATTGTTTATACATGTTTGTTTTCATTATCAATGGTTAATGGCAATCCCTTTCTAAGGAAAAAGGTGAATGTGATATAGAAATAATGAAAAAAGATAGATTATTGAATTTAATCTAAAAAAGTTGATCTCAAAATATTTCAAAATGTTATGAATTTTAATGTATTGATACAAATTTAAGGTCTAGTTTGATATATGTATGTATATTTCTACTATTATTTAAAATATGTTTATGTAACTCATTTAAAATGGTAATGTGTAATTAAGAAATGCAGATTCATAATCATCTGTGATAAACAAGTTTATAGTCATATTAGTTAGACTTTTTAGGTATACAAAGATATATCTTAATTAGATAGGCAATATTCAAATACTTCAAAGTCCTGCAGAATATGGTACTTAAGATATTTTAAAAACTTATACTTTTCTGGACAGTGAGACAAGTTTGCTACTGGCAGCACAAATCTACTTCAAGAGAAATGATGGGCATTGAATAAACTCCACATGGAATTTACTTTCTTTGTGGTAAAAGTTAACCATTGGACAAGAAACTGTTCTTGCCTCAACTGCCTGATAGTACACTGTATAAACTGGACATACAGAATCCATAGGAATGTGACATCTGAACTTTTGCAGAAATAGACAAGATAGTTCTAGCTCCTAATTTCCATAGAAAACTGCCAGACATCTTTCAGAACACAAAACAGTGATTAACAAGCTATGCCTGAATGGGCAAAGCAGTTCCTTACATTTTCTACTTCACTGAAAATTGTGCCAGTGACTCTAGACCTGTAGGATAAAGATGGATGCCCCATCATTACAAAGGAATTCTGAGTGATTGTCCAGGCAACCAGATGTCATCTCGGTCATTTCTAGGTTTTGGAAGTTGCTTGCTTTTTCTGTTTATTCAGGTAATATATCCTTCTGTGTTCTTTGACATAGATTAAAAATTAAATGTTATACATATAGTTTCTTTTAGTTATTATAAGGTATATTATATATGAAAATTTTGACTCACAAAAATAAGGTAGATGATAGAATAATTTCTTTAAGTTTGTTAAATAAAAATAGACTAGATATTGTAACTATAATTCTTGCTTGATAACTGTTTTATAATATGTATGTTATGTTAATATATTGCTATGTTAAATTTTTACCTTGCTCTTTTAATTTGACAGAAAAGAGGAAGTGATTTGGAATGTCTTTCTGAATGTTGTGAATATCATTCATTAATAAAGGGAGTGTTTGGGCCTATGGCAGAGAATGTTAGGAGATGAGAAATCTGAGCATTAATAAAGGAAAATGAGGTCAAGAAGACATGATCCGGCCACCTATGCAGCAAGATATAAAGAAATAGGTAGGCCATGTGGCATGAAAGAATAATAGAAATGGGTTGAATTAAGATGTAATATGCTAAATATGCCTGAATCACTGGCCAAACAACATGTAATTAATATAAGCTTCTGTGTGTTTCTGTGGCACTGTATGTTGACAAGATGGATCACATGCTTGACAGGCCAGAAACCTACTATTACACCATTACTTGGCATCAGGCCAAGGAAATTGTAAAGCAATGACCTACTTGTTTCTTCTACAACCAAAAATTATTAGCTGCTGGAAACAATCCTAAAGTATGCAAAAAATGAAATTTGACTAATGGATACATTTTATTTTGCAGCATTTGTAAAGATGAAATATGTTTATCATACCATTGACACTCTCTCATGACTACAATGGGTAATTTCTCCAAGCTCTGAAAGGGCTGATTCTGTAATTACACACCATTTGGAAGTTGTGACCATTAAGGAAATATTTGTACAAATTAAGACTTACAATGCTTCAGTACATGTTTCCCTAAGGATATAGCAGATTTTTAGATATTATAATATAAAGATATACCACACAATTCTACAGGACAAGCAGTTGTTGAAAGATCTCATCATACCTTGAAACACATGTTTCATAAACAGAGAGGAGGAACTAAAAAACTCAGAGAGAGATTGAATAATCCCTTACTGATCTTGAATTTTCTTAATGCTGATAAGGAAGGAAAGATGTCTGTGGAGAGACATTGGATAATAAATAGACAAAACTTCTGAGATAAACCAATCTGTCTATTTCCAGGGTGTGCTGACCTCAGAATGGAAGCTGTGGCATGTGCTTTTTTTGTGGAAAGGGTTTTACTTTTGTTTCCAGAGTAGAAGAAATAACTTTGGGTAATAACAAAATGAATAAAGATCCAATTCAAAAAGAAGACCCCTCCTGAAGAGAAGTAATGGCTCACATACTGATATGACAATTGGATACAAGGTAAGAAAATCTCACTTAAGGCTGGGGCAGGGCTTTCTTTTTGTCTTTACAGAAGGATAGATATAACATTTTTAAGAGATTAAAAGAATGCTGGATGCCTAGATGCCTAAAGCTGAAAAGAGGTTAATTATGAAATTGATGAAAGGCAAAAGAATATAATGCCTCTAGGTACCAATATGCAATACAAGGTAAATTCTCAATTCTCCCTTCTTAACATATATCTATTTAAAGAAATGTGGTCCTGATTTAACTATAAATCAAGTTGGCTCTACAGTTGGAGTAAGTGCCTTTTTTCTTCTCTAAACCCAATTGCATTGATAAAGAAAAATTAAGAGATTCTGCTTCATATAAGAAAAGTTACCTTGTGTGAAACAGAAGACAAGATAAATAGGGACTGTTGTTACTGTAATTTTATTTGCAATCCTATCCCTCTCTGTATTTATTTTTCTTGACCTATTAAAACTTTCTTTGCATACAATTTCCTCATGAAAATGTAAACTCTACATTTGATATTAACAATATTTAAGTTTTCCAGTCTAAACAACAAATTCTCTTACCAGAAATCTCCAAAGTGTCCAGAAAGAATATGGGGCCCCACAAAAATGATTCTTTCTGGTCTGTGACAGATGTGTATGTGTGTGTGTGTGTGTGTGTGTGTGTGTGTGTGTGTGTGTGTGTACCACTCAATGACTGCTTTTGAAATACAGACTATTCAGTACAATTGCAGAGTAGTTTTCTATGATTATTCATCATATCATATCTTTAACAAGAATTCCAGAGGGCATTACCCAGTACTCTCAGACCAGTTATAGATGTTTATATTCAGTTCATCAGAAACTCCCACTTTAGTTCTTACAGAACCCCACAGAGATACTGTCTTCCAGAAGTCAACAGGAAGCAACCTTATGAAAAACTGTGATTCTCTATTGATATGTTTTGTTCTCTAAAGGTTATAGATAATTATCATCATGGTATGGTGGTTATAAGTTATATTTGTGTTGAGGGTGGAACAATAATATAGACTCAGGAATCCCTTTTTAAAAATAGAAAGGGGAGTAGATAGGTCAGATATAGGTAGGTTATTGTATCTACCTGTAAACAATTATTAGTCAAATATGAGCCATAGACAATTTGCACTGATACAGATTCTTATATACAGATACAAATGAGAAATTAATTTATATATGTGTTTGAGATAATTTATATATTGACATAAATTCAAATCTTAAAATATTTTATATGTCTATGGTATTTGTTTGATACAAAATTGAATTTGCAATTGTAATATTTTTCATGTGCTTCTACCTCTGTTTAAATTTTTTGCACAATAATGAATATTAAGCATATTGTTATTTTCACTATGCACTTTCTACTTCTGCTTAATTATACTATTCATTATATATATATATTCTATTTCTGTTTAAGATGTTTTGTATACCTCTGTTTAGATATTTTGTATAATGATATATATTTATGATACTGTTGTCAGTTTGCATTATACATTGACCTTTGTTTGATGTTTATATTATTGTCATATTCAAAAACTGAACACTCATTAATAGATTGTCTATTTTTTTATAATCTAAGATTCAGTCTTTAGGGCCTTCTTTGTTAGCTAGGTTGTCTGGAGCAGTAGTTTATAATCTGATTATCCTTTGTTTTACATTTTGTATCCATTTATGGGCACATACTATGTGTCTGGGTTACCTCACTCAGGATTATATTTTCTGATTTTTTGATTTTCCTGGAAATTTTATGTCATCAATATTTTCTGCTAATACTCCATGGAGAATATGTACCACATTTTCTTTATCTATATGCTGGTTGAAGGCATCTAGGTTGTTTCCAGGTTATATATATATTATAAATAATGCTGCTTTAAAAATATTTGGGCAAGTGGCTTTGTAGTGTAATGAACATCTTTTGGGTATATGCTCAAGTGTGGTATCACTGGATCTTGAATTACATTGATTTCAAATTTTCTGAGGAGTCACCATAAGATTTATAGCCAAACACCAGACTGAACTCTGGTTGTAAAAAGGAAGTTATTTACCCTATAGTCATAAAGAGGGAAGAATAATTATATAAGCAAGGGATGTCAAGGTTATGATGGAGAAATCTAAAAAGACAACTGAACAAACCTAGTAGATAGCGACCAATGTGGAACAAATATACCCACATAAAGCCATAGAAAGCTTAAAAAATGGTCTAGAGCCCAAAGAAGCCTCTGAATTGTGTCTCTCACATGAGCTGTGGTACAGAGATGCCCTGGTGAGACATGTGGGCTTGAACTACAATGGAGGGCTTTTGGACTACAGTTTAAGGTATAAAATGGCTGGTTCCTGAAGTCTCACAGGAACCTAGATGTAAGAAAAATATTGTAAATCATGTATTTGAGGTTTCTGTTCATAAGGACAAAAAAGGAACAGAATCAAAGATGAATTCCTAGTGTCTATGTTTTCTTGGATTTGCTCTCTTTGCCTGAGGCAAACTGAGGCTTAGCTTTTAAAGAGAAACTTCCTGATTCAACCTTAAAGGCAAAATACTTTTGAGCTTTTTAAGAGACCCTGCTGCCTAATATTTAAATGCAGTTAATGAGCAGCAGATGACAAAGCTTTACTTGTTAATTATATGGACCCTAAAATTCCCAGAGTACCTGGGCTAAAACGATAAATTCTATGAAATTAGACTAGGAACTGGGTGGAGCCATCCACCCATCCTACCAACCTTGAATTCTGACAGATTAAAGGTATTCTCAGAAACTGAAAAATGTAGAAGAATCTGGGTGGAGTCAATCACCCTTGCCCAGCAAAGGTGTGGTCAGAGACAGAAAAAGTTAAGAAATAAATACATTAAAGATAATTTTCTTAAAAAGTCTAAGTGGTTTAGAGTGTGTTGAAAATATATATACGTAGGCTTAGAGAAAGAAAAAAAGGGTAGAGAAAGCCTTTAAAAAAGAAATAGAATTAAATAAATAAATAAACCACATAAAGATGGAAAATACAAAGAATGTCTGGATACTGTATATTATTGTCTTATCTTTAAGCTTCTTGACTGATAAAAGACAGCTGTTTATAAATGCTTTTGGATTCAACCTATATATCTTGTAAATGAGTTTACTTTAAAATTGAAATGCAAAGATATGCTACTTTGGAGAAGAGGTTTTTTTTTTTTTTTTATTTTATTTTCACAGAAAATGAGAGGCTGTGGATTTATTCCTGGATAAAGAACATAAAGTTTGATAGAGGAAGATCCCCAGAAAAATCTCCAATAGAAATAGATGAACCAGATGATTCAGCATTTCAGAGTACCTTTCTTGAAGTTTCATGAGCTCTGTAAACAGAACAATTTCAAGGAGACTGGCTGAGATGAGCCAGCCTTACAGACTACTCCACTAAAGACTTGTGCATAATCCTACATTTTTCTTTAGATTCTTATGAGATTGTCAGTGTGCCTATTCAGCAGTAAGTAGCCTAGAGAACAACGCCCACATTCCCAAGACATGGATTATGGATGTTTGTGTTTATTTACAGTATTGTTTATAATTTGTTATAGATAAGGGGGGGGGGAAGAATATTAGATTTGGAGGTTTTTTTTTTGTTTTAAAAAGAGAAAAGGGAGATTATGTTGTTACATTGTAATAATTGTCCCACCTACATGTTTAATAAAAACATGCTGATTGGCCAAAGGCAGGCAGGAAGTGTGGGCAGGGCTACAAGACTAGGGAAATTCTGGGAACTGAATAAACAGAACAGAATGCCAGAGAGAACCCAGAGGAAGCAGAGGACAACCATGCTGCTGTTAGAAAAGGTACCGAGCACCATGGCTGAACAGGTTAAGAGTCATGGGTTAGATTAAGGGTACAGAGTTAGCAAGTTATACGCCTGGGCCTTAGGCCAATCAGCTGAAAACTACTGTAAACATCAGTGTGTCTCTGTGTATCTGGGGGTCTGCGGGCCTAAACCTTGAGGTAAGGCCCAAAAGTCAAGGCCAGAAATCTTGTACTATAAGTAGATACTCAAAAAATTTAAATTGAAAGCTGTAGACATACACGGGACTAGAATAGGCCCTCTGCATACAACAAACAGCTGTGTAGCTTGGTATGTTTAAAGGGCCCTTGACAGTAGAATCAGGATCTATCGCTGGTATGTGCGATAGCTTTTTGGACCTCTTTACCTATGAAGGGACAACTTTCATAACCTGGAAGAAGAGAAAAGGGCTTATTCTGCATCAACTGAATATATCAGGGTTTGCTGACTCCCCATAGAAGGCCTTACCTTTTAGGGGAAGGAGATAGAAGATATGCTGTGGGGTAACAGAAGGAGGAATAGGAGGAGAATCTGTGGTTGTGATGTAAAATGAATTAAAATGATTTCTTAAATAAAAAGAAGGGAAAATTAAAAAAACATAATTATTTAAATACAAAATATCACTGAGAATGTACAATAAATGTTACCAGAGGTCAATGGCATAATGACCAAAATTAACACAAACATTTCAATAATCATTTTAATGTAAATGGGTGTTTTTCCATTCAAATTCTTCAACCAAAAGATACAGGTTAATTTAAATGATAAAAAACCAAAATCCACTTCTATGTTGTCTATACAAAGCATATCTCCATATTAAAGATAAATGCTGTCACAGAGTAAAAGAATAGACAAAAGTATTCAAATAAAATGGGAACAAGAAGCGAATAATTATTGTTATCCTAATATCTGACAATATAGATTTTGAAATAATTATAATAATTGACTAAAGACACTTGATTCTAATCCATGGAAGTTAAATAAGTACAAAAAATGATCCTAAACATATATGCACAAATAACTGGAACATTCATATCATTAACAATACACTATTTTATGTAAATGTTCATATTAATCTCAATAAATTAATATTAGCTGATTTTACTACCCAACTTTCTTTTATAGAGAAGCCATCTGAATGTAAATAAAACATCAAAATTAAATGATGTAATACATCACATGAACCTAAGAGATCTCTACAGAATATTCACTTAAACACCAAAAACCACACATTCAACCCATAAGCACAAGGAATTTTTCTAAAATAGATCACATCCTGAGTCACAAACAAATCTTTACAAACTTAAAATTGATTGCAAGTAAATATCTAGTAAATGTACAAACTCATGGAGATTTAAAGTTCATAGCTGAATGATGACTGGGTCAAAGGCAAAATCAAGAAGGAAATTTTAAAAATATTCTGAAAATAAATGAAAATAAAAATACGATACAACAAAACATCTGGAGCACATTGAAAACAGTCTTATGAACAATTTGTACAACTCCAAGTTAATGCATTCATAAAAAAGAGCACAAATAAATAACTCAATGATATAACTCAGAAAGTTGAAAAAAATAAATTTTATATAATTTGATCAAATAAAAAACCAGAGAAGAAATTAATTAATTAGAAAAAAAGGTTCAACATGTTTAAGAACTGGTTATTTAACAAGATGGACATGTTGACATACCTTGGGCCCAACTAATCAAACAAATGAAAAAGTATACCCATATTATCAGAGTCAGACATGAATAGGAAAATAGTAGGACAGACACTTAAGGAATGGTATGATAGGCTAATAATTTAAAAACTATACTTTATTCATTCAAAAGCCAAAACTGAAAGAAATATAATAAATTTTTGTAGTAAGCCAAATCAATAAAATTAACCAAGAACTTAATCAAAATAGCAGAAATATAATAAATAAGTATGAAATAATAAACATATTCCTAACATAAAAGTCCAGGTCCAAATAGATTCACACACACACACACACACACACACACACACACACACACACACACACACACAAACACACACATTGCACTTTGAAGATAATCCCCAGCCAGTCCTTCTTATATTATTTAAAAAAGAGAAACAGAAGAAACCTTCTCTAACTTTATCTATGGAACAAATATCTCTCCACTATTCAAACAAGGTAAAGACATATAAAAGGAAAACTGTATGTTTATGTGCTATTTTATATATTTAATAAAAATAGTCTGGAATATTAGAGGACAGAATCACCCACAGCCAAGCCATAAAGGTCAGGGGGTGGTGACACATGCCTTTAATTCCATCACTTGGGAGACAGAGATCTGTCTGGATCTGTTGGATACAGGTTCTGTGGTGACACTAGACTGTAAATTTGAGATGTGTCAATGTAGGCTTTATGTTTTCATAGTGTTAACTTGTTTATCAGTTCTTTCTAACAGGTCATTTTATGTCTGAAATTAAGCCTCTTTCTGAAACTGAGTGACGCACTTAGGGAAGTAGAACAGTGCAAGGTGAAATTTGTAGTTTGCCGTGCGTGGTGAAACAAATGCTAAATTTGTTGTTAGAGTTGGAATTCTAGAAAAAAGAATTAGTCTAAGTGATATGGGTATCCATTCAGTTCTCTAGGCTTTCATTTCCTTTTATGAAAAATGACAGATATAATAGAAAATTTCAAGGTCCCTTTCAGCTCTAACAATTTATGACTAGCTATGCCAAGAGGTGATAGATAAAATATAATAATAATAGAAAGACACAATTGTGAGAATAATGAAATACTGGCCTAACTTCCTTCCAAATGTTCCTAGGATGGCAATGTGTTACACAGTATTACCATTTGTGTTTACTGGTGGTCTAGGTTAGAAGTTTAAATTATTACTAAAATAAATATGCATATGTATTTTGTTATTAGAACAAATGAGACACTGAAAATGTAGGATAGTTATTACCACAAAGATGTAGGCAGAGAGAATTAAAGCCAAAGTGGACAAAAGTGGAAAAGCCTAAGAATGAAATTTACCTATATTCCTATCACTGTTTTGTAAAGAACAAGATATCTACTTCTCTTCTCCTTTCCTCAAAGTCTCATTGATCATAATAATGCAGACTCTCAGAGTCGGAGTAGGGGAAATACAGTTTCATAAGGATCTAAAATATCTTAATTATCTATAACCTCATCTTCAGAGCCTGAGCATGAATTTTTAATTCTCTAGGCTAATATACACCTGGAAGATCTTATAACCCATTTTTAGCTTTATTAAAGATAGAATTTTCAAACTAAAATTATATTTGTATAATGAAATATGGATTATTATTTGTTTTCTCTATGAATCCTTATGACTCCTGAAAAAGGAAAAAATATGTTCCCCAAAATATTTATTAATCTTCACAAGATTAATGAAAGTAAATACAATTGTGTGTACTGGTTTGTGGTGTGTGTAGAGTAAAAATTTTGAACTTTTAAGTTTTAATTAATATTTTTAAAACATTTTTAAATTTATGAAATGTTCGGATGATCTTATATAAAGTAGTCATTATCGCCTTCAGTTTATTCTCTAACTCATGAAGTCAAGAAAAGGAAGTGAGATAGACACACAGGAAGGGAGTGAGAAAGGGAAGGAGCTAAGAGGGAGGGAAGAAGGGAAGAAGAAAGACAGGGATGGAGAGAGAAAGAAAAGGAAGGAGAGAGAAAGAAAAGGAGAGAGAGGAAGATTACAGTTTCCTGTCCTGAGATAAGGACAGTTTTTTTCTGGAGATCTGCAGCCAAAGTGACCTCTCTAATGTCTCTCAGATTCTCTGGTTCCACAGCAATACCCAGAAATTTTTAAACATATGTGGCATAAAAGACCATATGGTTTCAATTTTATTTACTGTGCTGCTTTTTTTGCTTTGTTTGTGCAGATACTTGTCTTATTCAAAATTTCTGCTCTGATGAGCTTCATCTGAGCATAGGGAGAAAAAAATGAAAATCAAAAAAATACTGAAATGAATGAGCCAATGAGTTCATTTGGTGTAATAAAATCATTCCAACGTGATTCTAATTTCATCAAATAATACAAGTCTACATTTGACATTAATTACAGAAAGTTTCCAATTAGATAGTCTGAAATGAGCCCTGTTTCTCAGTCACCTTCAGTTGTCAGTGATAAAAAAGGACAGTCAATCTGAAATGAATCATTCACTCTGAATCTCACAACTATTTGTGACAAACACAGCTAACAAAGCATGGGGAAACTGCTGAATTGCTTTTAATAATCCTAGTACCTGATCTTCTGGCTACAGCTGTATGATCTTCAATGGGTTTCCATGCTACTTATTTTTAATGAATGTGATGACAACAATTCTCAGTGAAAACATAAATATCATTTTTTCAAGCATAAATGAGTTTCCAGAAAAAAGAAAGAAAAAATTATTTTAAAAAATAAGCAAAGTAAAATATAAGTGGCATCATCTATGTGGGAGATATGGTGGCATCCTAGAAGTGTTTATTGAAGGCAGTTGAGGAAAAAGAAAAAGGTCAATGGAGATAAACTGCAAAGAGTCTTGGAATAACACCCAAATTATCCTGTTTAAAACAATGCAATAAACTAACATTTTCTAAAGACTAGAGTTAAAACCTAAGTAATTACAAAAATTGCATAATGGTGAATCAGTCCATCTACTAGAATTTCTGGGAAGTGATGGTATTAGAAAAGATTGATAGTCCAGGTTCAAATCCAATCATGATCTCTTCAATTGTAATCTTATGAAGCTGGAAATGTATCCTATGAGATCTTGAAATTTAAATTATAGGAGGACTGAGGTTCAAGCAGGCTGGTATTCATTAGATCTTTATTCACATTTAGAATGGACAAATTGATGGAGTTCAATAAATGGGGTTCATTTGCTCATTATATACTTGGTGAACACCAACTTTATGACAGATGCTTATTCTATGTTTGTTGTGAGTAAAATAGTCCTTCACCTCGTGTGTAAGTAGCAGTGAGAATTCTAGTGTGTACAAAGCAAGAAATAGCTTTTGAAGGTTATTATATGTAGGAACACCAATAAACTTTTTTTATTAGCAGGTATTCTGTCAATTTTCAGTGCTATTTTCATATTTGGAACATCAGCAACATGTCAAAATAAAGCTACAAAGCTACAAGAGAACAGGACACAGAAAACCATAAGGATTGAACCCAAGCAAAGTAGGCCAAGACAGACTGATACTTCAAGTACTAATAGGTATGGCAAAGGTCAAAATCTGTAAATCAAGCCAACAACCTTGATGACATATGTAAAATACCAAATACTGTTCAATAATATAATTTGTGAGCTCAGTAAAAAGCCTTTTAAAATATTAATGTAGGTCTTCAGTAGCACAGGTTGGCTTCAAACTTGTTAATCTGCCACAGCCTTGTGTGTTCTGAGATTATGGGCTTGTGTCACCATGCCTTATTATTACTTCTTGGTGAAAGACCTAGTATAATATAATTTATTATTTGAAAACAAGTAGAGGGATAAAACAAGCCAAACACATCTATTTCTTTCATGAGACTACTATGGTTAATTAGCTCAGTGATGCAAGAGCTACTTTTGTAAAGTTAATGATGACACATTTCACTTGTTTGAGTGTTAGAAATTTGTACTAAACACCTTAAGAACCCTTTGATTTTCTACGCAGAAACTAAAATTCTAAGTCTTCATAATGAATAAAAAGTAAAATATTAATGTGCAGATCTAGCTTATAAAAATGATATGGAAAGGAGCTTCAAGGTACTTATGTAAGATAGCTTTTTGTGGTTTTGTGTATTTGGATCCAATAAGATTTAAATGCTCCAAATTATAAACTCTATTCCTGGCCCAAGAATATTAATCCAAAAAACAACAAATCTTACTATTTCCATATATTCAACTTTTATTTTTTCTTATCTTCATTGGATACCATTAATGCTAATAATATCAGTATTTATTTCTTTGTTTTAAGATATCTATACAACTAATATAGCTTTCCTATGCTTTGTTATTTATAGACTTCTGTATCATTTCTCAATCAGTAGACAAATCATATGTATTTAGCACTTTGAATAAATCAGTACTCACATCGCTCAAGTCATGTTGCACCACTCCATGTGATATATCTATCTGACTTAAAATATTCAAAGCTACATCATCTATCCTACTCGAAGTGTCACTATTATTGCAAATATCTGAGTGAAATTTCTTCTTCCTCATTTAATATTAACAGTAATTAGGATTCTTCCTCCTTAACTTACAACCTATTCAACTTTTTAAATCATTTCTTTTCAGCACCAAAGAAAGATACAACCAAATTTAAAGAAAATATTGATAGCTAGGGTTTCAATATATTTCTTTGACAAGAACTACTATAGTCTTCCAGAGAAATTAAGATGCCCTCCACTAAGCCTCGGTGTTTTAATATTTAAGAGGGAGACCTGAACTACAAGGTTTTAAGTACCAATTAACTCTTGAAACTATATGTTAATCTTAGTTTTATGAATTAAATAGTCTTGTAAAACTGCTTTACTCCCTTTACTTCTCATTTTTTCTACTTAGATGGGAATTATGATTCTTATTGCTCACCTCACTTCTTTTGAAGTTTAACTCAAATTATGTATATCTAGGTTCTTTTAAAATTGTAAAGCACTACACAAATCTAAGACATTAATATCACAGTCACGATGATAACTATAAACATCATTTATATTTATATATATAATTTCATAACATTTAGTAATCAGTTCTTCATATTGTTGCTGTTTTTACTCAAGATTTTGATTAATGAAGTAGCATTACCTGATTTTAACATCTTTTGAATATCAAAATGTTTTTTACTTCTTTGTTGGTGATAACAAACATTTTTCATCTTACCTATAGATCTTGATTATATAAATATTTGTGTCCCTTAATGTAAACAATAATATTTCACTTGATCCTTAAAGATAACTAATGAAATTGAATATTCATGAAAGAATTATGCAAAATAAGAACTCTTAAGACAAAATATCAACAATTTCTAGTTTGAATAAGACAAAACTACGTAGTGATATCTTAAGACCTATGCTTTAAGCTAAAATGATCTCATGCTAGAACACTGAAAAAATATTGCAAGAGCCAGACATCTCAATAATAAGAACATCTGCTATCAGAAAATACCTTCTTCTAAGAAAAGACAAACATAAAGTGAAAATGAAGTGGTGAGGGGTTTGGTAAGGGTGAGTTTGGGCAGAGTGGAGTGTGAATGGAGAGATACTATGATCAAAATGCAGTGTATTAAATCTGAAATAACTAACAAAATGCATTTTAATGCTCCATAGAAAATATTTAGTAAACATTATGTGTTTTATTTCGTTTTTATCTTATGTATATGGATGGTTATTGCCTGCATATAGATCATCACAACATAAATACATTGCCCATGGAAACTAGAAAAGGGAAACAGATTCCCTGGAATTGGAGATGCAAATGGTTATGAGCCACCACAGGGGTGCTGTAAATTGAATCCAATTATTCTAAGATCAACTATTGAGCCATCTCTCCTTCCTCCTAATAAACTGTTAAATAGACAGTGTGTTGCAATGAGATTTTTTATTCTTTAAGTTAATGAGTATTTTAGTTAAGAAAGGCATATAGTGAAAACTATGACCTGCCAGTACTGCATCGAACCCTCTTTTAGTTGGTGTGTTGGTGTGGTTTCCACCGACAAACTTGTTTCACTGTTAATTGTCTTTGGTGCCTTCAATTCTTTGGTCTTTTCTTATTTTTTTCTAAAACAATTCTCCCTTTCCTTTCCTTCCTCCAAAAATACCATTTTTTTCAGCTCTCCTTTGACTTAATGGTCTCTCTTATTATTGTCACTGCAAGTACATGTACACACAGATCATATATTCAAATGTAACCTGCTGAGTTTACAGAGTGTATTTTTATGTATGGTTTTTTTTTGGACTCTTTGGTTCTGGACAACAAATTAGTGTGTTCTCTGGGGAAGAGCGCCTTTCCTACTCCTAGCTTTCTTCACTTGCTTCACTTGCCTACAGTCCTTATGTGTGGTTGATGCTTCATATGCTTTTCTTTGTACAGTTTGGTATATCAAATTGTGTTATTTCCATAATTAACAGTTCTATGGAATATTGTATATGAAAAGTAAACTTTTGGGGCTAGCAAATTTAAACTTGGAAGAAATAATGGTGGACTGTGACATGGTAGTAAGATCAGAAAACTTGAAGAAAGTTTTCTATTCCCTCATATAATTTTTATTATAAAAATAGGTTAATTACACTTGAATTATGAAAGAGCATACCCACTGCTTACACAGAGGCTGACCCTAGCAGTAGTGCCTATTAAAAAGAAAGTTATCATAACCATGCTGAAATTATGTCTAATAATTACAAAAGAGATACTTCATATACAATTATTGTTGTTACTTTAGCTCTATCTTAATGTATTTTATATCTTTTATAAACAAATGCTCACCTATTTATATAAGTCTATGTCAATAATTAATTTGTAGAAAACTGGGAGCAAGTGTGTTATTTTACTGGGAGATTTATTTATTTATTTATTGAAATATAATCAAATGCAACTTTGAGTCATTGAAATTCCAATTTCTCTTTCTTCCCTGCTACTTATTTACATGCATATCTTATATTAGACATTTTACTACTCTGAACTTAGGTTGATTCAGGTAAAAATGGAAGAAAAATAGCAGGTTACTTTAGCCTATATTATCGTTAAGATGAAGGGAAATTATTATGAAAGTTAACACATAGCTGTCTTTATTGTATTTTCCATCATTACTATTTGCTTGTGGTCAGTTCTAAGCCAGTGGATAGCTTAGTATTTTGCCAATTAAACAGGAAAAGAAGCCAAGATAAGAGAGGGCTAACTTTCTCCTTTAAGAAAAAAAAAAAAAAAAAAAAACCAGATGAAGGAGATTTAACTTAAATAATGAAGATTTTGAGGTAATAGTACAGAATTTATTATGATAGCTTGTGGGAACACAGTAACTTTGTTTAAAAACCAGCAACTATATTCAAGTTATTGAAGACAACTAAATCTATCAATAATAAATATGTATCAGAAAGTTTTAGTCAGCTGTTAAAATGAAGACTGGCTGAAAGAAACAATGTACATTCTAGACAAAGTAACAAAAATACCATAGCTCACTGAATTTTTTTCATTATATACAGCACCAGTTCCTACATATACTCTTATCATAATAAATTACTTTACAGCTATGTATGTTATAGATTAACCAATGGACTTAGTTCTGTTTTCTATCATAACATTTTGAGGATCCTCAAGAAAATATGAATATTATTAATAGGAAAATGAAAATGACTTTGATATAGTCTTTTCAATATAAACTTCATTATATCAGAATAAGCTTGCTCTCCCTTCCTATAGGCACTACTGGGGGTACAAGTTCAGTTTTAAAAATTATATTGATATTATTTAATTTATTGAACCATAAACTTTTCTCTATGTAGATGGCTAATAATTGAAGTTTCATGTAACAGTAATATATGAGAGGTTTTGTTACAATTTAAAAGTCAGTTTATTCCTGGATAGAAGTAAATACATTTTTTCCTTTTATTTTTTGTAAGCTTTTTATTTTTCTTTTATATTTAATTTCTTTTTATATACCAATCACTACTCCTCCTTCCTCCCTTCTTGTCAGTCCTCCCTCAACTTCTCCCCACCCTATACTCTATCCATTCTTCAGAGAGGGTAACAGGGTATGTCAATGTAGTCTGGAGCTGACATTTCAAAGCTAGTGTGTTTCCAGTTGCTCAGACCAGCTAATTCTATGGGTTTCCTCATCATGATCTTTACCACTCTGCTCATATAATCGCTCCTCCCTCTTTATCTGGACTGAGAGCTCATCCAGTGCTTAGCTATGGATCTTTAAATCTTCTTCCATAAGTTGCTGGATAAAGGATTTATAATGATAACTAAAGTGATCATCAATTAACTTATAGGCAAATGGCAGTTTAGGCACCCTCTACACTATTGCTTGGATTTTAGATGTAAAGCAGTGGATAACCAGGCTATAATCCACAACCCCAGAGCAGCTAGGTCACAAGGAGAAACCTAAAGACATCTATGGATTGATCACCTTAGGATGGGGAAATAAATAAGATCCCCCAATAAAATGGGACCAAAAGAAGGGGAAGAAAACATGAGTGAACGGGATGGTTCAGTGGGGGATGGCAGAGACTGAGAACAATGATACATCTAGATAGAAAGAGTCAAAGATGACCCTGGAAAATTTTACCTGGAAAATCACAAATTTTTATATGAAAAAAAAAAACTTTGAAATAGCCCTGGGATGAAAAATGTGTCCTCCATGTGAATAGCTACAATTTTAATGCAATTCAATGAATATGACCTTCATTAGTAAGGCTGATGTCCAAATTTGTTACTATATACTCTAAACACCTTTTGAGTACAGAAATTTATTCATCCTAGTGGGAAAACTTTTCCATGAGATCCTATGTTATTGGTCATGGTCTCAATTTTTAATTTTTATTACTAAATTTTCATAACATTTAAGCACAGTTAGAGAGTGCACAGCATATTTTATGAAGAGTTTTGAAAAACCATGTTTACCTATAGAGATTTGGGTGAATCCCTATCCTCCATCTGGCAATTAACTCAGGAGCTAATTACATTATCATCATTGAACTGTATCTGTACAGACTTGAATACATGATTCCTTGATTGTTTCTCTTACTGATTCTAGCAAAGTATATTTCAACAGTTTAACTCAGTTACTTAATTATTTGAGATTGTTTCTCTTTTCTTGAGTGGAAAATGTACATATGAAATAACATACTACTATCATTTAAATGTTTAACATCATATCTCATCTACCAAAGATTTCAAAACTTATTGTTATTTTTTATTTCTTCTCTTTTATATAATTTTGAATTAATAATGACTCTTTATAAACAAGAAAGTTTGGGTGTACTTTGTTTTCTGTGAATATGCAATATGCATTTGTTTGAGAGAAGTATATTATACTGGAATTCTCACATTTATTTTCAGCATGAATATACTAGTGTTTTGGCAGTGAAGTTTAGAAAAATCTGTATTTTATCTAAAATATTCTCTAAAAAAAAAAGTTCTCGACAGTACCACACTACTCTGACTACAGAAAATTAACAATTTTCTAAGAACAACTACTAATAAATGGGTCCTCCTGACACTGAGAAGCTTCTGTAAGGCAAAGGACACAGTCAATAAGACAAAACAACAGCCTATAGATTGGGAAAAGATCTTCACAAACTTTACATCATGCAAAAGGACTGATCTCTAAGATATGTAGAAAACTTAAGAAACTGGAAGCCAAAAATTCAAATAATCTAATTTTAAAATGGAGTTCAGGGCTGAAAAGAGAATTCTCAACAGAAGAATTTTAAATGGCTGAACGACACTCAACGAATTGCTCAACATCTTTAGCCATCAGAGAAATGCAAAACAAAACAACTCTGAGATATCATCTAATAACTGTTAGAATAGCTAAGATCAAACACAAAGGTGACAGCTTATGCTGGAGGGGATATGGAGCAAGGGTGACACTTCTTCCTCTATTGCTGGTGGGAATGCAAACTTGTACAGCCACTTTAAAATTCAGTATAGTGGTTCCTCAGAAAACTGGGAATCAAGCTACACAATAACACTATTGGGTATACTCAAAGGACACACATTTTTACCCCAAGGGCATTAGCTCAACTATATTTATATCAGCATTATTCATAATATCCAGAACATAGAAACAACCTAGATGCCCCTTGATTGAAGAACGAACAGATTAATAAATTGTGGTACCTTTACACAATGGAGTACTGCTCTGCAGAAAAAAAAATGTCTTCTTAAAATTTTCAAGCAAATGGATAGATTTGGAAAGCATCGTGTGGCATTACGCAGGCTCAGAAAGATAGAAATTATATGTACTCAGTCATAAGAGCATTTTAGACATAAACCAAAGCATATCGAGGCTGAAAACCACAACCTCTGAAGAGCTAGGTAACAGGAGAAACTTAAGTGAGACATCCAGGTATCCCACTTGGAAGGGAAAATAGAGAAGATGTCCGGAGTAAATTGGGATCATAACAGGGAACAGGCAAGAGGAGGTAGGAACAAATCATGAGAGACAAAGACAGCTGAGTGAGAGGAGCAACAGGGAGGGAGAACAAAAAGATGGATATCTTGAGAGTGAGCCACTATGGGCTTAGACAAAGGTGTGCTAAGGAAACCTCCAAGAACCCACAAGGTTTTCCTGGCTAGGACTCCAAGCAATAGTAAAGGGAGTACCCAAGCCGAACTTCCCCTTTAGTCAAATGAATGACCACCCTAATTGTCATTATAGAACCTTCATCCAGCAATGGATAGAGGCAGAAGCAGAAATCCATAGCTAAGAACCAGATTGAGTTCCTGGTCCAGGTGAAGAGAGAGAGAGAGTAGAGAGTATATGAGCAAAGGGATGAGAATCATAAAGAGGAGACAACAGAGACAGCTGAACTGAGCTACTGGGAGTTCACTGACTCTGAAATAGTCATTGAAGAACTTCATGAAAAAGAACTAAACCCTCCAAGGGTAGACAACTGTCAAATGGTATGAGTAGTTTGTAGAACCTATTGTAGTAGGATCAGACTATGTTCCTGGTGCATTAACTGACATCCCAGAGCCCATTTCCTACAGGGAAACACCTAACTCAGCCTTAGGTGTTGGGATTACTTAGGTTACTGGGATGAGAGACTCAGATCTATCTCAACTGGATAGTCAGAGTAAACAGACCCACTTTGAAATTCCTTGTTCTCCTTGGGAAATAGATGAGGGGATGGGGTGAGGAGGCTGAAGGAGGCCTGGCAGGGACTGGGAGGAGGAAAGGGAAGGAACAGTGGTAGATAAGAAAAAAAAAACTTTTTAAATAAAAAAATGGGAAAAATTTCAACAATTTTGGTAGAAGAATGAACCAATGTGATGATAGACATTTATATAGTACTAGCAAAACTTATTTAAAATTCAAAACAAATACATAATTTTGAATTGGAAAGTAGCCTAAATATAAATTGAGGTTAATACATTTCATAAGTAAATAATTGAAAAAGTCAAAATATCACTTTATAATTAAAACCCTGTTGGACACAAATATTTCATAATATGGAGAGTGATGATTGCTATTCATAGATCAAACCATCTTTCATGGTTATGTTGGCTGGAAGTATAGGATCTTATTGGAAGTGCTAAACTTTATTTCTAACCAGCATATAAAGATGTAATACATTGTGATCACGGAAAATAATCCCAGCATGTCTGAAATGTTAATCAGCATTAAGATGGACTAACTGGATATTTAATCTTAACTAAGAATGAACCTACTTGTCATATCCATTCTCTTTCATTATGGTATTTTCGCAGAACTTTTTCTGACCATAAATTAGTCATACCTGGAAATGAGATAATTTGAGGATCCTTATCTGTGTGTCCACCCAGATACCCTAAAGAAAAGGCATAAAAATGTTGTTAAAAAATTTTATGTTTACCTTTACGAATACTGTAATATTATAAAGACATTTTTGCTAATTTCCTTTGGATTTGTAGAGAAGTTTCCAAAGGGCTAATCCAATGTGTTCCAAATTGCAAATGCCCTCAGACACATATTCCTCTCAACAAATTCATGTCTCTCTTGGGTAACATTTTCTGTGACATTGTTTGCCTTCTCAAACTCTCTTTATATCTTCTGTTTTGGCAGGATGACACATATAGATTGACATAGAGAGACTATAGATGACACATATTGTCTCTCACCCTTTCTCTGATTGAATCCTTCATAAAATTCTATTTCCTGTTAGAAGCAGTTGTTCACACAGGTTTCCCCTGCTTCATTTAGGTAAATGCTTTATTCTTTCATCCTTTCAGTAATATGGTACCACTTCATGTCTGAAGGGGTATTTTCAAATCACTGTTGCTACTTTAAATGTTAGGATGGGCTATCAGTTAACTTTGCTTTAACTCTTTAACAAGATCTTTTTAAAAGATAATTGTTTTTATCTTTGGATGTCAGAGATAATCATTACAAAAATGATATTTTAGAGAATGAATACAGTGATAATTGGTTTTGAATTTTTATGACCCCATGCTCTACTTCTACTTTTATGTACTTTGTCTGCATTTCATTATCTAATTTAATAACAATGAAGGATATTTGTAAATAATACCAAATAAGAAATGGAAGATTTATAATCATCATATACTTGATTAGGAAAATGTTCTTAATTAAAAAGCTTGAGCTACTAGATGGATTATGGGAAGGCAAAGTTTCAGTTTTCAGAAATGAGAGGAATCACCACACCTAGGAGCTTGTGGAGGATAAGGGATAAAGATTATTAAAAATTGTGAAAAATCAGTTATTTTCTACATGTATGCCTTGCTTTTGATCTGATCTAACAAAGGCTGACTTGTTTACTATTGCAATATCAATGCTGCATAACCTACATCAGCAGCTCACAATGGCATAAGTTTTCTATCAGAACTGTTTGCTATTACATAGCTGTTACAGTTTGCACATACCTTGTCTTGGCTCAGTTAGGGCCTATTGACCACAGGTCTCCAGACTGGCACAGATACTCAGTTTCACTTACAGTGACTGGTAAATATCTAGTTCATATGACCCTTTCTGATCATATCCAGAAAGTAAGGAAAAAAAGCATTTCTTATGCCAGTCCAGAATCATAAGATTACAAGTGGAAATACACAAGGCATCTTAACATATGGGTTAAGGATTTTCACTCTGTTATTTATTCCTCATTTTGTTAACCAAAGTAATTTATATGCTTCAACCCAAAGACATACTTGTTGGTAAAAATTTAAAAATCCTTGGTTAGGTGAAAATAATTTTAAGAAGAATGACAAATTTATAAAATGATATAATTCAGAAGAACTGAACACTAGTTCTCATTTTCCTGGTGTCAAATGTGTTTGATCAAGTTTTGAGTTCTCTGTTTGATTATTTTATGGTATTAATTTATCCTGGTCTTGACTCAGCCAGGATATCTCTAGCCTACACTTTCTATAAGAAATGTCATGATAATAAGAGTGTGGGCTTTCTCACAAGTGACCTACCCTGATGAGGAAATATAGACAATGAATGGCTGCTGACAAGTGGAGAGTCAGTCTTCTTTCTTCTTGAGAAACTATCAAATCCCAACTGGTCAGCTCTAAAAAACTATACATAAAATCAGCAATAAATTGACTGAATAGATTGTGGTTATATTTGTATATAAATATAAAATATGTAAGATATACATATTAAACAAAGTAATTGACTCAAAATAATATCATAATTTGCTGGAAGACACAGAAAAATGAAATGGGAACTGTTTGGCACTGACAAGGCTGACTCATTAGAGCCAAAGGCTTCTGATGGAGGGACCAAAATCTCAAGGAGCTTCAGTGTTAATCATTCTTGCAGGTGCTAACCCCTTCCTATAGAGAATTTGTGTATGTGAAAGCAGCCTGCTCCATCTCTTATTTTCTTGGAATTTATTTATATGTCGCCCCATCCCTGTGTGAAAACAGTCACACAGACAAGATCTTCCAGGCCTTTCTTCCCACTGCCCAGAGCAGACTTACTGTCTTCCCTCTCTGCAGTTTCCCTTTCTAGGAAACAGAGTAACTCATTTGAAACTTTTCTCAGGTATCCAAGTGAAGCTACAGACAAAATAACTCACTGATAGGTCCTAAAGTCACCACATCTACTGATAAGAGTTTTATCCTGAACTAACTAATCCAAAAGGCTTTCTAAGGCATTCTTGCACTTGGATTCATTAACACAAGATCCTAATTTGAAGATTTAAGGATACAGATTAAGCCTTTCCTAGGGAGGGTGCTTTAGCAGAACAAAGAGTTGCATGTCCCCTTCATTGTTTACTTAGTCACCTAGCAACTGAGAACACGCCCCCCCCCCCACCTGCTTGGTCTTATCAGGGGAAGACCATACCTTGCCATCATGTCATATTGTGTTATGTTGTTGCTGCACCAAAAAAGATGTATTACAAAGGTATTACTCTGTGTTTGATTCCTGTAGTAGAGATTCCCCCTGAAGTTCTGAGAGAAAATCTATCTGGAGCTGGAACCTATGAAGTTTTTTTGTTAATAATTTATTATAAAATAAACATTTTAAGTTTTTATCCTTATATGTTATTCAACAAGGAAGTATAAAATTTCATCCTTCTCTACTTTCAACAGAGCCTCAAACTCCAAAATGCAGGTTCACTACAGGACTTGGTATACTTACACTAAAAATGGACTCAGAGATAAAAATCTAACAATATAAGCACAACACATGAAGAAAGAAGATAGTTGACAGGTGCTGAGAGCCATGGGAGTAGACAAAAGATGACTCCCAGTATTTTACAAGTCAACCTACCACATGAATGACTCTGTGTTGAAGAACCCCACCAGGCAAAGTCCATGGAGGTGTCCCATATGCCATTTATGATATGGTCTAATTAGGCAAAGAATATGGGGATATCCATCAACTGGCCCTACTAGGCAAAGCCAGTGGGATGATTCATATGGATACTGTTTGTTTTCTGTCTGTAACTTTCTCGTGTGCCATCACCTTACCCCCCTAATAGAATAGCTATGGGGTTTTTTTCCATAGCCCCTGGGTTGTGTGCTTAACACTTTTGGGGCACTATTGTTAGTGACTTGCCAGAAGAATGACTTTTTCTTATTCCATGTAATTTTGATGAATAAAATATACTTTCAAGTAACAGCCAGGTCTTTAGCGAAGATCTCAGCAAATTCAAAATAGGGCTAGTTGCTCTGGAGATGAAGTACACAAAAGCAAATTCCCAGAAGTTTAGCAAGGTCAGCCATGTAACAACTTCAGAAGCAGTTTTTCTCTTGTAGAAAAGGTCTAATAGTTAATATTTATAAACGTACCTCACAGTCTTAATAATTGACTAATCCACATATTATTAGCCTAATACTTGTTTTGTAACATTCAAGGTCTAGCTAATTGTTTATGCAGGATAAAAGTAGATGTCTTAAGTATTTGGGCAATTCCTAGGTTATCCATCCCTGCTATCCCTGCTACTTGCCTTTATGTCTGTTTTATAAACTATACATTCAGGAACCTAGAGCCTTGCCCTGGTATAGTCAGTGTGGATTTTTCGTGTCTGAGAGAAAAATACCTTGTGACTTTTTATATGTTTATTGTATGATTGTCCCTGTATTGTTTACTTAAGAAATGTAAAATGACCCCCAGTATCAGCAGATATAAGAACTAAAGTTTTGTTTGAAAAGGAGAATAGAAAAAAAAGAGAGACTTAAGAAAGAGAGAGAAAGAAAAAATGAAGGTGCAGAAATAAAGAAAATTACCTTAAGAACAAGGGAGGTGGCCCTTCTTATCTATACCTTTTTCCTTTGTGTCTCTGAGGCATGCTTTCCACTACCCTGGGCAGAATAAAAGCTGGTTTCTCAGTCTGCATTATCTGGCACCAGATACAGGGACCAATGAAAAGATAATCATAAAATTACCCAGGGAAGAAGAGATAATTTCCACGGAGGTAAAGTCTTAAGTGGAACCTTCTTGGAGTGTTTGAGAGAGACACACTCAGATAGCCTTCACTTGTGGATGCTGAAGATCCTTTGATTGGGAGCACTGGGAAAAGAAGGGTGAGTAGTCTGTTCCCCACTTGCCTTGAGAATTTTCTTTCCTTGTAACCTTAATCCTCAGAATGGGTCAAGTAGAAAACAGCCAGTATCCACAGCAAGTCATCCAACTGGCTTTTCCTAGTGGGGCCAGTCAATGGGTAACCCCACAGAGAGTCATTAATGTGGTAGGTCAGCTGACTTGTAAAATTCTGGCTGTCATCAGCTGTTTACTCCTATGGCCCTTAACAGGGAGATCTTGTACAACTTTTGTCTTATGCCTGCAAAGCAAGGTTATTAAGAAGTAAAACATCACATATACTATTTTCATGGGGGATGGCCATTGTCAACAGTATGCTAAATAATACAATATTGACAAAGAAAACACAGGATACCTCAGAAACAACTGCTAAGGACTGATAAACACAACCTAGGGATAGGATTTGGAATACTAGAAGCCAGAAACTTAGCTCTTCTGAAGCACTGTCTCTAGCCCTAGACTAGTCTTGTCACATGTCCTCCTGGACAAGAATACAGAACTAGGTTTCCCTTGTCACTTCATCGGCCTCAGAGAAAGTTTCAGTAGATTATTGCCCCCCACATTATGTTTTTCTATATACCATGCATTTTTTAAGTTTGATCTTGTCTTAGTTACAGTTTATAGTCCTGTAACAAAACTTTGTAACAAAAAAGAAAATTTGTAAGTAAATAAATTATGTGGTTTACATATGATTAGTCATAGTACATTAAGGGAGGCCAAGATAAGATTTCAAACTGCATAGGAACCTGGAGGTGGGAACTGATGCAGAGGCCATCAGGGAGTACTGCTTAATATCTTATTCCTCATAATTTTCTAAGCATGCTTTTTTATAGAACCTAGGACCATCAGTCCAGTGATGCCTCCACCACAATGGGTTGCTCTCTTCCTTATCAAAACACACCTCACAACCTTGGTTACAGCCTGATCCTATGTAGGCATTTTCTCAGCTGAGGCTCCCTCCTTGCCAGTGAATCTAGTTTGTGTGAAGTTGATATAGAACTAAACAGCACAACTGATTTACATTTTTAAAAATTTCAGGAAACTAATACTAATACAATAAAAAGGAATTATATGGGAAAGCTGCATGGCATTCTTCCAGATCAGCTAGTTGTGGCTAGTACACATAATACTGCTCTACATGTATATTTTGGAGTACTGGATACTGCTCTTATTTTGGAGGAAAATAATGATAAAAAAAAATCTTGCTTTTTTGTTTGCATAATATATTACTTCTGAGGTTTTTAAATGTTTATTTTATGTTAAACTACACAATTACTTTGAGTCTATTCACAATTGAAATATTCATATCAAGGTTTTTTGGAGTTTGTTTCTTGAAATGTAGAAAAAGAAAGACATTTTGACATAAAATTATATAGAAGCAAATTTGAACCTATAAGTACGCTGGTTTGATACCAACTGCTTTCGATTTAGGGTTCAAACAAATACATCCCAAGTTGTCCTGTCTCCAGAAAACTTCTCTGGTCTCTGTAGAAGGAGGTTACTGGCCTAGACTTTTGGGCCTAACCTCAAGGTTTAGACCCACAGACCTGCAGAAACACATAAAGGCTTACTATAGTTTTAGGCTGTTTGGCCTAAGGTCCAGGCCTATAATTTGCTAGCTCTCTACCCTTCATCTAACCCATTACTCTCATCTTGTTAAGTCATGCAGCGGGGTACCTTTTCTTAGAGAAGCATAGTTGTCCTCTGCTTCTTCTGGCTTCTCTCTGGCATTCTCTTCTGTGCTTCCTGTTCTCAGAGTTTTCTTAGTCTGGTAGCTCCCCCCACACTTCCTGCCTGCCTTTGGCCAATCAGTGCTTTTTATTAAACCAGCAGGTAGGACAATTATTTACAATGTAACAACATAATCTCCCACAGGTCTCTTT
The DNA here is from genome assembly GCA_033318265.1 of Phyllotis vaccarum. Taxonomy (NCBI): domain Eukaryota; kingdom Metazoa; phylum Chordata; class Mammalia; order Rodentia; family Cricetidae; genus Phyllotis; species Phyllotis vaccarum. The sequence continues at coordinate 100,192,906 of JARWLC010000002.1, forward strand.
CTCTTATATTCCTTGTTCCAGATGAGCTCACATAAGATATTCATTTAAATCCGTTGAACTTTTTCTGTTTGTGTAAATTATAGTTATCAGTAAAGATAATATGCAAAGTTGATTTTTAATAATTTTCAGCAATGAACCTATTACTTATATTCTTCAAAACATCTGTTTTTCCCCATCCTGTTTCTGTTGTTCTATATCCACGTGGATGTACATTCTTGATAAAGAAAAATGTTGATGTACTTTCAAAAGTAACTCTAAATTTTGTTCTAGATTTGATAACTTATTCCAATAGGATTATATGTATATATATAATGTTCATATATTTTAGGTGTAATGATATTTTCCTTTAAGACATCATGTACTATCTGGAAGGTTTTAAAGATGATGTTCAGGTAAAACAGCTGGATTTAACCTGGCTAGAAGCACAGGAAGAAAATTAAAGTGCCTTTCAATAAATATACCCAATATGTTTTACAATCACAACCCATTTGTATTCCTGCCCTATCCCAAGACAATTTTCTATGGTATTTTTCAAAAGTGATAAAAAAAAAAGAGCCAGGACATTAAATACTACAAAAAGTATTATAAAAGAATTAGAAGTAATCCTTAAGTGCTGCCCTGTACCTATTCTTAGCACTATCAATTGATGCTAACCTTTGATACCAGTGTGTCTGTGTGTGAATTTATGTGTTGGGCTGGGGATTGGGGATGAGGTGGTGTTTAAGCATATTTATTATTTTAAGTGGGCTTTAGTTCAATTTTTAAAGACAGATAACAAAATTTTATCTACTCAATAGAGATTATCTTAAATTGATACAGCTAGCTTAAAATTTTCCCTCTGTTTCAAATGAGCAGTACTGAAATAAATTATACCATGGAGCCTTCCCAACTTCAGCTTAAGTCATTTACAACTTATTTAGTATAGCAACTGTTGCTCACTTATTTTAAGAGATAAAATAAACATTCTTGAGCATAAGGGTATAAAGAATTTTTATATCCAAGGAAAACCCCAAATGTGCCAAAGTTTAGAGAACTGAATTTCCAGAAGGGCAGCTCCATTTTCCAATGAGGTTGGAGGAGTAGAGATCACAGAGATAGAGCTTCCAGCCATGATAACTCTTTGTCATACTAGAAGGCTTATTGGCAGTCCACTATGTGCTTGCTGTAAGCTTTTGATATGAGCTATAGATTTCACTGGAGCAGAAACCAGAGGGTGAGCTTATGCAAAGAAAGAGACTTGAATTTCAAATATTTGCCTAATTTTCAAAAGAAATTTAATCCTCTTTATAATTTAGGATGACCTTTATATTTCTGAAATGAGAAGCTTTACCTAATTATTCACTACATTTTCAGAAAGTGATATACTTTATTTATGAAATACTCTGACATCTTTATAGAACAATTATTAAAAGAGAACTGGAGTCGATTCTATATATGTAGGTTAAAAGAAGAGTAATAGTATAAATAACAACATACATACCCATAATAAGGGCTTTTATGAACACACATGCTGTCTAGGTCAGGATGATAGCAGGTGGTCATGTGTCTATTTCAATTATAGTTTATATATGTTAGTCCAAGTAAATATTTAATTCCTCTATTGTTCTAGCCATACTCCATTGGCTATATATGACCTCAATAAAAAGTATCATAGATCTAGAAATTGTTATAATTAGAAAAACTCCAAATAACAATGGCAGAATTGTTTCTTCATGGAAAAGTGTATATTCTTAGAAGAAAATTATTTACATGAATTAATTTAAGTTTCTCATGTTATATTTTTAAAAATCCATGCATTTTTATAACTAATTTCTTCTTGGAGAATTTGTTGTATTGCCATTCCATTTAAAGTCTTAGTGTTTTTCCCTACATAACAAATAATTTTTCCATTGTTGTCTGACATGGAGTTTCTGCACAAATATTTTGACAGCTTTTGTCCTTTGAACTCTGTTAATTCTTCAGATCTTCTCACACTGATGTCCATTCCTTAGGCAGGCAATGCCTTGATTTTCGTAGCTTCTCCCTCAAGTTGATTTGGTTTTATATGTTTTATTTATGTTTCGTCTCTTTTGATGACATATTGAGTTATAGACTCATGCTACCACTATATAATAACATTTTTATATTATTCCTTGATTAGTCAATGTGTTCTTTTACTTTTTCTGAATTAGAATTTAGAACAACACCATTTTTCTATTTTCTCCTCACAAGTTTCTAGAGAGAGAGATATTTAATCTGACTTCTATATTCTAGTGTCCTTGTAACATATTCTAATTTTAAATATTTATGTTTTACATATTATAACAACATATTTCAAGTTAATCTTTACTTGTTCCAGGCAAAGGAAATAAACAGAATTTATTCATGTAATTACATTCCTTTTTCAGTAAGTAATATGATGTGGGAATGTTTTTTTTTTGTATGCTGTGAATATCATTCTTTAAATAAAGGACTGTTTTGGCGATGGCAGGCACCATAGAATAATTAGGCAGGGAAATCAGAGAATAGGTAGAAGGAGGGCAGAGTCACAGACAGACTGAGCCAGATACTCAAAGAAGAAACATGTAAGGAACATAGGTGAGCCATGGGCCACATGGCAGGGCAGATTAATAAAGATGCTTAGATTTAAGATGAAAGAGATAGTTAGCAATGTACTTGGGCCATAGGTCAAACAATAGGAAGATAATATGTCTGTGTGATTCATTGGAACTTTGGGATTGCTGACCCAGATAAGCAGTGGCAAGCAGACTGAACAGTGGAACTAGGCAGGTCAGAAAACATGTGTAACAGATGGTGTCCAATATGGGACACCAGCTATTGCAGTAATTCTCACTTGCAATATACCATGCAAAATATTAATATTTATTGAAAGGTATTTTAACACTCATGGATACAAACTGAACCTTACTGCAATTCTTGAAGTTAAGATTGTCCCATGACTGGGTTGCTGATCCAGTAAAAAGAAGGAGGAACAGAACAGAAGCCACTCAAGATATCAGCAACCTTTTAAACAGGGCTAGCCTCACCCAATTCAAATTCCCAGAACTCTAGAGACATACCTCCCAGCCTTGTCAGCTAACACCTGAATTTCACCAAAGGAATAACTCAAATCAAGATCTAAACATGAGTCTGCTCAATTTGGTTTTCAGTTAAAGAAGTCAACCAGTTGGACTAAATCTGTTTCTAAAATGCCAGAGAACAGATATTCTGGGTTGTTTATTTTTCATTTCCTTGCCATTTCTCTTTATAAACTCAACAGAAAACCAGAAGATAAGAAATTATTCTATTGAATCAGTTTGTGTAATCACTCAGCTTCTCCAGAGAGAGAGAGAGAGAGAGAGAGAGAGAGAGAGAGAGAGAGAGAGAGAGAGAGAGAGAGAGAGAGAGAGAGAGAAAGTATTATGTACACAGTGAATAAAGAGGATGGAAGCTAAATCCTCAGATATAACTTCAGCAATATTTTCTATTTCACATATTCTTCAAGATTGCTATCATGTGCCCATAAAGAGGCTATGTTTTAGTTACATATTCTGAGGTGGGCTGTTAGCCAAACTCATAGAATGAAGAAGTAAGATTAAGACTCTTTGAAGTTGAGTCATAAAAAACTATAAACTTCTACCTGGCACACTTTTTAACAAAATTGAGAACTTAGATATCAGTCAAAATTTATAATCGCACTTTAAAAGATATTAAGCCCCTGATGTGACTTTAGTTGTGTATCTAGATGATTATGTTCTTAGTCTTGTATATGAGTAATAGCTATAAAATATTGTTTATAGAAAACAGATATAAAGATTTATCAGTACATCCATTAAGTTACATTTTAGAATATAGAGACTAATTATTGTTTTAAGTTGATGAAGTAGAAGATAATTTCATAATAAATTAAAACAATTATGAAGAACAAGTAAAAAAAAAAAAAGACAGTGTGCCTAATACTGTGACTTTACCCTTCACACATTTCTTTAATTGTATTGTATTAGTTATTTTTATTGTTGGTGGGACAAAATATCTGAGGACTAAGACAACTGACTACTCACTAGCCACCTATTTCTACCAGCCACCTTACCTCCTAAAGATTTTATAGTCTTCAAATATAGTGCTACCAGCACTGATCACATGGAATATACTTAAATTCAAGTCATAACATGTGGCCTAAACATTGCAACACTGACTCAAATTAATCTTGCATCTAATATATTTCTTCTCCAACACCCTGCACTAATTTATCATAGTACTTGGTATTTTATTGCTTAATGTGTTTGTGTTTTGCTTGTATGAACTAGATAATATAATTCAGGAGGACAGATATTGTGAGTTGTTTCACTCCTAGTGTACAGTATAAATAGAATAGTCTAAATAGAATATATATTAAGTGTACATTGGTTTAACAAATGAATATTCATGTCCTATTTTTTTGCCTTTGTCAACTTGACATATGATATAATCATCTAAAAATAAAGAGCCTCAAATAAGAAAATACCTGTAACATTGCTTTATAGGAAAATGCGTGGATTATTTTCTTGATTGGTGATTGATGTCAAAAGGTTCTATGATCTGTCAGCAGTACCATCTCTGGGCAGAGAATTCTAGGGTCTATAGAAAAGCAAATTGTGCAAGTCAATAAGCAGCCTTCCTCCATTATGTTATTGATTCTAGGTTACTACCTAGAGTCGTGGTCTGATTTTACTTGTTAATGGCATATGATCTGAGTTGTAAGATTAAATAAACACCTTTCTCCCCAAGTTGATTTTTTTGTCATGCATTCACCACAACAATAAAGATTCTGAGCTTTTCCTCCCAGTTTTAGCTTTCTAAGAACTTTCATAAGTTGTCATTCATAGCTCCAGGATAGCAGAGTAAGAAACAGTTGTGAACAGCACCACAGCATGAGTCTTCATTTTAAACAGTTTTCCTCTATAATATACAAGATTTTCAGAGTGTCTGGGGTGACATTATATCATTTTTCAGATAATAGTAAAAATGGTTTTGAGGTTATTAAAATGATTTAGACATATGTGTATGTTTTATGAAAAGGAAACTAAAGGAAAGAAGGCTTTAATATTCCTATTTAGAAGAACACATATGAGGGTAAAAACAAAAAAAAAGTAGTCAAGGGGAGTTTGTGCAGACCCACATCTGAGTAGGATCATTGAAAATAGTGTAGAGAAAACTTTTTAAAATTCAGAACTGAATTTGATTCTTTTGTTATTACCAGTTGCCAAATAAGTCAATCTCACTGTCCTCATTCAAAATGAATAAATGGCAGTCTTTATAAGAAACAAGTACACTTATTTTGTAAAAATGCATAATATGTAACATATGAAGAACCTAACAAGTAGTTGATATGCTAATTCTCTAACCCAATGACCGAAATCAGTTATTACAGCCTCTATTATGAAATAAGAGAACTAGTGAATTAAAAGAAGAGGGAGAGTTATGAGAAAATCTTGTTGCCATCATGAGCCTCACCTTGGCACCTTCAAATCTAAAACATAGGCTATAACATGTACTGGTGCAGTGACCACACTTACTGCCAAGAAGAAAATATTCCTAAATATTCTAGACAAAATAAATGGCAGATGCATGAAAACAAAATTAAAAGTGGTAGCATAACAAGACATGGGAACACATTTTTTTATTACTCATGGTGACAGAACCAGGAAGAATATAGACGTGGAAGGAATAACAATAGTGTAGGTGGTAGGGGCAAGTAATATAAATATGTTTGAAAATCCACAGGTGAAAATTATTTTATGTTTGTTTAAAAATAAAGACATCAGGTACAAATTCTTACCTAGCTAGATTCCCCGTATTAGATTTCAGAGTCTTACAATAAAAGAGAAACAAAAAATATCAAATAAACAAAATCAGAAATGGAAATTCCCATAATATATTATAATTAAACATTAAGCAAACAGAGCAAAGAAGTGTATTGAAACCTGTAAAAGAAACAAAAAAGTCACATATTAAAAAATTGTCAAAATAACAGCTCCAGAAAAGCCTGTTCTAAATGCCAAGTCCTAAAACACCATGCAGCCAATTTAGAAAAATATATTCAGGAAAACTTGCCCACCACGGTTGAAGAAGAAATATTTTCAGGATATAAAAAGATACATATACATATATGTATGTATGTATGTATGTATGTATGTATGTATGTATGTATGTATATAACCAAACTTTAAAAGTAGAGAAAGCAACATTTTCAGCTGAAGAGGGGAATGTGCATAGCTAAGAGTTTGTACAAATAAACAGAAAGCCATCATTTTTAAAACAGAAGGTACTACTGAAGCTACAGACACCAAAAATCAACAATATGATGACATAATTAATACAAACTTATGAAAATAACTATAACTTTAAATATTAATATCCCAAATTATTCAATCCAAAAGTAGAGGCTGATTTGGAGCATCAAGAAAAAAATTCACTTATTTTTTATTCATGAGAAGCATATTGTACAAAATAGGCATCATTTTAGAACAAAAGTTGGACAAAAGAACTCAAATGGGACCAGAAAGCAAATGTCATTATCCTAATATCTAATATCCAATAAAATAGACTTCCAATCAACACTGATAAGAAGAGATAAAGAAAGATATTTTGTTCTAATAAAGGGAATAGTTAACAATGAAGACAGTAAGACTCTAAACATGTATGCACCCTACTTTGTTGAACCCAAAATTATAAATGTATACATTAGTAGTAGATAATCACAGTACCATACTTTCTGTGATAGGTAGATCATATGGAAAAATAATACAAACACTAGGCCCAAATGACACAAATTATAAAATGTACTTAACAGTTGGCCCAAACACCACATAACACATATTCTATTCAACAAACAATTTTATCCAATAGACCGTCTTATGAAACACAAAACAAATATTTAAAAGTCCCAAAAGATTAAAATATTTGTATATCCTATTTGGCCACAGCACAATCCCTAACCCTTTGGTTTGCTTTTCCTCCTACTGGAGAAAAATTAAGGCTGCATCATCTAGTCTTAATATTACTAGAGATACCTAGTCTTATTGCTACCTAATATGGTGTGTTTAATTAATATCTTTAGAAGTCCTTCACTTTTCTGAAGTAAAGCAGAGAAGTGGATAGAAGAGATGTAGGTTAGGAGGAGAGAGGGAGAGAAAACTGTAGTATGGATGTAATATATAAGAGAAGAATGACTTTAGAAGATTTAATAAAAAGAGTTGGCTCAGTGGGAAAATGAAGTAGACTGAAAGGTTTTTGACACAACTAAATAAGAGGAAAAAATGAAAGGAAAAAACGATTGGAGGGATGACAGAGGGAAGAAGGAAAGGTGGGGGGAGTGGAGAGAGAGGGACGTTTCTGGTCTGTCAAGCCTGGCCTTGTGGTCCAGACCCAAAGACCTGTCGACCCTCAGCCCTGGAGGCCTGCAGTCCTACAGAAATACACAGAAGCCTAAATTATATGCTGCTTGGCCTGTGGCTCAGGAATATTTCTAGCTAGCTCTGTCATCTTAATTCAACCCATTTCCATTTATCTATCTTGCCACATGGTCCATGGCTTACCTATTTCTTGCTTCTTGGGTGGCTACATCATGTCTCTTGTGACTCCACCCTCTTTCTCTGTACCTATATTTGGATTTCCCCACCTACTTCTAAGATGCCTTGCCATAGGTTGAAACAGTTCCATTATTAGTAAATGATATTCAGAGCATACAGAAAGACATCCTATATCAGATGGAGAGGGAAGGGCAGGGAGGAAGGGAGATATTGAGGGAAGATAAGGAGAAAGGAAAACCTAAATTAACTTAATCAAAAATGAACAAGGACATATTAATACAGACACCAAAGAAATCCAGAATTTTATGAAGGAATAATACTTTAAAAACTTGTACTCTACTAATTTGGATAACCTTAAAAGATAAATGAATTTCTAAATTCAGCCAAACGAACAAAATTAACTTAGAAGTTAACAACCCAAACAGACCCAGAAACAAAATAAAGAGTGGGGGTAGTAATAAAAATAATTTCCAAAATTAAAAAAAACAAAACAAAACAAACCAGGGCTTGATGGGTCACAGCAGAGTTCTACAAGCATTGTGAGGATCTATAGTCAAACATTCTTAAACTATTTTAAATAGAAAGAGACAGAGAGAGAGAAAAAGATAATGAGAAAAAAAGGGGGAAGGAAAAAGAAATAGAGACAGATGGGGAGGGAGATGGAGAATGAAAGGGAGAAAGGAATAAACATATATGTGTATACACAAATACATATATGCATATAGCAACAATTAATAAAAGAACAGACTTGGAGTCTGAAAAAAAAGAGAAGTGGAGTGTGTAGGAGCATTTGGAAAAAGAAAAAAAATGAGGAATCAGTGTAATTATCTTAGAATCAAAAATAACAGAAATCATAAAATGCACTAATACAAATAGTTCATAAGAGATAATGAAAAAAGAATTGTTAAACTGAGATTACAGAAGAGGATGACTGGGAAAGAAAGACTTGGCTCAGTGGGAAAAAGGTGAGTGGACAAAGGAGATTAGGCCACACCTACCACACTGCCCCCAAATACTAATAACTGGGAACTAAGTGTTCAAATGCCCAAGAATACAGGGGTAATCTTACACAATCAAATTCCCATAGCCTCATGGCCATATCATACTGGAAATGGTATTTTGCCCAAATTAAAAAACCTCTATAATGTTTCATAATCTCTACATTGTTTAAAACTAGTCTCTTCTATAACTCAGGAAATCTATTTATTGTAAATCTTTATACAAATCAGAATAAAAAACATATATAATAATATGGAATATATATTGTCATTAAAAAAGTGAGCATATCAAAATTTACTGTGTTCTCTGTATAACGTTCGTTTTATGTTATCTCTGGCCTAAGGGTCCAAAGTCATTGTGAAAAGGGCCCATTAATTTCCTTTGTCAATATTTTATCTCTTCTCAAGGCTGAGTTACTTATAACTAGAGTAAGTTTCTATGGTGTCATAAATCATCAAGAAGATTATTCACTAGGCAAATGAGAAGTTTATTACAAACTATTGGTCAAATAGAAGAAATCATAGGAATTCCCTAATGTACTTAAAAAGAAATCAAGTACTTAATCTTCCTACCACCCTTAGTAAACAAGTTAAATTGCTCCTATTAGTCTGACAAAATTAATGTAAGAAAATACTCTAACAAAAGATTTTTCAGCTTCAATCCGATTATGTTTAAGAAAAGTGGGAGCAGGGGAGTGTTTTAGATATAGGGAACTGCATATGCTTCTCATTGAAAGAACTGTCAATGTACTTTCTTACTGGTGCAGGAAATACGGCATGAGATTAGGGTTAGGACTGTAGAAGATACACATATGTATTATTTCAGTACAGTTTTGTTAACAAGTTTGCCTTAAATTTGCCTCTAGGGTAAACATTGTAGTCTTACCTTAAGGGATCATTTGACAAGTACAAAGAAACACATCAAATGAGATTGACTGATATGATTCGTGTATTATCTTATTTATTTGGTGATTTAAATACACATTATGTGTCAGACACATTTCTGTAGGCTTGTCTCACTTGAATGTCAGGATAAGTACTATTATTATACTCCCTTTATAGAGCAGACCATTAAGGCAATGTGAGAACCTTTTACATGCTCCAAATCACATTATTTGCAAATTATGAAGTCAAGATAAATGTAGGTATTTTGAATTTTACCTTCCTGTTTTTAACTAGCTGATTATATAAGTTGTTTCTTAGTAGAGAAGAGCATTGGGGGATGTTTAAAATAATGTGTTTTGACAGTGAAATAAAGCTGACCTTGGAGAATAATTTTTTAAAATGACAAAATTAATCCAAAAAGTGAATGTGATCTTGGGCCATATAAGTTCATGAAAATGTAAAATGGGATCCAAAAGCTGCAGTTTTAAACTCCTCTGAAGAACCTTCATGTGTAATACTAATTAATGTATGTTCCTGTGGAGGAAACAGTTTCAGTCAAATACATTCTTGAACCTTTGGAAAGCAAAATTATTATTTTTTTCCTCTTTGGGACTTCTTAATGGCCCTTCAAGAAATTGTTAGTACTTTTGCAAAAGTAATTCATATTAATAAATATTGTTATTTTTAAAGAACTCATTAAATAATATGATATCTAGCATATAGTGTACAATGCTAATCTCCATATAAAAATATAACTCTATATTGGGAAAATATTATATAGTAATTAGTGAAACTCTATGATAATTTTTGATAAATATCTCTTGGAGGTATGTGTTTTTTAAGTTATTGAAGTGTTTTTAACTGATTTATTTATATTCATGGAGAATATCCTCACTATTACTTTAGTAAAATATTTGTTCTCTCAAGCTAATGTAAGCCTATGGAAGGAAAAACCCTTTCCCTTCTATACGTGTTTGACAGCTGTAGATTATGCTGAGACTTAACAATGTTTTTGCTATGTTATTGCTGTGTCTTCAGAATTAGAAAAACTTGGCTCAAGAGAACTTCAAATTAGAAATTAAATCCAGGGCCCAGAATCTTTTTTCTCAATTTGTAAAATCTTTGAGTTACAACAAGTCACTCATATTGAAAAAAAATGTGCAGAATGAGGAGAGGGTAAAAAATCTGGCTTTTGAAATTAAATTAGCAATAACAAATAATGAAATTTCAAACAGAGAAATAGAGGAAAGAGAGCTTACAGGGTTGTAATTTCTTTTAAAATATGGCATTTCCCTTACTTCTATTGCAGGGCTTTCTTTTTAGCCATCAACATTGAATGTGAAAGTGATGGTTCTTTGTGGAAGATAAACACTTCATTAAGAAATAAAATTCTATATCTTCTAGTATATGGTACCTTCAAACGTTGAAAGAAACCTAATAGATTTAATTGCAAATTTATTTTATGCATCTTTTACTGTGATTATTTCCTCAACTCTTTACTTCCATTGACAGAAAAGAATTCAATGCCTATATTTTGCTATTGATAGACTTTTTAAATAGCCAATGATTATTTACTTTAATGTCTCCAATTAAAAATAATATTTATAAAGATAAAGTTTTGTTGAAAATTGAATGTTTAACTTATAAATTCATCTTTCTGAAATATGCAACTATAAATAATCATCACTGTTTCAACTGGGTGATATAGAAAAACTTTCGTCAGGTGGAACACGGTATAACTGAATCATTCTTTGAAGTAGGAAAACAAAAATTATATTAGATACTTTACCCCTGTAATCCATGATAGATGTGATGGTAAATAAGTCATATTTTTAAATACAGTCACCCTTTATATCTTATATGAAAAAAATACTACCAAACATTTATCACCTCAGTACAACAGTACTCTTAGGACATTGTAGTTTTCATACACCTCACTTTTACAGTCATTAAAATTGAGACATTTATACTCAACTGATTTGATATCAGAAAACAGGACTAACAGGATATATGAACATAGACATTTAATATAGGAATGGGCTTAGATGATCAAAGTCAGTGATAATTATCAGGAAAGAGTACACTCTTAATGAGTCTGATCATGTTGTCAATTGACTGGATGAGACCCACCAACACCCAAAAGGGCAATTTACTTTACCTAGTCTGTAAATGTAAATGTTAATATAATTATCACCCTAAATATACTACAAATGCTATTTGCCTAAATCTCATGGCGTGGTCAACCTGACACATAAAATTAACCATCAGAACGCCATTCTGAGTTTGAACTCCATTCTCTGCTTCAAGTTTTCTCTCCTTTTTGAAATGGTCATTATTTATATTAACTATACATGACTGCAATAATTATATATGATATAAAATATGTATATATATATTTATGTAGAGAAGCATCACTTATTCACATGTATATATTTATATAATACTTCTCTACATGACTGTTGCTCAAGGAACTCCTCTTACAAAGTTTTGTCTTGATATTACACAAACAGAGTTCAATTATGTCATTTAATGTTTTTTAAATTAACTTTATATTTTGCCATCAAGGGCACATATTGACATGTCTGAAAACAGTTTTTGAATGTCATACCAAAATTGAGAGAGATAACTACCTGAGGCACTTGGTGGGTGGAAGCAAATAATGCTGCTTCACCAGGGCAAAAAAGTATATAGCCCCAAGCTTCAATTTTCTGAGATTCACAGTTTATGCTATGGTGTAAGTGTTCTTATGATACATCATGGTTTTTGTGAGATCTATGTGTACAATAAAATACACATAAAAGTTTATAAGTACAGTATGTTTTCCTCCTTGGGAGTATCATGAGTTTCTTCTTTTTTAGTTTGGGGCTGACATGTCCCTCACAAAGTATGTGGTAGATAGCATTTAGCTTTGTTTACTTGCCTTACAAATAGAGACTGGATGTTTTAAAAAATAACTGTCTAAAACATATTTCTTGTTATACTAAGCATAAAATTAGTCTTTAAAGAGTATGTATTTGCATATTTAGAACTGTGACATAGGACATGTATCTGCTATGTTGGATGTTTTCTTTCAGTAAGATTTGTATAGTCATGTGTATTTTTAAATTTTATTTCCAGTGACCATTCTCAGGCTTTATGGACTATAATGTACTGACAATAGTAGTATAGGGTGTGATTTCTGTGACCTTGGATTCCCATTATGAAAAAGCAACCTTCCAGACCACAGCTTTAGATGTGGTCGTCACATATTTCAACATTTCAGATAGTGACAGAGAAAAAGGATCTTTTAATACTGATTAGAAATTTTTCTAGAGTTCATTCTATCCTCCACATTGAAAATTTTGAAAATATCTAAAGCTCTATATTAAGTACCATCCTACTTAAATGGTTGTTTTGCAATTGAATCTTCTGAAATATTTCTAAAATAACTTTTTTATTTGATTATTTCCCTGATAGAGCTACTGAGGATGTCTTTTATACTCTAGACTAGTCTTTTGTGAATTTCAGTTAATATGCATCTGGATAACCAGAATGTAGTTGGAGTTTCTGTTCTAGCTAGAAACTGTCAAATACCTTACAGCTGCTTCCCAAATAATTAATTCAGAATCTTATTATTACATTAACTTCTGGCATAGTAGTTCAAACATATTACTATCTATCTCTTACACTTAAATTAACCCATAATTCTTATCTATATTTAGCCACATGGCCTGGTACCTTTTCTTATAAGGTACTCTTATCTTTTCTGCATTTCCTCCTCCAATAATTCTACTAATCTGGTAGTCTCTCCTCTATTTCCTGCCTGTCTATTGGCCAATCAGCATTTTAATAAACCTATACAAGTTGTTGGGGGTGTTCCTGATTTGGGATTTTGAATTTGGGTTGCCTTTATGCTCAGGCTCCTGCTTTTCTCCCTAAGGGAGAGGCCAAGATGTCTGGGAAGCAATGACACAGCCTCTGGGAACATGTTGAGCCAAGTAAGTTCAATTTTATTATGAAGGGGAAGACCTTACATACTTTTTATTTTCTCCCAGATCCTCCCCCCAGCCAGTGGAAAGGGCTTTGATTTACTAGTATCTGCAACTGTGGGCAGAAGTCTTTTGCTTGATTAGAAATGTTGTATATCTAGACTACATTCTTGTCAAGGTCCCAGGCAGACACCAGTTGGCTTATGGGTATGTGCTTAAGAGCACGCTTTATGGTACTAGTTATCACCAGTTTGCACTGACTAAGGCCAGGCTGATCGCTGGGCATCTTAGAAGCCATTCCATATTCACCCTTTTCTTTCTTTTTTATTATTTATGAGACATTCTCAGTGGGAACCAAGGTGTCTTGCCCTGAATTTATTGACCCCCACCTCAGTAGGGCTAACTAAGCATTTTGGAGTGTGCCTATTTTAACTTGGCTTGCCAAAAAAGCTTCTTACTCATTTCTGGAAACAAGAGCCCTGGAGAACAGTTTGAGTGGTGGGCTTCCACAGTATCTATTTGAATTTCAGTAAACCATGCATGTATTGCCTCTGTAGGAGGTCGTTGTTATGGGTGCCTACGAGCCATGAAAAACCTGAAGGGTCATCTTGGTGGCTGCTCTTTGCTGGTAAATATTGTGTGGGAAACTGTGGCGGGATTAAGGTGTCAGCCGATAAGGTCAGAAGACACTTCCAGGACCCTGGAGGGGGTGTGGCCCACCTCGAGGGGGTGTGGCCAACCCAATTGATAAGTGGCTGCTGGGACATGAGGAGCTCTCTTCCTGGTTCCTGGCTGCTGGCTGCTGGGCAGACAGAATCAGAATCCATCGTTCTTCCATCGCGTGTCCATCGCACATCCATCGCTTGGATATGCCAGTCCTTGTTCAGGTGCCACTATAAGCTGTTACTAATATTGTGAGTGTTAATATATATTCTAATAAATATTAATTTTGGACTGGTGCCTTGAAAGTAAAACTCTGTCTACATCTGGCACCCAACGTCCTCGGCCCTGTGCCCTAAACTGTAAGAGGGCAGGGGATATACAGACTGTTCACTTGGGCTTAAAGCTCCCTCTCGATAGCCGGACGGGGTTTCCAGCCAGCTGGTCCAGTGTGCAGGCGAGGGTTTTTGGCTCAGTGCCCCAGCAAAGGTTTTTGGTTCAGTGCACAAGTGCAAAATTTCAGCTCAGTACGCGAACGCAAGATTTCAGCTCAGTGCGCAAATGGGAGATTTCAGCTCAGTGCGCAGATGCGAATTTTCGGCTCAGTGTGCAAAGGCGAGTTTTTGGCTCAGTGCACAATCGAGAGTTTTCAGCTCAGTGCGCAGGCACAGTTTTCAACTCGCCAGCCTGCCACAGCACCTGGCTCTGCTTTCAGCCCACTGCAGCGCTCAGTTTTCAGCCTGCAGCTTCTTGCTTCTGAGAGTCTCTGCATCTACCATACAGTGGGCAGGGAATTGAACTCTACTGTGACACCTGTGGACTAAACAGTGTAATTACATCTGAATTGAAGCAATGACTGACTATTATTCTTTGAAGAGTTTAGGTCATATTTTGCCATGGTGGTTGATAAATTTTTAAATGAATATCTTGAAGGATTCAATACCCCAGTCCTACTATTTTTTGGCTTATTTCTCTATTTTATTTTTCAAAATAAGAGGATGATGACAGAGTTGTCAAATGGAAACCAACAATTATTGTCCAGATTATGTATTATGGAACTATGGAACTCTACAGTGGCAGATGAGGTTAAACAGGTGCAAAATGTAAATCGACAGTTGCTGTCCAAGGTATATGACATGGAACTGTCAAACACTAAAATGACAAAAAGGATGGATACTCCGGAAATTGTTTACAACAAGCTTTCAGATAAGGCTTCCTCTGTAGATATGGATAACACTGTACAAGAGAAATATAGGCTCTATGTAAATGATGAAAACAAGAAACTTGTTGACTACATTAATTACGAGAACAAGAAAATAATTAATTATGTTAATCATGTGCATCAAAAAATTGCTGGCTCGCCGAGGTCTTTGGAAGGACTGCTTCATCAGGACACTCAAGCTCTAGAAAAATCAATAGTATCTAAGTTTCAAGAGTGGAAACCGGTAATATCCAAAATACAAGAATGGGAGGAATGCATTGCAATACTGGAAAAGGGTAGTGATGCATCTTATGCTCAGAACAGTTCAGATCAACCCCCAATGGGATATTATGGTACTGTAGATACTCTACCCAAGGTGGTAAACATAACAGGACTACCCCCTTCCGCACCACTATTGTTCCCAGCTACTATTCAGACAAAGATAACACCTGGGGGATCCTCAGAATATGTAGAGTATAGCTATGATTCAGTACATATGAGAGACATCAAGGATTTTACAGAGGCAATATCAATGCACGGTATACACTCTACTTATGTGAAGCAGCTTCTAAATTCATGGTCAGCAAAAAACCAGATTCTATCAACTGATTAGATGCAGCTAATGGCTGCTGTCTTGGACCAAAATCAGAATTTACAGTGGAGAGGCAGGTTTAGAGAGGAGACCAAGACCTTGGAACAACAAGGAAAAATTAGGGGTTTCTTTGCTTCTCAGGACCAAATCCTTGGTGAAGGCATGTTTGCTGATGTGAGGACTCAATCTACTTATGATGGAGGATACTTTATTGCTATGCCGTACTGCTGCACTGAATGCTTGGGAAAAGAATTTGGACCCAGGTCAAAAAATCGAGCATTATACTAAAGTCAAACAAGGCTTAAAAGAGCCTTATACTGACTTTATACAGAGGCTTACCACAGCTGTTCATAGGGCAATATCAGATCCAGAAGTTAGAAAGCAATTAATACTTTCTTTGGCTTTTGATCATGCTAATACGGAATGTAGAAGAATGCTTATGCCTTTAAAGATCAGAGCTGCACCTATAGAAGAATGGATTCAATATGCAATCAATGCTGAATCTCTCCATAGCAATGAGGAGAATTGGGTAGGCCAAGCTGTTGCTAATGTTAGGGTGAGGAACCAAGGCATCACTTGTTTCAACTGTGGTAAACAAGGCCATATATGACGGAATTGTACACAAGGTACTCTTGGAAATAATACCCGATATAGGTTTAATTCGAACAGAAGGCCATTGCCTTCTGGATTATGCAGAAGTTTCGGAAAGGGATGGCATTGGTCCAATGAATGTTGATCTACCAGGGATAAAAAAGGCAACCCTCTATAATTGGGAAACGCCTTTTGGGGCTTCCCCCGGGAAGCCCCCAAAGATCAGACTCCAAATTCAAGGATGGTGAGATCATATCCAGTCATAGTAGAAGACAAGCATTCTCAGGATGAACAGAGCAGCCAAAACCTGATATAGAAAATCATATGATATTAGATAATAACATAAATTCAAAAGAAAATTCAGAAATTCCAAAAAGAATCACAAAACAAATATTTTGGCAGACTTCAATAAATGAACAAAGACCTAAATTGAGAATACGGATAGATAATATTTATATCCAGGGTTTAAATGAGACAATGGCTGATGTTTTGATCATTACCCCACAATCATGGTGCCCCAGATGGCCTTTACGGGCACTAGATATCCAATTTCTGGGTATTGGAACAATATCTCAGGTGAAACAGAGTGTGAGATGGCTTGAATGCATATGACCAGAAGGTCAGAAAGTACGGTTCAAGCCATATATGGCTGATATAGCAGTGAATCTGTGGGGTCATGACCTCCTAATGCAATGGAACCCCCAGAATAAAATCCCTCCTGGTTCTGATGTCAGCTGAAGCCTCAACTATGTTTCCAAAATTGATGCTTTAAGGTACTATGAAAAAAAAATTCACCAGCCATTCAGGTTGTACAAAGAATTGCCCTATATCCACAGATATTAAAAGGACACTCACAGCATTGCCTTTGAAATGGTTAACAGAAAAGCATATTTGAGTTCAACAGTGGCCTTTGACAAGAGAAAAACATCAGGCTTTGGAACAGTTGGTACAGGAGCTGTTACAGGCTCAGCATATCGAAGAATCAACCAGTCCATGGAATTCTCCTGTTTTTGTTGTCAAGAAAAAATCTGGAAAATGGAGGATGGTGACAGATTTAAGAGCAATTAATAAGGTGATTCAACCTATGGGCTCCGTACAATCTGGTATTCCCCTGCATTCTCTACTACCTAAAGGATGGCCTATTGCAGTTATTGATTTGAAGGACTGTTTTTTTTTTTTTTAATACCATACCTTTTCAGGAACAGGACAAAGAGAAATTTGCTTTCACAATGCCAACTCTTAATAATTCAGGGCCAGCTAAGAGGTACCAATGGAGAGTCCTTCCCCAAGGAATGTTGAATAGTCCCACCTTATGCCAATATTTTGTACAACAACCACTAGAAATACTGTACAAGCACTTCCCTCAATCTATCATTTACCATTATATGGATGATATTTTGTTGGCAGACCAAAACCCAAAGACATTAGAAACATTGTTTAAAGAACTACAGAAAATATTGCCTAATTGGGGACTACAAATTGCTCCAGAAAAAGTACAGAGGGGAGATTCTATCAATTATTTAGGATATAAAAAAAGTTTACAAAAAATTAGGCTACAAAAGGTAAAATTAAATAGAGATAAATTGAAGACTCTTAACGATTTTCAAAAGTTACTTGGAGATATCGCTCATATATGGCCCATGATTGGTATAAAATACTATGATCTAGTTAATTTTTTCAACACTTTGGACAGTGACAAGGATTTAAATCGTCCAAGAGAATTATCTGATGAGGCTAAGAAAGAATTATAGTTGGTGGAAAAGAAACTTCAAGAAGCACATGTGGATCATGTGGATCCGGACCGGGATTGCATACTTGTTATCTTACCCTCTAGACAATCTCCAACAGGAATCTTAATGCAAAGAGAAAGCATTATATTAGAATGGATATTTATGCCACATAGGCCAAGCAAAAAGATGAAGACATATATCGGAAAAATTACTGGTCTGATTTTTAAAGGTAAATTGAGACTCCGGCAATTGACTAGAAAGGACCCTGAAGAAATTGTTGTGCCTTTGACTAATGAAGAAATTGAATGATTATGCGCAGACAGTGAATCTTGGCAAAAGGCTTGTAGTGACTTTTTAGGAGAGATTAATAATAAATATCCTCAAAACAAGAGAATTCAATTAATAAAGGAAACTAATTGGATCTTTCCTCATGTGGTACAGGATAAACCCATTTCTGGAGCCCTCACCTATTATACTGATGCGAACAATTTAGGAAAGGCTGGCTACAAGTCTGAAGACTTAATTAAGGTGGCTCAGAGCCCTTATAACTCTGTCCAGAAGTCAGAATTGTATGCAATTATTATGGTGTTGTTGGATTTCACAGAGCCTCTCAATGTAATTACTGACTCTCAATATGCAGAAAGAGTTGTTTTACATATTGAAACCACTGACTTCATTCCTGATGATTCAGATTTGACCTTACTATTCATACAACTACAGGATATCATCAGAGGTAGGATACATCCTATGTACATAACACATATCAGGGCACACACAGGTCTCCCAGGCCCTCTAGCGCAGCGTAATGATGATATCAATCGGTTGCTGATAGCAAATGTGCTAGAGGCCACAGAATTTCATGAGAAACATCATGTTAACAGCAAAGGATTAAAGAAGAGTTTTTCCATCACTTGGAATGAAGCAAAGGAAATAGTAAGGAATTGCAACAATTGCTCTTTCTATATCCAACCATCTAACTGCTGGAAGTAATCTTAAAGGTACACAGAGAAATGAGATTTGGCAAATGGATGTGTTTCAGTTCCCAGAATTCGGAAAGATGAAATATGTACATCATACTATCGATACTTACTCTGGAATGCAATGGGTGACTGCTCTGAATTCTGAAAATGCTGGTGCTGTACTAACTCACCTTTTGGAAGCAATGGCCATAATGGGAATTCCCACTCAGATTAAGACTGACAATGCTCCAGCTTATGTTTCCTGAAAAATGAAGATAATTTTTGAATACTATAATATAAAGCATATTACGGGGATACCACACAATCCCACAGGACAGGCAGTTGTGGAGAGATCTCACCACACGTTGAAAGAGATTCTTTATAAACAGAAGAAAGAAATGAGAAAACCCAGGGAGAGGTTGCACAGTGCCTTATTGACTTTAAATTTTCTTAACACTGATGAAAAGGGATCATCAGCTGCTGAGAGACATTGGGTAGTAGAGAAATCTTCTGAGTTAAATCAACCCATCTACTTCAAAGATGTGTTGACTTCTGAGTGGAAGCTGGGATATGTGCTTCGATGGGGTAGGGGTTTCACTTTTGTTTCAACAGGGTAAGAAAAGATATGGGTACCGACAAAACTAATAGAAGTCCTCTTTACAAAGGAGTCCCTTCCTGAGGAGGAGAAGTAATTGCTCACCCCTGATATGACAAATGGATACATGGTAAGGAAAACACATTTAACAAACTTGGGGCAGGGTCTCAATTTTGTCTTTACAGGAAAATGGATACAACTGTTTTTAAGACTAATTACTCATCTGCAATAGAAGACAGACTGATGATTAAGGAATGTACATGACGGACTATGAGACCAACTAATACACATATGCACTACTGGGTATTCTCTCAATATTTACTGCTTTGCATCTTGCATCTACACCTCAAACCAAAAAAAAAAAAAAAAAAAAAAAAAGAAGTTTCCTGATTTGACTATAAATAGGGCTGGATTTGGATTGGGAGCAAGTGGCTTTCTCCCTCTCTAAACCCAAGCATATTGGTAAAGAAAATGTGAAGTATTCTGTCTCATATCAGAAAAGCCACCTGGTGTGAGACAGAATACAGAATATTTAGGGACCAACATTATTGTGACTTCATCTTAAACCTCGTTCTCTCTGCTTCTGTACCTTTCTGCATACAATCTCCTGAAGTTATAGAAGATATTAATATCTTTTTTGAGTATCAACAATGCTTAAGTTTTCCATTGTAAAGAACATTTCCTCCTATCAGCTATATACAAAGAATCTGGAACTGAGATGGGTCCCCCAATGCAACAACTCCTACTAGTGAAACAAGAATAAAAGAGAGAGTAAGAGATAGGTAGACAGACAGACAGAGGCAAAATTAGAAAAATCAAGAACCTGGTGCGCACAAATCAATGATTGTTTTCAGAAAATAGACTATTCAAAAATGGCTGCAAGATAGCTCTCTATGATAATCTCCAGATAACACTTCTAATTAGAATTCCAGATGGAGTTAACCACTATTCTGAGAATGGTTATAAATGTATATAGTCAGTCCATTAAGATCTAACCATTGATTTAGCCTTTACAGGATCCCAAAGAGATGCCATCGCCCTTAAGTCAGCAGGAAGCAACCTTATGAAAGACTATGCCCCCTTTCCCAATAAGTTTTATGTTCTGAGGGTTGTGGGTAATTCTTATTCTGTTAGAATAGTTTTAAGTGAAAATTGGGTGGAGGACAGAACTTTAATATATTATCAAAGATATCTTTTGAAGAAGAGAAGGGGGATAGATACGATAGATAAAGGTAGATTGTTCTGCCTACCTATACACCATTTTAGCCAAATGTATGGGCTAAGTTAAAGACAATTTGCATTGGCATAGGTATTTATATATTGATACAAATGTAAAATCATTTTATATGTTTAATTGTGATAATTTGTACATTTGTACAAAGTTCAATCTGAAATTGCTTTATATAACCAAAGCAACTTGTATTTCGATATAAATCTGAATCTGCAACTATTATGTAAAATTGAATCTGTAATTGCTATATTTTATATATGCTTCTATCTCTGTTTAAAATATTTGCACTTCATTGTCATGTACACTATGCAATTACTACCTTCATTTAACTATACTAGATATAATGTATGATTGCACTAGTTATGATATATGCACAAGATGTTTTATATACCTCTGTTTAGATGATATATATGTATATACATGTCTAAAATGCTGTGGTCACTTTACATAGTAATATACCCCTGGCTAATGTTTGATAGTCATACTAAAAGTCATTGTGCAGGGATTATACACCCCTTACATAGGTATTCTAATTCTTAGTACAGGGTTTATTCCTTAAGACGATAAAAACTACTGTCACTATTATTTAAGGTACCATATCTCAGTCATCTCAGATACAGGTTAGAATACCATAGATAGACAGAAATCTTAAACCATTCCATAGACCCAGAGAATATGGCATTTAACATTTGAAATTCGGCCATGAGAGGCACGATGACTCCTGGTGTCACTGCTCCTTTCCTAAGATGGTATGAGCATTGAGGATACTCTATTCGAGTTTGTCCTTTTGGCAGAGAATGGCTTGTTGAGTAAGGAACTGTCCTTACCTTGCTTGCTGACAGTCCACACATGGTGTCCAAGCTGGATGAACAAGTTTATGGATGGAGACTGACGAAACCTGCCTGGACAGGATAAGACAGTCCCTTCAAAATTGTCCTGCTTGTGAGAAGATCTGTCAGATACCATAGGCCTGTAGCCAATATGATAGATTCTCCAATGGCGCACAAAACCAGAGGTGATTGTCCAGGTAGCTGTGTTACTGCCCTCTCCCAAATTTTGGAAGCCACTACTTCCATATACTTCTGACTTTCAAGTGATATATACTCCTTCTCAGGTCTTGAAGGGATTGAAGAATAGGCATTTATGGTTACTAACTCATAATAATTCCTATGGTACATAGTCTTAGTTTAGAACCTTCTTAGTTTGACAAAAGGGGGAGATGTGGTGGGATTAAGGTTTCAGCCAATAAGGTCAGACGACACTTCCGGGACCCTGGAGGTGGTGTGGCCAACCCCATTGATAAGTGTCTGCTGGGACACGAGGAGCTCTCTTCCTGGTTCCTGGCTGCTGGCTGCTGGGCAGACAGAATCAGAATCCATTGTTCTTCCATTGTGCGTCCATCACTGGTCCATCGCTTGGATACGCCAGTCCTTGTTCAGGTGCCACTATAAGCTGTTACTAATATCCTGAGTGTTAATTTATATTCTAATAAATATTAATTTTGGACTGGCACCTTGAAAGTAAAACTCCATCTACAGGAAACACTTAAACAACAGAAGAATTAAAAGCATCCCTCTGCCCAATAATGCATTTGTAAGAATCCAGGAGGGGTCCAATAGCTTTTCAATATAGTTCCATACATTATTTGGAAAATAAGGTTCTAGGATCATGGCTGGCATCCCAGTTACATTTAATTGATGAATTTGTTCCCTAATCATTATGGAATAAAGAAGGAACTTATCTGACCAGTTCCCTTTTATATATTGTACAAATCAGTTTCTCTTCAATGAAATATTTGAGACCCTATAAGACATAAGACTAATTGTCTAGTATCTGGGAAAAAGTAAGAGTACAATTAATTTATATGATTAGTTGGAAACCCATTCGCCACCATTTTTCTTCTTGGTAACTAATATCTCTACTATAGATAATGTTCCGGACTGTATCTTGTTTATCAAGAGAGTAAGTCCGATTATAGAAACTGTTACCTTTTAGACCATTAGAGAATTTAGCAAATAAAGACAGTTGGATTGGCTGAGTAAGTCCCAATTGTCCGTATGCTAATACCTAAATCTGGATTTTTAGGAATCTCTGCCACAATACGGGGTAGGTTTTGAGGCATCTATTAAAGTATGCCTCCTAAGCCAAATGTATAATTGTAATTTTGATTCCCAAAACAGTACATTTTATTAGGTTGTACTGGAAAATCTTGAAATGTTTGGGGAGCCAATGCTGGTTGACAATGTTCACAAGAATAGGGAAGGCTTACCAAGTAGAAAAGCTGAGTGCATTCTCAAAACTGAGCAAATGATGGAAAAAAATATTTTTGGAAGCTCTAATGAATTCTTAAGTTCATTCTTAAAGACTTCCAGTTTCAACATAGGTACACTGGTAGAGCTAGCATGAAAATTTCCTGTGCTCATTTTGTATGAATTCACACAAGGACCATTAGAAGAAGCCTTTAGGGTAAAACACAGTACTCCTTCCATTTATTCTTAACTCACTGCATTATAGTTATCAGATCCATAACAGTCAGTCCAAAATTTTTATTATTGGTAAGTAAACTCAGAAATGTAGGAGAGACAGTAGTCACAGGTAAAAGAATGAGGAGGGGAGGGGGGGCAGTGGTACAAGTGCCTGTAAATCTTAAGCCAAAGTGGGAGGAATTACTACAGCAAGGAGAAAATTCATGACCCATCTGGATTTTTCTATATGGCCAGATTTTTTTTTTTGATCCAATGCTGGACAAACATCTCTGGAGGGTACCCGTATCAGCACTGTGGCACACCGGGGAAAATCACAAGTGAACCCTCACCTCAGGTAGAGAGGTAGGTGACTGCCATTGGAGAGAAATGGGATCTCTGCTCTTGACAAGTGGCAGTGGTGTATCCCTAGGCAAATATGCTCAGTGTTTGTGCAGAGAACTCAATCCAGCTTCATCAAAACTGAGAAAAGTAATGTGAAAGAGAACTTACACTAGAACCAGGTTAGGATCTCTTTTAGCTTCTTGTGACAATCTGCCAAGAACTCTTTAAAAATTCTATTATCTCTTTCTACAATTGCTTGTCCCTGTGGGTTGTAAAGGATGCTTGTTGTGTGAAATATCTTCCAGAAGCCAAAGAATTTACTAAGCTTTTGTGACCTATAAGCAAGACCATTGTCAGTTTTAATGGCCCAGGGAATTCCCATGAAAAGCATTGCTGACTCAATTGCCTTTATAACATTGGAAATTTTTTCTCCAGGCAATGCTAGTGAAAATATGAACCTAAACCAAGTGTCAATTATTCCATTACCAAATGGAGCAAAATGTATCACATTCATCTGTCATGCATCATTAGGGATCAAGCATTGTGGGTTGACCCCTATCTTCTGTAGGGACCCTAGGGAGGTCAGCAGTGCACAAGTGGCATAGGTGTTAGCACTGAGAAATTGGCAGCTCTGGGAGTAATGCATGTAAATTTTGAGAGAATAAAATGAAACTGCTGCTGCAATACTCTGGCTTGTTCTAGCAAATCAAATATTTTTGTCAGTATAATGGTGCCAGTTATTTCATTTTTCTTAGCTAATATCCCTGGTAATTTTGAATGGGATCTAATATGAGACAAGTACCATGGCTCTGTTCTTTGGCTTAATACATCTTGTATTAGAAGCATGGTATTGGCTACAGGCTTAAGGGTATCCTTATTCTTGAAAAGGCTAGTATCAAACAGCATAAGCCATGTATTAACTGTCTAAAAATACATTAACAGGCTCATTTTGACATTCCACAAAAATTTTAAAAAGAGCTAACAATACTCCAGTTGCATAGAACCAGATTATGAAACTACAAATGTCTTATCTGTTTTTCCTTTTCTTTGAATGAGAATGTTATAATTTGTTTTATTGGCATCTGAGTCAAGGGTTGCATGATTTAAGAAGGAAACTGAATGAATGGGAATTTCAATTGGAAGTGATAAGAGCTCAGGCAAAATCTTACTTTTGGGCAAATGACTGTCAATTGTGCCAGTAAATTCAGCAACCATTTCGTGGGAGGCAATGGAGTCAGCTCATAATGCCTGAGTATTTCCTAAACAAAGTGGAAGAGTAAGTTTATTTTGCTCTCTTCCATGTGTCCCTCAAGCTAATATTCATGCCTTTAGCTCCATGTGGGACATTTGGTCAAATTTGGAAGTGGCTTTATTTAAGTCAGAATGGTCCTAATGAATCTACATGAAAGGGAAAGATTGTCAAAGCATCCCTAAAACTGTAAAGAGTATGATTGCTAGCAGGGTCAGCTCAGGCCTATTGTGCTACTAGCTGGAATGGATAATATAGTAAGCATCTTTTGTAATGCAGCCCTTGCTTCTGGAGTGAGCTTATCCTCTGTGAGGGACATGTGAGACCCTCTATCAATAAAAACAATCGTTAATCTCTTGTTCTAGAATAAGGAAGAAGAGTTTAAGCCAATTTACAGTCTAGCACAACTATTTTAGTTCTGTTAATGAATATTTATTCTTTATATCTAGCTTAAACAGTAGAAATAAATATCCTTAGCAATAGTAAATTTCAAAAGTAAAAGAAAGGCACTAACTAAACCTTACCTGAATCCACTTCCAAGCTTAATGGGGCCAAATTCTGGAGCATTAAAGTACTAACGTGGTATCTTTAGGGACATTGGCAAGAGCTTGTGCAACATAAAGTTGGCACATAACTAGACTATTTTCTGTTCCTTGTAGCAAAACTGTCCATTGGTACCTGTTATCTGGTTTTTGCATACTAAACTTCCATGCTGTGAAGCTGAAATGTCTTCTATCTTGAAGTGTCAGGGAAATTTGAAGAAAAAAAATCCCTATTGTCTAATATAATTTTATAATTTAATGGAAGAATGTCACTGAAATATTGTAGGCCAGACTGTGGCAACCCCATCTTCTCCATCTGATCATTTACTGTCCTTAGATATTGTAAAAGGTGAAAATTGCTTGACTTTTTTGAAATAACAAAAATGAGATTATTGTGCCTGTTGTCTTGGTCTGACAGTCAATTAATGGAAGTAGAATTGGGCTTTTTCACAAATTCTCACCTCAGACAGTGACCTTTAGAAGTGGGGTAACTTCCAGTTCAGAAAATGTAGCATTTCAGTTTTAGTGATTATAGTAGCACCCACACTCCTGTCTGCCAGTTCCCTACCTCACTAGCCAGTAATAGTACAGCAATGTCCAACACAGGAAAAAACAAAAAAACCAAAAAAACTTTGTAGCTGATGAAGGCTGTTATAGTATGAGGTTCTGTGCCTTTGTAGTATGAGGTTTTTGGCCTGGACTTTCAGGCATAACCTCAAGGTTTAGGCTCCCAGACCCACAGACCCGCAGTGACAAATAGATGTTTACAATAGTTTTCAACTGATCGGCCTGAGGCCTAGGCATTTAACTTGCTAACTCTGTACCCGTAATCTAACCCATGACTCTTAACCTGTTCAGCTATGGGGCTTCATACCTTTTCTCACAGCAGCATGGTTTTCTTCTTCATCTTACAGCTTCTCTCTGGCATTCTCCTCTGTGCTTCTTGTACTCAGAAATTTCTTAGTCTGGTAGCCCTACCCACACTTCCTACCTGCTTTTGTCCAATCAGTGCTTTTTATTAAACCAGTGGGTGGGACAATTATTTATAATGAAACAACACAATCTCCCACAGGCTGGGAACCCTCCAGGGTAGTAGGCACCAACAGAGAAAGAGCCGCCTACAAAAATGAGCAGGCAAAGTCAAATCACAACTTCTAAGCTGGCTGAGAAAGTGCAGGGAGCCTCCACTTCTGATGCAGGTATGTCAAATTGCCAAAAAATACTTCAGGGGAGAGGTAGCCACCCCAAGTAAAGGCTGGACAAATGAGAAATTTACTGGCCTTTTTTTCTTGCTAGAAACAACATTTTTATTCACAGATATGTTTCCATATGTTTTCAGAAGAGATCCAGCTCTCCCATATTTATGCTCAGAATGTGTCTCTGTTGGGAGCAAGCTTATCTAGAAACCAGACCCTGGTTTTATTTATTGATTTTATGGAAATGTAAAGCAAACCTGAACAGGGATTTTATTCCTATCAACTTAAATAGACAAACGCAAACAGACAAACACTTGGAAAAGGTGAAGCAGAGGCACAGAAGATAGAGATTGAGGTAAATAGGATATAAACCCCAAGGTTGGGGCCATATCACTGATTATCACAGATAGGACACAAACTTCACCATCACACAGAGCTGAGAGAAGAGAGATGCACAATCTAGGATGGAGGAGGCAGTCACTCATCTCAAACAACAACAGTAGACAAAATTTAAAAGAAAAAAAAGTCCAGCAGAGATGGGCCCAACTGAGGTATGACTGATAGTGAAGCCAAAAGGCCCCAAGTTGCTGGTGTCAAAAATATTAGAGTATACCTGGTTGAGAAGGTTAGGACTCAGGGTTTCATCTGTGTTCAAGGTCCTAATTTTCCCCTTGGAGGAGGGGCCCAAGACAACAGAGAGGCAACAAGATAGCCACCAGAAAAAAATTGGAGCAAGCAAGTACAATTTTATTATGGAGGGGAAGACCTTACATACCTTTCTCCCAGAGTCTCCACCAAGCCAGGGAAAGGGCTTTCAGTTGCTCATATCTGTGGCTGTAAGCACTGGTTTTTCACCGATTTAGAAATGTTAGGCCTCAGGCAGACACCAGATTGGCTTATGAAGAAGTGCTTAGGAGCACATGTTTTAAGACTCTAGTTATCACCATTTTACACTGGCTAAGGCTAGTCTGATCTCTGGGCCCCTTGGAAGCCACTGCAATAACTAAAAAGTCTTTATAGTGTACAAATGCATTATCCCACATCTGACTGTGGCATTTACTTTATGAATGTGTATGTGCAGAATCAGTTTAGCTTCAATAGTGTCCAAGTTGTAATGATGAATGTATAGGTTGTATATTATCCTAAATAAGAAAATTCTATGGAAAACAAAAATGTGAATGAGGTAACATTGACTCAACATTTAATTCTACTCTCAGTATGATTCTTTCAGGCCAAGGTGTGTATTTCTCACTGTCTACAGAGAAATTTTAACTTCTTTCTTAAGGTTAAATAATCAGGCAGTAGCATAAAATGATCATATTTCAAACAATGCTTCTTTTGCTAAAAGTTTTGTTTCTGAGAAAAGTATTTTTATTCTGGAGTGTGTAGACTAAACTTGAAAGTTTCACAAATGCTTTTTGATACACTAAAGTTTACCCCTAGACTCATGGTATAGAACTAATGGCATTAGATCAGTGATAAGTTCTTTCATTGGAAAAACAAAAATCTATTCATTAAATCTGTTTTGCACGTATGTGCCCAAGTGCGCATGTGAGTGCATATACACACAGACACACCACACAGACACACACAGAGACACAGACACACACACATACACACACACACGCACAAGAATACAAGAATTAAGGAGGATATTTTAGAAAACTAAGTAAAAATTCACCGTGTCCTAAAAATGTTGATTGACTAAAGAAATATTCATACAAGTTAACTGAAACTATTTTTTTTCTTTTTCTTATCTGAAAATGGACACCATAATATCTGTCAAGTCTCTGTAAATGAAGAACTAAATTAATAGTTTATAAAGCATATAGGCTATAGCTTTTTCAATACATTCTCAGTAATGCACCAGAGTGTAATCTGTACTCCACACACCACTGCCATTGAGATAGAACAAGAAATTAAAATGAGTCTGACATCATGTTAAACTGAACTTTGATAGGGACATCAATGGGAGGAGTCAATAAACAGTGAACAGAAAAGTTATTTGAAATATATTGAATAGATAAGGTTTATAATTAATAAAAAAGATTGTGTTCTTAGAAGATATTTGAGTAAAAAGTGGAAGATGGAAATGCACCTGTGTTAGATAAAGTGAAATCACAGTCTATAAACCTATAGCCTGTGAGAGAAAATAGAAAGGTGAATTATATGCCTTGACTGGCAATAATCTAGTTCCTTTAAGCTTTATTTAACTCCTCTTAAGATTCAGTGTTTGTGACAGTGCAATACTATTTCTGTTCTGACCCTCAGATATTATCAAAACAATATGAGAGCATGGAAAGAAAAGAAACCTGAAGGGACTTTAACCTAGGCTTACCCTTGTCTTACCTCCACTTCTCAAATTCACAGGTTATAGACCTACCCCCACATAAGTGTTGCTGAGAACTTTAGACTAGGGCTGCATCTGACATGCAGTTTTTAAAGGCAAACTTAAGGTTAAATGAGGTCTTTATGATGAGTCCTTATATAATGTACCAGAGTCTTTGTACAAAGAACTCATTAGGTCCCATCTGTGCTGGGATTCAGGTGTCAGCTGATAAGATCTAAGGATGCTTATCCAGGGTCCCGGGCCTCTGAATGGGGAGTGGCCAACCCCATGGATAAAGGGCTGCAGGGAACTTGGGAAGGCCCATTCTTTCTCTCTTTTTATTTTTATTTTTATTTTTTTGTTTTCTGACCAGGAATTTAACCCAGGCCGCAACGGTGAAAGTGCAGAACCTTAACCACTAGACCAAGCCAGAAGCCCCACATTGGGTGCCAGATGTTGGTGGAGTTTCACTTACAACACACCAGTCCAAGATTAATATTTATTAAAGTATAAACCAACACTCACAATACAGGTAACAGCTTATAGTAGAACCTGAACAGGGACTGGAGTATCCAAGCGATGGACAATGGATGCCAAACCGGTCCCTCCAGTCAGGAACCAAGAAACGGGCCTTCTCAGGGTCCCAGCAGCCCCTTATCCATATTGAAAATACGGGTATATAGAATGGGCCTTCCCAAGATCCCAGCAGCCTCTTATCCATGGGGTTGGCCACTCCCCCTTCAGGGGTCCAGGACCCTGGATAAGCATCCTCAGATCTTATCAGCAGACACCTGAATCCCACCACACCCATCCTCATGTGAAGGCCCAAGAAAAAGACTATAAGCCAAAAAGGGGCTCAGAAGTACCTCACCTGCTTGCTTTCCTGCTGAGTACTGCTGCTATCTATCCTGATGAGACAGCCTTGTAGGTTGTTCCCCAATAAACTGTTTTCTTTTTCTTTTTCTGCAGAGTAGTCTAGCTCAGTCACTTTACTGTACATTTGCATGGAAGATTTATGTCGTGGTGAGCTAAGAAGGTGAATATTTCATTGGATTTGAAGAAACAGGATTGTGCTTTACTGGTTCATTCAGTCTGCAAAAGATGTGGCCACCCTCTTTGATGGAACTTTTTGTACTTTTGAAGTTTATAATCATTTCATGTCTATTTACTAAAAATTATCAAAACTAAAAGCAAAACAAAGTAAACCAATTGATCTAGTGGGTGACTCCTCTTATCCAGTCTTTGTTAAGTCGTTGCAAATAAATGGTCCCTCACAGAATATTTTAAAATCAAAACTCTTGGCTACTAAGTACATGAACAAAGATGATATTTGAAAACCAAGCAAGTCAGAAAGTAGGCCCAAATACATTCCTTCAAACAAAATATCCTTTACTTTCAAAAAAATAGAAGCAGGAAGCCACCACAGATTTCAAGGTTAATGTGATTCCATGCAAGTGGACAGATGGTCACTTTTTCTAAATATGTTTGGTTGGAGAAGAAGAGTGACTTCTTTTTGTTGCTGCCTTTACAAGTGAATTTTATTTTTCTTGGTGGCATTTGTCGACATACACATGGCCAGTCATCTGTAAAAACAACTTTCTTTAGAGGTTTAACACTATTGATGTTTCTTTGTTTGTTTGTTTATTTTGGCACTCTTGCAATTGGTTATCTAAAGACACAATTGCCAAACAATTATCCATCTATGAGGCCTGTTGAAAACCATGGGAAGCAAAAGGTTAAACACTTTGGACTAGGTCCTAGGAGCCTAGATGTGTGTTAGAGACCCCAGGTTGCCCAACCTGAGCAACTTAAGTACCTAACTAAATAAATGGAAATATTGCTACTTGTTTCTGGAAATCACATCAAGAAATTCAGTGACAGTTAACAACTTAAGCTGTTTTTCAGCCAAAATACCTATCAACCAGTTCTATACTCTTCTGAGCCCAGAGAGGGTGGATCAGGAGTCCATTAGTAGGCAGAAACCACTAAGCATTGTGTTTCATAGCAATTAGCCATTTATTAGTTGGAATGATTGGTATAGACACAAAAAACCTCGAAAAAAATACTCTGCTGTTTGAGCTTTAACCTATTCAACCACTTTTCTTATCTTCTTTTCCTTCACTTCCATCTTTTGTTTCTGGATTATAAACTTTTCGGTTTCTTTGTGGTTAATAATAATAATAACATCCAAGACAGCTTTGTGCTTTGCTTACTAGAACCTTGAAAGCAAATTAGCCTTCAGAAAGATTATTGTTTTCAGTGGGAGATATTGAAATGGACTAGCGAGAAAGTAGGAATTTACATGTGGATGATATTTTTTTTTCTTCTAAACAAAGGCATCACACATATACCTTTTGGTTTTCTCTGGATGAATAAGAATTAGCAAAGAAACGTATATAATTACTCAATCTGTCCTCACTTCAGAATAACTTCCATCTCCAAAGGACATATACACATGTGAACATACAAAACACATACTCATGTACATGCTAAATTCACTGAAGAAAGAAAGAACACCAACTGTGAATTAAAGAGAGGCCATGCCAGGGAGGAAGATAGTATTTCTTTTTTTCCTGGGTGTACATGTTTAAACAATTAGCCATGTTAACAGAGTTGAGCAATGATTAAGCACAGCTGCTTTTTCCCAAATACTTACTGATCCACACAATTTCTACAGAGATATAACAGTTGTTTGGACCCATAAAGGACAATTGAATAGATTGTTCTAATTCTGACTGGCACTGGTGTATAGGATTCCAACCTCCATGGAAGTGGCATTTTTCCAAGGAGAAGAATGGTAAATAGAATATTTCCCTCCCTTTTATGGGCCACAATAGCTGGGTTGAACAATTTGGAAACTTGTTTCATGTTCCATATTCCCTTCAAAGAGGCTGAGACATTACAATTGAGTTACCATATGGCCACATTTAAAAATGATCTGAATTACAAAAGGCAAAGGAGCATATGTGCTCTCTCTCTCTCTCCCTGATCTCACTTTCTCTTTTCTTTTTCTCTGTCACATACACACACACACACACACACACACACACACACACATGCACACGCATGCACACACACACACACACACACACAGTTTCTAGTTAAAATTCTAAAAGGCTGATAATGTAATTTAATAGTTTCTTAATTTAGTCTAGAATAAGCACAAGATGGTAAACTGCCACGCATATCTTGGCATATTTATTCTAAATACCATTTGAAATCAACAAGAGATACTATAGGTATCTATGGAGGGATTAGACTACTCTATTTTTAGAAAGTCCATTGTCTTCAAAAGTAACAAAATACTTAATTGCATTCTGTAATGAATCTGTATTTTCTTCTTTGTGTTTTTTTTTTTAATTTTTATTTTATTTCATTAGAAAAGAGGCTTTGCTTATGGCTGCCTTTGATCTAAATGAGGAAGGTTCCTCCAAACTTTCCTCTCAATAAGGCTTTGCTTTTGAACTCCTTGGTTTTGCCTTACCCAATTTTAGTAATAATCCTGATAGTTCATTTTTGGGTAAATTATATACCTTAAACATGTAATCTTTCTCCATACTGAATCTTGTTAAGTCAATTTAATTAGAAATATGTTACTTTTGATATCTTCATTCAGTAGTTTCTAACTAGATTGCCAGCTTCTGTTTCTTAGCTTAGATATCTTTGACCTTTATATTCTTTAATGTATTCTGAAATGAATCTGATCTGTCCTTCTTATTGCAATATTCTTGAGTAAATTTTTCCCTACCATTTAATATCTGAATAATTATTTCTTCAACACTAGCAGGCTTTTACGTTTCAGGAAGTTAGCTTTTATAAAAAAAAAAAAAAAGGATAAGACTAAGAAGTTAAATACCTTTAAATAAATTCTGAATATTTGACTACTATAGAGTTCAGATAATCTAACATTGTCGATATATTCCATTTAATAAAAAATACCACACACACAAACCATTCTTAAACCATCATTTTCAGCAAAACAGATTCAGAAATTTAGTGATTTCATCCCTATTCCCTCTTTCTCCTTTCATATTTCTTTCTTCCAAATTTAAAACCCCTTTCCCCAGGTCTTGATATTCTCATTTTACATCACTGATATCTTACTACTAGCCACTCAGGCCCTTCCCCCAGTCCCTTTTTTGTTTTTCTGGTTTTTCTTTTACTCTTGATTATATATTCATATCTTATGATTTGGAAATTGGGACTCCTGACGAGAGAGAACATGAGACTTGTCTGGTTTTGGTTATCTCATTCAATATATATAATATATAATATTTACTTGTTTCATGTCTCCATTTTTCTTTACAGTTGAATAGTATTACATAGAGTATTTGAACCATGTTTTCACTATCTGTTGGTTATTTAAAGATCTTTTAGAATATTCCCATTGCCTAGCTATACAGTAATGAACATTAAGATTTCACTAATGAACATTGCTAAAGAAGTATCTTTGAAACAAGAGGTTGAGTCTTTTAAGTACATGTCAATGAGTTGTATAGATGAGACATTTGGTAGATCTACTGGTAGCTTTGGGGTAATTATCTACACTGATATCTAGAGTCCTAAACCAACTTGCAATCCAACAACAGTGAAGAGTTGTTCCTCTCTCCATATTCTCACCAGCATTTTTTATCAGTAGGTTTTTTGATAAGAGACATTAGAATTGGATCAAAACTTTAAATAATTGTAATTTCAATGTTTCAAGTTTCTAAGGATGATGACTACTTTATCAAGTATTTCTTAGTGATTTTTGTTTTTTGTCTAGTGAAAATTCTCTACTAAGATTCATAGTCCTTTTTATTGTGATTTTAAAATTTCTATTTTCTTTGTTTTTAGAATTTGTATGTGGGGGAGGATCTTTTACACTTGATTGACATTTACTTCAGCTGTACGGAAATTTTTGTCTTTTGAAGACTCACTTGTTAATTGTTGGTCTCAGTTCTGGCTCTGTCTTCTAGCAATTTTCAGTGTTTCACATTGATGTCTTTGTTACATTTAAGGGTCCTTTTTGTTTAGGTTGATAAATACTGACCTAATTTCATTTCTTTATGTTTGAACATCCAGTGTCCTTGAACCATTTATTAAATTTTCTGTCTTTTCCTCAGTATATGTTTCTTGCATCTTTGTGAAATATTATGTTTCTAGTTATGTGTAATTGTGTTTGTGTCTTTTATTAGGTTCCATTGCTCTACAAGTCTGTTTTGTGCCATGAGCATACAATTTTTATACTATAATTCAATAATATATCTTAAAACCTAGAAGTGAACTCCTCCAGAATTATTATTTTTGCTAATGTTTGGTTTATATATTGTTTTGGTTTTTTGTTGTCCCATGTAAAATTTAATATAATTTTTCATTTTTATAAAGATTACTAGGATGATTTGTTTTCTCTATCTGTGAATAAAATTATAGATAATTATTTTAAATGAGATTACATTGAATTTGCCAAATGCTTAAAGAATGTTTATATATCTTTATATGTATGTATGTATGTATGTATGTATGTATGTATGTATGTATGTTTGTATATACGTATGTTTGTATGTATGTATATGAATATGTTACTATCCTTTTTGTGTCTTAATATTTTTCTTCATATTTAAACCTACTGGGTTAGGCTTGTTCCCAGATATCATTTTGAGGTATTGTAAATGAGAATGTGTTTATGAACTCTTTTTCAGTGTGTTTGAAAATGGTGTATAGATTTTGTATCCTACCTTCTACTAAAATTAATGATCATTTCCATAAGTTTTCTAGTGGAATGTTGAGATCATCTATGAAGATGATATTATCTACATTTAAGGATAATTGCACTTCTTTTCATATTTTTATCCATTAATTAATTTCTCACCCCTTATTTCTCCAACTAATGCTTTGACCACAATGTTAAAATAGATTGGGAATAGTGGAAAGTCTTGTTTTGGTCTTGATTTTAATGGGAATGTTTTTTGTTATTCTCGATTTATGATAACAATTGCTGTGTTTATCATATATAATCTTTTTGCATTTTTTATTTTAAAACTTTTTGTATCGACCACTGCTCTCCCTTCCTCCCTTCCTCCAAGTCCCTCCCAGTCCTGCCTCAGCCAATGCCAACCCCATGCTCTTGTCCATTCCCGAGGGAGGCAAAAAAACATTGTGATTCAGTTCATTCTAGCATAATCAGTAGAGGTACGTTGAAATCACTCACTCCAGTTTTAAGGCTTAGTTAGCTGTTCCTCTGTTGGAACACACTCTGATCCTACTGCAAGAGGCTCAAAAAACTGCCCATCCAGTTTGACAGTCCTCTATCTTTGGAGAGTTTACATCATTTCCCTGAAAGTTGCTCAGAAATTATTTCAGAGGCAATGAGCTCCTGATAGCTCACATTATGTCTCTGTGGGCTTTGTCCCCATAATCCTGTTTACTTTGCACATATACTCACTCCTCTGTATCTCTACAGCTGGACTGGGAGAACTTTGAATTTCTGTTTCTGTCTCTACCTATTCCTGGATGAAGGTCCTTGTAGCAGTGGGTTTTCTTGGTCCCAGGCAGCCAGAGGCCCAGACCCATAGACCTGCTGCACCAGACCGCTTAGCCACGAGCTGCCATTGTTCAGGCCCCCAGAAATGACTCCGATGCTTATATTAACTTTATGCTGTTTGACCTATGGCTCAGGTACATTGCTAGCTCACTCCTACATCTTAAATCAACCCATTTCTATTAATCTGTCTGCCACGTGGCTCGTGGCTCACCTGTATTCCTTACATGTTGCTCCTTGGGCGGCTTTGCTCAGGTCTGTCTGACTCTGCCCTGTTTCTCCTACTTATGCTCTGATTTCTCCTCCTACTTCTTCTATGGTACCTGTCATGGCCCAAAACAACTCCTTTATTTAAAGATTGATATTCACACCGTACAGAAAGGCATTCCCACATCAAGTTCTATTATGACAATTAGGGTGACCATTAATTTGATTATAAGGGAAGTCTTGTTCAGGCACCCTTTTTACTATTGCTTGGAGCCCTAGCCAGGGACATCTTGGGGGTTCTTGGAAGTCTCTTTAGCACAGGTTGCTTTTTTTTTCTAACCCCACATTGGCTCCCTCTATCAAGATATCTGCTTTGTTCTCCCTTTCTGTCACTCCTCTCATTCAACCAACTCCATCTCTAATAATTTTTTTTCACCTCAAATTATCACTCCCAGTTAATGTCCCAATTTATTCAGATCTTCTCTATTTCATCTTCCCAGGGGGAATTTTTAGATGTCTTGCTTAAGTTCCTCCTGTTACCTATATGTTTAAGGGTTATGGTTTGCAGCCTGGATAGTCTTTGTTTTTTGTCTATAATCCACTATCAGTGAGAATATACCATGCCTATCTTTCTGGACCTATGTTACCTCACTCAGAATGATACTCTCCAAATACATTTGTTTGCCTCCAAAATTTAGGATGTTATTTTTTTTCTACTAAGAAGTAAGTGCTACATTGCACAAATGCACCATGTTTTTAAAATCTGTTTTTTAAATGAGGGTCATCTAGATTGTTTGCAGGTTTTGGCTTTCCCAAAAAATGTTTCCATGAACAAACTTGTAATAATGCCCTTGGACTAATAATGTGCATATTTTGGGTATATTCCCAATAGTGATATTGCTGGATCATTGGAGAGATTGATTCCCAGGTTTCTGAGAAACCACCATTGTTACAATGTGGTTTTTTGGCCCCGTGCTGCCAGAGGCCCAGACCCCCAGACCTGCATCCCCAGACCTCTTAGCCACCCACTGCTCATGCTTAGGCCCCAGAAATGACTCAAACACTTATAGTAACTTCATGCTGTTTGGCCTATGGCTCAGGCACATTGCTAGCTTGCTCTTAGATCTTAAATCAACACATTTCCATTAATCTTTCCTGCCACATGGCTCATGGCTCACCTTGTTCCTTACATGTTGCTCCTTTGAGCTTCTGGCTCCTTCTGTCTCTGACTCCACTATGCTCCTCCTACCTATTCTGATTCCTCCTCCTACTTTTTCTATGGTGCCTGTCATGAGCCAAAACAGCTCTTTTATTTAAAGATTGCTATTTACAGCATACAGAAAGGCATTCCTTCATCACTTCCCACTTTCTGTTTAATAAAAAAGGAAGGCTTCAATTTTAACAAAGCAAAATTACATATAACAAAACAGCTATCAAGCAAGAACTACAGTTACAACATATAGTCCATTTGTATTTAGCAAACCTAAAGAAAATACTCTTAGGTAAATATATCCTTGTATGGTCTTTGATGTAGTTAAAGATTCGATAGTCATAGCTGTAGTTTTTTCTTGGTTATTCCAAGGTACATATGAAACCCTAGATTCATAAGAATAAGGTTGATAAGAGTATCAAGTAAACCAGAAGTGCAAGCAACTTCTAAAATCTAGAAATGACAGAGATGACACCTATCTGCCTGGACAGTCACCCAAAGTTCCTTTGTAAAGTTGGGGCATCCATCTTCAGCCTACTGGCCCAGATACTCTTTTTATATCAGTGAATCTGGAAATCTGTTCTGCCCATTCTGGTATAGTTCATCAGTTACTTCTCCTTGAGTCCTGAAGAATGTCTGACAGTTTTCTCTTTGAAGCAGGAAACTGAATGACCATTTCGGCTTGTTCAGCCAAACTTCAGAGGTCACCTTCCTATGGAACTTGAATGTCCACTTTTAACAACATATTGTCAAGCAGTCAATATAAGAACTGGTTCATGTCCATTGGCTAACTGATGCCACAAAGAAGCTAATCTCCATATGGTGTTTCTTCGATGACAATTTTTCACTTGAAGTAAATAGGTGCTGCTAGGAGCAGATCTGTCTCACTGTCCAGAAAAATCTAAGTTCTTAAAACATTTTAAATGCCATATTCTGTAGGTCTAAGAAGTATTTGAAGATTACCTACCTAATTGAAATATATCTTTGTACACCTAAAAATCTAACTAACATGCATTTCTCAATTATACATTACAATTTTAAATCAGTTACATAAACATCATATATTAAACAAGAGTAGAAAAATACATACAGCATAGGAGAATTGACCTTAAATTTGTATCAATAAACCAAAATCCGTACCAATATAAAACATTTTGAGATTAACAGCTGATTTTTAGATTAAAGTAAATTCAATAATCTAACTTTTTAAAATCACTCATATACCATATCCCCTTTTTTCTTTGTAGAAATAGATTAACTATGACCATTAAGTAGTTATAATGAAAAAAAATTTAGAAACAATATTTTGGGAATTTGGGCATAGTTTTCCATTACACTTCCTGCTGATTAAGGGGCATTGAAAATCTCACAGGTTCTTGATACTGGATCATAGTCTAGTCTTGAAGCTGATGTGGCCATCTCTTCCCATTAGAGATTTTTTCAGGGGGTCTTGGTTGATGAAACCATATTTGCCTGGAAGTCATCCACAGGTTCTCATCTTCTGTGGAAACAAAAGCAGAACTCTTCCAAAGCAATAAATCCTTAGACACAAATTTAAAAATCAAAATACCTTTAAACTATATATTTTTGTTTAACTTAGTAACCTTTGCAATTGCAATTCATTGTCTTTTTGCAGTTAGTTCATTAACAGTTAAAAAATTAAAAGAAAACACAATAACAACCAAAATCCTGATTTTGTGTCTATTTTCCATCTTTATGTGGCTTATTATATTTTTATTACTCAATTTCTCTTTTTAAAGACTTTTTCTATCCTCTTTCTTTCCTCTCTGAAGCCTATGTACCTTTTACACACATTGTACCCATTTAAAGGTTTTTCTTTTCATCTGAATCTGTTTTATTGTGAATCTTTAATCATCTTTCAACCTAAAGAGCTTTTAAAATACTCTCTTAAAGAACCACATAGATTTTGCAAAGCTGAATCAGTAAGTTCTCTTAAAGGGAACATGTGTGTTTGTGGCCAGGAAACAGAGCAGACCCAGGAAAATGCTGCTACTAAGTATCCATCTTTGTTTCATTTTTGTTCAAAATAAACAGAAACCCTAAACCAATAACATGCTACTGAGTGTTCTGTGAGATTTCAGGAACCGGTCTGGTTGCAGCCATGCTTTCTTTGTACAATGACCTGCTTCATATACACAGTTTGGAAGATTCTTTGGCTCAGTCTCTGTGCTAAAACCCTTTTTAAAATTTTCTTAGACTTTAAGTGGATATTCTCCCACCCATGGACAGCATCTTTGTCTGAATAGTAGCTGGGAATAGTGGTGTGGAAGGGGTAGCCCTGTTATGTTTACCACTTTAGGTAGAGTATCTCTAGTACCATAATATCCCATTGGGGGTTGTCCTGAACTGTTCTGAGCATAAGATACATCACTACCCTTTTCCAGTAAGTTTTGTGCTCTGAGGGTTGTGGGTAATTATTATTCTTTTAGAATAGTTATAAGTTAAAATTGGGTGGAGGACAGAACTATAATATAGCATCAAAGATCTCTTTTGAAGAAGAGAAGGGGGAAAGTCACTTGCTCCCAATCCAAATCCAGCCACATTAACTGTAAAATCAGGACCACTTTTTTCCCCCATATTCTCTGGGTCTATGAAATGGTTGAAGATTCCTGTCTATCTATGATATTCTAACCTGTATCTGATATGACTGGGATATGATACCTTAAGTAATGTTGATTGCAGTTTTTATCGTCTTAAGGAATAAACCCTGTACTAAAAATTAGAATACCTATATAAGGGGTGTACAATCCCTGAACCATGACTTTTTGTATGACTATCAAACATTAGCCAGGGGTATATTACCATGTAAAGTTGCCACAGCATTTTAGACATATATATACATATATATCATCTAAACAGAGGTATATAAAACATCTTGTGCATATATTATTACTAGTGCAATCATACATTATATCTAGTATAGTTAAATGAAGGTAGTAATTGCATAGTGTACATGACAATGATGTGCAAATATTTTAAACAGAGGTAGAAGTATATATAAAATATAGCAATTACAGATTCAATTTTACATAATAGTTACAGATTCAGATTTATATCAAAGTACAAGTTACTTTGGTTATAGCATGGGACTCTTAATCCCAGGGTCGTAGGTTCGAGCCCCACATTGGGCACCATCTGTTACAGTGTGGTTTTTTGGTCCTGTGTTACCAGAGGCCCAGACCCACAGACCTGCATCCCAAGACCTCTTAGCCACCCACTGCTCATGCTTAGGCTCCAGAAATGACTCAAACACTTATATTAACTTTATGCTGTTTGGCCTATGGCTCAGGCACATTGCTAGCTTGCTCTTATATCTTAAATCAACCCATTTCCATTAATCTTTCCTGCCACATGGTCTGTGGCTCACCTGTGTTCCTTACATGTTGCTTCTTTGGGCTTCTGGCTCTTTCTGTCTCTGACTCTGCCCTGATCGTCCTACCTATTCTGATTCTTCCTCCTACTTTTTCTATGGTGCCTGTCATGGGCCAAAACAGCTCCTTTATTAAAGATTGCTATTCACAGCAAACAGAAAGGCATTCCCTCATCACCACCATACTGACTTCCAAAGTTCCTTTGCAAGTTTACACTTTCACCAGACATGGAGAAGTATTCCCTTTGCTCCAAATTCCCTCCAGCATAGGCTATCATCTGTGTTTTTGATCTTAGCCATTCTGACAGGCTTAAGATGGTATCTCAGAGTTGTTTTAATTTACATTTCTCTGATGGCTAAAGATGTTGACAATTCTTTAAGTGTCTTTCAGCCATTTGTAATTCTTCTATTGAGAATTCCCTTTTAAGTGCTGAACCCCATTTTTTAATGAGATTATTTGAGGTTTTGGCCTTTCGTTTCTTGAGTTCTTTATATGTTTTAGATATTTGTCCTCTGTCAGATATGATGTTAATTAAAATATTTTCCCAGTTTTTAGGCTGTCACTTTGTTTTATTGACTATCTCTTTTGCCTTACAGAAGCTTCTCAATGTCAGGAGGACCCATTTTTAACTGTCGTTTTTAGTGTCTGTCTTACTGTGCTCACCTGGGCCAATGCTTCTTTGGGTACTTCCCACTTTCTTGTTTATCAAGTTCAGTGTAACTAGGTTTATGTTGAGGACTTTGAACTTGAGTTTTGTGCAGAGTGATAGTTAGATGTGTATTTGCATTCTTCATATACTAAAATCCAGTTATGCTAGCATCACTTGTTGAAGATACTATCATTTTTATTATATATTTTTCAGCCTCATTGTCAAAATTAGGTGTTTGTAGGTGTGGAGATTAAGATCAGGGTCTTTGTCTTGATTCCATTGATCACCAAGTCTGTTTTTATGCCAGTACTAACCAGTTATTACTGTAGCTCTATAGCATTGCTTAAAGACAGGGATGGTGCTGCCTCCTGATATTCTACTATTTCACAGGATATTTTTTTGAAATCCTGTATTTCCTATTATTCCATATGAAGTTGAGTATTGTTCTTTTAAGGTCTATAAAAATTGTGTTGGGATTTTGATGGGGATTGCATTGAATCTATTTTTTTTTTTTTGCTAAGATTGCCATATTTACTATGTTGATCCTACCTATCTAGGTGAGTGGGTAATCTTTCCATTTTCAAATATCTTTTTCAATTTCTTTCTTCAGTGTCTTAGTGTTCTCATTATGCAGGTCTGTCCCTTCTTTGCCTATAGTTATTCCAAGATATTTAATGCTTTATGCAGCTATTAGCAAAGGTGTTGTTTTCCTGATTAGACTTTCAGCCCTTTTATCATTTGTATATAGGATTTTTAAAAGTTAATCATAAACCCTACTACATTGCTGAAGGTGTTTATAAATTGTAGGAGTCCTTGATAGAATTTTAGAGGTCACTTATGTATGCTATCATATTATCTACAAATAGAGATAGTTGGAATTTGTCCTTTCCAGTTTGTATCTCGTTAATTCCTTAATCTCTTTTTGTTCTCTTTTTTCTTTAGCTAAAAATTTGAGAACTAAGTTGACTAGACAAGAGTATAGAGGAGAGTCCTGTTGTGTTTCTGATTTTAGTGGGATTACTTTTAGTTCTTCTCCAGTTTGATGTTGGCTGTTAGCTTGCTTTATTTGCCTTTTTTATGTTTGTGCATTTTTGCTTATATTCCTGATCTCTTCAAGACTCTGATCATAAAGTAATATTAGATTTTGTCAAAGGTGTTTTTTTCATCTAAGGAGATAATCGTGTTGTTTTCTTTTTCTTTCAGCTTGTTTATATGATGCATGACATTGACAGTTTTTTTGTATGTGAACCATCCTTGCATCTCTTGAATAAAGATTAATTGATAATGGTGGGTCATTTTTTGATATGTTCTTGTATTCAGTTTGCCAGTATTTTGTTGAATATTTTTATATCAATGTTCATGTGGGAAATTTGTCCATAATTTTCTTTTTTGTTTCATCTTTGAGTAGCTTTTGGTATCAGTGCGACTATAGCCTCATACAAAGAGGTAATGTTCCTTCAGTTTCTATTGTATGGAAGAGTTTGAGGAGTATAACATCTGACCAGAACCTTTTTGGTTTCATTGTTTTCATTGAATAGTCTGATGTTATTCTGATTGGTATGCCTTTACAGGTAACTTGGCCTTTTTTCTTCACAGCTCTTAGTATTTTTTCTTTGTTCTGTAGGTTTAGTTTGATTATTATGTGGCAAGCAGATTTTTTGGGGAGAGGGTCTAGTCTATATGGCGTTCTGTAAGCTTCTTGTACCTTTTAGTCACTTCCTTTTTAGGTTAGGAAAGTTTTCCTCTATGATTTTGTTGAATGTGTTTTTTGTGCCTTTAAGCTGGTATTCTTCCCCTTCTTCAATTGCAGTTATTCTTATACTTGGTTTTTCATGGTTTCTCAGATTTCCTGGACATTTTGTGTTATGACTTTTTGGTTTCAGTGTCTTCTTTGACTAATGTATTTATTTGTGCTATTGAATCTTCCACTAGAGATTCTCTATTCTATCTCTTGCATTCTGTTGGTTATGCTTGCATCTGTCAGTCTAGTTCATTTATTTAGATATTTTTATTTTCATCATTGCTTCAGTTTGTCTTTTTTATTTTTTATTTTTAAATTTTTAAATATTGAAATATTTTCTTCACCTGTTTGATTGTTTTTTCTGGATTTTCTTAGATTTCATTATATTTTTTCAGAGTTTTTTTTTTTAATCTCTTCCATTTTTTTGTTTTTTCTTTTATATCTCTAAGGAAATTTTTATATCCTTTTTCAAGGCTCCTAATTTCTTCATAAATCTATTTTTAAAGTTTTGTGGTGCCATGTTTTACTTTATGTTGTTATGTATAACCTTGCACTGCTGTCTGCCCATTATTTCTTTGGATTACTGTAGTATTTTTTCTGTATCTCAGGGAGCTGATTTTGTTGCAGTCTATTCTGGGTGTGTCACTGAAACCCCTCTTAATCCAGTAGGTGCTGACACACAGTTGGTCTCAAGTGGCCACTTTTGATCCAATAGAAACTGAGAAGCTCTCTTGCTCTTATTCTAAAGAATGGAAAGAATCAATGGGTTTCATGTTGTTGCTGAGGTTGCAAAGTGATAGCCTGGGTTGGGGAGTGAGGCAATGTTTTCTAGCTGGGAGTGTCCAGTGAATTGGATTTTACTAGGGCTTCTGGCCTCCAGTGGTTTTTCCTACAGGCCTAGATTTAGGGCAGAGATGAGTGGGGGTGGGATTACAAGGGCTGTGTCCCAGGGCCAGGATCCTGAAGAATAGGATCTCTACTTGAGATGGGAGGAGTGTCACTAACCTCATATATATGATTCACTCCCTGTAGCTTTATGAACTCTAAGACTTTTATCATAAAAGCATGTTAAATATTGTCAGAAACTTTAACTACACCTATTAAAATGATAATGTAATTTTGTCTTTAAGCCTGTTTATATCATCTATTATATTTATTAATTTATGTATGTTGAGACATTCATGCATCTTTGGGGTAAATACAATCAGATTGTTCTTGATATTTTTCTTCACATGTAAATGTATTCACTTTTCCAGTAATTCATCACTTTATTTTGCATATACATGTATTATGAATTTTCAACTGTAGTTTTTGGTTTTAAATGTTTATACCTGATTTAGGTATTAGAATAACACTAAATTCATATAAAGAAGTTGGAAGA
The DNA here is from genome assembly GCA_033318265.1 of Phyllotis vaccarum. NCBI lineage: Eukaryota > Metazoa > Chordata > Mammalia > Rodentia > Cricetidae > Phyllotis > Phyllotis vaccarum. The sequence continues at coordinate 100,237,089 of JARWLC010000002.1, forward strand.
GCTACTTCCTTTCCCACAATTTTAATATTTTAAATAGTAGTGATTGTAAATTTCTTTGAAAGGCTGGGAGAATTCTGCTGTGAAGTTTTCTGTTCATGTTGAGATTTGTAGTATGAAAACTAAGACAGTAATAAAACTGATTTTCTTACTTGTTATGGGTCTGTATAGTTTATTGTTTTCTTCTTGGTTTTACTTTGGTTGTTTAGATGAATTAAGAAATCTACACTTCCTTTCTTAGATATCCCACCATGCTAGAACAAGTTTTTAATATGTTCCTTTATAATATTCCCAATTTATTTGAAGTCTGCTGTGATTTTTTTTTTTTTTTACTTTCCATTCTATTAATTTGGGTTATCTCTTTCTTTTCTTTGGTTAGTTGGACCAATGGTCTTGTTTATCTTTGCAATGTTGTTTATATTTTTAAAGAAATAAATATTAGATATATTAATTCTCTACTTCAATTTCTTCTCTAAGTTTTATAATTCTGTGTTTTCTACTGCATTGAGTTTTGGGGACTTTTTGTATTTCAAAATTCTTGAGTTGCATTAGCAATTTATTTGTATACATTTTACTTATTTTTAACATAAACATATTTGTTATCTTAGGCCTGCTATTAGTATGTCTCAGAGTCTATTTTGTTTAATGTTTTTGGTTTCATTATTTATATATTTTTAAATCTCATATTGCTTTGTCTTTTGAGATTTTCAACATTCATCAATGGATTATCTCCATCAGTTTGTGTACCCAATTGGTCATTCATCAATAGATTACCTTTATCAGTTGTGTACCCAATTGATATATGTTTGCTGTTGTTTTTAAGTGTTTTTATTTTTTTTTAGTTTTCACAGATAAGATACATTAAATATTTCAGTATTTCTAAATTTGATAAGATTTATTTTATGCCAGAATGTGGAGTATTTTAGAGAATCATCAATTGGGTGCTGGGTTGAATGTATATTCTTTGGTGTTTGGGTAAAATACTCTATATACTGCTATTAATTCCATTTGATTATGATCTCATTTATTCTGATGTTTCTCTAATTATTAATTTTTACTTGATACTTTTTCTATTAGAAAAGTGGAGCATTGAAAAGAATTGTTACTATTGGTTGATATTAACCTATAACTATTCTAGTGGTATACTTCCCATGAAAATATGTACACCAAATTTTGAGCATTTATGTTTTAGATAATAATGTTTTATTGTTTGTTTCTTTTGTTAGAATGATGTGTCCTTTACCTCTTCTGATAAATTTTAGTTTAAAGTCTATTTTCTTAAGACTTTATAATAGTCACACTGCTTGTTTCTTGCTCTCATTTAGTTGGAATACTTATCTTCATTCTTTCACATTAAAGAGAAATGTTTCTTATTGACATAGAAAAGAGATTTTCTTTTTTTAAGGTATTCTGGTTACCCTCTGTCATTTGATTAGAGAGTTGAATGTGGTTATATTTAAAGTTATTACTGAAAATTTTGTGTTTATTACAATTGTTTTTACAGTTGTTTTTCCATTTTTACCCTGCATTTTAGTAATTATATCTTCATTTCTTTTCTACAGTCTGTTGGCTATTCTTACTCCTACATTTGTTTAGAAAGTTTGCTTTCAGTATTTTCCGTAGACCTGGTTTGATGGAGATGAATTATTTTTGTTTGCTTGTGTCACTTCAATGTTTTTCTTTCTTCTTTAGTTATGGCTGATTGTTTTTGTGAGTATAGTAGTCTCTGTTAGTATTCACAGGACCTGAGAACTTTAATTACATTGCTCCAGCTTCTTTTGACTATAAGTTTCCATTGATAAGTCAGCTGTTATTCTGCTGAATTTTCTTTTATGCCTGATTGTCCTTTATTTCTCTTTTAGCTTCCAATATTCTTTCTGCGTTCTGTGCATTTAATTGTCATCACTTTCTTTTCTGGTTTTGTTATTTAGTGTTCTATGTTCTTCTTTTACTCCTAAGCTTAGAGAAGTTTGTTCTGTGCTCCTGTTGATAAGCTCGTCTGTATCATTAACCTCGATTTCTCTTTGTCTTTTTCTATAATTATATTTTTTTCTTTTCATGATATTCCACATTTTTGGAATTTTATATTAGTTTATTTGATGATGTTTTTATATTCCTTTCTTACTTGATCTAATTTTCTACTTTATCTATTTTTTTTTTCAAACACGAGGCAAGGTTTATTTGGGTGCATATAAACTGCAGCAAGGACCCAACTCCTAACCTTCACATCTAGGAGAGAGGTGTTTATTGTATTATGTTTATGGCCCAGACTAGTCCCACAGTCCACACCCACCTTCAGCTGCCTATCTGGACCACCAATCCCAAAGTCCCAAAGAAACACACAGACACGTATATTAATTTCATGCTGTTTGCCTATGGCTTAGGCATATTGCTAGCTAGCTATTTCATCTTAATCCATTTCCATTAATCTGTCCTGTCACATGGCCCATGGCTCATGTGTGTTTTTTACATGTTGCTTCTTTTGGGCGTGTAGCCCCATCTCTCTCACTCTGTCTTCTTTCTTTTAAATATGCTCCTGCCTATGGCTATGGTGTTCACCAAGGTTCAAAACAGCTCCTTTATTTTAAAGTTGATGTTCACAGCATAAAAAAGTCATTCCCACATCAGATGTCTCCCCTGTGCAGGGCAGGGCATTTAAAGAAAAAAACCACAGGGATGTTTTCATGGGGAAGTGCTGGCATGTTATTGGGCAGGTGTCTAGGAGAGTTTTATTCATTGACATTATCTCTTCAGGCAGGTAGATAGTAGCTATCTAATTGGTCATCTTAAGGGTAAGGGAATACTTATGGTTAGGTTGGAATGTCCTCCTGCTTACTCAGAAGGCCTAACCTTTGGGAAATAAAAAATTAACTCCTCAAAGTGGCTCTACGTTACAAGACAGAGAGACCTTGGCTCTCTTATTCCCAGTTACAAGATAGAGGGACCTTGGCTCTCTCACTGGGCAGGATCTGGTTTTTGTTTTCTTTTTTCTTTTCTTTTTCCAATTTTATTTTCATTTAAAAATGTTATCTCCTTAAATGTATCCCCCTACTCCCTCTTCCCTCTCTGTCCAATCCCTCCCAGAGGGCCCTCAGCCTCGCCCCTACCTATCCACCCATCGCCTTCCCCAAAAGGCTGAGAAGTCCTAAGGTAGGTCAGCCCAGTGAGCACATTCACTCCAGGCAAGTCCGATTCACTCATCTCGAAGTCGATGCTGGGCTGGATGTTTCTCTATAGGGAATGAGCTCCAAGGTACCAGCCCATGAGCAGGAAGACAGTCTGATCCCATCCCTCATGGCTCCACACGCTGCTTGTGCCAGTTGAAAGCTGCCCACCCCAGGAGGGCCCAGCTCCCCTTCCTGATGGATAATCAGTGGCAATTCCTGATTCATTTAGCTCTACAAAGCTCTTGAGACTTAATATTCCAGCAATTTTTTCTAACCTTGCAAGGATTTTTTGAGTTACTGAGTTTTTTAGTCTTTTCTTCATTTTACCTTGAGTTCTATTTAACGTTTCTCTCTTTTTAGCAGGGTTTTCAAGTTCTGGATTGATTTTGTCATTTCTTTCAAACTTATGCTTATTTGTTTTTATATATAATGTATGTATTTATATTTTTATTAGAAATAGATTCTTTCCCATTACACTATGTCCCTATCACAATTTCTATACCTTTACTCTTCTCAGGTCTCCAGTCACCTCACTCTCCCCAAGACTCATTTCCTCAACCCTGTTTCCCTTTAGAAAAGATCAGACAATAGCCTATGACAAAATAAGATATAATAAATTAAAAATCATCATGTCAAGGCTGGACAAAGCAACCCCATAGAAAGAAAAGAATCCAAAAAAAGAGAGTAAAGTTAGATATACAGCTTCTCCTGCTGTTCTAAGTCCTATTAAGACATCAAATTAAGAGCCATTACATAAACACATAAAATCTAATGCACACCCATGTTGGTCCCATGTTGATCTCTTAATTCTTTGTCAATGCATATGAGCCCTGTTTAGCTGATTCAATGATCCATTTTCCCCTGGTGTCCTCAAACTCCTCTGATACCTACAATCTGTCTTCTCCCTATTCTGAAATGGTCCCTGATCTGGGAGAGAGGGTTGATGGAGATATTCAATTTGAACTCTCTGAAAAATGTCTGGATCTCTGCACCTGCTCCCATCTTTTACATGAAAAAGCCTCTCCAATGATGGCTGGATAAAGCACCAATCTATGAGTGTAGGAAAATGTTATTAGATTTATTTCTAAATCATTTCATCATTTTTATGCCTATAATCATATTTGGTTTACCCTAGCTCTCTGGGGGTAATCCAGCCTTCAATTCCTGCCCATACAGTGTGGGACATGGGCTCCCTCTCAATGCACGGGTTTCAAGTTAAACCAGGTATTTTTCATCATTCCTACAAGTTATTTGTCACCATTGCCCAAGTATATCTTGCAGGGTGCAATGATTGTAGACTGAGCGTTTTGAGACTTGGTTGCTGCACAGGTTTCTCTTTCTATAGCTCAAGACAGGGCTTCCAGTGTGAGAACTGTGTTGTACTTGTTTAAGTTGATGGCCAAGGGTGTCCCAAAGGGGTCCCTAAACATCTTAGGATAATGGAAGGACAAGGGGTAACTCTCAAAGTTCGTTTATCATTTCATTTAGTCTCATGCTTTCATTTTCTTGAACATCATTCATATGTTTGCTGTTTTGACACATGGTTTCTGTATAGATCTGGAAGTCACTGTGTAACCAATCCTGACCTCCATCCCAAAGACCTGCTCACCTTTCCCTCCTGAGTACTGGAAATAATGCAGTGTGCTACCACCAGCTCACATGTTTTCTTTTTTAAAATGTCCATTTTATTTGGGATCATTTAGCTATTTTCATCTTTACTAAATTCATTGCATTCTTCATAAAGTTTATTGTTGTGGGATTCAGGTGTCAGCTGATAAGGTCAAAAGACACTTATCCAGGGTACCTGGCCCCTGAAAGGGAGCAGGGAAAGCCCATTGAAAAGGGGCTTCTGTAACATGAGACACTCTCTTCCTGGTTCCTGGCTGTTGGAGGGAGGATCGGAATCCATCTTCTGTCCATCAGTCGTCCACTGTTCCAGACTCCAGTCCTTGTTCAGGTGCTACTGTAATCTGTTACCTGTACCGTGAGTGTTGGTTTATATTTTAATAAATATCTATCTGGTATTGGTGCCTTCTAAGTAAACTCCGCCTACATCTGGCGCCCAATGTTTCCTACCCCCCCTGGGGTCGGTGGATCCATGGGCTGGGCTTAGAACGCATGCGGGTCAGGTTCTGAGTGCGAGCAGGTCAAATTTAGAGCACAGAGGGTCCAGCCCTGTCCTGGTTTGGTTTTGCATCACCAGTGACCCTCCAAGGCTCCAGCCCCATGCTGGCTTGGTTCAGCCGGTGCCAGTGGTGACACTGCCCCGCAGATTCCGCCCAGGCCCTCTAGTCCCACCCCCATGTGCCTGCAGCCCTCTGAGTCTGCGGCCCTCCAGCCAAACCGGGCCACGCCTCCACTGCCTGGCTGCACAGCAGCTCGGCTCATCTAGCCCTAATAACCGAGTTTAAACTGCAACTGCACGCTTGCCCTTCCCCCAACCTGGCTGGCTGGTTTTGACCCAGGAACTACAAATTCAAGCAGCAGCTCTGCCCCTAGACCCCATAACCAAGGACAACCTTCTCCCCCCCACCTGTTGCTGATCACCGCCTGGGGCAATTGTAAATTACTCCTTCAGGCAAACAAAGGAAACAAAAACCCTTCTATCTTGTGATTAACATTCTGTCTTAACTTGTGAGAATTTGCTTTTTCCAAGGATTGTATTCTGCCTGCTGGGGCCCTTTAACACTCACTGAATAGTGTTGGTGGGTAGCTTCCTGCTGCTGAGAGTCTCTGCATCTGCCATACAGCAGGCCATTAAACGTTACTGTGACATCTGCCAACTACACAGCATCATCACACCTGGATTGAGGTAATGGCTGACAACTATTCTTTTGAGGAATTCAGTATATATATTTTCACAATGGTTGACAAGTTTTTAAATGAATATCTTGAAGGATTCAATACCCCAGTTTTACTATTTTTTGGTCTGTTTCTCTATGTTGTGTTCCAAAATAAAAGGGTGATGACTGAGGTCATGATCTTGAACCATCAATTACCGTCCAGACTTGGTATTATAGAATTATCAAACGCTACGGTGTCAGATGAGGTGAAGCACATGCAGAACTTAAATTGGCAGCTGTTGTCCAAGGTACATGACATAGACCTGTCAAACTCTGAGATGGCAAAAAAGATGGGTACTCTGGAAATTGGTTACAACAAGCTTTCAGATCAGGATAACACTGTACAAGAAAAACATAAGCTCTACGTAAATGATGAAAACAAGAAACTTGTTGACCACATTAATGAAGGGAACGAGAAAATCAGTAATTATGTTAATGATGTAGATCTAAAAATTGCTAACTCGGAGAGGTCTTTGGAAGGACTACTTCATCAGGAACGTCAAGCTCTGAGATCGGTTGTATCCAAAATCCAGGAATGGGAAACTGTAGTATCCAAAATCCAGAAATGGGAAACTGTGGTATCCAAAATCAAGGAATGAGAACTTATAGTATCCAAAATCCAGGAATGGGAACCCATAATATCCAAAATACAAGAATGGGGGTACCATATTGCAACACTATAAAAAGGCAATGATGCATCTTATGCTCAGAACAGTTCAGGTCAACCACAATGGGGTGTTATGGTACTAGAAATACTTTATATAAGGTGGTAAATATGACAGGGCTACCTCCTTCACCACCACTATTGTTCCCAGCTACTACTCAGACAAAGATAGCACCAGGGGGATCCTCAGAATATGTAGAATATAGTTATAAGCCAGTACATATGAAAGACATCAGAGATTTTAAAGAGGCAATATCCATGTATGCTATTCACTCTACTTATATAAAGCAGCTCCTAAATTCATGGTCTGCAAAAAACCGAATCCTCCCCCTTGATTGGATGCAGCTAACGGCTGCTGTCTTAGACCAAAGTCAAAACTTACAGTGGAGAAGCTGGTTTAGAGAAGCGGCCAAGACCTTATAACACCAAGGAAGAATTAGGGGTTTCTGTTTCTCAGGACCAAATCCTTGCTGAAGGCTTGTTTGCTGCTGCGAAGACTCAATCTACTTATGACAAACATACTTTATTGCTATGCCGTACTGCCACACTTAATGCATGGGAAAAGATTTTGGGCCCAGGTCAAAAAATTGAGCATTATGCTAAGGTTAAACAAGGCTTAAAAGAGCCTTATACTGACTTTCTACAGAGGCATACCAAGGCTGTACATAGAGCAATATCAGATTCAGAAGCTAGAAAGCAAATAATACTTTCTCTGGCCTTTGATCATGCTAATCCAGAATGTAGAAGAATGCTTCTGCCTTTAAAAATCAGAGCCACACCTATAGAAGAATGGATTCAATATACAATCAATGCTGAATCTCTCCATGGCAATGAAGAGAATTGGGTAGACCAAGCCGTTGCTAAGGTAAGGGAGAGGAACCAGGGCATCACTTGTTTCACCTGTGGTAGACAAGGTCATATAAGAGAGAATTGTACACAACGTATTCTTGGTAATGATGCCCAATCTAGGTTTAATTCGAACAGAAGGTAATTGCCTTCTGGATTATGCAGAAAGTGTTGCAAGTGACAGAATGAATGTAGATCTACCAGAGATAAAGAAAGCAGCCCTCTGCCATCGGAAAACGCCTTTTGGGGCTTCCCCCGGAAAGCCCCCAAAAATCAGACTCCAAATTCAAGGATGGTGAGATCATATCCAGTCATAGTAGAAGACCAGCATTCTCAGGACGAATAGAGCACCCAATACCTGATCTTGAAAACCATACAGTATCAGATGATAAAATAAATTCAAAAGAAAATTCAGAAATTCCAAAAAGAATCACAAAACAAATATTTTGGCAGACTTCAATAAATGAACAAAGACCAAAATTGGGGATACAGATAGATAATATTTATATCCAGGGTTTAGTTGACACGGGGGCTGACATTTCGATCATAACCCCACAATAATGGCATCCAAGATGGCCTTTATGGACAGTAGATATCCAATTTCTGGATACTGGAACAATATCTCAGGTGAAACAGAGTGTGAGATGGCTTGAATGCATAGGACCAGAAGGTCATAAAGGACAGTTCAAGCCATATATGGCTGATATAGCAGTGAATCTGTGGGGTCGTGACCTCCTAATGCAATGGAATACCCAGAATAAAATCCCTCCTGGTTCTGATGTCAGCTGGAGCCTCAACTATGTTTCCAAAAATGATGCTTTAAGGTACTATGAAAAAAATTTCACCAGCCATTCAGGTTGTACAAAGAATTGCCCTATATCCACAGATAATAAAAGGACACTCACAGCATTGCCTTTGAAATAGTTAACAGAAAAGCCTATTTGGGTTCAACAATGGCATTTGATGAGAGAAAAAACTTCAGGCTTTGGAAAAGTTGGTACAGGAGCAGTTACAGGCTCAGCATATCGAAGAATCAACCAGTCCATGGAATTCTCCTGTTTTTGTTGTCAAGAAAAAATTTGGAAAGTGGAGGATGGTGATGGATTTAAGAGCAATTAATAAGGTGATTCAACCTATGGGCTCTGTACAATCTGGTATTCCCCTACCTTCTCTGCTACCTAAAGGATGGCCTATTACAGTTATTGATTTGAAGGGTTGTTTTTTAACCATACCTTTACAAGAACAAGATATAGAAAAATTTGCTTTCACAGTGTCTACTTTTAAAATTTCAGGGCCAGCAAAGAGGTACCAATGGAGAGTCCTTCCCCAAGGAATGTTGTATAGTCATACCTGATGCCAATATTTCATACAACAACCACTAGAAATACTGCACAAGCACTTCCCACAATCTATCATTTACCATTATATGGATGATATTTTGTTGGCAGACCAAAACCCAAAGACATTAGAAACATTGTTTAAAGAACTACAGAAAATATTGCCTAATTGGGGAATACAAATTCCTCCAGAAAAAGTACAGAGGGGAGATTCTATCAATTATTTAGGATATAACATAGGTTTACAAAAAATTAGGCCACAAAAGGTAAAATTAAATAGAGATAAATTGAAGACTCTTAACGATTTTCAGAAACTACTAGGAGGTATTGTTCATATACGGCCCATGATTGGTATAAAAAACTATGCGCTAGTTAATTTGTTCAAGAGTTTGGAAGGTGACAAAGGTTTAAATAGTCCAAGAGAACTATCTGATGAGGCCGAAAAAGAATTAGCGTTGGTGGAAAAGAAGCTTCAAGAAGCACATATGGATCGTGTGTATCCAGACCTAGAATGCATACCTGTTATTTTACCCTCTAGACAATCTCCAACAGGAATCTTAATGCAAAGAGAAAGCATTATATTAGAATGGATATTTATGCCACATAGGCCAAGCAAAAAGATGAAGACATATATCGGAAAAATTACTGGTCTGATTTTTAAAGGTAAAGTGAGACTCTGCCAATTGACTGGAAAGGACCCTGCAGAAATTGTTGTGCCTTTGACTAATGAAGAAATTGAACAATTATGGGCAGACAGTGAACCTTGGCAAAACGCTTGCAGTGACTTTTTAGGAGAAACTAATAATAAAAATCCCCAAAACAACAGAATTCAATTTATAAAGGAAACTAATTGGTTCTTTCCTCATGTGGTACAGGATAAACCCATTTCTGGAGCCCCTATATTTTATATGGATGCAAACAATTTAGGGAAGGCTGGCTACAAGTCTGAAAACTTTTGATCTTATCAGCTGACACCTGAATCCCACAACACTAAAATGCTGTGGCCACTTTACCTGGTAATATACCCCTGGTTAATGTTCGATAGTTCTACTAAAGGTCATTGTTCAGGGATTGTACACCCCTTATATAAGTATTCTAATTTTTAGTACAGGGTTTATTCCTTAAGACGATAAGATCTGCAGTCAACATTATTTAAGGTATCATGTCCCAGTCTTATCGGATACAGGTTAGAATATCATAGATAGACAGGAATCTTTAACCATTTCATAGACCCAGAGAATATGGCATTTAACATTTGAAATTCGGCCACGTGAGACATGACGACTCCTGGTGTCACTGCTCCCTTCATGAGATGGTGTTGAGCATCGAAGATACTCCATTGGAGTTTGTCCTTTTGGCAGAGAATGGCTGGCTGAGTAAGGAACTGTCCTTACCTTGATTTCTGACAATACACACATGGTGTCAAGCTGGATGAACAAGTTGATGGATGGAGACTGACGAACCTGCCTGGACAGGATAAGGCACTCCCTCCAAAATTGCCCTGCTTGTGAAAAGATCTGTCAGATACCATAGGCCTATAACCAATATGATAGATGCTTTAACAGTGCACAAATCCAGAGGTTATTGTCCAGGTAGCTGTGTTGCTGTCCTCTCTGAAATTTTGGAAGTCACTACTTCCATGTATTTCTGACTTTCAGGTGATTCACCTTCCTTCTCAGGTCTTGAAGAGGTTGAAGAATGGGTATTTAAGGTTATCACCCTAGTATCCCTTAGATAACAACACTCAGGTGTTGAATTTTCACTTTCCCAGATTAACCCTTTGAATCTATATCTACTATCTACCAATATTCTAGAACTATTTGATGTACCTTATATAGGTTAGGCTTTGATTAAAAATTGTACTTTGTCCTCTCCTAAATACTACCTCATAGTAATTCCTACTGTACATAGTCTTAGTTTAGAACCTTCTTAGTTAGACAAAAGGGGGAGATGTGGGATTCAGGTGTCAGCTGATAAGGTCAAAAGACACTTATCCAAGGTACCAGTCCTTCTAAGAGAAGTGATATTTCTGTGGGGACATTAAGTGGAACTATGTAGATTTTCCAGGTTGTGTTATTAAATAAAGTTAATTTTTAGAACATATAGCTTGAGTATTTTTACTTGATTTTTGGGGATTTTCTACTTTTGACTTTTTTTAATGGCATTCCCATAGTTTTGAGAAATTTGAGAATTGAGAAATCTGTAAAAATACCTTTGCAGTAATCTTGCTCAGAAATTATTTCTTGGTCATTATTTCTTCTAGATTGTTTAATATTTTCTAAAATAACTATCTTAGAGTTTAATAAAAAATTCTATCTCTTCAAAAACAGGCATAAATTTCTTGATTCTTATTTAATTGTCTATATCCTCCTTCTACATTGATTTTCATGATGTTCAATTTTAACTTTAAAGCACACAGCTCACACAAGTAAATGCTAGTTAGTCGACCATTTAATCTTTTTATTTTGGAATTGATTATCTGCTTTTATTAGAACATTTTAGCCATAACTGTCAACCCTGTACTGTGTTTTTAACAGAATGCACTTAAAATTGACCTTAGTGCTTCTCCTGAGTCAATTTGTAATATAACACCTTACATTTTTTCATTCTTGGAGATTAATTTATCAAATTTTTTTAATACTAATTGTCTATTACATACAGCATTTACAATTTATAAATATTGAATCAAAACATGAAATAGTTAAATTATTTTCCCAAGATCATGTAGCTATTAATTACAGGGTCACAGTTATAACTAAGTTTTTCTTTTATACTGAATTTCAGTTAAAATATGTAAAATTGTTTTGCCTAGGATTCTCTGAAAGAATAGAATTGAACAGTGAATATACAAAACACACAAACACATTTACAAGATTCTTTTCAGAAGGCTGTCTTACACAAAAAGACTTGAAAATCTTACGATTGTTCAGTTCAAGAGGGTGCATGTCTCCATAAAGCTTATCTGGAACCAAAGGTGTAGTTGATTTCTTGAGAGCTATGAGTATTTAGTTTACATCAAAATACTGAAGAGGTTAATTATAGTATTAACCAGAGAATGTTCTGTCAATGGAATGAATTAATGTCCCAGTAAGAGTGAGAAGAAGCAGGAAAAGGCAGTTTAATTCACTATATTCTTTTTATCTGAGTTACCTCAGAAGGTACTGTTGTAGTGGTGTGTATTGGTCCTGGGTGGCCAGAGGTCTAGACCCTGCCTCGACAGACCCCTTAGCCAACTGCTGCTGCTGCTCAGGCCCCCAGAAATGACTCGGATGCTTATATTAACTTCATTATGTTTGGCCTATGGCTCAGACACATTGCTAGCTAGCTCTTACATCTTAAATCAACCCATTTCTATTTATCTGTCTGCCATGTGGCCAATGGCTCACCTGTGTTCCTTACATGTTGTCCCTTTGGGCTTCAGCTTTGTCTGTCTGATTCTACCCTACTTCTCCTACCTATGCTGATTTCTCTTCCTACTTTTTCTACGGTGCCTGTTATAGGCCAAAACAGCTCCTTTATTTAAAGATTGCTTTTCACATTATACAGAAAGGCATTTCCACATCACCTACCCATTTCTGTCTAATCAAAAAGGGAGGATTCAATTTTAACATAGCAAAAATACATATAACAAAATAGCTATCAAGCAAGAATTACAGTTACAGTATCTAGTCTATTTGTATTTAGCAAAATTAAAATAAATACTCTGTCATCTACTTTATCCTTATGAATCTAAAGTTTTATATCCAATATACCTTTCAAATGACTAAGATAAACTATGCCAATAATTATCTAATCTTCAACTACACAGAAGGATATATTTACCTAAGTAAACCCAAAGTGCAAGCAACTTCCAAAATCTAGAAATGATAGAGATAACACCTATCTGCCTGGACAGTCACCCAAAGTTCCTTTATAAAGTTGGGGCATCCATCTTCAGCCTGCAGGCCCAGAGTCTCTTAATTTCAGTGAAGCAGGAAATCTTTTCTGTCTATTCTGGTACAGTTCATCAGTTGCTTTTCCTCGAAGAATGTCTGACAGTTTTCTCTGCAAAGCAGGAACCTGAATGACCATCTTGGCTTGTTCTGCCAAAGTTCAGAGGTCACCTTCCTATGGAACCTGCACTACACTTTTAAGAGCATAGTGTCAAGCAGTTAATATAAGAACAGATTCATGTCCAGAGGCTAACCAAAGCCACAAAGAAAGTAGACTCCATATGAAGTTTTTTCAATGCCCTTTTTTCTCTTGAAGTAGATTGGGGCTGCCAGGAGCTGACCTGTCTCACTGTCCAGGAAAGTCTTTAAGTTTTAAAAATATTTTAAATGCCATATTCTGTAGGTCTTAGAAGTATTTGAAGATTATCTATCTAATTTAATTATATCTTTGTATACCTAAAAATCAAACATGCATTACTTAATTATATATTACAACTTTAAATCAGTTATATAAACATCATATCTTAAACAAGAGTAGAAAAATACATAAAGCGTAAGAGAATTGACTGTAAATTTGTATCAATAAACCAAAATTATACCAATGTAAAACATTTTGAGATTAACAGCTGATTTCCTGATTTAAGTAAATTCAATAATCTAATTTTTAAAAAAATCATTCATATACCATATACCCTTTTTCTTTTTAGAAAGAGATTAACTATAACCATTAGCCATTTACAATGAAAACAAACATTTATAAGGAATATTTTGGGAATTTGGACGTAGTTTTCCATTACTACTTCCTGCTGATTAAGGGGCATTGAAAATCTCACGGGTTGTTGAGACTGGATCATAATCTACAGTTTTGAAGTTGATATGGCCATCTCTTCCCATCAGAGGTTTTTTTCATGGGGTCTTGGTTGATGATACCATATTTCCTGGAAGCAATCCACAGGTTCTCATCATCTGTGGAAACAAAAGCAGAACACTTCCAAAGCAATAAATCCTTAGACACAAATTTAAAAATCAAAATACCTTTAAAATATATATTCTTGCTTAACTTAATAGCCTTTCCATTTGCAATCCATTGTCTTTTTGCAGTTAGCTCATTAACAGTTAAAAAATTAAAAGAATACACAATAACAACCAAAATCCAGATTTTGTGTCTATTTTCCATCATTATGTGGCTTATTATATTTTTATTACTCTCTCCTTTTCAAGACTTTCTTTATCATCTTTCTTTTCTCTTTGAAGTCTATGTACCTTTTATACACATTGCAACCCGTTTACAGGGTTTTTTTTTTTTTTTCATCTGAATCTGTTTTATTGTAAATCCTTAATCATCCTTCAACCAGAAGAGCTTTTAAAATACACTCTCTTAAAGAGCTGCATAGTTTTTGCAGTTAAAGCTGAATCAGTCAGTTCTCCTAAAGGGACTGCATCTGTTTGTGGCCAGCAAACAGAGCAGACTCAAGAAAATGATGCTACTAAGACACCTTCTTTGTTTCCTTTTTGTTTAAAATAAACAGAAATCTAAAATCAATCACATGCTACTGAGTTCTGTGAGATTTCAGGAACTGGCCTGATTGCAGCTTTCACCGCCTGCTGCCAGTCCACTGGTGCCATTTTGAATGTAAGTCAGAAGCCACGCTTTCTCTGTACAATGGGCCACTTTGTATACATAGGTTGGAAGCTGCCTTGGCTCAGTTTCTGTGAACTAGAACCCTCTTTATACTTTCTCAGTCTTTAAGTGAATATTCGCCCACCCAGGGATGCTATCTGTTGCAATGTGGTTTCTTGATCCTAGGTGGCCTTGCAGCCCCAGACCCCTTAGCCACCCACTGCTGCTGCTCAGAAATGACTTAGATGCTCATAATAAGTTCATTCTGTTTGGCCTATGACTCAAGCACATTGCTAGCTTGCTCTTACATCTTAAATTAACCTATTTCTATTAAACTTTCTGCCACATGGCCTGTGGCTCACCTGTGTTCCTTACATGTTGCTTCTTTTGGGCTTCTGGCTTGGTCTCTCTGTGACTCTGCCCCGTTCCTCCTACCTATGCTATGATTTCTCCTCCTACTTTTTCTATGGTGCCTTCCATGGGCCAAAACAGCTCCTTTATTTAAAGATTTATATTCACAGCATACAGAAAGGCATTTCCACATCAAGGTACTGCCCACATTTAGGACAGGTCTTCATGCTTTAAATTATCAAGAAAATTCCCCACAGAAGTGCCCAGAATCTTATGGTTTACTTGACTAAAGATACAACCAAGTTAATAGCCAATATTAACTATATATTAATACATTGATTTACTTATTTATTTTTATGGCTTATGTACACCATATTAAATATTTGAGGATAATCAAATTTATTTATAAAGTTGTAAATTTCTTTCCATGAATTTGTACTTAGAATAAAAGAGTATCTTAACTACTTCAAAAATCTAGCTGCTATAATCTTTTTCAGTACGTTTATTTTCAACAAATTCAAAAATATTGAAGAATTCTATGAAAAATTCAATTATTTACATTTATGGTATTCTTTATTATTTTAAATGTTTGTTCTGGTATTATGATTATTGAAAAATTCCTCTCTCTGTTCTTCCTTTCCTTTTCTTTATTCTATTTTGAGATAGAGTGTAATTATTTATTCTAGATGGCTTTGAGATCTCAGTTCAGTTCAATAGGCCTAAGTCTCCTAGTTCTCAACTGAAAGTGTGTACTCTCATGCTGACTGCCTCTTGTATATGTTAACATGTGTAACATTTCCTTCTGGTGCGTGATCAACAAGTTTAAGGAATTTACCCTTTATGTAGTACTAGTGCTCTGATGTAAAGGTGATAACTTTGTTTCCATTATATCAATTATCTTTTTCCATTTTACTTCTCCTATCTCTTTGTTTTCCTTTTGTGCTTTCTGCCTTCCTTCTGTTTGCATGTTCATCTGCCCATCCTTTGGGTCACTCTGTATGTTTCTTTCTCTTATACAAGGCCCACTTAAGGACTATGTTTGGCACCTGGCTTTCATGCCTTATTATTTGCTTTGATAATGAAATATTCCCAATACTTTCATGTTCTACTGGGCAGGTCAGTCTTCCTCTAATTTATAACTCCAAAGCCTTTCTCCTTTTTTCATATAAATAATTGCTATTTACCTTACAAAAAAAATGAGGTGTTATTAAATTTTACGTATCTCTTTTTCTAGTTTGTTTCTTTAAGTGGCTTTATTCTGTTCTTTTGAAGTATTTAAAAATATTATATGATAAAATATACACAGAAAAGTCAAATTTAATTTTAATTTCTCCTCCCTTTCTACTTGAAAACTTTCTAAACTCTACTCCATTGCATTTGGTTGCTTAGGTGCAAAAGTTGTATAAGAACAACAAACCAAAAGCAGAGGAGTGTAAGATTTTAGACCAAGTATGTTACTGAGTAGGAGTGTTTCAGAGTGTGAAATTCTAGAAAAGAATACGTGTAACACATCAGAGGGAATTTTAATAAATTGTTAAATCAGCACATCTCTGTGTCATATATAACTTTATTTAAAATTTTATGTTCTAAATTTGCAACATTAAAGACAAAAATCCAAACGTCTCACAGCGAAGTGTGTGGCCATTTTAGTTATTTGCAAGAATGTGTGTGTCAGGGCTTTTCCAGTGTATTTATTCACACGTGCTCACTGAATTAGATATAGACATAATGTAAGAATCAGTCCATCAGATTTTCATGTCTTTTTCTCCTGGTATGCTGAATTTTCAATTTATGAGATTATTTTTATACCTAAGACTACATTTAGCAATGTTTTACAGCATAAGTTAAGTAGTCTTTATTTTTAAAAATTTCTTCTCCATCAGTTAGTTGAATATTTTAACACTCTAATTTCAGTGTTCTTTTCTTCCACTTCCAAGTTTTCTGTAAAATATTTAATGGTCTATAAATATTTAGAAAGTACTAATGAAGCATGCTATTTAAAGCAATACTATAAGGAAGTCTGCTATTAGGTCCCCTAATTTATCACTTTTCGAGTAAGGACACATAAATATTGAATTATCTTAAATGAAGTCTTATCTTCACTGATAATTTTATTATATTCTCTGAACCACACTACAAATTAATGATGGAAATATCTTTTCAGACTATAGATTTATTGTGAGATTCTCAAGTGTTGTCTGAGAGTACTGACAAGAAGCAGATAAAGGGATGAATTAAAACTATCTTACACAGAAAGTTAAAAACAGGATTTTTAATAATTATTTCTAACACAGTAGTTTGACTTCTGATGTTAGTCTTTAAATGAAACTTTCAATGAGGGTTACAGGGTGTGTAAATACTAATGTATATGTGCACACACACACACATATATATATATATGTGTGTGTGTGTACTAATGTATATGGTGATAACATGAAAGTCTGAAGGGAATATGCCCTGCCTAGTATCTGTCACACAGACTTTGGGATCATAATTTTAAACTTTAACCTCTCTGGAAATTGATACCTTCACCTTCATATTAAATGAGGTTTTATTTTCTTCCCACAATCAGAATATAATCTTGTGATTTATAAGAACCTCAAATGAATTTTTAAACTTGTAATCCTTTATTGTTTTTAGGTGGTGGTTTCTATTTTGTGTTTTTAACTTTTGTTTATTTGTTTTAAGACTGCATTTTACTATGTAGCCAGACTAGACATTATTATTTGGACTTTCTACTTCAGCCTCCTGAGTGCTAAAATTACTACTGTAACTTATGATATCAAGTTAATTTTCATCTTTTAGATATATTTATACTCCTGATTCTTTATAATAACTCCAAACCCCTGGGCTTCTCCTGAAGACTATCTTGCCTACTTCCAACTCCAGTCTCCTCCTATATTGTACACACCCTTTCCCATTAGCTAGATATGAACATATTTTGCCATGGTCTAGCCAAGACAATCTACCAGATTCTCTTTCCTAAAAACCACCACAACTGCAAGAACTATCCCCAAACCACAGACTTGGAGAAGGTTGCAAATCTAGTACACCAGAATAGTTGTCTAATCTGCCCAACATTATTGTATTTAAACAATATTCAAACTCTGGGTAGGACTTGGCTTTAAAGTTTCTCTTCTGCTACAACTTGCTCTGCCGATATCAGACATGGAATTAACAAAAGAAGTTTATATGCTTATATCTACTGCAAAAAGTTTATTATTCCAGAATCTACAATAAGAGTTTTATATATATATATATAAAACTAAGGATATAGAACTTTAGAACTATCATAAGTATCATCACAGAATTACAGAAGTTTAAAGGGGACATATAGAAACAGTCAAACAAACTTACAGAGGATGAAGTAAACAAGAATAAGTGCCTAAATAATGTCTAAGACATCAGAAACACAGGGCTGAAGAAAATAATGAATACAATCTATAATTTTCGAAGGAAATTTAATAAACATAGTAACATTGAAGAAGCTAAATTAAGTATGGAATAAAACAACCCAATAACTCATATAGAAAACTCAAAGGAAAGCTTCCCAAATAGAACAAATTGTAGAGAAGCTAGACTAGAAAGATTAAAAAGTAAAAGAGAGTATCTAGATAAAATAAGCAAAGAATAAGAAAAACTGACAAAAGTAGGAAAAATATACAGAAAGTGTGAAACACCATGAAAAGACAAAGGTCTTCAAATTATAAAAATAGATAAAGAAGAAAAATCCCAGAGACCTTCAATAAGATCATAAAAAAAACACTTTGTCAAACTATGAAAAGCATACACTACCATTATAAAAACCACACAATACACCAAAATATTCAAATTCATCTGAAAAATTCCGTGCTGCATACATATATTTAAAATGCTATGTGTACAGAACAAAGAAGGTACATTGAAAACAGCAAGAGCAAGAACACAAGTCACACAGAAAAGAAACCAATGAAAACAACATTTCTCAACGAAATATTTGAAATCCAAAAGTCTGTATCAATGTTTTATTTTAATAAAAGTACATGATAAACAATGTAGACTGTTAGAACCAGGAAAACTATTTACCATAGTGGAAGGATAAAGAAAAGTTTTCAGTCCATAAATAGACTAAAATATTCTCTGTCCAAGCCAATAAAACTAAAAAAACAAATACGAGAATGAATAGTGATTGAGCATGACTTCAGGACTCCTTTTTAAACTTTCTTTAGAAACTAAACAGACAAAATAAAATCAAAGAAATCAGAAGAATAAAAAATTAAGTTTTGTAATTAAGTCATTTTTGCTCTTTTTCTTTTTTTTAAATTTTTTGAGAGGATGAAAAAGATTAACAGACCTTTGAATCAAGAATCAAAAAATCTTGAAAGAGACAAGCCAGGATCAAAATGGCAGAATCAGAAATTACAATAGAGATTAAAGAAATATAAATATTATAAATAAATTATTAGAAAAACTATTCTTCCCAAAATGAGGAACCAAAAAGAAATTATTTTTTTTGATACATATAAATCACCAAGTTTAAATAACAGGAAATAAATAACTTAAACTAGCAACAAAACATATCAACCAATTGAAATAGTAATGAAAAAGTCTTCTAACTAAAAAATAAATTCAGATCCAGATGTACTCACAGCAGTATTCTACCAGGCTTTCAAAGATTTATAGCCATTATTTCTAAAACTATTCGAAACTTTATTTAAAAAAGTACTTTTCTAAAATAGGCCATAAGGTAAGACAAAAAGGAACTCTTTATAAAATCAGAAAATTTGAAATAATTTCATGTATCCTATCTTACTAAAATTTTAAGAAAATGGACTCATACCAAAACAAATTTTATGTAATTTAATTAGACAACAAAAGATTGATTAAATAAATAATATAAAGATAAAATGCCTTCATGCTAGTATCCATGATCAAAATAGATTCAAAATTTCTTAACAAAATACTCACTAAACAAGTGAAGACATCCAACAAAGAATATTTATACACCATTATCCTTAATATACAGGGATAAGTCAACAAATATAAATAACATAAATAAATTTAAAGAAAAATAATCCCATGATCATTCCCATAGATGCACAATAAGACTTTCACAAAATTTAATATGCTTTTATCATAAAAGTACTAGAGAATATATAATCAAAGGGAAGAACATGCCTCATTGAAATTGAAATACAAATTAAGCATAAAAACCA
The DNA here is from genome assembly GCA_033318265.1 of Phyllotis vaccarum. Lineage (NCBI taxonomy): Eukaryota > Metazoa > Chordata > Mammalia > Rodentia > Cricetidae > Phyllotis > Phyllotis vaccarum. Next base: position 100,257,042 of record JARWLC010000002.1, read on the forward strand.
ACAGTAAATATAATTACAAATGAAGTAAAATCATTGTAAAAGTGACACAGTATCATTTTAAAAATGATCCAGAGAGACTGACATTTTCATTTACTTTCAATAATTTACTTAAAATACTAGTTGGTTGAACAAGACAGTAAATAAAATTAAACAAATACAAATAAGAAAAAAATGTTGAATTATTCATATTTGTAGATGGCATGATAATTATGCATAAGTAATCAAAAAACTTAAAGAAAAATACTTTAGCAATGTGGCAGAATTCAGAATTCAATAGCTCAAATAAATAGCTTCTGTCTGTCTTACAATAATAAGAAATATAAAAGGTGAACATGAACATACTTTAATTAAAGAAAGCCTCAAGGAGATAAAAGCAAGAAAATGAAGTAAATTTCCAATGAAAAATTTAAACCTCTATAGAAAGGGATGGAGAAAACATTAAAAAATGGAAATACATCTCACGCTCATAGATTGGAATAAATAAAATAAAATTACTATTCTATGAATAGTACAAAAAGTAAAATAACCATTTAAAAATTCAAAGCAATTCAATCAAAATCTTTATCTCATTCTTCACAGAAACAGAAAAAAAATACCAAAATTCATATAGATCTACAAAAAAGCACTTGTAACAAAAATGAATGATGACAAAAAATAAAATACTGGAGAGATTATTATTGCAAAATTCATGATATATTAATAATAGTAATAAAAACAATGCAGTGATGCCACAAAATAAATATATTGACCAATGGAAGAAAATTAATGTTATAAGCATGAATATTCAGAACTTTAGCAATATAGTTCTCAATGAAGAGAGCAAGAACATCTATTTGAGAGAAATGTATCTTCAACAAGAAGGAACTGGACGTTGTAAAATATTGAACTATGTAAAAATGTGCTAAATTTGTTTAGGTTGTGGAATATTATAATTATGTAAATGTGTGTTGTATTTATTTAAGTTTCATTTATTTAACAATATAGAGATGTATTGCTTTGCCTACCTTTTGCAAAGCAAAGCACCTGGTTGGTTTAATAAATAGCTGTATATCTAATTGCTAGTCAAGAGAGGAATAAGCAGGTTTGGTGAGTAGTGAGAACAAATAGGATAAGAAAACTAGGAGAGAAAGAGAAAATGGAAAATGAGAGAGGAAGAAAAGTAGGCATTCAGGCCCAGCCAGGCAGACACAAAGTAGGACATACATAGTGAAACAAAAGTAAAAAATTCATGAGTTTAAATGTAGATGAAGAGAAACAGGTTAAAGTATGTTGTAAGGGTTAGTGAAACAAGCATAAGATAAGGACAAGCATTCATAACAAATAAGTTTCTGTGTCATGATTTTGGAGCTGGTGGCCCAGAGAAAAGCTATGACATTTGGTATTTCAATGTGGCACTTTTATTTTCACATAGGGCCTGAGAAAACTGAAAATCAAAACAAAACAAGTAAAGTAAAAAAGCCAATATTGCTTGTAGAGGATTTTGTTGCTTCATTGGAAATAATTGTCCCACCCACTGGTTTAATAAGAAGCACTGATTGGCCAAAGGCAGGCAGGAAGTGTGGGCGGGGCTACTGGACTAAGAAAAACTCTGAGAACAGGAAGCATAGAGCAGAATGCCAGAGAGAAGCCACAGGAAGCAGAGGACAACCATGCTACTGTGAGAAAAGGTACCAAGCCCTATGGCTGAACGGGATAAGAGTCATGGGTTAGATGGAGGAGAGAGCTAGCAAGTGATATGCTTGAGCCTTAGTCTGATCAGCTGAAAATTAATGAAAACATCTGTGTGTCTCTGAGGATCTGCGGGTCTGTGGGTCTGTGGACCTAAACCTTGAGGATAGGCCTGAAAGTTCGGGCCAGAAACCTCTTATGACAATTGCTCCTTTAAGAGGCTCCACTGTACAGAGAACACGTGAGTAGTCAGCCAGCCTTTTAAGTAGAAAAAAAAAAAAAAAAACTAAGTAAAATGTCTGTCACAATGCAAAGGCCAGCCCCAGCAGTGAACATGAATCAGAAAAAAATAAAAAAAAGGTTTAATCAGACATCCAGACAGGAAGGACATGTGAATCTGACTTAATAGCAATTACAAAAGTGTTTTATTTATACAAATTTGTAAGGACATTTATGATTTCTTAAGAGATAAAGATCACATCATTTTGTCCTAAGTATAGTTCTCTAGAATACCCAAAGTTACAGGTTAGGTACAAATAGAAAACGTTTTATCATCAACCCCATATCCATATTTCTAGAATTCTACAGTTCATTTAGCTTGAACTAACATAATATAGCGGTCTGTATTCAGCCTGGAAGATGCCTGTGGTTTTAAGATGTTTTAGATAATATCTGAATTAGTCCAGGTGAATTACCATGCTTTTAGATTTATATTATAATGTTTGATGGTTAGTCATATTACTCACAAATTAGTCTAAGCCGAGCTATTATAGATGGTATTAAAATATTGGCAATATTTATACTTATAATTTTATAAAAATTTTAAGAAATCTTTTTTCTTCTAAATTATGTAAAATTATAGCAACATAAAATAAATTAATCTTTTTTATTTAAAAAGTTTCTTTTTTCTGCCTGGTCAACAGCTAACTAAGAGGTTAATGACACTTGGACACTCAGGCCAAGTGGAGACTGTGGTCTCCGAACCCCAGCCTGGGGACATTGCCCCCAGAACTCCATCTATACCCCAACCCCCTAAACAAAAGAAACCTGAGAATGACACCCCCAGCCCAATCCCCAGGAAAATACAGCCCTAGGGACATCCCATGGGCCAAACCACACCGAAACTGCAATTTACATTACCACACCCTGACAACCGTATAACTAGAAGCCCCCCTTCCTGGTCCACAGCTAACTCAGAGCTAATTAAGAGCTGCCTAAGAGCCCCAGACTCACAACTGACTAAGAGCAGACAAATAGTGTACCAAAGAAGCAAAGGGCAGACTCCAGTGTAAGAATACATATAAGAGTACAAAAAACAACATGATAACCCCAAAAGAAGCTGATGGTTATACAACATCAAGATCTGAGCCTAACAATGAAGAGGAAACAGAAGGGAAAACATTAAAAACAACTTAATGAAGATAATAGAAGCTTTCAAAGAGGATATAAAAAATTCCCTTAAAGAAATAGAAGAAAAAGAAAGCAACAAAATGGGAAAAGATGAAAAAATCCCTAAAAGAAAATAAAGAAAACCAAGAAAAAAATACATGTGAGAGAAAGATTCTAGGAATTAGAAATTGAAATAGAAGCAATAACGAAGGCACAAACTGAGGCAAAGCTAGAAATAGAAAACCTGAAGAAACAAACTGAAACTACAGATGCAAACATAACCAACATAATGTAAGAGATGGAAGGATCTCCAGAGTGGAGGATTCAATAGTGGAAATAGATACATCAGTTAAGGAAATTACTAAAACCAAAAATGTCAGAACACAAAATGAAAAGACCAAACCTGAGAATAATTGAAATTGAAGAAGAAGAACACCAGTTCAAAGGCACAGAAAATATATTTGGCAAAATCACAAAAGAAAACTCCTAAACCTGAAGAAGGGTATTCCTATAAAGAAACAAAAGCTTACAGAACACCAAATAGACTAGAACGCCCACCCAAAAAAATCTGCTTGCCACATAATTATCAAACAGCTAAACCTACAGAACAAAGAAAAAATACTAAGAGCTGCAAAGAAAAAAGGCCAAATTACCTATAAAGGCAGACCAATCAAAATAAGACCAGACTATTCAATGGAAACAATGAAAGCAAGAAGTTTCTGGTCAGATGTTATACATACACTAAAAGAACATGGCTGACAATAGACTACTATACCCAGCAAAACTGTCAATCACTATAAGTGGAGTAACAAGGTACTTCAAGACAAAACCCAATTTAAGCAATACCTATTCACAAATCTGGCCCTACAGAAAGCTCCAGAGGGAAGAATCCAACCTAAATAAACCAGATACACCATTGAAACCACAAACAATTGATTATACCACAGAAGAAAAACCCAAAAAGGGAAAGACACACAAACTACCACAAAAATAACAGGAAATAACAATCATTGGCCATTAATATCCCTTAAAATCAATGGACTCAATTCACCTATAAAAATACACACTGTAAGACAATGAATACAAAAACAGAAGACATCTTTCTGTTGCATACAAGAAATACACCTCAAATTCAATGACAGACACAGGCTCAGAGTAAAGGGTTGGAAAATAACTTTTCAATCAAATGGTCCTAAGAAACAAGCTGGTGTAGCCATCCTAATACCTAACAAAATAGATTCAAACTAAAATCAATCAAAAGAGACCAGGATGGACATTCTTATTCATGTCAGGAGATAGCCACCAAGATAAAGTCTGGCTCCTGAATATGCCCCAAACACAAGGGGACCTACATTTGTAAAGAAACACTACTAAAGCTTAAACCTCATATCAAACCCCACACACTAACAAGGGAAACTTCAATACCCCACTTTCATCCTTGGATAGGTCAACCATACAGAAAGTCAACAGGGAAATAAGGGATGTAACAGTTGCAATGACCCAAATGGACTTAATAGATGTATACAGAACCTTCCACCCATACACAAGGAATACACATATTTCTCAGCACCCCATGTAACTTTCTCTAAAATTGACCACATTCTCTGACATAAAGAAAAATATCAATAGATACAACATAAAATGTAAATAACTCCTTGTATCACATCAGAGCACCATGGTCTAATGACAGGAACTGGTTCATTAGTTAAAGGTCAGCTAAAGATCAGAATTACTTCCTTCTCCATTTTTTAATTACTTCTTCATTTTTTAGATTAAGACAGCATTTTTTAAAGTAAGACACTTCGTGGAAAAAACCATATGAGAGCATACTGACCATTTTACCTAGCATATTCTTGGCTCATAACTGCCTAACCACAAGCCAAGTTTCTGTATTAAGCCCCCTCACTAACCCTTCCTTCTTCGTACACCTTTAGCCCTGTAAAAGCATATAAAAGCAGCCTGAGTTTTCTTCCTAATATTTCCTTTTTGTATTTTATATTTCATGTCATTAAATAACAGAGAAGGAAATATACTTTTTAAAAATCATGCTTTTGTATTCTGGACACTGAAAAAATCAGGATAAAAGTACTAGGACATATGTTAGTATAATCATCTTTTGGCTCTTATGGCTATCTAAATTTGACCACTACATGGCAAAACAATATGACACACAGTTATGGTAAATGATTTCCCATGTTCTCAAATTTTAGTCATGAGAAAATCTTGAAATGAGTGGATAAAAATTAAGGACTGTTGAGGCAAAGTTAATTTTTAAAGTGGACATGTGAGAATTGTAAATCACAAAAATGCAAATAAAATGAACACCTCTACTTACTTATATAATAATTGGAATGAAGGCACTAAATAATATTTTTACCATCATCTGAGCATTAGTTTTATTAAAATTCTTAAATAAACTACTTGTTTTATTTTCATATTTTTTTTGGTACTGAGAAGAAATCTCTCTGACTGACAGTTGATAGTTACTTTTAGTTAATTTAAGATACAATGATATATTTTTAAATTAATCTCATCAAATTAGTAAATGTATGTAGTTAAACAAACTAAACCTGCAGAAGTATTTTCAACATAAAATAACAATTTCCTATCCATACATCCACCCAAAATCATATTTCTAAAATATTTTAAAGTAATATTTGCAAAATCATTATTTAAATAGAACTATATGTCTTACTATAAGATTCATATATTTTTATAGGACTATGAATATGAGATTTTAATATAGCATGGAACTGATTCTCTGTAGTTTCAATCAACCAGTTTAAGTGGGGACTTTTGGTCATAAAACCATTTATAACTGTCGTCTAAAGTTTAAGTTTAAATTTTATATGTGGAGATTGGGAAATGGCTAATGGTCAAGTATATTTGCTGTTCTACTGGAGGTCTATGTTATATTTCCAAAACCAATATGGTAGTTCATAGTTGTCCATGACTCCTGTTCAACAGGATCTGATCGCTAGTCATATGACTCACAACTGTTGCTAACTCTGTTCCAGGTCATATGACACCATCTTACTTCAGACATACATATGGTTCGTATACATACAAGAAAGCCCTCATAATCATAAAATCATAAAATAAAATAAATTTTAAAATTTTATCTTGTATATTTATTACTTTAGAGTATATATAAAGAATTCTGTCACTGATATAAGATAAAATTTCAAAGTAATTTTTATGTAAAGTCTTTGATTACTAAGGATGTTTAACATTTCTTTAAGAGGACCTGAGCCACCAGAGTTTCTTCTTTTGAGAATTTCCTGTATAGATCAGTAATTCCTTTTTAATTGTTGTCTTGATATACTACTTGCTTAGGTTATTACTGACTTTGAATATTAGTCCTCTAATGGATGTATATTTGGCCAATTTTTTTCACATTTTGTAGTCTACCATTTATCCAAATGATTAGTTCTTTGCCATACAGCAGTCTTTATTTCCTTGATGTCCCATTTTCTTTTTTTTTATCTTAATACCCATACTATTGGTGTGCCGTTCAGAAACTCTTCTCTTGTGCAAATGAGTTCAAGATTATTCTCTGAATTATTTTCTATCATATTCAGAATGTTTGGCTTTATATTGAGGTCTTTGATCCATTTTGAATTGTGTTCAATTTGGTCTGTGATCCATTTGAATTGTCAGGTCAATAAGTATAAACTTATTTGCATTCTTCTACATGGATCCCTCTAATTGGATCAACAACATATGTTGAAGATGCTATATTTTTATTTTTGACTTTCTTATTAAAAATTTAGGTATACATAGATATGTGTAATTATGTGTCATTCTTCTATTTGATTCCACTGTTCAGCATATCTATTTTGTGTCAATACTATATTATCTATACTACTGTGGTTTGGTAATACAATTTGAGATCCTGGATGGTAATGACTTCCAAAATTTTTTGATTATTCCAGATTGTTTTAGTTACCAGCAGTGGACTGTATTACCATATGAATCTGCAAATAGTCCTTTCTAGTTCTATGAAGAATAGTATTGGAATTTTGGAGCGAATTACATTGAATGTATAAAGTGTTTGGAGTAGGATGTCCAGTTTTATTAAATTAATCCAGTAGATCTATGAGCATAAGAGATCTTTACATCTTCTAACATTATCTTCAATTTCTTTATTCAATGTCTTAAGTTTTTATTTTAAATCATACAAGTCTTTCATTTGTAGTGTTAGAGAACCTCAATTTTTTAAATAATTTTTGAAGTAATAGAGGAAGCTGTTATTTCTTTTATTTCTTTTTAAGTCCATTTGTGATTTGCTTTTAGTAAAGCTACCATTTTTTATGTGTGCATTAATTTTACATCCTGCTACTTTGCTGAAGGTATTTTTCAGCTGTAAATATTTTCTTCTGGAATATACTATCTTATTATCTGCAAATAAATATACTTTTACTTCTTCCTTTCAGGTATATCACCTTGATCACCCTCAGTTGTATTTTGGCTTCAGCTAGGCATTCAAGTACTACAAAAGGAGTGTAATAGTTTGCCTTGTTCCCAATTTTAGTGGAAATTCTTTAAATTTCCCTTCATCTAGGCAGATGTCAGCTGTGGGTTTGCTGTAATTGCCGTTAGTGTGTTGAGATGTGTCTCTTGTTTCCCCAATCTCTCAGGCATTTGAACATAAGTGAGTTTTATATTTTGTCAAAAGATTTATTTGCACCTAAGGAGATGATCTTGTGGTTTTTGTATTTTATTCTGTTTATATGGTGGACAACATTAATAGGTTCTCATTTGTAGAATCACTCATGCATCTCTAAGTGTAAGCCAGCTTGATCGTGGTGGGTGATTTTGATGTGTTTTGGGGTTCTATAGCATACATTATATTTATATATTTCATCTATCTTCTTTTTGCTTTGATTTTTAAATGTATTTTATGTTTTTTAAAAAGTAATTATTTTTTCAATTTTAATATTAAACAAAGTTTCCATTTCCTCCTCTCTTCCCATTTACTCCAGTCCCCATATCCACTCCTCAGAAAGAGTAAGGCATCCCATAGAAAGTCAAGAAAGTCTGGTATATCAAGTTGAGACAGGACTAAGCCTGTATCAAGACTGAGCAAGGTATCCCTTTTTCTGTAGGGAATAGGCTGCAAAAAGCCAGTTTATTCACTAGGGATAAATCTTGGTTCCACTGCTAGAGGTCCCGTAAATTCCTCATGCCACAAACTGTTATTCACATTCAGAGAACCCAGTTTAGTTCCATGAAGGTTCCCCAGTTGTCAGTTCAGAATCAGTTAGCTCCCAGTAGCTTGAGTCAGCTGCCTCTGTATATCATCTTTCTCTTTGACTGGACTGGAATCTTTGCCCAGTACTTAGCTGTGGATCTTTGCATCTGCTTTCATGAGTTTCTGGATGAAGATTCTTTGTTGATAATTAGTGTGGTCATCAATTTGATTACCAGTTCAGGAACCCTCTTTACTCCTGTTTGAAGTCTTAACTTGGGTCATCCTTTTGGATTCCTGAAAATTAACCCTAGTACCAGGTTTCTTCATAACCCCAAAATGGCTCTTTATCAAGTACTTGTATGTCCTTATGATTCTCTGTATTTCTTCAGTGTCTGCTGTATGTCTCCATTTTTGTGTCCAGTTTTATTAATTTGTATATTTCTTTTCTCTTTCCATTTTGCTAAAGGCTAATTTTGTTCATCTTGTTGATTTTTCTTAAAGAATAAACTGTTTTATTCTGCATTTTTATTTCAATTTTTAAAATTTTATCTCAATGTTTATTTTCTGCCATCTCCTATTTTTTGATGGTATTTTTTTCCTTTTATGTTTTAGAAATTTTAGGTGTGCTGTTAGATTACTAATATCATGCCTTTCTGAATTTTAGAATCTTTAAATGAAAATACAGGTGTCATTCTAATAGTTCTATTTTCATATGGTATATGATTCTCTTAAAATACTTAATATTCTTCTCTGTTCAGTACATTTAGTGTTTTGATTATTTTGTGTCATGAAAATATCATTTTCGATCCCAGTCAATTTGGTGTGCTGTATGTATCTTCTGATGAATACCTTAATGTTATTTTTTTTAAGTTTTTAGGAATTTTCATCTTTGATTTTGTTAAAAATATTTTGCCTTTGTCTAAGTTTCTTCTACTTCCTTTATTTCTATTAGTTATAGAGTTAATCTTTTTATAGTGTCTCAGATTTTTTTGTTTGTTTCATGCCTGTATTTGTTTTTAGATTTAACATTTTCTTTGCTCAATGTATCCATTTCTTCTATCTTGCCTTCAGTTTATAATATTTTACCTTCCAACTCTTGTATTCTGTTGGCAAAGTTTGCTTCTGAGGTTCCTGTTTGACTTATTAAATTTTTCATGTTAGTTTTCACTCAGTTTTGGTAATTTTTTTAATTATATATCCTCATGAAAGTCTTGAACTGTTTTGTTGTCATTTTATTTTACTGTTTGCTCATAAATTTCTATTTTAAGAACCTTTAACATTTTTATAAAGGCTGTATTGAAGCTCTTGAATTGCACTTCAACTATATTATATTTCACAGGGACTACTATGGTAGAGTTATTGGCCTCTTGGAGATGTATTATCTTGGCTGTTATTGCTATGTTTTTATTTGGACATCTAGATTTTAGATTATTGTAATTCTAGGTACTGATGTTTGGTCTTGCCTTAATTGGGTGGTGTTCCATTCCTCAGTTTCTAGTGCCTTCAGTGTTCTTAGGAGTATGTAGTGGCTTTTTGATGCATTTCTTAATTAAATGTAGACCTTCACTGAAGGACACATTTCAGGTTTGTGTCTGTCTTTCTTCACCCTGGCATACATTAGGTTAATGGTTTGTAGAGTAATGGAGTCTAGTTACCATTTATGTCTCCAGATTGCTATGAAGAGCAACATAAACTATTCTACGTAAGAAAAAAAGGTTACAAAAGAAATTGAGGCCTACCCAAATATTAATATATTTCCAAGTGTCCTGTAGACATTAAAAAGAGAGTGAAATTTTAAAAATGAAAAATAAGAATATAGCACATATCTCACCTCCTGACTGAATGTTGACTGTTTTAAGCACAAATATAAATCAAAATGTACCCCTTACAATCTCTAATAACAGTGAATTTCACAAGGGATATATGTCTAAGAGTAGAACTGGAGATAGTTAATTAAGAAAAGAAAAGCATTCCTAAGAATGTAAGCAGACTGACGACCAGAACATGGGGATCTAACACCCAAAGCACTGGGCCTTGAACTTTTCAAAGCATCTACCTCTCTCATGTGCATATGTTATGAGTTTTCCTAACCATTTACTATATGTTGCTTCCATTCAGCCTGAGAATTCCAGTATTTCTCTGCCAACTACATGATTTTACATATCAATCTTTATGTCCTTTCTTTAGATCTATTCGAATATCAGTTTCAGTCTCTATAGAAAGTCCTATTTTTATTTTATTAGCTGTTGATATGAAGCATCTAATAATATTTTCTGAATTGTTAATGCATGCCTATACAAATTGATGAATTAGAGAGCTTTTATTTTGATTTTCATATGAAACTAACTATTACCTAGATATTTCATCTGCCTTTATGCAAATCAGAATTAAAAACTTCTGGTTCATATTGGGATGTTTTTATTCATCATTGTATATTTAGTGATTAGGAAAAAGCTTCTCCTCCAAAATATTCAACAAATAAATGATTGAATAATAGGGGAGATGATTATATTCTAGTTTCTTTTGCCCCTGAATTGTTGCCTAGAAATATGTTGGGAACTTCATGTTCCATGTAGTAATTTGAGAATAGAAGTTACAGCCATTCTCTTTACTAGAAGAATACTGTTATAGAAAATAAAATGTTTGAAAATCTATGTAGGGCAGAAAAATAATGTTTACATATCACTAATAAAAAGACAGAGACTGGCTTTATGTTTTCTCCAATACTTAAGAAAATGTTAGGCTTAAAAACTAAGTCTTACACTCAGGGTATTTTAGAACTTTGCATAGCTGTATCATGACTTGATCTTGCCTTTTCTTTACTAAGACCTTTTATTGTAAGCTCAAATTTGGTGACAGGGTATCTATATCCTTTTATTTAGTTGCCACATTTAGGTTTAGCAAGAGCTATTTATGACTCATTGCCAGTCTATCAATGAATATAGAAGACAACTTTTTCTACCTTAAGTTATTTTCTCTACAAAGGAGGACAAGTTCACATAGAATTTATTTCTCCATTTTATAGAAAATGTTTGTGCACCCTAAGTCTATATATTGAGACCCTTGGCTACTGCCCTCAACAAATGTATTAGAAATAGAATGTGGGTCTGAGATTTTTCTATGGTCCTAGTTAGTTACATAAACTACCTAAAAGTCTTGATAGGAACACTAATGATGGTTTTTGCTCTAATTTTTTTCTTATTTATAAGTCTCACATCCTTAATAAAACTTGGAATTTCCTGGATATTACAAACAAGATTAGTATCTTGTGCTATCCATAATGCATTTCTTTAAGACATACATGAATTTATACTACTATAGAACTCATGGTAGTTTTTAAGTAGATTCAGGATGAGATTGACAGTGAAGTCATCCATGTGATTGAAAAGTCATCACTGTGAGCTTTACTGGTGACCTCGGGGGAGGTTAGAAGGACATTAAAGATAAATGGCCAATAATTTAATCATTATAACTATATGTTAGATCATCTGAAAATCCCCAAACTATATGGCTATATAAGTTTTCAGGATGATGAAATCTTAGGGATGCTAGGAGAATGCTACTCTTCAACTCTACAGGAACAGAAACTCCTGTGCTCAGGACCATAATGGACTTTATTACATCAAACTCATCACATGGTTGCTCATATGTAAGCCAAAAATGCAGTATAATATATTGATTGTACTAAGCTGTGTTTACTTAAGAAGTATGAGGCATTATAGAAAATTATAAGATAAATAAAAGATTAAGGGAAATTTTAATGTGTAGCTAACTGGTGACCTGGAGACTCACTACTTTCAATGTCTGAAGTGGGAAGCAGCCACCTTGACTAAGTATTTAAAAGTGAGATATGTGCTTGTTAGTTAGTGTCAGTTTTGAATTAAATATTATGATGCCCAGATGGTATCTGCAGAGAACTGGAGAACTAATTGGCATGGAATATACTCACATTTGGTGTTGCAAGCATGACAAGAGGGACAGTCTCTCTCTCTCTCTCTCTCTCTCTCTCTCTCTCTCTCTCTCTCTCTCTCTCTCTCTCTCTCTCTCTCTCTGTGTGTGTGTGTGTGTCTGTGTGTGTATGCGCATGACATAACTGTGTGTGATATAGCTTATTCAGATTTTCCATTTTAAATAAGACAAACTTCACCTCTCTCTCTCTTTCTCTCCTCCCCTCTTATGTTTTTTCAGCCAGTCAGGTAAAGTATCAGATTTCAACCCTTTTTGCTTATCTATATACTTCATGATTTTTAGGTTTTTAATGTTTTTATATCCATAAGATCCATTATTTTGATACTACTTGCCTCAAATGTAGCCAGTTATAAGCCTGTAGTTCATGGTTCCCTTCACATATGCAGTTTCCTTTTGCAATTTCTTTCTCCACAGATCCCTTTGGGTCACCTGAAAAGTAATCAGAACACTATTACCTTCCCTTTCCAATTTAATCCTTTTTGCTTTTATGTATTTTTTCATCAGAGTTTCTTCTTCATCAGAGTTTCTTCTGATTTCAAAATCTCACTAAATTGCTATCTATTCCAGAAACACATTTAACACACACACACACACACACACACACACACACACACACACACACACACACACAGAGAGAGAGAGAGAGAGAGAGAGAGAGAGAGAGAGAGAGAGAGAGAGAGAGAGAGAAAGAGAGAGAGAGAGAGAAACAGAGAGACAGACAGAGAGACAGAAAGAAAAAGAGAGAGAACCCATAACTTTATTGTAGTTCTTATGATACATTTTATAGTTTCATACTGTGAGAATTAATTTTTTCAGGTTCATGATTTTTGATTATCAGTATTTTATACATAGGAGGAAGGATTATCTTTTACATCTTTTACTTTCTCTTATACAGAGCACATGTCTCACTGCTAAAATGATGGTGATAGTTATATATCCAACTAATTGTTGCATTTTCCGCATATACTTACAAAGAAGTAGATTTCTATGAATGGGAAATCTCAAAATGATTAGATCTGGTTCCTCTGGGCTCTGTAATGACATAAATTTTTTTTAAGCAAACAAGAATTCTGACATAGTCAGTTAGGAAGATCTGTCCCTATATGAGGAGATTGAAGAATAAATGGGTGCTGAGGAGCAAAGGGTCCTACTAAATTGTTTTGTCCATCTAGTTCTGCCTTCATTTAGCTTGTTTTCACTATTTATTTGTTTGCTTTTGTTGTCATGAATTAATTCATCTCTTTCCATGAATAAATTTCATATTTCAATCAAATGTTCATAATATACTTGACTTCTAAGTCATGATATTGCTTTCCAAAGCAGAAAAATATTAAGAATTATTGATCGTGGATGTGGGGAAAAGGTCAAAATGGCAGCGGCACAGGAGTTTTGGGTTGGTGGGCAGAGAGAACACAGAGAGATGCTTCCACCAACCAGCAAGTCACCTAAGAAAAGCAGAGTGGATAACTGTTGTAATGAGGTTTTTTGGTCTTAGGAAGCTAGAAGTCTAGACTGACAGACTTGCAGTCAGTCCTTTGGGCTTTGGGCTTGGTCTCTCTGACTCTATCCTGCTTTTCTTACTTATTCTCTGATTTCTCTTCCTACTTTTTTATGATGCCTGGCATGGGCCAAAACAGCTCCTTTATTAAAGGTTGATATTTACAGGATATAGAAAGACATTCTCACATCACCCCCCCTTCTGTATAATCAAAAAGGAAGGTTTTAATTTTAAAATAGCAAAATTATATATAACAAAATAGCTATTAAGCAAGAATTATAGTTACAATATCCAATTTATTTGTATTTAGTAAAATTAAAGAAAATATTCTTATCATCTATCTTATCTTTGTGAATCTAAAGTTTTATATCTAATATATTTTTTAAATAACTAAGAAAAACTATATTTATAACTATTTAATATTTAACTATATCAAACACCACAGAAGAACATATTTACCTAAGTAAAATAGAAGTGTAAGCAAATTTTAAAATATTTAAATTACAAAGATGACACCTATCTGCCTGGACAGTCACCCAAAGTTCTTTTATACTGTTGGGGCATTTATCTTTAGTCTATAGGGCTAGAGTCTCTTTTTATTTTAGTGAAGCAGGAATCTGCTCTGCCTATTCATTATTCACTTTTTTTTGAGTCTTGAAGAATGTTTGACAGTTTTCTCTGTAAAGCAGGAACTTGAATGACCATCTCAGCTTGTTCTGTCAAAGTTTAGAGGTCACCTTCTTATGGAACCTATATGTCCAGTTTAAACAGTATATTGTCAAGCAGTCAATATAAGAACAGGTTCATGTCCAGTGGCTAACCAATGCCATAAATAAACTAATCTTCATATGGAGTTTCTTCAATGCCCATTTTTCTCTAGAAGTAAATTGGTGCTTCCAGAAGCAGATTTGTCTCACTGTCTAGAGAAGTCTGTTTTTAAAACATTTAAATGCCATATTCTTTAGGTCTTAGTAGTGTTTGAAGATTACCTATCTAATTGAACTATATCTTTGTACCTACAAATCTAACTAACATGCATTTCTTAATCATAATTACAATTTTAAATCAGTTACATAAATACCATATCTTAAACAAGAGTAGAAAAATACATATAGCATAAGAGAATTGACCTAAATTTATATCAATAAACCAAAATCTATATCAGTGTAAAACATTTTGAGATTAACAGCTGATTTCCTGACCTAAGTAAATTCAATAATCTAATTTTTAAAAAATCATTCATGCACTATATCCTCTTTTTTTTAAGAAACAGATTAACTATGACCAATAACCATTTTTAATGAAAACAAAGATTTATAAGTAATATTTTGGGAATTTGGGCATAGTTTTTTATTATTATTTTATGCTAATTATGGGGCATTGAAAATCTCATAGGTTCTTGAGACTGGATCATAGTTTGTAGCCTTGAAGCTGATATAGCCATCTCTTTTTATTAGAGATTTTTTTAGGGGGGTTTTGGTTGATGAAACCATATTTGTCTGGAAGCAATCTATAGGTTTTCATCTTTTGTGGAAACAAAAGCAGAACTCTTATAGAGCAATAAATCTTTATACACAAATTTTAAAATCAAAATATCTTTAAAATATATATTCTTGTTTATCTTAGTAGCCTTTGTATTTGTAATCTATTGTCTTTTTGTAGTTAGCTTATCAACAGTCAAAAATTTAAAAAAAATACAATAACAACCAAAATATATATTTTGTGTCTATTTTCTAACTCTATATGGCTTATTATATTTTTATTATTCTATTTTTTAAAGACTTTTTCTCTCTTCTTTTTTTGAAGTCTATGAACCTTTTATATATATTGTAACCCTTTTATAATTTATTTTATCTGATCTGATTTATTGTGAATCTTTAATCATCTTCTAACCAGAAGAGCTTTTTAAAATATTCATGCTCTCTTAAAGAGTCACACAGTGTTTGTAGAGAAAGCTGAATTAGTAAGTTCTCTTAAAGGGACTGTGTCTCTGTTTATGGCCAGCAAACAGAGCAGACCCAAGAAATTGTTGCTACTAAGAAACCGTCTTTGTTTCTTTTTTGTTCAAAATAAACAGAAACCTTAAATCAATCACATGTTACTGAGTCTTCTGTGAGATTTTAGGAACTGGCCTGATTGCAGCTTACACTGCCTGTAGCCAGTCTGCTGGCGCCATTTTGAATGTGACCTGGAAGCCATGCTTTCTTTGTACAATGACCTGCTTTAGATACACAATTTGGAAGCTACTTTGGCTCAATTTCTGTGAACTAGAACCCTTTTTAAACTTTCTCAGGCTTTAAGTGGATATTCGCCCCATGTGGGTGCCATCTGTTGCAATCACGTTTTTGGTCTTAGGCAGCCAGAGTTCCAGACCCATAGACTTACAGTCAGTCTCAGACCCCTTAGCCGCCCCCCACTGCTCAGGCCCCCAAAAATGGCTCAGATGTTTATATTAACTTTATGTTCTTTGGCCTACGGTCTAGGCACCTTTCTAGCTAGCTTTTTCATCTTAACCCATTTTTATTAATCTGTCTGCCACATGGCCCTTGGCTCACCTGTGCTCCTTATATGTTGCTCCTTAGGGCTTCAGGCTTGGTCTCCCTGACTCTGCCCTGGTTCTCCTACCTATGCTCTGATTTCTCCTCCTACCTTTTTTATGGTGCCTGTCATAGGCCAAAACAGCTCCTTTATTTAAAGATTGATATTTACAGCATATAGAAAGACATTGTCACATCAGAGAACTTGGAGTCAAAACTGCAGAAGCTGTGGGGTGCCTGTCTGATTGTCTGCCAATGCCACACCTTCACCCAGGCAAGGGCTAGCTTATAATTAAACCCACATGGATGCTGGATATTGCAATAATATTTAGCAATTATTGTATAAAGGATTACTATTTATTGGAGGGTATGTGGACATTCATGGAACTGTAACTTTAGTACCCTATCTTTGTTATTTGAACCTTAAGATGATTCTTGGAGAAAGAAACTGTCCCATGCTTACTATTGATTTGCTCTCCAGAATTCAGGAACAAAACAGGGTCCCAGGTCCCAATTGATTCTAATCATGTCATGTATGGGTCCTTGGCTTTCTTAAGCAATGCCTGAATCCCACTACAGTGACTGCCTCACAAATTAAGACACAGCTATCTAACCAAAATAGTTAACATTGCTATCACAAAGACAGAGTACTAAAGTTACAGTTATTAATCAGGCAAATTGAAGACAGATCAATGGGAAGTAAATCATCATATAGTCAGACATCTATATTTTTAATCACTGATATTTAAATTAAAAAATGTATAGAAAATGTATATCTCATTCATTCACAGTACCTGCTCTCACTAACAAAAGCAAGATCCAGAGTAGTCATATATTTTGCAGTTTTTTTTTTTTAAAAAAAATAAATGATAGTAAGGAGGGAAATAGAAGTGCATTTACTTAACTACCACTAAATTCCTTTTATGTATGTCTATTATACAATCTTAATACCATATTAGATAAGCTTTGAACTCTCAACCAAACAAAAATAGCCAACTGTTGGTATATTATGGAATAAAGTAGAAATATGAGCTCTAAACTGTTAAAGATGGTCATGAGGCACACTGACATTTTTAATTGTTCCCAAACTATAAGCTTTCTTTTGATATCTGGACTGGAGTTCTCTAGAGAATCAAAACACTAAATATTGCATGTTACATATGTGTATTTATGAATACAATCATGATAAATCACAAAACATTATGTAATAAGTCATAATATATAATTACATTTATTTGCATATCATTTATAGTATTCTTTATACTATTTTATTTATGTCTCATAAAATATAATTTATATTACATGAAATGAAACTATCTTTATCATGGTAATTATATTTTTATTCTATAAAAGCATTATATTATGTCATATTATAATGGATACTGTCTTTTATTACAAAATAAATAACTTTATATTCCTCAACAAAGTTTTGTGATTATAGAGGGTGCCCAATACATTTTCTCAGTGGATTGAGAGAATCAATGATTCATTTCAAGGCTCATGGGGAGGCAGAGATAATGTCACAAATGAAATTGAATGCAGTCTGTTAAATGTTTTGTCTTTAGTGAGACCTTCAAAAGATTGAATGTATGCCATTCATTTAGTAAAGAACATCTTGCTTTTGTTTGCCTATTATAATGTTAATTTTAACCAAAATACTTACATAAAGAGAATCACCTTTAACTACATGCTTAATTATCTTAGTTTAGTCAAGGTTTCAGAAAATTAATCATAAGAAGTTTTCAAATTTTGTTAGCATATAACTTGTGAATTCAACATTCCTTTGCCTTGTAAATAGTATGTATTTAATTTAACAAGAATTCTTCAATTCAAATATAATGCCAATAGTTATTAACATAGAATAATGTCTATGTAAGTTTGGGCAGGAATATGTCACTTTTTTTTTTTTTTTACAAATTTCACAAAATACAAAATATCAAGTGTAAGTTACAATTGAACTTCTATTTAGTAACTGCTATTGTGACTTAAATTACTTATCAAAACCAAAACCATTGAATAGGAGTAACTATTTCTGCTTGAATATTACATGCTCTAGCAAATACAATGATATGACCGGGTTTTCAGGGTCTTTGCCTAGCAAAAGTCAATATCTGATGTATCACAGTAATCACTTGATTAACTTCTTTTACTTGTTTAGAACTTTCAGAAAATTTATTATTTTGCTTTTAGTTTTTATACTTAATTCCACTACATGATAAGTGGTTTTTTTTTTGTTTGTTTGTTTTTGTTTGTTTTTGTTTTTTTGTTTTTTACTGCTATATGCTAAAATGGCTGTTTAGCCATTTGAATGGATAGGCAACTGAAGAAGAAAAGGGAAAATTTAACTTTAATCTCAGTAGAAAGAGAGTGCTGGGCAGAGCTCCTGGTCGGACTGGCAGCAGGGGAGGGGTGTCTGTGTGAGCAAGGGGATAGGGATTGTGAGGAGAGTTTCTGAACTGGTTGATAGCTGAAACTCTTGGGGCTCTGAATCAGAGGCCACCAGAGATCCAAAGGGAAAGGGAGCTGGGCCCTCTAAGGGTAGGCCACTGTCGACTGGCATGAGCAGTGTGTGGAGCCTCAAGGGGTGGGATCAGACTGTGTTCCTGTATGTGAACTGGCACCTTGGAGCTCATTACCTGAAGAGGAACACCTATTCCAGCCTTGACTTTGGGATGAGTGGATCAATTGCCTGGAGTGGATGTGCCACGCTGAGCTGATCCACCTTGGGATTGTTGCCCTTTTGGGGAAGGGGATTGGTCGATGGAGAGGAGTGAGGTTGAAGCCAGACTGGGAGGGATTGGAAGGAAGGAAGTGAGGGGGAGCATGGGGGGGATATATAGATAAAAATGACATTTTTTAATAAAATAAATTAAAAAAACAAAAAAAATCTGACATTTTCCAGATACAAACTAATGTATGCTGAGCTGATCTAAGATATAAAATGTAGCCATGTCTGGTTTAGATTAGAGCTCTTCATCCTTTTGACCTATTTTCTAACTGCTGAGATATAAGATGTGCTACATTTTGTGATGTGATCATATTTTTTTTTATATATTGCTTGTCCAAAGTCCATTACCTTATGAATGTAAAACATTGCCATGAGCCTGATGCCAAATCGTTTAGGAAACCTTTGGCTCATAAGTATACAAATGAATTTTAGTTTGTTATCAAAGGTCATTTTAGCTTTATAAATTGTATTATAATATTAGAACACTTTAAAAATCTGCTTTTTTACTTCAAGTTGATGATGTGTCCATTAAAGTGACATGCTATAGCTCTTTAGTCTTTTATGTATCATTCCATTATACCTAACAAAGTTCTAGATATTGTATAATAAAGAAGAGTGTGTCCATAAGAAGTTTGGCTTTTGATCTATGTTCTACATACTTACTGTAGCATTGAGGAAGCTCTAAATAAATCCCTGTAGCTTCAAAACGTCTAATATTCAATTCTAAAAATATTATATTGGCAATCATTTTTCTAGGACTACTCTTTTTTGCTTTCTTACTTTCTCTCCTTAACACTATAGTCACTTGAAATATTTCATAGAATACCCACACATAAGCTACAAATAAAGATACCAATGAACATACCAGTATAAAACACCAATGGACATGCCAGTGTGTATGGGCAAAATCCCCAAGGCCTCAACTCTATAAAAAGAACTATAGGTAATTGAGAAAAGTTGAAAATGTGGTCTTCCAAAAACAAAAGTAAAAGAGTTAGTAGTACAATGCCTGATGTCTAGCCATTAAAATAAGCATATAAGGAACATTAAACAGACTGAAGAGGTTATATTTAGGAATATATACATATATGCATATATAAATATGAGTGTAAAAATTGTAAAAGTCTATGAATTTGAAGAAAAAATGTGAAAAGTATTTTGGTGGATTAGAGAAAGAAAAGAGAAATATAATTATAATATTATAATTACAAAAATTAAAAAAATATCTTAGGGTTATAAAACACAATAAAGAATTTTCATGGTAATACCCTTCATGAAGTGCAAATACTCTTCCAGAAGTCACATACTTTTAAACAATAATGAAAGTTACAGGTTCAGGATATCTCCATATGATGTGTAGACCAGAGAGGTTTTCAAGAGTATGAATATTGCAAATGCTATATGTTGCTTCCCAGAAATATTATAGTAAGACCCCATGGCTGAAATAAACACATATTTTTATTGAACACAGAGAGTTTTAAGACAGAATTGAGCTAAAAGCACTACCTATATGCTGTCCAGTATTTTGATTTCTGAATGGTTCAATTCCAACTGCTGAAATAAAAAAATAATCTTCAATAGTCTCAGTTGTCATCCATGTATCTACTCACACTCCAGGCAAGGTATACTCACTAGTGCAATGATGGCACAGGCATTTTGGATCACTTTGTATTTGGATTTGAATCCCTCTATACAGAGTGCAATAGCTACATGATTTTGTAAACCTGGTTAAAATTCTATAACTAGGATTGATATAGCCAACTAAAGAAGCACATATATTCTTTAGTTGTTTTAAATGTACAAGTGTTAAGAAAAATACTTAAAATATTATAAAGCCTATGGATTTTTGTTTCTTATTTATCTTTATATTATAGAGCTAAAGATTAACATGAAAGGATTTATATAACCATAGTCTCTCTCTCATGTTACTATGATTAACACATGCATTAAATAACTGAGTCATATAATTCTGTCCTGTTGTGACGTGTCTTTAATGAAATGTAAGATGTAATATACATTTACCAAGTTTATTTTATAAAAAAACATATTACACTTGTGAATTCATCCTGGGTTTAAATAAGAACACGTTTGATCAACGAAAATCACCTGAAAAAATGTCTCTATTAGAAGCAAATGATCCAGAAGAACCATATTTTAGAGAACTTTCCTCTGAGTTTTGCATCCAGAACAGGTCATGGATGCTAGCTAAGATAGTCCAGCCACACACACTACTCTATTAAGGACTTGCCCATAATCCTACATTTTCTTTGGGTCCCCCTAAGATTACCATTGCCCCAAATTAAGATGATGGAGTCTAGAGAACCACAGCTACATCCCCCCAAATGGATTATGAATGTGTATCTTTATTTAGAGTGTTGGCACAAGTATTTATGTTTAATAGTCAGAAAAATGCTAAACAAATAAAATTAGATTCAGGTCTTTTGTTTCAGAAGAAAGGGGAAGTTCTGCAGGATAACACTCTTGTACACTGTATAGATGTGTCAATCATATTGGTTTAATAAAATGCTGTCTGGTAGTAGTCTGGCAGAAAGTTTAGAAAGGCCAACCAGACTAGGAGAATTCTAGAAAAAGAAATGACAAAGATGTAGTCATCAATCAGGCACAGTGGAAGCAAGACAAGAATACTAGACTGAGAAAAGTTACCAAGACACATGGTTATACATAGATAAGATTTATCAGATAATTTTAGCATAATAGCTAATTAGTAATAAGCTTGAGGTACTTGTTTCAGAATTTACTATAATATTAAGCCTCCAAGTCAGTTGTTTGGAAGCAACTTATGGGTATTTTGGAATTTATGTTGGGGCAAAACTTCCAACAACACATATTTTTTTCTCCCATTATATCCCTTGCCATTCTATATACTTAGATAGTTTGTTAGATATTGCTCAGTGAAAATCACAAAGTCAATATGATAAAGCATCTTTTAGAAGTACTAAGTTTACTGGGGTAGTTACATAAATAATATAGTAACTACTCTATGGGGACTTTTTAAGAAAATGGCCATTTTACATTTCATGATAATTTTTATATTTTATTAAATTTTTTTTCACTTTTTATTTACAAGCTTCCCTCAGAGTTAGATGATCTCTGAAGATTTTTAACTTACAATTCTTCTACACTGTTAATTTTATATACTGATTACATACACATGTGGCATCTAGACTTCCAATCCATATTAAAATATGAGCTTTTCTCTTTTCATCTTTTCTTATTATATCTTTATTTTTTTAATATTAATCTTACCCTTTTATTTTCACCCCAACCCACTCTCTAAGTTTGGGCATTTTCTAGTATCCCTGATCTCTCTGGTACTTTTATTGTACAGTATTAGATTTTGTGAAAGACATTTTCAGGATCTAATGAGATGATCGTGTTTTTTGTTTTGTTTTGTTTTGTTTTTTTTCCTTTCAAATTGTTTATGTGATGGATGACACTGACAGCAGTTTTTTTTATATGTTTAACCATGCCTACATATCTGGGATAAAGCCTAATTGTTCATTGTAGATAATTATTTTGATATGTTTTTAAATTCAGCCCACCAGTATTTTATTGAGTATTTTTGCATCAATGTTCATGAAGGAGATTGGTCTGTAATTCTCTCTCTTTGTTGCATCTTTGAGGGTCTTGAGGATGAGGGTGACTGTAGTTTCAGAAAGAGAATTTGGTAATGTTCCATTGGTTTCTATTGTATGAAACAATTTCAGGAGTATTGGTATTAATTCTTTGAAAGATGGTAGAACTCTGTGCTGAAACCATTTGGCCCTGGGCTTTTTTGTTTGAGAGTTTTTTAATAAGAGTTTATATTTCCCTGGGGATTATAGACCATTTATTTGGTCTTAATTTAATTTTGGTAAGTGGTATCTGTCCAGAAAGCTGCCTGTCTTTTTTTTTTTTTTTTTTTTTTTTAGCTTTTCCAATTTAGTAGAGTACAAGTTTTTGAAGTATGATCTAATAATTCTCTAGATTTCTGTTATGTCCCTCTTTTCATTTCTGATTCTGTTAATTTGAATATTTTTATGTGTGTTTTGGTTAGTTTGATAAGGGTTTGTCTCTCTTGTAACTTTTTTAAAGAACCAACTCTATGATTCATTGATTTTTGTATTGTTCTCTCTGTTTCAATTTTATTGATTTCAGCCTTCTTTTTACTCCTTCCAGGTGAGTTTACTTCTAATTGTTCTAAAGCTTTCAGCCATGCTTCTCAGCCTCTTGGGTAAGATTTCTCCAAGATTTTTATGTAGGCATCTATTGCTATGATTTTCTTCTCTTATCACTGCTTTCATTTGTCCCATAAATTTGTGTATGTTGTGAAATAATTTTTATTGAATTCTAGGAAATCTTTAATTTCTTTATTTCTTCCTGACTCAGAGGTGATTTAATTGAGAGGTTTGTACTTTCCATGAGTTTGTAGGATTTCTGTGGCTTATGTTTTTGTTGACCTGTAACTTTAGTTCATGGTGGTCTGATAGGACACAAGGAGTTATTTCCAGTTTTGTATCTCTTGATATTTGCTTTATTACCAATTATGTGATCAAATCTAGAGAAAGTTTAATGGGGTGCTGAGAAAAATGTACATTCCTTTGTGTGTTCAGGTGAAAAGTTCTATATATATCTATTCAGTCCATTTGAGTCATAATATTTATTAGATCCTTTACTTCTCTGTTAAGTTTTTGTCTGGTAGATGTATCCATTTGTGAGAGTGGGCATGAAAGCCTCACACTACTAATG
Organism: Phyllotis vaccarum; assembly: GCA_033318265.1. NCBI lineage: Eukaryota > Metazoa > Chordata > Mammalia > Rodentia > Cricetidae > Phyllotis > Phyllotis vaccarum. The sequence goes on from JARWLC010000002.1 coordinate 100,280,774, forward strand.
TGTGAGGTTTTATGTAACATTTAATCTTTAGTGATCTTTATTTTATATATGTGTGTGTCATTGTGTTGAGGGTATAAATTTTCAACATTGAGATTTCATCTTGTTGGATTTTTTCTGAGATGAATAAGTAATGTCTATTCTGATCTCTTTTGAATGATTTTGATGTCTATTTTCTTTTTAAGATTTTAAGATCTTGTTTCTTAAGTCTATTTGAATGAAATGTCTTTTCTAAACTCTTTACACTGAACCAGTGACTGTCTTTAAAGTTGAGGTGTGTCTCTTGTATGCAGCAGGATTGATTCAGTTTTCGTATTGATTGTGCTGAACCTGTGTCTTTTTATAGATGAATTGAGTATATTGATGTTAGGTAATACTAATGAATGTTAGCTGCTGTTATTTTTGTGGTATTGTATGTGTGTTTCCATTCTTTGAATTTTTCTTCTGTGACATTAATTCTTGCTGTTTTGTAATTGTATCTAGCTTTATTAAGTGCAATTTTTCCTCCAGTTTTTGTTTGTTTGTATGTTTGTTTTGTAGGGCTGGATTTGTGGATATGTATTGTTTGAATCTGGTTTTGTCATGAAATATCTTGTTTACTCCTTCTATAGTGATTGATAGTTTTCCTGGGTATAGTAGTCTGGGCTGGAAACCATGGTCTCTTAGTGTCAATATAACATCTGATCAGGACTTCTAGCTTTAATTGATTCCATTGAATAGTCTGGTGTTAATTTGATAAGTCTGTCTTTATAAGTTACTTAGCCTTTTTCTTTTGAAGTTTTTAATATTTTTTCTTTATTATGTAGGTTTTACTGCTTAATTATTATGTGGCCAGCAGAGTTTTGGGGGTGTCTAATCTGTTTGGTGTTTTGTAAGCTTCTTGTATCTCAATTGGCCTTTTATTCTTTAGATTGGGAAAGTTTTCTTCTATGATTTCGTTGAATATATTTTCTGTGCTTTTGAGTTAGCATTATTCTCCTTATTGTATTTCAATTATTTTTAGTCTTTATTTTTTTCATGATGTCCCATATTTGCTAGAGATTTTGGGTTATGACTTTTGGGGGTTTAATCGTTTTATTTTTTTTAAGCTATTTTCACCATTAAATCTTCCACACCAGAGTTTCTCTCTTCCATCTCTTGCTTTCATTTATAGTTCCAGTTAGTTTCTTCAAATTTTTTTTATTTCAAACTTTCCCTCAGTTAGTGTCTTCTTTATTGCTTCTCTTTCAATTTTTAAATCTTGAAATATTTTCTTCACCTACTTGGTTGATTTTTCTTGTTTGTTTTTTTTAAAAATTAAGACAAATTTGTGATTTACTCCATTTTTGTTTGTCTTTTCCTTTATTTCTTTAAGGGAGTTTTTATTTCTTCTTTTAAAACTTCTATTATATTCATAAAATTGATTTTAAGGTCATTACCTGTTGTTTCTTCTGCATTATCATGATCAGGTCTTATTGATCAACCACCAGATTCTGATGGTACCATACTGTTCTTTATGTTGTTATATATATTCTTTCACTCATTTCTGCCTGTTACTTCCTTGGATCTATGCAGAATTTGTCTGTATCTCAGGGAGCTGATGTTAGTGCAATCTATTCTGGCTGTCTCAATGTCTCAAGAAGCTACTCTTGGTTCAGTCTGGGCTCTTGGTCCACTTGGATGTAGCTTATTCTATACCATGGTGAACTCTTCTTGATGTAATTAGAGCTGGCTAATTCTGTGTCTCAGGGATCTAATCTTGGTCCAATATGAGCTCTTTTCCCAGAAGAACCACTTTATTTTAGAGCGGTTCTTAATCCAAGAGGTAAGGTTGAGGGTGGGGGTGAGTTTTGTAGTTTGGGGTTGTCTAGGGACTGGATTTTATTGGGTGGTTCTGTCCTTGGGGGTTTCTCCTAATATCCTGTATTTAGAAGATAGATGAGTGATAATTTTTCTATATATCTTGAATATGGCCTAATTTTCTATTTTGCGTAGCACAATAATACAAGTATTTTTAAGAGAATATTAGTGGATTCTTATAGAATTAATATTAAAACCTATTGAAATTAGTAAAAAAAAGAAAATACACTGGGAATTGTTTGACACTCTTCAAATAAAACTTTAAAAACCTTTTTCTATAATTTATATATCAAGAATATTTTTCAGTTATATTTTGAGAGTGTCTGTTGTTCAGAAAAATATATTATAATTTTGATTATTATATTAAGAGGTGACATATATTTAAAGTAATATACACTTTCAAAATGACTAGATATAAAATTAATTATTTTAATGTTTTACCTTAATATAATATAATCAAGTATGTTTCACCTTTGCTTTCTTCTTTGTAAAACTCTCAAAAAACTTCTTTTGTCTCCTTCAAATTCATATGGGAGGATTTTTATTAATTTTTGTGTTTGTATTTATAAATACACAAATATAATTTTTTAATTTATACAGTATATTGTATGTATACATTTCTAGGACTGACCCTTTGGTTTAAGCTAACTAATTGGCATTCTTTTATCTGGGGAGACCAGTTTATATCTCAGCATTCCTTGATTTTCTGTAGTACTTCATTTAGTGTAGAGAATTCCTTGGCTTTCCTCTATCCAAGTAAGCACGTACATTGGTGATGTAGTTATTTGGTTTATGTTTAGACAGATATGTTTTTGAGAACTTATGGGTGTAGATTATAAATATTTTAGTAGACACATTCTCACAGTAAACTTCAAGTTCTAATAGCTTACAATCTTTCTTTCCCTACTTTAACAATAATTCCTGAAGCTGAGGTATTAGAGTTTTACTGTAAATGCATTCATTGATTGGGACTGTACTCTAGAAATCTGCAGTATAGCTAATTGTGGTTTTTAGTTGAGATGATATATGTTGGTTTAAAAAAAAATTTAGAATGCAGGTGTAATTATACTGACTTAATCATGTATTGATTGCAGGTTCTCCTGCAAGAATTATGAGCTTGCTAGCCCTGAAGGTGGATATATTTCCAGTATGAGACATGGTTTTCCGCTTCTTACAAAGGTCTTAAGTTCAATTATAGAGTTGTTGGTTACTTCCAGGGTAGGGATTTTACTATGCACCATTAAGAATATTCTTCAGTATTAGCCCTTGTTATGGTTTGTAGGCTCCATCATTGGAAAGGGTTGCTATAGGCTTCCCTAATTTAGAAGCATGCATGATGCCTTCTGATATCGGGAGGCTGAACCACAGAAAAGAGGATTTGGGGTTAGACTTAGCTGAAGGTCTTCTGAGCCCTGTGTATGAAGTATGTGTACCTTCAGAAAAGGGGACTTAGATTCTATATCTTTGAGAAACCCAGGGTAATGGCAATAATGTAATGATTGGGAAACCTTTAGATTACCTTGCCAAATAATTCAAAAAGAGGGCTTCTATGCTTAGTGTTAGAGGTTTTTATGTGTTTTTTTCCTATAAACTCATTGCTACTGAAGATAACACTATTAGCCCAGCTCAGCTAGCAACATTTGATTTAAGCTATACATAGGTGTGTGTATATTATAAGAACATTTTAGGCGCAAAGCTGATGATACGGTTCCTTGTGTGTTTTACAGATACTCATATTGTTATTTATTTCCTATTTTCTTTATCATTCTTCCCTGTTACTAATGTGATTCTCTTTTATATTTTAATTTTACCCACTAGAACACTTGTACTTTCTTACACCTCCCTTTTTTCCCCTCAAGGTCCACAAGGTGCTGTTTAACTTTCCTGGTTTCTGCAGTTGAAAGTACTTACTGGTAATCAGTTGATATTAGTCTGTATTTGTAAATTCAGAAGTACATTTGTATGAAATTGGTTGTATCAGAGTTTGATGTATATATGTTAGAATATGGCACCTTGGAGCTCATTTACTGCAGAGGAACACTTAACCCTGATGTGGGAATGCCTTTCTGTATGCTGTGAATCTCAATTTTTAAATAAAGGAACTGTTTTGGGCCATGACAGGCACCATAGAAGAAGTAGGAGGAGGAATCAGAATAGGTAGGAAAAGAAGGGCGGGCGGAGTCAGAGGCAGATCGAGAAAGCAGGCAGACCGAGCTGAAGCCGCCCAAGGAGCAACATGTAGGAGCACAGGTGAGCCACCAGCCACATGGCAGACAGATGAATAGAAATGGGTTGATTTAAGATGTACGAGCTAGCTAGCAATGTGCCTGAGCCATAGGCCAAACAGCATGAAGTTAATATAAGCGTGTGAGTCATTTCTGGGGTCTGAGCAGCCGGCGGCTGGGTGGCTAAGGGGTCTTGTGCAGCAGGTCTGTGGGTCCAGGTGCCTGGCCACCCAGGACCCAGAAACCGCACGACTACTACATAACCCAGTCTTGATATTGGGATGAGGATACTGGACTTGTCTAGAGTGGATATCCCATGCTGAGCTGACCACCTTGGGACTTCTTGCCTTTTGGGGAAAAGGATGGGGGGATGGGGGATGGAGAGGGGAGGATGAAAGCTGACTGACTGGGAAGAATTAGGAGGAGGGAAGGGAAGGGGCAGGGTGATACATGGATTTTTTTATATAAATATAAAAATAGATTTTAAAAATAGATAAAATAAAAAGATTTAGCTGTAATGATAAAAAAGAAATACAGTCAATATAACAGAAAATACCAAGTTTTGGTAAGGATGTACTAAAATTGTAACCTTTGGTAATATAGGTAATAAAGATATATAAAGTGGAATATCCCTAGAAAAATGATTAGGTTTAGAGGTTAAAAATAAAACTATCACATCATCCAGAATTATCTTTTCTAGGTATTCATAGTGATAATCTCTTGCCTGAAATTATAAACTACTTAAAATCATGACAGTCTCAGAAACACACAGTAAAATGATTGTTTACAGAAGCTTGAGACAGAGGAAACTTGAATTTCTCAGCTGAAAGAGTTGAATGGTGAACAACTAGATAACTTTGTGTTACAATGTGCTTATAGTTAATATCAGTGTATTATATAACTAAAACGACTACAGAGGTTAATGTTATGTTACATGCCTTTAACAATTTAATGAATGTAAGATACTTAATACAGTTCCTAGAATAAAATTATAGTAAGTACATAGCAATTATATGAACTATTTGTAAGGTGAGGTCCTGTGCCCAGGAGTAAATGAACAATACAAAATGAATTAAATGGTAATTTTGAAGTCGTTTGTTTTCATAATGTTTTGTCTAGACATTTGGGTATTTTTTATCATTGTTCAAGTTTTTTGCTTATATATTATGATTTTTGACTTTGTTTTTTATGTATTTACTGGATTTGTCAATGTGTGAGCCTCTACATCTATGTTTTTCTTTTTCTTTGTACATGGCACCTTGTTTTGCTGTTTATGTGTTTTCTACAATTAAGATATATTTTATTTTTCATCTTTCCCTCTTATTTTTAAAATATTCCAATTTTTTTGTAATTAGAAAGATCAAGAAAAGATGTGAAGGTAGATGAGAAAGATCTGGGAGAAGTTGATGGAGTAGGGAACCATCATCAAAATATATTTTATAAAATATGTTTTCAATAAAATTATATACAAATATAATTAATCATCATAACTTTCAGAAGAAAGCAAGTTTAAACAAATTTATTTAGTAACTAGAGTTAAAAGAGGAGACTTGAATCAATTTCTGCCTGGCTTTAGTCCACTCATTCTAAGGAAGATTCAAGTAGTAGAGCTATAAATAGAAGGGACTGAATGTTCTAGTTATCTGTTCTTTAATAAAAAATTATAGCTATTAGACCTGAGCAAAGATCACCTCCAAGCCATAAATAAATATCCATGTGGATCTGATAAGCCATATAGTCATGAATATTATCAGAGTGAAATGCAAAAGTGAAATCAAAGGTAAATCAACACAACATGAAGTCCTTCAAAGGAGCTTGTAACATGGACTTTTAAAATTCTTCAGCAATTTGTAAGGCAGAAATTGCAAACTGGGTGAAGAAAACTAATGAAGAAGCAATTAAGAATCTTAAGTGAGAACTTTTTTTTGTTTGTTTGTTTTGTTTTTTGGGGGGGGCACACACATCCCATTGGATTTTTTTTCTTCATTGAAACAGGAAAATAGATTATAGAAAAAATGTATGACAAAGGCAACAAGTTAAATCTGGACTTGGGCTCTGGTTAAAATATCATCTTGCCTCTGACAGTAAGTTGGGAGAAAAATTAGGAACTTCAACTATTTTAAGGCTTTTATTTCAGTGTATTCAGAAGTAAGAGAAACCTAGTAATTCTGGAAAGTCTCTGAACAGCTTCTGCCAATTTGCAATACACTCAGTCTCATCATGGCTATCTTCCTTAACGCTACCAAGATTCATTTTATATCTCATTTTCTTGTTTATGTATGGTTGCACTAAAAGCTTGGGGTTCTCTTTGCAACCTCAAAATATACTAGGATTCAAAAACTATTATTTATACATACTCTTATCATAATTGCCCCTTGCTTGCTGTATTTTGTCTGTAGTGCTTGTTCATAGATACTTTATCATAAAGTCTGTGTATTTTTGTATGTTTTGCTCACAATAAATTAAGGTCTAATGGAGTTAAAGATATTTGCATAATTGATTATGGTCTTTTATTTATCATCTAAAACAATCTATCACATAATTAATGCTTAGTAACTATTTGAGAAACAAAAAAGGTGAAGTTAATGTTCTTGTATAATATAGCAGAAATTATGCTATAGAAATATTAGAGGATAATATTAAAATTCAACCTTGTAAAATATCATCTGTTGTCTAGTGAAAAGCATTTTATAGCATAAAATCTGATATAAAATAATATAATACCAGGCTGAGTTAGGTCAATTTCTTAAAATGTAAAATGAAGAGTAAAACCTTTATCCATATTTTTGTATTTTACATCTATAAGCCAATTCATGTATTATAATTTATCATGCATTCTACTCATAGATAGGAATATATGAGACTTTGGGCAACGAATGAGACATTAACGAAATTGTTACATTTCAACTTCAGACTTTAGTACTTACATTTAACAAAGAAAGCAGAACTTCAATACTGTTTTACCATGACACACTTTTAAAATTCAACATGTTCCAGACAATTCTATAGCAGATCAGATTGAGAAAAGTATTAATCAGAGATGGTTGCAGTTAGGGAGGTTCTTGAACTTGCAACAGGTTTTTCAGCATAGAGTAAAACCTTTTTGTTATACCAGTTAGTGTAAAGCTAAGATATAAAGCAGTTTAGTCTTTCAACATAATTTATTTTATTAAATCTAGGCCCATATCTTTGTCAGGCTTTAATACGGAATAGAACATTTGCAATAAAAAGAATATCTTTCATGGATGAAAAAGGTACAAGAGAATCCTGAAGATTAACAAAAGTAAAGAGATACATAACTTCCACAAATACATGTTATTTTATGCCTTCAGAAAGACACATAAAGCCAATGAAAGAAAGGTTAATGAATTACACCTACATAATAGCAATCTATCTCAGAAAAATAAAAATTTTCAAGTGGTCCCTATGTATTCTTTACCAACCACTGGGTTAGGCATAGAAGGATATTTCAAGGCAATGGAAATTATGATTCCATCTCTGAAAAAATTACTTTGATCATCACTGTGAATAAAATATAAATACTTCTTATTACTTACAAGAATTTTAAGGTAATTGGAATTTTAGAAGTCTAGAGAAATCTAGAAATGACTTCTGGAGATGTGGGTTCTTTTTTGACCTTGAATAATGTACTCTTTAAAAATATACTCTTAAAAATATATTAACCAAGCACAAGAAAAACTGAAGAGCTTATTCAATTTGTCAATGTTATTCTAAATACTGTCATTCAAATTTCAGGGAACAGGCACAGAAATGTTAAATAATGTATATAAGACACAGAATCATGAAAGTGGTTATAGCAGAAGTGCTCCCAATATATTCACATAGTCCTTCAGTTTTACTGGGCTGAAAATTATACTAAGATAATGGGATCATGAATGACCTTTGACAGAAATTCTTTCTGGAATTCAAGTAAATTTGCAGAAATATATTTTAAATGAAATATGGATTGAGCATTAGTCAAAGTTTTAGAAGAGATCATATGACAAGTTTGAAAAGTTATGTAAAGTTAACTTAAGGAAAAATGTTATGTAAGGAACAGGGTATAAAATGACCTCTCAAAGGCAGGAAAATTCAGTAACATCATGAAACTATTATCACATCTAGATATTCGATGACAAATGAAAAGAATAGTAGTACCAGCCATGAAAAATCTATTTGCAGGGAGAAAATCATAACTATTCGAAGATGCTGATGGCCTGGTAATTAAAATATATTCATCTGTTAAGCTAAATGGCAAAAAGGAAATATAGTAGAAAAAGAAAGAAAGGAGAGAAAGAAAAAAGAAAAGAAAGAAAGAAAGGAAATTCTGTATATGCAATTAAAGTTATTACTTTGCATTGAAATAAGGTCATTATGGTCATTATCTAGGTGGTTCTGTCTAATCACCAAGATTCTTAAAGAATTGCCTGTTTCAATACTATTGTCAGAAGGAGATGTGATGAAGTAAGATAGATCAAAAAATGTGATATGATATTTCTGACTTTAAAGATGGAGGAGAAGGTCATTAACAAAGAATGTAGATAAAATTTTTAATCTGAAAATGACAAGGACAGGTTCTATTCAAGCATCACTAGTGTGGAATGTAGCCTTGACAACACTGCAATTTTGTCTATTGAGATGTGTGACAATTATGACTGATAAAATTGTGAGTCAATTGATTTGTGTTGTTTAAATTCAAAATGTTTATAGTAATTTGTATAAAACTAATGTATATAATGGGCTACCCAATAGGAGCTGATCTTAGATAAAAGGTGAAATCTACTGTCCAACAGTACTCAATCAAAATTAAGAAGAGAAGTAAATACTCTTATTAATTCCAACACATGCTCTCCTATAAGCTACTCTCTCATCATATGAGATTTTAAGGATAGACTGCATAATATAATTCCTAGCAGTTAGTGTTGAAAGTTTAGAGGCTGGCAGAAAAGAATGGAGAATAGATCTAATGAGGTAAATAGAAATGCTCTAACATAGATGTCAAATTTTAAGGGGGGGGAGTTTCAAATGAGTGTGTCTTTAACTTGATTTTATTCATTATCATAGTATGGAGAATCTGCCAATAAGTATTGCTAAGTACCTGACTTCAGGCAGAATAATGTATTCATTTAATATACTTTTATTTTAATAGTTAGGAATAGATATGTAAATGTATTCACTTGATTATATCAATTAATTTAGTCATTTAACAACTCTATTTGGAAATTAGCTATTCATTATAAAGAAATAACTAATAGTGTATTAAGATTCAGGGTATTAAATGTAGCTTTTTCTCTGAAAAATATCTAAATTATGTAAATTATTAATGTGGTACAGCTATATCTGATGGTAATAGCAAAAGTCATAAAGCCAGGATGGCTACTTGACAAATATCCAGCAAAGCAGAACCACATGACTGTTATACCACATTTGGTTATGATTTTCACTCATGTATTTGAGGGAATTTTAATATTTGCACAATTGGAAGATATTGGATTAATGAAAAAAATTCTTAAGAATTATTTATGCCTTCTCCCAGGAGTACCACCTCTAAGTTTCTCCAGAAAAATCCTGAAATATTCCTCCCACTTTAAGAGATATCCTTGTATATTTGAAAATCTTCCTAATTCTTTGCAAGTTGTGACATGCATATAGAAGCCAGTGGTCTCTTTGTGAGACTATGAGATATGTCCCTGTTCTTGCTCAAGAAAAAATAATCAAAATAAAGTAACTTTAAAAGATCAACAACATTCAGTGGGATAGACTAATTGGCATGATCAGATTGCAAGCCTTTTCCCACTATATACTAAGCCAATTATGTGGCATATATCACAACAAAATTATGTTACCTGAAGTTACCTCTGCCCTACACAGAGTATTACTATGTAGAAAGATGATAAAAGAATAAAATGTCAGGACCTCCCTTTGAAAAAAAGATTAGCACATGCAGAGCCATTGTGATGTCATATGAATAAAGAACAAAAGAAGGCCAGAATTATACATATAAACAAATTTCATAAAGATATAAAATGTAAATCTGTATAATGTCAGAATACAAATAAGAACTGTATCTGCTTCTGCCATGGCAACAGAGCACAGACACTGAGAACATCAATTAATAAATGGGACTACTTAAACCAGAGAAGCTTCTGGAAGGCAAAGCCTATTGTTAATAAGACACAACAGGAGCATAGAGAATGCGAAAAGATCTTCACCCACCTACATCTAACAAAGGGCTAATATCTGAAATATATAAAGAACTCAAAAAACTAGAGATCATAAAATCAAATTACCAAATTAAAAATGGGATCCAGAGCTAAATAGAAAATTCTCAACAGAAGAATCATAAATGGCCAAAAGACACTTAAGGAATTTCTAAACATCCTAAGCCATCAAGAAAATGCAAATTAAAAAAAGTTTGAGATACCAACTTATACCTGTCAAAATGGCTATGTTCATATGCACCAGTGACAGCCTATGCTGAAGGAGATGTGGACTAAGGGGAACACTTTCCCTATTGTTAGTGAGAATAAAAATTTAAACAGCCACATTAGAAATCAGTATGGGAATTGATTTACCTCATGATTCAGCAATCCCACTCATGGACATATACACAAAAGATGCACATTTTTACCCCAATAATATTGCTCAGCTATGTTTAAACTGATGTTATAATAGTAATTAGAACCTGGAAGCAATCTAGGTACCCTTCAACCTAAGAATGGATAAAAGAGATGTGGTGCATTTACACAATGAAGTAATTATGTATCAGTAAAAAGAAAAAGAAAAAAAAAACCTCTTGAAATTTGCTGGCAAATATTCTTAGTGAGCTAACTCATACCCAGAAGATAAACACTATAGTATATACTTTTTTACTCATAATTAAATATAATATGTAAAACAATAGATAAGACTGCTACAATCTATAACACCAAGAAAGCAAGATAAGGAGGAGAGTCCTAAGAGAAACATCCATGGATCCCTATGTAAATGAGAAATAATGAGATATCCTGAGTAAATTAGAATCAGGGGTGGGGGGATGGAGAAGCAGGGAAAGGAAGACAATGTGGGAGCATGGGATGGTTGAATTGGGGAAGAGAAAGAGAGAGAGAGAGCAAAAAAATCTTGAAAGAGGAAGCCATTTGGGGCTCAGGGAGAAATTTGGTGCTAGGGAAATTCCCAGAAATCCACAAAGATGACCCTAGCCAAGACTCCAAGCAATAGTAAAGAGGGTATTTTAACTGACCTTACCCATAATCAAATTAATGACTACCCTAATTTTCATCATAGAACCTTCATCGAACAACAAATGGAAGCAGATGCAAAGATCCATAGCTAAACTCTGGGCCTAAGACTAGAAGTCCAGTTGAAGAAAGGGAGGAGGGATTGTATGAGCAAACCGGTCAAGATCATGATAGAGAAACCCACAGAAACAACTAATCTGGGCTACTGGGAGTTTTTTACTCTAAACTGTCAGCTTGGATACCTGCATGGGACTGTACTGGGCCCTTTGAATATGGGTGGTAGTTATGTGGCTTGGGTAGTTTATGAGACCCCTGGCAGTGGAATTAGAATTCATCTCTAATGCATGAACTGGCATTTTGGAGCCCATTCCCTAGAGATGGATATCTAACTCAACCTTCACGAGGTGGGGGAGGAGCTTGGTCCTGCTTCAGCTTGATATGCCAGACTTTGTTGATTCCCTATGGGAGGTCTTTCTCTGAAGACTGAATGGTGGGAGTAAGTTGAAGAGTGAGTGAGAGGAGGAGAGGAGGGGAAGCTGTGGTTCGTATGTAAAATAAAAAAAAAACTTTTATATAAGAAAAAATTTTTAAAATGATTGTAAAAGATAATTCTGATCTGAGTTTATCATCAATTACTAAAAATTATTCAAGAGTTTGTAAAATTCAATTCAAAAACCAAAAACATTATGATCTAAATTTCGGAACAATATGAATTCACCCCTGCTTACTGAATTCTAAATAAAGAAATACTTCTGCTACTAGTCAACCCAACTGCAAGATTTTCCCAACCATCATGTCTGTCTCCTTTCCTTACCAACTCTATATCTTCTTTATGGGACCTGGATAAAGCCAGGCTGGCCTCCAATACTGATGTATTTGGATAGGACAAAAAAAAGGATATGTCTAAACATTTAAACCATTTACAGTTCATCTACTCAAGATGTCTACATGTATTTGTGAAGGAAAATATTGGAGATAGTGGGGAGTGTTTACAGAGAAGGACTATTTAAGCTGAAACTTAACTATGAGTAATTAGAGTCTTACAACTGAAACAGTATCAAAAGAGCAAAATGGCATTAGTAAAGGGAACTCTGAAAGCCTAGATATTCAGAGAAAATAAAAAGTTTTGTAATTTTGTAATGTATGCTACTGTGAGATGGCAGTTTGAGACATTTTAGGGTATATCAGATTATGGAACCCCCTCCCCCCCCCGTGTGTGTGTGTGTGTGTGTGTGTGTGTGTGTGTGTGTGTGTGTGTGTGTGTTTGTATATCCACCTGTGAGTAGTGGGATTCAGATGTCACCTGATAAGGTCCTAAGACACTTATCCAGGGTCCGGAGCTCCTGGATGGGTGTGGCCAACCTGGAGGGGGTGTGGCCAACCCCATGGATAAGGGCCTTCTGGGACACGAGGAGGTCTCTTCCTGGTTCCTGGCTGCTGGAGAGACAGGACAGGAATCCCTCATCTGTCCATGGCTCGTCCATCGCTCGGATACTCCAGTCCCTGTTCAGGTGCTACTATAAGCTGTTATCAATATCATGAGTGCTGGTTTATATTCTAATAAATATTTATCTTAGATTGGTGCCTTGTAAGTAAAACTCTGCCAACATCTGTGTGTATAATTTTTACTATAGAACAAAACTAACAGTATATAAAAACAATAATATGGCAAGGCCTGATAAAATATTTTTATAATCATTAGAATAATATAAAATAAGTAAATTTAAAGCAAAAAATGCCTTATAATATAAATACTTCCATCTTTTAGAATTAGTTCTTCTTTCATAGTTCCATAGACCTTGTTCTAGCCACCTATTTAACACATTTTAAATATCAAAATGAAATTCTCAACAAAAAAAATTTTCATAGGACACAAATATGGAGTCACTGAGGGAAAAATTATGGTATAAATGCCATTTTTTTGCTTCAGACATTTCTCCCTTTTTCCTGAAGCTTAGAAAAACAGGAAAAGCTACACTTAAACTGGCTCTCTCTCAGAGCCTTTACTCACATTTCTCACTCTCAGTAAGGTGATATTATTTTCTGAGCTACTTTACTAGCTCATTACTTCAGGCTGGCTTTGCATAAGTATATCTCATCTTACTTAATTTAAAGTAACCTTTCTATTAAAGAGTATTTAGGGCAAAAGCATGTAATTAGGTCTGACCAGTATGTCAGAACACCTGAATAGACCTTGCTTGGTGTAAATAAGAGTTACAAATGTTTTTCCTATAATCAAACTCTTTCTGTGGTAAGTAAGCTAGATGGTGCAAGAAGAGATGTCTGTTACTCTGACTGACATTTTATTAAATTACTTTTGCATTGTTTACATACTAAAACACTGTGGAAACACACTTCTTTTCCATGAGTCCCAGCAGTTAAACACATATAACTGGGTTTATATTGTAGTCTTTGATCTTCTTGAACTTGACTTTTGAAGCACTTACATTTAAAAGAAAAAAAAAAACATAGTGACTTAATGCAACTCAAAAATTTAAAAATACATGCACAAATTAAACTCAAAACTGATAAATTCAAAGAAATAACAAAAATCAAGAAAAAGTATTTAAATAAAATGGGAGTCTACATTACAAATAAACAACTAATATAAAAGCTGGTTCTTTGAAAAGTAATAAAATCCATTAGATGTCCAAATTTCTATCACAAATAAAGAAATGCCACCAATAAATACCATCTGAAATTAATAGGGAAACAATACAATGTAGGCAGAGTTTACTTAGAAGGCACCAGTACCAGATAGATATTTATTAAAATATGAATCAAAACTCACGGTACAGTTAACAGATTACAGTAGCACATGAACAGGGACTGGAGTCTGGAACGGTGGACGAGTGATGGACAGACGATGGAATCCAATCCTATTCACAATCATCCAGGAACCAGGAAGAGAGCGCCTCCTGTTTCAGAAGCCCCTTTTCAATGGGCTTTCCCCACCCCCTTCAGGGGCCCGGTACCCTGTATAAGTGTATTTTGACGTTATCAGCTGACACCTGAATCCCACAACATCTCCACCTTTTGTCTAACTAAGAAGATTCTAAACTAAGACTATGTACAGTAGGAATTACTATGAGGTAGTATCTAGGAGAGGACAAAGTACAATTTCTAATCAAAGCCTAACTTATGTAAGGTACATCTAATAGTTCTAGAATATTTGTAGATAGTAGGGTATATAGATTATTTTAAAGGGTTAATCTGGGAAAGTGAAAATTTAACACCTGAGTGTTCTTATCTAAGGGATAACCTTAAATATCTATTTTTCAACCTCTTCAAGACTTGAGAAGGAAGGTGAATTGCCTGAAAGACAGAAGTACATGGAAGTAGTGACTTCCAAAATTTGGGAGAGGACAGCAACACAGCTACCTGGACAGTCACCTCTGGTTTTGTGCACCGTTGGAGCATCTATCATATTGGCTACAGGCCTATGGTATCTGACAGATCTTATCACAAGCAAGGCAATTTTGGAGGGACTGTCTTATCCTGTCCAGACAGGTTTCGTCAGTCTCCATCCATCAACTTGTTCATCCAGCTTGGACACCATGTGTGTACTGTCAGCAATCAAGGTAAGGGCAGTTCCTTACTCAACCGGCCATTCTTTGCCAAAAGGACAGACTCCAATGGAGTATCCTCAATTCTCATACCATCTCGGGAAAGGAGCAGTGACACCACGAGTTGTGTCTCTCATGACCGAATTTCAAATATTAAATGCCATATTCTCTGGGTCTAAGAAATAGTTGAAGATTTCTGTCTATCTATGATATTCTAACCTGTATCTGAGATGACTGGGATATGGTAACTTAAGTAATGTTGACAGTAGTTTTTATCGTCTTAAGGAATAAACCCTGTACTAAAAATTAGAATACCTATATAAGGGGTGTATAATCTCTGAACAATGACTTTTAGCATGGCTATCAAACATTAGCCAGGGGTATATTACTATGTAAATTGGCCACAGAATTTTAGAGATGTATATACATATATATTATCTAAACAGAGGTATATAAAACATCTTGTGCATATATCATAACTAGTGCAATCATACATTATATCTAGTATAGTTAAATGAAGGTAGTAATTGCATAGTATACATGACAATGATGTGCAAATATTTTAAACAGAGGTAGAAGCATATATAAAATATAGCAATTTTAGATTCAGTTTAACATAATAGTTACAGATTCAGATTTATATCAAAGTACAAGTTGCTTTGGTTATATAAAGCAATCTCAGATAATGTACAAATTATCACAATAGACTAGATATTGTAACTGTAATTCTTACTTGATAGCTATTTTATTATATGTAATTTTGCTATGTTAAAATTAAAATCTTCCTTTTTGATTAGACAGAAAGGAGGAAGTGATGTGGGAATGTGTTTATGTATGCTGTGATTCTCAATCTTTAAATAAAGGAGCTGTTTTGGGCCATGGCAGGCACCATAGAAGAAGTAGGAGGAGAAATCAAAGCATAGGGAGGAGAAGCAAGGCAGAGTCACAGGCAGATCGAGCCAGCTGCCCAAGAAGAAACATGTAAGGAGCACGGGTGAGCCACGGGCCACGTGGCTGACAGATTACTAGAAATGGGTTGATATAGGATGTAAGAGCTATCTAGCAATGTGCCTGAGCCATAGACCAAACAGCATGAACTTAATATAAACATCTGAATCATTTCTGGGGGTCTGGGCAGCCGGGCGGCTAAGGGGTCTCGGGCGTCAGGTCTGTGGGTCTAGGACCTCTGGCTGCCTGATACCAAGAAACCCCACTACTATAATACAAGGGATTGTAAAAAAAAAAAATAAAATTGTATGAATGAATATTGTAACAACTTGTATTTCCTTCAGTGAGAAAAATCTATGTTGCATGAATAAAGAAAACTCAGGAATAGATCTCTGAGAAAGTTGGAGATATTAGAGAAAGCAAACACCACAGTCAGATCTTACCCATCTGTCTTCCAGCTTCCTCAGCCTCACTTCTCTTGGCTTCCTTTAGTTTCTATCTTTCTATGCCCGCCTTAAATACTCTCTTGGTAAGCTAAGGTGTGGCCTCACCACTGCCTGCATGGGAACCTGGAACTCTGTAAACTAAGATGACCTCAAACTCAGTTGGGATTAAGGGTGTAGGTCACCACTCCCAGGATATGCCCTGTTCTAGGATTAAAGGTGTGAATCACAACTCTCTCATCCTCTTAGACTGACTGTGGTTAGATCCCTCTCATATCTCTGAAACTTTTGTAGCTTTTATTAAATCCCCACAAATCTATAAAGTGGAAAATTTCTAGATTCATCAGAATGAGCAACCAGTGACCCACAAACCTGGTTTACATGTACATCACCTATTTTAGGTTATACATGTCTTTTCCTTTCCCAAACCCTCTTTCATCTGCAAACATATAAGCCTGGCTCCAGATTTATAATCTATAAAACAGGTATGTATGCTGTAAGTGCATAAACTTTCCTGATTAAGTCTCCTCTTACCTTTTATTTCCACTGCTATGCCAACTCACTGCTGTAGTTTGAGTTTTTGGCCTGTCTGGCCTTAAGTCCAGACCATCAATCCCAAATAATTACACAAAATCTTATATTAATTACATGTGGTTGGCCTAAAGCTTGGGGCATATTACTTGCTAACTGTTACTCTTAATATAACCTATGATTAGCAAAATGGCTTAGAACCTTTTCTCAGAGCATTTTCATCTTTCCCCTTTCTGCCTGGCACCTCTACTCTGCTCTACCTCTTCCACATGTTTTCTTAGTCTGATAGCCACACTCATTTTTCCTGTTTGCCTTCTGGCTAATCAGCATTTTATTAAACCAATAGAAGAAACAGACGTTTACAAACAACAAGAGCACAATCCCACAGCACATTACCATCAACATACCCCCATGCCTAGTTCCAGATGCAGGAACATTGCTATGGGCCACCATTTGAGGGAAAATTGCTTCATTCCTTTCCTTTTTCTACCTGTTGCCATCTAATGCACAGGTTTAGTTTCAGGCTCTAATATAAGAGCCATACTTGCCTGGTCTTTACCTAATTGACCAGATTAATCAGGCTTTTCTCAGGTCAATATCTCTTGACCTAGAATAGACTAATGATGGTCAAATTATTATATCAGATACACAAGCAAAGAAAGAAGTCCATGTGAATAGGTCAAATTACAAAAGCAACACCAAAAACATCATGCCTTATACCAAGCTCACTAGTCTCACAAAGCTTTCCTCTAATGAAGACTATTTAAATAAATCAAGGACACAAAATTGAGAAGAAAGGTAAATAAAACTGTATTAGAAAATTTTTTAAAAATAAAAGTAGAAATTTAAGAGGTTAATAATAAATGCTTCTGTCATGTTCAAAAAATTTAAATGAAATAAGAAATGTAATATAGTATTTCAAAATGAAATTTAATAAATATAAAGAAATATTGAGAACTTATAAAGAAATGAAGAGGTAATTAAAAAGTTTATCATCTTAATTTGAAAAATTCAAAAGGACTTAAAGTAGAATTGATTGGGAAATATAATATCAGTATGCAGGGATAAATCTAGATGAAATAATAAAATAAACTAAATAAATTTTAGAGCAAAGGAAATAAACAAAAAATATGGAATGCCATTCAAAGATCATGTCCCTGAATTGTAGAAATGGAAGAGGTTTAAAAGTCCCAGATCAATAGAAGAGAACATTTGTGAATGAGATCATAGATCGAAACCACCCCAAACTAAGAAACATATATCTATACAAATACAATAAGTATACAGAACACAAACTGGATGTGAACAGAGAAATAAAAGACAAAGAAATAAACAAACAAAGCTGACCTATAATATATCTTAGTCAAAAAACTAATTGTAGAAAGAGTAAAATTATCTAAATCTGTGAGGAAGAAAAATTTCAAGTTGAAACCCATCTATATTCACAGCAGACTTTTACCAAACTTGAAATTACTACAGCTAGTTCTTAAATTTTCTTTAAAAGAAAAGAAACAGAGGAATCATTCCCAATCAATATCTCTATAATACAAAAATGATAAAAGTTTCAAAAAGAAATCAGGGAAGCATCATCCTTTATAATAGCTGTAAATAACATTAAATAACTCTATTTGGGGGTAACTCTAGCCAAAGAAGTGAAAGAAACACCTGTATCAAATAAACTTTAAGTCATTGAAGAAAGAAATTGAAAAGAACATTAGAAAATGAAATGAGCTCCCTTGTTCCTGGATAGGTAGGATTATCACAGTAAAAATGGCAATTTTACCAAAAGCAATCTATTAATTTAATGCAATTCCCATCAAATTCACAACACAATTCTTTATAGACCATAAAGAACAATACTCAACTTCGTATGGAATAACAAAAAACTGGGGATTTCCATAAAAGTCCTGTTTAATAATAGAAATTCAATAGGTATCACAGTCCCTGACTTCAAGCTATACTAGATAGCTATGTAAAAACAGGTTGGCACTGATATGAAAACAGACTTGTAGATCAATGGAACTGAATCAAAGACCCCAACCTTGATCCACACACATATGAGCATCTGATTTTTGACAAAGAGGACAAAATATACAATAAAGATAAGATTGTATCTTCAACAAATGGTGCTGGCATAACTGGATGCTAGCTTGTAGCAGAATGCAAATAGACCAGGTCTATCGCCCTGTACAAAGCTCAAGTCCAAGTGAATCAAAGACCTCAACATAAACCCAGTTACACTAAAGTTGATAGAAGAGTAAGTGGGAAATATCCTTCAATGCATTGGGACAGGTGACCACTTTCTAAATATAACTCCAGCAGCACAGACACTATGAACAATTAATAAACAGGACGTCCTTAAACTGAGAAGCTTTTGTAAGGCAAAGGACATGGTCTATAAGACAAAACAACAATATAGCAAATGGGAAAATATCTTTACCAACCCTACATTTCACAGATGCCTGATGTCTAAAATATATAGGAATCTCAAGAAACTAGAGTCCAAAAACCAAAATAATACAATTAAAAATGAGGTTCAGAGTTAAAAAGAAAATTATCAACAGGATAATTACAAATGGCTAATGGTCACTTAAAGAATTGCTCAAGATTCTTAATCACCAGGGAAATGCAAATCAAACAACTCTGGGATACCATCTTATTATACCTGTCAGAACTGTTAAGATGAAAAACACAGAGGACAACCTATGCTGGAGAGGAAGTGGACTAATGGAAACACTTCTCCATTGCTGATGGGAGTGTAAACTTGTATACCACTTTGGAAATAAATATGGTAGTTCCTCAGAAAACTGGAAATCAACCTACGCAATGGTTCAGCAAGACGACTACTGGGCATATACCCAAAGGATGCACATTCTTACCTTCTCCCCACACACACAAGGGTATTAGGTCAACTATTTTTATAGCAGCATTATTCATAATATCCAGAACCTGGACATAACCTAGATGATCCTCAACTGAAGAATGTATTAAAAAATTGTGGTTCATTTTTCAGTACTACTCAGCAGTTAAAAAAAAAATAACACCCCCATGCATGAACTGACATCTTGGAGCCCATTCCCTAAAGAGGAATACCTAATTCAGCCTTGATACTGGGATGAGTGACGAGGACCTTCCTCAGTTGTATATGCCAGACTGAACTGACTCACCTTGAAATTCTGTGCCCTCCTTGGGGAAGAAATAGGACAAGGGGTGAGAGAGAATGAGGAAGGACTGGGATGAAGAAAGTGAGAGGGTGCGGAGATATATATATGGAAAAAAACATTTTAAATGAAGATATAAAAATATAAAAGATTAAATCCCAAACTCTTTCTATGAAGCCAATATTACTCTCATATCTCATCATGGTAAAGACACAACAAAAAAAAATCATAGGTACAGAATAAAAAAATAATTTGGACCAACTATTCATCTGGGAGAAAATTAAAAATCAGAATATATCAATAACTCAAAAAAATTAAATAATCACTCAGTTTTTGATTGGTCTAGTTATCTAAACATAGGAATCTCAATAGAAAAATTAAAATAATGATTAAATATCTAAAAATCTGTTCATATTCTTTAGAGTTAAGAAAATGCAAATGAAAATATCTATGATGTTTCAACTTAACCCAGACAGAATGGCTAAGATCAACAAAACAGATGACAATGACTGCCAGTGATATTGTAGAGAAAAGGAACCCTCATTCAGTGTTAGTAGAAATGAAGATTGGGAGAGCTAATCTGGAAATCAGTAAAGAAATTCTTCAAAAAACTAAAATTGATTTATTATGTGTCTTATTCATACCACTCCTTGGCATATGTTCAAAGGACTCAACATCCTATTCCACAGATATATTCTAAGTAATGTTTATTGCTGTCCTAGTTACAATGGCCAGGAAATGAAACCATTACAAATGTCCTTCAACTGATAAATGGATAATAAAATTGTGGTACATATATATAATATCATGCTACATGGCTATAAGGAAAAATAAAACAGTAAAAATTTTATGTAACTGAATAGATCTAATAATATAATATTGAGTGAGTTAACCCAAATCCCAAAGCACATAATTTCATGTTCTCTCACCTTCAGTGCCTTTAGTTCCTCAGATGTGAGTATACAACATAAATACAGAAGCTAGGTTAATTATATAGAAATCATAGGTTGGGGGAGCAGTATGAGAAGGAAGTAATAGAATACAAGGGATAAGGAGTGGAAAATGGGTTATGGGGAGGGAGTCTTTTAATAAGGAGGAAATAAATATGGAAACTCAGAAATTAAAGGAGAGGTTAAGAAACAACAAACATTAAGATTTATTATCAATTATCAAGGAATTTTATTTTCTATTTACTTAAAATTATACTTATAATACATATAATACATACACACATATATACATAAATATGCATATATAAATATATATACCAAAGTGACTTAATTCAAAATATGAAGTGTGTGTGTGTGTGTGTGTGTGTGTGTTTCAAGAAAGATAACTACTTGGGGTGACATTTGTTCTCTGTAGTCAGAATTTTTGAACTGACACCTCCCAAAAAATGACACAGAGTCTTCTTAGTAAGTATGAAAACTTGGCTTTAGTATACATTTTTCCCCATCTAGCCCTTAAATTAACCCATTAATTAATCTATGTTTTGCCAAAGGACTCATTACCTCTTCTCAATACCATGTGACCCACTTTCTTCATATCTGGCTGATGAATCCAGTGAATCCAGTGGTCAAGCCTCAATGGGGAATTCTCTTAAAGAAAATTGATGCTCGCTCTCTCTCTCTCTCTCTCTCTCTCTCTCTCTCTCTCTCTCTTTCTCTCTCTCTCTTTGTCTTTCTCTCAATAACTCCCAATTATTGGTAACATATAAGCTTTGAGTGATGCATTGTGATGACCTCTCTTCTCCGGTCTATGATTTGGTTGTCTTGAGATTGCATAGGGCTATGCATGCTGACATAATCTTGTTTTTTATTTTATTTGCTCAGGTCTCTTGATGTGACTGAAAGACTTTTATTTTTTGTACTTATTTACATCCTATTACTGTCATCCCAACCTAATTTTCTCAACAATTACTTTATGGGTAACTCATAAAGGGATGAATATCTATAGTATATATGTCACATACAATGTGTCACATTCCAATCTTTTACTCTCTGCACCTTGGCCTGTTGTGGGATTTTTTGTTATTTGGAATATAAAGAAAATAGAAGTTTCTATGATGAAGATTTTGAGCTGAATTAATTTATGTCATAACAATAGTCATAGCAGAATAATAATAGTAGTATTAATATAACTTAGGGCATATGATCTATTTAGTTATGTTTTTGTTCCAACAACGTTAAAAAGTATAGGTTTCATCTGATGGGATGACTTATAAAAAATCAAAAAGCACCTTCATGACACTCATGTCATTCTTTCACAGTGATCATGCTTTGCCTTCCCAATGTCTACTGATCATTGGGAAGAGTTTGATAGATAATTGTAAATTATTTTATTCTCTTGCAGTTTATGTAGAGTCTTCCAGATCCTGTATGCTGTTTTTAGGGCATAGCACAACAAATGTATTTTTCACCCCAAATCAGGAAAATTTCTCTTTGGAACAAATGAAGACCATTACAAAAAAAGAACAACCAATAAAAATGTAAAGTTAGGGAGCCAAGTTCAAAGGATAAACCTACACTACAACTCCTGTATTCAAGGCTCTGGGAGTACCACAGAGGAAGGAATGAAAACTTTATAATGTGCCAGACAATCAGTGAGTTTGTTATGAGACTCTCTACTAGGAATGTCTGAAGTTATAAAGTCTCAGCAGGTGCACAAAGACAACAAAAATAAACATGAAAAAGTGGATGCGGATAAAACATTAGGACCCCAGCACTACACAAAGAAAAATAATATTGTGTTTTTTGGTTATTGACCCCCCACTTTGGGGTGCTTAAATTCTTCATGAATTTATCTGTATATATTTTGGATATTTTCTCTGATTTACTTGTATTTATATGTCATCTATCAGCTCACATACGTTTATATTATTTCTTCATTGTTCTCATTATCCTAGATTAAATGAAAATATCATTAAATTTTATTATAGAATTTCCAGGTACTAGGGTAATGGAGCATTTTTAAAAGACTCTACACATTCCATTGCCTATCACACCTTGGTTAACTTTCATGGTAAGCACATTTTTGAAATTTGTTACAATTTTAGAGTAGGACCTTTCCCCCTCCTACCTCATATATCTAATTCTTTCTGACATTAACTCAGGTGAGGTTACTGACCACATTTTTCAAAATAATAACAAAATACTGTTTTATAATTTACCTATTTCAGAACAGTTTTTATGATATCTCTGATATCTAATAGCCTTACCAGCCCTGACTTAAGTGAGAAAAAAAATGTAGGCATGTGTTTTGTACATTTCTGCTTTATTCATGTAAGACAACTTGTGGGGCTGTATCATTAATAGCAAGGATCTTGGGCAGATTTTTTATTTTAGATCTGGTTATAACCTAGGAGATAATTTAGTTTACTCAGAGCATAGCACATATAGAGTAATATACACACATACACACATATATGTAATATATATGTATATACATAAATGTATCAAAATGACTTCATTAAAAAAACAAGTTTCTATATTTGTCAATTCATATTTCTGAAAATGGTAGCTTAAGCAAATATTTTAAAATATTCTTTGACTATTTTTGTATTACTGATATTTCATTTCCTGATTTATTTATTGTCCTGAAAACTTCATACAATATATATTGATCATTTTTTTATATCCGCAACTGCCCAAAGTTTATACTGTACTTTGTTATTTGCCAAACTTTATGCTTTCCTCATTCTCTTAAACAAATCTACACATTATGAACTACCAGGTAAAGCTCCTATAGCAAAAATGAGCTACATCTTCTTGAGTCATTAGCTATGGGCTCTTCAAAATGTTAGAGACCTTTGAAAATTCTATTGATTATTCTTTAAAATCTGAGTGTAAGATCATATTGATAAAAGTACAACTTTCATTATAGAACATGAAGAATTTGATCAAGTACTCAACTAAAAGTTCAACCCTAACTGACTAATGTTCATAGCATTGGAAGACAACATTATTAGAATCAGAAAAATCACGTTGTTTTTTTTTTCCCATTGAGGTGACATTAGGTATAACAACCACACTCCAGAGTACAGCAAATGCTCAGGAGTAGTTGACCAACAAGGAATATAGTTCACATATTTTTATGTGCTCTATATTATTGTTCCTATGGTTTAGTTTTTTGTCACTGTGTGTATGTTTTGCTTTGTTTTCTTAAGGGGCAAACTAAAATGTTTATGGAAGTGAGAAAGATTTTGGAGCACCTGGAAGAGGGGGAAATATGATTTGTGTGAAAGTATAAAAACTTATTTTCTAATGAAATAGAAACAAAAGAATATATAATAATATAGACATTAAATTTGTGGCTGAACATTTAAAAGTCACTTATTATTTTTTACTAGGTGTGAATTTCTACTTTAAACAGCCACAAAAAAAGGAACTACATTGTTGGTGTCTGTCAGGTATAATACTGGGTAAAGAAGAATAAACTTAAGATACAAATATTACTATATTATTTTAATAAGTGTGATAGTTTGAATATGAATAGTCCAATAGACTCATGTGCTTGGTCACCAGGGAGTGGCCCTATTAGATAGTGTGGCTTTGTTTGAGTAGGTATGTTCTTATTAGTAGAAATGTATCATTGGAGTGGGATTTGAGGTTTCAGATCTCCAAACCAGGTACTTTGGCTCACTTTCTCTTCCTTCTGCCTTTAAATTCTGATATAAGACTCTTGTTTTCTTCTCCAGAGTCATGTCTGTCTGGACACCATCATGCTTCCCTTACTACCATGACATGTGATCTAAATCTCTGGACATATAAACCAGCCCAAATTAAGTGTTTTCCTTTATAAGAGTTGTCAGGGTTATGGTATGCCTTCACAGCAAAATAAGCACTCTTTGAGAAAGAAGTTTATACCTGGGATTCAAGTTTTGCTGAGATTGGCCTGAGTGTGATTTTGTTTGGAGTAATGTAAACTTTGAGACTTGGAACTTGAAAAGCTACTGAAACTAAGTGGGGATATAATGGTACATACTAGTAGCACCATGGAAGACAGTGGTGGTGAATGTGATTTGAACTGTGGGAGTCCAGCTCAAAAGGTTTCACGAGAGAAAAATATTATATGTGGACTAAAAATAATTCTTGTGATATTGATATCAAAATTATAGCTGCTTTCTGCCTTTGGCCAAAAGATTACTTAAGCTAAACTGAAGAGCTATTGCATCATCACTTGGGATAACCAAGTGGTGAATCACCTTTAATGTCATCACTCAGGTTAACCAAGTTTTGCCCACAACTTTATTTCTATCATTCAAGAGAAATCTTTCTAGGTTTCTGTGAGTTTGACTCTAACACCTTTAATCCTAAATATAGGATTATAATACAGATTTGAACTAGGAAAGAAAACAGTTGGGCAGGGAAAATATTTAAGGCAGGAGAAGGCAGAGATTCATATATTCTACAGAAGTAACCAAGCAGACAGCCTGAGTAACCTTGAAGATAGCATTTAATCTGTTGAACCTAATTAGAGTTCACACAATATTTGGTGATCAACATTTGGGATATAAATTTATTAAAAAGTTGTTTACCAAAAAAAAAAAAACAAAAACAAAAAACAAACTACACATGACCAGAGTAACTAACAGCTGGCTATGTTTTCTATTTGGAATTAGTCTCCAGCTTTAGACAGAGCCCACCAAACCTGTTTCTTCTCTACATTCACCTAGAAAATATTTTCATACAGAAACCTCCCTTTTTTAGTAGATTGTATCTTTCTTTCTCATTTTGGTCTCCTCCTTCTGCTGCTACCACACTAAGTAGCTACCAAACTTTATAGTCATCTGAATTGTCAGTGACAAGTTTGGTGAATATTAAGATTTCTTAAGAAAGAAAATTTATTTAAAGCAGAAAGAAAACTTTTTCCCATAGTAAAAATGAGAAATCACAACATAATGAAAGATGGTTGGTCTTTCTTTGGTTTTATCTCAGCAATTTGAAACTGTAACCAGTAGAAAAGAAGATAAATAATGTGTATAGGATTATCATCATAATGTTTATTACAAATGATAATTGGTTGATTATTTCTGTTTTATTATTTGAAAAGTAAGTTAATGTGAGTGTCAAGGTAAAAGTCTTAGAAAAGCTTTAAAAAACAGAAATATTCAGACATAGAGGAATGCAGAGAAGGAATCTTAATTATTTTTTTTTGAGATTACAGAAAAGCAGTATAAGTCTACAGCTTTCAAACAGCCAACATTAGGATATCCAGTAACTTTAAAGGGATCACAAACGATGAAAATTGTTCAGAAGCTAGTTTGACTCTAGTACAAATGTTAGGGTTAAGGAGATTCAGGGAAGCAATTGTCATTTATGGTATGCACTCATCATTTGTAAAACAAATGTTAAATATTTATTTAACCTGAAACCAAATTTTTCTTAAAAACTGGTCAGATATTGTTACTGCTGTATTGGAGGCTGGACCACTTTTACACTGGAGGACATGTGGAAAGATGAGGCTAAAACAACAGAACAAAGAAACAGAGATAGAAGCTTTAAATCTCCCAAGACAAACTTCTTGGGAAGGGATATTATGCTAATGTATAAAGGCAATAATGTTATGATAATCACACCCTGAATTTATGCCAAAAAACAGCACTGTATTCATGGGATAGAATTTTAAAAATAAATAAGTAAATTAAATCCTTTACAAAAGTGATTTAAGGGCCAAAAGAAAATAAAATACTCAGGAAAACATAAAGCAAATATTTTGGCAAACTATAAATGAACAAAGGTCAAAGTTAAAAATATGAATATTTTTATAAGTTAAAGATTAAAGTTAAAAATATGAATATCATGAATTGTTTGGTAGATATAGGGGCAGATATAATAATTTCATCAGAATCATTGCATCTAAATTGGCCCTTTAGGAGGTAAATGTTCAGTTTTGGGGAATTTGGACATTATACGAGGTAAAACTGAGTGCAAAATGGCTTGAATATATAGGGCCAAAAGGATAGCGAGGAAAATTAAAACCATGAGTGGCTAACTTTGCTATGAATTTATGGGGACAAGACTTAGTTGAAATATTCCTTCAATAACAGAAATGAAGCATAAACTAACATATGTTTCTGGGAGAAATATTAGAAAATATTATGAGAAATAGTCACCAATCATTCAGTATGTACAAAAACAACAGCTGCTGATCTTTCAAAGGCACCCACAGTGCTACCTTTAAAATGATTAACAGATAAGTGTATATTGGTTCAGCAATGGGCTTTAACAAAAGAAAAATTGCTGGCCTTAAGGCAGCTGGTACAGAAGCAGCTAAAAGCTCAGCATATTCGAGATTCTACCAGCCCTTTGAATTCTCCTGTATTTGTTATTAGAAAGAAATCTGAAAAATTGATGCTAGTAACAGAATGAAGAGTGGTAAACAACGTGATTCAGCCAATGGGCTCTTTACAATATGGAATTCCTTTGTCTTTTCTGTTACCTAAAAAATGGCCCATTATAGTCACTGACTTAAAAGACAGTTTCTTTATGATACTTCTATAAAGACAAGACAAAAAAATGCCTTTACAGTGTCCATTTATAATTCTTAACCTGTGGAAAGGTATCAATGGATTGTTCTCCCACAGAGAATGTTAAACAGCCTCACTCTGTGCCAATATTTTGTATGATAGCCATTAGAAGTAATATGTAATCAATTCTCAAAATCTATCATTTACCACTACATTGACACTTGCAATATACCATACAAAGTATTAATATTTATTAAAGGGTATTTTAACAATCAGAGATACAAATTGAACCTTAACACAATTTTGGGAGATACGAATGGTCCCATGACAGGTTGCTTCTCCATTCTCCAAGAAAGCAGGAACAAAACAGGACAGCTCAAGATCCTAGAAGCTTCTTAAATGGGGCTGGCCATGCCCCATTCAAGCTCTCAGAATTCTAGAGACAAGACTCCAAGCCTTGCCAGCTAACACCTGAATCTGCCACATCTTTCTCTTTTAACTAAGAAAGTTTTAAACTAAGACTATATCTAATAGGAGTTATTATAAGGTAATGTCTGGGGAATGAAAAAGCAAAACACACGCAGGATCAAACTCTAAAAACTAACAAATATAAGGCAAAACATATTTTTAGAATATGTGTAAATGGTACGTTATATGAATTACTTTAAAACAGTTTATATTAAATAGTAAAAATCTAACACCTGAATTTTTTTTATTAAGAGATGAGAGGATAGTAACCTTAATTATTTATTTTTTCAACTTCATCAAGACCTGAGAAAGAAAATATATTACTTGAAAGTTGGAAGCACAAGACAGTAGCTTTTAAAATTTGGGAAAGGACATTTACTTATTTGGACAATCACTTATTTTTTTGAGTCATTGAAACATTTAACATTTTGAGTGTAAGCCAATGATATCTGACTTATCTGCCTTTATAGTCACCCAAAGTTTTTTTTTTCTTTTTCTTTCTTTCTTTCTTTCTTTCTTTCTTTCTTTCTTTCTTTCTTTTTTTTTTTAAAGTTGGGGCATCTATCTTTACCCTGTAGGTCTAGAATCTCTGGTATATCTTTCAGTGAAGCAGAGCATTTGAAGGACTGCACTGTCCATTTTGATATAGTTCATTGGTCACTTTTTTTGAGTCTTGAAGAATGTGTAACTTTTCTCTGCAAAGCAGGAAACTGAAGGATCAACTTGGCTTGTTTTGCCATAGTTCAGAGGTTATTTTCTTATGAAACCTCCATGTCTAAACAACATATTGTCAAGCAGTCAATAAAAGACCAGGTTTTTGTCTAGAGGCTAACCATTGCCACAAAAAAAAAATTCCATTGGACCTTTTCTGATGCACATTTTTCTCTTTAAATAGATTGGTGCTTCCAGGAGCAGATCTGTCTCACTGTCCAGAAAAGTTCAAGTTCTTAAAATATTTAAATGCCATATTCTATAGGTCATGAAGTGTATAAAGGTTATCTATCTAATTGAAATATATCTTTGTATACCTAAAAATCTAACAAACATGATTGTTGTGGGATTCAGGTGTCAGCTGATAAGGTCAAAAGACACTTATACAGGGCACCGGGCCCCCTGAAGGGGGCAGGGAAAAGCCCATTGAAAAGGGGCTGCTGGAATGTGAGACAGAAGGCAAAATATTTAGGGACCAATATTATTGTGACTTCATCTTAAACCTTGTTCCTCTCTGTTTCTGTACCTCGGAAACATCTCATCCTGTCTGCTTCCAGTCTCCTAAAGTCATGAAAGATATAAATATCTTTTGAATATCGACAGTGCTTAAGTTTTCCACTGTAAATAACATTTTCTTCTATCAGCCATCTACAAAGAACCAAGACGGGGCCTCCACCGCAACAACTCCTACTAATTAATCAAGAATAACACAAAAAAATATGAGAGAGGCAGGTAGACAGGCAGACAGACACACACACAAACCATCAAGAACCTGGTTCGCACCAATCAATAATTGTTTTCAGATAATAGACAATTCAAAAACAGATACAAGATAGCTCCTTATGATTATCCTTCAGATCACACTGCTAATTAAGCTTCCAGATGGAGTTAACCACTATCCTAAGAATGGTTATAGATGTATGTGGTCAGTCCATTAAGAACTAACCATTGTTTTAGCTTTTACAGGATCCCAAAGAGATGCCATCACCCTTAAGTCAGCAGGAAGCAACCTTATAAACGACTACGCCCCCTTTCCCAATAAGTTTTATGCTCTAAAGGTTGTGGGTAAAACTGGGTAAAGGACAAACCTATAATATAACATCAGAGATCTTTTTTGAAGAAGAGAGGGGGAATAGATAGGATAGATAAAGGTAGACTGTTCTACCTACCTATACTCCATTCTAGCTGAATGTATGGGCTAAGCTAAAGACAATTTGCACTGTCATAGATATTTGTATATTGATACTAATGTGAAATCATTTTATACGTTTAATTGTGATAATTTGTACATTGGTACAAAGTTTAATCTGAGATTGCTTTATATAACCAAAGCAACTTGTACTTTGATATAAATCTGAATCTGTAACTATTATGTTAAACTGAATCTAAAATTGCTATATTTTATATATGCTTCTACCTCTGTTTAAAATATTTGCACATCATTGTCATGTATACTATGCAATTACTACCTTCATTTAACTATACTAGATATAATGTATGATTGCACTAGTTATGATATATGCACAAGATGTTTTATATACCTCTGTTTAGATGATATATATGTATTTACATGTTTAAAATGCTGTGGACACTTTACCTGGTAAAATACCCCTGGCTAATGTTCGATAGTTCTACTAAGGGTCATTGTGCAGGGATTGTACACCCCTTATATAGGTATTCTAATTTTTAGTACAGGGTTTATTCCTTAAGACGATAAATCTGCAGTCAACACTATTTAAGGTATCATATCCCAGTCATATCAGATACAGGTTAGAATATCATAGATAGACAAAAATCTTCAACCATTTCATAGACCCAGAGAATATGGCATTTAACATTTAAAATTCGGCCACGAGAGACACGACGACTCCTGGTGTCACTGCTCCCTTCACAAGATGGTGTTGAGCATCGAAGATACTCCATTGGAGTTGGTCCTTTTGGCAAAAAATGGCCAGTTGAGTAAGGAACTGTCCTTACCTTGATTGCTGACAGTACACACATGATGTCAAGCTAGATGAACAAGTTGATGGATGGAGACTGACGAAACCTGCCTAGACAGGATAAGACAGTCCCTTCAAAATTGTTCTGCTTGTGAAAAGATCTGTCAGATACCATAGGCCTATAGCCAATCCGATAGATGCTCTAACGGTGCACAAATCCAGAGGTGATTGTCCAGGTAGCTGTGTTGCTGTCCTCTCCCAAATTTTGGAAGTAACTACTTCCATGTACTTCTGTCTTTCAGGCAATTCACCTTCCTTCTCAGGTCTTGAAGAGGTTTAAGAATAGATGTTTAAGGTTATCACCCTAGTATCCCTTAGATAAGAACACTCAGGTGTTAAATTTTCACTTTCCCAGATTAACCCTTTAAAATAATCTATACACCCTACTATATACCAATATTCTAGAACTATTAGATGTACCTTATATAAGTTAGGCTTTGATTAGAAATTGTACTTTGACCTCTCCTAGATACTACCTCATAGTAATTCCTACTGTACATAGTCTTAGTTTAGAACCTTCTTAGTTAGAAAAAAAGGGGGAGATGTTGTGGGATTCAGGTGTCAGCTGATAAGGTCAAAAGACACTTATACAGGGCACCAGGCCCCCTGAAGGGGGCGGGGAAAAGCCCATTGAAAAGGGGCTGCTGGAACACGAAACGCTCTCTTCCTGGTTCCTGGATGATTGGGGATAGGATCGACTCCACCGACTGTCCTCACCGTTCCAGACTCCAGTCCCTGTTCAGGTGCAACTGTAATCTGTTAACTGTACCATGAGTTCTGATTTATATTTTAATAAATATTTATCTGATACTGGTGCCTTCTAAATAAACTCCGCCTACACATGATTATAATTTTGGTTATCATAAGTGACTATTCATGTACATTTCTTATTTATACATTAAAATTTTAAATGAATTACTAAACATCAATCTTTAAAAAAGTAGTAAAATATATACAGCATAATAAAATTGACCTTAAATTTGTATCATAAACCAAAGTCCATATCAATGTAAAATATTTTGAGATTAAGAACTAATTTTTAGATTAAAGTGAATTTAATAATGTATTTTTTAAAAATACTCATATATCATATCCCCTTTATCTTCTTAGAGATATTATTTATTAAAAGTTATCTTAACACTCACTAACTCAAATTACATCTTAAGACAATTCTTAAAGATAAGAGTGTTCCCATGACGAGGTTGCTGCACCATTTTCTAAAAAAAAACAAAAACAAAATAAGACAACTAAAAATCCCAATAGCTTCTTCAATGGGGCTTGTCACATCCTGTTCAAGCTCTCAAAACTCTAGTGACATGCCTCCAACCCTTATCAGCTAGTACCTAAATTCCACCACATTTTATTTGCTGACCAAAATAAAGATACACTGAAAAGAATGTTTGAAGAACTGAAATAAATGTAGAGAGTTCAGGCATATTTGAGCAAGACCTAGGCATGGCTTTGAAGTTTAGGGACCCCTGTAGGTATGTGGCCTCACTCCTTGGAGGTTTGATTGCACATTGCCTGATCTTCCTGCTTGTTCCTGTATTCTTGGAGAGATAATTGCCACCACCACTGCATGGGACAGTTCATCTCTCCAGGAATTACCTTATGGTTCAATTTTGTGTCAATGAGTATTTATATAAACTCCTTAATAAATAATAATCCTTTATATAATTGTCAGTGAATAATTTTACAATACATGACACCCAATGTGGGACCCAAACCTATTACTATGAGATTAGGAGTCTCATGCTCTACCATCTGAGATAGTGGCCTGTGGTTTCAGCTCCAGACAACCAGAGGCCTTGCTTTGCCCACACCAGAAATCAAGGGCTACTCATGTGGTTTGGTCTTAGGCTTATCAATTTCAAGATAGATTAGAATTCAAACCAGCTGCTTTTAAAAGAGGATACGTTCAGTCTAGCATAATAGGCATTGGGGTCTGCCCATGTTCTGCCCATTGTGTTTTCCACTTCCCTTGGTGGCCTATAGCTTCTTAATAGCTTATGTCTTGGTGTGTGCATACTGCCTGCTGTTGAGCCAGCCCCAGCAGGTTTCCCTGGGCAGAACAGATAGGACAAATAGCTGATGTCAGCATGTCTTTTAAGGTGTATTTGTAGTGAACTTCTCTGATTTTGTGAGAAATTACTTTCAGTATGGTGGTCTTTATAGAAGACAAAATTTGAAAATTTGAATCATACACCCTGACTAATTGGAGTAGTGCCTGAAATACCTGCTGGTCAAATATCACCATTACATCTAGTCTGAGATAAATAATTATTCATATTATATGTTTTTAATAATAATAATAATTTCTTCAACAACGGAAGATGATACAATTCACAAGAATTTAGAAACTTTTTAATGCTATAGTAAAGAACTTCTTATATAACTATATTTTTGAGAGCTTCACACTCACAGTCCTATAACTTATCAGCTTGATTCTATATTTTATATTTAAAAATATTTTGATACCTATACTAAATATGAAATTTTAATTGACCTGATGGAAGACTTGAAGTCTAAGAATAAAAATTGCTCCTTGAAATGAAGACATGGAATCTATCAATAATAAATTTGCATACAAAGTTAATTTTTTGGATATTTGTTACGACAAATTTCAGATAAATCTTCCTTCTTGGACATAAATAGTAGGACATTACAAGAGAAGTGTATATTTGTAGAAGTCTATGTTAATAATGAGAATAAGAAAATTATTAATTGCATTAAATCATTAGAAAGATTGGATATTCAAGGGATTCAGATCCTAGAGAAATCAGTGGATGATATCTTATTGGTAGACTCAAATATAGATACATTATAAAGGATGTTTGAAGAAGTAAATAAAATTTTGCCTGATTGAAATTACAAATTGCTCCTGAAAGAAACAAAAAATGGGGGTTCTATTAACTATTTATTATATAAAAAGGTTTACAAAATATTAGACCCCAAAAGATGTGCAACTCAAGAAAGAGAGATTGAAAACTCTTATCAATGCTCAAAATCTTCTAGGAGATATTTCTTATATACAACTCATTATTGAAATAAAAATTATGAATTAGTTAATTTATTCAAAATTGTAGATGGTGATAAGGATGTAAATAGTGCTTGAGAAATTTCTGATAGGGCTGAGCGAAAATTGGGTTTAGTGGAAAAGAAATGATGAGAGGTGCATGTGAATCATGTGGCTCTAGAACTTGATTGTTTTCTGGTCATTTATGCTCTAAGCATTCTCCTACAAGAGATGCAATGCAAAGGGAAATTATATTAAAATGGATATTTCTCCCACATAGACCAAGTAAAAATTAAAAACATGTGGAAAATATTTTTGATTTAATTTTTAAAGAAAAAAATAAGACTTTATCAGTTGACAGGAAATGACCCAGCAGAAGTGTTCATACTTTTAACTAATGAAGAAATTGATTGACTACAGGCAGACAATGAGCTTTGGCACTCATTCTGCAGTCAATTTTGGGAGAGATTAGTAACAGATATCCTCAAAGCAAGATAAATCAATTTATAAAAGAAACTAACTCTACTCTTTCTGATGCTGTATGGGATAAACCAATTTCTGAGCTCCTACATTTCATACTGATGCAAATAAATTAGGACAAGTAGGTTACAAATCAGAAAATTTAATTAAAGAGGCTCAAAACCCTTATAATAGCATATAGAATTATATGCTATTACTATGGTATTAATCAAATTTACAGAACCTCTTAATATATTAACTGAGTCTCAGTATGCAGAAAGAACTGTTTTCTATACTGAAACTGTGAATTTCATTCCTGATAATGCAGAATTAACCTCATTATTTATACAACTGCAGAATATTATTAGAAATGAAATTCATTACATACATATATGTATATATCACATATTATATCACATATTAGATTCCACACAGGTCTTTCACTTCCTGTAGCAAAAGGTTGTGGGAGATTATGTAGTTCTACTGTAAATAATTGTCCCACCCACTGGTTTAATAAAAAGTTCTGATTGGACAAATGCAGACAGGAAGTGTGGGCAGGGCTACCAGACTAGGAGAACTCTGGGAACTGGAGCAACAGAGAACAAGGCCAGAGAGAAGCCAGAAGAAGAAGAGGCCAACTATGTTGCTGTGAGAAAAGGTACCAAGCCATATGGCTGAACAGGATAAGTCATGGGTTAGATGAAGGGTAGAGAGCTAGCAAGTTATATGCCTGGGCCTTAGGATGATCAGTGTAAAGTGTTGAAAGCCTCTGTGTGTCTCTGCAGGTCTATGGATCTCTGTGTCTAAACCTTGAAACTAGACCCAAAAGTCCGTGACAGAAACCTCTTACTACAAATGGCAGCCCAACGTGGGGCATATACATATTATATACCAACATAAAGCCATATAAAGCTTAAAAAATTGTCTAGAGCCCAAAGCAGATTCTCAGTTGTGTCTCTCATGTGAGCTGTGGTACAAAGATGCCCTGGTGAATAGTGTGGGCTTGGGCTACAATGGCAGGCTTTTGGAGTGCAGCTTAAGGTGTAAAATGGCTAGTTCCTAAAGTCTCACAAGACCCTCAATGTAAGCAAAAAGTTATAAATGATGTATTTAATGTTTGTTGTTTATAAGGACAAAAGGGTACAGAATCAATGATGGCTTTCTAGTGTTGATGTTTTTTTGGATCAGCTCCGGAGGCAAGCAGATGCCTGGCTTTTTGAAGAGAAGCTTCCTGATTCAGCCCGAGAGACAAAACACTTGTGAGTTTTTTAAGAGGCCCTGCTGCCAAATACTTTTAATGGAGTTAATGAGCAGCTGATGGCAAAGCTTTACTTGGTGGTTGTATGGATCCTAAAATTCACCAGAGTACTTGGGTTAAAAAGATAATTTCTATGAAATTAGACTAGGAACTGGGTGGAGCCATTCACCCATCCTACCAACCTTGAATCCTGGCAGATTTAAGGTGTATTCAGAAACAGAAAGAAATAGAAGAATCTGGGTAGAGTCAATCACCCTAGCCAAGCAAAGGTGTATTCAGAGACGGAAAAAGTTAACAAATAAATATACAGTAAAGATAGTTCTTTTAAAAAGTCTAAGTGGTTTAGAGTGTGTTGAAAATATAAATACATAGTCTTAGAGAAAGAAAAGAAAAGGTAGAGAAAGCCCTTAAAAAATAAATCAAATAAAATAATTAAATAAATAAAAAATAATCCACGTAAAGATGGAAAATACAAAGAATGTCTGGATACTGTCTGTTATTGTCTTATCTTTAATTTTTTTGACTGAAAATGATGTAGTAAAAGCTGCTAAAAGAGAGTTGATTATAAATGCTTTTGGATTAATTCAATCTATATATTTTGTAAATGAGTTGACTTTAAAATTGAAATGCAAAGATATGCTACTTTGGAGAAGAGGTTTTCCTTTTATTTTCACAAAAAAATGGGAGGCTGTGGATTGATTCCTGGATAAAGAACATAAAGTTTGATAGAGGAAGACCACCTGAAAAGTCTCCAATGAAAATCAATGGACCAGATGATTCAGCATTTCAGAGCACCTCTGTTGAAGTTTCCAGAGCTCTGTATCCAGAACAATTTAAAGGAGATTGGCTGAGATGACCTAGCCTTACATACTACTCCATCTAAGATTTATGCATAATCCTACATTTTTCTTTGGATTATTGTGGGATTGCCAACACCCCCATTCAGCAGGAAGTAGCCCAGAGAACAACCCCCACATTCCCAAAACATGGATTATGGATGTTTATATTTATTTACAGTGTTATTTATAAGTTGTTATAGATAAGGGGGAAAAGAATAATAGATTTGGAGTTCTTTTTGTTTTAAAAAGAGAAAAGGGGATATGTTGGAGATTATGTAGTTCTACTGTAAATAATTGT
The DNA here is from genome assembly GCA_033318265.1 of Phyllotis vaccarum. NCBI lineage: Eukaryota > Metazoa > Chordata > Mammalia > Rodentia > Cricetidae > Phyllotis > Phyllotis vaccarum. The sequence goes on from JARWLC010000002.1 coordinate 100,317,242, forward strand.
CCCACCCACTGGTTTAATAAAAAAGTGCTGATTGGACAAAGGCAGACAGGAAGTGTGGGCAGGGCTACCAGACTAGGAGAACTCTGGGAACTGGAGCAACAGAGCAGAAGGCCAGAGAGAAGCCAGAAGAAGCTGTGGACAAATATGCTGCTCTAAGAAAAGGTACCAAGCCATATGGCTTAACAGGATGAGTCATGGGTTAGATGAAGGGTAGAAAGCTAGTAAGTTATTTGCCTTGGCCTTAGGCTGATCAGCCTAAAACTATTGAAAGCCTCTGTGTGTCTCTGCAGGTCTATGGGTCTGTGTGTCTAAACCTTGAAACTAGGCCTAAAAGTTCGGGACAGAAACCTCTTACTATAAAAGGTAATGATGAAATTGATTGGTTATTACTAGAAATGTCCTGGTGGCCTCAGAATTTTTATGAGACATCATGTTAATAACAAAGGATTAAAAAGATGTTTCCATTACTTGGCATAAGGCCAAGGAAGTTAAAATAATGTTCTACTTGCTTCTTCTATAGCCATCATTACCTGTTGGACACAATCCTGAAGTTATATAAAGAAATAAGATGTGTCAGATGGATATGTTTCATTTTGCAAAATTTTGAAAGATGAAATATGTACATCATACCATTGAAACTTACTCAGCACTATAATGGGCAACTGCTCTGAGCTCTGAGAGGGCTGATTCTGTAATTAAAAACCTTCTGGAAGTCATGGCCATTACAGGAACACCTGTGCAAACTAAGACTGGCAATGCTCCAGCATATGTTTTCCAAATGATGAAATGGATTTCTAGATATTATAATATAAGGCACAATACAGGGATAGCACATAATTATATAGGGCAAGGAGTTGTAGAATGATATCATTGTACCTTAAAATAGATGTTTCATAAACAGGAAGGAAGAATAAAAAAATCTGGGAAGAGATTGCCTAATGCCTTACTAAGCTTGAATTTTCTTAATGCTGATGAGAAAGGAACAACAGCTGTGGAATGATACTGAGTAATAGAAAAAATTTCTGAGACAAATCAACCTGTCCACTTCAAGGATGTTCTAACCACAGAATGAAATCTGGGATATGTTCTTCATTGTGGAATGAGTTCTGCTTTTGTTTCCAAAAGAGAAGAAAATATATGGATAACAGCAAAACTAAAAAAATATTTGATTCAAAAAAGATCTCCTGAAGAGGAGAATCATTTACCAATAAGACAATTGGATACATGTTCAGAAAAACCCAAGTAAAAGGTTGGGGCAAGTTTTCGTATTTGTCTTATAGAAAGAAAGGCACAGTCATCTTAAAAAAATTTAAATAATGCTAAATACCTAAAGCATAGAGGAGGTCAATTGCAAAAGGATAACAAGCAAAGGATATAAGACCTAATGGTACCAATCTGTAATACATAGTAATTTCCCAATTTTCACTGTTTAACATCTATTTCTTTTTAAAAATGTGATACTGATTTAAGTATAAATCAAGCTGTCTTTGGAACTGGAGTAAGCGGCTTTCTCTTTCTCTAAACCCAAACATGTTGGCAAAGGAAAATTTAAGACATTCTGTCTCATATCAAAAAAAAAAAAAAATTCTACTGGCGCGTAACAAAAGACAGCAAAATAAATATTGAGTAATATTATTGTAATTTTTTCCTAATCCTATCTGTGTATTCGTTCTTTCTTGACCTATTAAAACCTTTGTATAAAATTTTCTCCTGAAAATGTAAATCTCTATTTGATATTTTAAATGTTTCAGCTTTCCACTGTAAACAGCAAATTATCCTACCAGCAATCTCAAAAATATCCAGTTTTAAGAGAGTGACTCTGGCATGTTTATTCTACCTGTACTGTGATAAAAATCAAATGAACAAACAAACTGGAGTACACCAATGAAGGACTGTTTTTATAATACTGACTATGACTATTCAGGACAGTTGCAAGATAGCTTTCTATGATTATCCATTTTATCAGATCTCTAACAAGAATTCCAGATGGCTTTACCCAGTAGGCTGAGATCAATTATAGATGTTTATACTTAGTATGTTGTTACCTAATCACTGTCTTAGTTTTCATAGGAATCTACAGAGGTACTGTCACCCACAATTCTGGAGGAAGCAACCCTATAAAGAACTACACCCCTCTCCAGATAAGTTTTGTCCTCTAAAGGTTATGGATAATTATTCTGCTAGAGTGATTATAATTGAGGGTAGAATAATATAGACTCATAAATCCCCTTTAAAGAAGAGAGAGGGGAGTAGATAGAACATATATAGGGAGATAATTTTATCTACTTGTAAACAATTATTAGTTAAATATGAGCCATAGGCAACTTGTACTGGTATAAATTCTTGTATATAGATATAAATGTGAAACTATTTTGTATGTCTGCTTGATGTAATTTGTATATTGATATGAAACTGAATCTATAATTGCTATATTTTGCATATGATTTTATATCTATTTAAAATTTTTGGACATTAATGTATATTAAGCATAATGTATCATTTACACTGCAATTTCTACCTGTTAAATTATAATAGTCATAATATATGTAAATATATATAATATATTTTAAGATGTTTTGTATTCCTCTGTTTAGATATTTTGTATAATGATATGTATTTAGAATACTGTTTTCATTTTGCACTATACATTTACCTTTTAATATTTATGTTTCCATATTTGAAGTAACTATTCAAAATTGTACACTGATTTATAGATTGTCTATTTTTGCAATGCAAGCTTCAGTCTTTAGGATAATAAAAATTGCAGATCAAAGTTACTTAGGTTTGCCATATAATAGTCATGTTGTTTAGATTTCTCAGATATATAGTAGAATATAGCAGATAAACAGGAGTCTTCAAGCACTTCATAGACCTAGAGAATAAGGCATTTAATGTTTTGTAATTCAGAATTCAGCAATGAGGGACATGATAACTTCTAGCATCACTCTTCATTTTCTGAGATGGTGTTAAGCATCAAAGACACTCAATAAAATTTGTCTTTCTTGGTGGACAATGACTTATTAGGCAAAGAACTGCCCTTGCCTCAACTGCTGTCAGTAACAAAACTGTCCAATATGGATGAGCATGATGGTTAGAGACTGCTGAAACCTGTCAAGACAGAATAGGATGGGTTTTCAAAATACACTGCTTCTGAGAGATCTATCAGATATCTTTTGTCTGTAGTCAAAGAATGGTGGATGTCCCAACTTTGCTAAAAAGCTGTGGATAATTGTCCAGGAAGCTGACTGTTGGTGTTCTCTCCTAAAATTTTGAAGTTCTTTCAACTTATTCAGGTAGTAGGTTTTCCTTCTAAGGTCTTTGATGGGGTTCAAGACTAGAGAGATAAGGTTACTACCATCTCATATTTTAGCTAAGAGCATTCAGGTATTAGATTCATATTATTCAAGATAAAAAGCTTTGAAGTAATATCTGTATCATATCAGAAAAGCTACTTTATATGGTACAAAAGAACAACCAAAATTAAGGAACTATTCTATTGTTACCAAACTTATTAGATATAAATTTTATATCAAAGGTGTTAGAATGATATATATTTTAAAATTTTGCCATGATATTAATGATCACATAGAGTGCTAGTTAATTGAAGAAAAGGGGCTTTATCTAGCTTTCTCTATATTGTATTGGGTTTTAGTCTTATCAGTTTTCTAAAGTAAAGCATGACAATGTCTAATTGCAAGATTGAAGTATCGAAAAGGAAGATAAGGCACAATTATTACTTCACATAGACTATGATAAAGACACTAGGCTGACAAATACCAACCAAAGATTAGACTTGGAGAATAAACTTCTCAGGACAATTTTTGTTGCTAACTGAGTTGAACCAGCTTCACAGACTACTCTAGCAATGACTTGAGACAAGCCATGCAATTTTCCACTATGCAGATACTGTAAAACAAATAATATACCTACTTATTTCAGAACCTGAAAATTCACAATTTTTTTGTCTTTTCAGGATGTCCTAAAGATGTTATTACCTCCAGACAACAGGGAATAAATTTAAGAACATGATGTCCACACTTCCAAGAGGTGAGGTGGGTAGTTTTTGGTCTATCAATGATTTATAGATGTTTGACATTGTTTAGGGTGATTGGTTACAAATTTTTATTGGCTGTGATTAGGGAAAAAAAAAAGCTTAGCATGGCATATTAGAGCCAGGGTTCTTGTTTGAAGAAATAGTGAGTCTGAAGGTGAGAAATGTGGTGCAGTCAAGAAAGCTGTTAGGGGTTCTGAAGTGTTTTGATATAAGACATGACAAATCAGAATTTCATGTTTGCTCAGGTGGTTTTCAGCCTGATATGGTTCAGTATTTTCCCACTATGCACCTTTTTGTTTTTGTGGAATGGTAATGAATATCCTGTTCCATTTTTTATGGAAAGTATATGATCTACCTTTTTGTTTTGATTTTTTTCAATGGGTAAGGGTAGTAGATTGTCATGGGTCTCAAAAGAGACTAATCTTTGGACTATTAAACAATGTTGAGATGATTCTAGACTTCAAGACTTTTGAAATTGGACTAAATACATTTTTTATGATGATGTTGCCTATGGAAGCCAAAGAGTGTGATATGGTAGTCTGAAGCAGAGAGCCCCCATAGGCTCATATATTTAAAAGCTTGGTCTCAAGTGAGTAACACTACTAGAAAGTGTGGCAATTTTGATATGCCCTTGTTGAAATAAATATAATGTAGGATAGATAATAAGTAAATTAGATACAATACTTTGGACTCACCAGAAACAGAATAAATAATGGAATATTTTCATAGAATTTCTCAATTGTTAATGGACTGACTGGACATTCTTGATAAAAAGCACTGCCTATATATTTTATAAACTTATTATGCCTATTGTATATAGTTTTTTGTATTAGTTATAATATTTTTTAATTTTTGACACAAAGGGGGTATGTGGTGATATATTATATATTTAATAAAAATAGACTGGATTATCAATGAGTAGAGTCACCCACACATGAAGTTATGAAGGTCAGAAAGTGTTGATATGCCTTTAACTCATCACTCAGAAAGCATATATTTGTCTGGATCACTTTGAGGTTAAGGCCTGATGGCCATCCATTGATAGCACACACCTTTAATTCTCTAGGAAAGCTGAAACAGAAATTAAGATCACTAGATAGGGAAAGAAATATAAAACAGAAGTCAGACCCTTTTGCCTATATACCAGCCTGAGGACTTGTACAGATAGAAATTATCCTGTTTGACCGCAGAAGCTGGCTGGATGAGAATTGGCTGTGGTTTATTCCCTGTCTTTTTGATATTTAAGTTTTTCTCCTAATAATAATAATATAATTTCAGTGGCATTATTTTTATTTAAAATATTTATAAAGAAAACACTTTGAAACAGAAATGGCAGGCATACCTTGTTGGTATAAAGCAACCACAAATTTAGGCTGCCCTCACTTACAAACTGAGAATCATTTTGACAAACCAAAATAAATGTAGAACATGAAAAATAATTCAAGCAAATGATAACTACAAAAAAGCACCAGAATAGGTATCTTGGAAACCATTTTGGTGTTTGGAGTAAACTGGAGCTAGAAAATGTCTAGGAATTCACAAAGATAACCCCAGTTAAGACTCCAAACAATAGTGGAGAGGGTTCCTGAAATGGCACTTTTCTATATAATTAACTTGATGACCACCGTAATTGCCATCATAAACCATTCATCCAGCAATTGATGAAAGCAGATAGAGAGATTCTTAGCTAAGCACTAACCAACAAGCTTTCAGTACAGTCAAAGAGAAAGGAGTAATTATATGAGCAAAGATCATGTTGGGGAAACCCAGAGACACAGGTAATTCAAGTTTTTTTGGGAGCTCACTGACAATGAATTGATAGCTGGGAAACCTGCATGTGACCAAACTAAGCCCTAGTGCATGAACTGGATTTTTGGAGCACATTCCCTATAGAAGGACACCTTATTTAGTTTCAATACAGGGGTTAGGCCTTGGTCCTACCTTAACTTTATATGCCAGATATTGATGAGTTCCCATGGGAGGCCTCATCCTCTCAGAGGACTGGATGGTGAAATGGGAAGGTAAGAAGCTGAAGGGTGAGTGAAAAGGAGAAGGGAAGAGAAAGTGAACTGTGGTTGATATGTAAAATAAATAAAAATTTTTAAATAAAAAATTTTCAGCAAATCCCCCCCCCAAAAAAACAAAAAACAACCCAAAAGACAGAATTATTAATGAAGAATGGGATCAGGTTACCTATCACTAGGCTTTGTTTCTAGCAGGTAGATGTGTCGTGGCTGAGGACAAGCATTTTCTGCCAATTATTGAAAATGGTATGATGCCAATGTGGTATAGAAAATACCCAGGAGCTTGACCACACAAGAGACAATCTATGTTTATCCATAAATTTCTACTTGGACTTAGGGTAAGTAGCCTTTTTCTCTGAACAAAAACAAAGGAATTTTGATACATGAATGAAGAAAGTAGATGCTCTTTTTATATTCCTGATTTTATAAGAAATGCTATTAAGTGTTTTCTTTACTCTTATGTAAAGAGTATGTTTATTGCATATCATTAATTATATTGATGTGTGTCCCTTCTATTCCTAGTCCTTGCAGTTCTTTTTCATTAGATCTTGTTAAAAAGCCTTTTCTGAATATATTGAGATCATCCCATGATTTCTGCATTTGAATCTCTTTATGTGATAGGTTTTATTTGTTTATTTCCATAGAATGAACTATCCTTACATCCATGGAATGAAGCCTTTTTAATATCCTAAAATTATATTTTAAAATTTTGTATATACCTGAATTATCTTTTTATGTGTATTTGCATTTTAGTTGGCAAGTATTTTACTTAGAATTTTGGTTTCTATCTTCATTTTAGAGATACTGTTGATAAATTTCTGTTGAATTTATATTTTTATCTTGTTTTGATATTTGAGTAATACTAGCTTTATTTAAAAAGTGGCATATTTTACTTATACTTTTGTGTAGTAATTTGAGAAAACTGGAGTCAGTGTGTCAGATTTTCCTACTATTCAGTTTGCTGTTTAAGTTTTATAGAAATGATAAAAGAATCACAAAATAAAACAGGAAAAGAAGCAAAAATATATTTATTATCAGGTAATAATATTACCTGAAATAATACAATATATACTTTAGAAATTATTCCAGAAAACTCTTAAAGTGATAAACACTTTCAGCAAAGTGACAAAACAGAAAAGTCATACATAAAAATTAGTAGTTTTCCTATATATCAATAACAAACATGCTGAGAAGGAAATTAGAGAGCAATCCCTTTCATAAGTATGTCAGAATAAATAAAGGCAAACAAGCAATAATGCAACCAATGATGTGAAGGACATTTGCAATGAATATTTCTGTTGCCCCCTTATATTCCATACCACATTTATTTGTCTTTGTGCCACTGTTTCTAACACTAAATTTTTTTATTATAAGTTTGCTTAGATGTTATACTCTGATTATCATTTTATCATGATGACTCCAGTTTATAGTTGTTCAAGAATAACTTGCATAAAGCTGAAGCAGGGTCCTTAATATCTGAAGAACTTTAAGGCCAGTGAAGATTTTCAAAAATGTCTGGAAGGTTCCAAGCATTTTTGTTTCATTCTAGTAGAAGCCAAGGTCTTCCCCTAATTCTGGAATCTGGTGACTAATAATAAGCCAAATCAGTATCCATGTGTTGGCAATAAAAGATCACAGATGAACTATATAGATATAGCAGTTGTTATGTTATTCACAAAGTGCTTCTTATCTGAGGTCCCCATTTTAATGCTTGGGTAAATTATCATTCTTGTATTTCATTGAGAAAGCAAATCTTCTCCACCTTTGCTAGTTCTTGGAGAGAATTATGGGTGGCCTTGAGTGTTCTTCTCCTTTTCCCACACATTTGGTAATTGGACATTGTGGATGAATGGGTGGAATGGTCTGAATGGAAAGGTGATAATGGGATCAGAAAATATCAAGTGGTGGAGAGTATTGAAAGAGACAACTAAAATCAAGGGCATCTCTGGAATGAGCTAAAAACCTAGTGTAATGGAAACATCAGGAATGTATATCAGAGACCCTAGCTAGTACTCATATTAATAAAGAATATGGAGCCTGAACAGTTCATGCAAAACTGAGAGTGGAGGGATTTGGACTCCAACCCAGTCACACTACCAATAACCTACAATTTCCCCTGCCTACAAGATATGCTAGAATAAAATTGGTACAGAAATTATGAAAATGACCAATCTATGACTGGCCCTACTTGAGACATATACCATTAGATTGAGCCCACACCAACATTGTCTGGAGAGCCAGGACCCAGACCTTGGGGAGCTCAGAAACCTATGAGAAAACCAAACATGTCTAGCAAGAAAGGTAATGAAATGATTCCTAATGATATTCTGCTATGCTCATAAATTGTTCTCAGGTCTTACATAATACCACCAATATCGCCAGTTACTGGGTATCAAATGTTATTTTCTAGACCCCACAGGCACTTTCAGTCACACGTTTTCAGATCTACACACAGAGTTGTATGCTGTTGAACTATGCTCTTGTATACTTTCAATACTTGTCACTGTAATATTTGATTAATATAATGCTGATTGGTCAAGTAGCTACACAGGAAGTAGAGCCTGGGAAGCAGACTAAAAGAATTCTGGGAAACAAAAGAGCAGTGCAACAGGAGATGGCCAGTCATAGAGGGAGGAAGACAAAAATGCTGCACTGAAGAAAAGATACAAGTCACATGGCTAAATATAAATAAGAAATATGGGTGAACTTAAATTGTAAGAGTTAGAAAGCAATAAGCCTGAGCCATAGACAAAATAGTTTGTAATTAATATGAGCCTTTGTGTGACTCTTTGGGACTGTAGCTCAGGACTTTGGAGCTAGGCTAGGCTAGAAAATTCTACTATGCTTGTATTTGCACACATAATTTTAAACAATCTTTTAAAAATGACAGGAATGGTTTTACCTGTATCCTGATGATATCACAGCAAAGATTTGCACAACTTTTACTCTGTCAGTTTTAGAACAAGAATTAGATACTGCCATTAGAGTGAACCATGGTTTACACCATTAAATTTTGTATATATTATGATCTTGAATTCTTCTTAGAAGATAGCCAGCAAAGTCGAGTTTGTGGTACTAGGATGGTGATTAATATTGTGCAAGAAGAATGAGTTCCTTCTATAAAACACAGCAAGGAGAAGTATATCTGGAATGTATGTGGCTTTTTTTCAGTGATCCCAGGACTCCCTCATCTCTTTTGTTAAAGATGAATGTAAAACTATAACTGTCTATGGAGGAAGAACACAACATCAAACAAGAACAATTGCCAATTTTATATGCAAACTCAACTGAGTCGTTACACATATTGGTGGTATGTCTGAGTGACTGCTTCTGAATAAAATTAACTTTTGAGACAGATTTTTTTGTAGTACAGATTCTTTCCTTTAATGTAATACATTTCATTGAATCAAAGATTTAACTAGAACAAAGACCTTACTAAAAAGGAATTCTTTCTGGGCTTGTAGTATATGAATATAATCTTTAAAGGTAGAAACTATAAAATTGTAAATTTGAAATATGTATGCCTGCGCTACAGGGTCAAATCCTGACTCAAAACTGGACCAGGAATCAGCTGCACAGTGATTATTCTGTATCTCTGACTTGTTGCCTTAGTTTTGTTTCTTTTTACTATTATAAAATATTCTGACAAAATAAATGTATTGGGAAAAGGTTTTATTTTAGTAAAAATTTTAAGGTTAAATTGAATAATAGGAGGGAAGGCACAGCAGGAGGACCTTGAGATATGACCATATGGAACCCACAGTCATTTGTAGACTTTCATTCAGCTTAAATTCAACATTTCACTTTCATAGGGGATAGATCCACCCACACTGAGATCATCTCCAATGATATAATTAAGATAGTCTTCTAAGGACAACCAGGTCTAATCTATATAATTACTCATTTAGACCCCACCCCAAATGTTTCAAGTTTGGGCTAAGTTGTCAGTTTAAAATAAGCATCACAATTACCAGCTGCACATCCTAGAAGTTACCATCCTTCATAGTCTTATGAGGCTAATTCCATACCATCTGTCTGTGTATTATCTATCAATCATACACATACAAGAGTTGTGTATGTGTACAATGAGAGAGAGACAGAGACAGAGAGACAGAGAGAGACAAAGACAGAGACAAAGACAGACAGAGATACAGAGAGGGAGTAATTTGTAAATTATTCCTCTATCAAAAAACTCTGACAAGTTGAGCAAAGGTTCATAACAGTCCAGGATATTGCTAAAGGAATATATGGTAATGAACTATTTTTCTTTAGAAATTTACAGTGATAGAGAGAACTAAATATTTGAGGCCTTTCCTTATTTTCAAAAAAATTTAGATATTTTCATAGTTAAGAAATTTTTATTTGTAAGGAAAAAGAATCAAATGATATTCAGATCAAAGATTTTGTTTTCTTGTGGTTTTCTAGAGATCCCAGTTGTAACCCTGTGGCTGTCTTTGAGAGAATAGCAAAGCCTTTCTGAGTAAACTACTTCTTGCTTTTTACTTAATCATTTCTATACACGTTGAACTCTGCTCTTAATGCCATTCAGAGCTTTCCTTCTTCCTATAAAATTTTAAGAGATCTATCAGAACCAGGTCAAAATGTCTGATGGAGCATATAATCCCTCAGTCATTTTCTCTAAAGTAGCATGTGCATCACAATTCCCCCAGGAAAAGAATACATACCATAAAGAAAGGCCATTGTCTCTAGTTCTAGGAATTTCTCGTTTAATTGTGGTTATGCAAATGAGAAGTGAAATAGTGGTTATTTCTAACACTACAAACACTTATATTTAAACTTATTAGTTTTTTATTTTCTTAAACAATGACTGAATAGCTGGATTGTCTCTTTATGGACATGTTTGACAACTCTTCTCTTTAGAGCATCTTCCAATAAGTTTGGAAATACCTCCTAGTTTCTCTTTTATATCAATAACCCTCCCATTATTTTAGTAACTTGACTTCTTACCAGTGTAACTGAATGTTCATAGTTAGTAGAATAATTCAATCACATAGTGGTATTAAAAGATAGTCCTTCATGTATATGGAATTAGCATTGTGGATAAAATAAAGTAGTGGCATCAATGCAATGATGACACAGATGGTGACAGGCCAAAGCTGTTGATCAAATTTACATGGCTACACAAATCAACTTAAAAGAAGTTATGAACTACAATGGTAAGTTATTTAGATATGACAGTACACTGAAAGCAAAATAAAATCTTCTTGATTCATTATTAATTTTTTTATAACCATATATTCCAGGAATTTGTTTAACTTTCTTCAGTTATTTTTCTATATGCATTTGAGTGAGTGGTCTTAATCACTACTAAGCATGTATGCTTAAAGGTGGTTGGGTAAGGCCAATTTAGTTGGCAGAAATTCATCAGGAAGATTACATAAAAATCTTGAACCTCATTGTATGTCAAATTGGAATCAAACCTCCTATTGCTGAAAATCACAGCTTCTGATCTTAAGATATCAGAAAATCTGCCAAAACAACACCTTACATATTTATTTAGCAAGAGACAGGAGTAGTGATAGGAATTTTTTTCTTTGAAAATTCTTACAAGAAGAGATAAAAAGAATGACAACAACTATGGTAGAAGCACCAGGGAGACAGCCCTTAAACTGCTCAACAAAGAACATGAGGAATCTTTGAAATGCATTCACTTTTAAGAGCATTAAAGAAAAACACAAAGCAGAAACTCCAAACCTGTTTTTGACTTCTAAGCTCCCAAACAGAAGCCATGTGTAAGGCAAGGGATATACAGCATACAAAAAAAACCAAAAGAATAGTCATTCTTTTTATTATAGCTAAGTGGAGAGATTTAGAAATCATTCTCACATGCACATACCCTAAATACCCCTAAGAGACAGCTTATTTCAAGAGAGTGCTTGCGTGCCAGCAGTCTCTAGCATACATATAAAATAGCAGGCATGGCTTCATATGCTTGTAACCTTTGCATTAGAAGCACACATAAATAGATCTTAAAAGCTTGCTGATCTGTGAACCTAGTCAAAACAGTAAAGCTTCTATTAAAAGCAGGCAATGTTTAGATGTAGTAAAAAAGAAAGCATTAGAGAAAAATACTTGGCATCTTCCTCTGGCCATTGCATGAGTATATGAGCACACATAAACACACATAAACACACAAGAGAGTGATAAAAATATATATGTAATAAAAGGCAATATATATACTAAAGAGAGAATATAACAAAAATATTTGAGATCTGACATCTAAAATTTCCAAATTTTAATTAAAAGAAAACAAAAGGTTATATGTAAAATGTTAGTTGAAGATTAAGTATTAAAATAACTAATGAATACTTTTTAAAAATCTATTCTGCATGACTATCTAAATGACAAGTCAATAAATAATATTTAGACTTGCCACAGTGGTTATAAAAGAGCCAATGAGGCCTCAACCTTATACAAATGACTGCAGACAATTAATAAAAAACTAGGAATAAAAGAGATTGTCTTACCCAGGTAAAGTCACATTAATTGACTGTCCAGTTCCAAATAGACAGTAGGCATGAAAACATACATACAAGGAACAATATATAGATGGTATTGGTAGGAATATACACACACACACACACACACACACACACACACACACACACACACACACACATATATGTGTGTGTCTACATACATATATGTGTATGTTTATGTATGTATATGCACATACATATATTTTTGCAGTAACAGTCATTGTAGAAGAAGACCATAAACTTGAAGAAATACACAAAAATAAATATGGATTTTTTGGAGTAAGGAAAGGAAAAAGAGAACTGTTTCAGTTACTGTGTAAAAATAAAGTACCAAAGAAAATTTCATTCAACATTGTCAGCTATCAAGAAAAAAAAAATCTAAAATTAGTCTGAGAAGCCTATTTCCCCTATTATTAAGAAAATAAAAACAAATAGTAAAAATCGAGGAAATGTAAAACCTTATCTGTTGATGCAACCATTTTGATAATTAATCCATTTTTTAAACAAATTTAAACATCTAGCTACAATATTATCCATTAATCTAATTCCTGAGAATATATACAAAAGTCTAAATACTTTTCAACATTCATATTTATTGCTTTGTTTAAAATAGCAAGAAAATGGAGCCATCTTAGGTACCTATCAACAAATAAATGAAGAAATAAAATATGGGACATAGAAAATCCAATTTTACTCATCCATAAAAATGAGATTATAACATTAAAAATAAAATGGAGTTTAGCCATGGATCTCTGATTCTGCCTCTATTTATTGCTGGATGTAGGCTCTACCATGACACTTTGGATGGTCATTCATTTAACTAAGGGGGAAGTGCTGTCTAGACACCCCTTCCACTAATGGTCAGAGTCCCAGATAGTCCCATCCGAGTCAAGCTCATGGTCTAGCTAAAGAGAAAGAGAGAGAAAAATCTATATGAGCAAAGGGAAAAGCATTTTGTGAAGGAGACCCACAGAGATGGCTGCCTGAAGCTCTGAGGAGCTCACTGAATCAAGAATAGCTGCAGGGGAACCATCAAGAAGTAGAACTAGACCCTCCGAAGGTATAAGAATATCAATTGGCTTGGGCAGTATGTGGAACCTCATGGAGTAGGATCAGACCATGTTCCTGTGCATGACCTGGTACCTTGGAGCCTATTCCCTATGGAGGAACAATTAACCCAATCCTAAAATTGGGGTCAGGAAATCAGACCCACCACAAATGAATACCCCAGACTGAACTGACCTACCTTGGGACTCTTTGCCCTCATTGTAGAGGGGATGGGAGGAGAGAGGTGGGGGGAAGCTGAGGGAGAACTGGGAGGTATTGAGAGGGGAAGGTGGGGCAAGCAAGGGGATAAATGGAAAAGAACCCTTAAAAGATTGATGTGGGAATGCCTTTCTGTATGCTGTGCATATCAATCTTTAAAATAAAGGAGCTGTTTTGGCCCTTGACAGGCACCATAGAAAATGTAGGCAGAGGAATCAGAATAGGTAGGAAAGGAAGGGTGGAGTCAGGGACAGATCGACCCAGCTGCCAAAGAAGAAACATGTAAGGAACACAGGTGAGCCACGAGCCACATGGCAGGTAGATTAATGGAAATGGGTTGAGTTAAGATGTAAGAGCAAGCTAGCAGTGTGCCTAAGCCATAGACCAAACTGCATGAAGTTAATATAAGCCTCTGAGTCATTTCTGGGGACATGAGCAGCAGCAGGCAGCTAAGGGGTCTGGGGCTGACTGCAGGTCCTGTGTCTGGACCTCTGGCTGCCCCGAGACCAAGAAACCCAACTACTACAAAATATAAATTACAAAAAGAAAAAAGAAAATGAATGAAATTGGAGGACATTGCATTTTATGAGAAAAATTAACTTAGAAAACAAAATACAACAGCTATTTATATTATGTATATCCTAGATTCTAAATTTTATATATATGACTTATATGGGAGAAAATATGTGTGGAAAACAGGGTACTAGAATGTTGTACAGGAAACAGAAAAATTGGCCTTGAGGAATTGAAGTGTGGAGGATAAATAAACCCATATGGTAAAATTGGAAAGGGCAATAGGAGGACAGAAGAGTCTAAGCTGTGAGAAGAAGCTCAGAGACAAAGAAGAGGAGAAGGTGATGCCAGTGTAGTTTAGTATATTTGTAAGTTCCAGGAAAAAAACATGTTACCTGTATACTAATAAAAATAAACTGTGTATTTACAAAAGAAAAGGGAGAGGATTAGATCATTTTCATGACCATTTGCAATAAAAAAAAATCTCAGCAAATTCAGAATGGATGGGATGTGGTTATTCTGATATAAAAGACAGAAATCGATTAAAGACATATTCGAGGGTAAAAAAATTCCTTCATGCTTTCTACAAGAGGTCATGAATATCACTTTTTTTCATCCTTTTATTTAGAAAGATTTTTTGCCATATGTACCACTGCTCCCCCTCTGTTTCTCCTCACAGTTCTCCCTCCACCTCCCCATACCTCATCTCTCCATCCATTTCCCAAGGAGGGCAAGGAACCTCAATGTGAGTCAGTTCAGTCTGGTATATCTATTTGAGGTAGGTCCAAGTCCCTCATCCCAATATTAAGTCTGGGTTAGGTGTTCCTGTGTAGGAAATGGGCTCTGAGGTGTCAGTTCATGCATCAGGAACACACTCTGATCCTACTGTAAGAGGTTCCACAAACTGCTCACACCATTTGACTATCATCTGTCTTTGGAAGGTTTAGTTCCTTTCCCTGAAAGTTCCTCAGAGATTATTTCAGAGTCAGTGAGGACCAATACTTCTGATCAGGCATCTCTGTGTGTGTTCTCCTTATGATCATTCTGATCCCTTGCTTGGTCCTCTCTCCTCTCTCTCTCTTTGTCTCTCCTCCCCTCCACCCCCCAGCTGGACTGAGAACTCAATGTGGTGCGTAGCTATGAATTTCTGCTTCTGCCTCTATCCACTGCTGAACAAGGGTTCTATAATGACAATTAGGGTAGAAAACTGAAATCAATCTACCCAGTCATCCAGCATTACCCAAAGGATGAACATTCTTATTCCAGGGGCATTAGCTCAACTCTGATCATAGCAGCATTATTCTTAGTAGTTAGAACCTGGAAACAACCTAGATGTCCCTCATCTGACAAATGGATAAACAAATTGTGGTAAATTTAACTAGTAAGCAGGAAAAAAAGATATTCTAATATTTGCAGGCAAATAGGTGAATTTAAAGAGTATCATTCTGAGTGAGGTAACACAGGCCCAGAAAGATAGACATGGTATGTCCTCACTCATAAGTGATTTTAGATATAAAACAACAACAACAACAAAAATCCAAGATACAAACTACAACCCCCCAAACAGCTAGGTAACAGAGGAACTTAAGAGAGGCATCCAGAGATCCCCCTAGGAAAGGGAAGTAGAGAAGTCCTGAATAAATTGGGATCATAACAGGGAGCAAGCAAAGGGAGGTGGGAATAAATCATGAGAGAAGGAGATAGTTGAGTGGGAGGAACTGCAGAGAGGGAGAACAAAGAAATGGATATCTTGATAGAAGGAGCCACTGAAGGGTTAGAAAGAAACCTGGTGCTAAGGTAACCTTCAATTACCAGCAAGATGCCCCTGGCTAGGACAGCAAGCAACAGTGGAAACAGGACTTCACTTATAATCAAATAAATGGCCACCCTAATTGTTATTATAGAATATTACTTTTTAAACTTATTATTGAAGGTGTTAGACAGTGAAGTAAAAAGTAAAAAAAAAGATACTATATAGAAAAAAAGAGATTAGATTTTGTTTTAATCATGCAAATAGAAAACTAATACAAACAATCTATAAAATGGCTATAAGAATTCAAACTAACAGAATATTTTTCAAAGAAAGTTTAACTCACAAATGTTAACACAAAAAAATAAATAAAATAATAAGTCTGTTCACAATAATGCTAAAATAATTAGAATTAAAGTTAAGGAAAATGCAAAATAGGAACCTTGTAAGTTATAACCCATTGCAAAAGAAGTGGAAGAGAACTTTGGAATGCATGTACCACATTGATAGTTTTTAAAACTGAGTTTTATAAGACAATCAATCTTCCTCAAGTGAACACAATCCCCCAAACCTTTTTAAAATGTGCAGAGCCAAAATGAAAATGGTGTAATGTCTTTTTTTTTAATTTACACTAAAAGACAAATTTTTTAATGTCAAAGAAAAAAATATTTTGTGTCATGGTAAAGGTATAATAACATAAGTACATTCAGTAGCATTTATGTGTCTCTGTGTATGTTTTCAAAAAATGTGCCAAAGTGATTTAGACATTAAGGTAACTGTTAAAATTTTAATGTGTGTTATCCAGTGACTCTCCAAGTATTATTCTGTATTTCATCTACAGAAAGAAAAACTACAAATGGTGGGCACCATGGTATATATTCTTAAGGGCTAGCTATAGTCCTCTCTTAAATGTTCATATCCAAGTCTTTCTTGGGC
Organism: Phyllotis vaccarum; assembly: GCA_033318265.1. Taxonomy (NCBI): domain Eukaryota; kingdom Metazoa; phylum Chordata; class Mammalia; order Rodentia; family Cricetidae; genus Phyllotis; species Phyllotis vaccarum. Next base: position 100,334,285 of record JARWLC010000002.1, read on the forward strand.
TTAGATTTTAATAAGAAAATGTTTAAGTTATTTTTAATGTAGTTTTGTTACCTTTTGGAGAAATATAAAGTATAAATAAATGTAAAAATTACTAATTGTACAAAAATATAATTACTAAACAAATAACGCCTACATCAAAGACTGTAAAAGTCATCATTCAGTTTTTATTAATATAATTCTAGAGGCATTGTTACAAGGAGAGATGACTACAAAGCTACTGGAAATAAAAATGACTAATCAAGTATCAATGTGTAAAATGTGTATGTGTGTGTGTGCAGTATATGTGTGTGTGTTTTTGTGTATGTATGAGAGAGAAAGACTACATTTCCTCTTCTCAGGTCTTAAGTGTAAGTGATGCACATAATAAATAGTACATGAGAAAGTCCTCATGTGCCTTCAAGGTAATTGTTAGGTTCAAGTTATTCACCCATCATTATGTGATTTCTAAAACAAAGTATCCCAGAATTCCTTGTTTGAGGAAGTCTTTGTCCTGCTATTTCCCTATGTATTTGGCTGCATTCTAAACTACAGCAGCCATTGCTTGAGAATAAGTGACTTGTAGCAGACCTTGTTCTTTATGCTCTTATCTTTTCCTGGGTTGTCAAATAAGAAAATCATTTTCTATAAATGAGAAAAAAGTTTACTATATAATACATCTTTTTAAAGAAGAGAATCATTACAAACTAGAAAATGCTATGTAAAAATGTAGAGCAAAAATTCTCAACACCTGGTAATAATTAATGATGTCATGAGTTTTTTTTTTAATTTATGTCTGTACATATATCAGATAGCAATGTAAAAAAGACCAGAAAAATGTGAAGATCTGTCAAAAAAGAAAGGACATCATAAACTTTTGTTTCAGAGGGTATGTAAAACATAATGATTTCTAAAATAAACAAAATCTTAGAAATTAATGTCCAACTGCTATTCAAACTTCAAATGGAATGTTTAGAAGGCAATTAGAGACAGCATAATTTAATATATTACCTGAGCCTCACCAGTTTTATTTTTAATAGCATGACTGTGATAAAGCAACCTCTCTTGCAAAAGTCTCATATAATCAAGTGTGTAAAAGTGTAACATTGATGATAGTGAAATTGCCCAGGAATTAAATGCTTACCTCATAAATATAAAGATCTGAGTTCAAATTCCCTGAAGCAATGTCAAGATTGATATGTGGCAAAATAGCTGGCAATTTTCTGGAAGCCTGAGGCCTGCAAACCTGGAATATGCAGTAATGAACAACAAATTTGAAGCCTTTCCAAAGCAAGGTTGATGGTGATGATAGATAATTAAGGCTGTCATCTTATCTCTACATCTACAACTTAGTGGTCTATGTGCATTCACATTATTATATATGAATTCACACACATAAACACACACTACACACAAACACATACAGTAAAAGTTAAAGAACTCTTTCCATCAAGTGTATTTGTGTATCAAGAAATATACTTATTGCTTTATATTCATTTCCATATAAAGCCCTCAAAATAACCACTCAACTTAGGGACAGGTGAGTATATGTTGCTTCTAGACATAAAAGAAAACTTCCACATGTGACTGTCTGTATTCTTTTTGCTTTCTTACAGTAGCTTCTTGTCTTGGGGCCTTTATTGTTACAGTTGACCCATTGCTGTTTCTTTCAAAGAGTTAAGAATAATGGGAAATAGTATTTCCCAAATGTTTCTGGAGTTGAAATTGAATAAGAGGTTCTACACGTCTGGCTTCACTTATTTACATTTACCTTTCTATCTCAGATACATGTGCTTTTGATGGTTCTGAGAGGAACATACTATGAGATTTCTGTCAGGTAATTATAAACTTGTCTGAAAATATCTATGTTAGTATAATGAAGTTAGGACCTTGTCTGAATTATCAGTTTTATTCCAGTATCCTTTTTAACAGTACATTTTATTAATTTTTTTTGTCAATCATGTCCAGTATTGCATCAGCTGGACTGATTGCATAGTAGACATCTAGAAAACTTGCTTAAAACAACTATTTTCTAAATGCTAGCTCTAAAGATTCTATGGACTTAGATAATCTGGGAAACTATTTTTAAACCCATAACTTGATTCTGTTGGGCTCATGTTTAGGAAACACAATATGGGGAACTCTAATGAAAAGATTTTTTGGAACCTGGAAAGTAAGTGGAGAAGAATTTACAAAAAAAAAGAGGGGGGGCATCCATGTGGCCTCTGCCAGCAACATCAACAACTGATATTAACACAGCCTGCAGTGGCAGCACTGACCACAGATACTAGCTTGACCTCCATGAGCCACACATGGAGGTTTTTCAAGAAAGAAAATAAACCATTCTTTATTGAGGATATTTTGTTGTTGCTCAGAAACAGAGTGATCATGTGGACTGGCAGCACACTGGTTGGAGGAGCCTGAATGAGTCTCTTACCACCCTATCAAACCCTCTCAGCAACAACATGCTCTCCAATCCTCCAGTCACAGACTGTAAATTTCTAATTTCAGTTCTCTACACTGCACTTGTGGCCCTGCTCTGCATTCTTTTTCTCCAACTTCACAAAGACCACTTTTTAAAATGTCTTTCTATGATTTTTTACAGCACTCTGAAGACTCATCCTCCAAATCCTCATCTTCCTTTTATAGCCAACATGAATATCTTTGGACCTCACAGTGGCTCTATAGTCCCAAGGTGCCAACGGCTGCAACTTGAATTAAGCCCTCCAACATTCATTGAAAAAGGGGATGTAAGGGGATTTACATTGTCTTTGTATTTTATTATTAGAGTTTTACTTTAATGAATTTATAAATACAAAGGATAATATGCAACAATATTCTCTTTAAAGGGAATTTCACTTCACGATTAAAGTACAGATTAAAGATTTATGATTTTATAATAAATCTAATTTGTTATTAATGATATTTATGTATTTTTATACTATCTACACAGACTGTCTCCTCATGCTTTTCTCATATATTCCATATATACCTCCCCCTACCTCCAAGACTACTTTGTATTTTCTAACCCACTAAGTCAAATTGTAATAGCTTGTACATTCATTTGTCTGAGATTAATTTTATGTAGTACTTATTGGGAAAAGCCTAAGTGCAATGAGTTAGTGAATGTAATGGCCTTCTTATATCCAGAAGTCCAAATTACACAGCACACCACCCCATCTTCCAGCTGTCACTATTCTATGAACCCCTTTTTCACAATGTTTCCTAAGAATTGGAAGGAGTGATGTAGGTATCCTGTTTAGAGCTGAGCATTCAACAGTCACGTATACTTAGCACTCATTTATAAGTTTAAGGATTAACTACTGCTTTCTATAAAAAACATGTGTTGAGATTTTGATGGAGATTGTATTCACACATTATAATAGTTCCACAGAGAACGTGGAATCAATCTTCCCAATGATCCAGCAATATACCACTACTGGGCATATACCCAAAGGATGCACATTATTACCCCAAGGGCATTAGCTCAACTATGTTCATAGTAGCATTATTTATAATAGCTAGAACCTGGAAACAACCTAGATGCTTCTCAACTAAAGAATGGATTAACAAATTTGGTACATCTACACAATGGAGTAATACTCAGCAGTAAAATAATGGCATCCTAAATTTCCAGACAAAAAGGATAGATTTTGAGAGTATCATCCGCAGTGAGGTAACACAAGCTCAGAATGATAGACATGGTACGTACTCACTTATAAGTAGATTTTAGACAAAAATCCAAATAATTTTCAAACTGAAAACTACAACTACTGACCTACTTGGGATCAGAAGAAACTTAAGAGATAAATCCATAGACACACCTGGGAAGAGAAAATAGAAAAGACCTCCTGAGTAAATTGGGATAATAATGGGTAGTGACCAAGGAAAGGTGGGAATAAATCACAAGAGAAGAAGATGGTTGAGTGAGAGGCTCAACAAAGAGGGAGGAAAAAAAAGAGATGGATAGCTTGATAGAGTATCCCACTGTGGGGCTGGAAGGAGCCCAGGTACTAGGGAAACTTCCAAGAATCCACAGGATATCCATGGCTAGGACTCGAACCAGTAGTGGAAAGGAGTGCCTAAACAGGATTTCCCCTATAATCAAATAAATGAACACCCTATGTATCATTTTAGAGCCTTCATCCAGAAATGAATAGATAGAGAAACAGAGATCCATAGCTAAGCACCAGGTCAAGTTCCCAGTCCTGCTAAAGAGAGAGAATAAAGGAGAGAGAAAGGTTCAGAATCATTAGAGGAGTCTGACAGAGATGACTGGCTAGAGCTATTGGGAACTCACTCAATCAGAAACAGCCACTGGGGAATCTTCAGTGAAAGGAACTAAACCCTTCAAAGATAGATAACTGTCGAATGGCATGGATAGTTAATGGAACCTCTTGGAGTAGGATCAGACTATGTTCCTGTGCATGAACTAGAATCTTGGGCCCATCCCCTACAGAGGAACACCTAATTCAGCCTTAATACAGGGATTAATCAGATCTACCTGAAATGGATGCAACAGACCCACATTGGGACTCCTTGCCCTCCTTGGGGAATGGATGGGGGAAAGGGGTGAAAGAAGGCTAAGGGAGGACTGAGAGTGACCGGGAGGAGGGAAGAGAGGGCAAGAAGAGGTATACCTAAAAGTCTTTAAAATGAATAAAAAGTGAGAAAATATCTTAATTAATGACAAAAACGTGACTGCTAATTTACTATAGTATAATAAAAGTCTAATTTTGAAGTTTTAATTATATTCCATTTTAAGGAAATATAATAGGTTAATTTGTTAATTCTAAAGTGTATATTTATACATTTTATTTTATCAATTTCATTAAACATGTCTTGTAGAAAAAGTAAAGCTTTCCATACTGAGGTTGTAAATGAAAACCCATCATATGGCAGCTTAAGCAAAAAGTCAATATAACCGGCGGAAAAAAAATAAATAATCTTTTGGATATCACCCTTAAATGTCTTGTGTGTTGTTGCTGATACTTTGGTTATTTTACATTGTCTTAGCTGCAAAAGAATCATAAATGATAAGTATCCTGACTGATTTATTGTCAACTTAATGCAAGTTAGTCTCACTTGAGATGAGTAAATTGAGATAATAACCTCAATTGAGAAAATGCCTCCAACAATTTGTCCTGTTTCCAATGTACATTTTCTACATTGACAATTGGTGTAGGAGGCCTCAGCCAACTGTACACAGTACAAGTCCTGAACTGGTGGTTCTGAGTGCTATAAGAAAGCAAACTGAGGAGGTCATGGTTAACAAGACAATAAACAGCTACCTTCTATGGCTCCTATGTCAGCTTTGAACTTCAGATTTCTGCCTTGGGTTAATTGGAAATTAGATTATGTGCTGCAAAAATAGATAAACATCAGCCTCTGTAGAGTGATTTCAGCCATGATGTTTTATCACAGCAGTATAAAACCAAACAAAGATAAAAATCATTTCTAGGATTGAGGCATATTGTTGTGAAAGACCTGACCATGTGTCATTGGAAATATTTCTGTTGCATTTGAACTTTAGAATGGAAAAGTCATTGAGTATTCAGACATTGGTAAGCTCTTTTGGGAATGAGAAGATAAAACTGAGATAAGTGCAGTTGATGAAGACCTGACTTTTTAAGTTTCAGAGAGTAAATCTGAAAGTCTCAGACTCCCTTAAAGACTCTGTTAGAAAATTTTAATATTTGAACTGAGACTTTGTAGTGGTGCCTGGTCAAGTGAAGTCAGAGTTAGCTGTAATGATAAAAAAGAAAAATATAATATCAGTAAAGTAAGATCTCAAATTTACTGATATAATTGATGCTGACTAGCTGGAGCTTAGATATTATGTGTTAATTAGTAAGAAACAAGCATCATTCATGAGGGTCAGCACACAGAACTCAAGCTCTAGAGTCATCCAATATTATGACCCTCTTCAGTTCTGAACTTATGTGAGACTATCCAGTTGATGACTTGAAGGAATCATGGAGAGTAACTGGAAAGTACTTTTTCCATGGCCGGATTCCCTAAGGAGAGACCAGGAGAGGTCTTTGATGAAATACAACCTCAGTTTTAGTAGAAGACCTAGCATAAAATGGGTAATGGAGAGAAGTTGAGTCCCTGAAGAGATTCAAGGGATTCTACTGGTAAAAGTCTGACCCAGTTGCAGCTGGAGACACCAGTATTATAGAAATGCCAGTATCATGGGACAGCTACCGCAGACATCAGTAGCTGTGGAGTAGAATCTTTCTCAGTCTAAAAGACGAGTTTCACAAGCTCCTGATGGAAGAAATGAAAAAAAAAAGAATTCTTCTGGAACAGAAAGATTATAGTGGGATCCCAGAAATCAATCATCAAAGGTTTTGTACTGTTAAAAATTAATTTCTCTCTCATTTGATTATGACCATGCAATGATGTTCTCCTCTTGGAATAAGAAGATGTGAGACTTTTTTTTTTTTTAATTTTCAAGATCCCACAGTTGAACTTTCAAAGACACTGAAATTTTAGAAAGACTTTGGAATTTGAGAAAAACCTTGAATATTTTATATAAATTTAGGATAGCTTACACTTTGAATATAGATAGTTCTTGGATATTTTGGGACAGCTTTGAAATTTTAAAGAGACTTTGGATGTTTTAAAGAAAGTGAAATTTTGGTCAGCTCATTCCATACATAGACTTTCCACATTCTCCTCCATTATTCAGTATGATGATTAAACTTTGACCACAAATCTAATATATTTTTCCACATCACTCTAAATATACTACAGATCATAAAACTTGTGATTTTGTCTAAGGTGCCACCCATGCCTTCCTGTAGTGTCCTATAGTCTTATGTAAGAGTCCCAATTCCATATTCTGACCTAATTCCTCCATCTTCTATGTTGTACCCAACATCCAGGCTTACATTAAGACCTGCTCAACCCACATCAATCCATAGGACTATTTTTTTGTGCAGCACTCACCATATTACATCATGTCTAAATTTTTTGTGTCCTTTTTTGAATCTAGCTTCATGAGTATTCTAGATCTCTTTATCATACTCTACCAAATTTACATCATATATTCTATCAGGTACTGTTCTACAATCTACCATATTTAGCCTAAGTCCAATAACCAATATACAAGCTTATGTAGACTTCACTGCACAGGAGCAATATCTTCTCTACTTTTCTCTAATACCACAGAACTCGACTTTACAACCAATCTTTCCAGTAAGACTTATCTATTCCTAAAATCCCAGTTTTGGATGGAAACAACCTGAAAACTTTGCAAGTCCCCTCTACTAACCTGATTCCCTCCTTCCACACTATTTTCAACCTCTAGACCTAATCTATCTCATATTCTTCTTGTCTACACCTCCCACTCCACCTATAACAAACTTTAAAGTAACAAAGTAAATCTACATGTTCAGATCTCATTGTAGAAATACCAACATGTAAAAGATAAATCAAGTATCTTTTACCTAAACATACCAGTCCTATAAAAAATGCTTGTCAATGTAATTTATGTAGATAATTCTGTGACACGGAAATTAAAAGGAAATCATGTACCTTTCAAAAGAATTCAAAAACTTTTAAGAAGACACAAAGAAATAGCTTAATAAAATCTAGAAGAAAAAACTTAAGGAGAATAAATGATTGATTGATACCCAAGTAAACACAAAGAAAAGGCTGTTGGAAAGGGAAAAGACAATTCAGGACTTGAAAATGGAATTTAATAAAGTGATAGAAACATTGAAGGGAATTAAAGCTAACATTAAGTATAATTAGAAACAAAACATAGAAACAAAACAAAAACAACTGCCCAATTATAAAGCAAAACAGAAAGCCTTACAAGTAGGATGAGTCAAGGAGAAGAATGAGAATTAGGTCTCCAAGATAAAATAAAAGAATATATAACATAAAAGAAAGGAACATGACAAATTTAAAATGAAAAAGAAAAAGAAAACACATAAAAAGTATTCAGAAAATCTGAGACATTATGAAAAAAATAACAGAAATCTAATTATGGCTATAGATAAGGAAGAAACATCCAAAGACAATGACATAGACCAGATCTTCAACAAGATCATAGAAGAAAACTTTTTCACCCATACAAGATACAATAAAAACAGAGAAAATCAATTAAATAAGACTTTAAATGAAAATCCAAACATCATGTTACAGTTTAGACAATAAGTATACATAATAAAGACAGTGTAATGAAATATTAAAGAAAAATATAAATCACTTATAAAAAATTTTCTTGAGAATAACAGCTGTTTTCTCAATGGAAATTATAAAAGCCATAAAAACCTGGAGAGATAAATCAAGTTCACGTTCTAAAAGATTATGACAGCCAACATAAAATAATACACCCACAAAACTATCTGCCATGATTAAAAGAAAGAGAAAACCTTTCCATAACTTAAAAAGCTTTAAAAACCTTTATATCAAACAAATCAACCTAAGAAAAATATAGGCAGTACTATTTTGAGATCACAAGAGAATTACACATAGAAAAGAGAGTATAAGAAGAAATAAAGTCATAATTATTGAAGCACAGAGGACTATTCCAAATATAAACAACAACAAATGTCAAAACATATTGATCACAACTAACATACAAATAATATAACATAAATAAATGTGATATCCTTAATTCTCCAATATGAAACAAAAACTGAATGAATGAATCAAGAAATAAAACATTTCTATGTGCTGTCTACAAGAAAATCACCTGAATTTTCAAGATAATTACTTTTTTAGAGTTAAAAAAGGGGGGGCAAACATATTCCAGTCAAGTTGGGTTAGGAAGAAAGCAGGCATGACTATCCTAATATCGGACAAAACAAATTTGAAACTAAAAATAATAAGGACACTTTATTTTAATAAACAAAACAATTAAATAAGAAGATATTATTATCTGGGTCCTCAAGAAGTGGGCTGACAGTAAAATATTCATGGGCCCACCTGATGTTATTCCACTCAGGTGTGCAGAAGCTACTCACTTACAAGTTTGGGTTCTCAAGGCCTTGGCAGCCTGAAAGATATCTATGGGCCTGCCCTGTATCTTTGGTGCTAAGATGGTGGGTTCACTTATATTGAGCAAATGTGTGATGAAGAAATGTGAAAGAAAGAAACAGACTATGAGTGAGAAGTGACAGTAAGGAAGAAGTGAAGAAAATGAGGAGTAGGCAGGAACAAGGTTAAATTATCCTTTTCAAGTAATATGGTATCATATATCATAAATTCCAAATATTATACCAGAAAGTTTTAGAAATGATAAAATAAAAAAACCTCAAGAATTTGGTATGATACTAAATCAACTTACACAACTCAATAGTTCTTCTGCACAACAATAATATAGAGAAGAAAATCATGTGTACACTCTCAAAAATAAATGTTCAAGAATAAATATAACCAAGAATATGAAGGACCTTTATAATAAAAGTAAGAGATAGAGGTAGAGTAGAGAAAACCAATAAAAATTAGAAAGACTTTTCATGCTCATTTGGAAGAATTACCATTGGAAGAATGATGATTTAAAAAAAAATAAATAAATAATGAAAAGCTGTATACACATTCAATGAAATCATGAATCATAAAATCCCAATCAACATCACCATCTCATCCTTTTCAAAAATAGAATATAGTCTATACTAAAATTCATAGATAACCACACAAGAGGAGAGAGTTAAAAAACAAAATGTAGCAAAAAAACATGCTAGTTTTACAGTTCTATTTATGAATATATATTATAGAACAATTGTAGTAAAAAAACAATATGGTTAGACCAAGATCAGGCATGTAGATGAAGAAAAAAAGTAAAAAAACCCAAACATATGTCTGCATAGCTATGGCTAACATATTTGACAAGAATGCTAAATCTATATGGTGAATAAAATAAAACATTCAGAAAATGATACTGAGAATACTAAATGTTTATACACAGAATAAAATTGGCCCCATGTATTACTTTGTATAAGTAGTGAACCACTAACTTCTCATAAATCACATATAAGAGCTAGGGAGAAGAGCCTCTAAAAAGAACACCTCTGTAGGATGCTACTACTGAGCCTACCAAAGAGAGCATGGTTATCATGTGTTTGACTCTGTATTCCCAACTTTTTATTTTATTTTTTTTTTAAAAAAAGCTATTTTAGGTTTTATTTTGATGTACAGGCACAGATTTGGGGTGCCATGTGTAGGTGGAATTTTCTGTCCTGACAGCCAGCTCCCAAATAACTATACAGGGACTTATTATTAATTATAAATGAATGGCCAATAGCTTAGGCTTGTTTCTAACTAATAATAGAAGATTCTAACTCTAAATCTTTAAATGTGGATACATAGTATGTGGCAACTACAGAAACAAAAATTATAAAGTAATTTCATTGCCAAACTAGAGAGCAGAAAAAGTAACATAAATAAAAAAGAGAAACTAGGGAGATGGGGCAGGAAAATATAGAATAAGGTGAGAAAGTGAAAGGAACTGGTGAGATATAATTGATCTATTATTAGGGAGAAAAAAAGGAAGGCTCCAAAAGGAAAAGAGGGAGGAAAATAAGGGAAAAGGTGAGAAAAGGGTAAAAGAAATTAAAAAAAAAACTGAGATATCAGTGATGTTGTAGCAATGAGGTTTCTGGCCTCGGCGGCTAGAGGTCCAGACCCACAGATCTGCTGCACCAGACCCCTTAGTTGTTGATCAGGCTCCCCAGAAATGACTCAGGCACTTATATTAAGTTCATGCTGTTTGCTCTATGGCTTAGGAACATTGCTAGCTTGCTCTTACATCTTAATTCAACCCATTCTCATTAATCTGTCTGCCATGTGGCCTGTGGCTCACCTGTGTTCCTTACATGCTTCTTCTTGGGCAGCTGGGTCAGTCAGTCTGACTCTGCCCTGCTTCTCCTACCTATGCTGTGATTTCCCCTCCTCCTTTTTCTATGGTACCTGTCATGGGCCAAAACAGCTCCTTTATTTAAAGATTGATATTCACAGCATACAGAGAGACATTCCAACATCAGGGCTGTGATAAAGAAAAAGTGGAGGAACAGAAGTGAGACTCTTTAAAAGAGGAGCTGGTCAGTAAATACTGAGGTTTGAGATAAAAGAATAGCAATTAGATACTTGTAAAAGCCTATGGAACCATACCATTTACTATTTACTGCTAAAACATCTTTATTTCATAAAATTTAATATATAATTATAAAAGATAAATAGATAAAGAGATAGATAATAAGAGAAAGATGATATATATGTGCACACATACATCATACATACATACACACATACATACATACATACATACATACATACATACATACATACATACATACATATATACATAACTACAGTTTTTATAAATGTATCTCTTGTGGACTGATAGTGCTTTTCCAAGACCCCCCCCCCAAAAAAAAAACCCAGGCAAGAGAAGCCTTCCTTTTCATTTTTGGCCGGGATTATCTAAGAGATTCCTGCAAAATATCACTTATTGTTGTTTCCCCTGGTTACTTTCCACAGGTTGAAGTTAAGTCCTAGCTTTTGAGATTACCACATACTTCAGAAATCGGAAGCAGAGACCCAAGTGCTGAAACTGACGTAAATAACCCTGCCTAGAGGACTAGCTTTTGTGGTACCAGAAGGCTTCATGAAAAATTAGAAAGGAAAGAGGAAGCCAACAAATATACTGTTTATACTGCATGCCAGCAACATCAACCAGCATGATAAGATAACCTCTAGCTGCAGTTGTGGCCCACACAGTTTATGGCTTATTTATTTAACTTAAAGTTTATATGACAGAAAGTATGCCATGTATAATATCTGTCTATATATCTGTCAATGTACCTATCTTTCTATGTATCCATGCTCTGTCCCTGTGTCTGCCTGTTCTGTAATTATTTTTGTTCTCCTTTCCACTTTCCATCCTTCCCTCCCTCCATCCCTCCATACTTTCCTTCCTCCTCATACTTCTCTTTCTTAAGTAATCATATGTACTTAAAATGATTACCCATATTTAATATACATTTAGGTTTAGTAACTTTTTAATTTTTTCAAACCTGCCTTATCCTACACTTTTAGTTTATGCAAAGAATGCTTTCATGAACTAAAAAACTATCTAATCCTGTGTCCATTATTTTTTTTATCCTTCTTAAAGTGTGTTCACTGTTCTTTATCTTGTCAAAGCAAGTTCACAAAATAAACATAAAATATCTCTGAACTTTATTTTCTGTGTCCTTTTCTACACCATATTATCTTTTGTTACCATTATTTGACTATTTTTATATGACCATCTCCTTCATGGCTTTTCCCTAGGCAGAAGTACCAATACTACTTCTTTTGGAAAAACCAAAGGCCAGACATGGGTAGATATGTATGATTCTTTCATAAAATAATAAAATGCATAAAGTGACAGGCTAAAAATGTAATCTTTGTTATAAAAAAGGAAATCAATAAGTGAATTGCTTTTTACTTAGGTATGAATAGTTTGAAGCTATAGAGATGATTTATTAAGAAAGACTGCTTCTTCTGTAAGATTGAAGACCAGATATTACTTCACATGCTTTTGACTTCAGAACTGGGAGTTATAGAAGTGGGTTCTGAAAACTAATTAGAAACGCTTACTAGTCAAGTATTAAGGCTTTATCTAGATCATTAAAAGAAATTCTTTTGAGGCTCTATGTGTTCAAGTGAGGAAGACACTTGAAGTTCTGCTTTAATCTCTACATTCATGAACACATTTACCTTATACTAGCAGGCACCATGCAAATACACACACACACACACACACACACACACACACACACACGCACGCACGCACGCACGCACGCACGCACGCACACACGCACGCACGCACGCGCGCGCGCGCACACACACACACGCACGCACGCACACACAAAACATGAAGAATGTTGAATGAGATGATAAAGCAGAATTGTATGTTAGTGAGTTTAATTTTCACTGAGGAGTTCTTTACTTCTATGCACTGTTCAGGTAATCTTTCCAGACATAGATGCCAGTTATTGTGGTGGTTTAAAATAAAATAAGCCCCAATGAAAGAAGCACTATCAGGAAGTGTGGATTTGTTAGAATAAGTGCAATATTGTTGAAGAAATGTGTCACTGTTGAGGTAGTTATTCAGGGCTCATATAAGTTCAAGCCCATCCCAATGAGATAGCCCATTTTTTTCCTAGAAGACATAGGACTCACAGTTTCTTCAGATCCATGTCTGCCCTGATTCCTTCATGTTTCATCATGATAATAATAGATTGAACCTCTGACCTGTAAGTGAACAATCAAAATAAAATATTTTCTTTTATTAAAGTTGCCATGGTCATATTATCTCTACCCAGTAAGAAAAACTATAATTAAGATAGACTTTGATACCAGAGACAAGGGTATTGTTGTGATAGTCTGACCATGTTTTTTCTTGGAGGAATTTGAACTTACAAAAGCAGTAGAATATGCTTAAAGTATCATGCAGGAGAAGCATAAAACACAGTGGTGCCAAGAGTAATTTGAACTATGAGAGCATGGCTTAAGAGGTTTCAGAGGAGAAGAAATTTAATATGTTGCCTAGAGATCATTCTGATTTTATTTTGGGAAAGAAGTGTCTACTTTCTGCCTTTGTCTGAAGAGTCTGCCTGAAGCTAAAGTGAAGAGTTTTGGACTAATTTCATTGGAAAAACAAACCTCAAAACAACCGTGAATTGACTCTGATGTGTGTTTACTAGTGTAAACTCTAATTAAGGTTTATAATTAAAGGAGCAAGCTGAGAAAAAAGACATTTGCAGAGATAAGAAGATAAGGAACACCAAAATATAAAATGGGCATAAACTGCATTTTAAAAAATGGAATAAAGAGACTGGTGATCTTTGGGCAAGTTCCCACCTAGCTAAGTTTCCAACTTTTAAAAAGGAATTTTTAAAAAGCTTAGAACCACATATGGTGAAATGCACCTTTAGTCCCATTACTGAGAAAGCAGATGCTGATGAACCCAATATCTGGGTTCGAAGTCAGCCTTGTCTACAGAGTTTCATAATAGTCAAGCTAAGGCAGTGAAGGAAACAAATCTGGTGAAAGTGTAAATGAACAAGAAGACTATGTTTAAACCTTAGTATGCAGCAGAACTTGGCTTCTTTGATCATGTGGTTCTTAATTTAGAGTTAAGAATAGAAAAAAAGTATCATGGAACAATCCTCCATAGTTAAGAAAAGCTGCAGAGGCCAGGCGTGTGTCATGAGTGTCCCTGAATGGAGAAATATAAAGGCTCTTCTGTGAAGCTGTGAAGTTAAAGCCTAGATTGGCTTAGAGACATCTTAGATGTTGAGAAAAGCTACTATCAAGAAGTGAAACCAGCCCAAGAGAGATAAGTGTGCTGCCATTAGGAAGTTGAAAGGAATTGGAGATCTGAAGAGCATTTGGACATCAAATATAGATTTTGGAGCTTGCGCAAATGGTTTATGGTCCTTCTTTTATCTAGTATTTTCTTACAATGCTCCCTTCTCTGTTTTAGAACAGTTATGTATATCTTTTACTATTATATGTTGAAAGTATATAATGTGCCTTTTTAATTTTGATTTTATGAGAGATTACATTTAAGATATTGCATTAATATAAGAAAAAACTTTAGATGTTTAAGTTTGAGACTGTTATATGTGATAATATGTATTCAATGAAATTAATTTGGAATGTCAGAGTCAACCACAGAGACAAGCCAAGTCAGAGAAGGGAAACCCACACATTGTGAATTCTAACTTTATGAATGTAGAAAGAGGAAGTTAAGAGAACTTGGAGGAGTTTTTAAAAAGGGTGGTTTTTCACCTTTACAGACACTTTGCTTTCCTTTTTGACTAAAGACTAACACACATTCAGTGAGATAATTTTGAGTGACAGGCATGAAGAGTTGGCTAGGTGGCTGTGGTTTGTTTCTGATATTTCAGCATATATATATATATGATATGATATATATATATATATATATGATATATATATCACCACAGTTATTTTAATTATAATATGGCTACAAACATTTGGAGGCCAGGTAGTGACATGTAGTGGTTTGAAAGAAAATACCTCCCACCCCCCAAAAAAGAGTGGCACAATTAAGAATTATGCTCTTGTTAGAATGGGTAAGGTCTTGCTGGAGGAAGCATGTCATTGTGAAAGCAGGTTTTGAAGTCTCATGTATGTGCAAGATAAACCCAGTAAGACAAACATTGTCCTATTGCCTGCAAGATGGACTCTCAGCTCCTTTCAAGTACCATGTCTGCCTACATGTCATTATATTACACCATGAGGATAATGGATTGTCATCCAACTTAAATGTTTTCCTTTAAGACTTCTTGCCATTTTCTGGGAGGAGGTAAGGATATGAAGGCTGAGGGGAAGGGATTGGGAAGAAGTAAGGGAGGGGGAGCAGTTAGAGACATGGATTTAAAAAGACATTTTTTAATAAAAAAAAAATAGAAGGAAGAACAAAAAGAGTTGCTCTGGAAAGACCCACATCAGTTTGAATAGGTTTCTTTTGAAATCTCAGAAGACTTCTACCTTGCCTCAGTCCATACAGGACAGATGTGTGAATAAAACATCAGTCAGAACTGCACCCCTCCCTAGATTTTGTCCCATGTGACACTTCCCCAGGCCAATGCCACTCAACTTAATCCCAGACTCCACTGCTAAGATCTGACCCCAAGCCCATCAGACTTCTACTACTGAGGTGCAGATCATACCAGCCACAATTGGTACATAACCATTTGGTTCTTTGGCCCATCCCATCCCATTTTATCAATAGTATGTCCCCATTTCTTACATAATCTGATCACTCTGGTGCAACCCTCACCAATGGACAAGCAGGTGAATGACATACCTACTGTTTGAACTGCTGCCACACTCTAGATTCTGCTCCCCCAAGAAGCATACCACCACTCAATCCCTCCCACCTTATTATCTTCCCTTCCACAGAGCCCTGGAAGACCCTATATGTAAAGGTACTACAGTCCACATTAGTTGTAAGAAAATTCCCAGTAGCTCTACTGTAGATAAGACTGGTTCTAGGTACCCCAGAAAAAGACTCAATCTTTGATTAAAGCCAGGCAAGATCTAAATTCCAAAGACTTTGGCTAAAAAGGACTACTACAGGACAGAGTGTATTAAGGGACCTAAGGACACAAAAACAGCACTGGAGACACCCTACTAAACTGAAGACTAACCAGTCATCAGTACATTTGGTAACTTTAATCAGAACACCAAATAGAGAACATGAACCAATGAACAAAACAACCATTCTACAAAGATAAACACAGAAATCAACACCTAGATCTATAAACATCTAAAATCCAGATACCTTAATGCCTCTACCAATACTCAGCTATCCTATGAATACAAAGCTTGAATATTTCAATGCAGTTGAAGTGCATGAACATAAATTTAAAATAACTTTATAAAGATAATAGAATTTTAAAAAGAAAATTTAAAATATTTTAAAGAAATTGAAAAAAAGAAATAAAAATACATACATCTCCCATCTCCCAAAGAATGTTAAGAAAATGAGAGAGAGAGAGAGAGAGAGAGAGAGAGAGAGAGAGAGAGAGAGAGAGAGAAGGAAACTGCTGATAGAAACAAATGAAACTGTTAAAGACCTGAAAACTGAAAGATAAACAATAAAAAAGGAATAATTCTGGCTAAACAAACAGCAATTGCAGATGTAAATATCAACAGAATACAAGAGATACAATAGAGAATCTCAGGTATTGAAGATATAACAGAAAAAAAATAGATTCACCAGTCAAAATATGTTTTAAAACATTATAAAAGGAAACACCCATAAATCTGAGATATTATGAAAAGATCAAATAATAATAATAGGAAAAGAAGTAAGAGAAGAATTCCAGATAAAAGGCCCCAAGATTATGTTCAGCACAATCATAGATGAAAACTTTCCCAACTTAAAGAACTGGATAAATTGCTACAGACTCAAGTTAATGGATTGTAACAATGAAGTTTCCAACCCAGCCAGCTGGTTAACCAGACCCACAGACCTGCAGTCCCAGAAAACCTAATCCCATGGTCCATACCTGAATGTCCCTCTTATTCCAAAAATGATTGCTGAACTATGGCTTAGGCATATTTCTAGCTACATCTTTCATCTTAATTCAACCCATTTCCCTTAATCTGTCCTGCCACATGGGCTGTGTTTCACCTATTTTGTTATATGTTGCTTCATGGGTGGCTGTATTGTGTTGCTTCTGACTTTGCCTTCCTCCTTCTATGCTCCAGTTTCCCTGCCTACTCCTGTGATGCCTGATATGGGCAAAAATAGTTCCTTTATTTAAAGAATGATATTCACATCATAAAGAAAGATATTCCCCCATCAATGGATGTCAGCAGACTAATATATCCAACAAAACTTTCAATCACTATAGATGGAGAAAGCAAGATATCTTGTGATAAAGTAAAATTTAAACAATATCAATCCACAAATTCAGCACTAAGAAAATTCTAGAAGGAAATTTTCAATCCAAGAAAGTTAGCTGCATCAATAAAAACACAAGCAATTGATAATACTGCACCAGCAAAACACAAAAATGGAGCAAATACACACACCACCAGCATTACCTCCACTACTACTACCACTGCCACAACCACCACCACCAAAAATAACAATAGCAAATTCAACAGCAGCAACAAAAACAACAACAAAATAACAGGAGTTACCAATCACTGGCCATCGATATAAATAGATTCAATTGACCAGTAAAAGAACACAGAATGATAAAATGTGTATGAAACAAGATTTATTGTTGTGCTGCATACAAGAAATCAAACGTAAAATCAAAGTTAGACATTGCAGGAGAGTAAAGAGTTGAAAAAATATTTTCAAATCAAATGGACCAAAGGAGCAAGCTAATGTAGCTATCCTCATATGTAACAAAATAGAATTCAAACAAAAAATAATTAAAATGGATGGAGGATAACTCATATTCATCAAAAGCCAATTCTATCAAGATGAGGTCTTAATACTGACTATCCATGCTTCAAATAACAGATAGCCACATTTGTAAAATAAAAATTTAATAAAGTATAAATCACATATTGAATACATATTAATATGTATTAATATTAGGATACTTCAACACCACAGTCACACCAATGGGCAGGTCATTTAGAAAGAAACTATACGTGGAAATAATAGAATTAACAGATGTTGTGACTCAAGTAGACCTAACAAATAACTCTAGAACATTTATCCAAACATCAAAGATT
Source organism: Phyllotis vaccarum (assembly GCA_033318265.1). Classification (NCBI taxonomy): domain Eukaryota; kingdom Metazoa; phylum Chordata; class Mammalia; order Rodentia; family Cricetidae; genus Phyllotis; species Phyllotis vaccarum. Next base: position 100,352,498 of record JARWLC010000002.1, read on the forward strand.
ATACCTTCTTTTCAGCATCTCATGGAACCTTCTACAGAATTGGTCACACACTTGATCACAGGCAAGCGTTAATAAGTACATACAAAAAAAATGTAGTAGCCTTCTGTACCTTATGTTTATTATGAATTCAAGTTGGAATTCAATAACAACAAAAAATACAGAAAACCTGAAAACTTATGACAACTCAGCTCTCAAATGAATCACCAATGGGTCAGGAAAGAAATTAAGAAATTAAAGACTTTCAAGAACTCAATTAAAATGAGTATACAACATAACCACACTATACAATACAATGAAACCCGTGCTAGTAAAGTTACTTAGTGCCTTCATAAAGAATTTAGAAAAAAACTCACACTAATAATTGCACATAAAGGAGTAAGCACATGTAATATTAAATTTCTGCCCCAGAATTTCCATCCTAACCTCTAGGTTTGGACCTACAGACCCACAGACCCAAAGTCCTACATAGACACACAGGTGTTTACATTAATTTTATGTCAATCAGCCTATGGCTATGGCATATTACTGCCTAGCTCTTGCTCTTAATCTAACCCATGATTCTTATCCTGTTCAGCCATGTGGCTCTGGGCTGAAATCAATAAAATAAAAACAAAGTGAACACTACAAAAGTTTAATGGTCCAAAGAGTTGGTTCTTTGCCAAAATCAGCAAGATACACAAGCCCTTATTCAAACTAATTTAAAGGCAGAGAGAGAATATCCAACTTCTTATAATTAAAAATGAAACAAAGAACAAAAAATTAGAATAAGAAAATTGAGACAATCTTTGAGACAAACCTGTACTACACAAAACTGGGAAAACTAAAATAGATAAAGTTCTAGATACATAGCACATACCAAAATTAAATCAAGAATAGATAAACAACTTAACTACATTTATAATCTCTAAGGAAATTAAGTAGTCATTAAAAACCTTCCAAGAACAAAAGCCAGGGCCGGGTGGTTTCAGTGCAGAATTCGGCCACACATTCAAGGAATAGCTAATACAAACACTCCTCAAATTATTGCACAAATTAGAAACAAAAGTTCCTTTTTATGAGGCCACAGTATCCCCAATACACAAATCATACATACAGTCAACAAAGAAAAAATTACAAACTAATTTTCCTCATAAACATTCATGCATAAATACTGAATAAAATATTTCTAAACTAAATACAAAAACACATTAAAAAGATTATTCACTATAATAAGTGGGCTTCATTACAGAGATGTCTTTGTATACCTAAAAATCTAACTAACAAGCATTTTTAATTATACATTACAATTTTAAATCAGTTACTTAAACATCATATCCTAAACAAGAGTAGAAAAATACATACAGCATAAGAGAACTGACCTTAAGTTTGTATCAATAAAGCAAAAGCCATATTAATATAAAACATTTTGAGATTAACAGCTAATTTTCTGATCAAAATAAATTCAGTAATTATTTTTTTAAATCACTCATATACCATATCTCCCTTTTCTTCTTAGAAAGAGATTAATTATGACTATTAACAATTTATAATGAAAACAAACACTTATAAACAATATTTTGGGAATTTGGGTGTAGTTTTCCATTACTATTTCCTGCTGATTATGAGGCATTGAAAATCTCACAGTTCTTGAGACTGTATAATCTTAGTCTGTAGCCCTGAAGCTGATACAGCCATCTCTTCCCATCAGAGATTTTTTCAGGGGGTCTTGGTTGATGAAACCATGTTTTCCTGAAAGCAATCCACAGGTTCTCATCTTCTGTGGAAACAAAAGCAGAACTCTTCCAAAGCAATAAATCTTTAACACAAATTTCAAAATCAAAATACCTTTAAAATATATATTCTTGTTTAACTTAGTAGCCTTTGCATTTGCAATCCATTGTCTTTCTGCAGTTAATTCATTAACAGTTAAAAAATTAAAAGAAAGCACAATAACAACCAAAATACAGATTTTGTGTCTATTTTCTATCTTTATGTGGCATATTATGTTTTTATTACTCTATTTCTCTTTTTAAAGACTTTCTTTATCCTCTTTCTTTTCTCTCTGAAGCCTATGTACCTTTTACACAAATTGTAACCCATTTACAGGTTTATTTTTAAATCTGAATCTGTTTTATTGTGAATCTTTAATCATCTTTCAAGCATAAGAGCTTTTAAAATACTCACACTTCTTAAAGAAGCACACAGTGTTTGCAGATAAAGGTGAATCAGTCAGTTCTCTTAATGGGACCACGTCTCGTCTTTGTTCACTGCTAGCAAACAGAGCAGACCCAAGAAAATGCTGCTACTAAGAAACTGTCTTTGTTTCCTTTTGTTCAAAATAAACAGAAACCTTAAATCAATCATATGCTACTGAGTCTTCTGTGAGACTTCAGGAACCAGCCTGATTGCAGCTTATACTGCCTGTTGCCAGTCCGCCAGCACCATTTTGAATGTGACCCAGATGCTATACATTCTTTCTACAATGACCCGCTTTGTATACACAATTTGAAGCTGCCTTGGCTCAGTTTCTGTGATCTAGAACCCTATTTAATCTTTCTCAGGCTTTAAGTGGATAATCGCCCCACGTTGGGAGCCATCTGTTGCGATGGAGTTTCTTGGTCCCGGGCAGCTAGAGGCCCACACCCTGCCATGCCAGACCCCTTAGCTTCCCGCTGCTGTTGCTCAGGACCCTAGAAATGACTCAGACATGTATATTAACTTTATGCTGTTTGGCCTATGGCTCCGGCACATTGCTAGCTAGCTCTTACATCTTAAATCAACCCATTTCTATTAATCTGTCTGCCATGTGGCCCATGGCTCATCTGTGTTCCTTACATGTTACTTCTTTGGGCTTCCACTCTGTCTGCCCCTGACTCTGCCCTTCCTTTCCTACCTATTCTGATTCCTCTGCCTACTTTTTCTATGGTGCCTGCCAAGGACCAAAACAGCTTCTTTATTTAAAGATTGATATTCACAGCATACAGAAATGCATTTCCACAACAGAAAAATTCAACCTTATCCTACAAAAATCTGAAAAATGATAAGACTGTCCATTCTCCTCATCTATTCAGTGTGGTATTCAAAGTCCTAGCTAAAATAATAAGACAACAAAAAGAATATCAAGGGGATGAAATTTGAAAAGTAAGAATTCAAGCTTTCACTATTTGCAGATGATATGATAACATACATAAGTGACCCCCTAAATTCTATCAGGGAATTCTACAGCTAATAGATATATTAAGCAATGTGACAGGATACAAGATTAACTTAAAATAATCAAAAGTCTCTTATACACAAATAATAAAGGAGCTGAAAAGAAATCAGGAAAACATTATTTTTTACATTAGCTGCAAAGAGCATTAAATATCTTGTGGTAACTCTAACCAAAGAAGTGAGCAACTTGTATGACTATAACTTTAGGTCATTGAAGAATAAGTTGAAAAATATATCTGAAAATGGAAATGTCTCAAATGCTTTTGGACAGGTAGAATCAATACAGTAAAAATGGTAGTTTTACCAAAATCAATCTACAGATTCAATGTAACATCATCAAAATCTTAACAGAATTCCAGGTCATGATGCTCTGGAAGAAAAAACACTCAACTTAATATGGGGAAAAAAAACTAGACTTGCCAAAAAAAATCCTGTTCAATAGAAGAACTTCTGAAGGCATTACCATCCTTGACTTCAAACTCTACCATGTAGCTATAGTAATAAAAAAAAAAAAAACAGCTTGGTATTGGCATAAAAACAGACATGTGAATCAATGGAATCAAACTGAAGATACATTCAAACACATACCTATGAATACCTTATTTTTTACACAGAAGTCAAAAATATATAATGGAAAAAAGAAAGAACCTTTAAAAATGGTTCTGGAATAACTGGATAGTGACATGTACAATAGTGCAAATGCATCCATATCTATAGCCATGCACAATACTCAAGTACAAATAGATCAAGACCTCAACATAAACCCAGTTACACTGAATCCAATAGAAAAGAAAGTAGAGAACAGCATTGAATGCATTGGAACAGGACACCACTTTCTAAATATGACACAGACAATTAAAGCAACAATTAATAAGTGAGACGCCTATAAATTTAGAATCTTCATTAATGCAAAGTACGTGGTCAATAAGACAAGATGGCAGCCTACAGACTGGGAAAAGATTTTCACCAAACTTTCATCTGACAGAATGCTTATATCTAAAATATATTAATAAACAAATAAACTTGAGATAAAAAACAAATAGTCCACTGACAAATGGTATCCTGAGTTAGAGAATTCACAAGAGAATAAGCTCAACTAGCTGAAAGACACTTATAGAATTGCTCAACACTCTTAGCCATGAGGAGAATGCAAATCAAAATAACTGAGATACTTTTTTAACACTGTCAGAAAGTCTAAGACCAAAAACATTGATTAAAATCCATGCTGGTCAGCATGTGAACTAAGGGGAACATATACATGCAGGCAGAACATTGTATATATAATAAATAATTTTAGAAAAAACAGTATTTTAAAAAATAGATAATGGTAGTGATATAATAGATGTTTTACAGCAGTTCCCCTAATCTCATCATATCTGAAATACATTTAAACACATATCACACACACACACACACACACACACACACACACACACACACACACACACACACACACTCCAAATAGCCATATTTTCTTAAGCAAAGAATAATTATGAATAAAAAGTTTGGATTTGTTAAATTGAGGATATACATTTTGCCTAAATTTGTAATTCTCACTATAGCAAACGGTTGCTCAATAAAACTAAAATTTCATTCTATTACTTTTGAGCTTCAATTTATAATAACAGAACAATGAGAAATAATCATATTTTCTACCCACCAAACATGCATATTGACTAAGAGAAGATACTAGCAATGCTTGTAACACTTTAGTTGGCCCAAGCAAACAAAAGAGTATACAGATTAAAGAGACCCCAAAATCACCTTGTCTCTTGCTTCTCATTTCCTGATTAGATATTTAAAAGTGAAAACCTACATTAATTCATTTGCACTATTTTTTTGTCAATGTTCTTAATATAAGAAGCTCTGATTCATAGTTCCTTATTGCAGATTATTTCCTTTTTGCCTGATGCTTCTCTTCCATATAGTAAGGGAGGAAACCTCTACTTCAGACTTCTTTGCAGGCTTATGATAATTTCCCACTTGTAAGAAAATATGATATTGAGAAATCAGTTATGTGACACAGCATCAGTTAGTAATAAAATTGTCACTGAGCTGACAAAACTCAAACTTATTTAATGTTTCTAGCAAGAAGTACATCAAAAGGTTTAGACACCAAGACGACTCTGGATTTATCCATGAAATACAGGCAGGCATAGCTCAATATATACAAGTCAATAAATGTAACAAAACTACATAAATGGTCTTAAAGATACAAATAACATGATTACCTCAGTAGACACAGTAAAAAATCTTTTTGACAAAACTCAACATGCCTATACAATAAAAAAAAATCTAAAGAATTTAGGGACAGAAAAAAAAAACAGCTCAACACAAAGCTGTATATGAAAAACACTCAGCCAACATAATTTTAAATGGAAAAGGGCTTGAAGAAATTCCACTAAAGTCATGAAGTAGTGTGTACACTGGCCACACTACTGTTTGACATTGTATTCAAAGTATGAGGTGGACAATAGGGCAAACACAGGTAATTAAATAAATACTAACTGGGAAAGAAGAAGTCAAATTCTACAGAAATAGTCTAAAGATGATAAACATTTTCAGCAATATAGCATAATACAAAATTAACTTGCTCGAATTAATATCTCTATAGACCAAAAGCAAATATATATAATAGGTCATAGTCAGATTCCCATTTATAATAATTTCAGAGAATAAAATGTTTCAAAATAAACCTAATTAAAAATTAAAATCTCTGAAATGATAATTTTGGACTTCTGAAGAAATAGATAAAGAAAACACCAGAAAAGGTATGGTAAATGGTGTGTGTGAATCTTTAAATCCATTTAGCAACATAAGAAAAAATTAAACTCAACATATAATACATTATTTAAAATATATATGCTTTGTTCTTTTGATATTAAAGTTGTTTTTTTAACCAACCAGAGGAATTCTAAAAATGGAAGAAAATTGTTTTAATTTTATGGTAAGAGGATTGAACACAGATGTTTATTATTGTTTTTTTTCTGAAAGTCGTTATAAAAACTTTAAGAAAATATAAAACCAAAACATCACTAGGGCAGGAGAGGTAATAGCACAAAAAAGATGTCAATCATGTGCTGAGCTAAGAAACAAATATTTTGTCTTGAGAAGAGAAGAGAAGGTAAGAACTAGAAGTTGCAACATGGAGAATAAAAAGAAGAGATCCAAAGTTATGGAAGTGCTCCAATGAAATATCAGAAACCATTCATGTTATTAGATCCAAGGGTCAAAGTGGGATATATTGAAAATTTAAATGAATAGTTGAGAAAACAACAATATACTCTTCTGGTTTAGGGGGTATAAATCTATAAACTCAAGTAGAAGAGGAAGACTTAACAGCTTGGAGAAATTTTAAGCTCATATATTAGTCTTTTTTTGTTACTTTAACAAACATAAAAGGAGAAAATAGATTTTACTGACTTCAGTGATTTCCGTTTCACAGGGTTAGTGAAACAGAGCATTGTGGAAAAAAGGGAAATAGTAGAACAAAACTCCTGACCCTATGGAAGAGGAATAGTCAAGGGCTGGAAAATATCATAGTGACCTACTTTAACAGTGAAGTTGTAGCCAGAGTTTTACTTACAAGGCACCAGTCCAAGATAAATATTTATTGGAATATAAATCAACAGTCACGATATTAGTAGCAACTTATAGTGCCTCCTGAACAAGGACTGGCATATCCAAGCGATTGACTATCGATGGACGAGCGATGGAAGGACGATGGATTCCGATTCTGTCTCTCCAGCAAACAGCAACCAGGAACCAGGAAGCATGCCTCCTCTTGTCCCAGCAGCCACTTATCAATGGGGTTGGCCACACCCCCTCCAGGTTGGCCACAGCCCCTCCAGGGTCTGGGGTTCCCTGGTAAGCTTCTTTTGACCTTATCGGCTGACACCCTAATCCGGCCACATGAAGTCTTGTCTGTTATAATTCATCATATTATGTATTCATCAAAAAGTTAGAATTAATATATTTTAATTATTAAGTATGCAAATAAATAATAAAAAATTATTTAAATTAATCAATGTGAAGATCCACAACTAGAAAGCAAGCATAGAATAAGAGGTTTTAGATTTTCTGCAAAATAAAAAATTGTTAAATTTCTCAAATTGGAAATAAGCAATAAAATATCACAGTTTTACAATCATTTAGTAGTATGGCATGAACACGCTCAATATCATTCTGATCCATACTGAATCATTCAGTTCTACTTATAAAGGCTGTATCACTATGGTTTGGCTCATATATAAGTTTAGGATAAAAATTGTATGTTTATGTATAAAACTAATTATGAGGAAAAAAATTATTCTTCAACTTGATCTATTTTCCCTTACCTTACCTTATACGTAAGAGGATGCTAGTGAAAAGTGACAGTGTTAGGTGATATCAAGAATATTTCTGTCACCAGTAACTTAAAGAATGATGTTTTATAAAGTTTATATTCTGGCTCAATACTTAAATTAACACAATACACAGATGTGTGCACACAAAGTATCAAAAAAATCTAACATTTTTAATTCATTTACACTTTTCTTATATTGGATCAAATTAATAAACAGTTTTTATGTAGTCACCAACTTCTAATTGTAGACATTACTATTTTTATTATTCTTATTGATATACTTTTCTTCCACTTTTGGGATCTAAGATAAGATTACACCTACCACTTTATTGAAGTTAGATAAAATTATTTGATTCTTTTGGTCAATAAAAGCTAAACAAAATGAAAATTAATGCACAAGTCTATTTTTATTTCTATGTGTTAACCTACATATTCAAGAGGCTAATCTTAAGTGAGATTGATAAGAGTCTAGAGTCATCCCACAACTGACACCATAATATATTTTAAAATGATCTTACTATATGCTAATTGTATTGTCATTATTTCAGTGAGAATATGTTTTACCTTTTGTGGATGCAATTTCTATATATTACACTCATACAACTTTTATTTAAAACTTTGAGTAGAGCATTACTAACAGGTGATAAGCCAATATGTTTTGTCTACCTATTCCTGGTCCAGACTTGATCAATGAGCCTTGCCAAATTTTCTAACTACAAAGAAGTCATTCCACTACTTTTTTTCCAATATGAAAGGCTAAAGCATGTGAAATCATGAGACAAAATAAATATTTCCCCCTTAAGTTGTTTTATCAGGTCTTCTATCAAAGCAATGTGACAATAATCTAATACATGAAGGGATTTAAATGCTCTCAAAGAAAACAAATATGTTTTAAAAAGAAGAAAATATCTTTTCTCAAAAGTTATCTAAATTTCTTACCACCAACATGGCTTATCAGACATGTGTAATCTGCACTTCTACTTATTCACTGACACCAACATGCCCAATTATTGTGATTCACAAATCAACTATGGAAAAGTTTCATCCACTGCTCATTTTTGGTTTTTTCCTGTTAATTAGAAAATTCCAGAATTACTTTCATAAGTACTTTAGAAATTGATATGTCTCAGTCCTCAGAGGGAGGCTCATTTTAATTTGTGCCTAATGAATAATAATTCAAGCCCCTCTCCTACATAGTCATGGGGTATAATTTTTCCTCTGGTGACACATTTAAGGTTTTCAGACATACAATAAGAAAGGTACACAATTTTTACATATGTCTTTAATGGATGTACATAGTTAAAAAGCAATCCTAGCCATGTAATAATCCTTTTCTTTTTATCATCTCATATGCTCTACTAAATGCAAATCTTATTTGTGATTTCAGAAATAAACATATTATATCATAGGTTGACCACTGTATGTACAAATGCAGTATGGAAAAATTTACTGTAGCTGTGTCTACAATCTCCTAAGACAATTTTCCTTACCACATAAATATTCATGATTTTTTTCATAGTAGAAAACTAAGAGATCATGTGAAGATCTGAAAAAAATTTTCTTAGATCTATTCCATGTACATGTACAGTAGGACCTACTTTCTAAGGCAAAAGCTGTTCCTCTGGGAATGATTCAAGAAAGCACTAATATTTGTTCAATTATTCTAGAGGAGTTAGTCCAAGACTATTCCATGGAGCATAAATCAACAAATAATAATTTTCATTATTGTGAATTAATTGAATGTATTTGTTTTCTTCATTTAAAATATAGATATTCTACATAAAATAATAAAATATTTAAAACAGACTCACATTTTAGAAGATCTTACTGTCAAAATAGGTTCTTTGAACATTTTCTATTGACTATAAATCTCTCAGTAGTTCCTCCTCAGTCTAAACTCATGTTTCATTTTTCAGTGATATTATGGCAGCAATTCTACTCACTGATACTTTCATATCAATACTAATATCTTCTTAAGCATTCATTGGTAAAGATGCATTTCCAAATTTTATGACTATAATTTTGTGCTTCCTATTATAATCATGTTGTTCAAATTTACATTTCCTCTTAAGGTATAAGTGCACATAGATAAAAGCCATGCCTGGTTTTGCCAAAATTCAAATCTCTAATGCCAGATACAGGATGAACACAGTAAACACAGTAAATATTTGTCAGTGAAGCTAATGTCCATGGGAGATACATTATATAACAGTGGCTCAGCAACATTCTGGTTTATGATATACGATTAACTAAGTTAGCCTTGCTCTACATACCCCATTTCTATGAATAGAAAAGTCATTTATTAACTTAATTTTTATTAATGTTCTACAAAACAAGGTTTTTTTTAAAAGACATTAATAACTACCTGTATGAAATAAATTGTTGTCATTTTTAATGTGTTAAAGCCTAAAGGACTCCTAATATTTATCAAGCTTACCTCATTAATTTTTAGAGAAATAAAATAAGCCATAGTAATTAAGAATCCTGAGGAGTCGCAAATACATGGTATCAGATAAGAAAAGAAAAGGAAAAAAAAAATAAACTTTGCTCTTTCCATATCCTTGTGGAGATAAATTCTATACGAGGTTTTAAAACAAAGCTCAATAAAAGATGATAAAATGTTAGGAATTTTATGTTGGGCCATTCATTCTCTTCAGGTTCATTGAACTATTTGAGATTTAGTCATGGGATACTTCTGAGGACTGAGGTCATTGGGATAGTAATGTTAAAATGTAAGGCAGTGATATGTTGAATCCTTAGAAACACTATTCTTTAATATCTCCAAATTTCTCTTTTTAGGTAGACCATCTCTGATTTATTATAATATAATCTTTCTAGGAATGATGTAGATCTGAAGAAGGCTGCTTTCTCTCTTTTTATAAACTTTTCTTCAATGATACTTTAAGCTATAAAATTTTTTTAAATTAAATTTTAGAATACCAGTTAATTTCTGACAGATGGTGTCAAGTTACTGGGTGTTCCTTCAAACATATCATGATCTTCTTGGAGAAACTGATGTCACTGTCTCATACCAGATACAGGAATAATGAGAAGTTGAAAGGATATCCATTTCTTCATAATAAGACTAATTTTAAAATGTTCAGGTTGAGAAACTTCTGTTTCAGAAAACTTTACCTTAAAGCAAGGAAAAATGAGCCCCCCCCCAAAAATTTATTATATTGTATTTTAGTTAGGATTTTATTTAAGGAGGACTGCATTTAATTAGTGGAATATGAAATTTTATGAAAATAAGTGGTAAAAGTTAAGAACTTATTATACAAAGAGAGAGAGAATAAAAACAGTATTAATAAAAAGCAAATGAAAATTTAGTTTCCTCAACTAAAAAATGTAATTGGAGCAATATACAATTTTACTAATGGAGATAATCATTTTCTGATTATCAGTGTCATGTTACAAAGTTCTTTGCCTACCCTGATGTCTTTCTGTCTGCACTAGGATTCATTTATCGCCTGATATCTCTATCTTGTCTTTTATTCACTTTTCACAAATACTTTTTTTTTGCATGTTGTGAAACAGGATAAACATAAAAAGATAATCTCAAGTTTGAGAAATTATCATGATCGAACTATAGATAATTCATTGAAAAGATAGAACTATTAAGTCTTTACTTTATCAGATGTCAGTTGGAATCTATACAAAAATCTGTTTAGCTTGACAGTAGTCAGACAGAATCACTACTATATGCTAATTTTTAGTTAGGGAAACTTTCAGATTCTTCAGAGAGGCATGAAGTGTAAAAACTTCACAATCTAAAGAATAAAGAAGAAATGAAAATAGAAATTAAAGTCTACTAAAGTTATCAACATGGTGCTCTAAGATGAACTGGCCCAATGTAGCTACATTCATATGTAATAATATGCTGATATTTTAGCAGTCGTGTAAAGATTAAATTAAATAATAAGTGATACTATGTGGATTTTAACATTTAACTCTATGGTCCTTGAGACCCATTCTCTATGGCCTTTCACCTCTTATCTACCCTGTACCTCATAGAGTTTGGCCTGGAATTAGGGGTATGTTACTTCAGTCCAATTATTCTCACTTAGCTATTATTTACCCTACACATGCATATGTCTTACAACGCATGGATTCTAATCTGGAACTCTAAGTAAGGACCTCCATACCTAGTCCTCTATCCAAGATACCAATTACATGTTGATTCTTGGGTAGTTGTATGATGTCTCTTGACTCCACCTTCCTTCCTCTATTTATCTCTGATTTCCCTCCCTATTTCTAAGATGCCTGCCATAGGCCCAGATCATTCTTTTGTTAATAAATGATATCACAGCATACAAAAAGACATCCCATATCACTGTGTTTTGTGTGTAACTTTAGAATTATAATTTCCTTTTAATAGATTTTTTTCCTCTGTTGAATATGAAGTGTCCATCTCATTTACTTTAGACTAATATTGTTTTGAAATTTATTTAGTCAGATATTATATAAGCAACATAAGTATTTGCTTCACTCTATTCACTTGAAACAACTTTTTCTATTCTTTTACATTAAGGTGGTGGTCATCATTGATAGTGAGGACTGGAGTCTGTATCTCTTTAAGATATATTGAGACTGTTAAAATTCAAAGATATTACTAAACAAAGTTTAATTTTTCCAGTAGTATTTTTCTTGTCCTTTATTGGTTTATTATTTTGTGATTATATACCACTTGGAAATATGTAAAATTTTCTTAAGATTAAACTATTTTCTTACATATTCTATGTAAAATGGATATAAATTCTTTAATTTTGTTTTTGTCCTGGAAATTTTTTCTTTCCCCTTAATTCCATGGACAGTTTTTGGTATAATAGATTTCATTTGTATCTGTGGTCTTTAGGAACTTGAAAATGAGAAGTTCAGACATTCTGTTCTTAAAAATCTCTATTGACAAGCTATGTAGTACTCTGATGGGTCCATATTTAAATATAACTTGGGGTTTTTTTCTCGCAGCTTTCAATATTCTTTTTGTTGTTCTAAACACTTAATGTCTTAATTATTATGTGGATGAAAGTTTATTTTATTAATCTGTCTATTTGTGTTTTTATGGATTTTAAATATTATTTGGAATATCTGTTTTTAGTTTTGCAAAAATTTTTCTATTTTACGTTGAAAATATTTTTTGTGTAACTGAAACTTGTTTCTTTTTCTTCCTCTATACCAAGACTTGTGTGGTCTTTCTTTTATACAATCCTATATTTTCTGGGTGTTTGATTTTTGTTTTTGTAATTCATTTTTTGTTTTTGGATTCAAAAGGTTTTTTTTGTCTGAATGATCCATCTCTTTCCCTTTGTTTTTAAAATCTAACATTATCACTTAAATTTGATTCAATCTTTCTGTAAGACTTTTTCTGAGCATAATGTTTGACTTTTTTAGATTTTCAATTTAATTTTATTTTTATGTTATTCAAATACTCTTCTTGCTTATTAAATTTAATTTTATATATCATCTGCTTTTTATTATCTGTAATAATTTGGTTTCCCAGTCCTTCCTCATGCATTTGTTTATATTCTCTTTGAATAACTTGAGAATATAGTTGTATTGTGAAATAATTGTTTTATACATGAATCATATTTCTTTTCCCATGGAACATTGAAATTTAAATGTTAATTGGTAAAAAGGATAGATGTATTCTGTTGTCATCCAAATTATTATTATTGTCATTATTACAATTATTTGCAATAGGAATAGGCATTTGGAGTTAAATAATTCACAATGTTTTTTGGTGTAGTGTCTATTACTTCTTTTGTTGAGTGGGAGCTGAGATCTTGTTAATGGTTAATTAAAGTTGATGACTTGTGGAATAGCTGAATCATGCATGTTTGGAGTGTTGATAAGATTATCACATCAGAAGTAATCTTAATTCACCTAGGGGCAGATACAAGTAATATGTCTAAGATTAAGTCATCTGTAGACTTAAAAATTCTTGATTACAATCTTCAGAAAGTTTATGAATGACTCACAATGTTCTTCATATAGTCCTTTGATAATAAGGGCTAGGGTCCCCATGCAAATGGGCAGTGTTCTATTAAAGTGGGGCTATAATAGCACATTGTCCTTAGGTAGAGATAGGCACAGACCATAGCTAAATTCCTTGTTTGATATTATGGATACAGGATGATAATATCTAGCAAGACAAAGTAATGTAAATGGGTTGAATTGAGATGTAGGAGCTAGGCAGCAATATGCCTGAGCCATAGGCCAAGCAGCATGTAATTAATATAAGCATCTGAGTCATTCTCGATGCCCTAAGTAGTTAGTGGTGGGCAGCTCCAAATCTTAGGTCTGGGCCAGGCCAGAAACCTCTTATTATAACACAGATGTGTGCTGATATATTGTATATTTAATAAACATAGCCTGGAACATCAGAGGACAGAGCCACCCACAGAGTCAAACCATGGTGCTGACAAGGAGCTAAGTTCAGGCAACAGAACGTTTACTGTCTCACTGTGCATGACTTAAGCATATATAAAATCTCAAATACCATCTCCACAGTGACACATTTTCTTTTATAAGACTTAACCTGTTTCAAGGTCACACCTTCTAATAGTGAAATTATCTTTGGGTGCCATTTTCTTTTCAAGCCAGCACAGCAAGCAAAAATTTTATGATGAGCAGTTTTATATATTGAAGAACAAAGTCTGAAAATACTCCAGAACATTGTATGACTTCTATGCTTATAGATTTATAGAATATATATTGTGAAATTTGCCATTCTACCCAAATCAATATGCAAATTCAAGTCAATTCTCACTAAAATCCCAATAAAATATTTTTAGGAAATTTGATTTTTAAAAAATTTCATGTGGTAGCAACAACAGCAACAACAACAACAAAAAACCAGGTAGTCAAACCAATAAAAATTGTAAAGGAATTTCAAGAATTTTTATTATTGCTGATATTGTTATTTTAAAGAGATTATAGTAATAAATCTCCACTTATTACTATAAATGCCAATGATATAAAACAGAAATATTGACCAATATAAAGGAATCAAGGTCTATAACATAAATATACACATTATGTCCCCCCAAATTTTTATGAAGAGGGCAAAAACACTCACTGGGGAAAGGCACCATCTTGAGGAAAAGTTAAAAGCCCAGAATTGGCACAAGATTCCCTGAGATCAACATTTCAGCTTAAAGAAAATGTATTTTTTCCCAGAAAATAATGAAAAAGGCAAGACATAGAGGACAAAGAACAAAAGAAGGGAGAAAAGAAAGGAATATTATTGTCCCCCAAAATAAAAAGATTACCTCTAGATATAGAGACAGACTTGTCCCTTAGGCAAATGGCTATTCATAAAGGAAAAAATGGAAACCATATTTCAGAATAAGTTGGTTGGTTTTTATTGGGCATGTAAATTAGGGTAGCCACAGCAAGACTTTGATTGCTATAAATAATTTGATACTTAGGCCTTGGTAGTCAGCCTCAGGCAGAGAAAGTGCTCAAATAAGGGACTAGACCTTCGTGGCTACCTTTAAAAATATAATACTGCTCAGTAAGGTAGTGGGACTGGAGTAAGAGCAAAATATGCCAGAACCATATTTGCCATGATATAGCCTACCAGAGCCCTTCAAAATGGCCTGCAGGTCAAGCTTGATAGTTGAATTTAGAAACATAAAACTAGATTCCCCATCTCATAAGCCAGATATGACTCAATGAAAAATAAATCAATGACCTCAACATAAAGCCTGATATTCTTATTCTGATAAAAGAAAATGTAGAGAATACATTTGAAGTCAGTTGCACAGGTAAAGTCATAGACCTAAAGAAAATGGCATTTAAGTGTATTAATAACTTAGAATTCTGCTGATGTGAGACATGATTGTTCCTGGCAGCACCAATATACTCCCAAGAGGATGCTGAGTATCTAAGACACTCTATATGGCATTTGTCTTCTTTTTGGCTATCAATGGCCTATAAACTGCCCTTGTCTCAATCACTGTCAATAAACACATTGTCTTTCTTTTGGACTAGCAGGACATAGGAAATGAGACTGCTAAACATTACCAAGATGGATAAGATGGTCTTTTAAATATTCTGGTCCTGAAAATGGTCTGTCAGATAGTCTAAGCTTATAATCATAAGTAGATGCCCTAGAGTTGTGGAGAAATTTTGGGTGACTCTTCAGACAGCAAACTGTCTCTATCATCTCTTGCATTTCTCAGAAACTAATTGCTCATACTTTGTGTTTACTTCAGTAATATTATTTCCCTTCTCAGGTCTTTAATGGAGTTCAAAACTAGAGAGTTAGAGTTACAATCCTCTCATATCTTAGCTGAGAGAATTTTAGGGACTAGACTTAGATTCTTCAGGGTCAGACTACTTTGGAGTAATCTCTGTTTTTTGCCATTTACCTATATTCTAAACATCTAGTATATATTTCTTATTTGATATTGTTCTTGCTGGTTATAGTCCCATTTTTGTTTGTGTTATTGCACTTTATTTCTTCAGGACATTACTTTTTGTCTAAATAAAATAGTTATAAACCTAATAAAAAGTACATGAAATAAGAAAAAAAGAAAAGTATAGAAAAAAAAAGAAAAGTATAGTAGTATTTTCTCTGCCCATTGCCTTGGGTTATCCAGCTCAAATGCTTCCTTGTCTGCATATGTGAGCAGACAATGATCACATGGCCATTTTTTGGCATGGTCAAACACCAAAAGATTAGGTACATGTGCTCCTGGGCAGAACACGAGATGACTTCTGCTGTTCATTCAGTTATGTTTCTCATGAATGTATCCCCTTTGAATTATATCTCAATAATTTATTATTAAGAGACCCACATGTATTGCAGAAACAAGATTCCTGAAGCAGTAATTAATACCAACAACTGACAACCATGAATAGGACAATATGAAAAAAATGAAAACTTTTTATACAACATATATGAATGAATAAAAATTCCACATAATTGAAAAAAATATCTTTGGTACCTATATAAGATTGGAATCTATAATATGTAAAGAAGTTAAGCATTTAAATACACACACACACACACACACACACACACACACACACACACACACACACACCAATCTTTAAATACAGAATAAACCTAACTTGAGAGTTTTCAAAAAAGAAAATATAAACAGCCAAGAAACAGTGTTTAATATGCTTAGAAATGAGAAAAATACAAATTAAACTTCTTTGAACTATTTTCCACAGTGAAAATGACCAAGACACAAATAAATAAGTAAGTAAGTAAGTAAGTAAGTAAGTAAGTAAGTGAGTGAGTGAGTGAGTGAGTGAGTGAGTGAGTGAGTAAGTGAGTGAGTGAGTGAGTGAGTGAATGAATGAATGAATGAATGAACGAATATGATGGATGATAGAAAAATTGTACCAAATGGAGAATATTTGTTCACTGATATTTAAGGTATAAACAGGCACAGCCAAAATAAAAATAAGTGTGGAAGTTCTTGAAACAGTTGAAAATATATCTACTACAATGTCTGCTCCATCTTTGGCTATAAATACAAGGACTCTATAACCTGTTCTAGAGATAATTGCTTTTCCATATTTATTGTTGTTGACTCATGATAGGCAAAAATTAGGAACAGCCTATGTGTCCTTCAGTAGGTGATTGAAGAATAAAAATATATTTATTCATCAGAATGTTTCAACTATTAAGAAAAACAACATCTGTCAGTAAAAAGATGTATTGGTATATTTACTAGAAATAATCATCATATATATTTATACATATATCACAGTAAACATACATTTTATATATATTATTTATATATATATATATATATATGGTAAATTTGTATTGGAGGATAGGAAGAAAAATGAAAATGGCCTATGTTTTGGCCAGTGTGTTCCATAGGTTTCTATGAACATTGTGTCTCTGGTGTTGTCAGGCAAGAGACAGGGATGAAATCAAATTAAAATTTTTAGATAGAAAGTGATATAAGCTGATACATAAGTATACTGAACATGTTGAGGGGTTTATGATTGTCAGTCTGAGAATAAGATTGCAAATGGGAATATTAGTATAGAGCATTTCAGGTTAATATTCATATATTTTTAACTAAAATGGTGGAAACAAACTGTAAGTTAAATAAAAAATAATTCCAAATGTACTGAATGATAGGTCCTTTCCTTTTAATATTAGGTCTGAGCAATGCCATTCTAGCTCCAGTCTACAAGGGGAAAAGTGAGAATGAACTGAAGTCTTCACCATGTTTAATAGCTGAAATGATTTGTGATATCTATAGAAAATATGTATAAAGCAAGAAGATAACCCAGGATGTTACCCTCTAAATCTGTTTGGTATTTCAGACAGAAGGAATTGGAAACAAGAAAATATAAGTTTATTCTTTGAGGGAGAAATGCATCAGATGTGTGTACGCTCTCCTGAAAGCAGTGACAGAACAAGAGACTATGAGGACTAATCATGACTGTCCAATGGGACTTAAAATCACTGTGGAAACATATTTCTGGATATAATTAAAAGTGTTCTTTCCTTAAAACCTTTCCTCAGTAAGGAAGAACCACTGTGAATGTGTTTAATATCATGCCATAGCATGGTGTTACAAACCACAGAAATATAAAGCAGGAATTTAGTTGGCACAAACAAAGCTAATCTATTGAAGTCAAGGTCTTTTGTGGAAGTAAAGCCCAAGCTCAAGGAGTTTGATATTAACAGCCTTTGAATGTGTTAGCTATTTCCTGTAAAGAATTTCTTGTGTATTATTATAGCTTTATCATTTCTTATTTCCTTGGAATTTATTTTTCAGTAATCCTTAGCAGTGTGCCTGATCATTTATTGAGCATAATTTCTTCCATACATCTGGAGAAATATAGATAACTTCTAGCTGTGTGTGAAAGCAATCACACAGACAAAATCTCTTTTCTCACAATTCAGGTCTTTGTTTCTTTGCCCAAAGCAGGCTCAATGTCTGCCCTCTCTGTAATTATTTTACTAGTAAACATCAGGACAAAGTCAGCCCTCAGATAAAGTTTTTAATATGAAACATTTCTCAGACACCCAAGGACAGCTACACATAGATGACACACTGGTAATTCTTAAGTTCACCACCCCTAGACATATGAAAAATATCTGGGGCTAACACCACTAATCTTAGGCCCTTGATTTCCTATACTTACTTATACTTGATTCATTAACACAAGATTCTAACTTAAAGATTTATTTTTTGGGATATAAGAAAAAAGGTAATTAAACAACTCGTAGTTGCAGGTGTTAAAACAAACATTTATTCTGAAGTACTATGCCATAAGACTAGAGCAGCTAGAAGATGACAGGTCCCATGTCTTGTGCAAATTAAGCCTCAACAGTTAAAGATCCCCCCCCCCCCGAGAAATGATACAGCAGAACAAAAGCTTTAGGCTTTCCTTGACTGTTTACTCAGGTCACTGAGCAACTGAGAAAACTTGCCCTGCCTATCAAAAAATTGACTGCTTGGAGACTTTATGGAAATAGCACAGGACTTTACTTTATTCCTGGTTTTTTTTTCCAATCAACAAACTTTTAACCTTATACCTAGCCACATTGAAGATTGTATTTAGAGCACATAATTTCTCCCCTTTACACTGCTTTGTTGATCCAATCTTTAGTTCACCACCACCAGAAAAAAAAACTTGACTAGTCATTCCCACTTTGTATCATAAATAAAAGCTGACACTTACTGTCTGTGTGCCAATCTTATCACCTCTCTTTGTGACCCTGAGGAATTCAAGTCCCAAAATACTTGCCAAAGAATAGCTGCTTGCATAAGCATATAAGCCTATGCCTTCACTGTTATTGTTGTGCCAATAAGATATGCCAATGAAGAGGAAGTAATTAAATATCTTTTTAACATATAGCTGTCTCTTCTCTGGCAGTTGTATACTTCTTGAACCCTTTCTCTTTTTTTAAGAATAGAGACCCAGAAGGGAAAAGAAAAGAAAGGGCAAACAAAACATCAACATATCTCTCTGACTTCCTGAAAGTAAACTCAAGAGGACCACCAGCAGCATGCTTCTACCATCACTATTAATGGAGGGTAGGAATTATTATTAGTCAGCACTCTCAAGGCATATTTTTCACTATCTTTTTCAATTAAAGGTATTGTTAAAAATAAAGCCATCTTTTAAGTCAATCACTATCATAGACCATTTTTGAAAAGCAAGGAAATTAAAGGCTGTAATGAGTTCTCTAGCTATATCACCTCATTAATAGCTCTTAGATTGTTACCATTCTCTGTTTCTCAGATTTATTTTTGATGACAAATATAGAAAACTTCTAAGAACTAGTTAATTCTTTAATATGTTGAACATTTAGCTTGGTTTGTACCAGATTTCTTGTTTCTATAATTTTTCTAATTTTAGAAGGTTGTCAGTTAACCATTTTAAAAGCAGGGCTGTTAGTACCTTTAAAAGAACAACAGATGTTATATCTTATTTAGATAAAGCCTGTAAAATCAGTGTGAAAATTTATAATATCTTTTAATATTTATTTCAAAAAGTCTTTATTTTATGGTTTGCTTCTGAGATTGAAGGAATGTTAACCTGCTGGAAGCCAGGGCCTGTGCTGGCTGCAATAAAAGCCATTTTCATTTTTCACCTAATTTAGAAGCTAAGTTTACACAGCCTACAAGACATGCCCACGCTCTCAAGGAATGAGTAAGTGCAACTTCCTGCCAATTAAGACCATCTGCAGGTTGGACCCTTAACTCTGTATGAATGCAGCTCTATCTTTCTGTCTGATAAGAACACCGGCAAGCAGTTATGGTCAGTGATGTATGATAACTTTCCTGAGACAGTATATTCCACAGATTAAGTTGCTTAGTAACCCCTCTTCCCCATTCTTCCCTACAGAGCCAACTGCCTGCCTCACTTGCTTTATAACCCCCCCCCCCGAGAAAAATAAGAATTACAGCTTGATAAGAACCAATTGTCTTTCTATCATTTCTCATGTCTCTTGCCCCTCACCCTCTCCCTCTTCTCATTTCAGGGTTCATGTTCTCATCATAGACCCCACTGGCAGGGGCATTAATCAGTGTTCTCATTTTTTGTATCAAATTACATTCCCATAAGTTCATTGTTATGCTGACCACATATAATTTTAATTTTCCAATCTGTCCTTTTGCTTCTATATATTTGAATCACTTTGTGCTCTTGGTTACATAAGATAAAGTTACAAACCCTAGAAGCTGAAAAAAAAATCTCCAGAAGATGCCAAATTGATGTCAAGATTTTGATTAAATTATGATTACATCTGTCCCTGTATCTATCAAACCTTCAATTACAATGACACTTTATTTATATGTTTAGAATTGTTCTTTGATTATTTATAGAAGTTTGCCAAAATATTTGTTTCTGGTATCTTCTGAACTTTTGATTTGTCTACTGAAGGTGATCCATCCTTGATCACATCCAGAATAGTATTGCTTTTAACAACAGTCACTCAATTCTTTTATTGCTCTATGGATTTTTTTCAATGGAGATAGGTAATTATTGAATCAACTTTCATACTGAGGACTACTCATGGCATTTCCCAATGGCAAAGGGTTACATTGTCTGTTCCTTGTTATCTTCATTTATTAGTCCAATGCCTGTGCCATCCTTTGGCATACTTTATCATACACCAGTAGTCTGCTGCCTTCAAATTTTATTATCTCTAGAACAGACATTGTTTCTAGAAATGTCTTGCCAACAGTCCCTTTTCAGATGACCTTTCTTACCACATTTAAAAAAATCTGGCATTTGTTTTCTCTTAATAATTTTAGAAATCATTTATTCTATTAAAGTAGCATTAT
This sequence comes from Phyllotis vaccarum, assembly GCA_033318265.1. NCBI lineage: Eukaryota > Metazoa > Chordata > Mammalia > Rodentia > Cricetidae > Phyllotis > Phyllotis vaccarum. The sequence goes on from JARWLC010000002.1 coordinate 100,373,816, forward strand.
AAGTGAGATGTTCAATAACAGCCGTATTTCTAATCCATTCATCAACTGATGCTTTTAAAGTCCTATTCACCATTTTGTATTCTGAATTAGCATTTCCATAAGCCAAATATTCAACTTTTAGATATGATACCATTCTATTTATAGCTGAAGTTAACCTTAGCAAATAAATAAATAAATAAATAGGGAAGGTCTTTTGAGACCCTTTTATAATTTTAGTAAAAGACCCAGATGATGTGGGAATGCCTTTCTGTATGCTGTGAATAGCAGTCTTTAAATAAAGGAGCTGTTTTGCCCATGACAGGCACCATAGAAAAAGTAGGAGGAAACAAAATAGGTAGGAGGAGCAGGGCGGAGTCAGAGACAGAAGGAGCTACAAGCCCAAAGGAGCAACACCCAGACCTCTTTCCTGATTCTTCAACCTCATCCCAAGGATTTAAAGTTGTTAGAAAGTAAAGGGCCGAGGTATGGTCATCAGATTCAAACTGTGTTTGCATATCAGCTTACTGGCTTTTACCAAGAAATTTATCATGGGAAATATCATTACCTTTAGCCCTATTTCATTGTTTTATGGCCCTAGCTTCTTTCCACTATATTTTCCATTGCAACTGAGGATCAGCTTTCAATATTACTATAGAAAAAATCTTTCCAGTCTTGGTGTATAATTCTGCTCTGCGATGCCCATAAATTTAACATCTAATTTAAATAGCATGAATTCAAAATGACTGATTTTTTAAATCCCCTCAGATATTACATTTCTACAGGTTTAAGGTTAACTTCTGTGTGACTTTGAGTGTGCCTATCATCTAGTGTTCTTTTTTTATAATAAATTGATAAATTAAGGTTGTTTTTCTAATAACTTTAGGCTGTTCTCAATTTCTTCATGCAGTAGTTCAGAAGGTTCTTGTATAAATTACTCTGTCAGTCTCTAAATGTTTTCCTTAGTTTAATTAGTAGGACTTTCTAATGCTTATATTTTATTAATATTTAATCTAAAGCATATATCTTATTAGTCAATTTTTCATCTGTCATTTTTTTTTTATATTTGCAGAGTTATCAAATAACTTTTAGGGATAAAATATAAATTACCAAACTGATAGCAATTATAAATGAACCTTATTTCAATCAAAGACCCAGTGGTTTTTCTTCATTTTTATAATTACTTTTTATTGTCAAGCTATCCATTGTGGCACCATACAGATTCTTAATGCCCTGCATTGTAATATTCCCCATTCTTGTGTGAACCAATATTATTTATTCATCCCTTAAGGACTTCATAGGTGTCTCTTCAATTCTGCTGAATTTTCAATTTGTCCACAGTCATGGTGGCATTGGCATATGACCTGTGTGTTTGGGGAATGTAGAAGATGAGAGGGGTGGGAGGATGAAAGGGAATTGGGAGTGGAGGTGCTAGGGCACTTAGAGTTAGAGTTGAGTGTGCAGGTGGTGGGAGAAGAGGATTCAAGGACATGCAGAGAAGCATTCTGTGCAAGTGTAGAGGAGTAGTTGGTGTGCGTGTGTGGAGGCGTAGCACCAATACAAACCTGAGCAGACATTGTAGGTTGAATGGGTTTTGTGCACTCTATTGATACTTGTGGCCCTATAGCATACACAAGGAGACTGCTACAGGAAAAATCCCAATAAAGGCAATATCCTGGAGAAGTTACAGCTTCATTAGCCACTGGGTGATCTCATGCTACCCTTTGGACACCAGACTAAGTGTTTATATAAATTCTTCAACTTAATTAAAAAAAAAAACCTCTAGTATCAAATATCAGAGTAAAAAACTTAAAGATCAAAAAATCTGCAGTGAAGTAACCACTGGTCCATCTCTTTATACTTTCCAGACAAAGCAAAGTTTAAAATGTCTAAATTCCTTCATTTCTTTCCCTGTGCATTTTCTCTATCCATATTACTGGCTTCTTTCTGGATAATTCCAGTCAGTCACTAACTCTGTCCCCCTGTTTCAAACTTAGCTTTATTAAAAGTCTCAGGTGTCTCACAGTATAATTAATTATCTCACAAGAAGCAAGATTTTCACATCATTGCATTATACTGGTTTTGTAGCCTTGAAAAATCTAAGAGTAATGGGGTCATGAAGAGACTTGCAAAAAGATTCCAGGTTAAAATCTAAGTAGCAGTTGAGATGCCAAGATACTGAAGATATCAAGATTTTGTAACATTTGCCAAAGAAAGCTGCAAGCAATGAGTGGAGCTAGCCAAGGGAGAATGTGTATGTGGCAAAAGTAGAGTATTAGGGTTGCCTAAAGCTGTTCTAGATGCTATATATAAAGCTTTAGAATTTGGTGTTTGCACTGCTGAAATGTGATCTTGCTTTGGTCCTGTCTTTCCTTATTATCCCCACATTCCTTCCTTACAAATAAGGATGCTTAATCTGTAAATTTTTGTATTTTGTAAATATAAAACTTGGTTCTGCTATTCTAAACAAAACATTAAAGGTGGTTTGGGGTCTCAGAAGACACTTCCTTGTTCAGACCAAGTTGGGACAATGAAAGACTGTGCAGATTTGGACCACTGCCCAGATAAAACCACTCTGCCAAACTTAGAGGAGGAAAGACCTTCTTTCACTGTACAGTTATAGATCACAGTCCATTATACATTATTGAGAAAAGTTTAAGCAAGAACACAAAGCAGGAGGCTGGAGGCAGAATAAATGTAGAAATTCTACTTGTTACTCTGTCTTACTAACAAACTTCCTTATGCTGCTGAGGATTACCTGACTATGGACAGTGCTGCACATAATGCATTTGTCCCTATTGCATCAATTAATTATCAAGAAAATAATCACAACATGCAAATCAACAAACATGAAAAATAGACAATTACCTCAATTTTTGTTTTTTGGGGGGTGATTTTAGGCTGTTTTATGTTGACAGTTAATGCTTATTAGGACAGGAACTAATTGGTTTAATCTTTATTTATTGGGCTACTGTTATTGCTATTGGCTATTGATGATGCATGAAGAAACAAAGAAGAATGTGCAAAATTGAGATTTTAAAAATAGAGTAGTCTGAACTTAAATGAGTGGATGTAATATAAATGGGTCTTTGGCTCATAAAGGTAAAACTGTTATAGTTGAAGAGGCCAAAAGAACCATAACATTAAAATGCTAAATTTGGCAGAAAATGTGACGACAAGGTTGACAGAAAAATGATAAGCTAGGAGCAGAATCTTAACTACTCATCCTAGCACAAATTCTCCCCTTTTCTTCTTAAAAAAAAAACCCACTTCTATAGACACACCTGCTTCTTGTTGTCTGTCTTTGCCTGATCCAGAGGAAGCCCTTCCCTATGTCAGTTGAAAGGTCCTACCATGATTCAAAGTCCCTGAAAAAAAAACTCACAATATAATAGCTAGTGATGTATGTGTGTGTATCTATGTATGTATGTGTGTGTGAGTCTGTGTGTGTATGTGTATGTGTAAGAAAGAGAGAATTATTTTTTGGCACTTGTTTATAGAATAATACAGATAAAAATATATACACATTTAATTTTTAAATGTTTATTAAGAGAACTAGATGATATGCTGAGAACAGCTAATTGCTGGAAACAAGGCTTTGGGGGATTCTGGTAGACAGATGAATGCCTCTCAACACCACTCTTTCAATGAATGAGTGTCCAAATTTCCATGAACATTGTCAGTACATTGCTATGAGATAGAGGAAAACTGAAATCATTTGCCTTGGTTTTTACTATGTATAATATAACTGGATGCATTTTGTCTTTCTATTTGATTGTAATGAATTGAGAAATAACTTTAAATATTGTGTAATATAGATCTTAAGAGGATAATAAATCACATTTGTAGAATATAATGAAATTAATCAAGATAGCATAAATGTCAGCAGAAATTTGTTACTAAATATTCCTGACTGATTCTCCCACAGTAATAAAAACATGACTTTCTGTTCTAAAGGAATTTACATTTCACTTTCAAAAAAATTAACAAAATAAAAATGAATAAACAAGACCAAAACAAGTATTTTGTCTCTTTTACTGGCAAACTTTGAAGCAAGCATGGGCATGGTCTGTCTCTCTTCCCTTGTTTTTCTTTCTCTATTTGTATCTTCTGTTTTTCACACAAACACACACACACACACACACACACACACACACTTTCACAATGTGGGAATGTCTTTCTGTATGCTGTGAATCTCAATCTTTAAATAAAGGAGCTGTTTTGGCCCATGACAGGTACCATAGAAGAAGCAGGTGGGGAATCAGGATAGGTAGGAAAGGAAGGATGGAGTCAGAGACAGACTAAGCCAGGTACAAAAGAAGAAACATGTAAGGAATGTAGGTGAGTCACAGGCTATGTGGCAGACAGATTAATAAAAATGTGTTGAGCGAAGATGAAAGAGCTAGGTAGCTAGCAATGTGCCTAAGCCAAGGGCCAAACAGCATGAAGTTAATATAAGTATCTCAATCATTTGAGAGGGATTAAGCAGGAGTGGGCCACTAAGTGGTCTGGCATTGCAGGTCTGTGGATCTGGACTTCAGGCCAGACCAGGCCAGAAAACCATATTGTTACAGATGGCGTCCCAACATGGCTGAACACCTAGATACAGCCAGGGAAAGATTAGAAAGGGTTCTAGATCATAAAAATTGAACCAAAGCAGCTTCAAAATTCTGTATCTGAAGTGGGTCTTTGTACAGAGATAGCATGGCATTTGGGCCACATTCAAAATGGCACAAGTGGACTGACAGCATGCAGTGTAAGCTGCAAGCAGGCCGGTTCTTGAAGTTTCACAGAAGACTAGATGGCATGTGACTAATTTAAGGTTTCTGTTTACTTTGAATAAAAAGTAAATAAGAGTCAAAGACAGTTTCTTAGTAGCAGCATTTCTTGAGTATGCTCAGTTTGCTGGTAGCAAGCAGAGACACGGCCCCTTTAAGAGAACTTCCTGACTCAGCTTTTTCTACAAAAAGTATGTATCTCTTTAAGAGAGTGCGAGTATTTTAAAACTCTTCTAGTTGGAAAATGATTAAGGATTCACAATAAAACATATTCAGATGGGGAAAAAACATGTAAATGGGTTACAATGTGCATAAAATGTACATAGACATTAGAGAGAAAAGAATATAATGAGACACATAAAGATGGAAAATAGACACATAATCTGGATTATGGTTATTATTATGTTTTCTTTTAATTTTTTTAACTGTTAATGAGCTAGCTACAGAAAGACAATGGATTGCAAAGGCTGCTAAGTTAAAAGAGAATATATATTTTAAAGGTATCTTGATTTTGAAATTTGTGTCTAAGGATTTATTGCTTTGGAAGAATTCTACTTTTGTTTCCACAGAAGATGAGAACCAGTGAATTGCTTCCAGACAAATATGGTTTCATCAATGAAGACCACCTGAAAATTCTCTGATGAGAAGAGAGGAGCAGATCAGCTTCAGGGATGCAGACTAATATGATCCAATCTCAAGAATCTGTAAGATAGCCAGTGCTCCTTAATCAGCAGGAAGTAGTAATGGAAAATGCCCAAATTCCCTAAGTATTGTTTAAAAATATTTGTTTTCATTATGAGTGATTAATGATCATAGTTATTCTCTTTCTAAGAAGAAAAGGAGAATATGATATATGAGTGATTTTTAAAAATTAGATTATTGAGTTTACTTAGATCAGGGTATTAACTGTTAATCTCAAAATGTTTTGCATTGGTATGGACTTTTGTTTACTGATACAAATGTAAGGTAAATTTTGTTATGTGGTATGTATTTTTCTACTCTTGTTTAGGGTATGATATTCATGTAACTGTTTCAAAATTGTAATGTGTAATTAAGAAATGCAGATTAATAGTCACTTATGATAGCCAAACTTTAGTTATATTAGGTAGGATTTTTTAGGTATACAAAGATATATTTCAATTAGATAGGTAAGTTTCAAACACTTCTAAGACATACATAATATGTCATTTAAAATTATTTTAATAACTTAGACTTTTATGGACAGTGAGACAGATCTGCTCCTGGCAGCACCAATCTACTTCAAGAGAAAAATGACGATCGAAGAAACTCCACATGCAGTCCACTTTCTTTGTGGCAGTGGTTTGCCCCTGGACAAGAACCTGTTCTTGTATTGACTGGTTGATAGTATGCTGTTAAAACTGTACATGTAGGTTTCATAGGAAGTTGACCTCTAAACTTTGGCAGAACAAGCTGAGATGGTCATTCGAGTTCATGCTTTGCAAAGAAAACTGTCAGACATTCTTCAGGACTCAAGGAGAAGTGACTGATGAATTATATCAGAATGGGCAGAGCAAATTTCCTGCTTAACCAAAATAAAAAGAAATTCTGGGCCTGTAGGCTGAAGATGGATGACCCAACTTTACAAAGGAACTTTGGGTGACTGTCCAGGCAGATAGGTGTCATCTCTGTCATTTCCAGATTTTGGAAGTTGCTTGCACTTCTGGTTTACTTGGGCAAATTTATCCTTCTGTGGTCTTCGATGTAGTTGAAGATTAGATGATTATAGGTATAGTTTTTCTTGGTTATTTTAAGGTATATTTGATATAAAACTTTAGATTCACAATGATAAAGTAGATTATAGAGTGTTTTCTTTAATGTTTAATACAAATAGACTAGATATTATAACTGCAATTTTTGCTTGGTAGCTATTTTGTTATATGTAATTTCTCTATGTTAAAATTAAAACCTTCCTTTTTGATTAGACAGAAAGGGGGGGTGACATGGGAATGCCTTTCTGTATGCTCTGAATATCAATCTTTAAATAAAGAAGCTGTTTTGGCCCATAACAAGCATGATAGAAGAAATATGTGGGGAATCGGAATAGGTAGGAAAGGAAGGGTGGAGTCAGAGACAGATCAAGCCAGGTGACAAAAGAAAAAACATGTAAGGAAGAGAGGTGAGCCATGGCAGACAGTTTAATGAAAATAAGTTGAGTTAAGATGAAAGAACTAGTTAGCAATGTGCTTGAGCAACAGGCCAAACAGCATGAAGTTAATATAAGAGTCTGAATCATTTTGGGGGGTGGGGGGGGAATAAGCAGCAGCAGACAGCTAAGCAGTCTGGCACTGCAGGCGTATGGTCTGGACCTCTGGCCGGACTGGGCCAGAAAACCATATTGTAACACACACACACACACACACACACACACACACACACACACGTCTTCGAACTGCTGATGGAAAGTGCCATTTTTCTTTCTTGTCAATCTGTGTAACTTCTTTTGTAGTAAAATCAAGATGTCCATTGCCAGTATTTTCTCAAGACCTAAATACTTTGTCACTTAATTTTAATACTAAGATTCTTCAGCTTCTAGCATTGCTTTCAAGGCAACACAGCTCCTGTCTTTGTCCTTTTTATCCTCTACTCACATAGACATGCAAACACACTAAGCAGTACAGGAGTGTATTATATTCTCACTTGTCTCCTTGGCATCAATATACAAGATACTCTGAGATAATGAAGAGGATAATTAGTTTATGATTAGAAGTTAATAACAAATCTATAAAAGAAATTTTAGAATATTGACAAAAGTTTTTCTCGAAGTGACATTTCTAGGTATAGTTAATTAATTGCTAATCTCAAAATTGGGTCACTGCAAATGTGTTCCTCTTATGTCTAGTAATTTTTCATATAGAATTATCTAGAAACCTTCATTTAAAAAAAAAAGTAAGACTACACTTTTAAATAATTTCTGTCTAAGTTTTACAGTGGGAGAAAACACAAACCATGTAAGACAATTACCGCAGTTGTGAGTAAATAACTGCCATATAGTGGCTAGATCAGCTTTATGGATAACTGAACTTACCCTTTACCAAATGAGATTTGTACTTCAGTTCCTTAGGACAGCCAATTAATTAGAATTAACTCCAATTTTGCTACAGAAATTTGACTTATAATTGACATTAAGAAAAGAAATAGGCTGTGCATTTTGTTAAATATATATATATATATATGTATATATATATATATATATATATATACATTCAAACACGTATATATATGTACACACTCACACATATGATTTAATGCATGAATATCCAATATGACTTTTGTATAAAAGTACTGGCATGCAATTACACCGGTGTAACATTTACTAACAGTAAGTGCATTGGTTACAGTTAGTACTATTATCATTCTTGCTAAACTAGGTTGCTCATATTTAGAGATATTTTATGAGAATAAATAAAATGTGAAATTCTTACTAAGGACTCAATGACAGAAAATAGTGTTACTCTGGATTGTGACTTAAGCTTGAAAAAATACTCATTCTCCACATTGTTCCAGTTCAGGTGACATCTGTGGCAAGTATGTCAGAAAATTTTATTTTATAGCTTGCATATTTAATATAGTGTGTTCTATACAGTGACACTGTTGATATCAACTCTGAATTCAGAAATGGTGCTATTCTCTAAACTGCTACCCTCTTCTCTCTTCATGGAAAAGCTATTTAGATATGATATTATAATTCTCATGCTGCTTCTTAATAAGAGTCTAGAAATACTCTATGCTGTAGCATTAGGCTGATGTGCCAGAACAGCATTGTTTTGCCAATTCTAAGACTCAACATTTGAGATTCTGATCCTACAGTACAATTGAGATTCTGGTTCCTTATGATCAACAGTTTTGATGACTATGCTGCTCTACTTTTTTTTTTTTTTTGCTATGCAAAACGTTACCAAAATAAACTTAGAGAAGACATAGTTTGTTTCATTCATACAAACTGATCACAATTCACAGTTAAGGACAGTCAGGACAGGAACTCAAGCAGGAGAAGAGGTAGTAACAATATAAAAAATTGGTTTACTAGCTTTCCCTCATAGCTTGTTCTGTTTGATTTTGATATAATCCAGAATCATCTACCTAGGATTGACACCACACAGAGTATACTGGGTCCTTCCACATAAATCATTAATTAAAAAAAAAAAAATTCCAAACAGACTTGTTAAGAGGACAGTCTGATGGAGAAATCTTCTCAATTAAATTTCTCTTATCCTACATGATTCTAAATCAAGTTGACAAAAACTAAAAAATACTCATTTCCAAATATTCTTAAGCTCCTCTCATCATATGGTACTCTTAACTACTTTTCTTACGTATGAAAAATATAAGTCTTGTGAAGATTCTATAATTTAGAAGAGCATATGTACTCCAAAAACTTTGCTTCAATTCTGTCTTCTAGTTCCTGTCTTGAACTCTTGCAACATTTTCTTGGATGATAGATTCTAACTTGTAAGATATAACAACTTTTCTCCTCAAGTTGGATTTGATCAATTGCAGACACACAAACAAAACAATGATATCGAGTAAATACAAAGTTAGGAATCAAATCTAGGATGAAGTCAACAACAGTTTGTTAACTATTACTATGTACATACTCTGTACTGCTCAATTTGTGGCCTAGACTATCAGCTATGACTGTACATCTGAAGTTTCCAGAGACTTATAAAAAGTATAAGGTTCTGAATACACTTCCCTCAAACATTTTGCTTCAGTAGTTGTAACATCAAAACAAATTTTAAGTTAAGGTGCTTTTTTTTTTTTCCAATGTATTGTCAGGATTAGGAACTATTGACTTTGCTAAGTGAGAAAGACTAGATTCTCAAATTGAGATGCTTTTCATCAATTCCTTAAAAGATTTTTAAGGCACATAATGCAGCTGAAGAAGCCAGACAGCATAGACACACACACACACACACACACACACACACACACACACACACACACACACACACACACACACACACACACTTTATTCACCACACATCATAGGAGAAGTAAAATGTGCTATGTGGGCAAAGGATATCCCTGGCTAGGTCTCCAACCAATGATGCAAAGGGTGCCTAAACAGGACATACCCTAAAATCAAATGAATAACCACCCTAAATGTCATCATAGAACCTACACCCGACAATGAATGGAGGTGAAGGCAGAGATTCATGGCTAAGCACTGGGCTGAGCTCCTGGTCCAGCTGAGAGCAGGGGATGAGAGTCCTTATGAGCAAGGGGATAGGGATTATGAGGAAAATTCCCACAGTGATTGCTAGCTGAAGTTTGGGGCAGCTCACTGAATCAAGAACAGCAACTGGGGAAAAGAAGCAAGGCCTTCCAAGTGTAGGCAACTGTTGATTGGCATAGGTTGTATGTGGAGCCTGGAAGGCTGAAATCAGACTGTGTTTCTGTGCTTGGCACTGCAGAGGAACACCTAATCCAGTTTTAACTTTGAGATGAGGAAATCGGATTTGCCTGGAATAGATGTGCCATGCTGAGCTGGCCCACCTTGGAACTTCTTGCCCTTTGGGGGGAGGGGAGAGGGAGGGTGAAGGCAGACTGGGAGGAATTTGGAGGAGGGAAGGTAGGGAAACAGTGGAATACATGGAAGAAGAGGCATATATATATAAAGTATAATCTCATGCTCTTCCTTTCCTACCATTATTGTTGCCCATTGAAAACAATAAACTCAAATAAGCACTTCATTCTTTAACTTAACTTTCATTGTGGCTTTTAAAGCAGCAACAGAAAATGGAAGTCACTTGGAAACCATCATGTGAATTGCAAGGCAGAGAAAGTATTCTTAATGGCAATATTTATACATCTGAGTATTAAATCCAAGAAAAGAAAAGTGTGTTTAAATGCTTAAAGAAAATGTTTGCTCAAGTACCTCAGTGCTAGATGCTCTGGATATATGCTCTGTTTTTTTTTACTATGGTCATATATACTTGCACTAGTTTTACTTAACATTTATAGTAAAGTAATTCAAATTTTAGTAATACATATTTAAATAGAAGTAAAACACTATGGTTACTACATGAATAAAATCATTCTAATTCTATAAATAAAAACAATTAATAAATTATACATAAAATTTTTTAGCTTCTAGATCATCTTTCTTCCTATGTAAGATATGTATCTTTGACAAGATAATATCATTTGGAAGCTTGTTAGAGAGGAAGATAAGTGCTGAACTTATTCCAGAACTATTGAGTAAAACTGCTCAAAGAAAATGTCCTAAAAATTCTCCAAAATTTTCTTCAAAAAATTTTCTTTCCTGTTCATATATTAACTCTTATCCTTATTAAATTTTTTATATTTTATCATCATTTTATTCTTTCTAATCTAGATGCATCTCCTCCTGGCATTTATAATGTAAATGGTGAGTACTTCATTGCCTAAGCAAAGTCTACTATACATACACATGAATTTTTATCACTCACCATTAACCTGTGTACCAAATCTAGTGTGCACATCACACTTTAAAAAATAGGATGAAACACTTTTCTCGTGTGTCCTGCTTACCATATCTTGCCTCTTGCAAGCCCTAAAGTCATTCACAAGCACTAAATATGAGAGTTATTAAATCTGTATGTACTAAACCACATTTACTATATTTACTAAGCCACATTTTTGTCATTGGGCAAGCTATCTCATCCCTCTCAAATAGAAATGGGATCCTCTGGGCAATTTTTGGGGGTTGATGCACTTCTTGTGCTCAATAAAGCATTCTCAGTTATTAATTTTGTGGACAATAATATGCACTTCTTGTTATGTACAGGATTAGAATTTCTAAATTCTTATAGTTCAATAAAATGATTATCCATATATGTATAGGACTATCTGTAACCTAGTTAATTATAAACTAGAGAAAACATACTACCAATCCAAACCTGAAAATTCAGTGCTGACATCTTATCATAGTCCACAGTAAATAAGGAAAAAATTCTGTCTGGTAAATCTTGTATTGAAATGACTAGTAGTCAAATTCATTTAGTTCTCTTAATGCTACCCTGACCTTGAATATGCTTTCCTTACAAATATAAACACCAAATTAAGCTGGTTCTTAGGAATGCCTACTGAAGATGATAATTCATGTGCTCAAATTCTCACATGAAAGTTTTAACTTTAAGTTATATTACATAAGCAGAATCCTCTAAGTACATTGAGATTTTCACTCACTAATATATAAAAGCCCCTAGTAGCTCATTTCAAATTATGTAATTTAAAGCAATATGCATTCATTATTACTAGACTTCTAAGCCAGATTTCTTAGGTGACTTTATCAAAGACTTATGATGTGAGAAGTCTTTCTGTATGCTGTAGATATGCTTTATTACAATAGATTTTTTAAAAAAAAAAAAAGTTGTTTTGACCTATTGCAAGGCAGCTTAGAGGCCAAGTGGAAAATCTAGGCAGAGGTAAAAGAGAAGAGCAAAGTTAGGCTGATACTGGAAGCTGCCGCCTAGGATGAAAAATGTAATAGAACTAAGTAAAGATATACAACATGTAGCAATACATAGATAAATAGAAATGGGTTGAGTTAAGTTGTAAGAGCTAGTTAGAAATGAGGCTGAGCCATAGACCAAAAAGTTTGTAATTAATATAAACCTCTGAGTAATTGTTTTATAAGGAGATTTGGAAATGTGAGTGTAAAAGATTTTTCTGGACTTTGGGCCCAGATATATCAGAAAAATTCTGACTACATTGGTAGATCTTAGACAATAAACTGGACTGTACTTGTGACAGACAGATACAAACATAAGGGTATAAAATGACTTTTAATTGAAGATTAGAGAATTCACAGGGCAGACATTCTAGAATCATGGGTTACTAGGTCCTGATATGAAACTATCAGCCAAAGTCACAAAACTATAAATTAAGGAACAGAAATGGAAGTACAAATGACAAGACTTTCATTGCAGCTCCTACTTCATTATAATTATTTGGGGTGAATGCTAAATAAAGCATAAATGATGAAAAAACAAAGAAAACTTTTCTTTTAAAGGATGAGTTTTAAATTTACTTCTCCCGAAGAAGAAAAAAAAAATTACCTTGATATATAATGTATCAAATGTATTTCTCCAGTAACATGTAGTTTTTTTTTTCATTTTTAGCTATAGGTAGCATGTCTAAAGGCTCTAACAAAATGAGGAAACTGTTTCCTAATTACTGTTTTTTTATGTATTCTCTAATACCAAATTTTTTCCCAGTCTGTGGCCCTTATGATAGGCTGTCTACTAACTCATAGCAGCCCTGACACATTCCCTAAGAGTTTGATTACATAAAATCAAAAACGTACACCCACACAATTTTTTATTTATTATATGTATATGAAAATGTTTGTATGTATGTATATATCTATGTGTATCACGTGAATGTCTGAAATTATAGATAGTATGGGCCACCACACATGTACTAGAAAACAAACTGGGTTGTTTGCAAAAGTAAAAAGTGCTTTGAATTTGTTGAGTGATCTTTCCCACTCTTCTTGTACATTTTTATATGTGTGTGTGTATTATCTATTTTATGCAAAGTAATATGTAACCCAGGATGGCCTTGCTCATTTTAGCAGAGAATGACCTAAACTCTTGATAATGTCACTTTACTTCTCAAGTAGTAAAATTACAAGCATAAACCACTATGCCTAATCTCTTCTGTTTGCTTCATTTAAACAGACTAACAAACTTAGACATAGACACAAAAATGTTAAAACCAAACCTCAGACTAGTTTTGGCATCACACGGCTGTAATGCTAGTTATATAAAAGAACACCACAAGTTCAAAGAAGACATAAACTATAGAATGAGTTGAAGGCATTCTCAGAATTTAGGGGATTTAAAAATTTTTAAATAAAAAATAAAAGCTCAGTGTGGCTCAGCCCCACAGTATTGCCAAACCTATGTAGAATTCTTGGTTAAGTACTTAGTGCTTTAGAAAAATAAGCAAAAGCAAAAACAAAAATCTCAGTTTTTACTGTCCAAAGTCCACCTTAAATTCATTTTTACTTATGCAATTAAAAAGGATAAATTTAATTAATTAATTAAGTAATATATATCTTTTCCATTTAAGATAATTTAATGTTATATCCTATTTCTAATGGTCTTATAGGTAATTGATGAATACTTGACTTATTGTATCTAACTTTTGTAACCGCAAATGGTTCTATGACTCAAGTAAAGCAGATGATAGGCTATATGTTCTAGCACCTATAAGTCATCAACTGAAGATACAAAATTATACTTTTGATTTTCAGAAAAAGAAAATTAAAGTATTTGATGAGTAAAAATGGATTATTATGTAGTTGCTTATGTAAAACTATCCAAAGCCTGCGTCCAACCAATGTATTAATGGAAGAACAACATCTTCAGTGCTGGATAGGCAGTCATTTTGGGAATGGCCCTCAGAGAATCAAGAAAAATCCATTTTATATTAAAGAATAAAAAACTGTGAGAAAAATGCTTATATGATAGAAAGTTAAATGAAGAAAAAAAATCACCAAGTTGAATACAAAACAAAAACCTCATACGGCTACATATAAAATACAATACTTAGGAGGAAGTTCTACAATAAATGCAGAGAACACAAATATCAACTTGAGACAATTTCCTATATATTTTCTGTGGATAAGACTGTTGCCTGAGTGCTATTGAGGAAATAGATATGTAACATAGTTTATATCAGGAGTTATTTGAACTTTAGCAGGTTTAAACTTAGAAAACTAAATTGAATATTAGTGATGTGAGAAGAACACATGGAAAGTCTAAAGGCATGCAAACAAGTCATAAGAATATTTTAAAACAGAAACAGGGTAAATCACAAGCCCTGATCATAAGAGAGTGTTTAAAAGGATGAAAATCATATGATATGTACTGTTAAATCAAGGTAACATAAGAGCCACTGGGAAACAAAGATCCCAATTCAAAGTATTAATTATGGATGAGAGAGCCAATATAACAGATATATAAATAAATAATTAAATTGATATTTCTATCAACTTTATAATGTACATGCTATTCTTAATTGGTATTTAACTACATACTAATAATTGAAAGACAAGGTGTCTTGCTATCATTTTAATCCTTCATTTTTAACACTCTAAGTTATGCTTACTTATACTAAGCTGGAAAAGAGCCAAAAGTTAAAGTTACAATTAGACTTTGTTGGCTAGACCTTAACAGTAGTACAGGTCATTTATTATTTGTTTAGCAAAGCATGTCTATAACTGAAAGAATGTTTGAAAATGTAGTAAAGAGAAAAATAATTCAAAGAAGAGACACAATTGATTTTTTGAATTAAGAGTCAGCTGCTTATAGTTCGGTTTTGCTATTACAAAACGTGGCCTCATTGAGATAATATCTACATATTGTTGCTATTTATGAATGTCTAAGAAGTTTATATTAAGTAATTCATCCCAGCTGACTATGTGTGGCACCACTACCAAAACAGGAAGTCTTAACTTGTGCATGAATGAAGAAATAAAGCTGAGCAGCAAGTAAGCAAGCAAGCAAACATCAAGAAGAATTATATGGTGATATATTATATATTTAATAAAAATAGTCTGGATTATCAAATTACAGAGACACCTACAGAGCTAAGCCATAAATACCAGGGTTTAGTGACCCATGCCTTTAATATCATCACTTGCGAGGTAGATATGCATCTGGATCTCTGTAATCTCAAGGCCTAATAGCTAGCCAGTAACAACACACAACTTTAATCCTAGCTCTAGGAAAATTGAATTCAAAAGTAAGATAAGTGGGTAGAAATAGATGAGAGAGGAAGGAATTCAGCTTCCCCTGCCACTTCCATTGTCAATTGAGAATGGAGAAGCGTGGATCAGAGGAATTGTGGAAAGAGGCCTTAGGAGTTGGCTAGGTGAGAAGTGGCTGTGGTTTGTTTCTCTGTCTCTCTGATGTTTTGGCTATCTCCCAATATCTGGCCCTGAATTGTCATTATAATACCAAATAGAATTAGTGCAATAATTAATGAATGTGTGTATTTCTGCCGTTGGATATGGATATAGAGTGACCTGACTTAATTTCTTGTCCTGGTATCCCTTAAATTATGGATTATTATTATTATAAACTATAAGCAAAATAGACGTTTTCTTACCCAAGTTGGTTTTTGTCACATTGTTTTATTATAGCAACAGAAATTAAAGGAGGACACTGGTTTTAGAATGTACTTTCCTGAAAACTAACTAGGCTCCATGATAGTAAAAACCGATACCTAACAGGCATCAAATTATTTTTGTAGACTCTACCACCATGATACAAGTATTTATTATAATGCCCAATGTCTCAGTGTATTCACATTGAAAAATTAATACTCAATATAAGTATTAGTACTGATAAAGCATATTCAAATCACAATACAATATTATTTCTTTCATATTCAAGGAATTTTATATGAAGAAAATTTTAATTTGAAGAAGAGAGATAAATCATCTGAAATGTGCATATAGAAGTGGGCTAATAATTTTTTATTTGGGTATTAGATATTTTTTAAATAATGTTTAATTAATATGAACTATATAACATATGAATATTGTGTTGAATACTGAGTACATAGTGAGTTTAGGGATGAGGATAGTTATAAGCAAATAAATTAGATAACATAGTAGAAAAATGTGAAAACTACTGTAAAATAGAAAGAACAGCAACTCTGCTCAGCAAGTCCAGGATTGAATCAGAGCCAAAACCAATTGTATTTCTACTAAGAGGGTAGACAGTAGAATAAGAAAAGAACATCATAAACAAATGAAATAAAATGGGTATTACAGAATTATTCAATTGCAATTTATTATATTAAGGATTAATATTTATTGAGGAGTTATATAAACACTCACAGATACAAATTGGACTTTAAAGCATTTCTTGGAGAGTATAACTGTCCCATGCCATGATGTTGCCAGACCTCTTCCAAAGAACTCAGGAACAAACAGGAAGTAAGGCTAGCATGCAACAGGGTTCTCAATGGGGGCTGGCTACACCCCATTTAGGGTCCTGAGACCCCAAATCTATATCTCTAGGCCTCCCTCAATAACACCTGAATTTCACTACATCTCTCCATTTTATCTTAGGAAGTTCTAAAACTAAGTATAAGACTATATACAATAGAAATAATTATATATTAAAGAAAGTGAAAAGTAATAACATAAGGAAGGTCAAGCAACAAGTAACAAACAAAAAACAAGGTTTATCTTAAATGTCTAGAATATTGCTAATTGGCAATATACAGAGATTACTTCAAGGCTGCTTATCTTTAATCAATAATATTTAAAACCCAAATACTCTTAGCTAAGATATGAGATGGTAGCAACTTTTACTATCTAGCCTTCAACTCTGTCAAACACCTGAAAAGGAAAATATATTATCTGAATGAGCTACAAGCACAAGAAAGTAGTTTCCAAGACTTAGAAGAGGACAGTGACAGTCAGCTGCCTGGACAGTCACCCACAGCTTTTCTGCAAAGTTGGAAAATCCATGGTTGCAATAAGGTTTCTTGGTCCCAGGCAGCCAGAGGTCCAGACCTACAGATCTGCAGCACCAGACCCATTAAGTGGCCGCCGCTGCTGATCAGGCCCCCAGAAATGATTCATATGCTTATATTAAATTCATGCTGTTTGGTCTATGGCTTAGGTACATTGCTAGCTAGTTCTGTCATCTTAACTCAACCCATTCTCATTAATCCATCTGCCATGTGGCCCGTGGCTCACCTATGCTCCTTACATGTTGCTCCTTTGGGCTTCGGGCTCAGTCTGTCTGACTCTGCCATGCTTCTCCTACCTATGCTCTGATTTCTCCTCTTACCTTTTCTATGGTGTCTGTCATGGGCCAAAACACCTCCTTTATTTAAAGATTGACATTCACAGCATACAGAAAGACATTCCCACATCACCGCTCCCTTTCTGTCTAATCAAAAAGGAAGGTTTCAATTTTAATATAGCAAAATTACATTTAACAAAATAGCCACCAATCAAGAATTACAGTTACAATATCTAGTCTATTAGTATTAAACAACATTAAACAAAATACTCTATTATCTACCTTATCCTTAGGAATCTAAAGTTTCATATCCAATATACCTTAAAATAACCAAGAAAAACTATACCTATAACTATCCAATCTTCAACTACATCAAAGGCCACCGAAGGATATAATATTACCCAAGTAAACCAGAAGTACAAGCAACTTCCAAAATCTAGAAATGACAGAGATAGCACCTATCTGCCTGGACAGTCACCCAAAGTTCCTTTATAAAGTTGGGGCATCCATCTTCAGCCTACAGGCCTAGAGTCTCTTTTCATTTCAGTGAAGCAGGAAATCTGCTCTGCCCGTTCATCAATTGCTTCTCCTCAAGTCCTGAAGATTGTCTGAAAGTTTTCTCTGCAAAGCAGGAATGTGAAGGACCATCTAGGCTTGTTCTTTCAAAGTCCAGAGGTCACTTTCCTATGGAACCTGCATGTCCAGTTTAAACAGAATACTGTCAAACAGTCAATATAAGAACAGGTTCATGTCCAATGGCTAACCGATGCTACAAAGAAACTAATCCATCCCCATATGAAGTTTCTTCAATGCCCATTTTTCACTTGAAGTAAATTGATGCTACCAGGAGCAGACCTGTCTCACTGTCCAGAAAAGTCTAAGTTCTTAAAACATTTTAAATGCCATATTCTATAGGTCTTAGAAGTACTTGAAGATTACCTATCTAATTGAATTATATCTTTATATACCTAAAAATCTAACATGCATTTCTTAATTATAAATTACTATTTTAAATCAGTTATATAAACAACATATCTTAAACAAGAGTAGAAAAATGATACAGCATAAGAGAATTGACCTTAAATTTGTATCAATAAACCAAAACCATACCAATATAAAACATTTTGAGATTAACAGCTGATTTTCTGATCTAAGTAAATTCAATAATCTAATTTAAAAAAAAAAATCATTCATATACCAATCCACCTTTTTTTGGCTATAAGCTTAGGATATCTGACAGATCTCTTCAGAAGCAGGGTAGTTTGTAAAACCACTCTATCCTGTCTTGGTAGGTTTCAGTAGTCTATATCCTACACCCTGCTCATTCAGATTAGACAGTATGCTTACTGTCAGTGGTCAAGGCAAGGACAGTTTTTTATCCAGTGGGCAATTGGTCACTAAGGAAGACAAACTTCTTGTGGAGTGTACTTTATTCCCAACACCATCTTAGCAAAGGAACAATGATGCTAGGAGTCGAGTCGTCTTGTCTCTTACGACCAAATTCTGAATAACAAATCATTAAATGCCATATTCTTTTGGTCTATGAAGTAGTTGAAGACTACTGTCTAATATATTCTATCATACATCTTAGAAATGAAAACAACATGACTATTATGTGGCAAGACTCAGTAACTATAATCTGAAATTCTTATCATCCTAAATACTGAAGCTCACCAGGTAAAAACAGGCAAGCAATTTGTATAATGACGTCAAGTATGACAAACATATAAACATTAAGCAAAGGTAAAAGTATAGAGATAAATGACAACAATATCCTAAATAAATATTATTTTTCAAAATTTCTAAATAGAGATATACAAAATATCTTAAACAGAAATAGAATATATATATATATTATAACTAGTATAACTATATATTATGATTAGTATAATTAAACAGAGGTAGAAATTTTGTAGTACGAGGTTTCTGGCCCGGACTTTCAGGCCTAACCTCAAGGTTTAGGACCCACAGACCCACAGACCTGCGGACCGGCAGACCCACAGACCCACAGACCTGCAGACCCACAGTCCCACAGTCCCACAGAGACACACAGATGTTTTCAATAGTTTTTGGCTGATCAGCCTCAGGCCCAGGCATATAACTTGCTGACTCTGTATTCTTCATCAAACCCATGATTCTTCCTGTTCAGCAATGTGGCTGGGTACCTTTTCTTAGAGCAGCATAGTTGTCCTCTGCTCTTTCTGGCTTCTCTCTGGCGTTTTGCTCTGTGCTTCTTGTTCTCAGAGTTTTTTTAGTCTGGCTGTCCCACCCACACTTCCTGCCTGCCTTTGGCCAATCAGCACTTTTTATTAAACCAGTGGGTGGGATAATTATTTACAATTAAACAACACAATCTCCCACAAAATTTCATAGTGGGAATGACAGTAGTATGCTTAATATGCATTCATGTGCAAAATATTTTAAGCAGAGGTAGAATACAAATATATGACAATTATAGGTTCAATCTTGTATCAATATACAAATTATTTAGACAAAATAATTTAAAATTTTAATTTGTATTACTGTACAAATTATCTCAAGTAGACATATAAAATAATTTCACGTTTGTATCAATATACATGCATCTATAACAGTGCTAATTGCCTATGGCTCATATTTGGCTAATAATTGTTTACATATAGATAAAATAATCTACCGATATCTGTTCTTTTTCCCTTTCTCTTTTAAAAAAGAGATTCCTGAGTCTATATTATCATTCCATACTCAATCCAAATATCTTATAACAACTCTATAATTATCCATGACCATTATAGGACAAAACTTAGCAGGAGAGAGGTATAGTTTTTCATAAGGTTGTTTTCTGATAACTTGTGGACAACAGTATCTTTGTAAGAGTCTATAAAAACAAAGACAGTGATTAGGTTAATGGACTGGATAGTAACATCTATTACAATTCACAGAGTACTGGGTAGGGCCATAAGGAATTCTTTATTAAAGATGTGACATGAAGTATAATCATAGAGAGTTCTTGAAACTGTCCTGAATAGTCTATATTTCAAAATCAGTCATTGATTCTTGTACACCAATTTGTTTGTTTGTTTGTTTGTTTAATCACAGACCATGTAGAATCATTGTGGTGAGGCCTCATCTTCTTTCTGGATGCATTGGACATTTCTGGTAGAAGAAATTGTTGTTTATAATAGAACACTTAATCATCATTAATATCAAATGTAGAATTTATGTTTTCAGGGGAAAAGTGTATGCAAAGAATGTTTTAAGGTTATGAAGGAATAAGTACATAGATAAACAAAATTAGAAATAAAATTACAATAATATTGGTTCCTATTTATCCTGATTGTCTTTTGTCTCACAACAGGTAGCTTTTCTGATATGAGAGAATCACTTAAATTTTCCTTTACCAACATGCTTAGGTTTACAGAAGGAGAAAGCCACTTACTCCAACTCCAAAGCCATCTTAATTTATAATTAAATCAAGATTATTTCTTTTTTTTTTAGTAGATAAAGATGTTAAGCAGTGGGAATTTAGAGTTTACCCTGGATTGCATAGTGATACCATTAGGCCCTATATTCCTTTGATTGTAATCCTTTCATAGTTGACCTTTCAGCCTTCAGTGCCTCTGTATCCAGAATCCTTTCAATTTCTTGAAGATGGTTATGTCTATTCTTCTGTAATGGAAAAAATGTAACCCTGCCCCAGCCTTGTTAATTAATTTTTCCTTACTATGTATCCAATTGTCATATCAATGTATGAGCCATTACTTGTCTTCAGGAGGTGTCTTCTGTTTTAATTGGATCTTTATTAATTTGAGGGGTATCCATATTTTTTGGAAATAAAAGCAAAACCCCTTTCCCACCTAAGCATATATCCCTGCTCCCATTCTGAGGTCACACATCCTTGAAGTAGACAGGTTGGTTTATCTCAGAAGTTTTTTTTTTTTTTTTTTTTTTTTAATTACTATTACCCAATGTCTCTCTGTAGCTGTTGATCTTTTTTTAACAGTATTAAGACAATTCTAGGTTAGTAAAGCATTATGCAATCTCCACCTGGGTTTTTCCATTTCTCCTTTCTGTTTATTAAGAATCTATTTTAAGGTGAAATGAAACCTTTCCACAACTGCTTGTCCTGTAGGATTATGTGGTATACCTGTAATGGGTTTTATATTAAATATCCAAAAATTGGTTTCATTTTTGAGGAATCATGCTGGGGCATTGTCAATCTTAATTTGAACAGAAATCCCCATAGTAGCCATGACTTCTAAAAGATATATTACTACAGAATCAGCCTTTTCAAAACTCAAGGCAGTTGTTCATTATAGTCTTAAGTAAGTGTCAATGATAGGATGTACACATTTAATCTTTACAAATTCTGCAAAATGAAATACTATATCTTATTTGCCAGAAATATGTCAGAAAATATTTCTTTGTGTACCCTTAAGATTGCTTTTAGCATGTAAAAATGGTTGGCTACAGGTAGGACAATGCTTAGAGTGTAAAATAAACAGAATGCAATTAAATTCTGGATCTACATGATTCATATGTGCATTTTATAATTTCTTTTCTAATAAAGCTAATTCTCAGTTTCAGCAGACAATTCTCTAGGACAATTTAAGCCCTTATAGCCATCTAAGGTTTAAATTTGTTTATGATATTTTAATTTCAATAATGGGCTATAAATGAGAAATATTTTCTATAGTTTGGAAATCATTAAGAGTTTTCAATATAGCTCTTCTGAGTTGCACTTTTGGGTTCTAAATTTAGAGATATATTTTATATCCTAAGTAATAAAATCTCTTTGTATTTTTTCAAGAGCAATTTGTATATAGGGTACATTCTTCAAACATTGTATAATATCTATATTTGAGTCTGCAAATGACATATCATCCATATAATAGTAAATGATATATTGTGGGAATTATTTGGGTATCATTTGTAATGGCTGTTGTACACAATATTGGCATAAGGTGGGACTATTCATCATTTCTTGTGGGAGAACTATCCTTTGGTATATCTTTACCAGCAGCAAATTATTGTAGGTGGGCACTGTAAATACAAATTTTTCCTTGTTCTTTTAGAGGTATGGTAAAGAAACAGTCTTTCAAATAAATAACTATAATAGGCCAACCCTTAGGTAACAGGTAAGGCAAGGGAATACCACGTTGCAAAGAGCCCATTGGTTTAATCACCTTATTTATCTCTCTTAGACCTGTCACCATTCTTCATTGTCCAAATTTCTTTTTTACAACAAATACAGGAGAGTTTCAAGGGCTGGTTGATTCTTCAATATGCTGAGCATGTAACTGCTCCTGTACCAGCTGTTCTAAAGGCCTGAAGTTTCTATTTTGTTAAAGGGCATTGTTGAATCCAATTAGGCTTTTCTGTCAACCATTTTAAAGATAGCACTGTGGGTGTCTTTATGGGTCAGCGGCTATTGTGCTATGTTTTTGCCCAATCTGAATGGCTCATGACTTTTATGTAATATCTTAAAATACCATTTTCAGAAACATAATTCAGTCTCTGATTTATATATGAGCCTGGAGGGATTTTTATCTGGGTATATCACAGTTATAGAAGGTCACAACCCCATAGATTAACTGCTATATTAGCCATATATGGCTTCAGTGCTTCTCTCTGTTCTTCTGCCCCTATGCATTCAAGCCATCTTACATTTGGTTTCACCTGAAATATGGTTATAATATATAAAACTTGAACATCCTCAATATTTAATTTATTTTTTTTAGTCTTTTTTCCATGGATCTCCCTGCTCAACCTCCCTACCCTCCTTCCAATCCCTCCCAATCCACTTTCAGTCCCATCCCCAAATCTGCTCACCAGAAAGGGCAAGAAGACCCACCTTGGGAACATTCACCTTTTTCACAGGCCATTTTGGATGCCATGATTGTGGGGTTATATTTGAAACATCTGTCCCCTGTCAACTAAGCCTTGAATAAAATTGTTATTTATTTGTATTTTCAATTTTGGCCATCGTTCATTTATGGAAGTCTGTCAGAATATTTGTTTCATGGTTTTTCTTAGAAATTTTGATTGCTTCTTTAAATTTTTTTCTATTATCCAATGATGTATAGTTCTATACATTTGGCATTGTGTTACAATAAGGTTCCCTAACCCTGGCTGGCCAGCGGTCCAAACCCAAAGACCTGAAGTCCCAGACAGCATAGCCACCAGCCACTGCTTAGCTCCCCCCCAAAAAAAAATGACTCAGATGCTTATATTAAGTTTATGCTGTTTGACCTATGACTTAGGCACATTGCTAGCTAGTGGCTTCACTTTATCTCAACCCACATCCATTAATCTTTCCTGCCACATGGCCCTGTGGCTCACCTGTGTTCCTTACATGTTTCTCCTTGGGCATCTGGTTTTATCCTTCTCTAACTCTGCCCTTCCATTCCTACCTATTCTGATTCCCCATCTACTTCTTCTATGGTGCCTGTCATGGGCCAAAACAGCTCCTTTATTTAAAGATTGATATCCACAGCATACAGAAAGACATTCCCACATCAGCATTGGATGTTCTAATTGTCCTGAGGAAGACGGTCCTTACTGTGGCTGGATATAGTTGAACCATCTTTGATTTTGAGACCTGTGTTTTGGGGGCCTCTCATGAGAAGTCCCAGGAGATGTTTCCTAATGGTAAAGAGTTGCCTTGTTTGTCTCTTGTAGATCTACACTCAATACTCCAGTGTTGGCCTTTGCCACATCTTCTTCCTAATGGAGAACATAGGGACTTTCTGTTTGATTCATTTATAAGTGAGACATTATTTCCAGAACTGCAATCTATACAATTTCTTCTTATATTGCCTGAAAACATTTGATACCTTGACTCCCTTACCCTAACATTAGAAATGCCTTGACCTACCCAAATCTCTCTTCATATAAAGGAGAGACCCAGCACTGATTACATATTGAATCCATTCCTTTATGGGTACTGATCTGGTCTTTAAGGGCATAAGCATTCTCTGACATTCCAAATTAGCATGGTCAAAAGCCAAAGAAAGAATTAATTGCTTTCTAATTTCTAGATCTAATACTGCCTTGTGGTGGAATTCAGGTGTCAGCTGATAAGTTTGGCAGGTGTGTCTCTGGAGTTTTGGGAGCCTGAGCAGGTTGTGGCCAGCCCTGCCAAAAATGGCTGCTGGGATCTTGAGGGGCCTGTTTGGTTTCTGTTTTCTTAGAGATTGAATCAGCATCTATTACCTGGATCATCCTATCTTCAAGTTTAATTTGTATCCATGAGTGTTAAAATATCCTTTAATAAATATTAATCCTGTATATAGTATATTGCAAGTGAGATTTACTGCAATAGTTGGCACCCAACATAGCTGTTTATGCCCATGACAGGTACCATAAAAAAAATAGGAGGGGGGATCAGAGCATAGGTAGAAGGGCAGATCCAGAGACAGATTGAGCCAGGTGCCCAAAAAAGAAACATGTAAGGAATACAGGTGAGCCACGGGCCACATGCAAATAGATTCATGATAATGGGCTGAGTTAACATAAAGGAGCTAGCTAGTAATATGCTTGAGCCATAGGCCAAACAGGATGAAGTTAATATATGTCTGAGTCATTTTGCAGGGAGTCTAAGCAGCGGTAGGTAGCTAGGTGTTCTGGCATGGCAGGTAGCTAGGTGCTCTAGACCTCTGGCCACCTGGTGCCAGGAAAACTTGTAACATTGCCTTGGTTAATCACTACAGAAAGTCAGAAGAAGGTTCTTTTAAGCTTTCCTGACTTCAGTATACAGCTCAACTTTCTGTCCTGGGTCTAAAATGTTTTCCCAAGTTTAAAGCAGCAGTATGGCATAATAGCAATATATGTTGATTATAAGTAGTCTGAACCTTCACCAAGGATTTTGTCTTGAGAGATGTCAAAACCTGTGACATTTCCTTAATATTATAAGGCCCTACTCTCTTCCCTCAGTAATTTCACCACTGTAAATATTGGCTATAGTCCAATATAACAACTGTTAACTGCACCCAATCATTAGGAGTTGTTCTAATTTTAGTTGACCATGCATTTAATATTTGTTTTATATATGTAGAGTGGATTCTATTGAGTAATGTCTTCCTTGATGTACTTTACATTTCTCATATGAAGAGCCTCATAATAGTGCTTCATGAATTCTGGGAACTCACTACATAAATTCTTTTTCTGAATGGTAACCAAGTAAATCATAGAAGGTGATAAAGAATACAATTCATGTTCACTACTTTAGGTAAATAATTTCCATCACCATAAGATCTCAGCAATGGTTGCCCTGAACTGTTCTGGGTCGAATATGCATTATTATCCATAAATATTGCAACAGGGTCCTCCCATTGTTGAAACTTATAAACCACCAATTTTTCTAGGGGTTAAATCTGTTGAATGCCATTTTTTTTAATGATTTAATGAAAATAATAAGTATCCTATTCTTATCATTACCATCAAGTCCCTTTTAAGTTCCCAATATTTGTGTCTAAGGTGGAAGATCTATTTGACAGTTGGTCCCAACCAATTTCCAGAAAAGTAACTTTGCCTACCAATTATCATTTGTAGATTCCATATTATGTACTTCAGAGAGTGATTGTTCATTCTTAGACTTTAAGCCTTCTATCATGTCAATTAAAATCTCATGTTTAGTACAGGTATTAAACTATTTTTGAGATATAAAATATAGAATCAAACTGAGAAGTAACAGAACTATGAACATGAAGTCCTCAAAAATATAATCATGCAAGAAATCCTCTATCATAACAATAAAAATAATTCTGAATTCTTGGGAATTTGTTTTGTCTGCTATTATTGAAGAAAGCATAATTATTAAAATTGCATATACATATATACGCATATGTATAAGTATATATATATATATATATATATATATATATATATACATATAAAAAATTAATTACCTCAGACTAGATGTAATGGCGATGTTTGGCCAGCAGATGTTGCAGGTATCACTCAGCTTAAAGCAGTCAAAGCACAGGATTCAAATTTTATTTTCTTTTTCTTTAAAAGAAATATTTTTCCATGTATCCGCCTGTTTGTCCTCCCCTCCCTCCTCCCAATCCCTCATAATCCACCTTCAGCCTCCCCCACCACATCCCCCAGTCCCCTCCCACAGAAAAACAAGAAGTTCCAAAGTAGATCAGCTCAACCTGGCATATCCTCTCTAGGCAGGTCCAATTCCCTCATCTCAATATCAAGACTAGGTTAGGTGTTCCTCTGCAGGGAATGGGCTTCAAAGTGCCAACCCATGCACAGGAACACACTATGATCCCACCTCTCAAGGCTCCTAGGGGAATACCTAGATGTCGCTCTTAAGTTCCTTCTTCTCCCAAGATGTTCAAAGTTGTGGGTTTTTTGCTTTTTGTCTAAAATTCACATACGAGTAAGTGCATTCCATGACTATCTTTCTGGGCTTGTGATACCTCGCTCAGGAAGATATTCTTCAAATTTATCCATTTGCCAGCAAAATTTAGGATGTCTTTTTTTTTTCCTGCTGATCAGTACTCCATTGTATAGATGTACCAGTTTGTTAATCCATTCTTTACTTGAGGGGCATCTAGGTTGTTTCCACATTCTTACTATTATGAATAATGCTGCTATAAACATAGTTGACCTAATGCCCTTAGGGTATGAATGTGCATCTTTTGGGTATATGCCCAATAGTGGTATTGCTAGATCCTTGGGGAGATTGATTCCAAGTTTTCTCAGGAACTACCCTACGGCCTTCCAGAGTGACTGTACAAAGTTACACTCCCACCAACAATAGAGGATTGCTCCCCTTGCTCTGCATCCTCTCCAGCATAAGCTACCATCTGTGTTTTTGGCTATTTTTGTGTTTTTGAGAGGTGTAAAGGGGTATCTCAAAGTTGTTTTGATTTGTATTTCTCTGATGGCTTAAGATATTTAACAATTTTTAAGTGCCTTTCAGCCAATTGTAATTCTTTTGTTAAGAATTTTCCTTTTCGTTCTGAACCCCATTTTTTAATTGGGTTGTTTAGGTTTGGGGACTTTAATGTCTTGAGTTCTCCACATATTTTAGAGGTTAGTCCTCTGTCAGATGTAGGGTTGGCGAAGATGTTTTCCCATTCTGTAGGTTTTTGTTTTGTCTTATTGACTGTGTCCTTTGCCTTGCAGAAGCTTCTCAGTTTCAGGCTTTTCAATTTATTAATTGTTGTTCTTAATGTCTATGCTACTGGTACTATGTTTAGGAAGTGGTCACCTGTGCCAGTGCATTGGAATGTATTTCCTGCTTTCTTTTCTATCAAGTTCAGTGTATCTGGGTTTATGTTGAGGTCTTTCATACACATGAATTTGACTTTTGTGCAAGATAATGCTTGTGGAACTATTTCTGTCCTTTGACATTCTACCATACAAGTTATCCCAACACCATTTGTTGAAGATACTATCTTTTTTCATGGAATAATTTTAGCCTCTTTGACAAAAATCAGGTGTTCATAGGTATTTGGGTTCCTAGAATGATAACCTTACAAAGGCACTTTCTTCCAAAAATCAGAATATTTACTATAAATACACATTAAATGACATGCTGATATCAGTGTTTTTGTCCTTCCTGACAGACACTTGCCTAGCCACAGATATAAAGGGGGGTACCTCACAGCCACATGAGTGGCCTGGCCCCTTCTAGCTGTGGCCCTTGGCCCAGTTTATCACAGAGATCTGCAAACCTACATTGGTACCAGCATTACAGAATTATTCATTTGCAATTGATCATATAAAGGATTAACATCTATTAAGGGGTTATATAAACACTCACTGTCCTAAGGTGTGATTGTAGGATATCTGTTGCTGAGAATACGGGAACTAACAGGAAGGAAGGTAAGTGTGCAACAGGGTTCTCAATGGGAGCTGGTTCTGAGACCTGAAAACGGTGCCTTTATGTATCCTTTCATAATTCCAGAACCCTACTACATGTAAGATATCACAAAATTGTTTGAATAAAATAATAAAGATATGAATTTTACCATTAGATCTCAACTCATTAGAAATCAGGCCAAACTAAAATATAGACCATCGAGTACAAACAATAGGATGTGTATTTTATTGCTCTTCAGTTGTATTTTACACTGCAGCAAAACTTCCACCTTTGCCTTGCTCATAGCTTGAAGAACATCTCCAAGTCAACTAAATTTCCTGTATGGTTTGTGTTTTGAGGGTGTGATATTTGTTAGATGATTACAAAATGTGTAGAAAAATTATATTTCACACTTAGAAATTGCAATCTAATATAACCACTCTCTCTGAGTGTAGTTCTATAGTAGAAGTTCAGCTGCTTGATTAATTGATTTATTGATTGATTCCAAGACTTAATATTTAATGTCACAACCCAGTGGTAGCTTTGAAAAGATTTTTCTTTGTCCTCTCTCCATTACCTGAAGATGGTGGCTGCATTTCCAATTTCCTTATTCTCATATGGCCATATAGTAAAAGAAAGAACAAGTAGAATTTTCCATTTTCTACTGTGGATTCCTTGTTTTATTATGAAAAAAAGGAACTTGTCTTAGAACTTATTACACTATTTCTCACTGACAAGCATCTGGCCAAATGACAACAACAGAAACTATAAAAGAAAACAAGGAAAATGATTATGGTTAGACTATATTTGCCTTGGTTCATTTGCCTTCTAGTATTAAGAAGGCATTTAAAGTTACAAAATATTTTGTTCATAAAATACTTCATTAAAGGATAATTGTGCCTTAAAAGTTTAGTGTTTACTCTTATGTACAAGGTAAACATTTGTCATGAATTTTTATATAAATCATTAATCAATGAGAGAATTTAAAACATTATCTGTCTCGCGCCTATCTCTCGCCCGCGAGGAAAGACACGGCACACACTGAGGATCCTTCTGCAGTATAACTTTAATGTATCTTGGGGGAGAGCATTTAGCTTACGGAAAATGGAGAGGGGAGGAGAAAGTGAGAGAGCCGGCAGAGGGCCGGCAGAGAGGCAGGGGCCGCTGCGCAGGAACCAGCGACGGCGGGCCCCCAGTGGGGAAAAGGAAAGCCAGAGAGCTAGGCTAGGCCCCGGCGTGGTCTGGGCCGGGCCATCCGCCACGTGGCCTAGAGCCCGCGCCCCAGGAGCCGGGCCGGCGTCCGTGCGCACGGCGGGGCGGAGAGAGAGAGAGGAAGAGAAGGGACCACAAGGTAGGAAGCACCCGGTTTTAAGACGACCAAACGGTTCTTGCTTTAGACGAAACATCTTCCTATAGGTCGTAGTTCAGAATCCCATATGACGCCACGGGAAAGGCGGAGAAACCAGACCAGTCTCGCGAGATTACCAAGTGCATGCGCTCTCTAACGACTCAGGTGGGTTGGCCAGCACCAGATAATAGCGCCACCTTGAGGAGCTGGAGCCAGCGGCCTCCAACATCTCACCCTTCTCAAATATTAAGCAACGAGGAAGTCCTATAAGAGGGTGGAGACAGTGATCATCCCCCAGAACACATTGTGGACTTGCGTGGGGGTCATCCCTAATCCCTCGACAGATCGAGATGCGCCCAGCCTGTCCTCTGCCTTTTGCTGGGAAGGGGATTAAGGCAGGTACCCTTATGCAGGATGATGTGTCTCTCGGGACATAGGTATGTCCCGTGCGATGCCCTTGGCTCAGCATACCTCTTAGGACACGGGCTGAACGCTCCACCCAGTGCAATAGACAAGGCTGTCTTAGGTGTGTAGGAGCTGTTTAAGCCACAATATCTCTATTGCTTTAGCATAATTAGTCATACCTCTATTGAGGTTTCTGAGTCTAGAGCCATTAAGGCTTGAGCCGAAACTGCTTTGTTTCTCTGACTTTGGATTCTGAACTTGCAAACCGTCTAGAGAAGAATGACTAGTCCTCCGCAAAAGGCTAGGTCAGACATATCCGCCCCCACCCACTTTTTGGAGTAGGGGAAGAGGGGATTTATGGAGTAAGCTCTCTGGTCAGCGACAGGTCTAGCCGAGTGGAATTGGCCTGGACGATCGCCACCTGCAGGTCACGAAGGGTCTGTTCAAACTTAGACGACCAATTCTGTAAGAAAATTGAGAGAGGCTTTTCGAAAGATTAGTTGTCTTTGTAAAGTTTTTATATTGAATAGAGGTTATGTATAAGCCAGCAAGTTATTGCTCACACCTCAATTGTGCCATATACTGGGGTGGACAATTTGTTAACCGCCTGTGCAGTCTGCACTATTTTTTGAAAGTGCGCTAGCTGAGGCAGTCACTGAGGCCCCCATGGCAGCTGTGACAATGATTTTTACAATATCAGCAGAGATTCTAAAATCTCTTTTTTGTCTAAATGGCTGTGAGTTACTGGGGAACCACGGTGGTATGGGCACAAATCGTGGCATGTGGGCCGCTGCTGCAAAGAAATAAAGCTGAGCATCTCAGCATAAGGCATAAAGGCAATTATCAAATTTGTATCTCAATTTATCTATAATTTTTGAAGCATTGCTAACAATCTAAATAACTGGTGGTTAAATTGGGAGAAAATGAAAATATTTTAGGCGTGGCCCAACCTATATTTCTGGATTGGCAACTGTTACATGGTAAAATTGAATTTTTATCTGGCCTGCCTGAGCAAAAGGAAGCCAATTTTGGTTTTATTAAACTCTGTTTCTTTTGTCAGGCTGCCGAGAAATTTTTTAGTAATATATCTGAACTATTTTTAACTAAAACATAAACTTCTCTTTAACCCCAAACTTCTATTTTCTTTAAAGCTATGTCTAAATCTTTATACATCACCGGCATTGGCAGAGAGAAGGTGGGCATTATCTTCTACTGCTGTCACCAAACACATCAACTGGAGAAGGCGAAGGCTCTTTTTCTTGTAATATTTTTCTGGTGAGGCGCTCTGGGATCCAAACTGGATTTTTTTTTCATCCTGTGGAAAAACACAGACAGCTCCCCGGGATCTTATTAAAATAGGATCCGGGCCTTTCCATTTATATTCCCCCTTTCTGTTTTAACAAATAGGATTTTAAGGTCCGATGTGTACGTTCAATAATGCCTTGTCCTTGAGGGTTGTATGTTAACCCGGTAAGGTGTGTTACTTGCATCTGTGCACAAAATTGGGCGAATTTTTGGGAGCTGTAAGCTGGCCCATTATCAGTCTTGAGGTAGGCTGGTTTGCCCCAGGCGCTCTATGCCTCTAAGCAATGTTGAATAACATGTATGGTCTTTTCTCCTGTAAGTGGTGTGGCATGAATAATACCTGAGCATGTATCAATAGAAACATGTATAAATTGAAGCTTTCCAAAGGATGGAACATGTGTAAAGTCTCTGCTGTAACATGAAATTTTGTATGAAAATCTTTTGCAGCTTGCAACGGATTAGCAAAGGCAGCAGCGACCAGGCGTGTAGCTTGGTCAGCCAAATTATTTCCTTTGCTCATAGGGCCCGGGAGTCTCGAATGTGCCCGTATATGGGTAATATAGAAGGGCTATGGTACAAAACAGAGCAGACACTGTATTGGAAGGATTAATAACACTGGCCGTTTTAAGTAACTGAAGGGCATTTATCACATAATGGGAATCAGACACAATATTAAGCAGACAATCAAATTTTTGTAAAACTTTTAACACAATTAGACATTTAACAATCTGGGGTGATTTTTGACCAAAATCTTTGAAAAATGTCTGTGAATTTATAATATAAGCACCCCTTCCATTTCCTGAGCCATCTGTATATACAGTTAAGCCATCTTTTAAAGGCACTGAGGAAGTAACACATGGATATACCACAGGGTGATAAGCCAAACTGTAACAAAGGATATTTAGGATAATGATTATCAATTTTTCCAGGAAACATCAAACAAAGGCTTTAAATCTGTAGTGGGAATTTTCAAAAAAGGTCTAAGTCAATTAATATATTCTATGGAAAAGTGGAGGGCTTAAAAATATGTTTTCTAGCAAGCTGTTCCGCAACAGGCTCGATTACTGCCTTAAGCTTATCAGAGGTCAATGGCCACTGAGGAACCCATACCGGCACCTCTGTTTTCCAAGGTATGGGTCGTGCTGCCTCAGTGGCACCTAAGAAAAACCTAGGCCCTGTCTTTGCCTATGAATCTTGGGCGTGGTTTGTCTTTGTCTTAACCGCCCCAGGCCCTGTCTTTCCTCATACCACGAGGAGCCAAACTTTAAATTTAAATTTTCAAGTTTCCGTACCTTTAGTTTCTGGTTCCCTATCTCCCCCAAATCTTTTATTTTTCTGGGGGGTCCTTTTTTACTTATCGAGTATTCCTATTTTCAAGTTTCCGTACCTTTAGTTTCTGGTTCCCTATCTCCCCCAAATCTTTTATTTTTCTGGGGGGTCCTTTTTACTTATCGAGTATTCCTAACTCCCCCATATCTTTTATTTTACCGGGGGTCCTTTTTCACTTTTCCGGTGCGCGCCTAACCTCACACGGCTCCCGGTTTCTGACATGTTGCCCCGAACTTTCTTTATGATATCTCGCCCTCTAGCTATCAGATCTCTACAGGCCTTCTCTTCTACAGAGTTCTTTAGAGTACCCTGTGCCATCTCAATACCACGCTGCCTAAGCAGGGAGTCTGGTGCTGTTATGATAGACTGGGGGGGATCCCACTGACCAGCGGAAGCAGAAAACAACCACGAAGAAAACCAGAAACACTGCCAAAGCAAGCACTAAGGCCTCAAAAGACCCTTTCCAGGGCGGGAAAAATCCCAAAACAAAGTCCAGTTCAGACATATCTCTCCGAGCCACTTACCTCTTATCTGCAGTTCTGAATCCTGACGGTGCAAACGATGTTAATTCCCGGGTTTCGGCACCACTTGTCCCGCGCCTATCTCTCGCCCACGAGGAAAGACACGGCACACACTGAGGATCCTTCTGCAGTATAGCTTTAATGTATCTTAGGGGAGAGCATTTAGCTTACGGAAAATGGAGAGGGGAGGAGAAAGAGAGCCGGCAGAGGGCCGGCAGAGAGGCAGGGGCCGCTGCGCAAGAGCCAGCGGCGGCGGGCCCCCAGCGGGGAAAAGGAAAGCCAGAGAGAGCTTGGCCCCGGCGTGGCCCGAGCCGGGCCATCCGCCACGTGGCCTAGAGCCCGCGCCCCAGGAGCCGGGCCGGCGTCCGTGCGCACGGCGGGGCGGAGAGAGAGAGAGGAAGAGAAGGGACCACGAGGTAGGAAGCACCCGGTTTTAAGACGACCAAACGGCTCTTGCTTTAGACGAAACATCTTCCTATAGGTCGTAGTTCAGAATCCCATATGACGCCACGGGAAAGGCGGAGAAACCAGACCAGTCTCGCGAGATTACCAAGCGCATGCGCTCTCTAACGACTCAGGCGGGTTGGCCAGCACCAGATAATAGCGCCACCTTGAGGAGCTGGAGCCAGCGGCCTCCAACAATTATCCATCATTACAAATAGAGAACAAATGTAAAAAATTATAAAATCATGATTTCTGTTATAAATGTATTTGATTTATTGATATAACTAGCTTGTTTTGAATAAGAAGAAAGTGATTTGATAGTCCACTGAATAAAATGTATTTGTGTATTCATAAAAAGCATTTAGTTCTATGAGTTTTCAACAAAGTTAACTTCTATCCCTTTGAAATTTTTAAACAGCCAAAAGACAATGAAGGCACAACAAAGTCAGATAAACTTAATAAACAAGCATTAAGCAACATATAGTTTTCCATAAAAATACAAAGTAAGGTTCTAGTCCATTTAGAATCCTTTCAATTTTCCCTTATAATTAACACAATCCAATTAACCTAACAAGGAATAAGGAACAACCCAAAATGTCTATATAATCATATTGCTGAGAATTTGGAGGAAGTAAACATGTTAATTTACCTCTCATACTTCTTTGTAGGATCAAATTGAAGACAAAGCACTATTGGTATTGAGAAAGAAATCTTTGTGATGTGCCTGGAACTTAAGCCTGGGAGGTGCAAGTTAAAGCAACAGCTTGATATGTCACTTCTGAAGACTTGTTCAACTTACATATTTGGCATTGAAACTAGATTTACTACCTTCTTGAAGGAAGAAGCCAATGACTTGTATTGGCAGTTGAATAACTTAGTTTTAAAGTATGTTTTTCTAAGAAAAATTTGTATTATGTTTTTTAATCCTCTTCATTGGCTCTTTCTTCATTTTGAATACTTAATGTTGAATTACCAGAGAATTATGGCACAGATCATCTACTCTTGATTTCAGTCTGTATACAGGCAACTTTTCAGTAGTATCCTGGTGAGGCAATAGATAGCTTGAAGGGAAAGTGTGAAATGTGTTAAAACTTTGTTCTCAATCTGTTGTTTCTAGGCTGCTTTTTTCTATTCTCTGCAGAGTTGAGATACTATATTTTTGTACCTTAATTACTGCAAAACTAATAGATGGGGTTTTTCTCTTTAATGTTCTAAACTGTGTACTTGCCAGAATTGCTTGTAGCTCATCAAGCCTGTAAAGAAAAACTTTAGAATATTTTTACTCCATTATCCATATGAGTCTACAAATGAGAGAACATAAGTTATAAAAAAGTGTATGTTTTGTACTAATAAAATTATTTTTGTATTACATTATAACTACATATACGACTTTTGAAAATTTCCAGGGCCAAAGTACTTTTTTGAACATCATAATGGCTCAGAAAGTAAAATACTTCAAAGTCTTCAAAGACTGAAAACCCAAGAATCTGAATTTGATCCCTGGAACTCACATGTTGGGATATGAATGTGAAATGTTCTCCATAGTGTCATGTGTGTGCATAGTTGGTGTCAAAATAGTAGCACTTTTGAGAAGGTATAGAAACTTTAAAAAATAGTGTCTTGCTTGAGTAAATATGCCAGTGGGAATAGATTTTGAGGTTTTGTCAGATAGCATCACTTTCTGGTTTCTCACTGCTTCCTGACTAACAGGCTGACCACAGGGTATTCATAAGGACTTTTTAAAAGTAATCCTTTTCTCCCTCCAATTTATTTTTGTTGTATTTTATTATAGCAATAGAAAATTAACATAAATTTGTACATGGAGTAGGCTCATTGTTGTACTAAATCTGACTGTGTGATTCATAGCTTTTGAAACTGGTTTGAGGAACAACTACAGAGAAGTTCCGAACTTTGGCCCAGAAAAGCCTTCAACTGTCATAGTCAAGATTAATGGTTCCTTTTTGGATATCAAATAGCAAATAAAAATGCAAAGAGTTGATACTTGGCTCACAAAGTTTCAGAAAGTAGTAAGGAGTTTATTGGAACAGATCAGTTGGGTCATAATACTGTGGGGAATTTCTCTGCATTCTGTCTGTGTCCTAAGAATTTTTAAGAGTTTGAGTAAGAAAGTAATAATTAATACAGCCTCTAGAGAGACACCATGAATTACCTTCCTTACAGCCAGCCAGTTAGGACAGCTCCCAGTTCTGGGCAACAGGGCTCAGGTAAGCAAGCAGGACTCCTGAGTGCAAGACTGACCATTACACTCCTCATCAGAACCTCTAGCTCATAAGCCCCATTCCATTCCCTTCATGCTACTCATACCCACAATGTCAACTGTGTTCTGGAGACACAACCATTACAAGAGTAGCTCCCTGAGACCCAGCCTCTAGAGTGCTCCATAACAAGAATTACAGTTTCAGATCTCAACTTCTCCCTGAGACATAAACTTCAGTGCCTCTGATTTCTCCAAGAGCTCCAATTGCATCAATATTATCTAGTAAACCAAAACAGCTCCCTGAAACACAGACAATTCTTACACTATTTGAGTTAGCTCATTAACAGTTTAAAAATTTTTTAAAAAACACAATAATAACCAAAATCCAGATTTTTGTATCTATTTTCCATCTTCACATGGCTTTTATATTTTTATTACTCTATTTCTCTTTTTAAAGACTTTTTCTATTCTCTTTCTTTTCTCACTGAAGCCTATGTACCTTTTACACACATTGTAACCCGTTTACAGGTTTTTCTTTTCATCTGAATCTCTTTTATTGTGAATCCTTAATCATCTTCCAACCAGAAGAGCTTTTAAAATACTCGCATTCTCTTAAAGAACCACATAGTTTCTGCAGAAAAAGCTGAGTCAGGAAGTTTTCCTATAGGGTCTGCATCTCTGTTCACCTCTAGCAAACAGACCAGACCCAAGAAATGCTGCTACTAAAAAACTGTCTTTGACTCTGTTTCCTTTTTGTACAATGTAAACATAAACCTAAAATTAATCACATGCTACTGAGTCTTCTGTGAGACTTTGGGAACTAGCTTTACACTCCCTGCCACAAGTCTGCCAGTGCCATTTTGATTGTGACCCAAATGCTACGCTATTTCTGTACAATGACTCGCTTCAGATACACAATTTGGAATCTGCTTTTGCTCAGGTTCTGTGCTCTAGAGCCCTTTCTAATCTTTCTCTGGATTTATGTGGGTATTTGTCCCACGTTTGGCGCCATCTGTTAGAATGAGGTTTCCGCCCTGTCTGGCCAGAGGTCCAGACCGAGACATTCCTGCAGTCCCAGATCGCTTAGCCTTCTGCCACTGTTAGGCCCTCAAAAATGACTCAGACACTTAATATTAAGTTCACACTGTTTGGCCTATGGCTCAAGTACATTGCTAGCTAGTTCTTACATCTAAACTCAACCCATTCTCTTTAATCTGTCCTGCCACACGGCCCGTGTCTGACTTGGGAATGTCTTTCTGTATGCTGTGAATATCAATCTTTAAATAAAGGAGCTGTTTTGGTCCATGACTGAACCTGATATGAACTAAAATCTTCAATCTATTTGACTCTAGCTTCTGAGTACCTGGATATCAACTGGCACTCAGTTTATAAACTGTGTGTTGTAAATTGAAACAACATGCATTTCAATCCATATATATATGGATTTATATATATATATATATAACAGTCTTCAAACTAAAACTAATCAGAATAAACCAGAAGATACATTTTATTATAATTATGGAGGTGATAAACCAAGAAGACATTACTCTTCTAAACATTTTGCACCAAATAAAAAATAAGTAAATAAGAAGAAAAGGAAGAAAAAAGGAAGAAAAAAAAGAGAGTATACCCAATTTTCTTCTATAAGTATCATTGTAAGGAAAAAACTAATTAAATACAACAACAGCAGAAAGAGAAGAAAGTAGAGGGGGTCAATATCCCTAATGTACATATATTTGAAAATATTCAATATTGCAGACAGAATACAGCTATTAAAAAATAGATGTCATGACACCATGACTAGTGCAACTTTCTTTATTCATCTAACCCAGGAGTGATTTAACATAAAGAAGTTAATTAATGTAATAAATTATGTAAATGGATTTAAAGACAAAAATCACAGAAATATTTTGATAGCTGCATTAAAAACTTTTGACAAAATCCAACAAACATTATTCCTAAAAGTGCTACAAATGTAGTACTTTAGAGAACATACCTCAACATAATAAAAGTTACATATATAAGAAATACAGAGCCAACACTGTCCTAAGTAGAGAAAATCTTGAAGCAATTCCACTGAAGCTGGGGAGGGGACAAGATTATATACTATTCCAGTCCTTTTTAATACTGTGCTTAGAGCACTAGAAATGATAAACAATTTTTTAAATGTTACAGGATACAGAATCAACTTACACAAAATAACTGCTTATCCATAGACTATCAACAAGACATACAGAGAAAAGAACATGGATATACTTCCATTCACAATAGCCACATAAAAATGAAATATTCAAGGAATAAAGCTAACCAAAGAATGAAATACCTATATTATGAAAGCTTTAAATCTCTTTTTAAAAAGTTAGAGAAACACAATAGAAAATGAAGACAGCTTGAGTTTATAGGTTTCTATAATTAGTACTGTAAGAATAATCATTTCACCAAAACCATTTGTCAATTCAATGAAATTCCAGTCAAACTCACTACTACATTCTTCACAGGAATATATAAAACTACTCTAAAATTCATATGGAACCACAGAAGATGACAGATAACCCACACAATCCTGACCAAGAATATTTCTGATGGAATTACCACTTCAGATTTCAAGTTATATTACAGAGCCATAGTAATTAAAACAATGTGTTCCTGTTAGAAAAACAGACTATTAGATCAATGGAACAAACTGAAGACCTGAACATGAGTAAGTGTAACTTCAGGCACTTAATATTTGACAAAGATTTAAAAAACATAATCTGAAGAAAATAAAGCATCTTCAACAAATAGTGCTGGAAAAAAACAGTATATTTTACATGTAAAAAAAATAGAATTTGACCCTGTAAATCACTGCATTAAAATAATCCCAAGTGCATCAAATATCTTGTTATGAAACCTAAAACACTGAAATTGCTAGAAGAAAATCAAAGATGTACTCTACATTATTTAAGTATAAGAAAAAACTTTCTGAATAAGACTCCATTTACTCAAGAATTAAGAATGACATTTTCCAAGTGTAATTTAATAAAACATAAAGGTTTTACACATCTAAAGAAACAGGTCAAAACGAAGCTCACAAAATGAATGAGAGCTTTGGCTGCTATTCATGTGAAAGGAGATTAATATCTAGGAT
Source organism: Phyllotis vaccarum (assembly GCA_033318265.1). Taxonomy (NCBI): domain Eukaryota; kingdom Metazoa; phylum Chordata; class Mammalia; order Rodentia; family Cricetidae; genus Phyllotis; species Phyllotis vaccarum. Next base: position 100,412,850 of record JARWLC010000002.1, read on the forward strand.
ATAGATAAACTCAAAAGCAAAAAGTCAAAACCACAACTTAGCCACCACAAAATGGGCTTGGAAACTAAATGAAAAGTTCTCAAAAAAAAAAAAAAATAGGTCAAATAAATGTCTAAGAAATGTTCATGATTTCTAGAAAGTAATAAAATAAAATTCAAATAAACTTTGAGTTTTTATTTTGGCCTTCTTGAAATGGCACAGTTTTAAAAAAACAAACAAACAAAAAAACAAATAGCAAATGCCAGATAGGATGTAGGGATAAGGGAACCCAAATTTACTGTTGGTGAGTTTACGAACTTCTGAAGCAATTCTGAAAGTCAGTGTGAAAAATTATGGAAACCTTAAAATACGTCTACCATATGAAGCAACTGTACCACTCTTCTGCATATTCTGCAAACTGACAAATTACATAATGAAAATGGCATATATCAACACAACAATATACTATTTAGCTGTAGCCAGAAGTTTCTCTGTTCTGCTTAGATAGTTCTTTAACTGATTATAAAATAGTTGACTCAGAGGCTTAATTTTATAGTAGCTGCTGGGCCAGTAGTTGAGGCTTATTATTAACTAGCTCTTATGTTTAAATTAACCCATAATTTTTATCTGTGTTTAACTATATTACTCAGTATCTTTGCTTCAGTGCAGCATTCTCATCTTGCTTCCTCTGTATTTAGATAGCATCTGCACTTTGTCTTTCTTTTTCTCAGAATTCTCTTAGTCTGGTTGTCCACCTGTACTTCCCATCTACTGGCCAATCAGCATTTATTAAACCACTACCAGTGACAAATCTTTACAGTGTACAAGAGCATTATACCACTTTCAATTGTAAATTAAAAAAATGAAATTATGAATGTCATATATAAATGGGTGGAACTAGAAAAGGTCAGATTGTGAGAGGTGACTTTGACTTAGTAATTAAATATCATTTATTTTCTCTCACTTGTGGTATCTAACATCTAAACTTCATATTTATAGAGAACTATTTTTCATTTAAAACTAGGTTTTTAATTTCAGAACATTACAGAAAACCAGAACCAGTTGAAATACAGGATTATGTAGCTCAGTTTCAATGGACACATTTTAAGTACACTTTCCTCATCTATAGCTCAGGCATCCTGTGAAACAGGTGGTAGAAATATTGTAAAAGCCTGAGGACTAGGAAGTTTTTGTTAGAATGTGTTTCCTCAGAAGTGAGAAGCTACACCTATAAATTCTCACCAAAGCGTGCTGGCCAAGGACAACCATAGGACTGCTAAAGTAGGTGGGAGAAAGCTCAGGAAGCCTCAACTCTGAATAGAGAACCATTAGCAAATAAGGAATACTAAAAACAAACGAAATGATCTTCCTCAATGAAGAGAACATCAATTTGTTATATCAAATGGACAGCCCAGGAAAACACATATACAAGAACATTATACATACTGAACAGGTTATATTTATATATTGAAAATACATAAAATGTTCAACAATTAATGGAAGGGTTCATAAATTAGAAAAATAAACAATGTGGGGCATATGAGAGGTCTTGGAAAGATAAAGGGAGAAGTTATATAAATATATTATAATTTCATATAAGAAAAATAAACTGTTACAACTAGCTTGTTTTGAAGTTCTTTCTTGTAATAACATAAAACCCATGGAGTTGGGGGCAGCATAGATTATTGTTTCTTATCTGTACAACCATTGATAGTTTCACAAATTATTGGTACAATTTTTCATGTACATACCCATATTATTTACAATTTAAGCTCTCCCTTTCCTATTTGTATGTCTCTTATTTTCTTCTTTTCCCTAATTTCTGTCTAACCTTCTAGCACTGTACTGGATATGAAAAATAAAAAGAGGCATATACTTGCTTTGTATCAGTACTTGCAGAAAATGATTAAATTCTTCCTATTCAGTATGATGTCTAACATGTGTTTTATATATATACACACACACATATATACATATGTATGTACTTATACTATTTTTAATTACTTGTTTAACATTTATTGTTCTGCATATATGTCAGGCAAAAAAATGGCTAGGCGTTAGCTGAAGTGTATTGAACACTACTGCTCCGCCCAAATCTTGTTACAACAAAATGAACTGCTTCAGAGTTTTTCAGCTTCATAGTACTACTCTCACATTCCTTTGTCCTCTACTTTTATTTTTGTTTAATAATTTTTAAAGATTCATTTTAGATACCAATGACAGATCCCACTCTAAATCCTCCTCTCCCTCTCTCCCTGAACCCCCCCCCACCTTACCCCTATTAGTTTTTTCTAAAATATAAGGCCTCCCATGGAGAGTCAACATTCAGGTGAGGCAGGTACAAGCACCCTGCCCCCTTTGTCTCAAGGGTGTACAGGGTATCCTTCATTAGGTAACAGACTCCAAAAAGTCAGCTCATGCACCAGAGATAGATCTTAATCCCACTTCCAGGGAAATCTTAAATAGACCACACTATACAATTGTCTTCCATATGCAAAGGATGTAGCCGGTCCACACAGGCTCTACAGCTCTTGGCATAAAGTTTGTGAGTTTCCATGAGCTTGGCTCAGTTGTCTCTGTAGATTTCACGATCAAGATCTTGACCCACCTCTTGCTCAAATAATCCCTCTTCCTTCTCTTTGACTGGATTTCCGGAACTTAGCCTGATACTTGGCTGTGGATCTTTGCATCTGCTTCCATCAGTTCCTAGATGAAAGAAGGTTCTATGATGACAATTAGATTTGATTCCCAGGGTAGGCCAGCTGAGGCATGCTCTCAACTATTGCTGGTAGTCAGAGCTGTGGACATCCTTGTGCATTCCTGGGAACTTCCATTGCGCCGTTTCTCTCCTATTCTATGATGCATCCTTCTTTCAAAATATCTATCTCATTGCTCTCCAATTCCTTCCCTGTTTCAGCTCAACTGTCTTTTCCCTTAGATTCTCATCTCCCATCCCCCCCTCCATTGTGCCACTCCTTTGCTCCTAGTTTTCTCAGGAGATCTATTTTCCCTTCTCAGGGCCATCCATCACTCTCAGGCACCTCCTTATTATAGCTCTTGAGGACTAACTTTCCACATTTAAGTTGTTTAGGGTTTATATAATAAAACAATGGTAATTTTTTTGTCATCAAATTTCATTTCTGTTTTGGTTTCAATGATCATGTATGCCTTTTCTAATTTATTTGTTCCTGTATATCTTGTGTTTTGGGATTAAAATGAAATATCCCTTTGAAATCTTTTGCATGTTTTTGTTAGGATTTCTTTAAAATTTCTAAATTTATATCCAACAGTGATGTTTGTTTATAGGTTTTAATAGTTTGTGTGTGTGTGTGTGTGTGTGTGTGTGTGTGTGTGTCTGTGTGTGCTTGTGCACATATATCATTTTGTAGCTTTAGTAATAAGGCAATGAATGCTGATTTGAAAAAATATGTTTGGGAAAATATGTCTCAATTTTTTGGATTATTTTGAAAATGTTGGTTTAAATTTGATAAAACTCCACCATGAAACTACCCATAATTGATAGGATTTTTTTGTTGAGAAATATTTTATTAGTAATTAATTATTATCACTTATTGATGACCCATTTATATTTTGATGTTCCCATATTTCAATTTTAGTAATTTGTATGAAACTGGAAAATTATTCATTTTATTTATGTTTCCAATTTATTAGCATGCAGTTACTGTTCACAATAGTTTCTCATAATATTTTTCCTTTTCTGTGATAATAGTGGTAATGTCTTTTCTTTTGTTTCTGATATTATTTAGTTAGGTCTTCTGCCATTTTTTTCTTGGTTATATCTATTAAAAGTCTATCACTTCTGTTTATGTTAAAAATAACTCTTCCCCTTTTTGTATTTCTTCTTATACTTCTGTTATTTATTTATATTTTAATCTTTGCATTTCTTTTATTAATTTTGTGTTTCTATTGACTTATTTTTCTATGGCATTGAGATGTATTATTAGGTTGTGTACTTGAAACCTTTAGAAGAATGAAATAGATCAAGAGGCCAATATTGGCCCATTGACCAAGAAAGCTCTTAACACATCTATCACATGTACAAAGGAAGCAGTCCCAGGCCAGACTAGTGTCCTCTGGTATGGCTGAGTCTGTAAGAAGGCAATAGAGTTTCTATACCTCTAGTATACATTTTTATTTTCTATTAAAACAAATCTTCCTTTAATCAGTTATTGGTAAATAGAAAGGTATGTGAAAGAAGAAGTAAACCAAATAAATAAGTTTTATATTTTACACACAAAGCAGCCAATATACTTGTTCTTCTCAATAAAAGATGGTCTTTTCAAATTCTGTTTAAGTAGTTTTCAAAGAATAAAGTGGACAAAGGGACAAGAAATATAAAAGAATATACAGAAGGAAAAAGACTATCAAAGACTCAAAGATATAACTGTGTCATTGAGGAATGAAGTATATTCCTCCATCCAGGAGTCTTGTAAAGAAAATAGATTGCCAGGAGCCAGAAAAGCCTTAGTAGTGCTGATGCCATTTTGGGACCAGCATCTTAAGCTTCCTTTTCCCTAGATGAATCCCTCCCCAGAAGCCAGGTGGCCTCCTCTACTGTTAACCTAACATTTTCTATTTTTCATATATAGATTTATGGTTGCCTCACAAGCAAAGAATGTCTTTAGACATGAGAGCTTATGATCTGCATCAGAAGTTCTTAAGTTAAGTGCTCCAAGGCAGCAATCCACCACCTTAGATTTATAGGAAATGTGACTGTTTGAACTCATCAATATCTAAAAAATTACTAATTCAGAAAGTGATTCTCAGTGATATGCACTTTAAGAAGTCCTTCTTTAGGATTATAAAACACACTGTACTTCCAAAGTACTTACCTAGAGAAAACAATATATATATAACATATATATATATATATATAAACACACATATATATGTATACATATATAACATATATATGTATATATTGTGTGTTTGTATGTATATATTAATGAACAAAATATATGTATAATACTGTGTGACTGAGGAGATATGTGTGAGCCATAGTGTAGGTATAGAAGTCATAGACTGTAGAGTTCATTCTCACCTTCCACAATTATGTGGTATATTAACTTCATTTCTGTTGCTGTGATAGAATCTCCTAAATTACTAAGAGTAGAAACTGAGGAATTGTCTTGAAGTTTCTGAGAAGAAAAAGTTTAATATAGCAAAGAAAGCATGGCAACTAAAGCATGAGGCCAGCCCAACAATTAGAAATTAGAGTAATCATATTTTATTTGAATACTAGAGGTAGAGTGAATTAGTAGGATAAGATGAATGGAAAGGGACAGAACTGAGAGAGGAGCGGGGAGGGTCAAGGAAAGAGGAACTAGAAAGAGAAGTCAGGTTTTAAGTAGCTTCAAAACTTTTCCCCACTGATTTATTTTTTTCAGTCAAGGCTCTAGCTCCTAAAGATTTTATAACAAACCCAAATGTTATTGTCACACAGAGAACGGATGTTTAAACATGAGTTTTGGGGACATTGTATATTTAAGATGTTTTGGCATTCTGCATATGACTTCCAGTGGTTTATAGATATTTCATAATGTAAAATGAGTTTAGTCAAAGTCCAAAAGTCTCCATTGTTTTTAATAATAATATTATGCAAATATTTTAAATCCAAAGACTCTTTGGAGACTCAAAGTGGGCTTAACTGTAACCTCCTATAGAATAAAATAAAATTACATATTTCCAAAACAAAAAGGCAAAGAATATAAAGCTCCATTTAAAAAGAGAGAAGGGAAATAGTGAGAAACAATTGAACCAGAGCAAGACCAGCAATTAACAGGATGAATATCAATTACTATTCCTCTAGCTTTAGCATCTGGGACTTCAGTTTCAAAGAGCTTAGGTGGTTGTGGCTTTTACACTTTAGTGCCTATAATATATATCTGTATCTTGATCCTATATGCAGTTCTCTTTTGCAGAAATCTTATGACTCTGGGACCTCCAATGTCTTGTGGTCTCCACTGCCTTCTAGGCATCACTTTTACAGATTTATACAGTGGCTTCTCACAGGAACTGCAACACTGCCACAAAATGAATTGAAGCTGCCTATAATCTTACATCTGTCTTACCTTTAAAACCAGTACAACATACACACCACTTCAAATTTTGATTGCAGAGTGGATGGATCCTGCCCTTTTGCATCACAGGTGCAACGTATTCTGTATGCTGAAGTTTGTGAGACCACCCACCCCTCAATACAGAGTGTAGTGTCTCACACCTTTAATCCCAGCACCCAGGAAGAGGCAAGTGGATCTCTGAGTCCAAGGCCACCTAGTCTACAGATCAAGTTCCAGGACAGCCAGGGCTACACAGAGAAATCTTGTCTCAAAATATTCAAATAATGTATAAATAAATAGATAGATAAATAACAAATACATAATTATGTTTTAAAATTAAACTTCTTTCAGGTAGTTACTTTTCAGGAAACCCCTTAGGCTCTGCATTTTTACGAGTTAGAGACTTTGGCAGATAGTGTCTTTCCCTTGGGATAGATTTCCTGTTGTTTCTATGCACAACAGGAAACTTCTCATTAATGGCTCTAATCACTTCAACAACTATAGTCTCTTTTAACTTCATGTCAACCTTACACTTCCCAGGGTTCCTTTCTTCTCTGAACTTTACATATTTTAATTTATTTTTGATTTTTTTGTTCTTATTTCTTATTGTCCAACTGCAATAAAAGGATCAATAATAACTGATGTGTGAATGCCTTTCTTTATGCTGTGAATATCAATCTTTAAATAAAGGAGCTGTTTTGGACCATGACAGGCACCATAGAAGAAGTAGGAGGAGAAATCAGAGCATAGGTAGGAGAAGCAGGGTGGAGTCAGGCAGATTGAGCAAGCTGCCCAAGGAGCAACATATAAGGAACACAGGTGAGACATGGGCCATGTGGCAGACAGATTAATATAAATGGGTTGATTTAAGATGTAAGAGCTAGCTAGCAATGTGCCTGAGCCATAGGCCAAACAGCATGAACTTAATATAAGCATGTGAGTCATTTCTGAGGGCTGAGCAGCAGCGGCAGGTGGCTAATTGATCTGGCACAAAAGTCTGAGGGTCTGGGGCTCTGGCCGCCTGGGACCAAGAAACCCCATTGCATCAAATAACTATGCCATGGACCCAATGAGAAGTTGTTTTAAAACTTTGTTCAACACATAAATTAGACATTCCTTTCTTTTTTTCTAATTTAAATTTTTTTACTATAACCAAGACTGGTCCCCCTCCCTCTCCTACACCCAGTTCTCCCCAGGATCCCTCCACCCCATACCCTATTCATTCCCCACACATGGCAAGGACTCCCAAAGGTGAGTCAATTCAGTCTGGCACATCCAGTTGACATAAGACTTACTCCCTCCCTTAGTATTTAAGGTGAGTAAGGTGTTCCTCTGTAAGAGAAGGCCTCCAAGAAGCCAGTTCATACACTAGGAATATAGTCTGATCCAACTGCAAGACACTTCACTAACTGCCTACGCTATTCGAATGACATTTACATTTAAAGGGTTTAGTACCCTTCCATGAAGGTTCCTCAGCTGTCATTTCAGTCAGTGAGCTCCCAATAGCTCATGTCAATCTTCCCTATTCATCTCCTCCTCATGATCCTGATGCCTTTGCTCATATAGTTTCTCCTCTCTCTCTTCAACTGGACCAGTGCCTAGGTATGGATCTCTGCACCTGCCTCCATCAGTTGCTGGATAAGTTTTATGATGGCAATTAGGATAGTCATTCATTTGATTATAGGGAAGGCCAGTTTAGACACCCTCTCTGCTATTGCTTGGAGTCCTATCTGGGGTCATCTTGTGGGTTCTTAGGTGATTCCCTAGCACCAGTTTTCTCTCTGACTTCCCAATGGCTCTTTGTAGTGGGATTATGTTACATTATAAATACTTGTCCTGCCTACTAGTTTAATAAAAATGCTGATTGGCTGAAAGCAGACAGGAAGTGTGAGCAAAACTACCAGACTGGGAAAACTGTGGGAACAGGAAGAACAGGGCAGAAATGACACAGAGATACAAGAGAAGCCAGAAGATGCAGAGAACTATACAGCTCTGAGAAAAGGGACCAAGCCACATGGCTAAACCAGATAAAAAATCAGGTTAGTTCAAGAATTAAGAGTTAGCAAGTAGTATGCCTGGGCTCTAGGCCAATCAGCATAACATTAATATAAGTATCTGTGTGTTTCTGTGGGACAGGAGGTCAGAACTTCAAGGCTAGGCCAAAAAGGCCTCACCAGAAACTTATTACAACAACACCCTTGATCAAGATTTTTTTGTTTTTACTTTCTGGTGTTCTTCACACTTATCCATTCCGTACTTTCATGTTCTCTTCCCACCTCTCCTTGCTCCCTCCCCTGGTAGGATCCTAATTTACTCAAGAGATCTTCTATATTCTTCCTTCCAAGGTCTCAGAATACAGAGAGCAACAACACAAACCTAGAAATATATCTTCCATGTAATGTACTATTGCATTGTCAGATACACATCAAAACCAAATGAAAAGAGCATGCTCGAGAGACAATTGCAAGCCCATGTTTATTTTTTTTGGTTTGCAATAGTGAAATGTAGACTCAACCTCATCTTATGAATGGATGTGGGATATACATTCATTTTTGAGCCTCTGTGTTGTCATTTTTCTGCAGGAGCTGTAGGGAACAAATACACAGCTGAAGTGACCCGATAATGATTCCAGTCTGCATTTGGTGTGAAGGTGCCAACACAAAGACTCATATTTTTGATGTGACTGTTTTAGAGGCCTGCTGATTTTTTAATTTCTCACTATTTGCTGGCTGAGTTACTGATCAGAAGATAAATATATGCCATTTCAAAAGGCAGGTGCTGTTCCCCAGAATGTACACAGCAATCAAAATAGCAAACAAAATGAAAATTGCTATAATAGCATTTATTCTTATCTTCACTTTGATTTATAAGATGACATGTTCACAGATTTGAGATATGTGTGGAAAGCATATATATGTATATATATGCTTCTCTTTTCTCCCCCATTTCTTTCTAGATTTCTTTTTCATTTTCTCTAGAAATTTAAACTTCTCCTTCACTGAAATGCAGTGTGTGTGTAATTTTTTTTACCTATTTGTTTCTATTTTTAATTAGGCATATTACCTCTTTTAATTATATTTATAGCACATGACTGATAACAATTAATAGAAACTTTGAAATGGTAAACACATAGAAATGATGAAAACTATAATTTCCTCTGTAAGTGTACAGCAGTAGTTGGATATATATATATGAAAGCAAGTGTGGTCAAACTTTTGAAAATATAAGATTATTTCTCCTGGAAATAGGTATTGTATTTAGAATACTGATTTAAAAAAAGGTTGAAGTAACTGTACATGGTCTCCCCACAACAAAGGAGAAAAACCAACTGTTAAGAGAAAACTAAATGTCTTAGAAGACTAATTTTTCTCACCAATAACTACCAAAATACTGCATACTTTTTAATTTATGTTCTTCCAATAAGATGTTGGAAGTTATACCTGATTTCAGTTATCCCTTGCCACTTTAGTGTTTCCTTTATTCTCTTACTACAAAGGAAGGGTTGTTACTTAGTTGCATCTTTTGGAAGATGCCCTATCTATTGACTTGAAACTTCACTTACTCTGTGTCTACCAAATGTGGACCACAAATGTCCACATTTGGTACAGACAGAATATCTCATAGATAAATCCCTTGAGACGCTGTTAACAAATACCTGGCCTATAAACACCATGCTCTACCAGAAATTATTATGAGCCTTCCTCCAATGGTAAAGATATTATTTCCCTGTACATTCCCTGATATGATTTTTAATTGGTGCTCTTTAAAAAAATACATCTTGTATAAAGAGTAAATTTATAATATTATTGGCAATTGGTACATTTAAAGATAAAAAGTATAGATTTGGATAATCAAACTAATTGCAAGAAATAGTTATAAAATGAGAAATAAGCATACATGTTACACTAACCTCCAAAAGGAAAGCTTAACAATTTTAGATCAAGTTAGATAAATCTAAACACGTGTGTCTGGTAGTCCTAATGGTAAGAATTTGGTCACATTTTTTGATCATACTTTGCACATACCTCAATGATGTCTGAAATCAAATGAAGCCCTTTTGAAAGTAGAAGAAAATATGGTGTATATGATGTTGACACATTGATCTTCCTCCTTGTTCTCTTACCTCTATCTGATTCATGCTCTGCCTCAAACTGCAGCCTACTACTTTCATCTTCTGAGTGGATTTAGTCAGCAACATGTAGGAGGCTTATGGTGCGTGGACAGAGATGTTGGAGCATTTCTTTCTTACTTCTTCTTTGTTCTCTTCTATGGATTGGGGATATTTTTCTTCTCCCTCCTTCATAAGTCTGCCTCTCATAGATTCAAACTTGCATTTTATTTCTGGATGTGGTATGGAAGAAGGAACAACTTTCCACTTTTGTTGATCTGGCAAACAAACCTTTTTAACATATCCACCCTTAATATAAATAATCCCTTCACCAAAACCATCTGTACCTAACTCTGCTTCCCAACAGCATGATTATAGCACAAATATTTTTCTTTTCTCAAAAAAATTGTCTAGCACCTTCTGAAAAGATACTTTCTGAGCAACTGTGATGCCTTCAATTTTATCTAGTCCTAGTACCCAAGCTAGTTCTGTTTGCTGATTCTATTTCATTTCTTTTACTTTTTTTTGACAGTGATTACAACTTAACTTGTTTCACAAAAATGAAAGCAAAATAGTATTTATTTAAATGTCATTGGTTTTTCTCAGTTCCATGGTGAAATCTGTACATCCTGGAATTCAACTTTGTATATCTACAGAGATATTTAAAGAGAATTATACTCAACTCTCTTTCTTCAGGGCAAAATTTGATAAGTTTTCATTCCTAAATAAAATGAGATTTACAATACATGAGAGTTACTATGCTCATGACAAGCTCTACAATATCACATTTATGGCCTTGTAATAGCCATGTTTCTAAATGTCCCAGACATCTTTGATTTTTTTTTTTAAATTTAGCTGTCTACAACAAAATTTACAAAGAATTAAATTTTAACTCAGGAGGTGGAAAGACCTGACTAAATACATCTTGTACTGGCCCTGAAGGTCAGTATTTATGGTACTCTATTATTTATAAATAATATGAGGATTATTATAGCAATAAAAGTCTGTGTTCCAAAAAAAATGGGCATATTAAGAGTAGCTAAATTATGGTGACACAGAAATTAGAGGTTCCATCCAAAGCTTCCCTGCAAACCAGTGAAAAATTACCACCAGTTTGACTACAATGCTATAAGAGAAACTTGTAAGACATTAAGAACAGGAAAAATCCTAAACTCCTGAGGAATGAGAAAGATCATGTTTACTTAAAATTGAATATTGGCAATATTCCTGCTCAACATTTTCAAGTCTACACCTGACAAAACTTCCACTGTAATTAATACCTTAGAATGTAATATATATATATATATATACACAACTGCTTTACATGCCACTGTCTACTCTCAGAGAATGAAATTAGAAAACATATCCCACTCAAAATATTTCTAAATAGTTAAGCCTTATTATTTGAGAAAAACTCCTACAACAAAACTTTCAAGGCACTGAAATGTTAAATTAAAGACACTGAATGCTGGAAAAATCTTCCATGCTCCAGCATTGGCAGAGTCAATATTGTGAAAAGGATTGTATAACCAAAAGTAATTTACAAATTTAATAAAATATTTATCAAAATTTTAATTTTATATTTAACTGATTTTTAACAGGCACTTCAAGAATCCATGTGCAACCACAAAAGACCATGAATAGCCGCAGTAATTCTGAGTAGTAAGAACAATACTGGCAGCATTTTGATAACCAACCTCAAATTATACTAAATACCTATAGTAATAAAGACAGCCTCCTACTGGAATAAAGATAAATAAACCAATGAAATAGAAGGCTCAGAAATAAAATGACAAAGTTATGCTCACTTAATTTTTGACAAATGAGGTAAAATATAATTGTAATTATTTAGAATAATTACACATAAAACAAAATGGTGGTGTCAAAAGTGAATTTCTATGTATAGAAGATGAAATTAGATTTATATCTTTCACCTTCTAAAAAACCCAATCCCACCCCCAATACAGAATTGCAGATGACATCTGTGCAGCAGCAGTGTAGGGGTGTAGAGCTGCCAAGAGAGAGCCAGAAAAGCAGGGGATGGTGCAGACTTGAGAATTTGAGCCTGCTTCTGTTGTGATTCTGTAGTAGTCTAAGTGGTCACATTCATGTTTGGGCTGTAGCCATGGCTGCAGGACCTGAGGAGGTAAAGTCAAAGATAAAGAATGGATCCCCTTCACTGAGCAGGGCTAACTGGTCAAGAAAATGAAACTCACCACTAGAGAAGTACATCATGTTCTTGCCCATTAAAAAATCTGAGATTATTTATTTTTGAGTATTACCATAGTTTAAGATTCTAAAGATCCGATGGTGCAGAAGTTGACTTTTTCTGGCTAACAGAACAGATTCAAGGCTTTTGTCACTCTTGGGAACTATAATGGTCATCTTGTTCTTTGACAAGTTCTCTAAGAAGGTAGCCACTGCCATCTGAACACCCATTATCTTGGCCAAGTTTACATTATTATCTGTGCTACTGTGTCCAAGGATCTGCTAATGATGATATTGATGATTGATAATATCATATTGATGATAGCTACACATCAGCTGGTAGCTGTAATGCACTCTGAAAAACTTGTCCATGGCTACCTTTGGTTCTATCTCCAAAGTATATAGTTTCTTGATCCCTGACCTTTGTAAATAGACTTGTAAATAGACTCTTTCCTTATATAGCAACTCTATGTGCTGCTATGAATAAGATGAATAAAATCTGAAAAAAATCAACACAATATGAAGCAAAAAATTCTAATTTAAAATCATAAATGCTGAAATTTCTGAAAAATAACATAACCTAATACTATTCAAGATATTGGGGTAGACAAGAGTTTTCTTAACAGACACCAATAGCACAGAAAATAATCCCAAAAATCTACTGATAAGACTACATAAAATAAGGTTTATGTACAGCAGAAGAGCCTATCAAGAGAATAAATACACAGACATTCCACAAAATGGAAACAACCTATATGTCCTTAATTCAGACAAAGCTCTAATACCCAGAATTTACAAATAATTGCAAAAATTGCATTTTGAGTAAATAGCTGTCATATAACAAATGGCCTAATAAACTTAATAAATATTTTTTAAAAGAAAGAGATATACAAATGGCTAATAACTATTTTTAAATGTATTCAATAGCCCTAGTCATGAGGAAAATGCAAATTGAAATTATTTTGAGATAGCATTTCATGTCAGTTAAAAATGTCTATCACTAAGAAGTTTTAGGAAAGATAAAGCATAGATAATGGACACAAGAATCATGAAAGATAATGTAAAAATAAGTATAAAGCTAAATGTTTTATTAGTTTTACCTCTATCATTGATGTGTGTGTGTGAATGTCTGTGTGAGTGTTCGCTCAGTGAATATAAATGTAATAGATAGTTAAGTTGTAAAACCCAGTACGATGTGTCATAGCTTCAGGATGATTGTTGTAACATCTGTCATCACTAAAGACTGATGATTTTAATATGTGTTGTTTATTAGGTTTCTTAAAAATAAAGTTTTAATTAGAAAAAAAATAAACAGTAGAAGAAAAATCTCAATAAATGAATGAAATGTGTTTCAATTTCCAAAAAATAAAAAATAATTTTGAATTATTCATCAAATAAAACTTTAGCTCCCAACACAGCTCCTCCCTTTTAGACAAACAATACTAAATTGCCATGGTCAGTTGTAAAGGACAGGTAAGCACAGTTCTGCCTTTTCTTGAAGAAAAGATTGTAGGACCATTGAATTCCTAAAACATTCTCAGGCACTGCCATTTTGGAGATAATATACTTGATTATAGGACAAAACAAACTGAAAATAAAAATCTAGATTTAAAAAAAATATATTTAAAAGACTACATTGAACTTCTTTACCACTTCTGTGATTTAAATACCTCAAATCTAAAAAATAATTTTCATGCTAATGCAATGTGCTCCTGAGCTATACTCTCAGACATTCATAAATTAATAAGCATTACTATTTTAGGACTCATGCCAGTTTTTAAAATAAATTTTTCCCCTATTTCTGAAACTTGTAAAATGAGGAGTCCTCCTAATGGTTTTCATAACCACTAAATTGGGTAAGAAGCATTATGACTCTTATTGCTTCCATATCTAAAGATACTCAGGAATTTCTACTCTGCTGGAAGAGCTATTACTCAAAAATGATCAGAGATGCAAGTATGTGCTTCTGAGCCATTGGAAGAAGTCAATGAAATCCCCACTCTTTTGGTAAGCTACCATTCCATTTTGTTTTCCTCATGGTTTGTTACTGAATATTTATTTTCTTCTATTGAGGTTAATTTCATATAGTAGAAAATTGTTTATTATTTCTTTCTCTGAGAAAGAAAACTAATTTTGTAATAGGTCTTTGGAAGTGTTAAAGCAACTTTAAAATTACTAGTTATATAGTGGTTACTGATAAATCAGTTGTCTGTGCTTGGGGAAAGCATGAGAATCTACATATTTGTGATTAATGGCCCTTTTCTTTGGGAATATATATGGGATTAAAAATAAACAAGTATCATGTTTTCTTTGCTTGGCTTTCTGGTTTCTTAAGGTTGGTGACACACATCTTTCAAGATATGGACTTTGTAGGGCAGCACTGTGGGACAGATGCACAAACAGATTAGCTCAAAGAATGTTGTATTTTGAATTTCTATTATCTATACTTCTGTATTTTTTAAAATTATTCACATTTTTATGTTTTCTCATTATTCACATTTATATCCATTTTAACCACTGTTAGTATCCATTGTTACTATATAGGGAATATATGATATCTATTTTATTGGTCTTCTATATGGATTTGCTTAATGAGCCTGAACAGGTACATGTTTCCCCAACTACATATATTTTTTAGCAACATGAAATACATTGTATAGTATATTTCTTTCTGTCTTCGTGATGTTAACCAAAGCCGATAAAAATTTTGAAACTAAACTATATTTCCTTCTACTCATTAAAATCATGAATTTATTATAATTTACAAAACTGTAATTTTGTAGAAAAGAACATGCCATATTTTTTTTCTTCTGCAACCCTCAAGGAGATATGCATAACTCCATTTTTCTTGGTCTTCACATGGTTTCAAAGAAGTAGTATAATCTCAATACAGAATATTGATTATATTGTGATACAAGACAATGGTATACTGAACCTGTGTTACCTCTTAAAGCTTTTGTTTTGAAGGGATCTATATTACTTCTGCTCACATTTCATTTGTCAGAACACATTACAAAGTCCCTTTTAAATTCTACAAGCTGGAGATGCAGAATTCTTTAAAGATAAACAGTAGAACAAAATCCAATTTTTAAAAATGTTAATATATCTTCCGAAGAGATGTGAGGATTGGCAGAAAGATATACTGGGAAAGTACCAAAGTGACACATATCCTTCCAACCTTCGGCCAGGCACTTAGCAGCCATTATTCATTACTTCCTGTCTCTGCTAACCTTGAGTGTGATTAAATTAATTGGTTAAGGAAAGCTGGGATGTATCTCATATGATTAATGCCTTGGAAAACAATTGCAGTAGATTGCATTGATTCGTTTCATTTTACATACTTGAAATTAGAGGCTTATGAAGTCTGCATGCAAATTTATGCAAAGTGAAATGCAAATTCACATTGTGAGCCTTGAGCCCTGGCACCCCCTTCCCACAGGAAGAACTACACCACTGAATATGCATGTCTGCATATGGTGCTGCTCTTTTAAAACAGAAGCTAGAGCTGGCAGCCAAACAAATCCCTAAGACCTCAACCGGGAAACACAAAGTTTAAAACCATTTATAAACAAAAATTGATCTCCAAAATCATAGTGTTTTCAAGGTCAACATCTTGAAGCAAGATCTGGCCTAGCAAACACACTGTCCCCTGTCTCCCGGAGCCTGCTTGCTATATAGTAGGCTGGAGTTGGGTATGTTTACTGAAAAAAAGAAATACTTACTGAATACACCCTGGAAATTCATTCTTTTGATTATTTGCTTTTAGTGATCACTTGGTTGGCTTGACCTAATAAATCTTCATTGCGACAAGTCTGTGTGTGCTGAAATGCTTCTCTCTCATTTTTTCCCATTAGTGGAAAACTCTGGTTCCAAGATTCAGAAGGGAACTAATTAATTACTAAGATGTTCTTAAAGACAAAAATGAAGTTTGCACCTGAGTGCTTACAAGTCAAGCATAGGGGGAAAATTAACCACTTTTAGGAATACCAATTAGAAGTAATATTATCTTGATTGGCCTGCAAACACTGAAATGATTGACTGAATGCATTCTGGTCTTGTGAGGCCCTAATTCTGCTTTCATATTAAGAATGCATAAAATATTTTGGTGAATGTTTATGAATAAACATATTTGCAACAGAGTCTCATGTACATTTTTCTAAGTTGATATAATTAAGTCAACACTTAGCTATTTGGTTATTTATTCATTTGCAAAATAAGTTTATTATAATTTTTGTACCTAAAAGATACCTAGAAGTACAAGGATAAATGATACGTATATTGTGTTCTGCCCTTCAGGATCAAAGTCTACTGTGATGACCAAAGTTTTTACTATATCAGTGGCACTGTCTCCTGAATTTTCTAAGTGTTTATGAAGCACTCAGAAATTACTCAGGAAATAGAAAAATCAACAAATTAGTTAGTGTGAAGCTGGTTGAATCATTCAGTCTATACAGTGCTTATCTAAAAACCTGTTATGGAAAAAGACTTTTAGCTATGGCTAAAAATTTTAAGTCATATCAATTACAACAAATGTGGCTCTTTAAAAAGACATTTTTATCATTTTCAGTCTTCTGTATGTATGCATCTTTATAGGGATGTGTGCACATGACTCTAGGTGCCCTCTGGAGTTAGAGGCTTTGAATCTCTTAAATCTGGATTACCAGGCATCTGGGAGCCACTCAGTTTCTTGAAATGGAATTTGAGTCATCCAGAAGAGCAGTTTATGCTCTTTACAACCTATCCATGTCTCCAGCTCAACAACTGTGTACCTAATGTTCCAGAATTTATTATCAATAATATTTAATCTTCACATTTCTAAATTGTATCTCATGGTATATAGATATTTTACTTGTAAATTTTTTCTGAAATAAAGTAAAAATAGAAAATATTATATTGGCCATAGATATAAGTTAAGAAAACTATGTTTTGTTTTACTGTCTTTGGGCCAAAATCTAAAGACAATCAAAATTAACCCAGTAACAGAAATTAACACAATAGATGAAAATCAAAATCTGAGAAGCTAAGGAATCTAAGAAAGAAATAGTGATCAGAAGTAGCTGTTGTTAAACAAGGTAATAGAAATATTTATTATAGCACTAGCTATTGATCAAGTATACATTTATTAAATAATCAAATAAGAAAATTAATTATTATATCATCAACCTATCATGCTCATTTTGCACATAAAGAAATGAAGCCACAATTAGATAAAAGAAAGAGATTAATATTCACTTTGGTTTCACACTCTTCTTTTTCCCTAGCTATCAATATTCTGCCTAGAGGTAGGTTCCTTTTTCCAAATGAGACCCATGCTGGCTGAATGTCAGGAACAGTCAAAGTCTGGTCCCATGAAATAACAAAAGTCTGCTTATGATTGATATGTTCAATGATTGTTGATGACCCAACACAAATGTCATGGAGAACTCGTCCTTCTTTATTACTTTAACTACAAAACAAAACATGGAGGACTGGGAATACAGCTTAGTTGGTTTACCTAGCATCAATAAAGCCGCAGTTTAGATTACAATATAGTATAAACCAAGTACAGTGATACTTGACTATAATCTCAGCACTTGGGGAATATAAGTAAGAAAGGCCAGAAGGTCCAGATCATTCTCAGATAAAAGGGAATTTTGAGAGCAGTCAGAACTACAGAGACTATTTTTTTAAAAAAATGTATTCAAATAGTGAAGTTCAACAGATTACTTTCTTGTTCCCTGTATCATAACATTTTTTAAAATGGTAGATACTATATTTTATGGGTCAGACTGTTTAAGTCTCAATTCAAGTACCAATAAATAGGACCTTATTTGTAAATAATTTTTGCTGATAAAATTAATTAAGATGAGGTTGTAATTTCATTAAGGTCAACTTTAATACGAGAAAGGAGAGGTAGATTTTAGATACAGACAAATATATACCTAGGGAAGTTATTTAACATACAAGGATGACTCCAAGAAAAGCATTTGGTTTTGTCTCTTAATTTTGTACTCTGTTCAGGAGCTGGACTGCTGGAAATGGTAATGTATATTCTGTGCAATTATATGTTGGAAGTATGTGATTTGCTTTTATATTTTAATTTTTCCAAAGGGTCCCAGTTAAAAGACTGCCATTATTCTGAGATCGTACCTGATTTTTGAACTTTTAAACAGTATTTAAACTGTGATAGACTATGGGGACTTTTGAAGTTGGACTGAATGCATTTTTTTCCATTATGATATTCCAGGGCAGGAAGAGATTGAGCATGACAGTCAGACTGAGAATTCTCAGAAGAGATAAGGCAGAGTTAGGGCAGAAAACAGCCAGCCCCCAAGGAAGCAAGACATGTCAAAAATGAAGTAATAAGATGCAAATCACATGGAAAAGCATAAATAAGAATTCTGGGTCACTTTAAGTGTAAGGACTAATAATTAATAAACCTGAGCTATTAGCCAAGCATTACAAGTAATATTAAGTCTCTTTAATATTAATCATTTTTTTTTGGGGGGGGGGGAAGCAGCTGCTGGATATTTTGGAGTTTCTGGCCAGACAGAAGCTTCTGATTACAGAGTAGGAATGGACTTCATAGGCTCTTAAATATTAATTCTTGGTCATTAAGGAGTTTTCCTTGATAAGGACTAAGACATATGGCTTGTTGGAGAAAGTATGTCACTATGGGTAGGCTTCAGGGTTTCCAGTGCTCAAACCCAGCACAGTCTCTTCTCTTATTGCTCCCTCTGTATTCATTTGTAGAATTCTCAGGCTATTTCTCTAACACCATGTTTGCCTACATGCTACCATGGTTCCTGCCATGGTGACAATGAACCAGACCTCTAAACTTCAAGGAAGATCAAATTAAATGTTGTCCTTTATAAGAGTTGCCATCATTAAAATGTCTCTTTAAAACAATAGACTACTAAGTGCCATAGCAATACCCTTTACTTTTCTATATGTTCATACTGTTTTCTTTAACTAAAAATGCTTAGCATTTACTGTGTTCTTACAATAGACCAGTCAACATTTAGAGCATAATTACATAGATTATTTCTATTACATACTAACAAGTTATACTGGTTAATTTTACACCAAAGAAAACAATCATTAAAACTGGTGTATAGCTTGTCAAAAATATTGAGAAGAAATGTTTGATCTTGGAATAAGTTTTAATCTTTTGAAATCCAAATTCAATTATTCTCACTACATGTTGTCATTTCTTTGTTAGCTTCTCTGAACTTGTTATTTTTATTTTTTTTTCATATTTGCACATGAGAAACTACCAGATTTTATTATCAATGGGTTGGTGTTGTAGTTACTTTTCTAATGCTATGATAAAACACTGTGGCAAGGGCAACTTATAAAACAAAGTGTTCAGTTGGGATCACCATTTCAGAGCGATATAATACAAAATTGCAGACCAAAGGCATCTTGAAAGAGACAGTTAAAAACTCACATACTGAACCACAGGCAGTAGATAAAGAAAGGCATACTGGGGTTGGTGCCCACAGCCCACCAACAGTGATAAATCTCCTCTATCAGTATCAGTTCTACTAATCCTTTCCAAACAGTGGCCCTAATTGCAGATCAAGTATTCAAAAATATATGCCCATGGGTGACAATATAATTCAAACTATCACATTTGACTTCCTGCAACTCTTAGGTTTATGGGCAAATAACAGAGCAAAATGCATTTAGTCTAACTTTAAGATTTTCCATTGTCTTTTATTCTCAACACTGATTAAAAGTTCAAAGCTCCTTGCTAAGACTCAAGACAATCTCTTAATTGTAACTCTGTAACAGCAAAAAGGTAATTTATAAACTTCCAACATACAGGGTTTTTGAATATATATTACTGTTACAAAAAGAAGGGAGGGAGACACAGTAAGAAAATATTGGACCAAAGATACTGATACTCAGCAGGGAAAACTCAAAATTCTGCAATTCTGTCTAATATACAATGGCTTAACTGTCTTGCTTTTCTCACTTTGCTACCTTCATAATATTAACTTCTCTTTTGTGGAGGAGGGGGAGGTCCACTATCTTTGTGTGGCATTCTTTGGCATCTTATCACATCTCTGGTATTTCCAACATATCAAGTTCTCCAACACAATGCAGTCTTTACTTTCACAGCTTCATTCAAGGGCCTTTCAAGGCCTTTATCCCTCTCAGAACTTTCATGAAAATTCTTTTGCCATATGCTCAGCTTTACTTCTTAACTGTAAAGAAGGATCCCACAATTCCTCCTTTATGACACTAACGTCAAAATCGAATGGATGTCATGTGTTTGGCTGTCCACTTGGGATGGAGCCTGGAGGCCTTGAGTAGCAGTTGTGGTAGCTTGCATTTGTTGTTTTAGAAGCAGAAATGCCTTAAACATTTTTATCTCACAAGATGAAAGTGTGGATACTTTGTAATATAATAAAAACATTTGGAGGTATCAGAGGGATCTTCCCACAGTTAGTCTTGGAAGATCAGACAGTGGTAACTTATTGCACAAATAAATGAAACTCAGGGATAGATCTCCAAGAAAGTCGGAGATATTAGAGATAATCAACACCAAAGTCAGATCTTACCCATCTGTCTTCCAGCTTCCTCAGCCTGGTTTCTGTTGGATTCCTGCCCCCTTTCTATATCCACCTTAAATACTCACTTGGTAAATTAAGGCATGGCCCACCACTGCCTGCCTGGGAGCCTGGAATTCCCTTTGTAATCTAAAATGACTTCCATTGGGATTAAGGGTGTAGGTCACCACTCCCCAGATATTCCCTGTGCTGGGATTAAGGGTGTGAATCACCACTCTCTGATCTTCCTAGACTGACTTGTTGGGAGCCGCTGGCCCCAGCCCCTCAAGATGGTGCCAATATCCGGTGCTGGCCAACCCGCCTGAGTCAGTAATCAAGGCAAGGGCCTGAATCAGTAATCAAGGCAAGGGCCTGAGTCAGTAATCAAGGCAAGGGCGCATGCCTTTGCTAATTTTCCGAGACTGGTCTCTCCGCCTCTCCCGTGACGTCATGTGGGATGATGAGCTGCAGCCTATAGAGAGGTGACACGTCCAAGGCAGAGGTCTTTGGTCTATATAAGGATTGGGCTTTTCCTACCTCAGGGTCTCCATTTTCTGTAAGCTGATGCTCTCCCTCAAGACGCATTAAAGCTTTTCTGCAGAAGGATCCTACGTGTGCCGTGCCTTTTCTTGCGGGCGAGAAGTTGGCGCGGGACACTGACTGTGGTTAGATCTCTGAAACTTCTGGAGCTTTTATTAAATCCCCACACAGACAGTGGGTAGACTCCCTCTGATATCACGGAAACTTCTGGAGCTTTTATTAAACCCCAACATATGCCCTTTCGTGTCAAATTAAAGAAAGAAGGTGATAGCTAACATAAGAAAAACCATATACAATAGGTACAATAATTATTTGCAATATATAAACAATAAATTAGTAATGTCCAAGAAATTGATAATTTAAAGAAAATATTTCATTAATTACACGATTTTGATGAGTCCAAAGGATTATTCCTAATTCATTTCCTTTCTAACTAAAAGCTATTATTTGATCTATGTTAAACTTATAACCTTTAACTTCAAAGTTTCTTTTCTAAAAGTGTCATTAGAAAACTATAACTATCTCATTTTCAATGACCTCAGAGACCCAAGAAGGAAATAATACTTGCCCAAAAAAACAGGATGTGGAAGCAACTTCCAAAAACTAGAAATAACACCTATCTGCCTGGACAGTCACCCAAAGTTCTTTTATAAAGTTGGGGCATATATCTTCACCCCACAGACCCAAAGTCTCTTTTCATTTCAGTGAAGCAGGAAGTCTGCTCTGCCCATTTTGGTGTCGTTCAGTCACATCTACTTGAATCCTGAAGATTAAAGTCTCTCTTCAAAGTTCTTTTAAACTTTCCCTTGCGGTACTTGTGGCTATCGGTCTTTTGCCAGTATTTAGCCTTAGTGTGAGTTTACCACCCATTCTGGGCTGCATTTCCAAGCAACCTGACTCTGGGAAGATCCAGGCCAGGTGTGCCAGGGGCCCGCTACCAGCCTCACATCGTCCACAGGCCATCTCTGACAGTTTTCTCTGAAAAGCAGGAACCTGAAGGACCATCTTAGCTTGTTCTGTCAAAGTTCAAAAGTCACTTTCTGAGGGATCCTGCATGTCCAGTTTAAACAACATATTGTCAAGCAGTCAGTACAGGGACAGGTTCTTGTCCAGTGACTAACCATTGCCACAAAGAAAGTAGATTCCATATGGAGTGTCTTTGATGTCCATTTTTCTCTTGAAGTAGATTGGGGCTGCCAGGAGCAGAAATGTCTCACTATCCAGAAAAGTCTTTAAGTTCAAAAAAATATTTTAAATGCCATATTCTATGGATCTCTAAAGTGTTTGAAGAAGACCTGTTCATCAAAAATATATTTGTTTGATCTTAAAAAAGATATCTAATTTGACTTTGTGTGAATGTAATGTCCAACTACTAACTTGCACTGCTTTATATTCTAATTAATTGGAAATAAAAACTTTCATGGACTAGCAACTTGTATTACAATGTTAGATGAACTGAATAAATATACTACCTTATAGAAGCATATTTGTACAAGATATTTGTACAGTGACACAATTAATCTCAATATACACAATTTGTATACAACATACAGAAAACCAATGCAATGTAAAATATTTAAAGCTAGTAAATCCTTTTAAAAGAAGATTGAATCATCTATTTTTATAGCCTATATATCTGTAACCCCTTTTTCTTTCTATTTTTTTAAAAACAAATCTTGAATCTAATCATTCTTGTTTAACTTTTTTCTAAATATAACTATGAACAATTTTTAACCAACTAACCTAAACAATGACAATCATCCATGACCCACTGAACAACCAAAACCAACCCACCCCACCACTTGCGAATGTGAGTGCCATGTTCTTAAATTTACTTTCTGCTGACTGGGGGTGATGGCATCTTTTGGGGATCCTGAAAAAAAATGTTTTGTTAAATGTCAAGTCCTGAAACAAGTAGCTCTGTCATTTGTTGCCCAGTATCTGTATAACAGGAAAAATGCACAGCTTGTCTCAAGTCCTGGCCATAGTAGTCTGTGAACCTGGTTCATCTCAGTGAGCTGCCACAAAATTGTCCTGAGCAGTTTGTAGTCCAAATCTGATCTTTGATTGGTGTTTGTCAGCCTATTTGCTTTGTCAGAGTTCATGTGAAACCATCCTTGTTGGGTCCCATCTTCCTTTTGAATACTTCAAGTTCGCAATTAGGCCTTGTCCTAGATCATTGCAGAAAATTGATAAAATACTAAGTCCAAACACAATGTACAGAAAATTAAATATATAGATATTCATTCAGCATATGATTCATAACAATATAATAGTCTCTTATTTTTTTTTATTCTTCTGTCCCAAATCAGGTGGATCTTCTAATATGATACAGAGATCTTTTATTTTCCTTTAACAAATATGCTTGAGTTTAGAGAAGGAGAGAGCCACAATCCAACTCTAAAATCGACTTTAAATTATAATAAAAATGGGACTTCAACTAACAAAAAAATTTGTAGAGGTTAAGCAATGAGATTTTACCCTATGAAGTATACTGGTAACAATAGCTATAATATTCTTTTGCTTGCAAATTTTCCTGGATAGCCTCCCTTTTGCTTTAGATGTCTAGATGACCAGGGTCTTTTAACTTCTTGATGATGGGTGTTTCCAGTTTTCTGTAAAGACAAAAACAGAAACCTGTCCCCACCCTTTGTTTTTTCTTACAACTTAAAGAATTGTAATGAGGGTGGATGAGCTATCAATTCTTGGTTTCATGAAATTTCTCTGGTTCAAATAGAGTCTTTATTAATTTTTATGGTATCCATAACTTTCTTCACCTGTGGAAACAAAAGTAAAACCCCTTCCCCAACGTAGCACATACCCTGGCTTCCATTCAGAGGTTAGTACATCTTTGAAGTAAACCGGCTGATTTAGCTCAGCTGTTTTTTCTATAGTCCAATGCCTTTTAGCAGCTGTTGTTCCTTTCTCATTAGCAATGATAAAATTCAAAGTTAATAAAGATGGGTAGCTTGCCATGGGCATCCATGGTGACAAGAGTTAACAGGGATGTGACTGGGAACAAAATGAATTTAAACATATAAAAGCTCCTATTCTGACTGCTACTGATGTATCCTCCAAAGGGCTCAATGTGGAACATGTGAAATCTGCAATTCATTGTGACTACCATAACTCCTCAGAGGATTATATTCATCAAATTGGAAGAAATGCTAACAAAACCAAAACAGGTACAGCATGCACGTTTTTTTACACATAATAACATAAAGCAAGTGAACAACATTATCTCTTTTCTTCTGGAAGCTAAACAAGTAATTAATCTCAAGTTACTTCAGTTTATTAAAGACAGAGTATCAGGTCATTCCAGGGGTGGAGGAGGCATGAAGATGATTGTCATGACAGATACTCTGCTGGCAAATGGGACAGATTTAACATGTTTAGAGACAGGGAAAATAATGATAGAGCTTCTCTAGTCTGCTAAAGAGAGATTTGGGGGCTAAAACTCAGAATGGTGTTTATAGTGCTGCAAATTACACCAATGGGAGTTTGCAAAGCAATTTTGTATCTACTCTTATACAGACCAGTTTTAGGAATGGTAATCTAATAGAGGCTTACCAGAACGGTTATGATAGCACTAAGCAATATTGAAATAAAGTTGCAAATATGCACAATGATATGAACCAACAGGCTTATACATATTCTGTTACTACAGCTGCTGTACCTATGATTGACTACTCAATGTCAACAGGGTATTTTCAATAAGACTTCAGAGGTCTATGTTAATGCCTTTTTTCATAAATGCTCTTTATAATGTGTGTTATCACACAAGATAATTATTTAAGAAATATGGGCAATATAGAAATGTCTACAGTGCAGCAATAATTATGATACACTTTTTTTTGATATTTAAGTTGATTTTTTTTTACATTCCTGAAAGTATTTTTAGCATTTTTGGGGGTTCTGTTTAGTGTTTTGTTTTCACATAAGTAGCTATACATGATTTCAAATACAGTAAATGAAGGCAATGCATCATCTTCCAATAAATAATATTTGAAGATTGAGAAAAAGCCCAACAAATAATTTCTTTCTTTTCCATACAGATACTAGAGAAATAAGGAATCGTCCACTCTTGTCTTAAACACACATGTTTCTGGGAAAAATAATGCCAGTCATAGTTCCTTATTGTAAAAAAATTTAGTTTGAAAATAGCAGTGCATTTCTGTAGCTTGATGTGATATTCACTCCTAAAACAGAAACTGGTTCTGGGCTTATAGGTACCAGTGGCTCAACTACGACATGTTTTTAGAATAGATCTTCTTGAAGCACCTACCTTCCAAAGGAACATTGTTACCTCAGTATTTAGAAACACAGTGATCTAAAAAACACACCAACAAGGCCAACTGTCTTCAACCAGAGCCACGTGGCTTATAGGTGGCATGTTACAAGGGGATAAAAAACCTTGAGAATTCAGGTTATACGTCCTTCAAGATATATATATTGTTTGTATTCATCATAGAAACTAAAATTCAGTGCCACGATCACGGTTATTCATGCATAATCTTCTACTTGATTCTTTGTAGAGTATGACTATCTTTATAAATCCAGAAGCTAATAAAACCCTTGGTGATATCTTCTGCTACACAGAAAATTAAAAATAATGCTTCCAATGTGAAATACAAACTCTCCATCCACTTCAAGATGAGGCAACTTCATATTACTCAATATTATTCTCTTTCGAATCTCTTATGCTATCACGTTCTTCCTATTCAAAGTAACTTTTTAATTTCTGAAAAATATCTTTTCTGGTTATACTCTATTGTATAAAACATATAATTTCTTTCACTGCTCAGCTTTCCCTGTCCCTAGTTTAGGTTAAATGACCTGATAACCATATTCTAAATACTCATTTTTTAAATTCTGCACTAATTTATGGTCTTAAGTAATACAATTATATTCCCTATACATATTTTAAATATAATATTTTCTATTCATTCTTCAATAATTTTCTACATCAAACTAATAGTTTTTATTTATTCTTCAATAATTTCTCACATTCTCAGCATGGTGGCACATGTCTTTAATCCTAGAATGTGAGAGATGAAAACAGGTTGTTCTCTGTGAGTTTATGATCATCCTGGTCTACATAGTAAGATCCAGGACAGCCAGTGCTATGTTGGTAGATCTTATTTAAACAAATAATTGCACACATACATACAATGCATTTTAATCATGTTCACACCTCACTCCCTCACCCAATTCTTCCCATATTACCTCTCATATCCTCTTTCCAACTTCATATTATTTTTATTTTTTTATATTTTTAGCCAATTGATTTCAACTTGTCTTGCCCACATATGCATGGTCAAGGAGCCATCCAGTAGAGTATTGCCAATCTCTCAGGATCCACGTTCAAAAAAATAAAATAACCAACCATCTCTTCCCTAGAACTTAACAACTTTCAATATACCCTTTAGCTTTATGAGAGACCTTGTGAACCCTTGATACTAGAATTTAAAAGGCTTTACCATACAAAGATATCATATAGGCATCCATAATATTTTGATTTTATGAGTTTATCAGCCCTGTAGTATCCAGAAGATACTATTTTTCACCTGTCTCCTTTGACTTCCAGCTCTTAAAACTTTCACCACCCCTTGTACAATATTCCAAGAGCCTTTTAGGAGGAGGTATAATAGAGAGCTACTTTTTGTAAATCTTTGTGATTCAAGGGGCACTTGCTTTCTGCCATTTGACCAGTTGTGAGCCTGCTTTTACCTCTGCCACTTCAGAGAACACTTCTCTGATGAGTACTATTAGCTAATCTGTGGTTACAAAGATATGCATTTAAAAGGAAGTTTGATGTTACACCCATTTAGCAAAATAGTAGTAGATTTTCCCATAAAGACTATGAGCTCTTCAGTCATGGATTTTTAGCCAGATTCATAACACAAAACATAAATTTTCTTCTATGTAGTCAGCTTTAAATCTAAAGATATTACAAGTTTCTCCTACATCAATGACACTACTATGTACAAAAGAAAATCTTTCCAGGTTGATCAATACTGTGGCTCACAGGGTTCACAACTGTTTTGAGGACTTTTCTTCCGCAGTAGCTGTAGTCCTTTGATATTAACAATGCTGAACAGGAAGAATGAAGCTTCACTTCATAGTCAGAAAAATCTTTGTTTCTAGAAGTCATATCACAAAATGTCTGTGATCTCTTCATTAACAATATCTTAACAAGTTTCAGGTGGGCAGCTCTAATGAAAACCTTGGAGGAAGCAGTCCCAATGAGGCTTTCTCTCAAAGTCCAAGAGATATACTTCTACCAGCAAGGAATATCTACAGGAGATGTCAAGAAATGTATGTACACCATTCTTTTTTTATCATAAAAATATGTAGTTAGCACCACAACTACAACAGCAAAGGCATAGGCTTATGTACTTATGCAGGTAGTTGTTATCCTTTGGAAAGGCAGTGCAGGGTTTGAATTTCTCAGAGTTACTGAGAGGGTGATAAGATTCACACACAGGCCATAACTGTCAGCTTTGGTTAATTACTCAAAGTAGGAGTGGCTTAAATCAACAATTTTATCTACAGTGGAACAATCATGTGCTCCCCTTACATTTCTAAATGTGGCTAGGTGTAATATTAAACATTTATTGATCACAAAAAAAAAAAAAAAACCATGAACAAGGTAACGTCCTTTGCTGTTTTCATATGTTCTCCTTAGAAGTGCTTTTCTGACCGGAGAGGTGAGTGTTCTCAGTTGCCCAGTTGACCTGAGCCTGCAGTGTTTGATCTGCTGTCGCATTTGCACTAGGAGGCGGTTACATGGTATCTTCTTCTGTGGAACAAAGACAGGGTAAGGTTCAATTTTCACAAGAAACAAAACTTGTCTCCTAGCTGCTCTGGCCCTGTGGTACAGCACTTCAGAGTAAATGTTTGTTATACCTGCAACTAGGAATATACTGATTAACTTTTTCTTATATCACAAACAATACTTTTTAAGTTAAGATTATGTGTTACTGAATCCAGGTGCAAGTCAAGTATAGGGAGTTAAGAGTTTAAGATTAGTGGTGTTAGTTCTTGATAGTTCTCTTATCTGTATGGGTGGTGAGCTTAGGGCATTCCAGTGCTTCATCTATCTGTAGCTGTCCTTGGGTGTCTGAGAAATGTTTAAAAAAAATACTTTGTCAGAGGGCTGACTCTGTCCTGGTATCTACTAGTAAAGATAATTGCAGAAGGGCAGACATTAAGTTTGCTCAGGGCAAAAGAATTAAGACCTAATTTGTAAGAAAAGAGATCTTGTCAGTGTGACTTTTTTCACACATAGCTATGGGAAGTTATCAATATGCCCCCAAATGTATGGGAAAAATTGTGCCCTAGAAATAATCAATCACATTGATAAAGGTTCCTAAAAAAGGAATCTCAAGGAAATAACAAATGGGAAAGCTACACTTACACATAAGAAATCCTCTGCAGAAAATAGTTTACATATTCAAAGGCAATTAACACTGAAACTTCAAGTTTTGGCTTTACCTTACCAGGACACTTGGCTCTGATGAATCAGCCTTGTCAGTGCCAGCTAAGTTCCTGCTTCATATTTCTGCAGCTCCCAGCACAACCGAGTGCAGGGGCAATCACCTATATTGTTTTGAGAAACCTTGAGAAGATCCTCCAACAACTTGAGGGTAAATATCCCAAACCTGGTATACCTGTTTCTATCTTACTCTCTCTCTCTTTTGACAACCTATGGTCTCTTGTAGGAGCATTATCCTCCATATATGGTAAATCCATTTAAGTGTGTGTGTGTGTGTGTGTGTGTGTGTGTGTGTGTGTGTGTGTGTGTGTGCATACTCTTAGTAAAATAATACTTTTACATATGGCTTTTCTATTTGTTTTGTATTGTGTTGTATTTTGTTTTATACTTTAACGAAAATTCATTCTTCTTTTATGCAATTCATCCCAGGCATTGTTTTCCCTCATTCCTTCCTCCCGGCTTACCCTATTAACCCACTCTCTCCAAAATCGACTCCTCCTTCATATCCTTCAGAAATGAGTAGGCCTCCAGGAGATGACAATTAAACAGAAAAAAGACAATATAAGACAAGGCAAAAAACCTCATATTGAGGTTGGACAAGGCAACCCAATAGGAGGAAATGAGTCCCAAGGGCAGGCAAAAGAATCAGAGATACTCACTTTCACTGTTACCACTCCCACAAAATCCCAAGCTGACAGCCATAACACATATGCACAGGACCTGGTGCAGACCCGTGCACTTGCTGTGTCAGTCTCTGTGAGCCCATGTAAACCCTACTTAGTTGATTCAGTGGACCATGTTCTCCTGGTATCCTTCATCCCCTCTGCCACCTACAATCTTCTCCCCACCCCCCCTTCATGACATTCCCAGATTTTCTAGGGTAGGAACCCAATAAAGACCTCCAATTTAGACCCCCTCTCTTCATAATGTCTGGCTGTAGGTATTTGCACCCAAGGAAGCCTCTCTGATGACGACTGGACAACGCACAGACAACAGAATTGTGTTAGGGATCTTTCATTCCTTTCCTTTTCTTTCTTTTTCTTTTCTTCTCATTGTTTTTCTTTTTTGGCAGTATTTCTTAGGCACTAGGATAGGTCTCTGGGATATCCATTCTCATGTTTCTGGCCATCCAGGCAGTGAAGAGCCTGGGCTCCCACTGGTGCAACGGGCCTCAAGAAAACCAAACATGGGTTGGCCATTCCCACAAGTTCTGTACCACCATTGCCCCAGCACATTTTTTCAGGCAGCACAGATTGGAGATTGGGAGTTCTGTGGCTGGATTAGTGTCCAATTTTTTTCATAGCCTGTAGAGTACCTTCTCAGGCCAAGGGACAAGAATGTTAAGGAGAAGGTACCATGCAGTGACCAGCTCAACCTCTGTATGTTCAGCGAACTTCAATGGGACCCACTATCAGTTTTCAGAGAGCAACTTTCTGTTCTAGTGTCAGCCTAGGTTGTTCAGGAATCTTCACAACACCTCCTCTGCCAACAACTTAAATAAATGCAAACCAATATCACCACTAGTATCCTTGCTGGCTGAAAAGAATAGCCATTTCAAACTCAATTTCTTCCTTTACTAAGAGTTCTCACTAGGGTCACCCCCATAGATACCAGAAAGTTTCTACTACACTGTTTCCACAGGCCCTCTCATTCTCCCCAGTTCCAGTTGTCTCTCCTTCAGTCCCTTCCTCATCCCACCTAATCCTTCCCAACTCCCACCACCATCTGTTCCAGTCAACCTCCAAAATGTATTTAATTTTCACTTTTCAGGGAGGTCCATACAATCCACATAGAGCCCTGCTCTTTTTATAGCCTTTGTGTGTTAGTGGATTTTAGCTTAATTATTATTTATTTAACAGCTAATATCCACTTATAAGTAAATACATATCATATTTGTCTTTCTAATTCTGGGTTACCTCACTTGGAATGATCTTTTCTATTTCCATTCATTTGCCTGAATATTGCACACTGTCCTTAACAGCCTAGTAATACTTCATAATGTAAGTTACATTATCTTCTTTATACATTCTTCAGTTGAGAAATATCTAGCTTGTTTCAATTTCAGGCTACTATAAACAAAGTAGTATTGAACATAATTGAGCAAGTTTCCTTGAGGTATGATAGATTATCCTTTGGGTGTATGTCTGTATGTCCAGAAGGGATATGTCTGGGTCTTCAGGTAAATCGATTTCCAATTTTCTGAGGAACCACAATATTGATTTACATAGTGGCTATACATGTTTGCATTCCCAACAGCAATGGAGAAGTGATCCCCTTGCTCCATTTCCCCAACAGTATAAGCTGTCCTTGTGTTCATGATTTTAGCCATTTTAACAAGTATATGATGGTATCTCAAAGTAATTTTGATTTCCTGGTGGCTAAGATGTTGGACTTTTAAAAAGTGTTTCTCAGCCATTTGCAATTCCTCTATTGAGAATTTTTTTGTTTTCATCTGCACCCCACTTTTAATTGTATTATTTGTTGTTGGAGACCATACAAGGAGATCAGTAGATAGCATTGGAACTCATGGAACATAGCTGGGTGGTTGGCAAGCAACACCTGAATGAACCTTGGAGGGACAACTTTCCAAGGACTATGTGTCCTGTGAACCTCATGTGGTTATTGAGCATATCTCTGCTTGTTTGTTTTTTTTTTTTTCCCAGTCACCACATCCCACATCATCCATAGATTGTATGAAACTCTCAGGGTGTTTCTAGTCCCTCACTGGGCAGTGTTACTGGTACTTAAAATAATAGTGATTGACTTTTTCAAGCATTGCTGATGGAGAAGATTAATGATTCAACCACCATCCCTAGAAAGAATTGAGATGTTTTCATTAATATATTCAAAGTAGAAAAATTAGGGAGCTATTTAAATTTTATAAAGAAACAGTTAATAATTGAACAAGGGTCTTGTTGAGTTCAGAGAACAGGAACAATGACAGCCTGGCTATTGCTAGCTAATATATTTTTCTTGCTATAATGGTTTGCTAATCAAGGATGATGATCAATTCCTGAGCCTATTTCTGCCATAAGATTTCTGATAATTTATAATAAGTTGATTGAGTTTGAATGTATGTGGGTTTTTGAGATACCTTGGTTTTTACCTTTGATAATTAAAAGATTTAATATTATAATGGATATGAAAACTATGCTCTTTTAAGTTGTATTCATTGCAATCATTCACTTGAAAAAGAGAAGGTAACCACATTGTAATTTTTATATTGTTTTAAAATTTTTTGCTTGGGCATAAAAGCTCTAAGGGAAAAAAAATAAAAACACAGAAAAAGAAACAAGCCAGAAAAGATGTAGCAGGAAGATGTCAGAATAAAGTAGAATAAGCAACAAAAAGAAAAATAAAATTAGGACTAAGCATTGGCCCTCAGAAAAATCATCATGTGTCTGTCTGTCCAATAGCTTTGGCCTGCTCTATATCTCCTCTTCAGTTTTTATGGTCTGCTTAAGGCTTGCCATTCATCCACACTCTAGGAGAAATCCAGACTTTTTGCAGATGTATGTACATTTGTGTACTTCCATTTTTTGCTGGCCCAATCTCTCTTAAGCTTTGCTCCCCTTGTTGGCTCCAGATAATTTAATTTTTCTGTCTCAAATAAAATAGTCATGTTGAATGATTAGTCTGCCACCTCCTTCGATTACCCTAAATTCCTGAGCTATTAAAAACTGATTTTTACAGCAACAATAATTTAGCTTTTTGATATCCAAATTTCTGAGTTCTTTATATTGTTTTACTCTTACTACTTTACCAAATATGGAGTTGGTATAAAAAAAAAAAATCTTTTCTCATTCTGAAAGTTACCTCTTTGATAGTGCCTCATTAACAATGTCCTTTGTCTTACAAAAGCTTTTAAGTGTCATGAGGTCCCATTTATTAATCACTGATCTTTCGGTCTGCATTGTTGGTATGTTCGGGAGTTGTCACATGCCAAAAGATTTAAGACCATTTCCCCGACTTTTTCTTCTGTCAGATTCAGTGTATCTGATTTTATGTTGATGCTTTTGATTTACATGGACTTGAATTTAATGCAGGATGATAAATATGGTTGTATTGGCATGATTCTACAGGCAGACATCAAGTCAGACCAGAACCATTTGTTGAAAACACTTTTATTCCCAGCAATGATTTTTGGCTTTACATATATGTATATGTGTATAAAATCAAGTAGCCTCAGTTTGTGAATTTATATCTGGAGCATCTTTTATTACTATAGCTCTGTAGTACAACTTG
Source organism: Phyllotis vaccarum (assembly GCA_033318265.1). Classification (NCBI taxonomy): domain Eukaryota; kingdom Metazoa; phylum Chordata; class Mammalia; order Rodentia; family Cricetidae; genus Phyllotis; species Phyllotis vaccarum. The sequence goes on from JARWLC010000002.1 coordinate 100,446,045, forward strand.
AAATCAGGGATGATGATACCTCCATCAGTTCTTTTATTATTCAGATTGTTTTAGCTATTCTTCTTGGGGTATTGATTCCCACTCTTCTGAGGAAGTGCCACACTGCATTCAAGAGTGGCTGTACAAGTTTACACTCCCACCAGCAATGAAGGTGTGTTCTCTTTGCTCCACATCCTCTCCAGCATAGACTATAATTTGGTTTTTGATCTAGTCATTTTGACAGATATAAGATGCCTTTCTCTGGTGGCTAAAGATAGTGAGCAGTACTTTAAGTACCTTTTAGACATTTGTAATTCTTCTGTTGAGAATTTCTGTTTTAGCTCTGAATCCCAGTTTTAATTGGGCTACTTAGGTGTTTGGGATCTAGTTTCTTGAGTTCTCCATATATTTTAGTGATTAGTCCTCTGGCAGATGTAGGTTGGTGGAAATCTTTTCCAATTATGTAGGCTGTCATTTTGTCTTATTGACTGTGTCCTTTGCCTTACAGAAGCATATCAGTTTCAGAAAGTCACAGTTATGGATTGTTGTTCTCAGTGTCTATGCTATTGGTGTTATATTTAGAAGTGGTCACCTGTGCCAATGCATTGGAGGGTGTTTCATACTTTCTTTTCTATCATGTTCAGTGTAGCTGGGTTTATGTTGAGGATTTTGATTCACTTGGATTTGAGTTTTATGCAGGATGATAGGATTAGATCTATTTTTATTCTTCTACACACTACAATCCAGTTATGCCAACACCGTTTGTTGAAGATAATATTTTTTTTTACATTGAATATTTTGGGCCTCTTTGTCAAAAATCAGGTGTTCATGGGGTGTGGGTTAATGTTGGAGTCTTTGATTCAATTCCATTGATTCACAAGTCTGTTTTATGCCAGTACCAGGCTGTTTTTATTACAGTAGCTCTACAGTATTGCTTGAAGTCAGGGGTAATGATTTCTCCTGAAATAATTTTATTGAGCAAGATTGTATTGGCAATCCAGGATTTCCTGTTATTCCACATGAAGTTGAGCATTGTTCTTTCAAGGTCTGTAAAAAATTGTGTTGGGATTTTGATGAGGATTACATTGAATCTGTAGATTGCTTTCAGAAAAATTGCCAGTTTTACTATTTGATCCTACCTATCCAGGAGCATGGGAGATCTTTCCATTTTCTGATATCCTCTTCAGTTTCTTTCTCCAGTGACTTAAAGTTTTTGTCAAATAGATCTGCTACTTCTTTGGTTAGAGTTATGCCAAGGTATTTAATGCTATTTGCAGTTATGATAAAGGGTGAAAGTTTCCTTATTTCTTTCTCAGCCCTTTTACCCTTAGTGTATGTGAGGGCGTTTGTTTTGTTTTAATTATTCTTGTACCTTGCTAACTTGCTGAAGGTGTTTATCAGCTGTATGAATTCCCTGATAGAATTTTGGGGGTCACTTATGTATATGATCATATCATCTGAAAATACAGATAGTTTGACTCCTTCCTTTCCAATTTGTATCACCATAATCTCCTTTTGTTCTCTTATTACTTTAGCTTAAACTTCAAGAACTATATTGGATAAATATGGAGAGAAAGGACAGCCTTGTCTTGTTCCTGATTTTAGTCAGATTGCTTTGAGTCTTTCTCCATTTAGTTTGGCTGTCAGCTTGCTGTACATCACCTTTATTATATTTAGGTATGTTCCCTGTATAATTGATCTCTCCAGGACTTTTATCATGAAGGAGTGTTACATTTTTGTCAAAGGCTTTTTGAGCATCTAGTGAGATGATCAGATGATCTTTTTTTTTTTTTTTTTTTTTTTTTGTATGTTGAACCATACCTGCATCTCTGGGATGAAGCCTTGTTGATCCTGGTGGATGGTGGATGATTTTTTATTTTTGATATGTTGTTGGATTTGGTTTGCTAGAATTCATTTGAGTATTTTTGCATCAATGTTCATGAGGGAGATTGGTCTATAATTGTCTTTCTCTGTTGCAGCTTTGAGTGGCTTGGGTATCAGGATAATTGTGACCTCAAAAAGAGTTTGGCAATGTTTTTTCACATTCTATTGTGTGGAACATTTTGAGGAGTATTGGTATTAGTACTTCTTTAAATGTCTGGTAGAATTCTTCACTGAAACCATCTGGTTCTTCTTTTTTACTTGGGAGATTTTAAATAACAGTTTCAATTTCCTTTGGGGTTATAGTTCTGTTGGGGTCAATTATCTCATCTTGATTAAATTTTGGTAACTGATTCTTGTTCAGAAAGCTGTCCATTTCTTTTGGGTTTTCTATTTTAGTGGAGTATAGATTTTCAAGGTATGACCCAACAATTCTCTGGACTTCCTGGGTGTCTGTTGTTGTGTCCCCCCCATTTCTGATTGTATTTATTTGGATACCCTCTCTTTGTTTTTTTGGTTAATTTGAATAAGGGTTTACTTATCCAAAGTATCTTGTTTACTTTCTCAAAGAGGCAACTCTTTGATTCATTGATTTTTTTGTATTGTTCTCTTTGTTTCTATTATAATGACTTCAGCCCTAATCCTTCTAGATGAGTTTGCTTCTAATTGTTCTAAAGCCTTCAGCTTTGTAGTAAGGTCTCTTGTGTGACATTTTTCTAGGTATTTCATATAGGCATCTAATGCTATGAGTTTTCTTTTAACACTGACTGCTTTCATTGTGTTTCATAAGTTTAAGTACATTGTGGATTCATTTTCATTAAATTTTAGAAAGTCTTTAATTTGTTTCTTAACTTATTCCCTGACCCAGAGGTAATTCAATTGAGAGATTTCAGTTTCCATGAATTTGTGAGTTTTCTGTGATATTTGTTGTTGTTGAACTCTAGACAATTGTGATCTGATCTGATACAAGGGGTTATTCCCATTTTTTACATCTATTGATATTGGCTTTATAACCAAGTATGTGATCAATTTTAGAGAGTTCCATGGGATACTGATAAAGATTTATACTCCTTTGTGTTTGGACAGAAGGTTCTGTACATATCTATTATGTCCATTTGGTCATAATATCTGTTAGATTCCTAATTTCTCTGTTGAGTTTCTGTCCACTTAACCTATCCAAGGGTGAAAGTGTTGAAGTCTCTCACAATGAGTGAGTGAGGTTTGATGTGAGGTTTAATCTTTAGTAGTGTTTCTTTCGCATATTTAGGTGCCCTGTGTTAAGGAACTAAACATTCAAAATTGAGACTTCATCTTGGTGGACTTTCCCTGAGATGAATAATAATGTCCATCCTGGTCTGATTGATTTTAGTTTGAACTCTATTTTGTTAGCTATTAGGATTGCTACTGAAGCATGTTTCTTTGGACCATTTTGTGAACAGTACTTTCTTGACCCTTTACTCTGAGCCTGTGTCTGTCTTTGAAGTTGAGGTTTTTTCCTTGTATTCAGAAGGATGGCTTCTGCTTCTGTATCCATTATGTTAGGGTGTGTCTTTCTATAGGTGAATGGAGTCCATTAATACTAATTGATATTAATCACCAATGATTGTTATTTCCTGTTATATTTGGTGATTGCTTGTGTGTATTTCCCTTCTTTGCGTTTTTCTTCTGTGGGATTATTGTTCATTGGTTGTTTCATGAGTGTATCTGGCTTTCTTAGTTTGGAGGTTTCCCTCTAGTGCTTTTTATAGGACTGGATTTGTGGATAGGTATTGTTTATATCCAGTTTTGTAATGAAATCTCTTGTTTACTCCATCTATGGTGGTTGATAGTTTCGCTGGTATAGTAATCTGGGTTAGCAGCCATGTTATTTTAGTGTTTATATAACATCTACCCAGGACCTTTTTGCTTTCATTGTTTCCATTGAATAGTTACTCTGATGAGTCTGTTTTTATAGATAATTTGGCCTTTTACCTTTGGAGCTCTTAGTATCTTTCCTTTGTTCTATAGGTTTATTGGCCTGATTATTATGTTGGGAGCAGACTTTTTTTGTGGGGGGGGGGCTAGTCTATTTGGTGTTGTGTAAGCTTTTTGTTTCTTTATAGGCATTTCCTTCTTTATGTTAGGAAAGGGTTTTTTTTTCTATGATTTTATTGAATATATTTTCTGTGCCTTTAAACTGGTATTTTTCTACTTCTTCAATTCTGATTATTTTCAGATTTGGTCTTCCCATAATGTACCAGATTTCCTGGATGTTTTGTTTTATGACTTTTTTGGTTTGAGTATTTTCTTTAACTGACGTGTCTATTTCCAATATTGAATCTTTGACTCCAGAGATTCTTTCTTCCATCTCTTCCATCTGTTGGTTATGCTTGCATTTGTAGTTCCAGATTGTTTTTTAGAGTTTCTATTTCCTTGGTTTGTGCCTTCTTTATTGCTTCTATTTCAATTTTTAATTTCAGAAACATTTCTGTCACTGGTTTGTTTCGCTTTTGATTTTAGTAGAATTTCTGTATGTTTCCCTCCATTTAATTTCATTTCAGCTATAAGCTTGCTGTAAATTGCCTTTATTTTGCTTAGGTATATCCCTTGTCTTCCTCGTCTCTCCAGTATCTTTATCATGAAGGGGTGTTTAATGTTGTCAAAGTCTATTTTGGTATATAATACAATGCTTATATGCATTTTTGTTTTCTTTTAGCTTGTTTATATAGCAGATTGCATTTATTTTTATATATTTAATTATCCTTGAATCTCTGAAACAAACCCAACTGATCCCAGTAAATGATATTTTTGATATGTTCTTGGATTGGGTTTGAAAGAATTTTATTGAGTATTTTTGCATCTATGTTCATAAGAAAAAATAGCCTATAATTCTCTTTTTTGGTTGAGTCTTTGATTTGGGTATAATGATAACTGTGGACTCAAAATAAATTGAATAATATTTCTTCTGCTGCTGTTTTGTGGAATAATTTGGGGAGTATTATTGTTAACTCTTTTTTTTAAGTGTGATATAATATTTACTAAAACATCTGGCTTCTGGTCACAGGCTTTATTTTTGGCAAACTTTTAATGACTACTTTTGTTCCCTTGGGGTTTATTGGTATATTTAAATTGTTTACCCAATTTTAATTTAACTTTTATTGTTTTGAATATTATGTGCCACAATGACTTTCTTTTCTGGTCCAGTCTATTTGGTGTTCTGTCTGCTTCTTCTATCTTTATAACCATCTTCTTCTTTAGGTTAGAAAGAATTTCTTTCTTCTATAATTTTGTTGAAAATATATCCTGGGCATTTAAACTGGTATTTTTGTCCTACTATATTTGGTCATTTTTAAATTTTGCCTTTTCATAGTGTCCCAGATTTCTCTGGTACTTTATGTCTAGGAATTTTTAGATTTAGCATTTTCTTTGTCTAACATCTATTTATTTTTTAGGATATCTTTAATGCCTGAATACTCATATTCTGTTGGTGAAGCTTGTCCTTGTAATTCTGGTTTACATTTCTCTTTTTTTCCAGATTTCTCTCAATTTCTGGGTTTATTTATTTGTTTGTTTATTTGCTTCTAGGTCCACTTTCATGTCTTGAATGTTAGTTTTCACACCTGAAACAAATGACTGAGGTGTGGTGGGATTTAAAAAAAAATGGGGTTGGCCACACCACTCCTCCTTCAGGAGCTTGGAACTCTGGATAAGTGTCTTTGGACCTTATCAGCTGACACCTGAATCCCACCACACTGAGGTTCCTATTTAATGTATCAACAACGCAGATGTAGCCACCAGTTTTTCTCTGCATCATCAGTCTCTACCTGTTACAAGGCCTTACTGACTGACTGGCATAACCAGCCCCAACCAAAACTTCTCCAACCCAGGGGACTGGGCTGTGTCTCCCAATATTATTAAACTCTTTTGGTTACCACTCTCTTTGGGTAACCAAGTCTTTGGGCTACTGTACCCCCTCCTCTTCTCTCTTCTCCTTTCCTTCTCCCCACATGGCACAGTTTAGCCTGATCATGTCTACTCTGATCTCTCCCAGATGTCCCTGCCTCTGATGATTTCTCCCTTCTGTCTATAATAAACCTTCTTCACCATTTCTAGGAGCAGTCATATTTATTTTTTTATTCATTGAATATTTTTATCCATTTATTCAACAGTTTGAGTTTTGTTATTGTCTTTCTTTAAGGGATTCATTCATTTTATCCAGTTGTTTGTGCTCACCTGGCTTTCTTGAATGAACTTTTTCAATTCTTCTTTTAAAACTCCTATGATCTTCATTTAATTGGTTTTAAGGTATTTTTCTTGTCGTTCAGCTATGTTGAGATATTCAGGGCATGCTGAGTAGGATAGCTTGGCTCTGGTGGAGACATATTGCACTGGCTGTTATTCATTGTGTTCTTATTTTCAAGTCTAGGCATCTGAGTTTGGAGGGCTTATAACTCTATGTGCTGATTTCTGGGTTTGTCTCTGTTGGGTGTGCATTTTTTTCCCTTGGTTTCTGTTTTCTTTCTGTATTTTCAGAGAATGTGTAAGCTTTAGACTATGTGTTGCCTGTTTTACTGGCCTACTCACCTGGCATGTTCACGGGAAATGCTTGTTGGTATTGGAGGCTTGAGAACGGGAAGGCCAGAGATGTTCTGTTATGATCCTAGGGGGTGATTCTAAGAGTTGTGTCTAGGAGAACAGGGTAGAGAATGAGCAGCGTACATGGTCTTCTGGCAGGCATAGTATGTATATGGTTCAGCAGGATGTGAAGAGAGAAAGTATGGACTGGGGTGATCCAGAAGGTGTTGTAGCATGTGTTCTTCTACACAGCTAGGACAACCCTGAGAATTGCATCTGAGTGTAGGGAAGGCACCCTACCTTATCTTCTGGCCGTTGTGATGTTCTGCTTTTTAAAATATCTTTTCATTACATATCCCTCACCCTACCTCTTCCTCAAATCCCATTACAATCACCAATTAAATTTTTCTTCACTGTTTCTAGAAAGACATTTTACAGTACTATGCTAAATGATCAGTACAGTCCCTGTTATTTGAAATATTCCAAATAACTGTTTGAACTAATTAAATGTTAGAAGAACAAAAAGAATAAATTAATAGAGCCAGAGAAAGTGTTTGAAGATGCTGAGGGCTGGGGCTAATGCTGTTTTAATTTTTTTTTAATTAGCAGGCTTTTTTTTTCTAAATCTAGATTAGTGTGTTTTTTAAGTACACCAAGAGCAATTTTGAATAACTTTCCCCAATGTATCATAGCAATATACATAAAATGTATTACAAAATATAAACATAAAATAAAAAATGTAAGAATTCTATTTTTATATTAATAACATGATCAAATCAGGAAGGGCCAACTGTAGCAATTATCTATGTATATACAAATTCAAATAATAATGGTGTGTATATGATTTTCAGGCATTTTTTACTATGATACATAATACTTATATAAAAAATATTTAATTGACCATACTTAAAAACACTAAGAAATGCAAAATTATGATACTTTAAGGACAATATCATATATACCCAAGAAAACAATTCAAACAACTCATAACTTAATGCTTATATCATTATAGCTCAAGTATAATGATTATGTTAAAGTAGAATATTTGTATTTCACAAAACAAAGCCTCACAATTTCTGCAAACAAACAAACAAATATAGGCTTCATTGTCAAGAAAATTCATGTTTGAATTCTTGTTTCATTATTCTCTGACCTTAAAAATTTGATCAATATGTCCATATTGGTTTCCTTTCTTTTCATTGAAATTGACAAGTTTATTTATGCTTTACTGTATTTCTTTCATTGTCCTTTACAAATCAAATCCTATTTTCTCTTTACGAAATTCCTGTTCTATGGCACTGTTCACTGGAGAGTATATTCTGATATACTAGTATATTCATAGAAAATTGGTTAGCCTATGCTCCTGAGAATTGAAAACAATGAAAGGTATAAAAGAAATAAATTTGGATAGGTCTACAGTTGGGTTGTACAGAACTTACAACTTGCTTCTCAGTACATATCATAAGAAGCTCTAAAGCTTAATTGATACATTAAAGTAAGAGGATCCACACACAGTATATATCAATTAAGCTTTGGATAAAGGATGACCATGGAAGAAAAATGGAGTATTATGAATCAGAGTATTGAGAGTGACTTGACTATAACCCACTGCTGTTAATATCTCAGAAGTTTGGGAAACAGAGATTCTTGACTATACTATAGCACATAGCATGCATACTATTATGTGACTTTTTTTTCTATGAAAGCACCATTTATTTTATTTCAATTTCATTGTACCATGACTTTTAAATTTGCTTGTCCATTTATTATTATTTGCCTTTTTAATTCAAAAGCAAAGGAGACTGTTGAAAGTATGGATGAAACAGCAATTAGAAAATACTAGTTAAACAATTAAATGAGTCTATAATATGAGCATATAGTTCCATAATATAAGATTCAAATCACATATGTAGCGATTAATGCATCCGAAGTTTATAGTACTGAGTGGGAAATCATTTTTAAAGAAAATAAATCTGAAGTATTTTGAAGTAATAGTGTACTTTATTCATTATAAAAGATTGGCCAGATGGTAATTTTAAAAATTAAGATCAAGCTGCATAATTCTCAAGTAGGTTTTCTAAAGTGGATAACTGAAGGCTATTCTTTCTAACTAATAAGGCAATGTGGATTGTACAGATGTTTACTATAAGAAAACACAATGCATCCATTAGAAGAAAACAGAATGAGGAATGCACAGTACTCATTTTCTGTTTCTCCATTATTATTTTCTACATAATTGACATTGCACACATTCTACAATTTTGTATGTAGCAGATACTCCATTGACATCATTTAGGAAATTATTTTAAAAGTAATCTCATTGTATCATGACTATTTAGTCATACTATCATGATTGGATAATCATATTGTTTCCTATTTTTCTGTAATTATAAATGATTCCAACTAACTTTTATTTTAAACAAGACTTATTAATGATTATCTTTGTAAGTGTTCAGATGATCTAATTTTTAATCTTGTGCCTCATTTATCTGTTATATCAAATCACTCCCTTTGATTAAGGCCTTTTATCAGAAATAATAGAGTAGAACCAACGAGTAAGACACTCTGGTTTTATTCCTATTGGACAACAACCTAATGAGGCCTTGAGAAGGAATGTGTTTTCTACCATCAGCCTCTGATTCTTTCTTTGAGAAGAAGAATACTTGAGCAGACTATCTTTAGAATTTCTTTCAGTACTTCATACTATCATGACTCCACACTTATTTATCACTAAAAAACAGACTTCATGGGCTCAATTCCAGAACTCTAACATGCTGAGCCACCTACAAATCTTCTGATTTCCTCTATTTATGACTTGATTTTATTCATTTTATCAAATTGTTCCTTGGTGTACAACCTTCTTATGTAGATCTTGGTTTTTTGTTTTATCTTTGGTTACATCTATTAAGCTTATGTAAACTCTCTCTTGGTGTTTTACTTACTTAGTCCAGACTCTCCTTTAAATCTTGTCTCAAAATTTTTGTTGAACCCTTTTGTTCAGTACTTACAAGAATTACTCAGCAATCTAATTACTGTCTTCTTCAAATGAGAATGCAAATAAATTGCTGAGAAAGTAAAAGAAAATTAAATTAACATGAATAATCTAATATAATATCTATCCACTACATCATTAAGTACATATTATGGTATGATGATAAGAGATCAGGTTGGGAAATGGTCATATGTACTACAGATAATTATATAGTTAAAATTTATTTTGGTTTGTAACAATGTTGATATATCACAAACTCTTAATGTAATTAATATTAAAGATCTTTATAATGAAAAATAATCAGTAACACTTTAAGTGTGTTTTTACATGGAAAAGTTTGATTTATGTAACATCTTTAGAAAATCTTGTATGTTCAAAAATATTAATAACATCAATTTTCTAAATTTGTAGATAGAGAAACTAAGTGTTACAATCATTTTACAATGTTATAATAAATTTATAATACATTAAATCACAGGAAAGTATTTAGTGTAATGTAATTATATTCCATAGAAGTTAGAGTATCTAGTGTTTGTCTTAGCTGGTCTTGCCTAAAATATGTTTTTAAAGCAAGAATCTAGCAATATAATTCCAGAAATCAGAATAGATGAAAGAAAGTGAGTCAAGCACACAAGAAAAGAAAGTCAAAATATGCATATGACAATATGACATCATTGAGATAGTTGTTGCAGACTCGTATGGACTATAATAATGTTAGATGCTCAAAACAAATGCCTTGCATTGTGAAGTGTGTTATTAATTCTCTCTTTTGTGTCTTCTCTGTTTTGCTTTCACTTATATGTATGACTATTTGGCTGTATGTATGTGTTTGCACCTCATGTGTACCTGGTGCATGTGGAGGCCAGAAGATGGCCTCAGATGCTCTAGAACTAAAGTTACAGGTGGTTTTAAGCCATGATTTGAATTTAGAAAAACAGATCCAGGTTATTTGAAATAGTACAAAGTGCTCTTAATTGCTGATTCATTTCTCAGTTCTGTCATTCTATTTTTCAAAATATCTTTTTTAATACTGGATTTACAGTGTGAAAATATGAGAAGAATGTCAGCATCCTCATCTACTTTCTGTTAATGTAACAGAGTGCCAAAAATAAGTGTATTTATAACTAAGTAAGGTTTTCTCATTATAAGGTTCTGGAATTTCAGTGTTGAGAACTGACAAATGGTATTGATATTTTCTCTGGCATGGTCTCTGTACATCTTGAGAAGATACAGGGCAAGCACATGATTAAACAGAGCATGTGTTCTTGTCCAGAGCTATTTTCATTTATGAAGTTTCTAGTGTATGCACAGGTGTTCCACTTTCATGCAGAGTAGTTACCTCACAAAGGATATATTCAAATTCTGTTAGCATGAGTCTGTGGATTAAGATTGAATGCAAAATTGTGGAAAATGCACTCAAAGCACAACCAAAAGTATATTAAACAAAAGCGTGGTTCAATTAATGAAATATGAGATATAATACAAAGGGAATTAGAAATTTAAAAGTAATGCTGCTTTCAGAGAGCCTAAAACAACACAATAGAAATATATTTACCTTTGCTCAAATTACTGTTAATTATTATGAAAATGATGTTTATTTTTATTGCTGTTGTATAAACAGGATAATATAAGAAAATCAACATGAAAAATAATACTCAGCAAATTAATGATAGCTATAATTGACAGAGAATCAACAACAGGATATGTGAAAAGATAAGCAAATTTAACAATAAGAAGCAGTAGTTGAAAAGAATTGATCTGAGATCCCTAATACAAATTTCAGGTTTTTGGAGGCTTTCCTAATGATGAGCCAAGGAGTAGAGCATGGGAAGTTGGACTAGAATGTCAGTTTCCTCACGACACCAGTCAGAGTAAATGAATGGCGAAAAGATGACTGAGAAAAAGTTAATTAACTCGTCCAGGATGCAAAAAAAAAAAAAAAAAAAACCACACACACAATTGGGCAGTGAGTAGAACATATCCTGGCAGGTCATTATATAGAAAGAGGTAGGAAACACCTAAAAACACTAGCCAAGCTTGTTTTTATAGCACACATATTCAGGAGAAAACTAATTCATTATCTTACTAATTTCATAAATAAATTATCATTCTCTTTATAAGAGCAGAACAATAATCACTTCTGGTCTAATTACTTCTAGGACCAATCAAATCTTAGCCTTCACTATCTCATAATGGGACCAAATTTCAATATTATTTTCCAGAGTACACAAAACCATATTAAAATTATCATATGTGGGAATCAGTAGACCATAATCAAATCTTGTCCAATTTGATCATCCATCTTCCATATTGAGTATCTACTGTCTATAGGAATTAGTGTTTAACACCACTTTTCTTTGTGAGAAAGTCACTTCTCCCTACTTTTTATGTAAGCAGATATTTAGAATCTGGTCAGCTATAAGAATGTTGCACATTCTAAGACAGCACTTTCAACAAATGGTACTAGTCAAACTGGATGGCTGTATGAAGAAAAATGCAAAGAGCTCCATACTTATCATCCTGCAAAAGATTCAACTACAGTTGAATCAAGAACTTCAACATAAGGCCAGATACATTGAATTTGATAGAAGAAAAATTAGAGAATAGTCTTGAACTCATTGGCACAGGAAAAGACTTTATGAATAGGACACTAATAGCATAGGCACTGAGACCAACAACGGGACTTCATGAAACAGAAAAGCTTCTGTATAGCAAAGGACATCATCAATCAGACAAATAAGCAGCCTACAGAATGGGGAAAGATCTTTGCCAGTTGCATGTCTGATAGAGGGATAATATCTAAAACACAGACATACAAAAAAGAAAACCAACAAAAATGGAATTCAAGAACAAGTAACTCAAATAAAAAAATGGGGTAAGAATCTAAATATATAGTTCACAAAATATTAAACAAAAATGGTTGAGAAACACTAAAATATCCACTATCATGTGCCATCAGAGAAATTCCAATAAAAACTCTTTTGATGTTTCATCTTACAGAGGTCAGAATGGTCAAGACCAATAAAACAAATGACAGTTCATGCAGGGAAGAATGTGAAGTAAACGTAACAATTATCCATTGCTGATGAAAGTGCAAACTCTTAGAACAAGTATAAAAGTCCGTAAATAAATTAATAAGGAAAATGCGGTACACTTACACAATGATATATTACTCAGCAGTTGGGTGGGGAAGTGGAAAGGATTTAGCAGTAGAGGAGAGATAAGAATATCTAATGTGTAAAAAAATATTTTAAATTAAGAAGTGGGTGAAGAACAATGCAATTTGCAATCAGGATTTTTTATGTAGATACTTGCGTATTGCACAGAAGTGTTTCACAGACTTTAAACTCCATAAGTCATATTCTGTAATTTATTGTGATACCTGTTCCAAGTCTAAAAATTATGCCGCAACTCTGCCTTTGTTAACCTGTGTTAATTTTTTTCTGCCTATGTCCCTGTTTGTCCTAGAACAACTACCTATTTGGATCCAACCACCATGACAACAGGAAAGAATGGAGTGACCAGATGGACAAATCATGTTCTGCATGTTTTAATCTAGCTCCTATATGCACTGTATTCTCAAATACAGAAAAACCTAGATGGTTCCTACTGCTTGTAAGATGTTCCAGAAACACAACCCAGGTTAATTCTTTCAGTTCTGAATCTGTTTTCTAGTATAAAAAATAAAATAATTTAAACTTCATGTTTTGATCTTTTGATAGTAGGTTCCTAAAGAAGACAGACATGATTATAAATTCCAAACACTATTTGGACTGATGTGTGGTTTTGAGTAAAGCAATTCACCTCTACTTTGTCAATACAGGATGTAAATAAGATGTAAATTAACATATTCTCTTGACTTACTTTTCTAGATATAAAAACACCATGACCATTAATATGTACAGCACAATGTCTTTTCCAATTCCAGGAATTTCCATAACTAGATTCATATAAGTTTCTAGTAAAATAAACATGAAAAGAAAAGAAATTTAGTTAATATTTTATCACCAACAGGTACACATGTGATAACTGCTCTTCTAATAATAACAAATACCTGATTTTTTTTTCCTGAAGGAAAGTGTAAAAGTAGACAGTAGATGGTGTTAAGCAATGCAATCAAGAGCTCTAGACTTTATGTTGGTGGAGTCTTAGCACCATGTTACCTTTTAACTCCTAGATTAAAAATAAGCAACTAGAGGGAAGTAAAAATCTTGCTCATATGTTCTAATTCTGTTTATTTCTATGGAAAAAAAATCATTGTCTTATTTTAAAACTAACCACTGTTCTAGTCTATCCACAAAATGATTAGTTGAATTAGGTGGCTATAGAGTAAAAATTGAATAGCCCTTGGGAAACAGCTGTGTCTGGATGGACACAGCATGTTTCCAGATCTTGCTGATTCATTTTACCAAGCAGTTTTTGTTTAAGAGAACTAACTATAATGCATGGCTGCTGGACTAAACATAAGACAAGTTATCCAAACTGTGACCATTAATGTGTGTAGACAATGCCTTTTCCAATTTCAGAAAATTCTATAATGAGCTACATACAAATTTTCTAATTAATGCATGAAAACAAAAGAAGTGTAGATGCTCAAAAAAACATGAATGAAAAAATGACTATGGTATTTGAAGATGTCTCCATCATTCCTGCAATAAGAATCAATCATCTTTTAGTCTACAAAATGTTGGTGAATGTCTAACATGGACAACAAATAAGGATAAATAGTATGAGTTTGGAAGTCAAGAAGATTTCCAATATTCTTGTTCTCATAGAGCTAGTAACTAGCAAATCCAACGAACATGTCAATTAAAAAATACATATTTCCAATTCAGCAAAAGATGATATGTGAGTAGAAAATATTAGAAACATGCTTTGAGGTACTATCATAAGTCTATCCCTAGAGCTCACATTAAACTAAACTACAAAAAAAAAAATGACGTCAGAGTCAGCCATGTAAAATAACAAGATCAGATCATGTAAAACTGAAATCATAAACATATGCAAAGTCGCAAAGTCTTAGGAAGGTATATAGTTGAACATTCTATGAGAATCTCAAAGAATGCCAGCAGGTATGGCTGAGAAACAAAATGTAAGTAATGAAAGTGTCATCAGTGTGAAAACAAGGACAAAAGCAGAGGTTAGCTGTCCATATACAGAATGTAATTTTTATTATAAGGTTAATAAAAATTGTTGTATAGTTTTGTTTCAAGGGAAATGCATAGTCAGATTTGTAATTTAAAAATGTCCTCCTTGCTGTTTGGTGAAGAAAGATTTGTGGGGGAAAAATAGAGGTATCAAATCAGTAAACATTTCATTATTTCTGGAGCAGAATAATTTTGTGGTAGAGAGGCAGAAAAAAATATCAGCACTGATGGAAAAGTTAGAAAGATATAGAATAATGGATTATACATAGAAGTATTAGCACCAACTCAGTGATGACAGAGCAGTTTGTGGCAATGGTACCAAGACAGAAAACCATAAACACTTAAAATGCAGGCTGTGAAACAAAGGGTACATCTATAAGACCACTCCTAAAACTAAAGTTAGGAAACATTATGGAATAGAGGGTAAGATACTCTGATAAGAGTCAGATGATCAGGAGGTTTGATGTGAGATGGTGCCTTCGAATATTGTCAAAAGTCCCAATTATCCCAAAAAGTATCATCAACATGACTACCCAAACATGAGTAGAACAGGATGCTGCCAATAAACATGTCAAAGTGAACAGGTAAACAAGGCCTCATATCTACACAAAGAACTGTAAGCAACTTAGGGAAACTGGAAGCAAAGTAGGTGGACTTCCCCAGAGAGAGCACACAATTGGTTGCTCATTTCCAATTGGTCATCTCTAAAAGATACATATATGAATGGAACAGGTTATATTTAGGAATATATTTGTATGTACACATATATAGATTTATGCAACAACAATTAATGAAAAAAGGCCCATGAATTTGAAGGATCATAGTGAGGGGTTTATGGAAAGATCTGGAGAGATAAAAGGGATAGATGAAATATTGAGATTATAATATCATATCAAAAATAAAACAAATTCAAGAATAAAACATAAACAAATAATAGGGTTGCAATATAGCTTAACTAGGAGAGTATTTTCCTAGCATAAAAAATGCCCAGGGTTCAATCTCAGCACCTCATAAACTGGTAATGGTGGTATGTAGTAGTGGAGTTTCTAGGTCCCGGGCAGCCAGAGGTCTGAGACCCACAGACCTGCCGCCCAAGACCGCTTAGCTGCCTGTCACTCAGACCCCCAGAAATGACTCAGACGCTTATATTAACTTCATGCTGTTTGGCCTATGGCTCAGGCACATTGCTAGCTAGCTCTTACATCTTAAATCAACCCATTTCTATTAATCTGTCTGCCACGTGGCCCATGGCTCACCTGTGTTCCTTACATGTTTCTTCTTGGGTGGCTGGCTCGATCAGCCTGACTCCGCCCTGCTTCTCCTACCTATGCTCTAATTTCTCCTCCTACGTCTTCTATGGTGCCTGCCAAGGCCCAAAACAGCTCCTTATTTAAAGATTGAGATTCACAGCATACATAAACACATTCCCACATCACTTCCCCCTTTCTGTCTAATCAAAAAGGAAGGTTTCAGTTTTAACATAGCAAAATTATATATAACATAATAGCTATCAAGCAAGAATTACAGTTATAATATCTAGTCTATTTGTATTTAGCAAAATTAAAAAAAAATATTCTTACCATCTACCGTATCTTTATGAATCTAAAGTTTTATAGCCAATATACCTTTCAAATGACTAAGAAAAACTGTACCTATAACTATCTAATCTTCAACTACATCAAAGACCACAAAAGGATATATTTACCCAAGTAAACCAGAAGTGCAAGCGACTTCTAAAATCTAGAAATGACAGAGATGACACCTATCTGCCTGGACAGTCACTCAAAGTTCCTTTATAAAGTTGGGGCATCCATTTTCAGCCTACAGGCCCAGAGTCTCTCTTCATTTCAGTGAAGCAGGAAATCTGTTCTGTCCATTCTGGCACAGTTCATCAGTTGCTTCTACCCGAGTCCTGAAGAATGTCTGACAGTTTTCTCTGCAAAGCAGGAACCTGAATGACCATCTCGGCTTGTTCTGCCAAAGTTCAGAGGTCACTTTCTTATGGAACCTGTATGTCCAGTTTAAACAGCATACTGTCAAGCAGTAAATATAAGAACAGGTTCTTCTCTAGTGACTTACCATTGCCACAATGAAAGTAGACTCTATATGGAGTTTCCTCGATGGCCATTTTACTCTTGAAGAAGATTGGTGCTGCCAAGAGCAGACCTGTCTCACTGTCCAGAAAAGTCTAAGTTCTTAAAACATTTTAAATGCCATATTCTGTAGGTCTTAGAAGTATTTGAAGATTACTTACCTAATTGAAATATATATTTGTATACCTAAAAATCTTAACTAACCTAACTATAAGTTTGATTATCAAAGGTGACTATTAACCTTTATTTCTTAATTATACATTACAATTTTAAATCAGTTACATGAACATCATACCTTAAACAAGAAGAGAAAAACACATACAGCATAACAAAATTGACCTTAAATTTCTATCAATAAACCAAAATCTATACCAATGTAAAGCATTTTGAGATTAACAGCTGATTTTCTGATCTAAGTAAATTCAATAATCTAGTTTCTTTAAAAAATCATTCATATACAATATCCCCTTTTTCTTCTTAGAAAGAGATTAACTATGATCATTAACCATTTATAATGAAAACAAACATCTAGAAACAATATTTGGGGAATTTGGGCATTGTTTTCCATTACTACTTCCTGCTGATTAAGGGGCGTTGAAAGTCTCACGGTTGTTGAGGCTGGATCAGTCTGCAGCTCTGAAGCTGATACGGCTATCTCTTCCCATCAGGTTTTTTTTTTCAGTGGGTCTTGGTTGATGAAACCATATTTGCCTGGAAGTAATCCACAGGTTCTCATCTTCTGTGGAAACAAAAGCAGAACTCTTCCAAAGCAATAAATCCTTATACACAAATTTCAAAATCAAAATACCTTTAAAACATACATTCTTGTTTAACTTAGTAGCCTTGTATTTGCAATCCATTATATTTCTGCAGTTAGCTCATTAACAGTTAAAAAATTAAAAGAAAATACAATTAACAACCAAAATCCAGATTTTGTGTCTATTTCCCATCTTTACATGGCTTATTATATTTTTAATACTCTCTTTTTAAAGGCTTTTTCTATCCTCTTTCTTTTTCTCTCTGAAGCCTATGTATCTTTTACATACATTGTAACCCGTTTACAGGTTTTTATTTTCATCTGAATCTGTTTTATTGTGAATCCTTTATCATCTTCTAACCATAAGAGCTTTTAAAATACACTCTCTAAAAGCGCTGCATAGTTTTTGCAGAGGAAGTCGAATCAGTAAGTTCTCTTAAAGGGACCGTGTCTCTGTTCGTGGCCAGCAAACAGAGCACGCTGAAGAAAATGCTGCTACTAAGAAACCATCTTTGTTTTCTTTTTGTTCAAAATAAGCAGAAATCAAAAATCCATCTACAGTGGTACATACCCATAAACTCAACACTCAAAAGGTGAAAGCAAGGGAATATGAAGTTATATCCTTGAATACATAATTTGTTACATGCAAGCCTGTGACCATTGGGACCCTGTCTTAAATAAATAAGTAAATGGATAAATATGAAATAAACACATACAGACATACCCAAAATTGAGACTGAAACCACTGTCAATCTAGAAAAAAAAAGTAGGGAAAAAGAGATTTACAAAACTGTCTATATATTGTAAAGATATAGAAAGCCAATATTTTTATGTTTACTGTTACTAGGCTATTTCTGCAAGATAAAACTTTAGGATTCTATGGCACATATGACCTCCAAACTCCCATACTTGATTTCTCATCTACTACTACTTTCTCTTCAGAATTAGAGAAGAGAATATTCCACTGTTCTAAAACTGACTCCATGAATATTGGAGGGCATCCGTATTGCTCAAGATGGCCAGCCAGTCTTTACTATCCTTTTCTCTAACTCATCCACTATGGGAGGATATCCACTATTTCCTGCTTTTGTCACAGGAAAAGCAGCAGGAAGAAACCATTTAGTGATCACAACAGGCACTCAGCAGATTTTCATTTTTTCATAGGTTTCTAATTGAATTGTGACATCTCAGTGTAGTAGCTCTGTCAGTCAGTACCAAGAAATAAACTTTCAGTAACTGCTCCTTTATTTTATATTTGCTCCTCTTCTCAGAACATTGAATTTTACATTACCTCTGTAGTCTACACTTTAGACTATCTAAGTTTCCTCTTCTAACTGAATAAAAATATTGCAAACCATTTTAAGAAGAGAAATATAAAACTGGATAGTTAATTTACATTGCATGTATAGTCATATGTGTATTTTTACATGTTGAAGAATAAATAGAACATGATGAATATGAATATATCAATGTTTATTTCTGCATCATTTTATATTCCTATTTTGTCTACACAAGCTATGTATCTGGATCATAAGGAAATAAGGTATTTTTACAGACTTTATTCCCAATGAATTGATCCTATCCCTTCATAATAAGTCACAAAAGTTTTAGAAATAATTAAAACAGTGGCACAACCTATAATGTGGGAGAGGCTAAGGCAGAAGGCTCATGAGTTCTAGACCAGTTTGGGCCATAAAAGGTGATATTGTTTAAAAAAATCAGCATGTATATTATGTATTATTTTGTTTTGTTTTTAGTTGTTCATATCAGTTAAATTAATGCTGATAAAGGGGACAGTAGAATATGGTTACTAGAATCTATAGGAGACAGGAGCCTAAAGCTATTGAACAAAGGGAATATTAGAATTTAAACATGCACAATCTGTTTCACAGGACCTAGTTCTCTTTTTGTCACTGATACTGCATCATCATATATGTATAATATAAATATAATACAATAATGAAAATATACATTTATTATTGTGAGCCAAAGTAAAAAATACTAAAATCTAACTGGCATATAGGTCAAGCTGCATTACAGAGCCTGGCCTTACTTTTAGAAATAAGAAGCAAGGTATTCTTTGTTTAGGAATTACAAACTTACATTTAGATTGCTTCCTAACTCAAATTCCAAAACAAGTTCAAATTGATAACAAAAACCATGAGACCTGGTATCTCTCTTGAGTCAGTGTGCTGCTTTGGATGAGATTAGCTTCTATTGTCTCATCTATTTGAATGCCTGTTGGGTAGTTGATAGAACTTTTTGGAAAGGATTAGAAGGTGTTGCCTTGGTCCAGCCAGTGCATCACTAGGGTTGTCCTTGGAGATATCAAGAGGCCACACCATTCTTAGCTGTCTTGCTATCTGACTCTTGCTTGAGAATCACATATAAGTTCTCAACTCCCTTTCTATACCATGGCTGCCTGCTGCCATGCTCCCTACCATGAAGGTCATGGACTAACTCTCAGGAACAGTGAGCTACAAATTAAATGTGTTCTTTTTAAGTTGCTTTCTTGTGGTGTATTTTCAAAGCAATGGAAAATAAATTAAAACACTTACTTAGAGGATGCTTCAGCTAGATAATCTGGTTCAAATTCTGACCTGATCTTTAAATATTGTTACCTGAAGGAATATTTAATTCCCCTAAGATGGTTTTTCTTTGCAAACTGATGATAACAATAATCCTAAATTACAAGGGTTATGGTGACAGGTATATGAAATAACTTATTGCATACATAACACAAATCCTCGCCAAAGTGAGTTATAATAGCTTTTGTTATAATTATATTACTATTATAGTCATATTTAAAATAATACAAATGGTGTTTTGTACAATATCTATGTGTTCATAATAAAAAGTCAAACTGCTTGTGGTGGTGTGTTTGTGTGTGTGTGTGTGTGTGTGTGTGTGTGTGTGTGTGTGTGTGTATGTGTGTGTGTGTACCTTGTGTGATTCTCCCTCTGAGAACAGGAGCATAGAAGATAGATTTAAGATCAGTGAAAAAATAGTGGCTGCTTGCATTAATCAAGTTCAAAGCTGGGCAGAATTATAACATGATATTTGAGTATTCTCATCGTACATTTCCTTTTAGTGATTTTAATTTTTATACTCCTAGATAAGGCATTTCTCTTCCACTACTAAATTATCTAAGATTCCTAACTCATTTTTATTAGTATACTTTTTGTTGACTCTCTAGGAATTTTATACCATGCACCCCCAATCCCAGACTTAACCAGTCCCTCTATATCTACTCCTTGTCCCCTCTAAAAATTATTAAGTTAAAAAAAAAACAATTAAAGGAGCCACTTTGCTCCTCCATCTCTTTCACCTGTCCAATACTTTCCCATTCATATTAGCGGCATTGTGAGCTGCAGTATGTCTTGCAGTAGACCCTTTTCTCCACTCAGCTTCACTTGCAAATGTTCATTGCAATAAGTTGTTGGTCTGGTTCAAGATCTCTGGC
Source organism: Phyllotis vaccarum (assembly GCA_033318265.1). Classification (NCBI taxonomy): domain Eukaryota; kingdom Metazoa; phylum Chordata; class Mammalia; order Rodentia; family Cricetidae; genus Phyllotis; species Phyllotis vaccarum. The sequence continues at coordinate 100,466,911 of JARWLC010000002.1, forward strand.
TTCTGATATACCATCAATACTGGACCCTCACTAAAACTCCTCTTGGATATCCTGCTGTTTCCCTGAGTCATGAAGATTCTGAATTTATGTTTGTTCAAGACCAGTCTCCCCTGCCAGATGGGTAGATCTTAAGGTGGGCAAACTCAAAGCCCTAGATGTGGGCCTGTGTGGTAGCTGATTTAGTCAGTCCTGGTTGCTATGACCATCACTCTTTGTCAAGGTGGAGAGCCAGATCTTCTGCTGCAGTGGCCAGTTAGGGGCAGATGCAGCTGTACCAGAGCCAGAAAATAATGAGAAGGCTCAGCCCTACCTTCAGATTTCAGCACAAATGATATCTATATATCCCCTTTTGTAACATGGGACACAGACACCAACACAGACCACAGTTACTGCAGCACTGTTGACATAGCCATGGCCCTTAGCAGCAGATTGGTCCTGGGCATCACCATGTCCCCAGTAGCAGAAAAGGCTATTCAGATCAATGTAGCCTTGACAGCAGCATGGCCTTATGCTACAGACATGACCACAGGTGGTGGAACCAGACCTCAGGCATCACTGTGGCCTTTAGTATCAACATGGGACACAGGCATCAACACAGAGCCCAGATACAGTAGGACCATTGACCAAAACATGGTCTGAAGCACCTGCTTTGGCCTGGATGTCTTCATAGCTCCAGGTGGTAGTATAGACCACTTAGATTTATATGGCTCCAATGGCAGTATGGCACTTGGACACCAATATAGCCACTATAATAGCTCATAACCCAGGCTCCCACACAGCCTTTAATGGTAGCAGGAGCCATGGATATCAACAAAGGCCCCGGTTGTGGTAGAACCCCAAACCCTGACATGATCCCCAGCTACGACTCCGGCTCAAAGGTCTCCATGGCTCCAGGTGACAACACAGGCTACTCATATCTGTTTGGCCCCAGGGGCAGCATAGTACTCAGACACCAACATGGACTCAGGTGGTTGTTTAAATCACAGGTATCTACTCAGTATTCAGTTGAAATTGAAGCCATAGATATCAATACAGACAATGGCTTCTGTAAAGGCACAGCCCTTCACAGCAGCTCAAGCCCAGACATCATCATGACCCCAGGTAGGTGTTCAGGCCAGTCAGTTTAGCACGAGTATTGGGGCAGCGTGGCTCCAAGACAGCAACATGTCCATGTGTGGCAGCCCAGACCCAGACCCCAGGCATCCAATGTGGCCTTTGGTGGCTACATGGGCTGTGGACATTAACAAACACCACAGATGTAGTAGGACCATGGAATGTCTAATTCTTAACACAGATTTTGTTAAATGTGTAACCAAAAATAGTAAAATACTACAAATAAGAAAGCATCACTTAAAAATTCATGTTATAACACAATGTATATTAAAGCTTAATTAAGACATGGGCCTTTTGGAAAATGATTAAGCTCCAAGGACTTTCTGCCTACATGAATTGATTAATAAAGTATAAAATATATAGAGGGAATAGATTAGACTCCTCTACCCAAAACTTTACATCTTTCAGTCTCTTTTGACATGTCATGAAACAATATCTATCTGACTTGAATATTCATATAGGCATTTTCCTATTGGTAAGTAACACTATCATTTGAATCTCCAATTTCTGCATTCATAGTATATTTATAAAAAAAACTTTCCCTTCTAGTCCCCAACTATTTTCATTATAGATCACTGCTGTTGAAGTGATAAATACCTTTAACTGGCAGGTTGATTGATAGTCCACCTTAGTGGGCTAAGGTGACAATAGTGAGGAATAATGGTGGATTTTATAGGGGTTGATTTCTATGTGTTTGTTTTTTTTGTTTTATTTTTTTGTTTGTTTTTTGCCCCAACAGTTCACATAAAGAATTTTGCAAAGAAATATGTAGGGAGAAAAGTATTAAACCAGTTTGCTATAAAAAAAAAAACTAGAAGATTCAAAACAAAACAATGTACAAAAACTTCAACAACAATTCTTAATGTTTATAATAATGATATTCCTAATTACATGTACACAGTGCTTTAAATGTGACATTATAAAGGATGGGTCATGTACATTCTTCAGCTGGAAGATTCATATGAATGTCACTTGCAAAAACAAACAAAAACTTTTTATTATTACCAGAGTATTGATAGTACAAAGATAGTTTTCATAAAAACATAAGATATGAGTTCCCCAGATCCCTGTTAAAGTCCTTACAGACCAATAAATTTAAAATAGGTTCAGGAGAATTGGCTTAAGAGCTACAGTGGAGAAGGAAATGGGAAGCATCTCAGGCCTGATTTCTTAACTTTGACTTAATGTATCTTATCTAGAGGATCCTTTATTATCCCCCTTCAAGGGAAATCTTTGTTAACAAACTACTATTTTAGAAAATTAGTACCAGAAAATTGTAATTTGTGTGTTTGATATGTATATATGTTTATATATCCACATTCATTAAGCAAATATTTGTTTGATATCTAGTACACAAAATCCTGGGTTAAATAAATAATAAACAGTGTTCTTAATCTTCTCAGAGCTAAGAATCTAAAACATAACTGTAAAAAATTTAGGCATGTTATAAGTAGAGAAAAATAAACTACTCCAAATCTGCTAATATTAGTATAGTAAGACCTTACAATGTCCAGGATAGTGAGTAAAGAAATGTCACAAGTTGGCATTGCAAATACAAACACATATAGAAACTTCTCTCAGAAAATCACAAATCATTACTTGGCTTCTTAGAGTCAACAAGAGTAAAATTCTGGTGATTTTTTCTAATGTTTGTGGTGAGAAGGTAAATACAAAATGAAGGTTGCCTACTATATTTTTCATTTCTCCATCATTACCAAAACACAACAATAACAAAATCTTTCTATAAGTTTTAAAGATCTTTCATGAAAACTATGATAGTAATGAAATAGATGTTGAGTTTACAAATCATTGTTTATATGCTAGTACCCAAAAGACTACCCAAAATTATCCTCATTCCTAGCAGTGGAACAGTGCCCAGGAGGAAAGCTTTTTTGGAGGAAAAAGTTATGTTTTTCATTTATAACATATGTACTTAAATAATAAATTGCTACAGCAGAATTTCCTTGTGTGGGACAGATATAGGTCCCCTAAGTTAAGATATCATGGAGAACTTTTTAAAAATTCATCATTTTCAATATCACCACAGATCTATAGAATGAGAATATGCAGATGTGGAGATTGTAAATGAATCTTTCATTTGCTATATTTTAAGAACTTTATATTATACAAAATAGTAAGTGAGCAGCTATTCTCATACATTTATGGCTTTCTCTGAAGAGGCAATAGAAATAAATTCCACTGGGAAAAAGTCAAAACAAAGGCTATGGATAAAGCCCAGTTGGTAGACTGCATTGTGGCGATATGCTGTTTATAATCTTATAAAGGTTGCCTGAAGATCAGAGGACAGAGCCAGCTCCAGAGATAGCCATAGAGGTCAGACAGTGGTAGTACATGCCTTTAATCTTAGCACTCCCAGTGTCAGAGATCTGTATGGATTTCTGTGAACTCAAGGCCAGCCTGGATGACATGAGATTAATCCAATCCAAAAGAGAAACAGAGTTGGACAGTCGCAGCACATGCCTTTAATCCCAGAACTAGGAAGGTTGAGACAAAAAGTGGTATGACTAGGCAGGAAAAGGAATATAAGAGAGTGCGGGGGAAGATACAGGAGTTTGGACTCTTTGTGGTTCCTCATGTTCTGCACTTCCCTATGTTTTGACATTTGGTCTGACAATTCAGGCTGACAGGATCTTTCCTATTTGGTCTGAGGATTTAGTAGTGGTCAGAGGTTTCTTTAGTGGCTTGTTTCTCTACTTATTTGGCACAATATTTGGCTCCATTTTTTTATTCTAACACCAATTAGAATTAGTGCAATACTATATATATAGCAGGCATGAAGCTAAAAGTATAATTCTCACCACCACATAAAACAGAAACAATGGCACTCACCAGTAATCCTGTCACTTAGAAGTTAATAATAATAAGATCAGAAATTCAAGATATTTAGATACATAGCCAATTCAAGGCCTGCTATAAATTTATATAATAATGTCCCCAAAACAATCAAACAGACAAATGATACAAACAAACCCAGACAATTACCCACTGTACCATTAAACAAATCTTTGGGCCTTCTAGTTCATAATAAGTTCTTCTCCATATACTCGTACACCTAGCTAACCAAAATCAAAGTAAGTGTTTCTTTGGTAGAAAACTCTCTTGCTTTCCCTTGTTACAGTAGCCACAGACTATAATAAAGTCAACCAAAGAATAGATTCTGGCCATAAACTTTAATTTCTCTGGATGAATTCGAAGGTTCCAAAGCATGCCTCATTTGTGTTCCAAAGAGTTCCTATGTGACTTCATCTTCAGATCTAATGGTACAACACTTTTGACGTCATCATTGCTTGCCATAGCTTTCTGCATTGTAAGACACTATTGACAGAGACAGATATGAGAGAACTGTGGTTTTCTAGTTTGTCTTTCAAAAACCTCAGCTTTTATGGTTCAAGTTCTATCCATTACAGACAGTGTCTCTGTCCATCTTTCTGTCTCTGATCCCGTCCATCCTCAATACACAAACATCACACTCACATATGCTAGGCTGGCTTTCCTAATCTTCCTGCAATACCTCATGAGTTCTGAGATTACAAGTATGTGCCATCATATGGAGCTGAGATATACATTCTCTACCAAGAACTGTGTTGTGTGCATTTGAAACTTTAAGTGAGTCCACCTTTTATACCCACATATTTGGCTCTCATTTTCTGGAATCTTCTTGTTCAAAGAAATGGGTCGTATTCTTCATGATAGTATTGAAGACACTGTGAAGAGGCACAGTGAAAATGTAAGTGCTTTTTCTTATAGTGGTTTTTCAATATCCAAGTTCTTCTTTATTGATAAGATCACTAAATTCCCTTTCTAAGATTCTGGAAATCAAAATTTCATAACTAAGTTTTGTTTTCAGTTATGAGTAGTCATTTAATTTTGTAAAAATTACTCACAACTTACAGTGGCTCTTTATTGACTCGGTTGTTAATTACCACTGCTCTGTTTTATACTTAATTAAATAAACCCAGAACTCTCAATGCCTTTTTAAATGAACATTTGTAATGGGGTAAGATAAGGAAAACAAGCAAGATTTAAGTGAATGTCCTGCATTTGATATTCTAGAGAGTTTTGGACACATTCACATTGTGCTAATTAATCTCCACTCCCTTAGCATTCACAAGTAACTCAACACCTTGATAGTATATATAGCATGATCCCCTGATCAGAGTCATATTTAAAATGAAAGAAAATGAGGGAGAAAGAAATGAACAACTGCAAATAATAATTAGAGTCTGTTAGAACAAAGTGTGAGAAACAAAAATTTGAAAAGGTTCCTTAGGTTTCTTCCAAACACTAACTTTCCCCAAGTCTCCCAGAGGCCCCTTTGTGTGGTTTCATAGCTAGTACTTGCAGTCACAGCAGAATATGTAGGCGCAGAAGACAAATACGGGCTTTGGTGCTCTGAGTAAACTGTTCTCCACTGTATAAGTGAGAAAGAACAGCCTGCAGCAGGATAAGAACATTGTAAATAACTTTACGTGTGCAATATCACATAACATTGATTTGAATAACCTGGGAACTTGGTATCAGTCCAAGCAATAATTCCCTAAGCAGAATTTATATCTGGTGTTATCCAAAAACAGTCCAAATACACACTTAGATGTTGCTCTCATACTCTTCTCATTTAGAAAAGATCATTGGATTACTCTGTTATAAAAAGCATCCCTCCCTGCTCCTTTTCCTGTAAAGTAAGTACTTTTCAATATTATTGGGAAATAGTTTATCTTTCATATTTATTTAAATATTCAATTAAATCTTTTAAACATATATGTGCATATTTATTTGAAAAGTATCTGAGCACTGTGATGCACATTTATGATTATAAATATAGGAATTAAACACAACAAGCCTTCACTTTTTGGGAGGTATCCTTCCTAGGATTTAAATGAACCTGTCCAGACAATTAAAATTGTTTAAGTGTTCCTTTCTGGGTTAAGTGGCAATGCTCAGAGCCACATTTAAAAACATAAAACAAAGGAAGACAAAAAATATCTCCAGAAGTTGATGTTGTGGCTTCATATTATAAGGATACATGCCAAGGAGCACATCAGAGTGAGTGATTAGCCTTCCTGTATAGACTTCAGAGTTTACAGCACTATAAGAGGCTGATATTATGTTTTTGGACAAGAGATGCTTTTCAAGGCATAATGGTTTTCACAATTTGGCCTTGTTGGATTTTTCTTTTTATTTTGTAGCAACATATCTCTTAAACATGAAATGTGAACTTAGCTTTAATGTAGGCAATGAAGATGCCTGTTGGGGCTAATATTAGCTTTTTATCTGCTATATGCCTTTTCTTGCTTATATCCTGCTAAAGCTGTACAAGACATATGAGGATATCCCCTGGTGAAATTTTCATTTAATGTATAAAATCTAAATCTATTAACATTTATTCATCTATGATGGAGACAAAGAATTCTCAATTCTAACCTGTGGGTTTTGTTTTTAATCACTGTTTCTGAATTTTTCCTGGAAACTGTCTCATAAGCCACACTTTTTCTCCATCAAATTTTATTAATAGTAAATAAGTAAACTTATATCTTCCTTTCAATTTCATTCCTTTCTAGAGATTAGACACATTTCATAATCAGGATAGATAAAGGAGATCTAGTAGTGTAGCCCAAATGATGAAAAGCATGGAAACTCAACTTAGAAATAGAGATTATTCTGTTATCACAAAAGTGTTTGTCATACCAATCCTTCAATGGCAGGACCCTAAGTAGACCTTTCGCCACAAGGGTTTACAATGTAGCTGTTAACTTATGCTAGAAACTAGAGAAAATAAGGTACATCCTAGAAAATGAAGGGCAAAGGAGTAACATAGGGAACAGCCATAGAGGAGAATGTGGATCCTTCTAAGAGAATTGAATTAATAACAACCCAGAGCACGAGATGTAACCCCAAACTTCAGACTGTCCACATTCTTATTGTATAGAAGTGTTTCAGTTTGATGAACACCTGGCAAAAAATAAGATACTTAAAAATAAACTACACTACTCTTTTGGTTCATTAATAAGAAGGAATCATTCTAAGTTGAGCATAGACATCTTGTAACAACTTGAAAGTCAGCAGAATTTTCTCAACTGTAAAAATAATCAGTTAGCTATAATGTTCCAATTATAGGTTAAATATAGAGAAAAAAATACTTGTAGCAGTTGACTCTGTATCAGAAATAAGTATGAGTTCCAAAGAAAATTGCTGGAAAAGCCAAAGTATCTTAACAAGAAAAAATTTTTACTTTTGCAGAAGAGTAAATAGCCACATCAAAACAAGACCACAAGCACACTGGGGACTCACTGGGTTTTTATTCCTAACTTAATGTTTTTGAGACAGTTTCTCTGTGTAACAGCTCTGGTAGTCCTGACACTCCCTTTGTACACTAGGCAGGCTTCCAACTCAAAGACATATGCTTGCCTCTACCTCTGGAGTGCTGATATTAAAGTTGTGTTCTACCACTATCTGACTACTTTTATTTTGAATGAGTTTTGGCCCCACTAACTTCGATAGAAAAGACAACACATTTCTATTACATTTTCCACATTCTGGAAAAAAGCGAGCTACAGAAATGAGGTCAGCACCAACTGGTGTCAAGATCACAAAATGGCTTTACTGGGTGAATAAGACATCACAAAATTATACATATAATATAGCATATCCCTCTACCTCCAAATAAGGTGTGCTATATGACTTCACTTTTTTTTTTTTTAAAGTGGATTGTTGGTCATTTCACTGCACAGCAAGGGCTCAGAGTAGAATACTCATGGGAAGGGCTGTGGTGTTTCAAGTCAAAAGTCAGGGGAAATAGACATAGAGTCATGATAGAAGTGTATGGAATAGGAGAAATAAGAAGATAGAACTCATGGCTTATGATAAGCCAAGGAATTCAAAGCTGAAAGAACTGATTAATAGTAAGAAGGCATTAAGAGATAACTATGGTTATTTCAGAGTATCATAGTGGTGATTTCTGAAACCAAAACATGCTTGCAAGGGAGAAAAGGTACCTAGAAATGCAAAGAATATCTTGGATAGGGATGACCCAGTGGCCTGTCTAGAAATGTGCTTATAATTTAGAACCTATATTGCAAGCTTCTTAGAAGAGTGCAACTAGACAAGAGAAGGAAGCAACCCTGTAAGAGTGGGATGAAGTTTCATTAATCCTCATGGTCTCTTCTTTTATTTGATCTACATATAAAAGCTGTGAGACAGGAGAAAGACCATCCTTCTTTCTCAGATGCATGCAGGTAGAGACATTCAACCCAGAGTTTTATTTAGAGCTCATGGTAAGGCAAAGCATGTCAGTCTTGCAATCAACTTAGAGGAAAAAGCACAACATCACAGGAAGCCAAAGCTGCTGTCAATCGCCCTCCCCCTCAGCCATGGATATATTTAAACCAAGTAATAATGAAACAAACTGGCAGCTGGCACATTAACAGTGCCAATTTGGACCTCCTTACAAGAAAACATTTTTTTCTAAGCAGAGTTTTCATTTCTCTTTTTAAATTTTTCATTTGTTGTGTACTTTAAAGTTGCATTTCTAAGTAAAACATTGGAAAAAGATGTACAAAATTAACAAAATGTGACTTGGACAATTTATAGGTTTCAAAAATTTCAAACTTCTGCTACTAAGGCATTTACTTGTGATACATGGGATAATAAAAAGGCTTTGATTTATGCATATTTGGACCACAGTTCCTCAGTTGGTCAGACTCTGTATCTTCAAGCAGCCATAAAGAGCAGATATAGTGCCCTGTTTAAACAATTGGCCTTTTTATATATCACAGTCACTAAGCACACATTGGTCTTCTACAGTGTGGGAGACAACTATTTGCATTTTACAAGTAAGAAATCCAAGGTTTAAACAAATAATTTGCTTAGGGAAAAGAGGCTTTCCGCTGGCAGATTCCAGCCATATGTCTTTTGGCCTCTGTTGATCTAATTCTTCTGAACCTCTGAAAACACATGATGTGCTTCCCCCTCAGAATTTATTTTCTATCTTTGTTTGGGGTGGATTTTATTTAGCTTTAGGAAAAGAAAGCCTAATTTTATTGCTAATTAAAACAGACACATTTCTTTAGTTTTTTGACAGCAAATGTGAAAAAGAACATGCCACATGGTGCCAGATGTTTGATTTCATGTAATCACATCTGTGCCTGCTATTGTAGCTGTACAGTCCCTGAGACATTTAAACTACACTCCTGTCTTCACCTTCTGCTATATGAGAACAATGCCTAAACATGGGTATTATAAAGTGAAGCATATAAATAAGCAAAGGAATAAAAGGATTGGTTAGTATGCATTTAGCATCTAAAAAACAATAATGCCAATATTTGGCAGCACTAAATTCAGTCATGGTATAAATTCTGTAAAAAGTGTCATTACCTTGGCTTCTCACTTCTAAAAACAACTCAGGAGAGGAAGAAGAAATATACTAGGGAGCAGAAACTGCAGGACATCAAGCTTTCACTAATATATTAGGGGAACTTATCATGCTGGTGCTGCCAACATGTGCCAATGTGTCTCAGCTTGTTCCCTCAGTAACAGGTGTTTGCAGGCTGGCAAAATGGAGTAGTGAGCCTCCCTCTCCCAATTTGCCTGTCTTTCACTTGTCAAAGGTTTTGACAGGCATTTTACAGTACTCTGTCATACATTTTTAAGCATGACTGCACAGTACGCTACTTAAAACAACTCAAATCAAAAAAAACTCTGAGAATACACTACTGGATTTCTATTTGATGGTATGACTATTGGTAGTCTTTCCACTTGACACACATCCCCTTTATTCACTTTTCTGGTGTAATAATATTAATTTCAAATGTTTGTGTACTGGTAACTAGGCTGTGCTGTTAATCTAGTGCCATCTTTGGTTTTAGTTCCTGCTAAAGGGCTAAATTATTGCATTTTGTTCACAGGAATTGTATATATAAATAATCCTATATATATCACTGTTCTACTTTAGTGTTTGTTTCTCATTTTTAACCTCCTGAAAAAGCCACCAAATGACTCTTCAATACATTAGAATATCTATTGTTAGAGATAATTTATACATAAATAACATTTTATAAATTAGTTTATTCTTCATCATTTTCCCATATGCACAGAATATATTCTGGTCACCACTCAGTATTCCATCCATTCTTATCCTTTCTTCATCTAACACATAGTCTTTCCATAAAGTTTTAATTTTATTTTTCTGGCCTTTGTAGTATGAGGTTTCTGGCCTGGACTTTTGGGCCTAGCCTCCAGGTTTAGGCCCACAGACCCACAGATCCACAGAGAAACACAGATGCCTACAATAGTTTTAGGATGATTGGCCTAAGTCCCAGGCATATAACTTGCTAACTCTTTACCCTCAGTCTAACCCATGACTCTTATCCTGTTTAGCCATGTGGCTCCGTACCTTTTCTCAGAGCAGCATAGTTGTCCTCTGTATCTTTTGGCTTCTCTCTGGCATTCTGCTCGATTCTGCCTGTTCCTAGAGTCTTCTTAGTCTGGTAGCCCCACCCATACTTCCTGTCTGCCTTTGGCCAATCAGCACTTTTTATTAAACCAGTGGGTGGGACAGTTATTTACAATGGAACAGCATAATCCCCTATAGACCTTTTTGTTGTTCTTATTTTAAGTTCTAGTGTTTAACCAGGGCCATAGTTGGAACACAATGATATAGCCACTGATGAGTGGCTACATCATTGCAGACAATGACTTTCTTTTCCCCAGCAGCCCTCAATTTCCAGTGGCTTCATCAGCAACTGAATGTGTATGGGTTTAGTCTCATACGGACTCTATATTAGGGAACTGCAGCTGCTGTGCATGCATAAATGTCATGCCCATCCATGTCATCATGTCATCCCCCTAAACCAGCATTTCATAGCCTTTCTGCCCAATCTCCCAGTTTTGCTTTTTTTTTCCCCAATGATTTGTAAACCTTAGGATTTGTGTGTGTGTGTGTGTGTGTGTGTGTGTGTGTGTGTGTGTGTGTGTGTGTGTGTGTGTATGTATGTGTGTGTATGTGTGTGTGCACACATGTGTGTGTTTGTGTGTGTGTGATAGAGGTGAATTAAGACTGAGCACTCAACAATCACATGTTCTCAGTACTTTGATCAGCCATGAATCTCTCTATCAATTGCTATTCACTGCTAAGAGACACTTAGAACAGCACTGCAGACACAACAAACTTTTAATGAGTTTGTTTACACAAATAGCAATTGATAAATCAAGCAACAAGCTACACACAGCTTGGGCCTCACTGAAATGCCAAAGCTTGTGTAGAGAGGTAGGTGTGGACTCCATGAATTGTTCAGGAAAACAAGACAAACAAAATACTTAATTAACATGGAAAATCATAGTTAAAGGGTGGTTGCCAATAGGTAATGGAAACATTTCTTTCTTAGATATGAGCATTTGCACTGATTTATATTTCAGTTTGTTTATATGTGAACCAAAGATGTTGAAGTCATCTCAGCCAAATGGTCTCTTCATAACATTTTAACACTGAAATTTGACAGTTTCTAATCATTATATAATTGAATAAATAGTATTAGAGTGTATTTTTATACCTGAAAATGGTGTTTCTTTTGTTAGAGAAAATTTTGTTAAACTCTGCATAACTCATGAATCACCAAGTAGGGACTTTAGAGTTATACGTTATCTGCCACCTGCATTACTGCACATAGCCATCCCCATGACCTATAAACACTTTGTTCAATTTCAGCTGGGGTCTCTCTCTGTTCCTGCATGTTCAGTGAGCCCCAGGTATACCTGGAAAAAAAAATCCCCTTGCATGTTGTATGAGAGAACATCTCTTGGAGTCCTCCTTTGTGCAGTGGATTTCTCAACCCTTACATTTTGAAGTAAGTGATGCTAGCTTTCTCTCAACTTTGGAAGCTTGCTGGTTAGTGGCCATTATATTGATAAAGTCACTTGTATCCTTCACGTACAACCACAAATTTTTGTTAAAATCTATATAGGTGTATAATTAAATATCTCTAGTAACAAGAAAGAACATAAATTTTCTTTGGTCTGCTTTGCCCACTGATGGACAGCATATTTTCCTTCATTGAAACTTGTTGTTTTAGACATTGCCTACATGGTATATGTTTAAATTAAGTTGTATCACTATGCAGTTTAGAATGAAAGATTTCTTAGGAGATAGAAAGGGCACCCTGTGAAGGCGTGGATTTATCATTACAAAACTATTTCAGGATGAGGATTTAACTCCTGAGGACAGGACCGGGTCTGAGTCTAGAAAGAATCTAAGAAATGCACCTGTCAGCCAATAGATTCCAACGTTAGCTTTGCATGAAAAGTTCAGTCAGCAGATTCAGGACAGGTTCAAGTTGAAAGTGTATAGCCAATGGTTGCTATAGTCCATACCCCTTTTGCACAATCCTGGAACACCAAGATGTGTAGCACCCCAAATACATATGCTTTTCTAAAACAAAACAAAACAAAACAAACAAACAAACAAAAACTAAAAAAACAAAACCTGACCTCTGGGCTCATGACTGAAAGCCTCTACTGCACAAGAACAAAGGGTTTTGATCCAGGTTAGTTTGAATCTGTCCAAAGCAATAAACTGACCCTCATGTGTTTACATTGAATCCATCTCTTTAGTGGTTTTTGGGGATCCCTCAACATGGGTACAACACACCCTACACAAACGCACGCCTATACACATTACACACTCTTCTTCACCACTTCACCACTAATTTTAACTTCTCATTTTGCTAAATGCCTTGGAAGTTCTGCAAGCCAGGAGCATATAGCTGTGTTTTATTTTCATACACTGATTAGATCATAAAAGGGTGACAAAAGATCAACTCCTTTCTCTAAAGAATTGTTTGGTTGGCTAAGTACACTACTAAGTTCCTATGAAACATTGGTGCTTGTAGCTGCAGGGTCATCAAGGTGGTGACAGGTCAACAGTTTCTTGTTTTGACAGCAGCTTTCAATTATTTCACGGTGCTACTTGATTAATTTTTTTTTCTTGGTTTCTTATTGCTCTACCTATCTCTGCAAGCAAGGAGTATACCTCATTTTTAAAACAAGGTCAAAAATGAAATTAAACAATTGTATAATCTGGTCATGCAACTTTATCCTATAAGACAAAATTTATACCCTAAAATTGCATGTGACTTTCCCAAGAGCATATTAAAGTTGAGTGGTCTGTAGCTTTAGTCACATGATCATTCCAACATATTATGCTGAGTATACTATTCAAAGGTAGGTAAGGTTCAGGAACAGATGAAGGCTAAGTAAATTACAGATACATATGCTTTACTTTCAGGACTTCTGATTTAGCAATAAATATGACAAGAGTCTCAGAATTTTCATTATCCATTAGTTCTGTCTTTGGCAATGCTGACATTGCAAATGTAAAGGCTGCTAAGTTAAACAAGAATATATATTTTAAAGGTATTTTGATTTTGAAATTTGTGTCTAGGATTTATTGCTCTGGAAGAGTTATGCTTTTGTTTCCACAGAAGATGAGAACCTGTGGATTGCTTCCAGGCTCTTATTGTTTCATCATCCAAGACCCCCTGAAAATTCTCTGATGGGAAAAGATGGTCACATCAGCTCCAAGACAACAGACTAAGATGATCCAGCCTCAGGACCCTCAAAAGATTACCAGTGTCCTTTAATCAGCAGGACGTATTAATCAAAAACTATAACCAAATTCCCAAAATATTGCATATAAATGTTTGTTTTCATTAAAAAATTAAAAGAAAACATAATAACAACCAAAATTCAGATTTTGTGTCTGTTTTCCATCTCTATGTGACTTATTATATTTTTATTACTCTATTTCTCCTTTTTAAGGATTTAATCTACCCTCTTTCTTTTTTCTTGAAGCCTATGTATATTTTACACACATTGTAATGGGTTTACAGGGTTTTTTTCCCATCTGAATCTATTTTATTGTGAAACCTTCATCATTCACAGATCAGAACCAGAAGATCTTTGAAAATACCCACACTTTCTTAAAGAGCCACACAGTTTTTGCAATAAAAGCTGAGACAAGAAGTTCTGTTAAAGGGGCTCACCACCACCAAACAGAGCAGAACAAAGAAATGTTGCTACTAAGTTACTGTCTTTGACTCTCTTTCCTTTTTGTTCAAAATAAACAGAAACTTTACATCAATCACATGCTACTGAGTCTTTTGTGAGACTTCAGATAACCAGCCTGGTTGCAGCATATGCTCCCCGGTGACAGTCCACACCATTTTGAATGTGGCCCAGATGTCACATTATCTCTGTACAATGACCCACTTCAGATACACAATTTGAAAGCTGCTTTGGCTCAGTTTCTGTGCTCCAGAGCCCTTTCTAATCTTTCTCAGGATTTATGTGGGTTTTTTGCCCATGATGGGATGCTGTCTGTTATAATAAGGTTGCTGGCCTGGCTAGCCAGAGGTCCAGGCCCACAGACCTACAGTCCCAGAGTCCCTTACACCCACCACTGCTTAGGCCCCCCAAAATGACTAAAGTGACTCTGACACTTATATTAAGTTTATGATGTTTGGCCAATGGCTTAGGCACATTGCTAGCTAGCTCAGCCCATTTTCATTAATCTGTCTGCCAAGTGGCCCATGGCTCACCTGTGTTCCTTACATGTTTCTTCTTTGGGCATCTGACTTGATCTGTGTCCATCTCCACTCTCTTTCTCATACCTATGTTCAGATTCCTCCACCTACCTCTATGGTGTCTGCCATAGCCAAAACAGTCCTTTATTCACAACATATAGAAAGACATAGTCATGTTAATTAAGATGTTTTAGGTGTACAAAGATACATTTCAATAGGAGAGGTAATCTTCAAACACTTCTAAGACCTACAGAATATGGCACTTAAAATTATTTTAAGAACTTCGACTTTTCTGAACAGTGAGATAAGTCTACTCCTGGCATCACCCATTATACTTCAAGAGAAAAATGGGCATTGGAAGAAACTCCATGGAAGTATGGAATCTACTTTCTTTGTGGCAACGTTTAGCCACTGGACAAGAACCTGTTCTTGTATTGGATGTTTGACGGTATGCTATTTAAACTGGACATGCACATAGAAAAGTGATCTCTGAACTTTGGCAGAATAAGCCAAGATGGTCCTTCAGTTTCCTGCTTTGCAGAGAAAACTGCCAGACATCCATTGGGACATAAGGAAAAGAGACTATTGAACTATACCAGAATGGATATAGCAGATTTCCTGTTTCACTGGAATGAAGAGACTCTGGGCCTGTAAGCTGAAAAACTTTATAAAAGAACTTTGGGTGACTGTCCAGGCAGATAGGTGTTATCTCTGTCATTTCTAGATTTTGGAAGTTGCTTGTAATTCCTCTTTACTTGGGTAAAAATTAAATCCTTCTGTGGTCTTTGATGTAGTTGAAGATTCGATAGTTATAGGTATCATTTTTCTTAGTTATTTTAAAAGGTACATATTAGATATAAAACTTTAGATTCACAAGGATAAGGTAAATGATAGAATTTTTTATTTTGCTAAATACAAATAGACTAGATATTGTAACTATAATTTTTGCTTAATAGATATTTTTATGTAATTTTGCTATATTAAAATTGAAGTCTTCTTGATTAGACAGAAACAGGAAGGTGATATGGGAATGTCTTTCTGTATGCTGTGAATATCAATCTTTAAATAAAGGAGCTGTTTTGGTCCATGACAGGTACCATAGAATAAGTAGGCAAGAACTTAGAATAGGTAGGAAAAGAAAGGCAGATTCAGAGACAGATTGAGCCAGCCACCCAAAGGAGCAACATGTAAGTAAGGAACATAGGTGAGCCACTGGCCATGTGGCAAAAAGATTACTGAAAATGGGTTAAGTTAAGATGAAGGAGCTAGCTAGCAATGTGCCTAAGCCACAGGTCAAACACCATGAAGTTAATATAAGCATCTGAGTCATGTGGGGGCACTAAGCAGCAGCTGGGTATCAGGTCTGAGGGTCTGGACCTCTGCCTAGCTTGGCCTGGAAACCTCACTGTAACAATGCTGAAAATGGGAAACATTAACTAACTCTAAATAAGTCCTCTGTTTCAAGATCTCACAAAAATTGGAAAGGAGAAGATTCATAATCAAGAAGCTAACAGACAATCTTTTTAATGTAATGATAAAAATCAATACAAATTAATGATTGGGTATTTTTTTAAAGTAAGAGAGGAGAGTCTTTAGAAAGTCTTCATGACAGAGATAATATTTGGGAGAGGTATGGAAGGTCAGTTGGTGAAATGGGATGTTCTACCCTAAAGAAAAAACTCATAAAAAGCATTTGGAGGGTTCCTTCCTTACTAAGAAACAGTAGCAGCAAGGTAAGATGAGAGAGAGAGAGAGAGAGAGAGAGAGAGAGAGAGAGAGAGAGAGAGAGAATTCAGGAAACAGAACAGCTGAAGATAAGAAGATGTAGGGTCCCTAAATAAAAGGCATTTCATTCTTTGCCGGTTTTTGTTGGGTACTGTATTTTTTTTAATGGATAATTTTATAGATATGTAAATTGAAACATTATGCTTATGCCTAATTTGGCCCTTCCAATTTTCTCCTCAACATGTCCTTCTTTTACTTTATAGAATTGATAACCCACTGAGAACAGTTAAAATTGACTATAAATATTTGGGTGTGAGGCCATCCACTGGATCAGAGGAGCCCACCAGTGGTCACTGCCTCAATAAAGAATAATTATTCCTCTTCCAGAAATTATCCACTGCCAATGACTCCTTAGCAAGGGGTCTAATTTTCTCTGTTCTGTGCCTGTGGCAGCTTAGCATATCATATTGTGACAGTGCAGCACCAAAGGAGACCTATTGATCTCCCAGCTAAGGAATAGCATGACAGAAAGAAAAAAAAAAAAACGTATCCTATCATTGCTTTTCAGAGAACATACTGTAGTGACATTATTAGGTGCCACTGGAGACCAATCCTGTAGCACACAGACCCAAGGAGACATCAGAGATCCAAATTATATTGGATGCCAAGAAAACCACCTGTTGAGACTTTAATTCCTCAGTCAAGTCACCAAGGAGTAATCATTGACAACTTCCTTGGGCAAATGGTTTACTACTACAGGACTCAATGAGCTCATTGGTAAGCAGGGTACCTAAGAAGATAAAATGAATCAGCTCATGGAAAACATTAGCATAATGATTTTCGAAAAGAAAAATTAATTTTTTAAAAAATTTCATATTACATAGTGTAAAGACTTATCAAAAACAGAAAAAAAGCAGTGATGTAAGAGGTAGGCATGATACACACACCTATAATTCAAAACATGGGAGATAATGAGTTTCAGGCTAGCCTGGGATACATAGTATAAG
The DNA here is from genome assembly GCA_033318265.1 of Phyllotis vaccarum. Taxonomy (NCBI): domain Eukaryota; kingdom Metazoa; phylum Chordata; class Mammalia; order Rodentia; family Cricetidae; genus Phyllotis; species Phyllotis vaccarum. The sequence continues at coordinate 100,484,348 of JARWLC010000002.1, forward strand.
ATTCTATTTCAAAACAATAATCTGTAATTAGCAAATAAATTTTACCCAAGTGATGTGGGAATGCTTTTATGTATGCTGTGAATCTCAATCTTTAAATAAAGGAGCTGTTTTGGGCCATGGCGGGCACCATAGAATAAGGAGGAGGAGAAATCAGGCTTAGGGAGGAGAAGGAGGGTGGAGTTAGAGGCAGATTGAGCCAGCCGCCCAAGGAGCAACATGTAAAGAACACGGGTGAGCTACGGGCCGGGGCCACGTGGCCCACAGATTAATAGAAATGGGTTGATTTAAGATGTAAGAGCTAGCTAGCAATGTGCCTGAGCCATAGGCCAAACAGCATGAAGTTAATAAAAGTGTCTGAGTCGTTTCTGGGGGCCTGGGCGGCGGTGCGCAGATAAGCAGTCCCGGCGGCAGGTCTGTGGGTCCCGGATCTCTGGCGCACGGGACCCAGAGAACCCACTACAACACCCAAGGTCAACATGCATAGAAGAAAAATTACTATAAAGACAAATAAAACACTGTCCAAACCTGTTATCAAGATATCCTAATACTTAGAATGGGATGCAAATTTGATCTAGCATGCCATTGTTATTTTCAGATAAGAGGGTAGCTATTGAGGAGCTGTTCAATAGGCCTCCCAAAATAGAACAACAAAATTAAGCAAACCTTGTCACAGCCCCAGAGAGGCATAGAATGTGATATGGTCAGATTAGCTGATGTCTCCAAAATGAGATGTAAAGAAGCAGCTAATAGAGGTTGAAGACAGATAAATCAGACCAGACCAGTTTCAGGTATTTTCTTACCAGTGGAACATGTGAAAAACAATATTACTCTTCCTGACAACCAGTTTTTCAACTTAAGAAGTGCTTTAACTCTCACATATATTCCTGCATCTTATACATCTACTTTTGACAGACTAAATTTGGGGTAAAACTCACCTCCAAAAAGAACATTTTCTTTCCTTGAAGTGTCTACCCTGGGATAGACACAGGGGAAATTATAACTTTTATGCCTGCAACATTTGATGCTGTTGCTTCTCAACTGAATCCACTCTTTTTTCTAAAGGGTGTATTCTTACTTCTGTGCCTGTTTTAATTATATCCCTGGTTTTATCTACTGCTGGGTCCTGATTGTATTCTCTTTTATAGCACAAGAATCCAGACTGTTGGTCAAGACCAGAAGATGTTGGAGAGCTCTACACATCATTTTATACCAATCACTTTCAACTCCCTGTATTTGTTATTTTATACTGCAATCAAACTTAGCAAATTAAGCCAATTTATTGGTGCTGGAAAGGTGGACATTAAAAGAACTAAGTGTTCTTCCAAAGAATGCAAGATTAATTCCTAACACATACCTGGTGGCTCACAACCGTCTGAAAATCCAGTTTTCAGAAATCATATTTTCTCTTTTGGCCTCTGCAGGCACCAGGCACAAATGTTACACAGATGTATACACAAACAAAACACGCAGATGCATTTAAGAAACAATTTATTGTTTCAGTTTTACAACAAGACTTTGATAAGACTGGGATTTAGGCTAAACTGTGGTTCTTGGATCTCACAAGGTCCTCTTCCAAATTGAATGTTAGTGACAAGAATTGCAGTTATAGAATTGATGTTATCACTTCACTTCTAGTGTCAAATAGAGATTATTCTTATCAATTTCATGTTAAGCTTCATAGTAGGGGAGTTTCATGAATATGTTGTCTTTCATCAAGGCTACAAAAAAACTTGCAGAATATTGAATAACCCTGATCTTTTTAATCATCCTGGCCTCTAACACAAAACCAAGATTTAATGAGCTGTTATGATAGGTTTCTCTGGGCTATCATTTTAGTCAACTGGTCACATCTTTATTATGACTACAAAAAAATAACTTGTAGTACCTCATGTAGTATATAGTGAAATTATCTCTGTAAATGTGTGTATGCTATGGGAATAAAAAACTTTCAAGCCAACACAAATTTTGTCACAGAGTTGAACAGTCATTTTTGGAGAGTCTGTTGCATTTTAACATCTGTCCTTTGGCTCTTCCTTTATATTCCAATTATATTTGAATAAATAATTTTTCAATAAGACTAAGAGAAATGTCTTTTATAAGAGTGACATACTTCTGCCTGCTGCTCAGAATAACTCAGAATGATAAGTAATAATGGGTCTCATTTCTGACTCTGTGACCCAGTCACATAAAAAATTATTAGGTCAAGGCAATGATTCATCTGTCAAAAAGGCAGCTTTTCAACTCATATTTGCTTTCCATTCATTCCATAAATTTGACAAATAGTAACATGATTAATGTAATGGTACCAACAGATCATTTTGGAGCCAGGCCTAGTTTGAGAGATACTTGTGCAGAGAATTGCCATGAAAATATACTTAATTTAAGAGCAGTATATTTTATATTGTCCAATAAACTGGAAGTCTTCCTAAGGTTCATATTTCAAATATAAATAATTCTTAAAAATTGGTAATAGAAGGGGACAAGAAGCTAAACAGAAGAAGCCTGTGGTGAAAATCAAACTCCCTTAAGATGCTCAGCTTCCAAGGATACCAGAAATAGCCACCTTTACAAGGAGGCTCATCCAAGTGACCTGAGTAGTGCTGCAATCAATACCTGTATCAGTAACTGGTTGAGAAAAGAGGTAAACCTCAAATTTTTCAGGTCTACATTTCCAGGATGCTTTAGGCTTTCTCTATATTTGGCTCTTTAACAGGATTATATACATTGCTAGATGATCACAAGACTCCAAACAATTTAAATATAATAGGCACAAAGAATGAGACCCTTCCAACATGTAAAATTTATTCTTAGGATATAAAGATTTCATTAACAAATATCTTGAAATTTTACTTTAAAAGAACAACCTAGGAGCAGACCATGCCTTAGAGTCATTATTATCTGACTTTGAGACTCAGAAACCATGTTAAAAAGAAAGAAAGAAAGAAAGGGAGGAAGAAAGAAAGAAAGAAAGAAAGAAAGAAAGAAAGAAAGAAAGAAAGAAAGAAAGAAAGAAAGAAAGAAAGAAAGAAAGAAAAGAGAGAGAGAGAGAGAGAGGGAGGGAGGGAGGGAGGGAGGGAAGGAAGGAAGGAAGGAAGGAAGGAAGGAAGGAAGGAAGGAAGGAAGGGAGGGAGGGAGGGAGGGAGGAAGGGAGGAAGGGAGGAAGGAAAGACAGGAAGAAAGAAAGAAAGAAAGAAAGAAAGAAAGAAAGAAAGAAAGAAAGAAAGAAAGAAAGAAAGAAAGAAAGAAAGAAAGAAAGAAAGAAAGAAAGAAAGAAAGAAAGAAAGAAAGAAAGAAAGAAAGAAAGAAAGAAAGAAGGGAAGAAGGGAAGAAGGGAAGGAAGGAAGAAAGAAGGGAAGGAAGGAAGAAAGAAGGGAAGGAAGGAAGAAAGGAAGAAAGAAAGAAAGAAAAGGCCAGGGATAGTGACTCAAGTTTGTAAACCAAATACTTGGTAGTCAGAAAGAAGTGAAACTCTAATGCTGATTCCAGCCAATGTAGCCTACTTGGTTATTTTTAGACCAGTGGGAGAACTTTTATTTTTAAAAAAGTGAATGATATCTGAAAAAAAAGTTCTCTGGTTTCTAATTGCATGCACCCCTCCATTCTGCCAAACCATGTTAACATGTGTTTACATTTTGATTTCTCTAGTTTCAAGAAAAAATATATTTCAGATTACTGAGTTTTTATTTACATATCTTTTTATTTACATATCTTTTTTATTTACATACCTTTTATTAGTGTAATGATAAGTTTTTCTATACCCTCATTTCTATGTTGGAAGAGAATTCAAAAGCTAACCAATCATAATTATGTTGAAGTTTTTACACTACTAAGTGTATTGGATTTGTTATGAAGTCTATCTTTAGTTTCGATTTCTGTGAAGTGACACCATGACCATTCTAATTAGTATAATAAAACCCAGAGCTAGATATTTTGGAAAAGATGAAATATCAGAGAGAAGAAACAGACTACAGTCAGTTTAAACCCAGCCAAGTAACTTCTCAGGCCAAAAAGAGGAAATAATATTTTCAAGAGATCTCTGCCCCTGGTCACTTCTACAGAATACTTGAATCTCTGCCTCCTTCCGCCTTAAACATATTCCTCACCCAATTGTTTAACTTCAGGGTTCAATACTGCATCATAATCCTAGAGTTAGGATTAAAGGTGTGAACTACTACTGCTTGTTTATTAGGCCTTGAACTCATAGAATTCAGAAAGATCTGTCTCCTGAACAATGAGATTAAAGGCATGAGTTACCACTTTTTTATCCCAAGTAATGGAATTAAAGGTGTGAGTCACCACTCTATGATTTTCATGACTTAAATATAGGTGATTCTTTTCTCTGATATTCCAAGATGATTTAATTAAATATGAAATATATCACCACACATGCCCTTTTGAATAAAAAATGAAAAGGTTATAACTAACATAAAAACCTATATAGTTATAATAATTGTATATAATATAAACAACCAATAATTACTTGAGTAATGTTTAGTCCATTTTCAACTGTCAAATTCAAAGAAAATATCCCACTATTTATCCTATTTTGGTGAGTTCAAAAGATTGTACCTAATTGACTTTCTATATAACTTCTATTGCTAACTAAAAACTATCTTTTGATATTTCTCAAACTTACACACTTTAAACACTATCTCATCTTCAACTCCCTCAGAGACCCAATAACAAAATAATATTAGCTAAGAAAACAGGACATACAAGCAAGCAATCCCCCCCCCCCAAAAAAAATGTAAAAAATGAAACAGTTGGCTGCCTGGAGAGTCACCCAAGTTCCTCTACATTGTTGGAGTATCCATATTTGGCCTACAGGTCTAGCATATCTGACAGACTTCTTTGTGAAGCAACATATTTTTAAAGACTTTCCTACCTTGTCCTGGTGGCAAGGTTCAGCAGTTCTTTTTCTATGTGTTCTGTTTGTCCACTTTGGACATTATGATGTCAGCTTGTGAGACAAGGATACTTTCTTGCCCAGGGGCTAACTTTTGTTCCAAAGAAGGTCAAATCCACATTGAGTTTTTTCAGTGCCCATCATCTTCTCTGAGGTAGATTGCTGTTGCCAGGAGCAGAGGTCTCATTGTTATAAGAATAAGTACCTATGTTATTAAAATATCTTAAATGGCATATTCTGTACATCTCTGAAGGGGTGAAGGAAGACATGTCCATCTATAATATATCTGATCTTGAAAACATATGTAATATGGATATGTTTGATTATAATGCCTAATTACTAACTTGCATTTCTTCTTATCCTAATAGTTTGAAATAATAACTTTCAAGGACTAACAATTTGTTCTACATTGTTAGATGAAAAGTACAGGTACAATACTTTGAAAAAAGATAGAAATATATGTACAGTAACAAAATTAATCTCAATATTGTTAATATACACAATTTATATAAAATATATAAAAATTCAATCCAATGCAAATATTTAAAATTAGTAATTGCTTTATAATGTAGATTCAATAATCTACCCTGGTATCCTATCATATCTGTATCCTTTTTTTTAAAAAACAAAAACCTTGAATCTAATCTCCCTTGTTCAGCTTTTTTCCTAACCAAAATCAATAACAATTTGTAACCAATTATTCTAAACAAGGACATAACCCAGTGAAAGGCCAAAAACCACTGACCCAACCTCTTGGGAATGTGGGTATCATGTTTAAAAATTTACTTCTTGCTGTCTGAGAGTGACAGCATCTTCAGTTGTTAAGACCTGAAATAAGAAGCTGTATTATCACTTGTCCAGTTTTTGCATAATGGGAAAGTGCAGGACTTATGTCAAGTCCTGGCTAGAGTAGTCTGTTAAGCTGATTCATCTCAGTATTAGCCTCAAAATTGTCCTGATCAGTTTGTTCTCCAAATCTGACCTTTGATTGGTGTTTGTCAGCCTGGTGACTTTTTCATAATTAATGTAAAATCATCATTATGGGGTCCCATATTCCTGTCGGATGCTTCAAAAGATGCAATTAGGCACTGACATGATTCACTGCAGAATATTAATAAGACTAAAACCCAACACAATGTGCAGGAAGATTAAAGATTAAAACATTTTACTAGAATTAATTAGTACTCTATATGAACATCAATATAACAATAAGTTTAAATATACATAATCTTATAAATTTTGACATAAACATGTATATAGCATAGGATTAGTAACAATAGCCCCTTATATTTAGTTATTCTTCTGTCCCATAGCATATGGTTTTTTTGATGTGCTACAGAGATTTCTGCATTTTCATTTAACAAGCATGCTTGGGTTTAAATGAAGAGAGAGCCACACTCCAACTCCAAAGCCAGTTTTAATTTAAAATTAAACTGAGACTTCAATGTTGTTTTTATTTTTCAAATAAAGAGATATTGATGTTAAACCGTGATTTTTTTTTATCCTGTAGAGTAAAATGGTACTAAAAGGTCTGATATTTCTTTGCTTTAATTTTTTTTCTGGATAGCCTTCCCAGATAGCTTTAGACATCTATATGTCCAAGTTCTTTTGACTTCTTAAATATGGGTATTTATAGTTTTCTGTGAAGACAAAAACAAAATCTTGCCCCAATTCTTGAATTTTTCTTACAACTTAAATAATTGTTGCATGGGTGGATGAGCAATTATTTCATCAAGAAGATTCTCTGGATCAAATATATTTATTAATTTTGATTATATCCATAGCTTCTCTTCACCTGCAGAAACAAACGAGAAACCCCTTCCTCAACATAACACATATCCCAGTTTACATTCTGAGGTCAGCACATCTTTGAAGTAAAAAGGCTGATTAAGCTCAGTCCTTTTTTCTACAGTCCAATGCCTTTCAGTAGCTGTTGTTCCTTTTCTACAACCATTGAAAAAATTCAAAGTTAATAAAGCATTATGTAGTCCATTTATGGGGATCTTTGTTACTTCTTTTTGTTTATTTAGCATATTCTTTAGAATTTGATTTGCTCCATGACTGTTTGTCCTGAAGGATTGGGTGGTATAACCTGTAATATGCTTTATATTATAATAAGCAAAAAAAAAAATTCTATTTACTAGAGACATATGCTGGAACATTGTCAGTCTTAATTTGCACAGGTATTCCCATGATGGCCATAACTACTAGCAAATGTGTGATCACAAAAACAGCCTTTTCTGAATTCAAAGCAGTTGCATCCTGTAATTTCTTTTCCATCAAATTCAATTCTCTCTAACCTTCAGATAGCAATTTTCTCAGACTATTTGACTCCCTGATACCATTTAAGGTTTTGAACAAATAATCCAGATCATGATTTTTTTTTAAATCCCAATAGTGACTTGTAAATTGGAAATATCTCCTAGCAATCTTTGGAAATCATTAAGGGTCCACACACTGTCTCTCCTGATTTTCAACTCTTGGGGTCTAATTTTTTGTTGACACATTTTGTATTCTACATAGTTGATGGAATCTCCTTTTTGTATTTTTTAGGAGCAATTTGTAATATCCAATCAGGAAATATGTTTTATTCAATTATTCAAACATTATTTCTAATGTATCTATCTATATTTGAGTTACCCAACAAGCTACCATCCATATAATGGCAAATGATAGATTATGAGAATTATTTATATATCACTTCTAAAGGCTGTTGTAAAAAATACTGGCACAAAGTGGCTATTTAACATTCATTGTGGGAGGACCTTCCATTGAAATCTCTTTGCAGGCTGATAATTATTATAATTGGGCAATGGAAAAACAAATTTTTCTTTACACTGTTCTTGTAGAGATATCATAAAGAAACAGTCTTTTGAGTCAATAACAGTAATAGGACATTATTACTATATTACTAATAGGAATTCAAGACTATAGAGGGCCCATTGGCTAAATAACCTTGTTTATGGCTCTTAGATCTGCCACCAGTCTCCATTTTCCAGATTTCTTTTTAATAACAAATACAGGAGAATTTCAAGAGCTGGTTGATTCCTCAATATGCTAAGCATTTACCTCCTCCTGTACCAGCTGTTCTGAGACCTTAAATTTCTCTTTTGTTAAAGGCCATTGCTAAACCCATATAGGCTCATTTATTAACCATTTTAAAGGTAAAGCTGAGAAAGACCAGTAGCTGTTGTGCCCCCCCCCTTTTTTGTACAACCTGAATGGCTGGTGATTGTTTCTCATAATACTTTGTAATATGTTTCGCAGAAACATACATTAGTTTATGGTTCATTTCTGAGATAAGAAAAATCTGAATCTGAGTATTTCATTGCTGCAATATGTCATATCCCCATAAATTCATAGCAATGTTAGTTACACATAGCTTTAACTTTTCCCTCTGTTCTTCTGGCCCTACATTCAAACCATCTTCTACTCTGTGTTACCTGGGATGATGTTCCAATCACCCAAAACTCAACATTTACTTACTGAAGGCACCAGTTTAGATGGCAAAATTCTGGTAAAATTACTATTATATCTTCCTCTGTGTCCACCAAATTTTCAATGACAACATCATTTATTCATATTTTTAACTTTGACCTTTGTTCATTTGTAGAAGTTGCCAAAATATTTGCTTTATAATTTTTTGAATTTTGATTTTTCTTTTCTATGGCTTTTCTATTGTCCAGAGCAGTATGTTTTTTAGAATAGGCTTTAACTTCTTTATTTGCTATGGAAATGTACCTCTATGATGGCAGAATAAACTAAACTAGATTTAATAAGGGGACTTTTGAAAGCCCCCTCAGGGTCTTTTCCAAAAGCAAAAAGTTACCTTATATGTTCTTTTTGCCCTGCACTCATTATTCCAATGCCTCCCTTTACCACACACTCTTCATAATCCAGAAGAGAGGGGCATTCTCTTGAGATTATTCCTAACAAAGCACTATTTCTGGGAATGCCTTGTTTACAGTCTCTTTCTATTTGACCTTGCCTTCTACAGTTGTATCATTTGATATTTTGATTTTTTGTCAACCTCTAGAAATAACCTCTACTACTCAGTTACCATCATAGTTATAAGATTTTAAATTAATTGTATCATGAATTCAAACCTCCAAGGATTCTGACCTTGCTTTTAATGGCTTAATTATTCACTTACATTCTGAGTTAGCATTTTCAAAAGCCAAAGGTTCAATTATTATTCACTTAGCTTCTAAAGCTGGTATCATTTTTTTTTATAACTGCAGATAATCTCTTTTAAAAAATACATAAAATTTTCTTTTTGGCTTTAAATTACTTTTTTAAAAGAATCAGGTCCCCCCCCCATTTCTTCAATTCTATCCCATGCATTCCAGGCTGCCATTTAGCATAAATCCAGGGTGGGCTCATCATATAGTGATTGCTTTTTTATATCAACATAATCTCCATCCCCCAAAAAGTTAATGTTGGGAGACTTCTATGCCTCTATCTTTATCTCTTTGTTCTATTGTTTTAGTCTCATCTTTCCACCATATCTTCCACTGTAAAAGCAGCCTAGTCTCCAAAACTGCAGTAAACATGTCTGACTAGTCCTTAGGGATAATTTGGTTATATATTGACCAGGAATCTAACATTTGTTTTACCATAAGTGATGATAGCTTCCTTGACTCTCCTTAATTCTAACATTTGTACCGAAGCCCAACTAACTTCTGTACAAATTTTATCATATTATTATTTCTATAAAGTTACTGGATATTTTAATATTGGTGGTTTAAAAGCCTTAGGCTATTTTTATGTAGTCTTATATGACAATGTTGATGTTGGTTCTTTAAATTTCTTTGTCTGTATATCTCTGCCTTCTCTCTAAACAGCCTTTTCTAAGACTTTCTTCTTGTCTTTCACATTAACTGACTTTAATAATAAAACAGAAATAATCAAATAATATAATAAATTTTATGATAATCACATCTACATTATTTATCTCCTCTACTAGTTCCAATGTCAAATGTATAGTGTAATATCAAAAAAATACCAACCATCTACCATTATGCTTCTCTTTCTCATTTATATTGCAGGAAAGAACTCTCTCTGCCTTCAACAAATTACCTTTTTTAAGAAAACCCAATTTACTCATAAAACTTAATGTCAGTGCTGATTCACATGACTGTGAAGTGGGACAGCTACCTAGTGTGGTAACATCCCAAGGATGGGGCCCAAAGAGAGAAAAAAACAACACAACCCACCAGAAAAGGGAGGCTGATATCTAAAAAACCGAAATGAACATGGAGAAGACATGCATGTGGCCAGCTCTGCCCAAGCCTAGACATCCAGCCAGTAACTACTCCCTGAGCCATGTTGCTCTTGTTGGCAAGTGGCTTTTTGCAAATCTGTGCCTCAATCTTGAGTGTCAAATGTTTCACAAATTCCAATTAGGATATAATGAAAATGAAGAGCCAGATAATGGAGAAAAGCTGAAATATCAGTGAGAAGAAACAGAACAGTCAACTTACAACCAGCCAACTTTAAGCCAAACAAGGTACATGATATCTTCAAGAGTCCTCTGCCTGGCTGTCCACTTATACAGAATGCCTGAATCTCTGTCTCATTATGCCTAAATATCTTCTTTGCCCAGTTGTTTCACTTCAAGGTTAAACTCTGAGTCATAATCCTAGAGTAATGATTAAAGGTGTTAGCTACTACTGTTTGGTTGTTAGGCCTTGAACTCACAGAAATACAGAAAGCTCTCTATCTCCTGAGTGATGAGATTAAAGGCAGGAGTAACTAATGGGTCATTCCCTTTGATGGGATTAAAGGCATGAATTACCATTTTGCCATTCTTAGTGACAGAATTAAAGGCTTGAGTCATCACTCTGTAACCTTCTTAGCTTGACTGTGGATGATTCTGTTATCTAATATTCTAGGTTGATTTTATTAAATATAAAATATATAATCACAGGAACACATGTAATCTGGCTTAGTTTTAGTTAGTTAGTCCATTATTATCATACTGTTACATGATAACATGCAGGCAGACATGGTGATGGAGAAGCTGAGAATCTTAAACCAAAGGGAACAGAAAGTACAGTGAGACATTGGGTGTTATATGAGACCTCAAAGCCCATCCCCACAGTGACACACTTACTTCACCAAGGTTATTCTTACTCTAAAAAAAGCCATACTTCCTAATAGTACCACTGCCTATGAACTTATGGGGTCAATTGCATTCAAATTACATTTTATTACCTGGCCCCATAGGCTTTTATCATAATGCAAAATTCATTTAGTCCAACTTCAAAAGCCCCCTTAATCTAACCATGGTCTCAACAACATTGTAAAATCCAAAGTTAAAAATATTTTCTGAGATTCTTACATTCGCTTAACTCTAATCCCCTATAAATTAATAATAATAATAATAATAATAATAATAATAATAATAATAATAATAATAGGTCATATTATTGGATATACATTACCATGGCAAAATATAGTGAAAGATCATAGTGTGGTATAGTGGGATTATGTTATATTATAAATAACTGTCCCGCCTACTAGTTTAATAAAACCACCGTTTGGCTGAGGTAGACAGGAAGTATGGGTGAAGCTACCAGACTGGGAAAATTCTGGGAACAGGAAGAAAAGAGCGGAGATGCCACAGAGATGCCAGAGGTGCCACAGATGCAGAGGAAAACTATGCTGCTCAGAGAAAAGGTACTGAGTCACAATGCTGAACAAAAGAAGAATTATGGGGTAGTTTAAAAGTAAAGAATTAGCCAGTGATATGCCTGGGCTCCAGGTCAAACAGCATAAAATTAATATAAGCATCTATGTGTCTCTGTGAATCTGAGATTCTGAACCTTGAGGCTAGACTGGAAACTTCAGGCCAGAAATATCATACAACAAATGTCAGCCCAATGTGGGGGGAGGGGGAAGTCTGGAGAGATGGCTCAGAAGTTAAGAGCACTGACTGCCCTTCCAGAGGTCCTGAGTTCAAGTCCCAGCAACCACGTGGTGGATCACACCCATCTATGAAGAGACCTGGTGCCTTTTTCTGTATATTGTATACATTATAAATGGATCTTTAAAGAATAAGAAAGCTTAAGATGGTCTAGAGCACAGAAACAGAGCCAAAAGCATCTTCCAAGTTGTGTTTCACAAATGGACCATAGTAAAGAGACTGAGTGGTGTATGTAATTAAATTACAAAATGGTGTTTTTCGTGAAAGCAATTTAAGATGAACAAGACCAGTTCTTGAACCTCAATGTAAGTAAGGAGCTGTATATGGTGGATTTAAGATTTCTTTTAATAAGGACAAAAAGGGAACAGAGTCAAAGATGGATTCTTAGAGGTGGTATAATATTGGATCAGCTTTGTTTGTTGGAAACAAGCAGAGCATGCTTTTTTTAATGAGAAGCTTCCTGATTCAGCTTTAGAGACAAAACACTTGTGAGTCTTTTAAAAGGCCCTACTGTCAAATACTTAAGTGGAGTTCATGAGCAGGAGATGGCTGCTTTACTTGGTGAATATATGGACACCTAAAATTCTCCAAAGTGGTAATTTTGGACCCTACCAATACCTTGGATAAAAAGCTAAATTCTATGAAGCTGAGTGGAGCCAGCAAGTCATCCTAGCCAAGCCAATAATCCTTAGCCACAGTTTGGCAGATTAAAGGTGTGGAAAGAAACAGAAAAAAATAGAAGGAGATGGAAAGAGTCAGCCACCCTAACCAAGCAAAGGTTTGGTAAGAAACAGAATAAGATAAGAAATAAGAGATATACAGTAAAGATAGATTTTTTTTAAAAAAAAAAAAAAGCTCTAAATGTTTTAGAGTGTGTTACATATATATATGTAAGCTTGAGAGAGAAAAGAAAAAAGGATAAAGTGCTTAAAAAGAAATAGAGTAAGAAAAGCCACATAAAGATGGAAATTACAAAGAATGTCTAGATACTGTATATTATGGTCTTGTCTTTAAGTTTTCTGACTGAAAATAATGTAGTAAAAACTGCTAAAAGACATTTGATTATAAATGCTGCTGAATTAATTCAACCTATATATTTTGTAAATGAGTTGACTTTAAAATTGAAATAAAAAGATATGCTACTTTGGAGAAGAAGTTTTTATTTTATTTCCACAGAAAATGAGTGGATTTATTCTTGGTTAAAGAAAATAAGGTTTGATCGAGGAAGACCCCCTGAAAGTATCCAATGGAAATGGATGGCCCAGATGATTCAGCATTTCAAATCACCTCTGTTGAAGTTTCCTACGAGCTCTGTATCCAAAACTACTTCAAGGATACTGTCTGAGATGACCCAGCCTTAGAGGTTTACTCCATAAACCTATTTTTTTCTTTGGGTCCCCATGGGATTGTCAGTATCCCAATTTAGCAAGAAGTAGCCTAGAGAACGACACCCACATTCCCCCAAAATAGATTATGGATGTTTGTGTTTGTTTTCAGTGTTGGATATAAGTTGTTATATATAATGGGGGATGGAGGATAATAATTGGGGTTGTTTTAAAAAGTGAAAAGGGGATATGTAGTGGGACCATGTTATATTGCAAATAATTGTCCCGCCTACTAGTTTAATAAAACCACTGATTGGCTGGAGGCAGACAGGATGTATGGGCAGAGCTACCAACTGGAAAAACTCTGGGAATAGAAAGAACAGAGCAGAGATGCCACAGATGCAGAGGACAACTATGCTGCACTAAGAAAAGGTACTGAGCCACAGGGCTGAACAGGTTAAGAATCATGAATTACTTTAAGAGTACAGAGTTAGAAAGTATATGCCTGAGCCCTAGGTCAATCAGCATAAAATTAATGTAAGCAATTGTGTGCCTCTGTGGGTCTGCTGTGGGTTCTACAGGTCTGCGGGGTCTGAACCTAGAGGCTAGGCTGGAAAGTCTGCTCCAAAAACTCCATACAACAATGTGGTAATACTGGACCAAAGCAAGACAATAAAACAAGCTGGGCAAATCCCATACTTTGCATCTCCATGTCTAGTGTCAAAATACTCTTCTCATGTCCATCTCCTTTCAGCTTTGTTGACTACAACACCCTTTTCATTTGGGCTGATTCTATTCTCTGTTAGGAGCTTTCCCCAAGCATGTATCCTATGGTTCTTCTATCTCCAACATCTTGGGGTTTCCAGGCTCCACCTTCACTGCATCATGTAATGACATCTTTGGGCCCCCATTCAGGGACACCAATACACATGCCCAGCCTTAGTATCTTTTAGTCTCTCCTTGATTCTAAAAATAGAAGCATCTGGCCAAGGCTGTCAAGTTCTGTTTCTTCCTGTAGCTGTAACATAACTCCCTAGTTCAATTATAACTTCACTATTTTTGTTTTCCATGGTTTCTTTCACTACCTAATCTTGGCTGTCCTGGAACTTGTTCTGTAGACCAAGCCGGTCTTGAAATCAGAGATATGCCAGCTTCTGCCTTCTGAATGCTAGATATAAATAAAGTCATACACCTCCACATCAGGCTCTAAGCTTTAATTTTTTTTTCACAACTTCAAGCCCTGAAGTCACAACTAACTTCAGTTCATTTTTAGCTCCATTCCTCTTTCTGCTTTCCCCTGCCCCTCAAATTGTAGACTTTTATTTTTACTTTCTCAGCTTCCTGTTAATTGTAAATTTTCATTAGAGTTTATATGACAGAGTCAATACTGGCTGTTTTGATGTTTTGAGATTTCCTTTCCCACCCAAATTAATCCAGATCTCTTCACATTTGCCTTGGGCTGATTCTTCAGATAAAAGTAAAAATCAGCAACATTCTTCACAAAAAAAAAAAAAAAAAAAAAAAAAAAAAAAAAAAAAAAAAAAAAAAAAATCACAAGACTGGCTAACCTCTAGGCCACAGAAAAATATTTTTAGAAACCTCTTGAGCCAGTCCTCCAGAATTCATCAAATCAATTTCAGCAGCACTATCTCCCATGCTCCTACCAGTATGGTTCATTACACAGTACTTAAATCATTCCACTGCTGGTAGTAAGAGGTTTCTGGCACAGACTTTTGGGCCTAGCCTCAAGTTTAGACCCACAGACCCACAGACCTACAGAGACACGCAGAGGCTTACTATAGTTTTAGGCTGATTAGCCTAAGGCCCAGACATATAGCTTGCTAACTCTTTACCCTTAATCTAACCATGACTCTTACCCTGTTCAGCCATGTGGTTCAGTACCTTTTCTCAGAGCAGCATGGTTGGCCTCTGCTTCTTCTGGCTTCTCTCTGGCATTCTGCTCTGCGCTTCCTGTTCTCAGAGTTCTCTTAGTCTGGTAGCCCCACCCACACTTCCTGCCTGCCTTTGGACAATCAGTACTTTTTATTAAACCAGTGGGTGAGACAATTATTTACAATGAAACAACACAATCTGCCACACACTGCTTTTCTAACTCAAACTCCCAAATTCCTCCAAACAAAAACATGGTCAAGCCTATCACAGCTCCAACACAGTCCCTAGTACCAACTTCTGTTTTAGTTAGGGTTTCTATTGCTGTGAAGAGACACTATGACCACAGAAACTCTTATAAAGGAAAACATTTAATTGGGTGGCTTACAGTTTCAGAACTTTTCCATTATTATCATGGTGGGACACTGTGGTTTGCATGGAGCTGAGAATTCTACATTTTGATCCAAAGGCAACAGAAAATACACTGATATATTGGCCATGGTGTGAGGATATGAAACCTTAAAGTCCACTCTCATGTGACACACTCATTCCAACAAGGCCATACCTACTCCAAAAAAACTCAATAACTCCTAATAGTGCCATTCCCCATGAAGGTATGAGGATCAGTTTCATCAATCTTCCACAGAATCTGTTTTGCTTACATAGTATTACTCATGGGGAGGTGGGGAAGAGATAAACAAGAAAGGGAGGACATGTGGAATGGAGAGAGGGGGAAAGGAGAAAGTGGAAAAATTGAGAGCTATAGGAAAATAGAGAGGGGGTATAAGATTCTTTTTCTCCCTGAAATAATTATCATGATCACACTTATTCCAAAAACAAACTGAAATAAATGGCTTGAATCTTCAAATTATGGGAGTATTTGTCTTAAAACTTAAAAGGGCATTTAAAATACAAATTTCAACCTGCTTTTCTTTTTCTGATAAGCTTGCCAAATACAATGCTTTCTTTATAGCCAACCACATTGTTCAAGTGGGGAAGAATCAAATATGTGTGTTGAACAGTAAAGTTCAATTAGGAAAGCTTATTTAAGAACACAGACTCAAAGGCATTAACGTGTATAAATGGTCCTGTGAGCCAGGCCCATCATTTTTCTCCTTACTGTACTTTGCAGAGACTGCATTTTAGTTGTGTTTGTATGTGTGTGTATGCACATATGTAGGTACACATAGAGCTCAGTGGCTACAGATCTCTCTGAGCTAGAGTTTTAGGAAGTTGTGACACTTGATATTGGTGTTGGAACCCAAACTTGGGTCCTCTGCAAGAGCAGCAATACATGAGAAATAGCTCTAGCCTACAAACTACATTGCAAAAACTGAGTTTTTGACAGTCCTGTTCTGAGTGCGTCTATACTTGCTATTTTCCAAAAGCATGTGTTAACTTAATGTGCATGTGACCTATTTATCTCAACCTTACACTTTTGAGATAGGGTCCATGTTTACCAGGATGGCTATAAATTCTAAATACCTTGAGCCTTGCTGAGATTAGTTGTATGACATTACACTAAGATTATGTAATCCTACAGACTGATGATGTGGGAATACGTTTATGTATGCTGTGAATCTCAATCTTTAAATAAAGGAGCTGTTTTGAGCCATGGCAGGCACCATAGAAGAAGTAGGAGGAGAAATCAGAGCATAGGTAAGAGAAGCAGGGCGGAGTCAGAGGCAGATGAGCTAAAGCCGCCCAAGAAGAAACATGTAAGGAGCGTGGGTGAGCCACGGGCCACGTGGTCGACAGATTAATAAAAATGGGTTGATTTAAGACATAAGAGCTAGCTAGCAATGTGCCTGAGCCATAGGCTAAACAGCATGAAGTTAATATAAGCGACTGAATTGTTTCAGGGGTCTGAGTGGTGGGTGGCTAAGCAGTCTTGGGCGGCAAGTCTGTGGGTCTCTGGGCCTCTAGCTGCCCGGGACCGAGAAACCCCACTACTACAGACTGAACCTAATGTTCCCTACACACCAAGCAAGCACTCTATCAACTACCTTCATCTCCAGCCCCTGACAGTTTCCATTATTTCATTTCTTGTGATTTTTGATCTTAGCATTCTAATAACTGAGGCACCTTAAATTTCACTGAAAAATGTACAGATTGGTCCATCAATCACTGATTGCACATATCTTCCCACCTTACCCCACTACCCTGCATGCTTATTCTGATACACAACACTGAAATGGGTTTAATAACGCTCACAATCTTTGTCACCAAAAGTACGTCACACAATTCCCACTTTAATTAAAAGCTAGAAATGATGTTTTTATAAGGAGAGAATGTAGAAAGCCACAATAAGCAGAAAATTAGATCAGCACAACAAATTTTAAACCAAGTTGTAAATGCAAAAATACAGTTATTGAAGAGAATTAAGAATGTTACTTCTTCAACTTAAGAAAACAAGTCTTGTTGCTGATGTGAAGAAAGTTTTATCATGTGGAAAGATGATCAAGACAGCTACATTTCTCTAAGACAAAAGCTAAGGCAGAAAAAGGCCTTATCCTTTTCTTAAATTCTATGAGCCCTGATGGATGAGAAATCTTCAGAAGAAAAATCTAGTCAGAAGAGCTTGGTTCATAACATTTAGTGAAAGTCATATTCATGAAATAAAAGTGCAAAGTGAAATAGTAAGTGCTTGCTAGGGTAACTGATGACAGTGGCTGCAGTAAACAAGATATTCAATTAATACCCTTATATTAAAAAATTATGCTATCTAGTATATTTATAGCTGCAGAGAAGAAAATGCCTGCCTTCAAAGTGTGAAAGCCTCAAAGCACAGGTTGATTCTCATTGGTTAAATGAAGCTAGCAACATTTAAGTGAATGCAACATTCAATTACCATTCTGAATTTTGCAGGGGCTTTAAGAATTGTGCAATACCTACTCCTTCCTCTATAAACAAAACACATCTAGATAATAGCAATTTGTTTGCAACATAGATTTATGGATATTTTAAATCCACTCTTTTGGTCTCTGGAAAGGGAGTTCACAAACAGGTACAAACTAGATTCTCTTTAGTGACAATATACTTGGTAACCCCACAAACTCTTATAACAATAATTACTTAAACTAGACTCCATGTCTTATTTACGAGATATTATAGCTGTTACAGGGATTCCTCTGATGAACTTTGGCAAAGTACACTGAAAATATTTCAAAATTTCTAAACACTATTATGAATTTTGTAACTTGAGAAGAGGCCAAAAATGCTAATAATAAATGAAGATGTGTAAAAAATAACAAGTATCATTAAAAGTAGAACTTGTAAAATGTGGCACAATTGCTTTGTTCTCATAATAAAACCTTTAATGGCTAGAGTCTCTATTTATGGTTGATAACAGAAATTGGTTCAAGATGCAAACTGCTTGTAAAGAATTATAAACTTGGTTTAAATGTCAATAAATGATTCTTTCCATGATTAGTTCATGAAACAGCTGTAGGATTTAGAAGATTAATTCCCTGAACAGCTTAGGATCAGAAGGAAATTAACAGAGAAACCCAAAGATTCCCCTATAAAGAGAAAATAGATAAGATCACCTTAGCAAACTGAGGTCATAATGTTGCAACCAGAGTTGGCAACAGGTCTTAAAAGAAGAAGATAGCTGAGTGAGAGGAGCAAAGAGGGAGGTAGAAAGAGATGGATATCTCGATAGAGGAAGCCAATGTGGGGTTGGAAAGAGACTGGATGCTAGGGAAACCTTCAAGAATTCAGGATGTTCCTGGCCAAGTCTCCAAACAATAATGGAGGGGTGCCTAAACAGGACTTCCCCTATAATCAAATGAATAACGACCCCAAGTGTCATCACAGAACCTACATCCAACAAAGAATAGAGGTGAAAGCAGACAGAAATCCATGGCTGAGTTCCTAATCCAGCTGAGAGCAGGGGATGAGAGTCTGAATGAGCAAGGGGATACAGATTATGAGGAAAATTCCCACAGAGATGTTTGGCTGGAGCTCTGGGGAGCTCACTAAATCAAGAATAGCCCACTGGCTAGCCACTGGGAAAAGGAGTTAGGCCCTCCAAGGGTAGACAACTGTTGATTGGCATGGGCAGTGTGTGGAGCCTCGAGGGGTGGGATCAGACTGTGTTCCTGTGCATGGGCTGGCGTCTTGGATCTCATCCCCTGCAGAAGAACAACTACCCAGCCTTGACTTTGGGATGAAGAAATCACACTTGCCTGGAAAGGATGTGCCATGCTGAGCTGACCCACCTTAGGACTCCTTACCCTTTTAGGGGACAGGATGGATAGATGAGGAGGGAAGAGGCTGAAGTCTGACTGGGAGGGACTGGGAGGGGGAAGAGAAGTGTGAACAGGGGGATACATAGATAAAAATGACATTTTTAAATAAAAAATAAGAAAATCCATCTATGAGTTCTCTTGATTATGCTACTATCAAACAGCAGAGAAATATTTGATGTAAAAACCCATCTGTATGGTTCTTTTTGAAAACTACAGTCACCCAATTTTCAGTAACCACCCAGGGCAGTTAGCAGCCATCAACACTAAGACCTTCCTCAGAAAAAAAAATAAAAAACAAAACTCCCAAACATATGATGTGCTAAGTTTAAGATGAATAGAATTATTTTATCAATAACATTTAAAACTAACGTATATATATTATTCTCAAATATACTATTTGTCTTAGTGTTTCCATTACTGAGCGATAATGTCACAACCAAAAGCTTTGAGGAGGAGAGGTTTATTTGGCTTACAGGTTACAGTCCATCATCAGGGAAGCCAAGGTAGGAATTCAGAGCAGGAACCTGGAAGCAAGAACTGAAGCAGACATGAAGGAGTGCTACTTACTGGTTTGCTCCCCTTAGCCTGCTCATCTTGTACTCTCAAGGACTAACTGCCCAGGGATGGTACTACACACAGTGAGCTGGGCCCTTCCACATAATCATTAATCAAGAAAATGCCTCACAGATTTGTTCACAGGCAATCTGATAAGGGCAATTTTTTGAATTAAAGTTTCTCTTCCCATGAATCAATCTGTGCCAGGTTGAGAAAAACAAAAAACCACTAATAAATAAACAAATCAGAACACTGTCAGAGTTATTATAGAGTAAATGTAACCAGAAACCAGTAATAATGATAATAGTAAATCATTCACTTCATTACTATGCTCCAGACTCCTACCTATGGTTGTGCAAGCAATCCTAATTAAACTCACTGGGTCATTTAAAAAAAATAAAATAAAATAAAAAAGACAGGACATGAAAAAATAACAGAGAAGCTATGACCAAAATATTTTCAGTATATGTATACAATTGTAAAAATGGCTAAAGTAAAATATTTGCTCAACAAAGTACTCATAGTATTGATTGGTTCTGAACTTAATAGTACATTTCTACTTTGAACCACTTAGACCTATCTTTACTCAGATGTCTTAGTATTTCATTAAAAAAAAAAAAAAAAAAAAACCAAAACAAAGCACTAACAACAAGCACACATTTTTCTTACAATTTTTTAAACCCTTTAATCTCAAAATCTTTAATCCTTTAATCTAAAATATGTATTCTACCTATGGAAAAAGCTATCAATAGCTTTTCTTTTTGAATTCTCAAATATTTTAGATTTAGGCCTTTCATTATGTACTGACATTTTACAGATAAAGATAACTCCTGCCTCTTTGGAACTACTCCAACTGCGAAAGATAGAAATAGGAAGAAAATCTTTTCACTCCATCACTTCGCTGATAAAACCCAGATGGTCTCAAGGTTTACCAATGAGCTAACAAGTCAGCATTTTCCACTGAGTGAAGGACTTAAAGATATGAAAAAGCAATAAAATCTAGATTCATGTAAAAAGAACCACTTACTATAATAAAATAGCTTATTTCACTATTGGCCTATCATTCACTCCATTTTAATATTTTCTTAAAACTATTATCTTGCAGTATAATTTGAATTGCACACAACCTCCCTGGACAAGACACAGGGCCATTTGTGCTTCCAAGGGATTTATTTGTCCCTTTATAACCTGAGGGGATAAGACCATAAACATCCATTGCCAAAGAATGGCAGTTTATATTGTCAGTCTTCTTGGTATGTCCTAGAAGTACATCCTGTCCACAGCTGCAAAGAACATCCACCAACACAATGCTTGTTCTTTCTGCGGCGCAGCAATTAACTGCTGGTGCTTTCAAACAACTGGGTGGGACTTCTTTTTGGGGTCTGCCATGAGAATTATACCCCAACAGGCAACACCTGAAGAAAAGAAGAAGAAACTGTCTTTGGTACACTGCATTTTCGTGGTCTTTATATTGCATTTTATTTAACCGCCGCATATCTGAAAGACAGATCATTTGTGCACCTTTCTTACAGGACAGTGAGGGAGAAAGGCGTCTCCGCTCCCACCTACCCCCCCCCCCCCGCTCCCATGCCTTCACCCCCACATCCCTAGCCCCACCCGGCTCACTGATGCCGAAGACCATCTGCGCAATGCTGCCTGGGGACGGTGAGGTTCCCCGCCTCATGGGCCTCTTGGCCAGAAGGGCGACGTAGGCGCCTGCCCCCAAGAGCGCAGACCCAGAAAGGAAGCGACAGCTCCAGCAGTTTTTAAAAGCATAGTCCTGCGCCACGGAGGGCGGCGCGGAGGGATTCGAATCTGGGTTCGAGGGGGCAGCTGTGGAAGACGACCCGGAAAACTCGGCATTCCCGGACAAGGAGGAAGCCATGTCAGAAGGGTGAACAGCCGCCCAACATTCTTTGAATTGCCGTAAAATGCTGCCGGAAAGCAGCACGTTGGCGTAAAAGCCTCACGGCCTCTGGGAAATGTAGTTGCGACGTTTTAGGAGGAGGCGGAACAGAATGGAACAGGGCGGAGCTGCAGCTGCCGCAGAACGTTTCGGAAACTGTAACCTAGAAGTTACAGCCTACTCTTTCAAAAATTCTTTTTTAGACTATTTTCTGGAAGTCTAGATTTCAGTCTTCTTAGAGGAGAAATATGGATCTGTAAGCCTCCTGACTAATGCAAACTAAGTTCCAGACAGGAATAAGAATCAAAGACTACATTTCATGTGTTTTTATTCAAGGGCTTACCTAGCAATTCTGAGCATTCTGCCATTTCTCAGGATGCTGGTTTTCGCTATGGCAGAACTGATAAATGTCACAGATGTAGTTACAAACCAGTGTCTTTTGATCAGTAGAGGCTCAAAGTTTTCAAATTGTGCGTACTGTGAAAGAAATATACAGGTACGGTCAAGAAGTTTAAAATGTGTTTGAATTAACTGGATACTTTCGGTTTCTCCTTGTTTGTTAAAGATGTACTGTCAATTTTGTCATTTTCATGATTTTGGTTCTCCCCAGGAGAAAGTTCAGTGCAAACTTAAGTTAATGATACGAGGATTAAGATTGTACAGTTTTGCATTTTTATCCTCGGGTCAGAAGGAATTTTAAAGGTTGAGGAGATGGCTCTGTGGAATGGAATGTTTGGTCTGCAGGGAGGAAATGTAAGATAAGTTCAGATACCCAGAGCCCACACAATGCTGGGTGGACAGGCAGCACTTCAATAATTTTACCAATCAGAAGATGCAGATGAACCTAGAAGTTGTCTAGCTAAACTAGACACAACTTTGAGCTCTAAATTCAGCTGAGAGTCCTTGCCTCTCAATTGGAAAGCGATTGATGTAGACGCTAGAAACAAATCTCTGGTTTTCACACACACCTGAGTCCATATACAAATCTGTACCCACATGTGTAAACACATGCATGCAGAACGAATAATTGTTTCATTATGATTGTACCTTTGCAAATCAACAGATTAACACCCACTTCTCTTTCAGCTCCCTTTTCTTGTTCTTATATTTAAGTATACCTTTCTTGTCCTAGTTGATGTAAGGGGATTATTAGCAAAAATATGAAGTCTTAAGTAGCAGTGCCCTGTAAATTGACACCTTCTAACCTGAATCAGAAAGTAAACAAGTCTCAGGAAACAAACTGGACAGCCATATATGGACAAACTGGACAGTTATATATGCCATAAAAATTGCCTGGGAGAGGAAGGAGACTGTGACCCACAGAGTTGGCCTACATATTGGTCACAAAGTTCCAGAGGCACAGCTTGCATAAATAATCCCCATACTGAATGAACCTTTTAGTGATATAATTCCCTTGAGTCACCTATGATTCTGGAAGAAGCTCAGTATATTTACTGGTCCACTAAGCTGAGCTTAGAGTCATTTTAGTAGTTGTGGTTTGTCTCTGTGTGCCTTGTCTGGGATAAATTCTTGTTTGTTCTTATTTCCCAGGAAAAGTCACATGAGAAAAAATGCATTTTAGAGCTTAGGGGGTTTCTCTTAGAGAAAATGGGTAAAAATGGAGCAACAGATTTAAAATGATTTTTCTCATTCTAATTAGCATTAAAAATAATGTATATGTTGAAAATGAACTTACTATTTAACTTTCTAAAATGAAATGAGATGTTTATAAAGACTGAAAAAGAAAAAAAAAAAAAGTAAAGCCAAGGTATGTTTCCGCCAATGCAAAAAAGCCAGATCATCAGACCAGTTTAAAATCAGATAAATGCAGGTTTATTGGTGGATTCATTGGTCCTGTCCCAGAGAAGGCATCCAGAGAAGTTGTACACCCAGGCTAAGGCAGGGAGGTTTTATAGATTTAGGCAGTAAATGATGAGGCGCCAAGTAGGAGCTGGGGTTATGTCCAATATGGTTAAAAGCTAGGTCCCTGAGTGCATTCTGTGGTGCTGTTCCTTTATTCAGAGTTCTCTCAGTGTGAATAGGGTTGGGGAAAGTAGGGAATATGGGGTTTCCCAGCTTGTGCAAGGGGGAGTAGGGACTGCAACAGAACAACCTGGATGAATATATCAAAACAAAATTGTGAGAAAACTGGGTGGACTTGATATTTAATTTAAAAGACTCCCTCTATTATAAGATACATATATGTATGTGTATGTAGATAAACATATGTGCATATTAATGTGGATATTTAGATATATATTTATTCATATGTCCTCAGGCATTATATTATAGAAAACCAAGTATTCAGTAAGTTTTGGGGTCTATAGTTTTGCGCTGTATATCTGTGCACCAGACATGAAACACAGAGACTATTTCTTATGTTCACTGGACCTCAGATTTTCTCATGTGTAAAACTGAATTTGAGATCATGTAGGGAGTTCATGTTATTACATTGTAAATTATTGTCCTGCCTACTAGTTTAATAAAAATGCTGATTGGCCAAAGGCAGTCAGGAAGTGTCCGCAGGGCTACCAAACTAAGAAAAGTCTGGGAACAGGAAGAACAGAGCAGAAATGCCACAGAGAAGCCATGGAGACACCATGATGATATTGCAATGGGGTTCTTGGTCCCTGACAGCCAGATGCCCAGACCCACAGACCTGCAGCACCAGACCCCTTAGCCGCCCGAAGCTGCTCAAGCCCCCAGAAATGACTCAGATGCTTATATTAAGTTCATGCTGGCCTATGGCTCAGGCACATTGATAGCTTGCTCTTACATCTCAACTCAACCCATTCTCATTAATCTGTCTGCCACGTGGCCTGCGGCTCACCTGTGTTCCTTACATGTTGCTCCTTTTGGCTTCAGGCTTGGTCTGTCTGACTCCGCCCTGCTTCTCCTATCTATGCTCTGATTTCTCCACCTACTTTTTCTATGGTGCCTGTCATGGGCCAGAACAGCTCCTTTATTTAAAGATTGCTATATACAGCATACAGAAAGACATTCCCACATCATGATGAGATGCCAGCAGAAGAAGTTGAAATACTGTTCTGAGAAATGGTACCAAGTCTCATGGCTAAACAAGATAAGAGACGTGGATTAGTTTAAGAGCTAGCAAGTTTTATGCCAGGGCCCCACGTCAATTAGCATACAATTAATACAAGTGTCTGTGTGTTTCAGTAGGACTATGAGATTGTGAATCTGAAAGTCTGGACCACCAGGCTAGGTAGGAAAGTCTGTGCCACGAGGTAAGACCAGAGTGTCCAGGCCAGAAACCTAATACAACAAGATCAGGTGCTAACTTATTTTGTTGACTTAAAAATGAGATTATTAAGAATCTCTTGTCTACTAACTCTCTGCTATGTAATATACCAGATGATTCAGTGGGATGTCAGTTAGAAATTCATGATTTATGCTTCTACTTTTAACTGTCTTTTTATCATACACATTATTTTTTTTACATGGCAGTGACTAACAATTGTTTTGATTATAAATTCTTAAGTACAAAAACGTGCATACTAGAATTATGCATGGTTATCATTTATAATTTTTTGTAACTATGCTAAATTATAAGTATAAGGCAAGTAATAGAAATAGAAATTTCAGTATCTTATATTGACCTTTGCATAGCATGTAATTTGAAACTATTTTATTCATATTTTATCTTCAAGATTAGATTTGGTAGAGTACTCATTGGAGAACACACCTTTAATTTTCTGAAATAATGCTATCAAATGAGTTTTATTTTATGATTTCAGACAGATAATTAATCTTTCCTGAGGATAAGCCTCCCATATGGTTCTCTGCTACCAAGTGGTCAACCCCCTAAAAAAACAAATATATGTAAGAAACATTAAATTGTCTACATAGGCCTTAGATGTACATTTTCTAGTGTATATTAATATGTGTGTTTGTGTGTGTGTGTGAGAGAGATAATAACAATAAAGAGGCCATGAATTTTGGAAAGAAAGTAGTGGATGATAGGAAAAGAGTTGGAGAACAAAGAAGGAATGAGAAAGTACGTAAATACATTTCACATGTATGAAAATTTGAGAACCAAAATTAATTTAATAAAGACACAAGCAAAGGAGTCACTGCACATTAATCTCTTGACAAAGTTCTATTATGCTAAGTAATCTTTAATATAATGAAAAAAATAGACTGTAACACACATTCAAATTTCCCAGTAACAGAGACTGATTAATCTATTCATTTAAGGTAATTTTCAAAAGAAAAGTATCTGTAACACGGATCCTAGATGCTATTAAATGAAAACTCTGAGTCAAATATTGGGGAGAAAGCTGGAATATCAGAGAGAGGAAACAGCCACACAGCCAAGCTATCTTCCAACTTCCTTAGCCTGGCTCCTCGTTGCTTCTACAGAATAAATCTCCATTTTCATATACCTGCTTTAAATACCTTCTTCACCCAGTTGTTTCACTTCCTGGTTCAACTCTGCATCATATTCTAGTGTAAAGATTAAAGGTGTGAGCTACTACTATTTGGTAGTTAGACCTTGAACTCACAGAAACACAGAAAGAGTTCTCTCTCTAGAATTATGTGATTAAAGGAATAGGTCTCCACTCTCGATCTGGCATTGGTA
Source organism: Phyllotis vaccarum (assembly GCA_033318265.1). Classification (NCBI taxonomy): domain Eukaryota; kingdom Metazoa; phylum Chordata; class Mammalia; order Rodentia; family Cricetidae; genus Phyllotis; species Phyllotis vaccarum. Next base: position 100,510,711 of record JARWLC010000002.1, read on the forward strand.
ACTATTCTTGGTTTTTCCCCATGCTGGGATTGAAAGTAAGAGTTACCACTATCTGATCCTCATGGCTTGACTTTGGGTAGATCTGTTCTCTGGTGTTCCAGACTGGTTTTATTAAATATATAATATATCACGTGTCTTCTTATGATTGACTCAAGTGAATGATTTTAAGTCTTCTATGGTCATTTACTCTAATATTGTTCTAAAATTTAATAGCAACTTCTACAGACCCATATCTTAAAACTGCACAAGAACATGTTGAAATAAAATGGACCAATATAATTTTGACTGAAAATTATTGGAAAGGTAAAGATAATGTTTTAGTTAAATGCAGCATTAGGTTCAGGGCCAAGGTCAGAAACTGATGGAACCAGGTAGGGCTATTGCTAAAGGAGATATGTGTTTATTGGGAAAAAAAAAGTAATCGAAGAACGATTTTACCTTAGGGTTTTTGTTGTTGTTATATGCATTTTGTTTGCTAAGCTTGATCACTGTATTTCATTTGGTGCTTATGTATCACAGAGCCATGTGGATTTTCCTATAAATAGACATAATTAAAATGTATAATAAAGATCATATTCCATAGTTCCCATTACACACCTATGCACCTGCTACACAGTTTCTTTTCTCCCTAAGAAGCAGGCTTGTCAGTGCCTTCTGCATCTTTTCAGGGATATTTAGCATGTATATATGTAGATGCTGCTCTAATTTTAAAGGCCATTGTACATTGACAAGTATTGGAAGAAGTCACCAAAAATGTATCACTTCTTCCTGTTCCAAGTATGAGGATGTGCTGTGCTATATTTAATTGAATTTACAATAGTATATACTAAAGTTCATATAGGATGCTTCTGTGGCTTTACTGTTTCAAATAGTGCTCAGTACATAACTTCATGCACCATATCACTAACATATGGACTAAGGTATGGAATTTATATACTTGGCAGACTTTACCAAACTGCTATTCATAGAAGTTGTACAAACAAGTTAATATTATGAGCAGCAAATCCAGGAATATCTATCAACCAAAACAGAATTATTTAAGTTTAAACTTTTCTTTCTGTGGTGGCACAAACCTTTAATCCTTGCAGTAGGAAATTTGAACTAGATAGCTTGTAGTATTAGTTTCTGCCCCGGGCTTTCCAGCCTGGCCCCATAGCCCAGACCTGCAGTCCCACAGTCCCACAGTCCCACAGAAACCCACAAGTGGGGGAGATTATGTTGTTACATTGTAAATAATTGTCCCACCCACTGGTTTAATAAAAAGTGCTGATTGGCCAAAGGCAGGCAAGAAGTGTGGGCGGGGCTACCAGTCTAAGAAAACTCTGAGAACAGGAAGCACAGAGCAGAATGCCAGAGAGAAGCCGGAGGAAGCAGAGGACAACCATGCTGCTGTGAGAAAAGGTACTGAGCCGCATGGCTGAACAAGATAAGAGTCATGGGTTAGATTAATGGTAGAGAGCTAGCAAATGATATGCCTGGGCCTTAGGCTGATCAGCCTAAAACAATTGTAATCAGCTGTTTGTCTCTGTGGGTCATCGGGTATGTGGGTCTGTGGGCCTAAACCTTGAGGCTAGGCCCAAAAGTTTGGGCCAGAAACCTATTACTACACACAAGCACATATATTAATTTTATGTTTATTGACCTAGGGCCCAGTTATATAAATTGCTTATTCTTTACTCTTAAACAAACCCATGATTCTTATCTTGTTAACCATGCAGCTCCGTACCTTTTCTCAGAGCAGCATTTCAACTTCTTTCCTCTGCATCTGCTGGTATCTCCTCTGGCACCCCTCTAGTATCTCTGTGGCATCTCTGACCTGTTCTTCTTGTGTCCATAGTTTTCTTAGTCTGGTAGCTCTGCCCACCCTTCTGTCTGCCTTTGGTGAATCAGCAATTTTATTAAACCAGTAGGAAGACAATTATTTACAATGTAACAACTACAAATAGCTGTGTAGAGAAAACAAGATAAGGTGGGAGGAGGCAAGAGTTTACCTATTTGCTTGTGACCAACTCCCTTGCCCTTTGGCTGAGGATTCAGAGAGATTTAGTCTGAGAATTCATGGAGAAAGGCCTGAGGAATTGGCTGAGTGAGCAGTTGATGTGGCTTGTTCCTCTGTCTCTCTGATCTTTCAGGTGTTCACCAATATCTGGCTCTGGGTTTTTATTATAAGACAAGTTAGAACTTATGCAATATTTTATTTTCTAAAAAGAAGCAACAAAGAAAAATTTATGCTAATGCAAATCAAGATGGAGGCCAAGTACTATTTCAACATGACAACTGAACATGGCACCATCAACCACATGATTATGGCTTTAGAGTCATAAGAATACCTGAAGATTGTAGGATCTTCTATAAGTAATGAGAGTCCCTCCTGTGGTTTGAATGAAAATGCTTCCTATAGGCCCATAGGGAGTGACACTATTAGAAGATGTGGCTTTGATGGAGTAGGTTTGGCTTTGTTGGGGGAGGTATATCACTGAGTTTTGCTTTGAGTTCTCAAATGCTCAAGCCAGGTCCATGTCTCAATCTCTTTCTGCCACCTGCTGGTCTGGATGTAAAACTTCCTGCTACCTTTCCAGCACCATGTATGCCTATGTGCCTCCATGCTTCCCACCATGACAATAATAGACTAAACCTCAGAACTGTAAGCCAGCCCCTGTAGGTGAAGTTTACTTAGAAGGCACCAGTGCAGGATAGATATTTATTAAAATATAAACCAACACTCACAGTACAGGTAACAGTTTAAAGTGGAGCCTGAACAGGGACTGGAGTCTGGAACGGTGGACAAGCGATGGACGGATGATGGATACCGATCCTGTCTCTCCAGCAGCCAGGCACCAGGAAGAGTCTCCTTGTGTCTCAGAAGCCCCTTATCAATGGGGTTGGCCACATCCCCTCCAGAAGCTCAGGACCCTGGATAAGCGTCTTAGGACCTTATCAGCTGACACCTGAATCCCACTACATCTCCCCCTTTTGTCTAACTAAGAAGGTTCTAAATTAAGACTATGTACAATAGGAATTATTATGAGGTGGTAACATTAAATACCTATTCTTCAACCCCTTCAAGACCTGAGAAGGAAAATGTATCACTTGAAAGTCAGAACTACATGAAAGTAGTGGCTTCCAAAATTTGGGAGAGGACAGCAACACAGCTACCTGGACAATCACCTCTGGTTTTGTGTGCCATTGGAGCATCTATCATATTGGCTACAGGCCTATGGTATCTGACAGATCTTCTCACAAGCAGGGCAATTTTGGAGGGACTGTCTTATCCTTGCAAGGCAGGTTTCATCAGTCTCCATCCATCAACTTGTTCGTCCAGCTTGACGTCATGTGTGTACTGCCAGTAATCAAGGAAAGGACAGTTCCTTACTCAACCGGCCATTCTCTGCCAAAAGGACAAACTCCAATGGAGTATCCTCGATGCTCAACACCATCTCAGGAAAGGAGCAGTGATACCAGGAGTCACCGTGTCTCTTGTGCCCAAATTTCAAATGTTAAATGCCATATTCTCTGGGTCTATGAAATGGTTGAAGATTCCTGTCTATCTATGATATTCTAACCTGTATCTGATATGAATTGGATATGATACCTTAAGTAATGTTGACTGCAGTTCTTATCATCTTAAGGAATAAACCCTGTACTAAAAATTAGAATACCTATATAAGGGGTGTACAATCCCTGTACAATGACCTTTAGTAAGACTCAAACATTAGCCAGGGGTATATTACCATGTAAGGTGGCCACAGCATTTTAGACATGTAAATACATATATATCATCTAAACAGAGGTATATAAAACATCTTGTGCACATATCATAACTAGTGCAATCATACATTATATCTAGTATAGTTAAATGAAGGTAGTAATTGCATAGTGTACATGACAATGATGTGCAAATATTTTAAACAGAGATAGAAGCATATATAAAATATAGCAATTACAGATTCAATTTTACATAATAGCTACAGATCCAGATTTATATCGAAGTACAAGTTACTTTGGTTATATAAAGCAATCTTAGATTAAACTTTGTACCAATGTACAAAATATCACAATTAAACATATAAAATGATTTCACATTTGTATCAATATATGAATATCTATGCCAGTGCAAATTGTCTTTAGCTTAGCCCATACATTCAGCTAGAATGGCGTATAGGTAGATAGAACAGTCTACCTTTATCTATCCTATCTATCCCCCCTCTCTTCTTCAAAAGAGATCTTTGATGTTATATTACAGTTCTGTCCTTCACCCAATTTTGACTTATAACTATTCTATTAGAATAATAGTTACCCACAATCCTCAGAGCATAAAACTTATTGGGAAATGGGGTGTAGTCTTTCATAAGGTTGCCTCCTGCTGACTTAAGGGTGATGGCATCTCTTTGGGATCCTGTAAAAGCTAAAACAATGGTTAGTTATTAATGGACTGACCATATACATCTATAACCATTCTTAGGATAGTGGTTAACTCCATCTGGAAATCTAATTAGAAGTGTGATCTGAAGGATAATCATAAAGAGCTATCTTGCAGCTGTTTTTGAATAGTCTACTTCCTGAAAACAATTATTGATTGGTGCGCACTAGGTTCTTGATTTTTCTATTTTTGTCTCTGTCTGTCTGTCTCTTACTCTCTCTTTCTCTCATACTCTCCCTTTTTTTCTTGTTTCACTAGTAGGAGTTGTTGCAGTGGGGGTCCCATCTCGGTTCCAGATTCTTTGTAGATAGCTGATAGGATGGAAATGTTATTTACAATGGAAAACATAAGCATTGTTGATACTCAAAAGAGATATTCATATCTTTTATGACTTTAGGAGACTGTATGCAGACAGGATGTTTGAAAGGTACAGATACAGAGAGAAACAAGGTTTAAGATGAAGTCACAATAATATTGGTCCCTAGATATTCTGTCTTCTGTCTCACACCAGGTGGCCTTACTGATATGAGACCAAATTCTTCACATTTTCTTTACCAATATGCTTGGGTTTAGAAAGGGAGAAAGCCACTTGCTCCCAATCCAAATCCAGCCCTATTAATAGTCAAATCAGTACCCCTTTTTTTTTTTTTTTTTTTTTTTTTTAAGCACAGTCGGTAGAGCATGAGACTCTTAATCTCAGGTTCATGGGTTCGGGCCCCACGTTGGGCACCAGTAGGCGAAGTTTACTTACAAGGCACCAGTGCAGGATGGATATTTATTAAAATATAAACCAACACTCACAGTACAGGTAACAGTTTATAGCGGAGCCTGAACAGGGACTAGATTCTGGAAAGGTGGACAAGCGATGGACAGACGATGGATTCCGATCCTGTCTCTCCAACAGCCAGGCACCGGGAAGAGACTCTTCATGTCACAGAAGCCCCTTGTCAATGGGGTTGGCCACACCCCCTCCAGGTTGGCTACATCCCCTCCAGGAGCTCAGGACCCTGGATAAGCATCTTAGGACCTTATCAGCTGACACCTGAATCCCACTACAAGCCCCAAATAAAGTTGTCATGTTATTGGTGTCTCTTCATAGAAATATAAACCCTAACTAAGCCACTGAGGCCAGGCATATAGCAGGGGAAACCCTGCATGGAGGCTTTTAAAGGCTATTGCATGAAGCTATGGAAGTAAAGATTGGAGTGTGTTAGAGAACCCAAGATATTTACTATGCCAGAACATGTGATGCCTGTGAAGGAGAATTGAATACATGGTATGGAAAAACCAGAGAGAGAGAGAGAGAGAGAGAGAGAGAGATAGAGAGAGAGAGAGAGAGAGAGAGAGAGAGAGAGAGAGAGAGAGAGAGAGAGAAACCAGAGAGAGAGAGAGAGAGAGAGAGAGAGAGAGAGAGAGAGAGAGAGAGAGAGAAATATGGCTTAGTCAGAAAAATTGGAAGAACAAATTTATGTAAGTCCTTTGGTGTCAGATCTACAAGATTTAGAAGTTGCCATGATAGGTTTCAGTTTTACTTTGCTTCAGTATTTCCTACTAATGTCCCCAGTTCTTCCATTTTGTAGTGGTTATGCATTTTCTCTACCATTGTATGTTAGAAGTGTATAATTTGTTCTTGTATTTTATAAGAGATTACATGTAAGAATTTGTTTTTAGTCTCAAAGGAGACTTTGGACTTTGAAACTATGATTATAAAAGACAATGGAGACACCTAAACTGAATTCATTTTAAAATATACTTGTCATGATGTGATGAGTGCCACAGAATAAAATGCGGTAATTTAAATGAGAATAGCCTCCATAGGCTCATGTAGTAGGATGCTTGGTTCTAAGTTGGTAGAACTGTTGGGAAAGGGTTAGGAAGTATGCCTTTTTTGGAGGAAGTGTGTCACTGGAAGTAGCACTTGAGGTGTCAAAAGCTCAATGTCATTCTTAGCCAGCTCTCTCTATCCTGTGATTGTTATCTTAAGATGTGAGCTTTCAGTTCCTTCTTCAGTGTCATGCCTGCCTGTCTGCTATCTGTTTCTTGTCATGATAGTTATGTACTTACCTCTGAAATTATTAGCCCCCAAAACTCTTTATTATAAAGTTTTACTTGGTGTTAATGTCTTAGCACAGCAATAGAAAATTAACTAAGACACCTGCTTCACAGAGATTGCTTTGCTTAAATGATGAGGAGTATCCCTGATGACGAAAATCAACCAGTACTTGACAAACAGTAAAATTGTCTTCCTGAAAGGAATGACATTATACCTTGTCCATGTTGTTTAATGTGGGCATTGTGTACTGTCTCTTTTTAAAAGTATTTTGTATAATTCTCATATGTGTTTCTTGTTCCCTAGAGATAATGCTCATGCATGAACTACTATTGTATGTTCATTTATATTCATTTTGAAATGTGCTTATACTGTTTATCATGATGCTTTTTAACTTTAATTTCCATACAGTAAATATCTCTTTACTTCCTTACTGATACATAATCTCCATCCCATGTTTGATGAAGTGTTTTCCATATTCTGGGTATACATTAGTAAATTCAGGGTTCTCCTTTTGCTTTCTCTAGTTTGAACTGACAAGAGGCTTGAAAAAATAAACAATTGAAAATGGCATTCCTAAAGGTAGCCATCAAGTGTAATAAGGCTCAAGTCAAATGGCTGAGCTGTCACAGTAAAATATAGCCTACTGACTTTCTTCTCACTAGGGAAAAGCACTGCATGCCACTTACCACAGATGGCCCAGGGAAAAAGCATCACCCTGAAAACTGCAGGAGGGAATTCCCTGTTCAGCTTGGAGAAAGACACAAACTCAGCTTGTTTTAGAGAGCCACATTATTTTTATTCTTCTCTTATATATTACATCCCAACTGCAGTTTCCTCTTCCTCCCCTCCACCAGTCTCTACCCCACTTCTCCTCTCCCCCAGACCCATACCTTCTCTGCCTCTACTCAGAAGAGAGCAAGCCTCCCAGGGACAGCAACCAAATATAGCATAACAAGCTACAATAAAATCAGACACATACCATTACATCAATGTTGGATGAGGAAACCTAATAGAAGGAAAAGGTTCCCAAAAGTAGGCAAAAAAATCAGAGAGAGCTTTTCTATTCTCCCACCTTGAATGTACTGTTAGAAATCCCAATAGAATGTCAACCTACTCCACCATAATGTATATGCAGATAACCTAGATCAGATGCCTATGGATTCCCTGAATTTTTCCAGTCCCCATACAACCTGGTCAGTTTGTTGTCATGGTGTGCCTGACCCCTTTGGTTCCTCTGGTCCTTCCTCCTTTATGCAGGACTCCTCAAGTTCTGCCTAATGTTTGGCTGTGGGACTCTGCAACTGCTCTCATAAGTTGCTGGATGAAGTCTCTCTAGTCATTTTGATGAGGATTTGCTAGACTCTAGTCCCAGAATACTCTGGAGTCAGGAAAAATTGTAGTTTGAAGGTTTTATAGCTAGGTTGGTGTCATAATCCCTTCATGTGAGGCCTTGCCTGCTTACAGAATATGGATGGTTTATTATTAGGAGTCTTTCCCAGGATGACTCTCAGATTCTATGGAACTTTCCATGGTATTGACATTAAAAAAAAAAAAAGTCAGGTGGATCAATAGAATAAAATCAAAGACCCAGATAAAAATACACACATCTATGGACACATGATCTTTGATAAGGAAGCCAGAAATATACAATATGAAGGAGAAAACATCTTTAGCAAATAGTGCTGGTCAACATGGATGTCAGCATGTAGAATTAAGGTGGCCTTACACAATGTGAACAATTGTATTTTTCTTCTAAGCCTCTAAAACTGTTGATGCACAAGCACAGTTTCCATTACAAAGAGGAGACTAGATGATAGTTTATTCTCGAGCCAAATTTTAATGAACATTTCTGGGAAACAGAGATTCAGATTACCTCCAAATTACATGTTCAAATATAGAAGTGGTTTCATGAAGTTTTTATTGCTTCACAACAATGACAACAAAATCACAAATCATTATACTTTTCAAATACAATGGTAGAAATATCAGAAAAGTAAGTTACAGCCAAATAGAAAAAGCTTATCTATAATTATCTGATGCTATCTGGTATTGTCCATGACTCTTTGTTGGTGGAAACAAGGATTTCTTAACTTAATATATTCTAAAACATTTATTACCTGTTAGTCTAAGTTCGAACACAGATGTGGGCCAGGAGTGGCTATCTTTTATTGACCAAAGGTAGCCCAAGATACATTTTAATTAGGCTTTCTATCTGCAATATCCCATTCTATCCATATCACTGAAGTTTTAATCATTCAACAAGCATTTGGAGACATAGCTTACACCAAATATTGCAGATATAGCCTTTTCCTCGGGAATTCCACTTTACAACATCTTCCTTGGAAACTCACTTTATTTATAAGAATATCTGTAGAAGTTTTTGGCCTGTTTGGCCAGGGGTTTAGAGGTTTGGACTTTTTAGTTTTAAATAATCACATTAAGGCTTATATTAGTTTTATGTTGTTTGGCTTATGGCTTAGGCATATTGTTAGTTAGTTTTTGTATTTTAACTTATTTTTATTATTTTGTCTTACCATATGGCCCATGGCCTATTTGTGTTACTTTTATATGTTGATTTTTGGGTGCCTGAGTAGTGTCTTTTTGACTCATTTTTTAAAATTTATCTTTTAATTTTCATGCTTACTTCTAAGATGTCTGTCATAGGCATGATGGTTTTTTTATTATTAACAGGAATGATATTTATAACATATCCAATATCTATAGAAATGAAGATTACAAGAAAATTCAGAGAATAGTTAGGAAAAGGGCTCATCATTGCTAATTGAATGGAAGTAAGGACTTGAATTTGGGAGGAGGGAGGTTGGAGTTTTCAAAGAAATGAAATGAAGCAGTGAATAATATGTAAATGCCACTGAATCACTTACCTTAAGGCAAGGGTAAAAGGTAAAATAAATTTTACACTAGAAAAACATTTTTTAAATTAAATATCCATTTTAGATACATTAATCTTGTGGCAATATTACTATTAATTGATAAATTGTGCAACTAGAAACTTTGAAAAATCTTTGTATATTGAAAATTTTTACAATCAATGCCAACTGAATCTCATTCAATCTATGGTTGCAGTTTATGTCAGTCAGTCTGGCATTTCTATGGCATGTAAAGCTACTGACACCCTTGACTAGTCATAATACTCTGGGGCACAAACTGAAACTCCCTTTTTGTATCTCATTTCAACTAGAAACAAAGAATAAAAATATAACTTAAAACATGATCTTATGAAATCAAGTACTCATGCCTATAATAGTAAATTTGGCAGAGGCTAAGTTGTATGTGGACTTCTAAGTAGATACACTAAGTAAGCAACATATTCCCATTGGTCAGAATATTTAACACGATAGCTTGGAATAAATAGTTTTGGTTTATCTTCAAGGAATGACACTTCATAATTCCTTGAACATTTTTAAACTTAGGAACATCTAAAGTATATATATAGATATAGGTGGAGAATGAGAGAAGCTGTTCAAGGGAATATCAGTGAATACAGACTTTAGAAGCTCTTAGCCAAAAATAGTTTAATTATTTTGGGTCTTCCCATAATGCTCACTTACTTCAACAGGATATGCCTTCCTATTCCCTTGCTCCTTATTAACTGTCATGAGGAAGGAACTTATATTGATCCCTTTTGTAATCTTTTTATGCCTGGTGGGTATTGCATGGCTGAACATCTGGGAATGCTGTTCTTTGCTGTCTAGTGAGTGGGAGGATGAGAAGATGGGCCCCAGGTGTCTTGCAGTCCACTGCACCTTAAAGATTGCTGACACTAATCCACATAGCACCATGCTGTCAAGTCTAATGACTCCAGGGAAGCTGCTGATGTAAAGCATAAACAGCCCAAGGGAGATAACTGCTCTTAGTGATAAAATGCAGTTTTGGGGTTTTTTGGTTTTTTTTTTTTTTTTTTTTTTTTGGAATTGTAATTTAGTCCAGAGTTTTCCTTCAGACCATGTCTTAGTAATTTACTGATATTTGAGTGAAAAATGAGCAGAAAGTGAAAAAAAAAAAACGCTAATATAAATGAAATGTCTATAATGTCTTCCAGTTTATACTTTATATGATCTAATACAATACTGGAATGGCATTAGATATTATCATCCCCATTACAATAAACAGGTCAAGGTCTAGAAAGGTTAGGTAGTATGCTCAGTATTTTAGGTAGCATAAGGGGAAACTAAAATAGAACAAAAAATGAACAAACAAAAAAACGAAACCAATCTACCATTCAGCCATAAACTGAATATGCCTTATGCATATTAGCAAATTAGATCACATAAATTATAAAGCAGAAAACTACACTTGACTCATTTTACAAAAATAAAAATATGAGTGTTCAAGTATTAGGATCACTTAGATCACATGTTGATGCCTGTCACATTAGGTTTCCGGCCTAGAAGTCCAGGCCCACAGACCTGCCATCCCAGACCACTTAGACACCCACCACTGCTTAAGACCCCCAAAATGACTCAGAAGCTTATATTAACTTAATGCTGTGTGGCCTATGGATCAGGCACATTGCTAGCTAGCTCTTTCATCGTAACTCAACCCATTTCCAATAATATGTCCTGCCACATGGACCATCACTCACCTGCGTTCTTTTCTTCATTGGTCATCTGGTTTGATCTGTCTCAGTCTGCCCTCCTCCTACCTATGCTCTGATTTTCCCACCTACTTTTTCTATAGTACCTGCCATGGCCAAAAGAGTCCTTTATTTAAAGAATGATATCACAGCATACAGAAAGGCATTTCCACATAAGATGCCTTTCTTTGAATCTAGACTATAGAATATGTCTTTCTTGATCTACTCATCAGTGTACAGCCCAGATTACTGTCTTCCAACTACAGGATGAATGTTCTAGCCATATGCTTTCCTGCTTTGATCACTGCCTGTGCCAGAGAAACCTTCCATACTTGTGAATTGCTGCAAATGGCAATGCTATAGTGATATGTACCTTCTATTGCAAAGATTTTAAAATATTTTCCACCTATTTTAGGATCAAAATGCTAAATTCACTCTGTGTTTCTACCTTAAAGGAAAGGTATCTTCTAAGGTTGTGGTTAGGAAGATCAAGGTTCAGTAACAAAACATTATTTTTCTAAATAGGTAAGTTATTAGCATTGGTCAGGTTGGTGAAATGCGGTATGAGAGAACATTCTTACCATACTGGATCTCACATGGTACTCTATTACTGGCCAAACCCCTTATGAGTCTACAGTATAATTTTTTTAAAGCTTTACAACTGTACTGAAGATTGAGCCCAGGGCTTCATCTATGTGGGACAAGTGCTCTACCACTAAGCTGTATCTTCAGACTTCCTTTGAAGTTATCAATTGATTTCATACATATATATTTGTGCCTTGCTCCAAGTGTGGCTATTATTTTCCATTTTTCAGGAGCAAACCATTTATAAGAGCACATTCTTTTTTTTATGGCAACTTTCTCTTTTACTTCTTATTGGTGTCTGATGCTTTGTCTTCATTTAGCTATATATCATCACATTGTTGCATATACAAGTATATATCTCACTTTTCATAATAATACAGTAACATGTATTTTCACATCTTTTACATACATTCTCTTCTATATCTCCATTTTTATTTATAAAAGAAGTCTTTTCCCCATTTATGCCCCTACTCCCCCTCCTTTCCCTCCTCCCAATCAATCCCAGTCAGTCTTCAGTCTCCTGCCTCCCCGTGCCCTGATTTCCTCCCCAAAAGGTCAAGAAGTCCCAAGATGGGTCAGCTCAGCATGGCACCATGGCTCCAGGCAAGTGTGATTTCCTCAACCCAAATACCAAGACTGGGTTAGGTGTTCCTCTGCAGGGAATGGGCTCCATGGTACCAGCTTCCATACAGAAACACAGTCTGATTCCATCCATCCAGGCTCCACATACTTCCCATGCCAATCAACAGTTGATTACCATTGGAGGCCTAGCTCCTTTTCCCAATGGTTCCCTAGTGGCTGGGAACCTTTTTATCAGTAGCTCCCCAGAGCTCCAGGCAGCCATTTCTGTGGGATTCCTCCTTATAATCCCTATCCCCTTGCTCATACAGACTCTAATCCCCTGCTCTCAGCTGGACTAGGAGCTCGGCCCAGTGCTCAGCCATGGATGTTTGTCTGCCTTCACCTCTACTCATTGTTGTATGTAGGTTCTGTGATGACACCTAGGGTGGTTATTCATTTGATTATAGGAGAAGTCCTGTTTAGGCATCTCCTCCACTATTGGTTGAAGACCCAGCCAGGGACATCCTGTGATAAAGCATCCCCTTCAGCATAGGCTGACATATATGGCTGACATATATGTTTTTGATCTTAGCTGTGGTAGGATTCAGGTGTCAGCTGATAAGGTTGGAAGACTCTTACCCAGGGTCCCCGGCTCCAGAAGGGGGAGTGGCCAACCCTATCCATAAAAGGCTGCTGGAATCTTGGGGCCCGTTCTCTTGCTTTCTCTTTTTATTTTTTTGTTCCCTGACCGGGAATCGAACCCAGGCCGCGATGGTGAGAGCACAGAATCTTAACCACTAGACCAATCCAGTCTAATGCGTGCACGAGCAGGGGCTTGTCTGAAAGCCAGCCTGGTCTTCAAAGCAAGTTCCAACCTTTTAGGAATAGGGTTGGTCACTCCCTCTTCTGAAGCCTGGGACCCTGGATAGGTGATTTCGGACCTTATCACCTGACACCTAAATCCCACCACACTTAGCCATTCTGACAGGTGTAAGGTGGTATCTCATAGTTGTTTTGATTTGCATCTTTCTGATGGCTAAAGATGATGAGCAATTATTTAAGTATCTTTCAGCTATTTGAAATTCTGTTGAGAATTCCCTTTTGTTCTCTGAACCCCATTTTTAATTGGATTGTTTGTTTTTCTGGCTTCTAGTTTCTTGAATTCTATATACATTTTAGAGATCAGTACTCTGTCAGATGTAGGGTTGGTGAACGGGTTTTCCATTCTCTAGGCTGTCATTTAGTCTTCTCGACCCTGTCCTTTGTCTTACAGAAGCTTCACAATTTCATGGAGTTCCATTTATTAATTGTTGTTCTTAGTGAATGTGCTACTAGTATTAAATTTAGAAAGTGATCCCCTGTGCCAATATGTTGAAGTGTATTGCCCATTTTTTAAAACAAGTTCAGTGTAGCTTGGTTTATGTTGAAGTCTTTGATCCACTTTGATTTGAGTTTTGTGCAGGGTGGTAGGTATGAATCTATTTGCATTCTTCTACATCCTGTTATACCAGCATCATTTGTTGAAGATATTATCTTTTTTCCAGTGTAAATTTTTGGCCTCTTTGTCAAAAATCAGGTGTTCATAGTTGAGTGGATCAAGGTAAGTCTCTTCAGTTTGATTCCATTGATCTACAAGTCTGTTTTTATGCCACTACCATGTTGTTTGTATTACTATAGCTCTATATTATAGCTTGAAGTCAGGAATGGTGATGCCTCCTGAAGTGCTATTATTGAACAGTATTATTATGACAATCCTGGGTTTCTTGTTATTCCATATGAAGTTGAGTTTTTTGCTTTTTGTTTTTTTGGGGGGCGGGGTTGTCAAGAATTGTGTTGGGATTTTGATGAGGATTGCATTTAATCTGGTAATTTGGTAGGATTGCCACTTTTACTATGTTGATTCTATTTACCCAGGAACAAAGGAGAACTTTCCATTTGCTAAAATCTTCAATTTCTTTCTCCAATGGCATAAAATTATTGTCACACAGGTCTGTCACTTATTGTTTAGAGTTACACCACCATATTTAATGTTACCTGCAGCTATTGTAAAGGGTGATGTTTACCTGACTTTCTTTTTCAGTCCTTTTATCATTTGTGCATAGGGCAGAAAATGATATTTTTTTTAATTAATCTTGTGCCTTGCTACATTGCTGAAGGTGTTTGTTGCTAAAAAAAAATCCCTGGTAGAATTTTGAAGATTATTTATATACATTATCATATCATATGCAAATGGTGACAGTTTGACTTCTTTCTTTCCAATTTGTATCCCCCTGATCTCCTTTTGTTCTCTTAATGCTTTAGTTAAGACTTCAAGAACTATATTAAATTCATATGGTGAGAGAGGACAGTCTTGTCTTGTTCCTCATTTTAATGGGATTGCTTTGAATTTATCTCCTTTTAGTTTGATGTTGGCTGTTGGCTGCTTTATATTGCCTTTATTATGTTTAGGTATTTTCGCTCTCTTACTGATCTTTCCAGGACTTTTATCATGAAGAAGTGTTGGATTTTGTTAAAGGCTTTTATTCAGCATCTAATGAGATGTTCATGTGTTTTTTCTTTTTTCTTTCAGGTTGTTTATATGATGGATGACATTGACAGTTTTTCATATGTTTAATCATCCCTGAATCTCTAGGATGAAGCCTACTTGTTCATGGTGGATGAATTTTTGATATGTTCTTCAACTCAGTTTGAGAGCATTTTATTGAGTATTTTTGAATCAATGTTCATGAAGAAGATTGGTCTGTAATTCTCTTTCTTTGTTTCATCTTTGAGTGGCTTGAGTATCACAGTGATTGTAGCCTCATAAAAAGTGTTTTGTGATGTTCCTTTGGTTTCTATTGTGTGGAACAATTTGATGAGTATTGGTATTAGTTCTTCCTTGAAAATGTGGTATAATTCTATGTAGGAAGTCCTAATGAACTGAGGTAGGGCCTTCAGCTAAATTTCACATATGTATGAAGAACCTAATGAAAGCCATGTGAATTACTCCCTTAACAAGACTGGAAATAATATCTTCAGAGCTCAGAAAGGAATTGCATAGTTTCTGTTCCCAAAAGCCAGTTTACTGTGCTCATAAAAATTAAATCTTCAAAGGTTTGCTACAGTAATAGGGAGAAATAAGGCGCAGTCAAAACTTTTCTGAAAGATATAAGCTACCAAAATTCTTTCAAGTAGACAGTGAAATTATGGCTAGCACCAATCTGTTAAGATTGGTTCATGTTAAAGGCACCACAGGAGCAATAACCAGCTCTGATGACAGAATAGAGATCTTAACCAAGTGTGTTGTGCCTTTATATACAACCTTTTATAGAAAAGTGTGAAGTAGAGGCACGTCTCATCTTACTCTATAAGGCTACCATTATTTGGATAGCTAGTGCCATTACTCTTGCCCACCTCCCAAAAACAATGCAGAAGAAAGTATAAATTTCAGGTGAATATCATTCAAAAACAAATTCCCAAAATTTAACTACCATTTAGCATAAATAATCCTAACAATATTAAAAAAAAAAGAATTAAGGCATTTATCCCAGGAATGTCAATTGGGACTCCAGCCTTAAGTGACATCATGCACATGGTGAAAACACATGTATTCAGGCAAGATATGTGTGTACAGAAAATACATTTTTTTAAAAAAAGTCAGGAACAAGCAATGATGTTCCCTGTTACCATTCGTCATCGTATTGTAAAGGTTTAAGCCAATACAATCAGTTATGATAAGAAATATGTAATATCTAAAGAAAGAACAGGAAAAACAAGTATCTGCCAAGAATCTATAAAATATACAAGAGACACGTGAAACCTAATAACTGAAATTATCAAGGCTACAGCCTCAGAGATGATTCTGAGGGTTCATTTTGTATGCAGAGGCTTTGAGCCCATTATATATAGTGTTGAATAATGATTTTCATCAGTGTTTATCAACATATTTTATAGAATATGAGAATTATTGGATTTATTTTAATAAATCTGCTCATGAGTATTTAAAAATATTTCTTCTACATACAACCAGCCCCTTTTAAGTGAGAAACAATAGAATTTTCAGAATTTGATACCTATATTTATTCTTGAGAGTATGTAAGTGGGACTGGGAAGCCATTTCAAATATATTTTTCATTTTTATGAAAAATGACTTTTTAATATGTGCCAAATACAATAGTTAAGGTAAGTCTATGTTTATATAAAGGTAACTTTTATTTCTCTTAATAAAGTTTTTATTTCATTGTATTTGTAAGTATCTTTCAAAAAACATTTGTTTTCACTTCATGTTCCTCTAGAAAGTGACACCACATTCTGCATGTAAGAACTACAGTTGGATCATCAAACATCTGTTATTTAAATCTACCCATTGTCATCAAGGAAAATAGGGTGCTAAGAGAACCACAAATCATGGGAAGAAGAAGAAACTTTCTTGTAAAGTTGCAGAAAAACCATAATTAGGCTTATAAAATAGAATATCTCATCTTCTCTAGGTAGAAACCATTAAGTCTTGAGACAGATGATGTATTTTTTTTTTGTAAGAAAAACTGATTTCAGGTCTGTATTTTCTCTAAATTATAGAAAAAGACATCTGTAAAATATTAACTATTGCAGAACATTTTCTGAGAAGTCAAGAATCAGATGGAACAAGGAGTAATTGGAAGGCTATGACAAAGAGTGTCATGATGGCTAATGCTATGTTTAGACAAAAGTATTTTACAGTATTATCCATCAATAAGAAGCTGATAGAACATGTACCATAGCCAAAGTTAGACTACCTAAAAAGTATGGCTTGAGTATATGAAATACCCTGATCCAATCTGTCCATAAATCATATGTTTCATACTAGTAGTCAAGATTTCAAAGATGAACAGGGCATACTTCTTTGCTTCAAATATAGAAATCTTACAAAGAAAATACAATCAGAATATAACGGGTTTCTATAATGTTTAGAAAATGAGGAATGCGAGTGAGGCATAATATTCTTATAGAAGAGGTGAGATTAAGGTAGCAGTGGAAATTGCATCAGGTGGTTGTTAATATTTCAAGAGATAGGCAGTTGCCCTGCAGCAGTTTCCTTCAGTATGAAACTATCTACCTTGTAAAGAAGTTCATTATGACACACTAAATACTGAGCAATCCACCCTGTAAGGAAGTACCTTTTACTCAGTAACTAAATAACTCAAAGGCTTCTCTAAGTCCTTAAAACTTAATAGACTTTCCAGGTCCCTTTCTCTAAATATATTAATTCAGTAAGAATAAAATGCTAGATGTTCTCAGATAAGCTGAGTTACTTAAAAGAGGCTTGACCACCTGAGCCTTATGGAAGAAATGAAGATGAGCAGAACCATCTGGTAGAAGCAGAGATCAGCAAGGTACCTGGAAGACACTCAGACCACCTGTCCACCTGAAAGAGACACTCTCCAAATTGTTGGGCTGTTGCCTGTTGTGCCATATGCTCCAGGTTTCAGCTATCATGGGCTGTCACCCATATTCGAGAGAACTTTTGGTGAGGCAGCTGGCTTTGAGTCATTTCTTCTCTCCTAAGTTACTCCTCACTTGTATTTCTATAAGTAACTTTTGTAAAATTTATGGGTTCACAAGTAGGACTTTGTTGGTATCCTTGCTTTGGTCTGTTGTTAGTGCCTCATCTTGGGTAAATAGACATTTGTTCATGTCTTACCAGGAATAGTGTCACAGAACAGCAGTCTTACTCTACAGGCAAACTAACAAGTCTGTCTCCTAGGTACCAAGCAAAGAAATGGATTTACCTAAAATGCACTTAAATGCAATTTACCTGTGCTTCCTGTTTCCTTTTGTTTTCTTCCCCTACCTCAAGTTATACTGGCATTTCAGAGAAGCTGAAGCAATTCAATGTGACTATACACATGTGGAAGTAACTCTATCTAGACTTTGTACTGTGAAGTTTCTGGCCTGGCCTTTCCAGCCTATCACTGAAGTTTGGACCTGCTCTCAGCCCTGCTGATGCTTATCCCCAAATAATCACACAAAATCTTAAATTAATTTCATACTAATCAGCCTACGGCTCAGGCATATAACTTGCTAACTCTTAACTCTTAAACTAACCCATGATTAGCCAAATGGTTAGTACCTTTTCTCAGAGCAGCATTCTTGTCTGCATTCCTCTGTGGTGTCTGCTGATATCTCCCTCCTTCTCCCTCTCCCTCCCCTTCTCCCCCCCCCTCTCTCTCTCTCTCTCTCTCTCTCTCTCTCTCTCTCTCCCCTTCCTCCCTCTCTCTGACTCTTCTTCCCAAAGTTTTCTTAGTTTTGTAGCCACACTCACACTTCCTGATTGCCTTATTGGCCAATCGACATTTTATTAAACCAGTAGGAGAAAGGAAGAAATATTTGCAATGCATCAAAACATAATCCCACTACAAGACTTAGTGATGTGGAAGCTGTTATAAGACAGACTTTCTGAGTCTTTGCCCAACAGATATGTTATCTTTATTAAGTCTGATAAGAAACACCTGACAACTGCATCAAAAGAATAAATCATCCCTGTGTTCTAAGGCTTTTATATTGCCATTCAAAGTCTTGTCTAGAACAGAAGCTGCCTTTTTTTTTTAAAAATGTGGACAATGTATAGAAATGAGAGAACCCCATAGTAAACTGCTTTCTTTTATACCATTTGGCCTGTAATATAATGTAATGTAATGTAATGTAATGTAATGTAATGTAATGTAATGTAATGTAATGTAATGGAGTGTGTATGTGTGTACTCAGATTAATTTTACATATAAAAATGAACAAAAGTTCTTTTAATTTTTTTAGAATATTGAAACAAGGTATTAGACTTATTTTATATAATATTTATTTATTATTTTTATCTCATATAGCATTTATTCAAACCTATCAGTTGGTCCATGCAATGGATGCATAGAAAAGCAAATGAGTCTGAGGCATCTGAGTGTGGAGTACCTGTAGGAGAAATAGCCACCCATCAGCATGTGGTATTTGATAGGGCACCTTTTGATATGGCAGAAGTTACATGAGACTTGCTATTTGAAATAAGACATGTAACTAAGGCTGAGTTATTGGGTAGAATGTTGGGTAGTAGTAATTCTTGAGTGGTAGTCTTCTGTGCTTATTTATGTGGCACATTTCTTTGGTGAGTGAGACCCACTCCAGAATTATAGAGATGTGCATGGAACAGTTGAAGGTTTAGAGCAAAATTTAAAGTATCAGTGTGTACTATATAAGGCAAAAGAGTATCAGAAAGCTCCTGTAGAGGTTGCCTATCCAACTCCATGTGGAGTAATAAATTTATCTGAGGACTGTCCAAATAAAACGTTTTTATATGAGTGAGTAATTACAATAGAAAAGGAACATGGATAAGAGGAGATAGAGGTGTGGACTTGCCATTTCTTATGATTTAGGAGCTGAAAGGGAGAGTACAAGTTAGATCTGTGCTAAAGATTGTTTCCTGGGATCCATAAACTTGGGATCCATGAGAAGAATCAGAGGGTGAGCAGAAACAAAATGTGATAGAAGTGATAGAGATAACCCTCAGGTTCAAACTTTAGGGGAAACCACTTATTCACAATGCCAAGCTGTTAACTATGATCCAGTATAGAAAACTATGTGATGAAAGATGTCTTTAATCCAAGCTGTAGGAAGTAGAGAAAGGAAAGTCTCAATAAATTTGGAGCCATGCAGAGTTACATAGTAAAACTCTATATCAATAACAAGCAAAAAATTACAGAAGCAAACCCAATATCTCATCTATGATCACTAGGAGGACTCCACATCTGAACTGCTTGGATTATGAAAAATTTAAAGAAGCAGTGGCCAAGGCTGTGGGAAATGGGATCAGATGATATAAGACTGGAGTTATGAAAGCAAAAAACCTAGGTAATATAGCTACTCATCTCTCCCTATGACAAAACCTTCAGGCTGTTAGTAAATATGAGGAAATCAGTCCATAGTAGATGCCTTACCCAAGACATAAGAAGCACAATGTTATTACTAGCTGAATTCTTTATCATTATTAGATTAGAAAGAAATTAGAAAGAAATAAAGAAAGTACAAATATTACTGGAGAATTTGAAATAAGAGGAGTGGTGTCTGATGAACAGTTCACCAAACTAGATGAGTTCACAAGAGAGTTAGATAAGTTGATTCAATAGGGACCACCAGACTGTTATGGGGCTTTGGTGACTTTGCTGATTCCTACCTGGATGTGATCTTTACAAAGCAGAAAAGGTTTTAAATGAGCTAAATGATCTAGACGAAGTGTATAAATCATACATTCATAAGTTGCAAAATCATTCAGCAGGAGATGAGCAAAAGGGAAAGTATAATGAGTCCTGTCCAAATTATTTAAAATAAATACAGCAAGATTTATGTTGAGCTGAATTTTGGGAGGAAAAAACTGGAAGAAAGATAAATCCCATGCTTGTGAGTTTTCAAAAAACTTTAGAGCATGCATTAGTTAGATTGACTTTGGGATGAGTAAACCGGATATGCCTGGAGTGGATGTGCTGTGCTGGACTGGCCCACCTTGGGACTTCTAGCCCTTTTCGGAGAGGGGATGGGTGGATAGGGAGGGGCAATGCTGAGGGCTATCTGGGAGAGATTGGGAGGGCAGGAAGCAGGGGGATATGTTTATGGGGATCATTATTTTAAAAATTATTTAAAAATAAAATGGAAAAAAACCTTAAAAAAAAGAATTTCAGATTTCATGGTGTGCTACTAATACGTGGGCTTCATTGGATACTGGAGTGGAGAGTATCTTCTCCATAAAAAGCCCCCAAAACATCCTGGAAAAGGGCAGCAGGTGATAGATAAGACAGTGAGGGTAAAAAAAAGTTACCTTAAGTTGTGCAATTATCCCTGCCACAAAGGAGTGTACAATATGGAATTCTACAATGGAAGAGAACATTCTGGGGATGGAGGTATTGTGGTGGCACACACTATGTATTTCTGAGGGTGAAACTGTGAAGACTGTAGTTGTGTAATTTATGTGTAGTTGATGGAAATTTAAACTTGTGAAATTGCCTACACTGTGTAAAGTGGCAAAGAGTAAACAGCATACATTGCCTAGGAGCTGTAAAAATTAGAGAGACCATAAAATAGTTAGGAAAGCTAGAGATTATTTGCCTCACCCAAATTGCTTTCTACAGTCCAGCGTAGGAATGGCCATAGATTATACATCATACCACTGTGACAAACATTGCCTTTTTGGCTGAATTGATACAAGTGATACCATGTTGTATTGGATCGTGTTAATAAGGTTTTTTTTTTTTTTTTTAATTTCCTGATCTCTGAATTCCGGGGGGGGGGGTGTAATTCATTCACTCAGAATGGTCACCAGTGGACACTATGAGTATTTCTCCAACATTAACCTCCCTATCTCAAATTTTGTTATGGTATAGTGACCTAAGATCTTTGTTTGTTATTCTGCCTACCATCTGTAAAACAATTTTATTATATAGATTGCAGAATACCAGCTATCTGCTTATCCATTATCCTAGAGCCTGCTTACTGGGTTCATATAAATTTAATCCACAAAAGAGCTAATATAGGCCAAAAAATACCTAATGCTGATAACATTATTGTACAGTATTATCTTACATGCTGTCCAGTTATGTGAGATCTGTCTTCTATTGCAGGCTCAGGGTTATAAGGTAGTTATGTTAATATAATGGATATATGGCAAAACATATATAAGTCAACTTGTGCCATAGATTACAAAAGTCCACATTTGGGGCCTATACCTGTCAGTGACGGATCTGAATGTGAACACTATTATAGACCTCTTAAAAGCATTTTTATCCAAGTGAGAAACAAGTGATTCCATCATCAAGGGTCACACATAGGCTCCTAGAAAACTAACAGAGATAAAGGTAGTCATTTGAAAGCACTGATTTGTAGAATTGTTAAGACAACTGGGTTTCATGTTACTCTCATATATGTTATTGCTACCCTAGAAGGCTGAGTTAATTGAAACAAGGAATGTGTTATTAGTATATAAACTGAAGAAGAAAACTTGGATGGGTAGAAGAGGATACTCTCAAAGACCACAGGCGAATAAGTGAAAATCCTGATTCCTCCAGAGGACCTTTTATTCTAGGAAGTCCCAAAACTCCCCAAACCATAAAGATTATTGTTGTCATGGTAGTTAGCTGAATACTAGATCAATTAATAAGATTATATTTCTGAAGAATTCTATTTGTGCCTATTAAAGTGTTTTGTAAACATTTTTATTTATGCCCAAATCACTGGTACTGTCAGTTGCAATTGGTCATGGAAGGAAACATCTTTTTTTGCATTGGATGTTCTATCATAGAAACTGATAAGCACTAATGTAGCATTTGAGAACAAATTACTTCTGTAGCATAGTAGCATGATGATCAGTCATAGATGGACATCTGTATGACTCATCTATGCTTGGGGACCACTGAGGAAAAGGAGGATGGAAAGAATATAGGAGCAAAAAGAAGAGATGGTGAAATTTCAGGCTTGAAACTTTAAATCTAGATGGGAATCTAATTAAGGCTCACGAGTTTCTGAAATGAAACTTTCTAACTTGAATGAAAGGTCTTCAAAAAGGAAGTTCTATATTGAAACATTCAATGCTGTTAGAGGTCCCCCTCTTCCCAATGTTACATGAATAGAGTTTCTTTTTCCTAAAGGAGGAAGATAGAATTTGTTTCATCTTAAAAGAACTAAAAAGAAAACAAATATAAACAAAAAGTGGCCTTTCTATTCTTTGCTGTCTATTTCTCCCTAGAGGAGTACTACCACACATAATGATCTAAGCAGCTAAGGATAGCCAGAAGGCCTAGCAAGGCTCACGCATCTGAATGTCTCCTAAAGACAAAATGTAGAAGCTGCAGAATTTTCAGGAGCAATTAACTTAATGGTTTACTTCCACTTGAAAAGTCCCTTTGGTGGTTTGAAGGAGAATTTTCCCCATGGGCTCATATATTTGAATGTTTGGATTGAACTGGACTGTTTAGGAAGAATTATGAGGTGTGGCCTTGTTGGAGAAGATGTACCACTGGGGTGTAGATGTTGAAGTTTCAAAGCACAGACCAGCCCCAGTCCTTCTATTTCTTTGCCTCCAACTTTCTGACAAGATAAAATCTCTCAAGTCCTGCTCCAGAATCTGATCTACCTTCCTGCTGCTATGCTCTGCATGGCATCTCTCCATAGCAATAGAATAGTGGCTGACAAGTTCCAAAAAATTGCAAGCTGTCTCTTAGATGACTATAGATGCCATGCAGTATCTTCCTCAGAGTTGAGATTTACAGTGATGCAGCTTAGAGTTATGCAAGCATCTGCAGTAATCTTTCTCATAGGCTCCTATAAGCAGCTCCAATAACTGCATTAATTTTGTAAGTTGGACTCTGGTGGCATCATTATTTGTGGTGTCATTGTTTCTCCCCTCCCCATATAAAGAATAATACAACAAAAGCATTGTTTCTAATTCTGGTATCCCCATCACATGTAGGACAAATCCCAGTTCTGGACACAATTGTATACTACCTTGGACATGACATCCTGGGAAGCTGTTGGGCCTTGAAATTTCACTTAAGTCAAAGTGTTTCCAACCTTTGTTTAGGGGGAACTGCCACAGAGCAGTCAGTTTAAACCGAAGGTTAAACCCTGTATGGGCACTAAAGTGAAGATTTTTATATCCATAGGATGACTAAGGAACAGCTGTGGGAATAAAGGGCAGTTAGATACCTGGAGGTGGTAAAAGGTGTTAAATGTAAGAGCAAAATAAGGGAAAAATTATTGTCAAAATTTCTTGGCTTTGGGGATACTTCTCACAGTCATTGGAAACATGACTTTTTTTTTTCACTTATACATACAGCTTCATAGTAAGTGTAGTGCATATCTCAGTAGAACACAGATGTAAATGTTGTCACAGCTGAGAAGTACGAGGACACAGCATAAAATAATGAGAATTTACTTATATTCTGGTTGAAAAATGAAGAGAGGAAGAAATACTATTCATTGATTTTTAAATTTGTCTTATTTATTTATGAGTTGTGACATAACGGGTTCACACATAAATGTAAGAGAATAGTTTTCAGGGAGTTTGTTCTCTATCTCTTTTAAACATAATTCTATATTGATTCTTTGGGAATTTTAGAACATGCACACCAATCCTGCTTACCTGTGCTCAGATGTCACTCTGGCTTCTGGTGGCACACAGGTCACCAACCACATCAGCCAGTTCCTCACTGCCCCCCTTTCTTCAGTTATGCCTCTTTCCACAGCATATGAATCATTCTGCTTCTTCTTTTCTCCAATTTCTCTACCATATATTTGCTCATCATAATGGTACCTACCCACCCCACTGTGCCAGTGGATGTCTTAAGTCAACCCAACTGTGAGGACCCAGGCTGGCTGCCCTGGAGATATCTTTCACCTGCCTTATCCAAATGGCACATCATGGACTTGTGAATGCTTTCAGCTATTCCAGACTCTGACAGCCCAGTTGGCCAGTGGATATCTTTCATCCACCTGGGTTGAGTCCATTCTGAATCTCTGAATTTCTTTGCATTGATGACATTTGAAATACCCAAAGGTAGTCATTTCATAAACCACATCGCTTCTGTTCCTCAGGTAAAGTAGTAGCTATGAGAGGAGATTAGGAGAACAAAGTGCAAAGTTGTTCACTTACCTTCTAAACATAGTGAAACATTGTCATTGGTCGAGAGACTATCATTGTAGTGTATCCACTGGCCACTGCTCTGAGAGCATCTTACAAATTGTGGAGATAGACAACTGATGGTTTATTTCAGTTAAATGGTTCTAAGATTGCACATGTACTGTATTTCCCTTTGTTCACTGAAATTTTTCAAATGATAAATGACCAAGTGTCAAGCTTCTTGTCACCCACTAGACATTGCCACCCCCGTTGCTCAGTGAGATGACAGGGCTGCTGCTGCTGTGCTTTTGCTGTTCCACTGATAGGCGTTTTGCCAGCCATGGAAATGCTATGGGAACATTGTGATCCCCAGCTAATCATTGTTTCTAACAAATGCAAGCCACCTAGTTTCCTTCTCAAGCATATGATGCCTAGTTTAAAAAAAATGTTCTGTATTTTGTCTCATTTTCAAAAGTAAAAGAAGCCCAACAAATATAAAATAGCCTTTCCATTCTTTACTGCCTATTTTGACATTAACCCCCTAACATTATGTGCCAAGTTTCTCTACCTGTTATCATGCCGTGAGCCCTCATTCCTTTTCTTTTCTCCTGTGTTTCAGTTCTTCTGTAATCTATAAGCCTTAGAAATCACCCAGTATCACTTAGACTCAAAGGCACTTGTCTTCAAACTCTAAGTAGAAGGTACCCAAGGTTCCTCCTGCAGGCTCTGCCCATTGGTTGGTTTTTTCACATGTTAGCAGTTATTTGAAACACAGTGGATTTAAAAAAAAATGATAGGAATCAGATTGTACTTGAGAAATAAAAACTCCCTAATCCTTTCAAATATCTATGGATCAGCTATAGTTTCCAAGTCAGAGCTGGCAGCCAGCATTTCTTTAACTGAAATTCTCTTTATAGTGACACTGTCAAACTTGATCTTGCTAATTATAATGGCATGGCTTCCTTCACACTCAATAAAATTTTAAAAATGGGAAGACTGCCTTATCTTAAAAGAGAGGTCAATGCAGAAGGAATGGTAGAGAGAAGGAACAAATAAGTGTATATATAGCTTAAAATTAAGTTATACTACTTGGATTCACAGTGTTTCTCACAAGAACAATGGACTAGAAAAACCACAGTACCAAACATAATAAAACTGTATAGTCTAAGTGACTCTTAAGATAATATGCAAATATTTCACTGTTCTTGCATGCCGTTCATATTCTAAAAGTAAATCCATATTGCTGGATTTTCCACACTTTGGGAACAGTACTTAGAAGACTGGGGCTGCACCTAAACTTAAAGCCTCTTTTTTATGGCTAGCTTTCATAGTTCCAGAAGTAGCACAGAAGGGAAACAATAGTTCAGTCTCATACAGGTATAGCACATATGAACTATAACAATGACCAGCATAGCAATTTTGTCCCCAAAGGCACAATAGCGGCACTCACATTATAACAGTCACAGAAAACAGTGTAGTTGAATATATGGCCCAGTTAAAAGGAAAGAAAGCATGCTTGGTTTTAAAAACCTAACCAACCATTCAGAGCTGATAAATTCAAGGATCTTAGAATATAACCAACAGAAAGACCATCATAATTTATAACTACATTCTAAAATATGAACCCACAGAATAGTGTAGCTTCAAAGAAACTTCTCTTTACAGAAAGTGGAAGCCATTACAGAACATCTCAACAGGCCATAGTGTTATGAGATATGGGCATTGCAACCTGTGCTCTGGGTCATGTCTGGCCAATCATCCTCCACAAGCCAAGTAATAGTGGAAAAGTCAAATTGATAGTGGAAAGCAGAAATAAGAGAATTACCAATATGGTCATGATCAAAACGACAACATAAAGTTTCAGCAAACTTTGCAAGTCGGTCTCTGGTCTCCTGAGGTAAAATCAAAGTTAAATTAAAAGGCACCTGTAGACGGAGTTTTCAGGGTTCAAGTCCCTGTTCGGGTGCCAGATGTAGATGGAGTTTTACTTTCAAGGCGCCAGTCCAAAATTAATATTTATTAGAATACAAATTAACACTCACAATATTAGTAACAGCTTATGGTGGCACCTGAACAAGGACTGGCGGATCCAAGCAATGGACGAGTGATGGAGGCACGATGGAAGGATGATGGATTCCGATTCTGTCTGTCCAGCAGCCAGCAGCCAGGAACCAGGAAGAGAGAGCTCCTTGTGTCCCAGCAGCCACTTATCAATGGGCTTGGCCACACCCCCTCCAGCATCCCAGAAGTGTCTTCTGACCTTATCGGCTGACACCTTAATCCCGCCACAGGCACCTCCTAAGTGGTCCCAGCCAAGGGGTGGTTGTGGGGATTCAATAAAAGCTTCAGAAGTTTTGGAGATATCAGAGGGAATCTACCCACAGTCTATGTGGGTGGGGAGTTAGTAAAAGCTCAAGAAGTTCCAGAGCTCTAAC
Organism: Phyllotis vaccarum; assembly: GCA_033318265.1. NCBI lineage: Eukaryota > Metazoa > Chordata > Mammalia > Rodentia > Cricetidae > Phyllotis > Phyllotis vaccarum. The sequence goes on from JARWLC010000002.1 coordinate 100,537,966, forward strand.
CACAGTCAGTCTAGAAGAATCAGAGAGTGGTGATTCAAACCTTTAATCCCAGCACATGGAGCATCCTGGGAGTGGTGACCTACACTCTTAATCCCAACTGAGCCGAGGTCACTTTAGATTATAGAAGGAATTCCAGGCTCCCAAGCAGGCAGTGGTGGGGCCACGCCTTAATTTATCAAAAGGGTATTTAAGAATAGAAACACAGGAGGGAAAGCCATTCCAAATGAAGCAAGGCTAAGGAAGCTGGAAGAGAGCTGGGTAAGATCTGACTGTGGTGTTTATTCTCTCTAATACCTCCAACTTCTTCAGAGATCTATCCCTGAGTCTCATTTATTTATGTGACAGGTGGTCTCACCCAAAACTGACTCATTTTTGTCTTGGCCTCAGTCTTACTAGTAAAGGTAGTACTGTGCAAATTCTCTTTCAGAAGACAAAAATTCCCTCTAGCTGATACCATGTCCTTATTCCATCATGACGGTCTTCGAAAAATTTCTCATGGGGGGGGGGACTTTTTCTGTAACTGGATAGTCAGATTGTGATACACAAGTACCTCTTTAGAATATCTTTATATTTTGGCAGACTAGTTACAGTAATACAGACATAAACAGACCATGAGAGCCCAGCCCCAAAATATATAAATATATTTAACAACTTCTGCACTTAATGCTCAGGTAAGGTAATAGAGGGGAAATGGACTGATTATAAGAGCCAGAGGACCACCAGAAAGTCTGCTGTGAAATTGTGTCTCCTAGAAATTATAGGGAAGTTACACTCATGACACTCTAAAATTATGACTGCCTAAATAAGCTCTGAACAATGACAATATCAGTAGACATGTTACCATGGAAGAAAGAAATCTCATGAATTCCCACCCTTGGACAAAGGTCCAACCAATGGCCGCTTAGAAAAAAAGAGTTAACCTCTTCATTCATTCAACCATACAAAGTGGTTGGTCTTAAAATTATATACATACATGTACACTAAATGAACTGAACAGGTTATATTTCTGTAGGCGTGTGTGTGCAGTAGTAGTAGTAGTAATGTAGTTTAATAATAATAGTAAAAGGCTATTAGCTTGAGAGGGAGTGGGGAGTATAGGAAGACTTGAGAGAAGGGTCATGGAGGAGTGAAGAGAGAAACAGGAATGAACTGGGAGTAATGCAATATTTTTATAATTAAAAATTTAATACAAAAGTAGATGAAAATCTTTGCAGGAGACAAGATAGCATAAGGTCACGACTTCCTGTCTAGGGAGTGAGGGTCATGAGATACACTCATTTGGCCTCTTTAAAAATTTTATTCATATGCTTTTAATATTAGTGCCAAACCTTTTTAAAAAATAATTTTAACATTCTACACAATATAACTGTTTGTATATTTAAAACTAAGAATAATGCATCATGAGTGCAATTTCACTAAATTTGAAATTTCAATTTAATCACTGCTATTGAGTTAAAGGATTTTAGAATATGTATTTAGCCCCAAGTAATGTAAAATATAAAGTGAAAATAAACATCTATGTGATTGGGTAATTGTGGTGATTATGTAAAATAAATAATGTAAAAATATTATTTTGACCACATTGTTATCTGTCCACCAAAATCTATTCTCCACTTCTTCTTAGGCCTGTTACAAAAATCACATTTTCTATATTTTTTATGGTTAGTTGTGACTGCATAATATAATTACTTTAAATGCCTACAAATATTTTCTCACTATTATCTCTTTCCTACATTTTGGTATAAAAGACACCATGGCCATGAAATTTTGACTATTAAACTAAGACAATGTATCTGAGGCTTTTATTTTTATTTCTATCTTTATAAGTGACTAGGAATAGGTTATCTTTTTGCTTTATCTATGTTTCTGGCACAATTTGAGTTTCTAGAGGCCTCAAAAATGACGGATGTATTTCTGTAATCTAGGTTACCCAAGAACCTACCTGCTCCCCTCCCTATGACTTTACATGGGAAAAGATTTGTTATATTTAAGCTTGTTTCCATTTAAAAGTCTCTTTATAAAAAATAATATAGCTATTACCTTAACCAAGACTCAAAAGCGAGATTCAGTTATTTATAGGTGTTTAAAAACTAGGAATTGTGTTCATTATTTATTTTATTTGCTTAAACTTCATTTGAGGAAAATTGAGACCTCACCATTCTTTTATTCCTCTGCAAGGATTATCACAGAGCCCTATGAATGAAACATTTGGAAGCAGTTCTTTCATGAATGATAGAGGGCTTTAAATTAAATCAGAGTTCATCTTAACATTTCTTTCTCTTGTATCTGGCTTTTATCATTACCCTTCTTCAACTACAGGATGTGTGGAGACTAGAATTACAGTTTTATGACTCTTTTTTATAATTACACAGTTGTGCTTGCAGCAAGAATGTGTCATGATATAACATTATAATTTCTTCTTCGAAATCCAATAAACCTTAAGGAAAATAGGAAATCCCTATGATAGATGAACTGCTTATATTATGAGTAACAATGGCAATGGTTTTCTATAGAAATTAAGGAGATAGTAAAAGTGCTCAGGAAACTTTAGGAAAATTTAGTAAATTTTACCAATTATTTAATCTTTATCTTTCTTGAGAATTATTTTAAAAGATATTACAAAATTTTGTATATGTGTATTTGTACTAGGTGCTTATTTTGCATTAAATATAGTTTGCATTAAAAGTACTTTAGAAGGACCATATAGTTTATAACTATTATGGAAGATTTTTTTACTTTAAAGGAGCTGAAATATAAAACATATATAAAGGAAATATCCTTTCTTACAGATCATATAATTTAAATTCCAATCTGAGATAAAAACAGTGTGAAGTGATCCAATTTTTATAGCCACTTTATATGTTTCTAGGGACTTGGATGAGCTGTAGAAACTGGTAACTGATTGAGTAGGTTAAGATCACTACGTAGCCCAGGCTCATACATAGCTCTCACTCACTATGTACCCCAGACAATTTTTAAATTTAAAGAAATTCTCCTGTTTCTGCCTCCCAGGTGGACATTCTCACTCGTATCCAACTGGCTATTAATTTTTAAACATCAAATTATATAGCTCATAGGTAATCTGATAGTATCCGGCTGTTGGATATCTGTTTTGTCTAGGCAGATGTTATCTTCTTAGTTCTTTGCATAGAAAAAGTTTACTCTGGTATCAATATGAACATCAATTCTAGCTTTAATTTTTACAATGTATATACTATTGGTAAGGACAGTTTTTAAACATTAACTTTATAAAACTTTATAACAATGAAAAAATTGTAGCTATTACCTAGTAATACTATGAAGATTAAATAAATTATATGTAAAATTTAATGGCATACCTGGAATTTAGTGACTGCTTAAAAAGTTAACACTTTATTTGGAGTAGTAAGTAACCCAAGTATGAGGACCGTGGGGAGATGAACATCAACATTACCTGGGAACATACTAAAATGTAAAATCATGGCTTGCTTCAACTAAAGCAGAAATTCTTGATGAGGAAGATAAACCTTTTGAGAAATATTGCAGTCTATAAATGCCTCTACATTTCTTGGATTCCATTTTCTATTGTGTAATATAGTCTTGGAGTCAAACTTTCCCCTCTCTCTTCCTAGTAATGAAGTAGTATATTTCATAGATTTAGTCCCTGCAGCTACATGGAAATGTCCTACTCTTACTTTTGAACTGGGTTCATGTGGTAGCAGTAAGCTAATCAATGTCACATTCACCATGACACTGGCACTTATAATATGATGAAGCTGATTCAGGTCAATGAAAGTAGTGTTCATGGTTGTTGATATAAGGAATATAACTCTTATCAATGAAGTTATAAAGAGAATATTATACATCTGTAATCAACACAAGTACACAGGGTTTAATAATGGATTAAAAGATGGAGAGAAAGTAAATCATAATAACATTAAATTAGTTTTTAGGAACACCGTACTTGAAAATCTACCTCTGGACTTCATTGCTAAGAAGAAAATGTATTTCTTTTGACCACTTTAACATGTCTTCTTATTTTAAATTATGTTTTATTTGTATAGTGTATCTTATTAAATAAACCATTTCATAATTTTTTGTTGGATTTAACCATAATTCTATAAGATATAATCCAAAACGTACATTATAGTATTGAATCTGACATCTCAAAACATAAAAAAAATCTAAGAATAAATATTAAAACTATAATCTTGATTGTATTTTCATCTGTCTTTAAGGGAATTTTTTTATATCCTCTTTTAAGACTCCCAGAGACTTCATAAAGTTGTTTTTAAAGTCATTTCTTTCTGCTTCTTCTTCATTGCTATGCTCAGGTCTTGATGTTATAGAACCACCAGATGCTTATTTTTTTCTTGTTGTTCTTTATGTTGTTATATGTTTTGTTGCACAGGTGTCTACACATTGCTTCCTCAGTTCATTGCAGGTTTTGTTTGTATCTCAGGTGGCTGATTTTGGTGCAATCTGTTCTGGCTGTGTCTGTCTCTCTGAAAGCCTCTCTTGGTCTAATCTGGGTTCTTGATGCACTTGGAGGTAGTGTATTCTGTCACAGTGACCCCTCTTAATCCAGTAAGTGATGACACACTGTGGGTCTCAGGTAGCTGTTCTTGATCCAATAGGAACTAAGGAACTCTATTACTCTTTGAGTATCTTTGTCTCTTAGTCTCCTAGTCTGATGTGGGCCTGGGGTCTGTGGGTTTCCGGTTGCCTCTGAGTTTGCCAGGTAATGGCTTGGGTTGGGGAACAGGGCGGGTTTTGGAGCTGGGGGTGTGCAGTTAACTGGGTTTTATTGGGGATTCTGGCCTGAAGGGGCTTTCCATGCTGGCCTGGATTTAGGGTAGAGATGAGTGTGCGTGGTTCCAAGGGCTATGTCCCAGGGCTGAGGTCCCAGAGACTGGGATCTCAGCCTGGGCTGGGCCAGGTGTCACTCACCTCTTAGTTTGTTGTGATCCAGGGGTCTGTGGGTTTCTGGTTGCCCAAAACATAAAAATCTCTAAGAATAAATATCAAAAATAAAATCTGGAAAATTAACATCAAGTAAATGTATTTACATTTTAAAGAGGATTTGAGAAAAAATCAACCACAATAGTCTTCTAAGATTCTTATACAAAATAATCAACAGTAACATACATATTTTTATAGAAGTAAAACTGAGGTAAATCAACAAAAGTTACAGGTATAAAAGAGTTATAAATCATGAAATATACGTAAATTAGGTAACATAATAAGAGTCACCAATATATAACTCTGCTTAGTGGTCTATGCACCAAACTTCATAACTGACATCTTCTGAAATACCATAACAAACAGTCTAACGCTGTTGATTTTAATCCAAAGCTGGTCACATTCAATTACCATATGGACAATTACTCAAAAAGCTGGGATCTAAAGAAACTTACTTTCACAAATATAGGTATAGAAAGAGGAAATGTTTACTGAGAAGTCTTTATATTTTTATATTTTATATTATTGAATACTGAAATACAAAGTCAATATTATAATTTTGTACTTTGCAAAAGTCAATTTTATGAATCTACATTTAACAAATTAAAATCCAAAAAACTCATCAATTTTATCTGTCATTGGCAATGGTGTGAGAATAAAAAAAATTACACAAAAACTTGTGAAAAATAATACTAACAGTTTAAAGTAGTAAGAAAAGACTAAGAATTAGAAGTTGAAATCAAACCAAAAAAGCAGGATAAAAAGAAAAGGCATTTTAAAATGCATATTGTAGGGCTAGTATTATGAAATTGAAGAGATAGACTCTAAGAGTTTATCCTACTTTTGATGATCAAGAATGATATTTAAAGGTTTGCATCATGATGACTAATTGCTTTGAGGGAGGACTAGTTGTCCTTAAAGAGTACATTCACAACATACTCCATGTGGTATTTCTCATTTTGGAGATATTTTATAAATTGGCACCATTCCATGAACATTCTTTACTGAATTCTCTCATTTCTGTGCTGTTTCTATGTTACTTAGATGGTATAGAAATCTACTTCACACATACTAAACATAGACCATGATAGTTACTCTTGTCAATTTGATATAAAATCTTTGTAAAGTGCACCTTGGTGTATGTCTTCAAAGGCATTTCATGTGATAACTAATATGTAGAACACTAACAGCGGAGGGAGAGATCTATCCTGGATATACGTAGCACTATACAATAGTTTGAGAGTCCAAATTATATACAACTGAAAAAAAGAAAAAGTTAGCCATTCAGCACATGCACATGCTAATATTTCTATTACCACTACAGACTTGTTTCATTATGCTTTCACTGCAGCAATTCTCTACAGAACTTCCAGACTCTCAGCCTTAGACTGGAACTGAGTTATTGATCTCATGTGTCTTAGTCACTGATCTATTGCTGTGAATAGACACCATGACCTAGACAACTCTTAAAGAAGTTAGCATTTAATTTGAGGCTTGCTTAAAATTTCAGAGCCTTAATCCATTATCATCATGGCAGGGACCATGTTGACAGGCATGCCTGATGCTGGAGAAGTAGCTATGAGAAACATTCTGATCTGCAAGCCAAAAAAAAAAAAGAATCTGAACAGGCATGGACTTTTGAAGCCCCAAAACCTACTCCAAGACACTTCTTCCAACAAGGGCATACCTACTTGAATAAGGCCACACCTTCTAATTATTTTATCCTCTCATACAGTTCCAGTCCCTGGTGTCTAAGCATTCGAATTGAGCCTATGTAGGCCACTCTTATTAAAAATCCCGTACCATAACTTGAGACATTCAGTTCATGGAGTAGGAAACTATTTTGCTGTTTGTTTCCTCAGTGTGTGTGTGGGGGGGGGTCATTATTGTACTAAACACATATATCAAAGTTAATCTAGTAAATCATATATAATCTAATGAATCACGAATCACATGCACACACACACACACACACACACACACACACACACACACACACACACACACACATTCTATCAGTTCTTCTGCTCCAGAGAATGCAGATTAATACCTAGAGCACAAATTTGGTAAAAAAAAAAAAAAAACAAAACAACAACAACAAAAACCACAACAGCAACACCACTGTGTAGCATCTTTTTATTCTCTAGTATGCACAACTGGTTCTAAGAATAGGCTTCTTTGGGTAAATATATCTTTAATTCTTTAAAACATAATCCTGAAATCTCATTAAGTTAAAGAAAAACATGAAATTCAGAATACATGCTTTTCAACGTGAAGTTTTCATCATTATCATATTTTGTGGCCCATTAATTTTTCAAAACTCAACTTCTAACTTCTCTGAAATAATCTAGCTTTTCTTCTATGAACTTTGTGTTCAGGAAAATTTTATCTTCCAGAATATGAATACCTGAGACTACTAATTAACAATTTTTATCTTTAAGAATTTGACTTTCAGAATTTTATAATAAAGAATATTAATCATTCGAGGTTTCTTTCTACTTTTAAGATCATCCTAATTAATCCAATAGGTTTAACATAAATATTTGTGCAGCAGAAGAATAACTTTAATGGATATCGAACAATCAAGTATTCTTGGAAATCTATATTCAGAAATATCCCTTAAAGTTCTTTTTTAGAATTCTGTCTTCTCTAGCTAAAGATTTGAGGCTTAGCAGTGACCAGGCTAATGATTAGCATCTTAGTTAAAGAAAATTGATTTAAATAAAAGCTCAGCAATTTGTAAGGCTACAGGAGACAACGGGGATGGGAAAAATAAATTTTTACTAGGAAAGGCCTTGGTTGAAGTTAGGCTATAATTCACTGACTTTTGAAAAAATTACATGCAAATTAGAGTTTGATGTTATTTTTTAAATATACTCGCTAGAGACAGCAGTTACTACTGTACTATAAATAAAATTTGATAGTTCTGGAGACATTTATTCTCAATAGAAAATATTTACTTTGGAAATGAAAATAGAATGACAAACTATTAATATTTTGTGGATTTGCTTCCTGTGCCTCACTCTTCAAAGCCAGGATTGTTTTCTCATTACATAGATTTAGTTTTCAATGTCCTCTGTCTGCATCTTAGTTTTAAAACACCTCTTAAAAGTCTTTCTGCAGTTGTCTCAGGATAGAAATGAGGCAATTTGAACTTTTCAATTTTTGTTGGGGGGAGTTTCTAGTTATCATTTATAGACTCTAAATAGCTGACTGTATCCCTCTGTCACTAGGCAGATGATCCAATCATGTTATAAGTAACTTGTGGATACTGAGATCTCTTCCTATAAGCTGATGTATTCTCTAACTTCAGACTGAAGTAATGAGACAAAAAACACCCTACTAGGTAAAATTTCAGACAGGAATAACAAAGCTAACTAGATGTGTGTTAAAGTAGAGAGACTAAAACGGAACTCTGTCAAGAGACTATCTGGATGATAGCAACAAAAGAAGACAAATCTGGGTCTATTGTCTAATGAAAAACCAAGGAACAGTGTAAAACAATGTCTTAACATAAAATGGAACAGAGGTGCTAGAGCCAATCGTTTACAGTAGCATGGAGAAAGTACTTTAAGACCTAACAGGTTAGATACAAGCATCTAAAACCTAGAGGTATTATCAAAGCTCCAAAAGTACAACTAGCTCATTACTATTTACTGGAAAGTATAAAGAACATGAATATTTGGCTTCTTTTAAAAAGGTCATTGCAGTTAGGTGTACAAAGAAAGTTTTATCCCCATCTTGATTAAACTGGAGTTTAAACTTTTAAGTCTATAGTGTAGAAAACTATGTCCAAGTCTGAAAGCAAGTAGGAATTTTATGGGATTTATTCCAAGGGAGCAAAATGCAATTCTGTCATGTCTGAGCACATATGGTTCTCATTTTTGATAAAAGTCCTATCCACCAAGGAAAATCATAAATAGTTTCTGGAAACATTCCCAGAAGCCAACCCCATTCTAAAGCTTTCAGGGAAGTACTGATCTTTGATGCTTTCCAGGTCTCATAATGAGATGGGTTAAGAATGTGGGTTCAGGAACTAACAATCTCCCCTTTGAATCTTAATTTTCCTAGAAAATAGTACTGAGTAGCTTTTATAAGTTTTATAATCTTTTAATACCTCTGTTTCTGAACAGTGAGACTAATTGTAATGCATGCATCATAGGATCATCATGAGATTATAGCAAACAAGCATATAAAAAGTCCTAGAATATAGCCTATCAAATTAAGGACCCATGGCTAACATTATTATTCACATGCAGACACTTGGATGCTTTTCGTAGAAAACAGTGAAGATGTTCTTAAAATTTAAACATATATATGTTTAATATATATAAACATATATATATGTTTAAATGGTACTTCTATTCTTATAAAAGATAAAGTATTTAATGTACTATTTAACTTTCTATTTATATCAGTTCAAATGCCATGAAAAGCATAGTTTAAAAACTACTGAATACAAATTAATCAAACCACAATAGCTAATAGAAAAGGAACTGCCATTCATTTGTCTGGGTTTATTGGCTTCAGTAACGAAAGCTTCAGTATTCCAGGTTAATCTTGTTGGACATTAAGAGATAGACCCTGGGCAAGACAAGATTCATTATACACAGTGTCACCATCACTTGTTTTGCAGTTGCCCCCACCTCTCTAAAGTGTTATGAGAATGAGGAACTTCAGTACATTTGCTTTGAAAGAATAGAGTATTTGGGGGTTATTGTCACTCAAGAAAAATGTAAAAGATGACTAAGATATATCAATCTGTCATCATCAATATAGGAAGAAATATTTTTTCTTCAGTGACTTTCCAAAGGTGTATAATTTCTAAAACTTATTGTGCAAATTTTAAACTCCTATAATATATTTCAGAATTTATCCAAAAAATGTTATCTTCTGAAATTAACAGAATTAAATTTCAGACAACTATATTTAGGAGGAAAAAAGCCCAGACTTACCATGCTAATAGAATGTTTGCCCTCAAAAATAATATAACAACAACAAAAAACAACATGCTGTTATTGTTGAAGTCATGATTTATAGTGATCATCACAATATGCAAACTTATATCCCTCTTAAGTCACTTCTGGATATTGGGAGCTTAAAAGTCCAGTGTTTCCACAGCTAACAGTACAAGTACCCAGTTTAATTTAAAGAGAAAAGCATTGTGGTAGCTTAAGAAATGTGGACTTGGGTATTGTGTGTGAACTGAGTACGAACAGTTGCCTAGACAAATCTGTGAATGTGGCTGTTCTTCAAATAAAGTATACAACTGTGGGTTTAATACCACATTTTGGAATATCCAGCCATACACAGGTGTCAAATGAATGATCGACAACAGATGAGTTGGTGGTTTAATAATAAATTTTATGCCTTTTGAACCTTACAACAAATACCTATGATAGAACCTGTCTTAAAACCATCTACTGTTTGGAGTCACAAAGGTTAAAACAACAGAAGAGCTAACATATGGCCTAAGGGGGGGGGGGGTGGAATGGGGATATTTATGTCTTTTTTTGCAACATGATGTGCTTTTCTTTTTTCTTTCTTTGAAGATTTCCTTGTTTGAATAGAGGCTAATATACTGTCAATGTATATATTCATGATCCTTCCTCACATGGACAGATCAACCATTAGATAACATGTTCTCATTCAGCCTCTAGGTTACATCTTTCCAAATATTGGGCTTCACCAATAGTAAGTGACAAGAATTTTCAAAGTTTTCTTTAGCTTGCTGTCAGACAAAAACATGATATAAGATCTTATTAAAAGGAATGAGTAAGTTTTGACTTGTCTGGGGAAAGTCATATCTAAAATCCAAGTCCTGGTCAAAATCTTAAGGCTTCTTGCTGATAATGTGGCCTTTAGTTTCTAAAGTTACTAATTGTAATCTGTTTGTTGTATGAGGTTTCTGTTATGGACTTTCAGGCCTAGCCTCAAGGTTTAGACCCACAAACCCACAGAGACATAGACACCTTCAGTACTTTTAGGCTGATTGGCCTAAGGCCCAGGCATATAACTTGCTAACTCTTCACCCTTAATCTAACCCATGACTCTTATCCTGTTCAGCCATGGGGCTCGGTACCTTTTCTCACAGCAGCATAGTTGCCCTCTGATTCCTCCGACTTCTCTCTGGCATTCTGCTCTGTGTATCCTGATCTCAGAGTTTTCTTAGTCTGGTAGCCCTGCCCACACTTCCTGCCTGCCTTTGGCCAATCAGCGCTTTTCATTAAACCAGTGGGTGGGACAATTATTTACAATGTAACAACATAATCTCCCACATCTGTTGTATAATTTTTTATATTTTGACTGTCAGAATCTCTTTCTAAAAAGGAATAAAAATGCTATATTAATATTATACATTTTAATTAAGCGAAAAATAGGAAGGCTAATAAAAGTGTATTAATATATTTAAAAATTCACAAACATTTTTGCCACTGAATTACAACTCTAGATGGTGACAGTAATCAAAATCTGGATGCCACTTTGCATTTTATTCTTCCACAGGCTGTTTTCAACTCTCTACAACATTGTATTTGCATTTATCTTGTGGCCTTTAATTCTGCCATAAAACCAGGCTTCCTTCAAATTCCTCTTTAGTCTTGCTTCACAATCATTTCAGCATATGTCTGGAATGTCCAGTTCCTGGCATGTATTCCTTGTAGCCCATCTGCTATCTCTTAGCTGATGTAAATCTTCTCAAAGAACATAGCTCATTTCTTCCATGAAAAAATACATCTCATGTATATTACAAAATTATAGTTCAAATTTTATAAGATCTGTGCTTTGTCAAGAAAATAACATGGTCTTAATATTAGATATATCTGTTTACTCATTAAAGTGCAATAAAATCCAGGCAGTCTGTTAGGCCTAAGAATGCACAGATGAAAAAAATAAAATCCTATACTCTTAAAGAATCCAAAGTCCCTTGGAGGAAGAACCATAAATGCTCATTTATGATATGCCGTAGTAAGAGCTAATAAAGCTATGGGAACAAATAGTGGAAGAAGTCGGGAAATTTTTATGGTAGAGGAGCCACTGGTGGGGCATCCCAGAGACCTATTAAGATATTTCCAGATGAAGAATATAGGAAAAGGAAAACATTTTATGTGAGCAGAATAATATGAATGATAAACAAGTATGTAAAATAGCTTGATGTCCTTGGAAAGTATGAATTATTTGGGGTTATTTTACTGTAGCATCCTTAGGTCTCAGGGTTCTAAGAATAGGTTTTAGATCAAACTCTCCCCAGTTTCTGGTATTCTGGATAAGAATTAAATGCTGAATGAATTTCAGCCAATATCCTTGACCTAGATGTAGTATGGGGAAAAGATGAATATAGATCAGAGGCAGGCTTGAAGATCTATTGTATAGTTGTGGCAGGTAAAAAATGTGATAGAATAAACATGACGGAATGGAGGCTGCTAGCTGGGTATGCACAAGGAGAGTAGAATACAGGGTTCTTTTAATGTTGCTTGCACAGTGTGAGATCATATAAATATTTGTAAAAATTCAAATTACTTGCCATAAAATTATATTTTTCAGAAAATTTGACTTCTAAAATTTTGTTGAAGATAAGAAAACTGTTGTATGTCATGTCAACAGTTAATTGTATATGATACTTGCCTCCTGTAGATGACTTTTGCTCACTCATGATTTTCTCAGTTTCCATCTTTAACTCCTCCTTCTAAAACATTTGAGTATACATTGTGTTGCTAGTATCATTATACACATGTGTCAGCCAGGAGGTCTCCAGAAATAGTTCCTTTCTTGGACAGTCAGTTGTGAGTCTTATTGGAGTTCAGTGTTTGGCTTAGTTTTCCCTACTGAAAATGACAGTATTTCCTGGGATCTCCTATTTTTATAGACATCATGAATTCAATTGTCACTTACAAATTTATTTTATTTGTGTGTGTATATGTGTGTGTGTGTGTGAGAGAGAGGCAAAGAGACAGAGAGACAGAGACAGACTGAGGAGAGGATGTTGTGTTGGATGCCAAAACAGGGTAGAGAAGATTCCCCTGTGTTGTAATGAGGTTTCTCGGTTCCAGGTGGCCAGAGGTCCCAGACCCACAGACTTGCAGCCCCAGACCCCTTAGCCACCTGCCGCTGCTGCTCATGGCCCAAAAATGACTCAGATGCTTATATTAAGTTCATGCTGTTTGGCCTATAGCTCAGGCACATTGCTGCTTGCTTTTTCATCTTAACTCAAGCAATTCTCATTAGACCTACAGAATATGGCATTTAAAATGTTTTAAGAACTTAGACATTTCTGAACAGTGAGACAGGTCTACTCCTGGCAGCACCAATTTATTTCAAGCAAAAAATGGGCATCGAAAAACTCCATATGGAGATTAGTTTCTTTGTGGCATCAGTTAGCCACTAGACATGAACCTGTTCTTATATTGACTGCTTGACAGTGTGCTGTTAAAACTGGACATGCTGGTTCCATAGAAGGTGACCTCTGAACTTTGGCAGAACAAGCTGAGATGGTCATTCAGTTTCCTGCTTTGCAGAGAAAACTGTCAGACATTCTCAAGACTCAAGGAGAAGTGACTGATGAATGGTCAGAGCAGATTTCCTGCTTCAGTGAAATGAAAAGAGACTCTGAGCCTGTAGGCTAAAGATGGATGCCCCAACTTTAGAAAGGAACTTTGCGTGATTGTCCAGATATATAGGTGTCATCTTGGTCATTTCTAGAGTTTGGAAGTTGCTTGCACTTCCGGTTTACTTAGGTAAATATATCCTTCTGTGGTCTTTGATGTAGTTGAAGAGTGGATAGTTATAGGTATAGTTTTTCTTGGTTATTTTAAGGTATATTTATTGTGAAACTTTAGATTCACAATGATAAGGTAGATGATAGGGTATTTTCCTTAATTTTGCTAAATAAATAGACTAGATAATATAACTTTAATTCTTGCTTGATAGCTATTTTGTTATATGTAATTTTGCTATATTAAAATTGAAACCTTCCTTTTTGATTGGACAGAAAGGGGTAGGTGATGTGGGAATGTCTTTCTGTATGTTGTGAATATCAGTCATTAAGTAAATGAGCTGTTTTGACCCATGACAGGCATCATAGAAAAAGTAGGAGGAGAAATCACAGCATAGATAGGAGAATCAGGGCAGAGTCAGACAGATCAAGCCCGAAGCCCAAAGGAGCAACATGTAAGGAACACAGGTGAGCTACAGGCCACGTGGCAGACAGATTAATGAAAATGGGTTGAGTTAAGATGAAAGAGCAATCTAACAATGTGCCTGAGCCATAGGCCAAACAGCATGAAGTTAATATAAGTGTCTGAGTCATTTTTGGGCCCTGAGCAACAGCTGCGGGTGGCTAAGGGGTCTGAGGCTGTAGGTCTGTGAGTCTGGGACCTCTGGCCACCCGGAACTGAGAAATTTAATTACTACCGATGGCTTCCCAACGTGGGCTGAATATCCACTTAAGGCCTGAGAAAGTTTAAAAAGGGTTCTAGTTCACAGAAAATGAGCCAAAATAGCTTCCAAATTGTATATCTTTTTACTGGCTGGATTAAAGAAGAAGACCCCAGACCCAGATTTCTTACAAGATAAAAAGAAAAAGTTTAATTGATACACTCATGAGCAGGCTCAAGGCAGAGGAGCAGCTAAGAGCCCCGAATGCTTTCAGAGTAGAATTCTTATACTGCACTCTGGGTAGGGGAGGGGGAGTACATCTTGGTTGGTGAGAGGTTGCAAGAAGGTCAGGCTGACTGGCTGTGTCCCAAGTGTGCAGTTAAGCAAGCAGCCATAAATCCTGTGAACAAACCTTTTTTAAGAATCTGAGTTCTGAGCAAGCTGCCACTTAATTAGTGTTTCAATACAATGTAACTGAAACTCTGTCAACCTTGACTAGTTTCAGGGACCTCAGGAAGGGGGTCGAGGGGAAAGAATCAAACAGGATTTTTCTATCTTCACATCTGAAGCGGGTTATTGTACAGAGAAAGCTCCGCATACGGCCACATTCAAAATGGTGCTGGCGGACTGGTGGAAGAAGTGTAAGATGCAACCAGAACAGTTCCTGAAATCTTACAGAAGACTTGGTAGCATGTGATTGAGTTAAGGTTTCTGTTTACTTTGAACAAAAAGGAAACAAAAATGGATGTTGAATGAATGAATGAGACTCAGGGATAGAGCTCTGAAGAAGTTGGAGATACTAGAGGGAATAAACACAGTAAGATCTTACCCAGCTGTCTTCCAGCTTCCTCAACCTCACTTACCTTGGAATGGCTTCCTTCTCTGTGTTTCTATCCTGTCTTAAGTACCCTTTTATAAATTAAGACATGGCCCCACCACTGCCTGCTTGGGAGCTTGGAATTCCTTCTATAATCTAAAGTGACCTCAACTCAGTTGGGATTAAGGGTGTAGGTTGCCACTCCAAGGATACTCCCTGTGCTGGGATTAAAGGTTTGAATCATCACTCTCTGATTCTCCTAGATTGACTGTGGTTAGAGCTCTGGAACTTCTGGAGCTTCTATTAACTCTCCACACAGACTGTGGGTAGATTCCCTCTGATACCTCCAAAACTTCTGAAATTTTATTGAATCCCCACATATCCCCTTTTGTGTCAAATTAAAAAAAGTGAAGGTGATAGCTAACATAAGAAAAGACATATACAATAGGTACAATATTTATATACAATATATACAAACAACAAATAAGTAATGACCAATCCATTAACAATTTAAAATTCCAAGAAAATATTTCATTATTTATCCTATTTTGATGAGTCCAAAGGATTATACCTAATTCACTTCCTTTCTAACTAAAAGCTATTATTTTGATGTCTCTTAAACTTATAAACTTTAACTTCAAATTTCTTTTCTAAAACTGTCATTAGAAAACTATTACTATAACTATCTCATCTTCAACTACCTCAGAGACCCAATAAGGAAATATTTACCCAAATAATCAGGAAGTGCAAGCAACTTTCAAAAACTAGAAATGACAGAGATGACACCTATCTGCCTGGACAGTCACCCAAAGTTCCTTTCTAAAGTTGGGGCATCCATCTTCAGCCTACAGGCCCAGAGTCTCTTTTCATCTCAGTGAAGCAGGAAATCTGCTCTGTCCATTTTGGTGTAGTTCAGTCACTTCTCCTTGTGTCCGGAAGATGGAAGTCTTTCTTCAAAGTTTTTTTCAGCTTTCCCTTGGGGTATCTGTTGGCTATCGGTCTCCTGTCAGTATTTAGCCTTAGATGAAGTTTACTACCGCTTTGGACTGCATTCCCAAGCATCTTGACTCTGGGAAGATACAGGCCCACTGTGCCAGGGGCCACTACTGGCCTCACACCATCTACGGGCCATCTCTGACAGTTTTCTCTGAAAAGCATGAGACTGAAAGACCATCTCAGTTTGTTCTGTTGAAGTTCAAAGGTCACTTTCTGAGGGAACCTGCATGTTCAGTTCAAATAGCACACTATCAAGCAATCAATCAATACAGGGACAGGTTCTTGTCCAGTGACTAACCATTGCCACAGGGAAAGTAGGCTCCGTATGGAGTTTCTTCAATGCCCCTTTTCCTCTTAAAGTAGATTGGGGTTGCCAGGAGCAGACCTGTCTCACTGTTCAGAAAAGACGTTTAAGTTCTAAAAATATTTAAATGCCATATTCTATGGATCTCTGAAGATTCTGAAGACCTGTTTATCTAAAATATATTTGTTTGATATTGAAAAAATATCTAACATGACTATGTCTGGATGTAATGCCTAATTACTAACTTACATTGCTTTATATTCTAATTAATTGGAAATAAAAACTTTCATGGACTAGCAACTTGTATTACAATGTTAGATAAACTGATTAAGTACTACCTCAAACAAGCATAGAAATATTTGTAAAATGACACCATTAATCTCAATATACACAATTTGCATACAGAAAACCAATGCAATGTAAAATATTTAAAGCTAGTAAATCCTTTTAAAAGAAGATTCCATAATCTATCCTTATATCCTACATATGTGTATCCCCTTTTTCTTTCTATTTTTTTAAACACAAATCTTGAATCTAACCATTATTGTTTAACTTTTTTCTAACTATAACCATGAACAATTTAAATTAAGCAATGATAATCATCCATGACCCATTAAACAACCAACACCAAACCACCCCACCACTTGGGAACCAAATCCAACCCACCACCCCTTGGAAGTGTGGGCACTGTGTTCTTAAGTTTACTTCCTGCTGACTGGGGGCAATGGCATCTTTTGGGGATCCTGAAAAGAAAAGTTTTGTTAAATGTCAAGTCCTGAAATAAGTAGTTGTGTCATTTGTTGTCCAGTCTCTGCATAACAGGAAAGCACACAGCTTGTCTCAAGTCCTAGCCATAGTAATCTGTAAAGCTGGTTCATCTCAGCGAGCTGCCACAAAGTTGTCCTGAGCAGTTTGTAGTCCAAATCTGATCTTTGATTGGTGTTTGTTAGCCTAGTGTCTTTGTCAGAGTTCATGTGAAACCATCGTTGTGGGGCCCCATCTTCCTTTTGGATATTTCAAGTTTGCTATAAGGCCTTGTCCTGGATCACTGCAGGAAACTGATAAGAGACTAAAAACCAACACAATGTACAGGAAACTAAACATATAACAATTTATTGAGCATAGGATTAGTAACAATAGAATAGTTCCTTATTTTTTGTTATTATTCTTCCCCATATCAGGTGGCTCTTCTGATATGATACAGAGATATTTTTTTATTTTCCTTTAACAAGTATGCTTGAGTTTAGAGAAGGAGAGAGCCACAATACAACTCTAAAAACAACTTTAAATTATAATTAAACTGGGAATTTAACAAAAAAATTTGTAAAGGTTAAGCAATGAGATTTTACCCTATGAAGCATACTGGTACCAATAGTTACATTCATTTGCTTGTAAGATTTTTGCTTGAGATGTCTAGATGTCCAAGGCCTTTTAACTTCTAGAAGATGGGTATTTCCAGTTTTCTGTATAGACAGAAACCTGCCCTGCCCTTTGTTTTTTCTTAAAACTGAAAGAATTGCAATATGGGTGGATGAGCTACCAATTCTTAGTTTCATGAAGTTTCTTTGGTTCGATTTGAGTCTTTATTAATTTTGATGGTATCCATAACTTTTCTTCACCTGTGGAAATAAAAGCAAAACCCCTTCCCCAATGTAGCACATACCCTGGCTTCCATTCAGAGGTTAGTACATCTTTGAAGTAAACAGGTTGATTTAGTTCAGCTGTTTTTCTATAGTCCAATGCCTTTCAGCAGCTGTTATT
The DNA here is from genome assembly GCA_033318265.1 of Phyllotis vaccarum. Lineage (NCBI taxonomy): Eukaryota > Metazoa > Chordata > Mammalia > Rodentia > Cricetidae > Phyllotis > Phyllotis vaccarum. Next base: position 100,556,157 of record JARWLC010000002.1, read on the forward strand.
CCTTTGTCATTAGCATTGAGAAAATTCAAAGTTAATAAAGCACTATGTAGTCTACCTCTGGGGGTCTTTGTTATTCTTTTCTGTTTATTTAACATATCCTTTAGAGTTCAATTTGATCTCTCTATGATTGCTTGCCCTGTAGGATTGTGTGATATTCCTGTAATATGCTTTATATTATAATAAGCAAAAGATTGTTTCATTTTAGCAGAGACATATGCTGGAGCATTGTCAGTCTTTATTTGTGCATGTATTCCCATGATGGATATAACTTCTAGCAAATGTGTTATTACAGAATCAGCCTTTTCTGAACTCAAAGCAGTTGCCCATTGAAATCCTGAAAACGTATCTATTGTATGATGGACATGTCTTAATTTCCCAAATTCTGTAAAATGAAATACATCCATCTGCCAGATTTAATTTCTATGTATGCCTTTAGGATTAGTTCCTGCTGGCAATGGAGTTTGGTTATAGAAAGAACAGGTGGAACACCTTTTTACAATTTCTTTGGCTTGTAACCAAGTGATAGAGAAATCTTTTTTTCATCCTTTGCAATTAACATGATGCTTTTTACGCAATTCTGAAGCCTCTAGTACATTTTCTATAAATAATATATCAATTTCATTATTACCTTGTGCTAAAGGACCTGGCAGACCTGTATGGGATCGAATATGTGTTATATAGAATGGATGATTTCTAGTCCTGATTATTCCTTGTAACTGAATAAATAATGAAGTTAATTCTGATTCATCATTAATAAAACCAGCTGTTTCAATGTGGAGAACAACTCTTTCTGCATACTGAGAGTCAGTGACTATGTTAAGTGGTTCTGTAAAGTCCATTAACACCATCACGATGGCATATAATTCTGACTTTTGAACAGAACTATAAGGGCTTTGAATCACTTTACTTATATGTTCTGATTTGTAACTAGCCTTTCCTGATTTGTTTGCATCTGTATAAAATATAGGAGCTCCAGAAATTGGTTTATCTCATACAATACGAGGGAGAATCCAATTAGTTTTCTTTAGAAATTCAATCCTTTTGCTTTGAGGATATTTGTTGTTAATATCTCCCAAAAAATACTGCAGGATCTTTGCCAAGGTTCACTTTCTACCCATAATTGGTCAATTTCTTCATTAGTTAAAGGTACAACAATTTCTGCTGGGTCCATTCCTGTCAATTGATGAAGTCTTAATTTTCCTTTAAAAATAAATTCAGAAATCTTTTCCAAATATGTCTTTAACTTATTGATGGGTTTATGTGTAAGAAATATCCATTCCAATATAAAATTTTTCCTTTGCATTAAAATTCCTGTAGGAGAATGCTTAGAGGGCAAGATAACTAGAATGCAATTGAGGTCTGGATCCACACGATTCACATGTGCCTCTTGTAATTTCTTTTCCACCAAAGCCAGTTCTTTCTCAGCTTTAAGTGACAACTCTCTCAGACTATTTAAGTCCTTGTCACCATTTAACATTTTGAACAGATTATCTAGTTCATCATTTTAATTCCAGTAGTCTGTTGTAAATTGGCAATGTCTCCTAGTAGTCTATGAAAATCATTAAGTGTCTTTAATCTATCTCTCCTGATCTGTACCTTTTGTGCTCTAATTTTTTGTTGACATATTTTATATCCTAAATAATTAATAGAATCCCCTCTTTGTATTTTTTCTGGGGCAATCTGTAATCCCCAAGCAGGCAAAATTCTTTTCACTTCTCAAAAAGTTTTTTTTCCAATGTATTAATATTTGAATCAGCCAACAAGATGTCATCCATGTAATGATAAATTATAGATTGTGGGAATTTCTTTTGTATTTGTTCTGTTGGCTTTTGGAACAGAGTAGGACTGTTCAGCATTCCTTGAGGGAGAACCCTCCACTGGAATCTCTTTATAGGCTGAGAATTATTATAAGTGGGCACTGTAAAGGTGAATTTTTCTTTGTCTTGCTCTTGTAAATGTATTGCAAAAAAATCAATAACTATAATATGTCATTCTTTAGGTAACAGAGAAGGCAAAGGAATCCCAGATTGTAGAGAGCCATTGGCTGGATCACCTTGTTTATAGCCCTTAGGTCTGTTACCATTCTCCACTTTCCAGATTTCTTCTTAATAACAAATACAGGAGAATTCCAAGGGCAGGTTGATTCTTCTATATGCTGAGTATTTAACTGTTCCTATATCAGCTGATCTAAGGCCTGTAATTTCTCCTTTGTTAGAGGCCATTGATGAACCCATATAGGCTTCTCTGTTAGCCATTTTAGAGGTAGTACTGTGGGTCTTTTAGAAAGATTAGCAGTTGTTTTGCCTTGTTTCTCTATAACCTGAATGGTCTGTGGGTGTTTTTCATAATACCTTCTGATATTTCTTCTGGAACCATGTGCTAGTTCATGGCTTATTTTTGTATTTGGAGGAATATTAATCTGTTTGTTCCACTGTTGCAGTAAATCTCTTCCCCATAAATTTATAGCAATATCAGCCACATATGGCTTTAATTCCTCTGTGTCCTTCTGGTCCTATGCACTCAAGCCATCTTGCACTCTGTTTTACTTGGGATATGGACCCAATACCCCAAAACTGAACATTTACCTCCTGAAGGGGCCAACTTGGATGCCATGACTCAGGTGAAATTATGGATACATCCGTGCCCGTGTACAATAAGCCTTCAATAATAACATCATTTATTTGTACTTTTAATTTTGGCCTTTGTTGATAGACGTTTGCCAAAATATTTGCTTTTTATTTTTTCCTGAATTTTTTTCTTTTTCTGTAAATTTTCTGTCATTCCACATAGTATGTCTTTTAAAAATAGGTTTTAACCTTTTTAATTGTTCTGGGAAGGTGTTTCTTCCATAATAGCAGGGTAAGACTGGATTGGACTTGATATGGGGGCTTTTGAAAGCCCCCTTGGAGCATTTCCCAAGGGCAGAAAGTTACCTTGTATGTCCCTTGTTGATCTGCATTAATTAGTCCAATGTCTTCCTTTTCCACACCTTCTGTATATTCCAGAAGGGAGGGGTGTTCTCTTGGGATTATTCCTACCCAAAGCATTGTTTCTGGGAACGCCTTGTTTACAATCTCTTTTTATGTGACCTTCCTTCCACAATTATAACATTTGACATTTTGATTTTTTCTTGTACCTCTTGAAATAAGCTCTCCTACCCATTTACCATCACTCTCATAAGACTCCATATTAATTGTCTCACAAATCCAATCCTGCAAAGGTGCTGACCTTGCTTTTAAAGGTCTAAGTATTTTTTTACATTGTGCATTGGCATTCTCAAAAGCCAGTGACTCAATGATTATTCACCTGGCCTCTGAGTCTGGTACCATTCTGTTTACTGCTGCAGTTAATCTGTGCAAAAAGTCTGTAAGGTTTCTTTGGGACTTTGAATTACTTTTGTAAATATTTCACTTTTTCCCCCCATTTCTTCAATCCAGTCCCAGGTATTTAAAGCTGCCATGCGACATAAGTCCAGTAGATGGTCACTGCATAATGACTGCCTGTCAATATCTGGATAATCTCCCTTCCTAAGAAGTTGGTCTTGGAAGACTTCTATGCCTCTGGCCCTGTTTCTTTGTTCTATTGTTTTAGCCTCCTCACTCCACCATGACTTCCATTGCATGAGCATCTCTGCCTCAAGAATGGCTGTAATCATATCTAACCAATCTTTAGGGGTGACCCGGTTACAGCATGACCAGGAGTTCAGTATTTGTTTAACAAATGGTGGATGCATCCCATATGATACAATTGCTTCCTTAAATCTCCACAATTCTCATATTTTTACTGGAGACCAGCTAGCTTCTCTTTCATCTTTATCATCTTTCATTTTTTTAAAGGTTACTGGATATATTAATGTTGTCTGTTTTGGTCTAATTTTAGATGACCTTGCTGAAATTGGTTCTTCATATTACTCTGTTTGAATGTGAGCATCTTTGTGTTCTCTCTCAACAGCCTTTTTAAGACCTTTTTCTTTGGATTAACATTAGTCAACTTTTTCTGTGATATCGAACAATAAATATTCATAGTAAATAGTATGATAAACATTATGATATTTCCATCTATCTTATCTATGTTTTTCTTCACTAGTTTTAATATCAAATCATCTAACAAGAGAGGTTACAGTATGACCAATCATCCTCCATTGCTTTAAACAAATTCCCTCTTTTTTTTAAAAAAAAAAACTGATTTACTTACTGGTTATTGTCCATTGATGATTGTGAAGTGGGACAGCTACTTAGTGTGATAGCAATCCAAGGAGGTATCCAAAAAGAAAAAAGAAACAACCCACCAGGAGAAAGAGGCCACTGTCTGAAGACTTACCCAGATGAGATTGAAACAGAAACATGTGTGGCCAGTCTGCCTAAGGCTGGAGGCTAACCTGGAACAGAAAGCCTAGCTGCTAGTAATTACTCCTCCAGCCATGTGTTGTTCTAGCCGGCAAGTACAGTTTTTTGGGAGAGAGAAATTCGTGCCCCAGAGTTGGATGCCAATTGTCACACAAATGAATGAGACTCAGGGATAGATCTCTGAAGAAGTTTGAGATACTAGAGGAAAAAAACACCATAGTAAGATTTTACCCAGCTGTCTTCCAGCTTCCTGAGCCTAGCTTACTTTGGACTGGCTTCCCTCTCTGTGTTTCTATCCTGTCTTAAGTACCCTTTTGTAAATTAATGTGTGACCACACCACTGCCTGCTTGGGAGCCTGGAATTCCTTCTATAATCTAAAGTGACCTTGACTGAGTTGGGATTAAGGGGATAGGTCACCGCTCCAAGGATACTCCATGTGCTGGGATTAAAGGTTTGAATCACCACTCTCTGATTCTCCTAAACTGACTGTGGTTAGAGCTCTGGAACTTCTGGAGCTTCTATTAACTCCCCACATAGACTATGGGTAGATTCCCTCTGATATCTCCAAAACTTCTGAAACTTTTATTGAATCCCCACAAACGGATACTCAGTAGCAGCATTTTCTTGGGTCTGCTCTGTTTGCTGGCCACAAACAGACGCCATCCCTTTAAGAGAACTTACTGATTCAGCTTTAACTGCAAAAACTATATAGCTCTTTAAGAGAGTGTGAGTATTTTAAAAGCTCTTATGGTTGGATGATGATTAAGGATTCAAAATAAAACAGATTCAGATGAAAATAAAAACCTGTAAATGGGTTACAATGTATGTAAAAGGTACATAGGTTTCAGAGAGAAAAGAAAGAGGATAAAGAAAGTCTTTTAAAAAAGAGAAATAGAGTAATATAAATATAATAAGCCATGTAAAAATGGAAAATAGACACAATATCTGGATTTTGGATGTTATTGTATTTTCTTTTAATTTTTTAACTGTTAATGAGATAACTGCAGAAAGACAATGGATTGCAAATGCAAAGGCTACTAAGTTAAACAAGAACATGTATTTTAAAGGTATTTTGTTTTTGAAATTTGTGTCTAAGGATTTACTGCTTTGCAAGAAGAGTTCTGTTTTTGTTTCCACAGAAGATGAGAACCTGTGGATTGCTTCCAGGCAAATATGATTTCATTAACCAAGACCCCCTGAAAAAATCTCTGATGGGAAGAGATGGCCATATCAGCTTCAGGGCTGCAGAAAATGATCCAGTCTCAAGAATCCATGAGATTTTCAAAGCCCTATAATCATCAGGAAGTAGTAATATAAAACTATGCCCAAATTCCATAATATTGTTTATAAATGTTCTTTTTCATTATAATGGTTAAAGATCATAGTTAATCTTTCAAAGAAGAAAAGGGGGATAGGGTATATGAATGATTTTTAAAAAATCAGATTATTGAATTTAATTAGATCTGGAAATCAGCTGTTAATCTCAAAATGTTTTACATTGGTAGGGATTTTGGTTTATTGATACAAATTTAAGGTCAATTCTCTTATGCTATATGTATTTTTCTACTCTTGTTTAAGATATGATGTTATGTAACTCATTTAATATTGTAATGTATAACTAAGAATTTATGTTATATTTTTAGGTATACAAAGATATAATTCAATTAGATAGGTAATCTTCAAAGATTTCTAAGACTTACAGAATATGGCATTTAAAATGTTTAAGAACTTAGATTTTTCTGGACAGTGAGACAGGTCTGCCAGGAGCAGAAAAATGGGCATCAAAGAATCTCTGTATAAAGATTACTTTCTTTTTGGCATCGGTTAGCCACTGGACTTGAACCTGTTCTTATATTGACTGTTTGACAGAATGCTATTTAATCTGGACTTGCAGGTTCCATAGGAAAGTGACCTCTGAACTTTGGCAGAACAAGCCAAGAGGGTCCTTCAGGTTCCTGCTTTGCAGAGAAAACTGTCAGACATTCTTTAGGACTCGAGGAGAAGTGACTGATGAATGGGCAGAGCAGATTTCCCGCTTCACTAAAATGAAAAGAGACTCTGGGCCTGTGGGCTGAAGATGGATGCCCCAACTTTAGAAAGGAACTTTGGGTGACTGTGAGGCAGATAGGTGCCATGTCTGTCATTTCTAGATTTTGGAAGTTGCTTGTACTTTCGGTTTACTTAGGTAAATATATCCTTCTGTGGTCTTTGATGTAGGTGAAGATTAGAATGCTATAGGTATAGTTTTTCTTAGCCATTTGTAAGGTATATTAGATATAAAACTTTAGATTCATAAATATAAGATAAATGATAGTGTTTTATTTAATTTTGCTAAATACAATTAGATTAGATATTGTAACTATAATTCTTGTTTGATAGCTATTTTTATATGTAATTTTGCTATGTTAAGATTGAAATCTTCTTTTTTCATTAGACAGAAAGGGGTAGGTGATGTGGGAATGTATTTCCGTATGCTGTAAATATCAAACTTTAAATAAAGGAGCTGTTTTGGCCCATGACAGGCACCATAGAAAAAGTAGGAAGAGAAATCAGGGCATAGGTAGGAGAAGCAGGGCAGAGTCAGACAGACTGAGCCAGCTGCCCAAGAAGAAGCATATAAGGAACACAGGTGAGCCATGGGCCATGTGGCAGGAAAGATTAATAGAAATGGGTTGATTTAACATGTACGAGCTAGCTAGCAATGTGCCTAAGCCAGAGGCCAAACAGCATGAAGTTAATATAAGTGTCTGAATCATTTCTGGGGGCCTGAGCAGCTGGGGCAGGCAGCTAACGTGTCTGGGGCTGCAGGTCTGTGGTTCTGGGCCTCTGGCTGCCTGGGACCAAGAAATCACATTGTAATACCCCTGGGCTGATACATTCCATAATCCTATCACTTGGTAGATGGAAGCAGCAGAATCAGAAGTTTAAGGTTCAAGGCCATTCTTGAAATATAATATAGTATACTTTCATTCTCACTTCAAGAGACAATCTACCCCACATATTAGGAAAAAGTTCTGTAACAGTAGCACTCTTTTGGCTTTGGCTAATGCTCAAAGAGCCTCCAACAAATAGAAGCCTTTACTAACTTACATAGACTTAAGGCCTGTTCATTTTAGAAATGTGTCATTCTTTAATGTCTTTCAATTCCTATCTCAGTTTATATTTTTAAAAATTTAAACAGAATCAGAAAACTGCAAGTCTGGCTACTTGGGCAGATGGAAAATTTAAACAGCAGAAATATTGCTTATTTGACAGAATTATTCTTTTTTTGATAAGAGCACACAGAGAATTTAGTGGTAAAATAGGATTTAACCTGGGTTGTGACCCTGCCTTGCTCCTTGGAGGCAAATTCTTTGTTGTGGAAATAAGCCTAAGGGCTGTTCTGTTGTCTGTGGGTTGATCAGGAGTTTAGTGTTTTTTGTTTCCTTTTGTTATGGGAATGCAGTCGAATTCAAAGTCAATTTTATAGAACAAACATTAGTAGACATTTTCTCATCAACTCCAAACTTTAATTATGGTAGATAGTTTTCATTCCTGCAGTTTCTAACAAGCTAGTTAATATACTACTTATCTTCCAGTCATACTGCAGGCATTATCCTTTAGCTAAACTTTATTTCATGCAACATGATATTGCTAATCAAGCTTACTAGTAAACCCTTTAAAACAGCAATTATATTACTTCAAGTATTTCCTACATCAGTTCTAGGTCTGCCTACCCTGCATGAGACCCATCTTCAGAAAAAAATAAAGGGGATTGGGAGTGGAGAGACCTCTACAGTCTGAAGCATAATATCCATAATCTAACATAAAAGGAAATGGAGAAACGGAAGAGGGGACTAGAGAAATCATAGCATTTGTTTGCCATGCTGTTAATAATTCCTAAATCACAGCTCTAAGAAACTTAGCTACTCACCTCCAAACTTCAATAGGATATCTGTACATATGCACACACATGTGCAAACCAGAAAATATTATAATCATCTTTTTAAGTCAGTGATAAATGGACTTTGGAGATAGCTTGATGAATCAAGTACTTGACAAAATAAACCTAGAGGCCTGGTTTTAGAAGAGAAAATGATATGGTTGTTAAACACTTATTTTTCTTAGTTTTCTACAAATTAATATATCTTTTGTCACTATAAATAGTCTCACCCACAAGTAGGATAAATTAGAGCAATAAACATACACTGTAATCTAACAGGAAAAGTGATAATCTCTTAAAATGCCACAAGGCAACATTTAATTTTCATTTAAGAGGCAGTTAGTATGAATAACTAACTTAATTAAATATTGATTGCTTTAAGGGCTGAGTTGTGATTTAAGATCTATGAACTGAAGAGCAAACCTCAGTAATTTAAATTAAACTAAAACTGGTATTAGTAACTTATTTGTAATTTCATTTTATGGTTACTAAGTGTAACCAAACAAGCTCAACAATTATAGACAAGAAGTCAGTTGTTACGGTAACACTCAGGCGCAGATTGCTCCATGTCCTGTTGTAGAATGTGTCCATTTTTCCAGCACTGAAGCGTTAGTAAGGAGACATTGCTCTGAATACTGAAGTTTTCTTCAGAGTTGCTTGCTGCCTCCTTGAGAACATTTTGTACCATGCTTGCCAGTTTTCTCAAAAGCAATCAGTAGTAAATTACTAAACAATAAAGATCTTACACCTACTTAGGCTGAAGCAGTCTTTTAAAACGCCTATGTTTTATTTTAAAGTTTTCTTTCAAACTACATAGTCAATTGACTGATAGTTCCTCTCTTCTTAGGAGAGTATTATCAAAGCACCAATTAAATCCAAATAAAACTCATTCTTCTTGTCACTTTAAGTGCCTGCCTGAGTAATAAATGTCTTTAAGAGGGAGGCTTCCTACATTTTAGGACAAACATAAAGTTTGTTATTTACTAACTGGTAACATTCCATGAATGTCTGTAACAAGCTTTCAAGTTTGCTGTTGTGGCTTCCCATTCACACTCCGCTTTCAGCTGGTAAAAGAGAAACCACTGGCAATGCTTGTTAGAACTGCTAAGTAAAAAGTCACACAAAGAATGAAGGTCCATAGTCTAAATACAGAAAGCTGTGGGGTCCTCTTTTTCTTTTTTCCTCTTGGCCTTTGGCCACCAGGAAAGGGATAACAATGACAGTAGCAATGACACAATGATTTTTATGTGGCCCATGAGCAATAGAGACAGGGCTCCAGGAGATAGGCTTTGGTGTATCAGCTCAACTTTGTTCCAGGAAAGTATAGGATTGGGGATCCTTATTTGCATTAAGTGGCATGCTTCTAAATTAAGGCTCTTAGCACAAGTCTTAGTTCTTATATGTGCAACAAGTGGGCCTTCTATCAGGGATCTGTGCTAGAGTTCTAACTAAAGATAAGTCAGGCTTCTTGTTTAGACTCACCTTTCAGATAAGGTCCCTCCAGACCCAGGGGCATTCTCCAGATAAGGGCAGGTAGAGGCAGAAAGTTCTGCTAGAGGGAGAAAGTCCCATGTTTCCAAGGTCTTGAGGTAAGCTACCAGGCCATGAGGGCTGCAACAAAAATTTTTCTAACATCTTCAACAATTTTTTTTGTTTGTTTATTTTTTGAGAGATGTCATTATAAGACTAGAGGAACCTGTCTGTCAATTATGTCAGAAGGGTCCAGGGCCTAGTAATGAACCAAGACCTGATTGCTGATAATTTTAGCAATGGTGATGATCTGTCTCCTGGGGAACTGAATATGACAGGGGGAAATCATCAAAATAATACATCATAATCAGGGTTGGAGCTAAAAAACAAAGAGAGGGGAGGGGCTCTATGGAACCAATAAAATTGTTCAATGGGCTGGAATTTTGAGAGCAGGTCTTTGTGTAGAATTTTTGATACTGTTGATATTAGTTTGGTATGGGGATATAAATCTTGAGCTCACCTTAAAGTATATCGAGGACGACATGGATTTTTAGCCACATAGCAGGTTAAGGTGCAAGTTTCAGTGGAGAACAAAGATGAAGTTGTTTCTGGCTAAATAAGCATAACTAATACCTGCTGAGCCGTACAGTGAAATACTGAGGTAAGGCAAACACTGGACACCAAAAGTGGCAAGTTGTGATTTTACTAATATAAAAGACTTTTGTTCCAATTAGATTCTGTGAAAACAAAGAGAAAAGTCCAAACTTAGGCTTCACCGAGCCAGAATTCAGAGGAATCTAATAGATTTAGTCAAAGGGAGTCTTACGCTCTCATTTATCTACCTTGACATAAATAAAGAGCAATTTTGTATTCTCTTGTTTCCCCTAAGAAACTCAACTTTGTTGATGCTTGAAAATAGATAAGTTGATGAAACATTTATTATCATCAAATACATAGGGTGTCAACCAAAAACAATAGCAATACCTGTAATGCTGTGGGAAGTCTCTTGGACAGTACTGAACAACAATTTAAAAGAGGGCTTTCTCATGACTGCTACTAGTATTTGGGGGGTAGAGGGTTAGGGATTGCTTTCTACTCTTTGAAGGGATATTGTCAGCCCAGATGAGAAAATGTTACATTTTGTATTAAAGTAGAAAGTTAGAAATATGATTCCTTAGGATATTTTATAAGTCACCCTGTTATTTTGCCATCATCATTTCTTTTATATTTATCTTCCTCACTCTTTCTAATTAGTTTCCCTCCCTTTCCCCAGTTCTTCTAAATGAGGATACTCCCTAAGGAAAGTGTAGACTCCACCTCTCATAAAACAAACAAACAAACAAAAAAAAACTTTTCTTTGCAATGGATAAAGTCCTTTACAGAAAAACCTTAACCTATTAAAGTACAGACTTATGGAGCCCAGTCATAGCAGGTACATCAAAATATCCCTCACACTTAAGGCATTATGGCAAAATCACGAACAGAAAAAACAGAGGATAAGAAAATTTGCTATGAGTTTGTGTCTTCCAGTAATTTTGAAAGATATCCCCACAAAGTTTCACCACTATGACTGCCTGAACAACACTTAGACAAGACCAAGAGCAATAAACATGCTAAAGGAAACTGGGGGAAGCCCAAGATGCCTCAACCGTACACAAAGGATTATAAACAGCAGTGGAATGCTGAAAGCAGTAGAAACAGTCTTCCCTAGGAAAGAACATGTCGAATGGTTCTCCAATAACAAATGAACATCCCTATGAACAAACATACATGTAATATTATGAAGGCTGAGAAGGTTGTATTTATGAATATATATGTATAAACACGTATGTATGTAACAATAGTTAATGAAAAAAAGAGGCTATGATTTAGAAAAAGCAAAGCATAGTATATGAGAGAGTTTGGAGGGATAAAAGGGAATGTGGAAATGATGTAATGATACTTATCTCAAAAACTAAAAGAAATTATTTAAAATAGAGATTGTAGGAGAAATGGCATAATGCTTCTAAGCATTTGCTGCTCTTCCAGAAGACCAGAGTTTGGTCTCTAGCACTCATGTAACTCCATATCCAGGGATGACACCCCTTTCTGGCTTTACAAACACAGAGACTTACATGTAAAGAAATAATAGTTTATAACATTTCACAAAGTACTAACCACAGAAAAAATCTAGGCCTGTTGTTATTAGTCCTTTCCATTGGTGAAGAAATGCAGAACCCCAAATTGATGAGTATTTATCACAAAGTTTTTGTCGCTTCTCACTTGCTCCTCTAGGTAACTAAAACAGAGAATTACATTCTCAGAAATCAGTCAGGGAGCATAATCAAATAACGGACTGATAGCCACAAAATACAATAAACAGAACAGTATACATTTAATTATTTTGCACATGACATCTGAAAAATCCCTGCAGCATCTAAGAGAAAACCTATTAACTATGAGCAGATCCAATTCCAGGCTCATTCTCTCCTAGTTTCAGAAATTGAAAATTATGTGAAAAGTGACTTGGCATCTAGCATTTCAGTTTGAGATACAAACCTAGTATTATTATGGTTTCTAGACTTTATGTGCTTTGTTTCACCTAATTTTAAATACATACAGCAGCTATAAGATATAAATAATATTACTAATTTCATTTTAGAGAGTAGCTGATTCAGAATTTCAGTAGTTAATTTGGGAGCATTTCAAGCTCTAGTCTGTTTCCTTGAAAAGTATCTTTCTCTTCAAATCCTATCTATTCCCCTTTAAAACCTTATTATACCTATGGATTTTAGAGTTTTATTTCCCTTTATTGTTTTGAAAGATAAATCTTTGAGAAGTTTTGTTGAAATTAAATATGAAAAGAAATGGTGCTTTAAATGAACTTTGATTAATTAGATGTTATTTAAAGGAACACTGAAACACCTATGTACAGCAAAAATTCATTAGGTGATACAGTCTCAATGCTGAAAAGGAGGTATATACGTATATATAAAACTAATATTGTGCCAAAATTTTCAAGTGTGAGAAATCAAGAGCCAGGACTGTGGTTCAGTGATAAGTTCACAGTTTTGCCATGAATTCATGAAGGGCTACAGTCAATCCTCTGTGCCTACACTAGAAGAAACCACTGGCTTGATATTGCATTGAGGATACTATACGAGTACTTTTGTCTGAGAACCCCATTCCCCAACCCCCCATCCCTCCACCCCCCACTCTCAGGACTTCTTCACCTTTTGTTTAAAAACCTACATTGGCTCTACTAAAACAGGAAAAATGGGATAATTCATACATATTTTCTTAATTCATCATTCTCTAGATATTTTATGTGCAATGAATTATTCCTATACTGTGAGGCAGTAATTCTATGTTCTAGTTTTGCTTCTGTGGAAACTAAACTTAGAGAAAACAAATCACTCATTTCAAAGTTATCCCCTAAGCATAATCTGGAATTTATTCTTATATCTGTCTTGGGTGAACTTTATGTCTTTCCTAGACATTCTGCTGTTTACAAACTTTATTGGAGTTACTAAGAAAAGCTGCCAACTATTTAGTTGCAAGTTAGTTAATACTACAAAGCTGTATTTTATTGGCTCTAACATTCCATCATATTTTTTAGCGGTATCTAGATGATGATCCCTTTTCATTAAGAGCTATTGTTTTATTCTCTTTATCTTAAAAATTTTCATCTTACTGGGACTCACATCAAGCTTGTTTCTTCCAGTAATTTACCCTTGGACTTTGTACCAGTTTACCCATTAATCCTAGACAATTATTCTCTTTATTCTACCATCACTGAATTTGTATTTCTAAAAGAGGAGACATTAAAATATTATCATGGCTTTAAGTTAATTTTGTTTAAAATTAATCTTCTCAACAAAAATCTAAGATAATACTACAGAGAGGAAGTACTGACTGAGCATTGATTTAAAATGCAGCCAGTAGTTCCATTTTTACATAGCTAAGTGTTCTGTAAGGATACTACTCAGTCATCTAAATTCTAAATTCACACATATTAATTATATTATATTAATATTATTTTTACATGGCTATAATTTATCTTCACATTTCCAGAATTCACCATGTAGTAATTATTCAACAAAGGTTGCCTGAGAGAATGAATGCACTAATTCCTTTGCTTTGAGAGTTTGTATTAACTACTAAGTTTATTGAAAATAGTTTCACATTAGCGCAGGCACTAAAAAAACACTTTCATGTTCGAATTTTTCATCTAGGCATTTATACTCTATTTTAAAATACATTCATCTCTATAAGACATTACTGTTGACAGGCCATGCAGTCCAGTGTTTCATTTCTCCAATGGAGTCTCTGCTCACTTGACATGTTGAATCACCAAATATAGGCAAAATATCCTATGTTGTTTCCTTTCAGAAAATGATATCAAACCCAGTGGCCATTGTTGCCATAAGTGTAATAAAGAAATTTACAATGGCTCTGGACATCCTAAGAGCCTTATTTCATAAAATATGAGTAAAGACTCTGTTTCTTTGAACATGAGCAAAGACAGCAAGAATTATTACTTCAAATTAAAACCTTAAAAGCATTTTAATGTTAGTTTTTTCAACCTCCCTTAAGGATTTTAAGATACTTTGGTGTGAGAAAGGAAAAAGAAAAAAGGCGATGCTTATACTCCATTTATTTTTTTTCTATACAACTTAAGTGTGTAATATTATTCATGTAAAAAAGACTTTTATTTCAGTGAGGTGAACTTAAAAGATATGGTATATCTCAGCTCAAATAATCATATTCTATTTTTATAGCCAAGAGACTAAATAATATTTATGTGACAAATACAACAGAGAAAAATAGCTGGGAATAAAAATGAAAGATTCCAAAAAGTATTTAATATTTGAGAAGATGAAGTAAAAATATGCTTTTGAAAAAGAGATAAAGGTGAATATAGGGGCAGTATAAATTTACAGAATTATAGAAAATGTCAAATAGAATTCAATATTTTTTTTTTAGAATTTAGAAAACAAATATGTGTAACTGTAACTCAATACATGGGAATTTGAAGAGAAGCCAGAGACAACTTAAAAAGAGCTGTTTTTACACTGACACTGAAGAAAGAAAACAGCTATATTTCAACTAAGCACACAATACTCTCTCCAAATAAGTGCATGTACAATGCATTCAATTATATATGTATGGGTAAGTCGATGTGTAGCATGCCTCCTATCTACCCAGAGTCAGGACATCCATTATAGATTTTGTGAAAATGATCAAGTAGCATCAACATAGCCCCATAATGGAAATTAAAAGAATTCATTTTATTTAAAAGTGTATGTTTTATTCTGATTTAAAACCTTAAAATTGCACTAGCATGGACTACTGTAATATTAAGATATGCATTTAAAAATATCTAACCTGAAGCATTGCCTGCTTTTCTATTAGCACATCAGAGTTTGAAGTCCTTTTAACCAACTCTTGATTTCATTCACTGGTTAAAGGAAAATCAGAAAGCAGAGGAAAGAAAAAAAAAAGGGAGACTGATAAGTAATATATTTCCAAAGAATTACAGAGGTTCAATTTATGAAAAGTCTAAAAAAAGATTAAAAAAAAAAAAACAACAAATTGCCCAACATCTTGGTAAAAATTTTTGAATGGTATGGTAAAAATTCTAAAAAATATTTCTGAGGTGGGATGATGAAGTGATTTATTTTATATCTATGGCAATATAGAAAATATGTGAAGAAAGAATGAAGTTAGACAATCAAGCTCTAAGTCCTGTTAAAATCCACTCATTTATGCAACTATTTACTTAACATTCATTAAGATTTACTGAGTAACACCCTAAAAATTATCCATTCTCTCCACTATACTAGTTATGATAGCCTCCATCTGTCTGCTGTAAAAACAAAAACTTTCGATGAGATGTAAAAATTGCATTCAGCTGTGAACATAAGTAAAGATCTTATGAATAGAGTTGTGGATTATACTAGCTGTGGAAAGTGCCAGTAGTAGGTTTCTCTCTAAGATCTACAGATAGTTGTATGTAGTTTGCTAGATTCACAGTGCCAGTCATGAGTTACCATTTATTTAGAGAGCCCTAAATCCAATTAGACAGTTGTTGCCTATCCCCAATATATGTGTCACTGTTACACAATGGAGAATATATTGTCAGGCTGGTTTAGAGCAAAGTTGCTTGCATAGTATCTTTTGTCTTTCCTTGGCAGTATCTGGATACAATGAGAACTAATTTTCAGAGAAGAGGCTTACAGGTCAGTTCCAAATTGACTACTCAAAATCCTGTATCTAACACATAAAGTGATTTCAGAAATAGGGTTTTATTTTCAAGTTCTGGGAGGAAAGAAACAGAAATGGCAATAGTCTATATTATTTTGGGAACTTTTTGGATTCCTATGACCAAAAACTCAAAGAAAGATTTTCCACTTCTAGAACTGGATTTTTGTTAGCTAGTTTGTAGGTTTTATAAGGAACATCTCTCTATATGGCCTAACTTCATTTAATTTGTACATATAATATGTACAAAATTATATATAATATATACAAATTACATCCTCATATAAACTCACATATCAAATATTTATTTTAAGTAAAGATATTACACCTTTCCTGGTATGTTTTTTATTGTTATTTATGTACTTTATTCATTTACTATCTCTCTCATTCAATTATAAGGTTACCCCCATTTTTCTTTTTAGTACCTCTATCCCATTATTCCTCTCTATAGATCCTATTCTTCACTCTGATTCCTCTTTAAATTCCTGGTTCCTACCCTACAAATTGGACTTCATAAAATTAAAAAGTTACATATAGCATGGGACTTCATTAAACTAAAAAGTCACATACGGCAAAGGAAACATACAACTGAGCAATGAAAAAACTTGTAGGGAGATTACGATGTTCTATTGTAAATAACTGTCCCTTGGTATGAGTTTAATAAATAGTGCTGATTGGCCAGAGGCAGACAGGAAGTGTGGGCAGGACTACCAGACTGAGAAGACTCTAAGAACAGGCGGAACAGAGCAGAATGCCAGAGAGAAGCCAGAAGATGCAGAGGACAACTATGCTGCTCTGAGAAAAGGTACTGAGCTGCATGGCTGAACAGGATAAGAGTCATTGGTTAGATTAAGAGTAAAGAGTTAGCAAGTGATGTGCCTGGGCCTTAGGCCAATCAGCCTAAAACTATAGTAAGCCTCTACATGTCTCTGTTGGTCTGTGGGTCTGTGGGCCTAAACCTTGAGTCTAGGCCCAAAAGACTGGGCCAGAAAACTCATACTACAAAAACTCACAAGTGCAAAGAATTTTTGATAGCTGTACAACTTATGCATAAATAATATACAGGATATATAGGTAACTCAAAAAACAAAGACTTAAAACAAATGATCTAATTTTTAGAAGGATCAAAAATATAAACAAAATTGTCAAAGAAAAATTAGAAATTACTAAGATACTTGTTAAAAGTGCTTATCATTCTTAGCAAATTAGAGAACTCCAAATTAAAACACCATTAGTATTTCATCTAACTCTAGTCAGAATGGCTAAGACCAATATATGACAAACAACAAATTTTGGTGAGGATGTGTGGAATGCATAGTCCTCATTCACCGTTAGTAGGATTACAAATTAAAGCAACCTCTATAAAATTTGTGTGGGGAATTCTCAAAAAGCTAAAAGTAGGTCTCTTTTACCACTATACAGTACTCAAATATACTACTCACTGGCATATGTCCAAAAGACTCAACATCTAATTGGACAAATACTTGGTCAACTATTTAAATTGTCTCTCTAGTCATAATAATTAAAAAATAGAAACAACTAAAATGTCCTTTAACTAATGAAAATATACTAAGTTTTAAAAAAGAATATTTTGAAGTTGTAAAGTAAAATGAATTAAAAATTTCAGGCAAATTGATGAAATCAGAAAATAATGAGAATGGTAACCTTAGCACAGAAAACAAAACAAAAAAAAATCCCCACATTTGCTCTTATTTGTGTTTCTCATGTTTGAATCTTTGTATATAAAAAGCCATTTATAAAACACTCCTATTGAGATAGTTTTAGACAGCTCTAGAGGTAAAGGTTCTTCCTTGCACTGTAGTCTGAGGAACCCCAGGAAAGTATAAAGGCACTATGATCTGAGACATAGTTTGACATATCTTTAGCAAAGAAGAAAAACTGACTTGTAACTGAAATGTGTTACATGGAGAAAATGTTTTATAAGCTATGAATAGTACAGTTATACTCATTAGTTACTTTGAAGAATAAAGAGCCATGAAAAATGATTAAAGATGTTAAAGTTAAGGGCATGATAATGAAAAACTTTCCATTGGTCCTTATTGTAGTAATTATCACTTGCAATATACTAGATATAGGATTAATATTGATTGGTGGGTATTTTAACACTCACAAATATAAATTAAACCTTAGGGTGATTATAGAAGGTAGGATTGTCTCGCAATGGAGTTTGATCTGATCTCCAAGAATATAGAACCAAACAGGCCACTCAAGATCCCAGCAGCTCTTTTTAACGGGGATGGCCACACCCTGTACAAGCTCCCAGAATTTCAGAGAGACACCTTCCAACCTTGTCAGCTAACACTTGAATTCCAACATATCTCTCCATTTTTTTTTAACTAAGAAGGTTCCAAACTAAGACTATATATAATAGGAATTATTATAAGGTAATGTCTGGGGGAGGAAAAGGCAAAGCACAAGCTTGGTCAGACTACAACTAAAATTTAACACATATAAGGTATATTATATATTTTTAGAATATTGATAAATGGTGAGGTATATAAATTTCTTTAAAACTGTTTATTTTTGCCACTATAAAAGTCAGTATAGAAATTCGGTCAGTTATTGATCAGAGTGGTCCAAGAGACTCTCTAAACAATATAGGCTATCACCATTGCCCTTGGTTGTCTCCCAGAATTTGATGACCTATTACTTAAGACACCACAAATTTTGAGTACAAGGCTTAGAGTAGTCATACTAGAACTTATCTGGAATCCCCTCTCTGACGATGAGTCCTCATATTATCAAAAGGTACTGTGCATGCTTCCAATGAAGAGAAGCAGTGAGTATTACTATCTAGCTGCAAAGTCTGAAAACCAGAATGATTAACAATATGACATAATTTCCCTAATGATGCAATAATAGCATAAAACTTGGTGGTAACAAAGAGCTGTCAAATTTCACTTAAGGACCACTCAATAAAAGAACATTTATACCTTGGATTATAAACATATCCAGCTAACCATGACTGGAGAAGTCATAGACCACAGAGGAAAACTATTGTCTGTTTCTTAAAACTTTATTTTTTTTACTGTATTTATAACATTTATTCTTATTCCCATATATTAATGCATTTTCTCAGCCCTTCTCACAAAATCATCTCTGCCCCAACCAGCAGGGTCTTCAATGGAGACCCTAGAATGGGGAGCGATGAATGATAGAAACAAGAGACATGAAGAATGGAAGCAAAATAGTATTTTGAGCAAGCTGCAAAATTTTATTTTTCTCAGGCAGGTTTTATAGCAAGCCAGGCGGGAAGTAGGTGCGGGTTGGAAAGTCCTCAGAGCCAGGTTGCCTAACAATCTAATAACATCTTATTCTCAGTAATGGTCAATTGCACAGGTACTGGAACTTGGGCTATTTCTATGAACTATTTCTTTGAAATAGCCCAGGCAGAGGGGAGAATAGAAACATAGTCTCTAGGAGTGGAAATAGAAATTTAGTCTCTGGGAGAGGAAATAGAAACTTAGTTTCTGGCAGCAATATGGCATGGCTCTTATTCATCCCAAGCACTTCTCCTTGCAGTAGATGAAGTATATTATACATACCCACAGCAGAGAATTAATGACCATATCCAACCCAAGTCGTAAAATGCATATTTTATAATTAAATATCAATGGACATTATATAAAAGTTGGCAGAAAGGTTCTAATAGCCAGAAGACCAAGATATCTGCTGTGAGATAATATCTTTTGTATAGAAGGAAGGATAGGGATGCTATGCCCATAAAATTCCAATAATATTGTTTATGAATTAAGACCTGTATAATGACAAAACAAATTAACATTCCAATGTGGATGAAGGAAATTTCACAAGATGCTACACCAAAATGAAGAACTATGAAAATTGTTAAATTGGGAGAGGAAAAATCAGTTTTATACATGGAACATCTCCTAAGAGGTTATCCAATCCCTAGTGATCAACCCTAAGAATATGTAAATATGAGACTTACTAAATATACTCAGTAATGTGTGTGTGTGTGTGTGTGTGTGTGTGTGTGTGTGTGTGTGTATGTATGTGTGTGTGCATAAAACAATAATAAGTAAAAAAAGAGGTCATGAATTGGAGAGGTATTTGTGGGTGAGGAGTGGGAATTAGAGAAGACATAGACAGTAGAATTTATGTATGATTTGTTCAATAAAATTCTTAAATTTATAAATTTAAATTTAGAATTATACTATGACACAGCTAATACTCCTGAGTATTCACATAAAGGATTCTAAATCAACATATTACATACTTGTATATCCACGCAAAAAGAGAATCACTAAATAAACTGGCCAATGTAAAATATATAGCCCCTAAAAATCTAAACAATGAATTAAAATTAAATATTTAAGTATATATTTTATGTTAGTATAAAAATACCAACCTAAAAAGGTAACAATACTTGCAAAGAACTCTTGAAGAAAATTAGATTATGGGAAACATTTATAATGGATTAGAAGCCTCAATATTTTAAACATGGAAGTTTTCAGGCATCTTAATCTAAATGATTAATGTGTGGGTAGATAATATATTTTCAGCTTATTCTGCAGTTATCAGCAGATCTTATTTTCTTAGGAAATATTGGCTATTCTTGATCTATTCCTAGGATAATCTTAAGAGTAGATCCTCTCCTAAACTACACTAATACACTTGACAATTACAGCCTTTCTTGTGCATGTGCCTTGGGTTTCTTATTTAGCTTTCTTCGGCTATTCTTCTCTCCAATATCTATTTTATATTTCTTTCTGTTTCATTTGTTATTTTTTGCTGTAGGCCTCTATAAATATTATCAATAATAGCCATGCCATAGACTCACTGTTTTGCTGTCATTAAATTACCCCAACAAAGATATGTGTATGTTCCTTTTAATTTTACTTCAAGCATGTTCCCAACTTATGAACTCAAGAGAGCCAGATTATTTAGTTCACTATTACAGAACTAGCCCATAAAGCCCATAACCTCATTTTGGCTAAAATGCTCACTTCCTTCCAGGGCTTCTAAACTCTAAAGTCTGTATTAGTATCAGTACTACAGTCTTCCAGACTTCTAATGGAAAATAGTGCTAATCTCAGCTTATAGCATTAAACCATTTTTCTAAGATAAAGTACCCCAAACTTCTGCATTACTTCAAAAATCAATATGATCATTTTATTCATGAAAAGAGCACATTTCCTGGTTTTGTGTCCTTAATTCTATAGTAGCAACTTTATAGAAGAAAGAGTTTATCTGGGTTTGTGGTTCCAGAGTGATACGACTCTAAGATGGTGGGGAATCATGGCAGCAAACAGCAGCCATGTCAGCAACAGGAAAATGATGAGAGATCAGATTTCAAATACAATCACAAAGCAAATGATAGCAAAGTAAAAGTTGGTAAGGTTATGAACTCTCTAAGCTACCCACCCCTAATATGCACTTCTTCCTGAAAGGCCACAAGTATTTGAACACTCATTTGCCAGTTGGAGGCACTTTTGGGGAGGTGTAACTCCAGTTGTGCACATCCATCACAGAAACAAAACTCAAAAAAAAAATCTTTTTTTTTTTTAAACTTAAACTTTTATAATGAGCAATGAAAATAATCTGCAAGATCTTCCAGATGAAGAATTTAGAATAATGGCTAAAACCATGTTCAAAAATATTCAGAGAAGATGGGCATATACAATAAGAGAACAAAAAATAAATATGGGAATAAAATAAGAAAGACTATTAAAGATATGAAAATAAAATTAAACAAAGTGTGATAGTAATTTTTCATCCTGAAACAAATTATAGTCACATAAAAAAGGGAACTTCAAGATTAGGATGTCCCATGGGAATGTCTGTAGGGTCACTTTTATAATTAATAATTGATGTTCAACCGAAGTAAAATTTTTATGATAAAAGAAATAAATATGAACATTATCTAAATCCATCCTATAAAAAACAAACCATTCTAGTTTAAATTAAAACTATTAAAGCAGGATTTTTCTTTTTTTCCTGATTTAACTTTTAAAGCAGATTTTTTTTTTTTGCTACCTCCAAGAAACATAACTCATGATCAACAATATATACCACTTGGGCTGGAGTGGTAAGGCACAGCACACAAACAAAAATACAATAGCTACTTAGGTTAAAAGAATGGAAAAGTGTATTCTAAGCAAACATAATCAGAAAAGAAGCAAATGTAGCTATTCTAATACCTGACAAAATAGACTTTAAAAATAAAATAAAACAACAAAAAATTGCGGGAGTTAACATTAAACTGATTAAACAAACAATCTACATGAAGAATAATTTTTCTTTTTAAAATGTTTCTTTTTAATATTTTATATTTATGTTTTTTCATATAGTAAATCCCTACTGCAGTTTCCCTTCCTATAGTGGGATAAAGGCAATATTATCTTGACCTAAAAGAATGGCTTTTGGGCCTTGAGGCCCCAGTGTATGGGGCATGGCCAGGCCAGTTTAAGACCCAATATATGCTGGTTCTCTTCTTCTTTGCCCTTTTGTGCTTTTGGAGGAAGAACCAGATGCTTCCACAGCTAGATCAGACCAGATTTCCAGGAATCATTCAACTGTTCAATCCCTTGTATCAGTGAGTGCTTCATATAAACCCCTTAATAAATATTTACCTTTTAATCAGCAGATAGTGATTATTAAAAACTATATACCTGGTACTCAACATGGCTTACCAGCCTGACCTAGCAGAAGGGAGTTAGCATGGAAGTCATCCAGCTAAGTAGGCTACTTCTCTAGCCTTTCAGCTCTGTCTTCAGCTCCAAGCTACCTGAAGCCTTGCCTGTACCCTTAGCAGAGGCTGAGGAGCAGCCACTCTCTAGATGCCATTTGATCCTGAGTGGCTTTGGTCTTAGAGTCTAGTGGAGCCACAGAAGATCAAAATCCTATTCACAGCTTATTTTAAACAGGGATATTTTCTGTCCAGTGGAACAGCCTATCAGTAACTCCTAGGATGCCATCTCCTTGCATCCACACTAATGCAAAACAGCTGCAGCCCTTTCTGTGACAGCTGACCTGAAATGCAAAGCTTGCTTATGCAGCAAGACAGGCAGCCTCTTTCAGTGTGTTGTTTCATTGGTGTATAGTAATCTGTTCTGATTTTGTGAGAATTTGCCTTTGGTTGGACAGTGTATTCACATTAGTCCAAACCTGAAAGCTTGAGTCAGCATGAACTGATTGGTTGGCATGACAATTTCAACTCCTACTGGCCAAATATTACCATTAAATTATCATAACCAAAGCCATCAAAGACCAGGTAACTAATTATGCCATGGCAGACAATATAACCATTCAGGAATTTAAAAGCTTTTTCTAGTGCTACAATTGATGAAATTTTGCAGGATATGTACAACATCTCCAGTGTTTACATTCTTTCTGCTCTGTTGGTAAATACTTTGGTCATTCAAAATATAAACTTAAAAAAATGGTCTGATAACAATACTAAATATAAGGCATTAATTGAATTGCTAGGGACCTTATAGACCAATAATAAAAAATTGTCACAAATGACAAAATACTGAAGATAAATTAATTGCTCAGATTCATGCTATAGATTCTGCTAATAATAAGTTGGCATACAAAGTTAATTTTATAAAAATTGGTTATGACAAACTTTTAGATATTACTTTTTTAAAGCAAATATTAAGTTCATCCAGGTACTCTCTGAAAATCATAAGACATCAATAATGAAGAAGTTTAAATCTGTACATCATATATTAGTGATGAAAATAAAAAATTTATTAATTCTATGGAATCATTAAAAAGATTTGTTATTCAAGAGATTCAGGCCTTGGAAAAATCAGTGCTTTTTAAATTTTAACAATGAGAAAACCATTTTGCTTTAATTTATAAGAATGATAAAAACATGATCAACAAGGGATAGTTTAGAAAAACCATCACTGATATATTATGGAGTTAAAGATGATTTACCAAAAGATTCTCCTTTTTACCTGCTATGATCTATCAGGCTACTGTTCAGGAAAATCTGAAAGTACTAAAAATCCAGGAGGATTTATAAAATATAATTAATAACCTATATATATGAAAGAAAAAAATCAAGGAAGCAATAGTAGTCTATGGTATTTATTCCACCTATGTTAAACAAATGTTAAATGGATGGTCTAGGGAAGAATTGAGTATCACCTAATTCTGGATGCAGCTAGCAGCTGCTGCTTTAGACTATAATCAACAATTACAATGGAGAAACTGGCTGAAAAATGGGGGCTAAGGCCCTTTCACAATAAAGAAAGATTGGAGCTTTTAACATTTCTCAAGATCAAATTCTTGGTGAAGTTCTATTTGATGAACATACCAAGTTTTTATGCTAAATGGCAGCTTTAAGTGCTTGTGAAATGATTCTAGCACCAGGACAAACAACTGAACCATATACTAAGGTCAACCAAGGCTCAAAAGTAGCTTATATTGACTTTCTACAAAGATTGACTAAAGCAGTAGACAGAAATTGTACTAAAGATCAGATTAGTGCCTCTGGAAGCATGGATTCAATATAGAATCAATGCTGAGTCTTTGAATTATGATAATGAGTCTTGGGTAAGAGACGCAATTTCTAATGTCATAAAAAGAAATCAAGGTAGCAAATGTTTTAACTGTAGTAAATCAGGGAATATGAAAAGGAATTGTCCACAGGACAATTCTAGAACTAATATTTCTTCTAAGAATAACCCAAACAGAAGACACCTATCTTCTGGATTATGCAAAAGATATGGCAAATACTGACATTGGACGGATATTTATATACCTAAAATGAACAAACAAGACAATGCTTTACCATTGAGAGCTGTGATGAAAGGCTCCCAAATCATAGGTCTCAAAGTCAAACATGGCCCAATTATTCTCAATCACTATAAGGAAACTCTTCTTCAGGACCATTAGAAGATCCAGTGCCTAACATAAACCATGCACTGAAAATACAATAACTTTAAAGGAAGAATAAAAATTACCAAAATTACCAAGAAAAACCATAAAATGAAAATTCTGGCAGACTTCCATAAATAAATAAAAGCCAAAATTAAAAGTATGAATAGATAATATTATCATACAGGGTTTGGTAGACACTGGGACTGATGTATCAATAATAGCACAACAATCATGGTATCTAAAATGGCATCTAAAGGAAGTACATGTTAGTTTCTAAGGGACTGGAACCATATCACAGGTAAAACAAAGCATGATATGGCTTGGATGATTAGGGCCAGAAGGACAGAGAGGAAGGTTGAAGCAATATATGGCTAATATAACAATAAATCTATGGGGTCATGATTGTATAAATTCCCAGCACATAGCAGCCATGTGGTAACCCAACACAGCACTGGGTAAGATAAGAATTTGTTGTATGTAACCCTCACATGGAAAACCCATCGTGGCACCAGAAGAACACTCTGTGTATGGAGGGCACACCCCTAGGCATGGCTACATAATTCCGTGCCCACCCATTGTCTTTAAAGGAGCCACTAGGTGAAAGTCTGTCTCTCTTTCTCTTCTATTTCATTCCTTCATACCTGCTTGGCAATTCCCCCAGAAAACTCTATGTGGCATCTGGTAGTATGTGTCTAATTTCACATATTTTGTCTAACCCAACATTTTGGTGCCATAACTGTGTTAGGCTCTCTTCTAGGCTTAGGTGCACATAGGCCAGGATATCCTGATCTGGGGCTCCCTACCTGGCCACTTTCCATCTGCCCCACTGAAGCTTGTTTAAAATACCACCAGCCTCAATTGGTAAGTCTTCCCTCTTTGGTCAGTGTAAATGTGAACTATTGTCTCTGGAAAAAAAACAAAACAAACAAAAAAAACAAAACAAAAAAACATTGATCATCCAACTTTCTGGTAGTATTCTAGTCTTGTGAAGGAGCACCCACAGCCATGATCTTTACTGGTTATGGCTGTTCCTTCTCACCTGAAATTCATTTCTTGCCTTCCCTGCCCAGCCCGGCTTGGATCTTTGATCCTGTTCCTAGACACTGTCCCCAGAGCTCTGCCCTAACACCTACCGTAAGTTCTGACAAGTTCCTATTGGTAGCTTGCATTGGACAGCCACTCTAGGTATGATTAGTGCCCAAGGTGGCTTAACATTGGGTTTTTATGCCTGCCCCTGTGAACTAAAGTGTTTTTAGGGGTGGCAAGCATTGGTTCAGATTTTGCCCTGACGCCTATCATATAGGTGCTGATGAGAGTCTAAGTGATATCTAGCATAGTTTTTACACTTACTCTCATGGTGGCTAGCATTGTTTCAGGCTTTCTCCTAATGCCTACCACTAAGAGCTGATGAGTTACCTATTAGTAGCTAGCGTTGCTGAACCCCAATATTTTATGGGAGCTAACTTTTGCAAATGTATGGGCAAATGCAAGGAGTTCCTGAACTTTCCATATCTCAGCTGTAAACTTTCTCTTCTGACTTTCTGTTCTTCCACCATCTATTTCTAGACACATGACCAGATCTTTCTCTGGAACCTCCACATTTCAAATCTCAATGCTTACCTGCAACTCTTCCAACATCTTCCTTTCTGGGAGCTCCAAGCCAGGCACCTACATTTACTCCACTAGTCACTAATTCTCAAGCTATTAAAAATCCTAATCCTTTTCTCCCTCTGTGCGAAGTGTCTGCCATAGATAGGATAGTGAAAGTTTATACCATTTCCTCTGTCAGAACTTTCTCAGGAGGCAAAAACATTGGC
Source organism: Phyllotis vaccarum (assembly GCA_033318265.1). Classification (NCBI taxonomy): domain Eukaryota; kingdom Metazoa; phylum Chordata; class Mammalia; order Rodentia; family Cricetidae; genus Phyllotis; species Phyllotis vaccarum. Next base: position 100,582,833 of record JARWLC010000002.1, read on the forward strand.
TTTTGAGCAAAAGTGAGTTTGGGAACAGGCCAGATAAGGTTCATCAGACAAACGTAGCACACTCCTGGAAGCTGAGGCTATCCCATAGGTAGACCCCCACTGGGATCACAATACACTAAAATGGGTTTTAACCAGAGACAATTTTGTAACTTGCTTACTGGCAAGTCTGCCTAGAGCTGCTCTGAAGTCTTTCAATTTTGAAAAAATGCAATAGATAGTACAAGATAAACAGGAGAATCTATCCCAGTTTTTAAAATTCCTCACAAATATACCCTTACAGTATACTAACTTAGATCCTGAAAACGCTGAGAGAAGGAAATTTCTAATAGCCCATTTCTTACCCAGAGCTACCCCATCATCACAGTTAAAATTTACATCTCTTGAGAGGGGACCACTGCCTCCATAGGAAGAAGCCTTAGTGCTGAATTTTAAGGTATATCAAAGGAGAGATGAGAAAATGCACCAAGAATGATACCTCCTGCCGGCAAAAACTGTCTGACCGGCTCCTTCACCTTCTCCATGGCAAAGCAGGCCTAGACCTCTCAGTGCATGCTTTAAGTATGGCCACCAGTCTTGCTGTTGCCTAGTCTCACAGAAGCAGTTCAGGCCATGTCCTAGGTGTCATCAAGGGAAACACTCATCGAAGTGACTGTTCCTAAACCCCGTATGGCAGGGGGATATCATACATGGACCATTCCCTGCCTGATCTCCTAGGCCAGGCCATGGGCAGTTGATGCTTCCCAGGCTTCCTGACCACTGTCATCACAAGGATATAACCTCAGATATTCATAACAGTATCAGGGCAGTCTATCTCCTTCCTCATGGAAACTGGTGCCACAGTACTCGCGTCTACAGAGTTTTAGTGTTTTACCTCTCTAGCCTCTCCATTGTTAGGTGGGAAGAAAACAATTCATGGTTCATCAAATACTGTCACTTAATTGTATTTTCAGATATTTCCCTATCTCCCACTTATTTTTGGTCATGGCAACTTGCCCTGCACCACTAATGGGAAAGGATTTTTTAGCTAAGGTAAAAATTTTTAAGCATCATATTTTCCTGAATCCTGCCATTCTAGCCACTCCCTTGCTTCTCTTACTATCTTCTCAACCTATCAGTGCTAAACCCCCATACTCTTTTCTAGTCTCCCAGGTGGACCCTAAAGTGTGGGACACCCAGAAGTGTCACTAGACACATATCCCTAAAATTTCCCATCGAAGTTTCCCATTCCAGCCTACTTCTCAGAGTGGAAGTCCAGATGCCTTGCCATTCTACTTCCCCACAGACTAACCCTCCAGCCCCAGCTTCTGGAGAATGGAAATATCCCAGAAGCCATCTTACCATCAGAAAACAGTAGACTGCCACCCCCTGAGGACTAGAGAGAAGGAACCAGCAACATTTTTAGAGCTGATAACATTTAAAACAGTCTGTTCCTCTATCTCCCAAGCCAAGAGAAAAGGAACCATTTTAACCTCTTCCCATTCCAATATCTAGCTGAGACCCATAGACTTTATTGTGTGCTGGAGAAACACAAAAGCAACTACCTTATGGTTTATTTAAAGTATAGACAAAGCCTTACTTAAGGTTATGTGTCCCAATTTCAAACCTTCTTTCTCTCCCTCTTTTTCCTCTCAATCTGACCTCCAGATTCCATAGTAGCAGAGTACCCTCACTACATGTGTCACTTACCAAGTTTCTCTTACTAACTCAGTTTTTTTCTGAGCTCTAGAAAATCAGAATTTATCATCCCATGCCTTAAACTCACCCAGACTACAGGAATGAGCTGCAAATCCAAGCAGACTGACCATCAGAAGATACAACTCTCATTTTCCAAAAAGACAAACTTTGCCCTTAAAACAGCTTGAAGCAGCCTTGAGAGGTCCAGTTGGATCTGTTCCAGTCCAATCCATATACCCTCCCCACCTCCACATAAACCTGGCTTTATTTTTATAATAAACAACAGGGTTAAATGTAAGGATTCCTGGCCCATAGCAACCATGTTGTAAAATGAACATGGTGCCAGAAGAACATGCCATGTATGGAGGGCATGTCCCTATTCATGACTATGTAAATCTGTGCCTACCCATTCTTTTAAAAGGAGGTGCCATGTGAACATCTTTCCCTCTTTCTGTTCTGCTTTTCACTCTCATATCCACTAGGCAACTCCCCTGAATAAACTCTAGTGTGGCATCTGGTAGTATGTGTGTGGGAATATGTTTCAAATTTAATAAAACAGCCTAAGATATCAGAGAACATATACAACTCTTCCAGTTTTCATTTGTTTTTGTTTTTTTAAGACAGAGTTTTCGTTGTAACAGTCCTGGCTGTCCTGGAACTTGATTTGAAGACCAGGCTGTCTTTAAACTCACAGAGTTTCTCTCTTGCCTCTGTTTCCCAAGTGCTGGGACTAACAAAGTGAGCCATGGCTTCTCTTGTCTTTCTGTCTTTCTATGCCTTCTTTGCTAAGGTAAGGCATGGCACCACCACTGTCTGCCTGGGAGCCTGCAACTCCTTCTATAAGTTAAGGTGACCTCAAAACTCAGATTTGATTGGATCAAGGGCATAGGTCACCACTCTTGGATATTCCCTGTGCTGGGATTAAAGGTGTGTGTTGCCACTGTCTGATTCTCTTAGACTGATTGTGGGTGGATCCCTCTGACATCTCAGGCTGTTTTTGTTAAATTTGAGACATATCTCCATATATGTGTATGTCTGGTCTCATGTGTGAAACCTACAATGTTCTTTTACAGCAGTGTAATACTAAGATTAAAATCTCTCCAAGCTCAGACATGAAATAGACCCATTCATGTTTCTGTGAATAATATTATAATATATTATTTTAAAAAAAACAAAACAGACACCAACAGGGCACAACAGCTATCACATTCTCAAAAGTATCAACACTTCTGTCCTTAAAATGGCTGACAAACCAGTATAGGTTGAATAATGGCCTGTGACTAAAGAGAAACTAGAAACTTTAGAACAGCTGGTTCAGGAGCAGTTAAATACATATTATTTTATGTAATATATATTACATATGTATTATTATTACATATACAGTCACCATGTTACAGAATCTACCAGCCATTGAAATTCTCTTATTTTTATTATTTTTAATAGATCTGGAAAATGGAGAATGCTGACAGATGAGAGGATAAATAAGCAGTTCAGCCCATGAGCTCTACACAGCATGGGATGCCCCTGTCTTTTTTTGTCACCTATCATAGCTTGGCCTATTATAGTTATTGACTTAAAAGGTTGTTTCTTCACTATATTTCTGTAAAAACAGGACAGGAAAAAAATGCCTTCACAGTACCCACTTATAATAATTTTTCAACCGATTAAGAGACATTAATGGAAGGTTCTCCTACAGGGAATGTTAAATAGCCCCATCCAGTTCAATAGTTCATGTACAATATCAAAAGTCAACTATAGGCTATAAAATAAAGCTACAAAAATTAGGATAAAAAAATACTCAGGAGAGGTCGTTTGTGGTTTCTTAGTGACTTTCAGCAATTGCTAAGTAACATCCTTAATTTACTTTCCATTATTGGGATATAAAAGGATGAAATATTACATTTGGCCAATACCCTAGAAGGGGACAAGAAACTATGAAGAGAGCATACATTCTGGTTATATTGCCTTTTATATTATTCCCAACAGGTCTCTAATGCAGAGGGAAGATCTGATATTAGAATAGATATTTCTGCCACATAGCCTGAGCAAAAAATTAAAAACATGTAGAAAAGATTTCTGACTTGATTTTGAAAAGAAATTTGAGGTTTTATTAATTTACAAGGATGGGTGCAGTGGAAATTGAGGTACCTTTAACTAATGAGAAACTTTTCTATTTATTGGCAAAGAATTTACAGTAATTCTTTGGGAGAGATTAGCAACTGTTATTCTAAAAGTGATAGAATTCTTTAAAAAAAGATTGGATCATTGCTCACATAGTGTGACAAAAATTGATTTTTGGAGTCCTTACCTTATATACTAATGGAAATAAATCAGGAAAGACAAGATATAAATCAGAATACTTAAGTGAAGTGGTTCAAAACACTCACAATTCTATACAAAAGTCAAAGTTGTATACTATTTTTTCATACTAATGGATTTTATAGCACTCCTCAAAGTAGTTACTGACTGACAATAACAGAAAGAGTTGTTTTGCATATTGAAACTGCAGACTTTATCCCTGATAAAACATAATTAACTTTATTATTTATATAATTTAAGAAATTACTAGAAATAAAGATACACACACACATGCAATTTACACACAGGTCTGCAAGGTTTTCTAATACAGGGTAACCATAAAATTGATAGGTTATTAATAAAAAAAATATGATGGAGACCTCAGAATTTAATAAGAAATACCATGTTAATAACAAAGGATTAAAAAGGAGCTTTTTCATCGCTTGCCACCAAGCCAAGAAAAATTGTAAAGAAATTTCCTACTTTCTGCTTTTATAACCAAACACTATTACCTGAAGAATGCAATTCCAAAGGTATGCAAAGAAATGAAATCTGGCAAATGGATATATTTCATTTTTACAGAATTTAGAAAATTAAAATATGTACACCCCACCATTTATACTTATTCAGTATGTCAATGGGCTGCTGATCTGGAATCTGAAAGGACTGATTCTATAATTATACACCTCTTGGAAGTCATGGTCATTATGAGTATACCTGTACAAATTAAGGCTGACAATGCTCCAACATGTTTTTTCCCAAAACTAAAAATTTTATTAATCTTATTCTAAGAAGCACATTAAATGTAAACCATACAACCCTACAGGACAAGCAGTTGTTGAAAGGACTAATTGCACCTTGAAAGAGATGCTTCATAGACAGAAAGAAGGAACAAAACACCCAGAAATAGATTGCATGATGCCTTACTAAGCTTGAAATTTCTTAGTGCTGATGAAAAAGGATCAAAAGCTGTGGAGAACACTGGATAACAAAAAAATAAAAAGATAAACTTCTGAGCTAAACTAATCTTCTGTCCTTAGAATAAAAACCAGAAAACATGTGCTTTGTTGGAAAAGAGGTTTTGCTTTTATTTCCATAGGAGATGAAAATCTATGGGTACCAACAAAATTAATAAAGATTCACTTCAAACAGGAGATATCTCTTGAAGAGGAGGAATAATGACTCCTTCACCAGTACCACAATTTATAAGTGGTAAGGAATATTCACAAAAAAAATGGTTGGAGCAAGGTTTTGTTTATCTTTACAGAAAGATAAAAATAAACATTTTCAAAGAGACATTGGACACCTAAATGTCTAAAGCTAAAAGAAAATCAATCCTAAAAAGGTTTACAAGCAAAGGAATATCAGGACTATTGCTACCAGTATACTCTACAGAGTTCAGTCTCACTGCTTAATTATGGTCTCAGTTCAACTAAAAATCAAACTGGCTTCGAAGGTGAGGTGTCTTTTTTTTCTTCTCCAAACCCAAGCACATTAGTAAAAGAAAAATTTAAGAGATTCTATCTCATATCAAAAGAGCCACCTGATGTGGGACATAAAACAACCAAAATATAGAGGGATAATTGTTATCATAATTGTATTTCTAATTCTAATTCTCTCTGTACTTACTCTTGACCTTTTAAAACTTGTTTGAATACAATTCTCTCCAAAAATTTAAATTTTCCATGTTGACATCAATAAAGTTTAAGTTTTCCACAATAAATGATAAATTCTTCTAACAGCAATCTTTAAAGCATCCAGAAAGAAGAACAGGCCCCACCAAAGGATTGAACCTGATTCATTATGGTATCTTTTTAAATCAGTGTACACCACTCAATGATTGGTTCTGAACTACAGAGTGTTCATGATGGATGCAAGATAACTTACTATAATTATCATATTAAACCTCTAACCAGAACTTTAGATAGCCTTACCAAGTTCTCTAAGACTGACTATAGATGTTACATTATAGTCAGTCCTTTGAAACTTAACCACTATCTAATTTTTTTAAAGAGGACCCCACAGAGATACCATGGTACCCTGACAGTAGGAAGCAATTCTAATAAAAACTATTCCTATTCTTCTAATAAGTTTTGTTTCCAAAGGGTTATGGATAATTATCAATCTGTTAGGGTAGTTATAATTATATTTTGGGTTGAGGGTGGAAAAAAATAAATTTAGACTCAGGAATCCCTTTTGAAGAAAAAGGGGAGTAGATAGAACAGATATAGGTAGATTATTATATCTACCTGTAAACAAATTTAGCCAAATATTAGCCCTAAACAATTTGCACCGGTGTGGATTCTTTTATAATGATAAAAATGCAAATTTATATGTCTGTTTAAAATAATTTGTTGATATAAATTCAAATCTATATTTGTCATATTTTCATATGCTTCTACCACTGTTTAAATATTCTGTACATTGACGCATATTAAGCATATTGTCATCATTTGCACTATGCAGTTTCTGCTACAATGAGGTTTCTTGGCCCTGGGTGGCCAGAGGTTCAGACCCACAAGACCTGCTGTCCCAGACCCCTTAGCCACCCATATCTGATCAGGCCCCCAGAAATGATTTAGATGCTTATATTAACTAGTAGCTGTTTGGCATATGGCTCAGGCATATTGCTAGCTTGCTCTTTCATCCTAACTTAACCCATTTCCATTAATCAGTCTGCCATGTTCCTTACATTTTTCTTCTAGGGCGGCTGGCTTGATCTAATGATTAAGATTCTGCTCTCTCACCGTTGTGGCCCGGGTTCAATTTCCGAGAGAGAGAGAGAGAGAGAGAGAGAGAGAGAGAGAGAGAGAGAGAGAGAGAGAGAGGGAGAGGGAGAGGGAGAGGGAGAGGGAGAGGGAGAGGGAGAGGGAGAGGGAGAGGGAGAGGGAGAGGGAGAGGGAGAGGGAGAGAGAGAGAGAGAGAGAGAGAGAGAGAGAGAGAGAGAATTGGACCCCAAGATCTCAACAGCCTTTTATGAATGGGGTTGGCCACTTCCCCTTTAAGACCCCTGGACCCTGGATAAGCATCTTCAGACCTTATCAGCTGACACCTGAATCCCACCACAAGTTTCTACCTGTGTTTAATTATATTTGTCATACTAGAGACACACACACAGAGACATACACACACATATACATACATATACCTAAATACATGTATACCTAAATACATGTACCTCTGTTTAAAATATTTTATATATTGACACATATTAAGGATACTGTTATCATTTTACACTATACATTTCTATCTCTGCTTAAGATGAGTATATGATATTCATACTTGAAATCATTGTCTCAATACTGTACTGTAGTACTGAGGTATAAACAATATAAATGTCTAGGTCATTTCTAAAGGCCTAATCAACTACAAATGACTAAAAAATCTAGCATGACAAGTTTATAAGTCTAAATCTCTGGCTGCCCCAGACCAAAAACCATACTGTTAGACTGTACATCTGTTTATAGATTGTCTATCTTTATAATATAAGCCGTAGTCTTTAGGCTGTTAAGAATTACAAGTCATAGTTACATATATTTTTCATATAATAGACGTGTTAATTAGGTCTTTCAGATATATATTAGAATGTCAGCTGGATAGGGAGTCTTCAAACACTTCAGAGACTTAGAGAATATGGCATTTAACTGTTTTGATTTTCAGAATTTGGCTATGAGAGATAAGAGACACAATTGCTTTTGGCAGCACTGTTTCTTTCCCAATGTGATGTTGGGCATCAAAAACACCTGCAATAATGAGGTTTCTGGCCCATTTAGCTCCATTGTTCAGACCCATAGACCTGCCATCCCAGAGTGCCTAAGCACTCACTACTGCTTAGCCCCCCACCAAAAAAAAATTACTCATACACTTATATTAATTTCAGGATGTTTGGCCTATGGCTTAGGCATATTACTAGCTAATTATTTCATCTTAATTCAACCCATTTCCATACATCTGTCCTGCCAGGAGGTCTGTAGCTTACCTATTTCATTATATGTTGCTTCTTCAGCAGCTAGAAGGATCTCTGTCCCTGACTTTTCCCTCCTTCTCCTATCTATGCTTCTGTCTATGTTTATGGTGTTCTCCAAGGTTCAAAACAGTCCTTTATTAGAAGACTGATATTCATGGCATACAGAAAGACATTCCACCATCAGACTCCAAATGAAGTTTGTCTTTTTTGGTGGATAATAGCCTATTGGACAAAGAACTTCCCTTGCCTTTACTGCTAACAGTTAAGCACACTGTCCAATCTGGACAAGCAGGATGAAAGATGAAGACTGCTGAAACCTACCAAGAGAGGATAAGATAGTTTCTCTAAATATCCTGCCTCTGAAAAGGTCTCTCAGATATTCTATGCCTGTAGCCAAAAAACTGGCTGTGGGTGACTGTCCAAGCAGGTAACAGTCATTGTCTTCTCTTACTAAATTTCAGAAGTTGCTTTCTTGAACCTATAGCATACTCACACAGTAATGATTAATCTCAAAGCCTCAGGAAAAAAGAACAAATAAAAAACTAAAGACTCAGAGAGGTCAGCACCACCTCAATCAGTGCTATAATTAATAAAATAAAAATAAACAAACAGAAAATACAAAAGAATGAATATATGAAGTGTTTTTTTGAAAATATGGACAGGATTGACAAAATAATCAAAAGTAAGAGGGAAAAGAGCTAAATAATAAATTTAGAGAAAAAGAGCAAGAGATTACAGAAGATACTGAGAAAATTAGAAAATTTTATGGAAATAGTAAATTTCTAGGTGTATACAACATACAAAATTACATAAAGAAGGAATATTTATATATATATGTATGTATTTCTTGCAATATATTTGATTATATTCTTGCTCAATTCCTCTCCAACCCACCACATGCCCCAAACTTCATGTATTCTTTTATTTGTTTATTTTTTATTTAACTCATCAACTGCAATTTGTGCTATCCATGTGCTTCTGGATAAGAAACTTTTCACTAGAACATGATTGATATATCTGAAGCCACACGCTTAAAGAAACTTGATTTTTTTTTGGAGGAAATTTTAAAAATTAAATATATTCCAAACAAATAATGAAATTAAAGTGACAATAAAATATTTCATAATTAAGACTTGCTCTGAAATAGATAAATTTACAGCAGTATTCTACTAGAACTTCAAAGATAAGCACTAATACTAATTACAGTATTTCATAACAATAAAAAAGGGAGAATTCCAAACTTATTTTTCTGAAGTCAGCATTACTCTGATAAAAACAAAATAAAGAAAATAGATACATGAGAAAATTACAGCCAAACCTCCCGGATGAACATCAAATTAAAAATCTCAATAAAATGAAATTTAAGATTATATCAGGCTCACTTATGATGATCAAATTGGTTTTATTTCAAGAATTCAAGTATGGTTCAAATTATGTAAATAAATAAATGCTATCTGTCTAATTATACAGAAGCTAAAAGACAGAAATCATATGAACATCTCATTTTATGCAAAAAATGCCATTGACAAAACTGAATATCCTACCCAGATAAAAGATATGAAGAGGCTAGGTATAGAGAGAGTATGCTTAAACATAATAAAGGCTATATAAGTCAAACCTAATCAACAGCAAGAAAAATGGAGAAAAACTCAAAACATTTCTTATAAGATCAGGAATTCAAGAGGGTCTTCTTTCTTCCTCTGCCACAAGTCATATAGTTTTTGACATCTATCTCAACAAGACAAGAGAAAGGAAATAAACTGATGTAAATAGGAAAATAAGTCAGAGTATCCATATTTACAGTCGATATACTATGAACTAAAGGTCTTAAAGACTTCATTAAAAACCCTTAGAGTTAATAAACACTTGCAGTAATCATCATGCTACACAATTAAATTCTAAAATAAGTAGCCTTTCTGTATATCTTGGACAAACATACTGTGAAAAAAACCAAGAGAACCTATCCTATGCTACCCCCTCTCTCTTTCACACACACACACACACACACACACACACACACACACACACACACACACACACACACACACACATGCACACATGCACTCGAACACCCTACCTGGGAATAAAAGTAAACAAGACCCTGCCAAAGAAAATGTTAGGAAACCAATGAATGCTATATATAAACCAGAAATTTTTTATATCTTTAACTCTTTTTAATATATAGTAGTCCTAGGTTGAATATATTACTGTTTCATTTAAAGTGCACAGTCAGTAGGTGCCAAGTGCACAGTCTCACTGATGTAACTGCAGAGCAAGCCTCATAGATCAGACTTTCCATGGTATTATTTCTTTGTGAGTGCAATTAGACGAATCCTTTGGCATTTTTTGACTTATTTTCTTGTGGCAGGATTAAGGTGTCAGCTGATAAGTCAGAAGGTATATGACATGGAACTGTCAAACACAGGAAGAGAGCTCCTCCTGTCCCAGCAGCCACTTATCAATGGGGTTGGCCACACCCCCTCCAGGTTGGCCAAACCCCTCCAGGGTCCCAGGCTCGCAGATAAGCTTCTTCTGACTTTATCGGCTGACACCTTAATCCCTCCACATCTCCCCCTTTTGTCTAAATAAAAAGTTTCTAAACTAAGACTGTGTACAATAGGATTTATTATGAGTTAGTAACCATAAATACCTATTCTTCAACCCCTTCAAGACCTGAGAAGGAAGATATATCACTTGAAAGTCAGAAGTATATGGAAGTAGTGGCTTCCAAAATTTGGGAGAGGACAGCAACACAGCTACCTGGACAATCACCTCTGGTTTTGTGAGCTGTTGGAGCATTTATCATATTGGCAACAGGCCTATGGTATCTGACAGATCTTCTCACAAGCAGGGCAATTTTGGAGGGACTGTCTTATCCTGTCCAGGCAGGTTTTGGCAGTCTCCATCCATCAACTTGTTCCTCCAGCTTGGACACCATGTGTGTACTGTCAATAATCAAGGTAAGGGCAGTTCCTTACTCAACCGGCCATTCTCTGACAAAAGGACAAACTCCAATGGAGTATCCTCGATGCTCATACCATCTCGGGAAAGGAGCAGTGACACCAGGAGTCGTCGTGCCTCTCATGGCCGAATTTCAAATGTTAAATGCCATATTCTCTGGGTCTATGAAATGGTTGAAGATTTCTGTCCTATCTATGATATTCTAACCTGTATCGGAGATGACTGGGATATGGTACCTTAAGTAATGTTGACAGTAGTTTTTATTGTCCTAAGGATTAAACCTTGTACTAAAATTAGAATACCTATATAAGAGGTGTACAATCCCTGAACAATGACTTTTAGTATGACTATCAAACATTAGCCAGGGGTATATTACCATGTAAAGTGGCCATAGCATTTTAGACATGTATATACACATATATCATCTAAACAGAGGTATATAAAACATCTTGTGCATATATCATAACTAGTGCAATCATACATTATATCTAGTATAGTTAAATGAAGGGAGTAATTGCATAGTGTACATGACAATGATGTGCAAATATTTTAAACAGAGGTAGAAGCATATATAAAACATAGCAATTACAGATTCAATTTTACATAATAGTTACAGATTCAGATTTATATCGAAATACAAGTTGCTTTGGTTATATAAAGCAATTCCAGATTGAACTTTGTTCAAATGTACAAATTATCACAATTAATCATATAAAATGATTTTACATTTGTATCAATATACAAATACCTATGGCAATGCAAATTGTCTTTAGCTTAGCCCATACATTTAGCTAAAATGGTGTATAGGTAGGCAGAACAATGTACCTTTATCTATCGTATCTATCCCTCTTCTCTTCTTCAAAAGAGATCTTTGATGCTATATTATAGTTCTGTCCACTCAATTTTCACTTAAAACTATTCTAACAGAATAAGAATTACCCACAACCCTCAGAACACAAAACTTATTGGGAAAGGGGGCGTGGTCTTTCATAAGGTTGCTTCCTGCTGACTTAAGGGTGATGGCATCTCTTTGGGATCCTGTAAAGTCTTGTATCCATTTGTCATATCAGGGGTGAGCAATTCCTTCTTCTCCTCAGGAAGGGACTCCTTTACAAAGTGGACTTTTATTAGTTTTGTTGGTACCCATATCTTTTCTTTGCCTGTTGAAACAAAAGCGAAACCCCTACCCCATCGAAGCACATATCCTGGCTTCTACTCAGAAGTCAACACATATTTGAAGTAGATGGGTTGATTTAACTCAGAGGATTTCTCTATCACCCAATGTCTCTCAGCAGCTGATGTTCCCTTTTCATCAGCTTTAAGAAAATTTAAAGTCAATAAGGCACTGTGCAATCTCTCCCTGGGTTTTCTCATTTCTTTCTTCTGTTTATAAAGCATCTCTTTCAACATGCAGTGAGATCTCTCCACAACTGCCTGTCCTGTGGGATTGTGTTGTATCCCCATAATATGCTTTTTATTATAGTATCCAAAAATTATCTTCATTTTTCAGGAAACATAAGCTGGAGCATTGTCAGTCTTAATCTGAGTGGTAATTCCCATTATGGCCATGGCTTCCAAAAGGTGAGTTAGTACAGCATCAGCATTTTCAGAACTCAGAGCAGTTGCCCATTGCATTCCAGAGTAAGTATTGATAGTATGATGTACATATTCATCTTTCCGAATTCTGGGACGTGAAACACATCCATTTGCCAGATCTCATTTCTCTGTGTACCTTTAGGATTACTTCCAGCAGGTAAAGACGATTGGTTATAGAAAGAGCAAGTGTTGCAATTCCTTACTATTTCGTTTGCTTCATTCCAAGTGATGGAAAAACTCTTTTTTAATCCTTTGCTGTTAATATGATGTTTCTCATGAAATTCTGTGGCCTCTAGCACATTTCCTATCAGCAACCGATCTATTTCATCATTACCCTGTGCTAGAGGGCCTGGGAGACCCGTCTGTGCCCTGATATGTGTTATGTACCTAGGATGTATCCTACCTCTGATGATATCCTGTAGTTGTATGAATAGTAAGGCCAAATCTGAATCATCAGGAATGAAGTCAGCAGTTTCAATATGTAAAACAACTCTTTCTGCATATTGAGAATCAGTAATTACATTGAGAGGCTCTGTGAAATCCAACAACACCATAATAATTGCATATAGTTCTGACTTCTGAACAGAGTTTTAAGGGCTCTGAGCCACCTTAATTAAGTCTTCAGACTTGTAGCCAGCCTTTCCTAAATTGTTCGCATCAGTAAAAAAGGTGAGGGCTCCAGAAATGGGTTTATCCTGTACCACATGAGGAAAGATCCAATTAGTTTCCTTTATGAATTGAATTCTCTTGTTTCGAGGATATTTATTATTAATATTTCCTAAAAAGTCACTACAAGCTTTTAGCCAAGGTTCACTGTCTGCCCATAATCGTTCAATTTCTTCATTAGTCAAAGGCACAACAATTTCTACAGGGTCCTTTCCAGTAAATTGGCGAAGTCTTAATTTACCTTTAAAAATCAAATCAGCAATTTTTTCAATATATGTCTTCATCTTCTTGCTTGGCCTATGTGGCAGAAATATCCATTCTAATATAATGCTTTCTCTTTGCATTAAGATTCCTGTTGGAGATTGTCTAGAGGGTAAAATAACAAGTATGCAATCCAGGTCTGGATCCACACGATCCACATGTGCTTCTTGAAGTTTCTTTTCCACCAAGTCTAATTCTTTCTCAGCCTCATCAGTTAATTCTCTTGGACTATTTAAATCCTTGTCACCGTCCAAAGTCTTGAACAAATTAACTAGCTCATAGTTTTTTATACCAATAATGGGTTGTATATGAGCGATATCTCCTAGTAACTTTTGAAAATCGTTAAGAGTCTTCGATTTATCTCTATTTAATTTTAACTTTTGTGGCCTAATTTTTTGTAAACCTATTTTATATCCTAAATAATTGATAGAATCTCCCCTCTGTACTTTTTCTGGAGCAATTTGTAGTCCCCAATCAGGCAATATTTTCTTTAGTTCTTCAAACAATGTTTCTAATGTCTTTGGGTTTGGGTCTGCCAGCAAAATATCCATATAATGGTAAATGATAGATTGAGGGAAGCGCTTGTGCAGTATTTCTAGTGGTTGTTGTACAAAATATTGGCATAAGGTGGGACTATTCAACATTCCTTGGGGAAGGACTCTCCATTGGTACCTCTTAGCTGGCCCTGAATTATTAAGAGTAGGCACTGTAAAAGCAAATTTCTCTTTGTCCTGTTCCTGTAAAGGTATGGTAAAAAAAACAATCCTTCAAATCAATAACTGCAATAAGCCATCCTTTAGGTAGCAGAGAAGGCAGGGGAATACCAGATTGTAAGGAGCCCATATGCTGAATCACCTTATCAATTGCTCTTAAATCCGTTACCATCCTCCATTTTCCAGATTTTTTCTTGACAACAAAAACATGAGAATTCCATGGACTGGTTGATTCTTCGATATGCTGAGCCTGTAACTGCTTTGTACCAACTGTTCCAAAGCCTGAAGTTTTTCTCTTGTCAAAGGCCATTGTTGAACCCAAATAGGCTTTTCTGTTAACCATTTCAAAGGCAATGCTGTGAGTGTCCTTTTAGGTTCTGTGGTTATTGGGCAATTCTTTTGTACAACCTAAATGGCTGGTGAATTTTTTCCATAGTACCTTAGAGCATCATTTCTGGAATCATAATTGAGTCTCCGGTTGATATCAGAACCAGGAGGCATATTAATCTAGGTATTCCATTGCATTAGAAGGTCACGACCCCACAGATTCACTGCTATATCAGCCATATATGGCTAAAACCATCCTTTCTGACCTTCTGGTCCTATGCATTCAAGCCATCTCACACTCTGTTTTACTTGAGATATTGTTCCAATTCCCAGAAACTGGATATATAGTGCCTGTAAAGGCCATCTGGGGTGCCATGATTGTGGGGTTATGATTGAAACATCAGCCCCCATGTCGACTAAACCCTGGATATAAATATTATCTATCCATATCACCAATTTTGGTCTTTGTTCATTTATTGAAGTCTGCCAAAATATTCATTTTATGATTCGTTTTGGAATTTTTGAGTTTTCTTTTGAATTTATGTTATTATCTAATATCATACGGTTTTCTAGATCAGGTTTTGGATGCTCTATTTGTCCTGAGAATGCTGGTCTTCTCCTATGACCAGATATGATCTCACCATCCTTGAATTTGGAGTCTGATTTTTGGGGGCTTCCCGGGGGAAGCCCCGAAAGGCGTTTCCCGATGGTAGAGGGTTGCTTTCTTTATCCCTGGTAGATCTACATTCATTGGTCCAATGCCGTCCCTTGCCACACCTTCTGCATAATCCAGTAGTCAATGGCCTTCTGTTCCATTTAAACCTAGATCGGGTATTATTTCCAAGAGTACCTTGTGTACAGTTCCGTCTTATATGGCCTTGTTTACCACAGTTGAAACAAGTGATGCCTTGCTTCCTCACACTAACATTAGCAACAGCTTGGCCTACCCAATTCTCCTCGTTGCCATGGAGACATTCAGTATTTATTACATATTGCATCCCTTCTTCTATAGGTGCAGCTCTGATCTTTAAAGGCATAAGTATTTTTCTACATTCCATATTAGCATGATCAAAGGCCAGAGAAAGTATTCATTGCTTCCTAACTTCTGGATCTGATATTGCTCTATGAACAGCTGTGGTGAGCCTCTGTATAAAGTCGGTATAAGGCTCTTTTAAGCCTTGTTTGACCTTAGTATAATGCTCGATTTTTTGACCTGGGTCCAAAATCTTTTCCCAAGCATTCAGTGCGGCAGTACGGCATAGCAATAAAGTATGCTCATCATAAGTAGATTGAGTCCTCACATCAGCAAACATGCCTTCACCAAGGATTAGGTCCTGAGAAGCAAAGAAACCCCTAATTTTTCCTTGTTGTTTCAAGGTTTTGGCCTCCTCTCTAAACCAGCCTCTCCACTGTAAATTCTGACTTTGGTCCAAGACAGCAGCTGTTAGCTGCATCCAATCAGTTGGTAGAATCCGGTTTTTTGCTGACCATGAATTTAGAAGCTGCTTCACATAAGTAGAGTGTATACCGTGCATTGATATTGCCTCTTTAAAATCCTTGATGTCTCTCATATGTACTGGCTCATAGCTATACTCTACATATTCTGAGGATCCCCCAGGTGTTATCTTTGTCTGAATAGCAGCTGGGAACAATAGTGGTGTGGAAGGGGGTAGCCCTGTTATGTTTACCACTTTGGGTATAGTATCTCCAGTACCATAATATCCCATTGGGGGTTGACCTGAACTGTTCTGAGCATAAGATGCATCACTACCCTTTTCCAGTATTGCAATGCAATACTCCCATTCTTGAATTTTGGATATTACAGGTTCCCATTCCTGGATTTTGGATACTACAGGTTCCCATTCCTGGATTTTGGATACTACTGGTTTCCATTCTTGAAGTTTAGATACTATTGATTTTTCTAGAGCTTGAGTGTCCTGATGAAGCCGTCCTTCCAAAGACCTCACTGAGTCAGCAATTTTTCTATCCCCATCATTAACATAATTAATGATTTTCTTGTTCTCATCATTAATGTAGTCAACAAGTTTCTTGTTTTCATAATTTACATAGAGCCTATATTTCTCTTGTACAGTGTTATCCTTATCTACCGAGGAAGCCTTATCTGAAAGCTTGTTGTAACCAATTTCCAGAGTATCCATCCTTTTTGCCATTTTAGTGTTTGACAATTCCACATCACATACCTTGGACAGTAACTGTTGATTTACATTTTGCACCTGTTTAACCTCACCTGCCACTGTAGAGTTCGATAGTTCCATAATACATAATCTGGACAATAATTGTTGGTTTCCATTTGACAACTCTGTAGGCGGAGTTTATCCACAGGGACACCAATACCAGATAGATATTTATTAGAATATAAGCCAACACTCACAGTACAGGCAACAGATTACCGTAGCACCTGAACAGGGACCGAAGTCTGCAGACGGACGGACGATGGGATCCTTCCTCCAGCAGCCAGGAACCAGGAAGAGAGAGCCTCCCAGCGTTCCAGCAGCCCCTTATCAATGGGTTCGGCCACACCCCCTCCAGGAGCCCGGGATTCTGGATAAGCTTCCTTGGACCCCATCAGCTGACACCTGAATCCCACAACATCTCCCCCCTTTTTCTAACTAAGAAGGTTCTAAACTAAGACTATGTACAGTAGGAATTATTATGAGGTAGTATCTAGGAGAGGTTAAAGTACAATTGCTAATCAAAGCCTAACTTATATAAGGTACATCTAATAGTTCTAGAATATTGGTAGATAGTAGGGTGTATAGATTATTTTAAAGGGTTAATCTGGGAAAGTGAGAATCTAACACCCGAGTGTTCTTATCTAAGGGATACTAGGGTGAAAACCTTAAACATCTATTCTTCAACCTCTTCAAGACCTGAGAAGGAAGGTGAATTTGTCTGAAAGACAGAAGTACATGGAAGCAGCTACTTCCAAAATTTGGGAGAGGACAGCAACACAGCTACCTGGACAATCACCTCTGGATTTGTGTACCGTTAGAGCATCTATCGGATTGGCTATAGGCCAATGGCATCTGACAGATCTTTTCACAAGCAGAACAATTTTGAAGGGACTGTCTTATCCTGTCTAGGCAGGTTTCGTCAGTCTCCATCTATCAACTTGTTCATCCAGCTTGACATCATGTGTGTACTGTCATCAATCAAGGTAAGGACAGTTGCTTACTCAGCCGGCCATTTTTTTGCCAAAAGGACCAACTCCAAAGGAGTATCTTTGATGCTCAACACCATCTCGAGAAGGGAGCAGTGACACCAGGAGTCGTCGTGTCTCTCGTGGCCGAATTTTAAATGTTAAATGCCATATTCTCTGGGTCTATGAAACGGTTGAAGATTCTTGTTCATCTATGATATTCTAATCTGTATCTGACATGACTGGGATATGGTACCTTAGATAGTGTTGACTGCAGATCTTATCGTCTTAAGGAATAAACCCTGTACTAAAAATTAGAATACCTATATAAGGGGTGTACAATCTCTGAACAATGACCCTTAGTAGAACTATCGAACATTAGCCAGGGGTATTTTACCAGGTAAAGTGTCCACAGCATTTTAGACATGTAAATACATATATATCATCCAAACAGAGGTATATAAAACATCTTGTGCATATATCATAACTAGTGCAATCATACATTATATCTAGTATAGTTAAATGAAGGTAGTAATTGCATAGTATACATGACAATGATGTGCAAATATTTTAAACAAAGGTAGAAGCATACATAAAATATAGCAATTTCAAATTTAGCTTTACATAATAGTTACAGATTCAGATTTATATCGAAGTACAAGTTGCTTTGGTTACATAAAACAATCTCAGATTAAACTTTGTACCAATGTACAAATTATCACAATTAAACATATAAAATGATTTTGCATTACTATCAATATACAGATATCTATGACAGTGCAAATTGTCTTTAGCTTAGCCCATACATTCAGCTAAAATGAAGTATAGGTAGGTAGAACAGTCTACCTTTATCTATCCTATCTATTCCCCCTCTCTTCTAAAAAAAAAAGATCTCTGATGCTATATTATAGTTTTGTCTTTTATCTAGTTTTACCCACAACCTTTGGAGCATAAAACTTATTGGGAAAGGGGGCGTAGTCGTTTATAAGGTTGCTTCCTGCTGACTTAAGGGCGATGGCATCTCTTTGGGATCCTGTAAAAGCTAAAACAATGGTTAGTTCTTAATGGACTGACCACATACATCTATAACCATTTTTAGGATAGTGGTTAACTCTATCTGGAAACTCAATTAGCAGTGTGATCTGAAGGATAATCATAAGGAACTATCTTGCAGCTGTTTTTGAATAATCTATTTCTTGAAAGCAATTATTGATTGGTGCGCAACAGGTTTTTGATTTTTTATTTTTGTCTCTGCTGTCTGTCTATCTGTCTCTTATTCTCTCTCTCTCATACTCTTTCTTTTATTTTTGTTTTTGTAGCAGGAGTTGTTCCGGTGGAGGCCCCATCTCGGTTCCAGATTCTTTGTAGATAGCTGATAGGAGGAAATGTTATTTACAGTGGAAAACTTAAGCATTGTCGATATTCAAAAGATATTTATATCTCTCATGACTTTAGGAGACTGGAAGCAGACAGAATGAGATGTTTGAGAGGTACAGAAACAGGGAGGAACAAGGTTTAAGATGAAGTCACAGTAATATTGGTCCCTAAATATTTTGCCTTCTGTCTCACACCAGGTGGCTTTTATGATGTGAGACAGAATTTTTCATATTCCTTTACCAATATGCTTGGGTTTAGAGAGGGAGAAAGCCACAAGTACCCAATCCAAATCCAGCCATATTAATAGTCAAATCAGGACCTTTTTTTTTTTCTTTGAGATGTAGATGCAAGATGTAAGGCAGTAAAAATTGAGAAATTACCCAGTAGTGCATGTGTGTATCAGTTGGTCTCGTAGTCCGTCTTGTACATTCTTTAATCCTCAGTCTGTCTTCTATTGCAGGTGAGTAATTATTCAATGTTTAGTTGATGCCGTAAAAATAGTTGTATCCATTTTCCTGTAAAGACAAAACTGAGATACCCTGCCCCAGGTTTGTTAAGTGTGTTTTCCTTACCACGCATCCGTTTGTCATGTCAGGGATGAGCAGTTACTTTTCTTGTTCAGGAAGAGACTCCTTTTCGAAGCGGGCTTTTATTAGTTTTGTTGGTATCCATATCTTTTCTGTCCCTGTTGAAACAAGAGCAAAACCCCTACCCCATCAAAGCACATACCCTGGCTTCCATTCGGAAGTCAACACATCTTTGAAGTAAATGGGTTGATTTAACTCAGAAGATTTTTCTACTACCCAATGTCTCTCAGCAGCTGAAGTTCCCTTTTCATCAGCATTAAGAAAATTTAAAGTCAATAAGGCACTATGTAACCTCTCTCTGGGTTTTCTCATTTCTTTCTTTTGTTTATAAAGCATCTCTTTTAATGTGCGGTGAGATCTCTCCATGACTGCCTGACCTGTAGGATTGTGTGGTATCCCTGTAATATGTTTTATAACATAGTATGCAAAAATTATCTTCATTTTTCGGGAGACGTAAGCTGGAGCATTGTCAGTCTTAATCTGAGTGGGAATTCCCAATATGGCCATGGCTTCCAAAAGGTGAGTAAGTACAGCATCAGCATTTTCAGAACTCAGAGCAGTTGCCCATTGCATTCCAGAATAGGTGTCAATAGTATGATGTACATATTTCATCTTTCCGAATTCCGGAAAGTGAAACACATCCATTTGCCATATCTCATTTCCGTGTGTACCCTTAGGATTAGTTCCTGCAGGTAAAGATGGTTGGTTATAGAAAGAGCAAGTGTCACATTTTTTTACTATTTCCTTTGCTACAATCCAAGTGATGGGAAAACTCTTCTTCAGCCCTTTGCTGTTAACATGATGCTTTTCATGAAATTCTGTGGCCTTTAGCATGCACCCTATTAGCAACCGATCTATTTCCTCATTACCCTGCGCTAGAGGGCCTGGGAGGCCCGTGTGTGCCCTGATATGTGTTATGTACATAGGATGTATCCTACCTCTGATGATATCTTGTAGTTGTATGAATAGTAAGGTCAAGTCTGTATCATCGTGAATGAAGTCAGCAGTTTCAATATGTGAAACAACTCTTTCTGCGTATTGAGAGTCAGTAATTAAGTTAAGAGGTTCTGTGAAATCCAACAACACCATAATAATCGCATATAGTTCTGACTTTTGAACAGAGTTATAAGGGCTCTGAGCCACTTTAGTTAGGTTCTCAGACTTGTAGCCAGCCTTCCCTAAATTGTTTGCATCTGTATAAAATATAGGGGCTCCAGAAATTGGTTCATCTTGTACTACACGAGAAAAGATCCAATTAATTTCCTTTATAAATTGAATTCTCTTGTTTTGGGGATATTTATTATTAATTTCTCCTAAAAAGTCACTGCAAGCCTTTTGCCAAGGTTCACTGTCTGCCCATAATCCTTCAATTTCTTCATTAGTCAGAGGCACAACAATTTCTGTGGGGTCCTTTCCAGTCAATTGACGGAGTCTCAATTTACCTTTAAAAATCAGATCAGCAATTTTTTCGATATATGTCTTCATCTTTTTGCTTGGCCTATGTGGCAGAAATATCCATTCTAATATGATGCTTTCTCTTTGCATTAAGATTCCTGTTGGAGATTGTCTTGAGGGTAAAATAACAAGTATGCATTCTAGGTCTGGATCTACACGATCCACATGTGTTTCTTGAAGTTTTCTTTCTACCAACGATAATTCTTTCTCGGCCTCATCAGATAGTTTTCTTGGACTATTTAAACCCTTGTCACCTTCTAAAGTCTTGAATAAATTAACTAGTTCATAGTTCTTTATACCAATCATGGGCCGTATATGAGCAATATCTCCTAGTAGCTTTTGAAAATCGTTAAGAGTCTTCAATTTATCTCTATTTAATTTTACCTTTTGTGGTCTAATTTTTTGTAAACCTATCTTATATCCTAAATAATTGATAGAATCTCCCCTCTGTACTTTTTCTGGAGCAATTTGCAGTCCCCAATTAGGCAATACTTTCTGTAGCTCTTCAAACAATGTTTCTAATGTCTGTGGGTTTGGGTCTGCCAACAAAATATCATCCATATAATGGTAAATGATAGATTGTGGGAAGCGCTTGCGCAGTATTTCTAGTGGTTGTTGTACAAAATATTGGCATAAGGTGGGACTATTTAACATTCCTTGGGGCAGGACTCTCCATTGGTACCTCTTAGCTGGCCCTGAATTATTAAGAGTAGGCACTGTAAAAGCAAATTTCTCTTTGTCTTGTTCCTGTAAAGGTATGGTAAAAAAGCAATCTTTCAAGTCAATAACTGTAATAGGCCATCCTTTAGGTAGCAGAGAAGGCAGGGGAATACCAGATTGTAAGGAGCCCATAGGTTGAATCACCTTATTAATTGCTCTTAAATCTGTCACCATCCTCCATTTTCCAGATTTCTTCTTGACAACAAAAACAGGAGAATTCCACGGACTGGTTGATTCTTCAATATGCTGAGCCTGTAACTGCTCCTGTACCAACTGTTCCAAAGCCTGAAGTTTTTCTTTTGTCAAAGGCCATTGTTGAACCCAAATAGGCTTTTCCGTTAACCATTTCAAAGGCAGTGCTGTGAGTGTCTTATTAAGCGGGCGATTCTTTTGTACAACTTGAATGGCTGGTGAATTTTTGTCATTTTTGGAAACATAGTTGAGCCTCCGGCTGACATCATAACCAGGAGGGATTTTAATCTGGGTATTCCATTGCATTAGGAGGTCGCGACCCCACAGATTCACTGCTATATCAGCCATATATGGCTTCAACCGTCCTTTCTTACCTTCTGGTCCTATGCATTCAAGCCATCTCACACTCTGTTTCACCTGAGATATTGTTCCAATACCCAGAAATTGGATATCTACTGTCTGTAAAGGCCATCTTGGATGCCAGGACCGTGGGGTTATGATCGAAACATCAGCCCCCGTGTCGACTAAACCCTGGATATAAATATTGTCTATCCAGACACCCAATTTTGGTCTATGTTCATTTATCGAAGTCTGCCAAAATATTCGTTTCATAATTTTCTTTGGAGTTTCTGAATCTTCTTTTGAATTTATGTTATCATCTGATATTGTATGTTTTTCAAGATCAGGTATTGGGTGTTCTATTCGTCTTGAGAATGCTGGTCTTCTACTACAACCGGATATGATCTCACCATCCTCGAATTTGGAGTCTGATTTTGGGGGGCTTCCCGGGGGAAGCCCCGAAAGGCGTTTCCCGATGGCAGAGGGTTGCCTTCTTTATCTCTGGTAGATCTACATTCATTGGTCCAGTGCCGTCCCTTGCCACATCTTCTACATAATCTAGAAGGCAATGGCCTTCTGTTCGAATTAAACCTAGATCGGGCGTCATTTCCAAGAGTACTTTGTGTACAGTTTCGTCTTACATGGCCTTGTCTACCACAGTTGAAACAAGTGATTCCTTGGTTCCTCTTCCTTACCTTATCAATGGCTTGGTCTACCCAATTGTCTTCATTACTATGGAGAGGTTCAGCATTGATTGTATATTGAATCCATTCTTCTAGAGGTGCGGCTCTGATTTTTAAAGGCAGAAGCATTTTTCTACATTCCGGATTAGCATGATCAAAGGCCAGAGAAAGTATTATTTGCTTTCTAGCTTCTGGATCTGATATTGCTCTATTTACAGCCGTGGTAAGCCTGTGTAGAAAGTCAGTATAAGGCTCTTTCAAACCTTGTTTGACCTTAACATAATGCTCAACTTTTTGACCTGGGTCTAAAATCTTTTCCCATGCATTAAGTGCGGCCGTACGGCATAGCAATAAAGTATGTTCGTCATAAGTAGTTTGAGTCTTCACATCAGCAAACATTCCTTCACCAAGGATTTGGTCCTGAGAAACAAAGAAACCCCTAATTCTTCCCTGGTGTTCTAAGGTCCTGGCTTCCTCTCTAAACCAGCTTCTCCACTGCAAGTTTTGGCTCTGGTCCAAGACAGCAGCTGTTAGCTGCATCCAATCGAAGGGGAGGATTCGGTTCTTTGCAGACCATGAATTCAGGAGCTGCTTTACATAAGTAGAGTGAATACCATACATGGATATTGCCTCTTTAAAATCTTTGATGTCTTTCATATGTAGTGGCTCATAACTATACTCTACATATTCTGAGGAACCCCCTGGTGCCATCTTGGTCTGAATAGTAGCTGGGAACAATAGTGGTGGTGAAGGAGGTATCCCCGTGATGTTTACAACTTTATGTAAAGTATTTCCAGTACCATAATACCCCATTGGGGGTTGACCTGAACTGTTCTGAGCATAAGATGTATCATTGCCCTTTTCTAGTGTTGCAATATGGTCCTCACATTCTTTCATTTTGGATATAATGGGTTCCCATTCTTGGATTTTGGACATTACGGATTCCCATTCCTGGAATTTGGACATTGCAGGTACAAATTCTTGTATTTCGGATACCATCTGTCTCAAAGTTTGACTTTCTTGATGAAGTGATTCTTCTAAAGACCTCACCGAGTTAGCAATTTTGAGATCTACATCATTAACATAATTAATGATTTTCTCGTCCACTTCATTAATGTGGTCAACAAGTTTCTTGTTCTCATCAGTGACGTAGAGTTTATATTGTTCTAGTTCTAAAGACCTCGCCGAGTTAGCAATTTTCAGATCTACATCATTAACATAATTAATGATTTTCTCGTCCAGTTTATTAATGTGGTCAATAAGTTTCTTGTTTTCATCAGTTACGTAGAGTTTATATTGTTCTAATACAGTGTTATCATTATGTGAAAGCTTGTTGTAACCAATTTGTAGCATATCCATCGTTTTCGACATAGCAGAGTTTGAAAGCTGTAATTCACATATCTTGGACAACAGCTGCTGATTTAAGGTCTGCATCTGCTTAACGTCATCTGACAGTGTAGCGTTTGATAATTCTATAATACCAAGTTTGGATGGTAATTGAAAGTTCAAATTCGTGACCTCAGTCATCACCCTTCTATTGTGGAACACAACATACAGAAACAGACCAAGAAATAGTAAAACTGGGGTACTGAATACCTCAAGATACTCATTTAAAAACTTGTCAACCATCATGGAAAAATATATACCGAATTCCTCAAAAGAATAGTTGTCAGCCATTACCTCAATCCAGGTGCAATGATGCTGTGTGGTCAGAAGATGTCACAATAACGTTTAGTGCCCTGCTGTATGGCAGATGCAGAGACACTCAGCACGCTATTCACAGATCCTAGGTGTTAAAGGGTCTCAGCGGGCAGAATAGAATTCCTGGGAAAAGCAAAGTCTCACAAATCAAGACAGCCGCTTGAATCTGCAGTTTTTGGGTAGGCAGCAGGGCCCCGGCCGCGTGGCTCGCGCGGCTGATTAAGGGGCGGAGTTACTGACCGCGCGCGGTGTAATCAAATGGCTACAGCTAGGCAGCGGGCACCGGCCGCGCAGCTAGCGCGGCTGATTAAAGGGTGGAGTTACTGAACGCGCGGTGTAATCAAATGGCTACAGCTAGGCAGCGGAGCCGCGGCCGCGCAGCTCGCGCGGCTGATTAAGGGGCGGAGTTACTGCTAGCGCGGGCGAACCAAGCAGCCAAAGAAGCCGTTTGGAAGTCACCTCTCACTATCAAACCCGCACGCACAGGGCTGGATACGACTTGCCCACAGTCAAACCTGACCTGAGTGCGTTCTAAGCCCGACCCGCGGGCCTGGGACGTTGGGCGTCAGATGTAGGCGGAGTTTATCCACAGGGACACCAATACCAGATAGATATTTATTAGAATATAAGCCAACACTCACAGTACAGGCAACAGATTACCGTAGCACCTGAACAGGGACCGAAGTCTGCAGACGGACGGACGATGGGATCCTTCCTCCAGCAGCCAGGAACCAGGAAGAGAGAGCCTCCCAGCGTCCCAGCAGCCACTTATCAATGGGTTCGGCCACACCCCCTCCAGGAGCCCGGGATTCTGGATAAGCTTCCTTGGACCCCATCAGCTGACACCTGAATCCCACAACACAACTCTGTCATCATCCTCTTACTTTGAAAAATAAAATAGAGAAATAAGCCAAAAAATAGTAGGACTGGGGTATTGAATCCTTCAAGATATTCATTTAAAAATTTATCAACCACCATGGCAAAATATGACCTAAACTCTTCAAAAGAATAATATTCAGCCATTGCATCAATTCAGATGTAATTACGCTGTTTAGTACACAGGTGTCACAGTAGCGTTCAGTTCCCTACCCACTGTATGGTAGATGCAAAGACTCTCAGCAGCAGGAAGCTGCGGGCTGAAAACCAAATGCTGCAGCGGGCTGAAAGCAGAACCAGGTGCTGTGGTAGGCCGGCGAGTTGAAAACCGTGCCTGCCCACTGAACTGAAGTCGCGCGTCTGCGCACTGAGTTGATCTTGCATCTTGCACTGAAATCTCACGCCCAAGCAATGAGCCAAAAATCCCTGCTTACACAATGGACCAGCTGGCTGGAAACCGCGCCCAGCTAGCAAGAGGGAGCTTTAAGCCCAAGTGAACAGTCTGTATGTCCCCTGGCTTCTTACAGTTTAGGGCACAGGGCCGAGGACGTTGGGCGCCAGATGTAGACAGAGCTTTACTTTCAAGGTGCCAGTCCAAAATTAATATTTATTAGAATATAAATTAACACTCACAATATTAGTAACAGCTTATGGTGGCACCAAACAAGGACTGGCGTATCCAAGCCATGGACGAGTGATGGACGCGCTATGGAAGGATGATGGATTCCGATTCTGCCTGTCCAGCAGCCAGCAGCCAGGAACCAGGAAGAGAGCTCCTCGTGTCCCAGCAGCCACTTATCAATGGGCTTGGCCACACCCCCTCCAGGTTGGCCACACCCCCTCCAGGGTCCCGGAAGTGTCTTATGACCTTATCAGCTGACACCTTAATCCCGCCACAGACTTCAATAAATGAACAAAAACCAAAATTGAGAATACGGATCGATAATATTAATATCAAGGGTTTAGTCGACATGAAACATCATGTTAACAGCAAAGGATTAAAAAAGAGTTTTTCCATCACTTGGAATGAAGCAAATGAAATAGTAAGGAATTGCAACACTTGCTCTTTCTATAACCAACCGTCTTTACCTGCTGGAAGTAATCCTAAAGGAACACAGAGAAATAAAATCTGGCAAACAGATGTGTTTCACGTCCCAGAATTTGGAAAGATGAAATATGTACATCATACTATCAATACTTACTCTGGAATGCAATGGGCAACTGCTCTGAGTTCTGAAAATGCTGATGCTGTACTAACTCACCGTTTGGAAGCAATGGCCATAATGGGAATTACCACTCAGATTAAGACTGACAATGCTCCAGCTTATGTTTCCCGAAAAATGAAGATAATTTTTGGATACTATAATATAAAGCATATTACGGGGATTCCACACAATCCCACAGGACAGGCAGTTGTGGAGAGATCTCACTGCATGTTGAAAGAGATGCTTTATAAACAGAAGAAAGAAATGAGAAAACCCAGGGAGAGGTTGAACAGTGCCTTATTGACTTTAAATTTTCTTAATGCTGATGAAAAGGGAACATCAGCTGCTGAGAGACATTGGGTGATAGAGAAATCCTCTGAATTAAATCAACCCATCTACTTCAAATATGTGTTGACTTCTGAGTGGAAGCCAGGATATGTGCTTCGATGGGGTAGGGGTTTCATTTTTGTTTCAACAGGCAAAGAAAAGATATAGGTACCGGCAAAACTAATAAAAGTCCTCTTTGAAAAGGAGTCCCTTCCTGAGGAGAAGAAGTAATTGCTCACCCATGATATGACAAATGGATACATGGTAAGGAAAACACATGTAACAAACCTGGGGCAAGGTCTCAATTTTGTCTTTACAGGAAAATGGATAGAACTATTTTTAGACTATTTTTAAGACATTAACTAATTACTCACCTGCAATAGAAGACAGAATGATGATTAAGGAATGTACATGACGGACTACGAGACCAACTAATACACACATGCACTACTGGGTAATCTCTCAATATTTACTGCTTTGCATCTTGCATCTACACCTCAAAAAAAAAAGTGATCCTGATTTGCCTATAAATAGGGCTGGATTTGGATTGGGAGCAAGTGCTTTCTCCTTCTCTAAACCCAAGCATATAGGTAAAGAAAATGTGAAGTATTCTGTCTCATATCAGAAAAGCCACCTGATGTGAGACAGAAGACAGAATATTTAGGGACCAATATTATTGTGACTACATCTTAAACCTCATTTCTCTCTGTTTCTGTACCTTTCAAACATCCTGTCTGCATACAATCTCCTAAAGTCATAGAAGATATGAATATCTTTTTTGAGTATCAACAATGGTTAACTTTTCCATTGTAATTAACATTTCCTCCTATCAGCTATCTACAAAGAATCTGACACCAAGATAGGGCCCCCAATGCAACAACTCCTACTCGTGAAACAAGAATAAAAGAGAAAGTATGAGAGAGAGAGAGAGAGAGTAAGAGACAGGTAGACAGACAGACAGAGGCAAAATTAGAAAAATCAAGAACCTTGTGCAAGCAAATCAATGATTGTTTTCAGAAAATAGACTATTAAAAATAGCTGCAAGATAGCTCTCTATGATTATCCTCCAGATCACACTTCTAATTAGAATTCCAGATTGGTTATAAATGTATATAGTCAGTCCATTAAGACCTAACAATTGTTTTTGCTTTTACAGGATCCCAAAGAGATGCCATCGCCCTTAAGTCAGCAGGAAGCAACCTTATGAAAGACTACGCCCCCTTTCCCAATAAGTTTTTTGTTCTGAGGGTTGTGGGTAACTCTTATTCTGTTAGAATAGTTTTAAGTGAAAATTTGGTGGAGGACAGAACTATAATATAGCATCAAAAGTCACTTTTGAAGAAAAGAAGAGGGATAGATACCATAGATAAAGGTAGATTGTTCTGCCTACCTATACACCATTTTAGCTGAATATATGGTCTAAGTTAAAGACAATTTGCATTGGCATAGGTATTTGTATATTGATACAAATGTAAAATCATTTTATGTGATTAATTGTGTTAATTTGTACATTGGTACAAAGTTTATTCTGAAATTGTTTTAAATAACCAAAGCAACTTGTACTTCAATATAAATCTGAATCTGCAACTATTATGTAAAATTGAATCTGTAATTGTTATGTTTTATATATGCTTCTACCTCTGTTTAAAATATTTGCACATCATTGTCATGTACACTATGCAATTACTACCTTCATTTAACTATACTAGATATAATGTATGATTGCACTAGTTATGATATAGTTATGATATATGCACAAGATGTTTTATATACCTCTGTTTAGATGATATATATGTATATACATGTCTAAAATTCTGTGGCAATTTTACATAGTAATATACCCCTGGCTAATGTTTGATAGTCATACTAAAAGTCCTTGTTCAGAGATTATACACCCCTTATATATGTATTCTAATTTTTGGTACAGGGTTTATTCCTTAAGACAATAAAAACTACTGTCAACATTACTTAAGGTACCATGTCCCAGTCATCTCAGATACAGGTTAGAATATCATAGATATACAGAAATCTTCAACCATTTCATAGACCCAGAGAATATGGCATTTACCATTTGAAATTCGGTCATTAGAGGCAGGACAACTCGTGGTGTCACTGCTCCTTTCCCGAGATGGTATGAGAATTGAGGATACTCCATTAGAGTTTGTCCTTTTGGCAGAGAATGGCTGGTTGAGTAAGGAACTGTCCTTACCTTGATTGCTGACAGTACACACATGGTGTCCAAGCTGGATGAACAAGTTGATGGATGGAGACTGACAAAACCTGCCTGGACAGGATAAGACAGTCCCTCCAAAATTGCCCTGCTTGTGAGAAGATCTGTCAGATACCATAGGCCTGTTGCCAATATGATAGATGCTCCAACGGCGCACAAAACCAGAGGTGATTGTCCAGGTAGCTGTGTTGCTGTCCTCTCCCAAATTTTGGAAGCCACTACTTCCATATACTTCTGACTTTCAAGTGATAAATCTTCCTTCTCAGGTCTTGAAGGGGTTGAAGCATAGGTATTTATGGTTACTAACTCATAATAATTCCTATTGTACATAGTCTTAATTTAGAACCTTCTTAGTTAGACAAAATGGGGAGATGTGGAGGGATTAAGGTGTCAGCCGATAAAGTCAGAAGAAGCTTATCTGCGAGCCTGGGACCCTGGAGGGGGTGTGGCCAACCTGGAGGGGTGTGGCCAATCTCATTAATAAGGGGCTGCTGGGACAAGAGGAGCTCTCTTCCTGGTTCCTGGCTGCTGGTTGGGGGAGAGACAGAATCGGAATCCATCATCCTTCCATTGCGTGTCCATCGCTCGTCCATTGCTTGGATATGCCAGTCCTTGTTCAGGTGCCACTATAATCTGTTACTAATATCGTGAGTATAAATTTATATTCTAATAAATATTAATTTTGGACTGGCGCCTTGAAAGTAAAACTGGTCTACATTTTCTATTTTTTTTCTTAGGTTGATTGTGATCTTATGGGTTTACTTCCAAATTATTTTGAAGAACATCAAATTGTGATTGTATTTTTCAAATGGCACATGTTAGTATACAAACTTAATTTTTAACTCAAACTTAAATTTCAAAAAACATGGAGCATCTTTTAAGGCACTTTGCTACAATCATTCACAAACCCAAATGAGTCCTTTGAAATCTTAGTTTGCAGATGTATTACTAAGAGCAGTCATCCATTATCTTTTTAATTAAATTACCTTTCTGCACAAGACACATCCTTTTTTAAAAAATAAAGAGTAATGTGGTGTGCAGAGAAGCTAACACTTCACTCAATTTAAGTAATGTGTTTCAATTTTTCTGTCTTCTATTAGCAGAACCAGAATGTCTTTTTGATAGATTATTCAAATTTTCTTGTTTCCCTCAGGCTTTCCAGTATTTCCCTGTGTTGGTGCTCCTACTATAGTTAGGCCATTTTGGTGTCAGTACAAAAACAAAACAAAACAAGAAAAACAAAATTATAACTGGTCAAGTTCATTTAAATAAGATGGGGTTCTATTTCAGGGATATACTAAACAGCCCTCCTGGGTCTGGAATTTGGGATTTACTAGGCAGCTTTCCTCATAATCTGCCATTCTTCCAATCCGTATACTTCTCTGATTCTTTTTCCCCTAAATAGACCTTTCCATGATAGGCCTCCTCTTCATTAAAAACACAGTTCTTCAATTTCATGTTAATTAACTCTTGAAATCTAGCTATGACACTGGCATAATAGAAAGTACTTCTTTACTGTCCAATTTATTATAATCAATAAGTGAAGGAGTTAGAGTCTTTTCTAAATATTGTTGATTCCTTCATGGTATAGTATAAACTAAAAGTGAATTTGTTTAGTGGCAGAGCTTCGTTAAATTTTTGACAGGTCCAGACATGTCTTGATTACACTTTTATTCCTCCACCCTCCTCTCCTTCCCCTTCAATAAAACATGACAAAACAAAACACAATCTACCAAATAAATAAACAAAAAAAACCACATTTGCTATTTACCAGTAGTCTAGGATCATGAAGGACTAGAGAAGCAGATAGGGCCATTTTATATTGTATTTGATTAGGACACCATCATACTCCATATTCTACAGAAAAATCTACAAGTAAACAATGTACCTAATTAAGTATGATACAATGATACATTGTCAACGGTTGGCTTGTAATGTGTTAATCAGGTAGTCAGACTAAGTGGTTATTGGAGGAATGCTCAACCTGATGAGAATTAAAAAAAACAAAGAAAAGCAAGCAAGCAAACAAGCAAACAAACAAATAAACAAAAAACCTTCACATCCTCACATTCCTTTAGACTTTAGATGGTTCTGTTGGGTCCTGAGGTTGATCGAATAGTGGGGATCAGACCACCGAAGCCTATAAACCAGAAGCATCCTTATTCAAAGGGAAACAAAAACATCTAACTAGTTCAAGCCACAGAGAGTTATTTGGCTCTGTGACCCCAAGAAGGGGCTCTAAGCATCTTTTTATAGCCAAAGGTTATACACAGGGCAGAGAATATGCATTAGGATTTACAGCCTCTCTAGAGTGCACCCCTAGAGTCGAGATTTACAACCTCTGATTACAGCATGTTTGTTCAAGATGTTTACATATTCTGGTCTACTCTAACTGCTTTCCTAAACCTGGGAGAATGTAGAACAAAGGGTCAGGTAGCTTGTTTTAAGGCCACTATCAGGCAGTAGGCATCAACTTTTCATATTCTTGGGCTCCTTAGTTCAGACCCAGATATCCCTAGAGAAGACAATCATAGACACCATGACTCCCTAGGATGAAGCTAATTTCATGACCAAGGGAAAAAGACTGAGCTCTGAAGTAATTGATTGCCCTTGTTGCCCTTTCTATGTAACCAGATGTCTTAAGTTAAATATAAGGTTGTTTTCTAGAGTGTGAATCTGTTGCTTTCTTGAACTACCATCTCTTTGAATAAAGCACAGATTAAATATTAGATTTCAGTGGTACTTGTGATGACAGGTAAGATGTACTCTGGTATTTTTGTTAGAATATTGCCAATGTCATCCTTACTCAATTACTCTCAAGAGATGGCCATGGTCACCTCATACCTTTACATTTTTAATTATAAGGTAACCAGGAAAGGAATTGAAAGAAAGTATAGCAATATGAACAATATTTCAATGACAGAATTTTTTTTTTACTAATCTAACTAAAGTTCTAGAATCAACAACTGGGAGGTTCTGGGAAACCATTGTGATCTCTAAGCATGTGATCTCCAGCCTTGGAGTGCTAAGGGTTCCAGGAATGTTATATTCTAACTTATGTTCAATATGGTTGCTAAACCAGGTTACCAGAAATGTATTGCGGGTACACTTGAGAGTATCCAGAAGCAAGTTTTGTTGTTTTTTTTGTTTTTTTGTTTTTTTAGTGCAGTCAAGGCTATTAATGCTCCAATGCTTCATAGCTGCCCTTAAATCTACCATTTTGAAGTTCTTAGCTAACTCAAGAAGCAGCACAACTTCAGACAAATGATGCTTGAGGAAGCAGGCAACATGTTCCTCACTGTAGTGGTCAAAATCCACATTGTTCTCTGAAAGAGCAAGCTTCTTTCTGGTTAGGGACTTCTCTTACAATGTGCTGCTTCACAGCCATCTAGGAGGATAACAGAGACTCTTGCAGGCAGACTTTCTTGAAAATATTCTAGTGTTTTGTAAACCTAAGCAGTAGGAGCTAAAATGATCATTCCTTAGGAAATGGAGCTGCTAGTCTGTAGTGTGAAATGGGATCACCACAGTGCTTGTGTCCACCAGTGCTTTCATGCTACAGAGGTAATTGTTGCAGTATTGATTTTTTCAGGCCTCCTGCTGCAGCACACTGCCAACATAATCTGCAAAACCTCAGGTTAATGCTTGACATCCTGTTTCCTGGAGAGTCAAGTATCAATTAATTCCTTGAGGAACTTGAGGCATAGTCTCTCAGAGTGCATTGAGTACTTTTTAAAGATGTCATTCACAAGTGTTTCATTTTTACTTTCATATGTGAATAGATTTAGCATCAGAGATCATAGGCCATTTTAGTCATCACACATATTATCCTTTAGCCAGTTACTGCAGGTCCAGTCTCTGCATCTTTGACCTGATCAGTTTGACACTTGCTAGAGTCTCCTGTCATTTTGTTAGGAAGGATGTCTAAGGTGGATATCCTTGATGCTTGGGGAAAAGTGGAAATGGGCCTAAAAATCGTCACCTGTATTTTTACTTACCTCTGACAAGACACAGGCAGGCAAGGAAGCATTGAGGAAGTATCTAATTTCTTCTTCATGATTATTCCCAAACTGTGTGTAAGCATATCCCCCTCATCTCCCTCCCCCTCTGTTTGTGTATGTGTGTTGTCTGACTAGAGATCAATTTACAACCTATTTATTAGGGGGTATTTATAAGGCTACCCTAAAACCTGTTAACTATGAAAAACTTCAGGATATAATTCAGGACTACCATATCAATTTTTCAGAACACCTCACAAATGCTTTCTTGCAGTATACTACTCTAGATCCTCATAACACAGAGAGTAGGCAAGTCTTTATGATCGATTTCTTTGCTCACGCTTCCCTGACATAAGGGTCTAAGCATAGACATCTGGAGAGAGGGCCTCTGACTCCTCGGACAGAAGTCTTAGAGCTAGCTTTTAAGGTATACCATGGGAGACATGAGAAAGCCTGTAAGCAATAATACCAGATGTTGGCTAAGGCCATTCGACATGCTTCTCAGCCTTCTGCTTTCTATGGTAGAGAATCCCTTGGTCCATGTTCTAAATGTGGTCTTGAGGGTCATTGGGCCTCCTCTTGCCCTGACCCATATGGGCTGCCCAGGTCATGCCAAAGTGCTATCAAGAGAGACATTGGTCAATTGACAGCCTCCATATACCGTGTGGCATGAGAACATTAAATGTAGTTCACTCTCCAGCCAAACTTCCAGGCCTGGTAATGGACAACTGAGGGTGACCACGCTTTCCTGACCCAAACACTATTATCTCACACAGGAAGCCATGGGTAATCATCATAGTAACATGTAATCTCTCTCCTTCATTGTGACACCAGGGCCACATACTCAGTCCAGAGAGAGTTCTGGGGTCCCACCTCTCCTTGTCTCCCTGTTGTTGGGGTAGGGAGACATCCTTACATAACTTACAAGAACCTGCCACTTAATTGCATTTTTAGGGGTATTTATCTTGCTTACTCATTTTGGCTGTGCCAACATGTCCTGTAATTCTAATGGGAAGGTTTTTTTGTTTTTTTTTTTTTTTTTTTTTTTAGCCAAAGTGGGAGCTTTTATCTGTTTTACTCTTCCATTTGCTTGACTTTAGACTCACCAGCGATTCGGTTCCTTTCCTCCATCTTCTCCAAGCTACTCACCCTTCTTTTCCTACCCTGCCATTTCCTCTGCCACCCTCTCAGGTAGACCCCCAAATATGGGACACCCAGAACTCCTGTGTCACTCGACATCATTCTTCTATTGTTATCCAATTGCAGGACCCTACTCAGTACATTACCAAAGCAGAGTATCACTCCAGAGTCCAGAGAACTTAAACCTCTCATCTCTGATCTTCTAAGGAAACAGCTACTCTGCCCTACTTTTTCTTGTTTTAACACTCTTATCCTTGCAGTTAAGAAACTTTGAGTGAGAGGAAGGACAAAGAGGGAGAACAGTGAAAGAGATACCACGATAGAGGGAACCATTGTGGGTTTAAAGAGAAACCTGGTGCTAGGGAAATACCCAAGAACTCACAAAGATAATACCATCTAAGACTCCAAGCAATAGTGGAAAGGGTGTGAAGAGATTATATGAGCAAACAGGTTAAGATCATGATGAGGAAACCCCTAGATACAACTAACCCAAACTATTGAGAGTTCACTGATTCTAAACTGAATCTGGGGAACCTCCATGGGACTGAACTAGGTTCTTGGAATGTAAATGACACCTTCATAGTGTGGGCATTTTATGAGGCCTCTGACAGTAGGACCAGAATTTACACTTTGTACCTGAACTGACTTCTTAGAGCCCAGTTCCTACAGAGGAACACCTTGCTCACCCTTGATACCAGAGGGAAGAAAGGGCTTGGTCCTATCTCAACTTTACATAACAGACTATATTACCTTACCCTGGGAGTCCTTACCCTCTCTGAGAAATGGATGGGGGGATGGTGTAAGAGAATCAGGGAGATGACTAGAAAGAGCTTATGGGGGGATAGTGGTGGGTATTTCAAAAAAAATTTAAATTAAAAAAATGAGGAAAAAAAAGCCTAATGGAGCCTACCATCTAGACCAAGACCTCTGTTTTATTAACTCTGCAGTGGTTCCAATTTATTTTATAGTGTCTAACCCCTATACTCCTTTATCCACTATTCCCTCTGGAACCTCTCACTTCTCAGTTCTGTATTTAAAAGAGGTTTTCTTCTTTATACCTCTCAGCAATTGATGTAAAGATATTTTTGCTTTCGCCTGGACTGATCCTGACACTCACCTGTCTATGCAGGTTACCTGATTATCTTACCTCAGAAATTTAGAAATAGCCCACACCTAGTTAGTCAGGACTTTGCCTGTGAGCTATATTTTCTGTCCCTTCCTAAATCTAAACTCAGACAGTATGTAGATAATATTCTCCTTGGTAGTTAGTTATTACAAATTAGCCAAAATAACACCTCTCTCCTTAATTTCTTATCTAGTCATAGCTACAGAGTCTTACCTTTCAAGGTCAAGCTGTCTACTCCTCAGGTCACTTATTAGGGTCTAACTATATTCCAACCCACAAAGCCACTCCTTTAAATAGAAAGCAACTAACCCAAAATCCTGCAGTTCACTATACTAAAGAGGAGATTTTTATCATTCCTAAGATTAGCTGGGTTCCTTAAATCTTGAATCCCCTCTTTTTCTCTCTTTGCTCATCCCTGGCTCCCCACATAAACCTCTCTTTTACCCCCATTACTAAATCCTTTCAGAAACTCCAACAGGCTCCTATCCAGGCCCCAGCCCTCCATCTTCCATATCTAACTCATCCATTCTCTCTCTATGTAACAAAAGGGGAATTTGTTCTTGGCATCTTGGGCTACCATGTAGGACATTCCTTTGCTCCTGTAACATACCTGTCAAAGAAACTAGACCTTACCACTCAGGGATGGACACCTTCCATTCATGCTTGAACAGCTGCTGAGCTTCTTATTTGTGAGTAAAAGAAACTAACCTTTTGGTCATTTATCACTCTCTTTTCTCACTTGTCCTGTTTCGTAACTTATGTGGACTTGTAAACTCTACTCCCTTCCTGAGTTTTTTCTTTCCAAGTGGCATTAGTAGAAGATGCAACACTTATTTCCAAATATGCTCACATCTCAACATTTCTAATCTTTTTCCTCACCCTAATACCAACTATACCTTATTTTATTCTTGAAAGACTGCTGGACCTTGAAATTTTAGAGGAACTACTGCTTTCACCTCTCACACATACAGAATGGCACAATTCCCCATGCCATTTATACCTTGTATACACACAGCAGCTCCTTTTTTACACAAAGGAGACTGTAAAGCAGGTTAAGCCATAGTGTCAGATACTGGGATGGTGGAAGCACAGTCACTCCCCACCCATACTACTAGTTAGCAGGCTGAATTAATAGTCTTTACCAGAGCTTCCCAGTTAGCAGAGGGACAGCCCTTAAATGTTTACACAGATGCTAAATATGCTTTTAATATCCTACTGTTCCATGGGCTCCTTACAACAAAAGGAGGGTCAGTTTCAAACTCAAGCCAAAGTATGGCCATTTTAGAAGCCTCCAATCCTTGCAAAGCTAGGGAATTATTCACTACTGGTCTCACCAGACAGGCAGCTCCACTATCTCGAAGGGAAATAACAAGACTGACTAGGCAGCCAAAACTGTCTCACCTCACTTACATCAGGAAATCCACATACTACAACTCACATCTCCACAGTCATCTCCTGATTCTCATGAAACTCTATCCTATCTTCCCCAGCTCTTCTATCCTAACAGCCAG
This sequence comes from Phyllotis vaccarum, assembly GCA_033318265.1. NCBI lineage: Eukaryota > Metazoa > Chordata > Mammalia > Rodentia > Cricetidae > Phyllotis > Phyllotis vaccarum. The sequence goes on from JARWLC010000002.1 coordinate 100,619,923, forward strand.
GCTCTCTCTCCCATTGTTAAGGCTCATCTACAACCTACCTCTGAGGATTTATAGTTCTGAAAAATGATCCCTGCCTCTTATAAGATTTACCACAAGTCAGATCCTAATTCAAAATACTGTACCAACCCTTTCCATACTCATTAGGTTAGGGGATCCCTTCTGGGGGCTGACTTGTAACTAGACTTTACTCACTTGTCCCCAGTCACACAGATCAAATACCTTCTGATCTTTGTAGATACATTTTCTGGATGGACAGAAGTCAATCAACCACTAAGAAGAGAGAACAGTCACTTTCTAATCTCCTTCTTTGGGAGACTTTTTTCCAGTTTGGGATTCTTGCCACTCTTCAATCTGATAATGGTTATAAATTCTCAAAACTTATCTAAAACTCTGAGTATCCCTTGACAATTTCACATCCCCTATCATCCTCAGTCCTCAAGAAAGGTACAACAAACTAATCTCTTTTTTTTTCAAAATGGACAATTAAAATATCACAGGAATTTCACCTTGACTGGGTAAAAGTTTCGCCCTTTGTCCTTCTCAGGCCCTCGACAAGGGACTGCTTGCAATTTTGCCATTCAAGCTCATGTATGGAAGGCCAGTTCTATCTCCTGCTCTCCCATCCAAACACCCATTTCCTATCTGCTAATCATGTCTTTATTATATCATCTTTGCTCTCTTCTATGGAATTTCACCAATTATTCTTTGCCCGGGCCATGTGCTAACCCTTGCCCAACCCAATCAAGATTGGGGATCATGTTCTCCGTTCTCCCCTGGATAAACACCCCTTCTCCTTCTCTCCCAAATGGACAGGGCCCTTTAAAAGAATTCTTTTAACCCCCACAGCTGCTAAACTTGTGAGCTTTCTCCCTTGGATTCACCAATCTCACTTTAATCCTTTAACTCCTTCCCAACTCCAGGACAGTCATTCTTGATCCAAAATAGCCCAGACAGGAAGGACCTTGTTCCCTCAAATTCCAGTAGAGGCCAGTTCCAGCTGCTTTATCTCCAACTTCAGAAGTATGAAACTTGGCCATATGTATTTTGTTTGTTTGTTTCCCTGATTCTCCTCTCCTTCAGGTTCTCCTGTTTCAACATCCCCCTGTGTTTCCAATAACTATCCAGCTAACTTAGAGGACTACCTGAGCCAGAGGCAGGACCAGAGACCACTAATCAGGATCAACTGGTGAGAAACAATTATGCTTCAAGGTATTTGCATCCCTAGACCCAAAAGAGAGACTCACATAAAAAAAAAAAAACTTTAATATAACAGTTTATTATCTGTGATTGCCCTCAGCTATTAACCACAGGTGTCTCCTGAAAGTTAAAGTAAAAAAAAAAAGAGAGAAACTGTTGCTCTAAGGTTTATCTCAGGTAAAGACAAAAAGTTTAACTGTTAAGCATGTTTCATGTTTCAGATTTTTCTCTTCTTGCCCTATATGTTACCATCTACAACTTTAACATTAATCAATAAACTTCTAATAGCAGAGTACTAAGCACTATACAACTGCATTTTTTTCTTAATATGTCCAAAAATTTGTCTTTCTCAAAATTTAAAATTTCCTTCCCTCTCTATGTGTACTATATGCACCTTTAAAACTAACAAACTTCTAAAAGCAAAGTACTAAATAATACACCATTATAATTTTGTTGCTTCTCAATATGCCTACAATTTGTTTCTCTCATAAACTTCTTTTTTTTTCTGAGCTCCAGGAAATCAACTTGGACTCACCAAGCAGTGCCTTAGATTTACCCAACCCACACAAAACTCTCCACAGCAGATGTTCCCTGAGCCCTGAAGCAGGCATACACTCTAGCAGTAAGACATGCATGCATGCCATGGCATTTTGCCTTTACACATATACAGTGTGTCATGTCATCCATATGCATGACCATGTAAACTCTGTGTGCATCCTTATATGAGAAATCCTGGTCCTTTGCTCTCTTTTTGAACAAATCCTCCTAGGCTCATCCACGTACCCTCTTCCTGTTGTTTTAATAAACTCTAAAAGTGGACCATTGGTATTGTTCATGATCCATTCTTGTGTGCACTAACAACACAGCTATCAGGACATGCTGATGCTTAGAAAAGACTGTATTTCTTTCTTTGCTTTGGCTGCAAGGAGCCTCAGATTCCAGAACTTAAAAAGCTCAAGTATGCACATCTGTTAGATCACTGTCCATCATGCTTTATTTTATGTTCTTCCAGTTGCTCCTATTTTACATTTAAATCCCTTTGTCACAAACTCAGGTGGTTCCTATTATGTCACCAACAGTTCCAACTCTAAAACAATTCTGAGGCCTTATTTAGCCCCAGGATAAGTAGGCTCTGAAGTAGAAATGCTCTTTAATCCTTTTATTAGTTAAAAAGGGAAGTAAAAATACACAATTGAGAGTACAGGAGAGAAATGTATCTGGAGGACAGTTCCTTTAATTCTTAACACTTTTTCTTTTACTTTAGGGTGCAATTACACAAGGGTGTCCAGATGTCTCCATGTCACTCCTCCTTTGAGCTCCACTCCCTGAGTTTTCTAAGGTTTCACTTGTAATAGGCTGGTGCCCCTAGAGCACCCCAAGACACCCCAAGACCACGGCTAATGACCACTGTTAACATTAAAGAAAAAGAGAGTTTAATGAATATGATGAATATGAATACCGGTTCACACATATGTGTGGGCTCTAGGCACTGTATAGAAGCCTAGAGCCCTGAATATTTTGGGGGCAGAATTCTTATTCCCCACTCTGGGTAGGGGAGGAGGTATGGGCTGGATCTGAGCAATTGGATAACAGGGCGAGACCAAAGGTCAGTTTAGGATGGAGTTTAGGAATGCAGACAGGCAGGCAGGCAGGCAAGTGTATTTCCTGTGAAACAATAGGACCACCTGAAGACATTCATTTCCTGGAGCAGCTTGTGCAAGCTTCAGAAAGTTCTTGCCTCGGCAAACAGTTAACAGTTCTCATGGTAGGGCTTTCCTGGGTGGCCCCACCCAGGTTGCTAGATCAGGAATGTGGTCCCAGGGCCTTTTCTTGGAAGGTCAAACTGCTCACCAGGAATTCAAGAAGTATCAGGCTCAGGCTGCCGGGTGTGTCCTAAGCAGCCATCAATCCTGTGAGCAAGGCTGTTCCGAGAAACAGCCATCTAATTTAGTGATACAGTGAAGCCGAAACTCTTTCAACCTAGGCTAGTTTCAGGGACCTCAGGAAGGGGTCGAGGGGGAGAGAGTTACAGGATTTTTCTATTTTCACACACTAACTAAAACTTCTCAGTTTAATATAAAATGAAGTATAAATAGTGTCTTCTAATAGTTAAAAAAAAAATCCCTTTCAAACTTACAGGTCTCAAACTATTATATAAATAACAATGGTAGCTGAGTTTCAAATCAGGCATTTCCTTCCAGCAACTCACAGAAATGCAAATGCAGAATTCTTAGCACACACATATGCATACAGGTGCATATAGCTGACACACAGCAAACCTTTCACTGGAAAACTAAATACTATTCATACTGAGTAGTTTCCATAATTGTTTTCTTTTTGTATTATTGAAAGGGGATCAGATCTACTTCCTCTGTATTCATAGGAATGGAAATGAGTATTGGAAATAAGCAATTAAAATCCCAAGATGATTGCATTAAAGATAAAATACAATAAGTTAAAAATACCATCTGGATGAGAGGAATTTGATATTGAGCCAGAAAGAAAATGGCCCCAAAGGTCCAGAATTGAAGGATAAGCTTTTCTATCCCTTCACTCTCTACACTGTGCAGGGTTTCAATACATATGGTATTAAAAGCTTCCACTGTTCCTCAGCCCTAAGTGCAGGAACATATGTGCTGCAATCTCTCATAACAGGACAAGATGGAAACTACCTGCCAATTCTTCCTTGGCATTCCCTTGTATTAAGGAGTTTTATGTCTTGCCTTTACTGTTATAATTCATTAAATTAGTTACAGAAGCTTTTAAATATTTTATATTCTGTCCCTGCTCAATTCTCATATGTGATAGATGATTTTTCTAGTTAGAACCCAAAGATTACCACTGTAATGCATTTGGACCACAAACTCTTATTATGGAAAATCCAATCAGCTAATGGTTTATGTAATAAATTATTCTTGTGCCTTTTTGGCCTTGCTTTTGCCTTTAATTTAGAAATGCAATACTGCTGATTTTTTTTTCTTAAATCACCCTCCAGTGTAAGTTCTTTTCATTGATATATCCCAGGTTCTAAATTTTTTCTTACAGTTTTAAATTTATCTTTTGTAGATAGCTGTTTCAGTATTTTTCCCATTTAGCTAACTTAATGAAGTGTTGACTTCTATGGCATAATTTATAGATATTGGCTCAATTTGTATTTGGGCAGAGAGTTCTATGTTATCCCTGTGTGTTGTAAAAAGCTTACAAACATACCTCATTCCATTAGATACCAATAGCCAACTAGCATATCTTATACCTTCTGGTAGAAAGATAAAATTATCTTCAGACTTGTCACATATCTCTAAACTGTGAAATCACCCTTGATCACAAACCAACCTCTGATATAAGTAATTTTGGGGACAACCTAGAAGTATCTCATCAGTTCATAGGAAAATATCTTAAGAAGGGAGAGGAAAAGACAAAAGGGGAGCAAAAGAAAGAACAAACATTGAGAATTTGAGAAAGTACAAACTGATGTTTACTAAAGTACCACTAGCAAGAATAAGGAGCAGGAAGGAGGGACTAAGAACACTGAAAACACCATTCTCTGGACATTTCTGTCCATCAAAGATTAAAATTGATTGCCATGTACTTCTACTCTTACTCACAGTATCCTTATCTATTACAGTGCTATTAATCTTATATTTTAGCTATCTTCACCCACCTTTTTCCATCTCTATCAGCACCCTACAGTCCAACTGGTAACTATCTCACACTGAAATACAGCAACTTCCCCATCCCCTAATTCTTCCTGGCCCATGTTCAGTTTGGTCACTGTGCTGTAGTAATTAGAATTTTTTTTTTAAAATTCAAATCCAATCCATTCAATCCAGGTTTACTGCTGATGTTCACCCTCCTGTATTATACTGTTTTTAAGATAAAAACAAAAGAAGATAATCACCAAGACTTTACATTATATATTCCTCCAGCCCTACATTTAACATGGTCTAAATCACTTACACTGCTTTGTTTTCTTTTAAAGGAAACTATGTTTTTCAATACATTTTATATTTATTACAGTTTTTATTCTCCCTCCCCACCCACCCAAACTTACACCAGTCTTTATCTCATTAGAAAACTGACACCTAGAAAAAAAAGACAAACTAAAACCAAGGAAACCATAATAGGACAAAGCAAAAGGAAAAACCAACCAACCAACCAACCAAACAAACAAACAAGCAAAAAAAGAGTGTCCAGGAGAAAGAACAAGAAACACATATGGACACAAAACACAAAGACAGACACATTTTTTAAAGATTTTAAAAAATATTTATATTTATTTATTTTTTTACATTACAATCACTGTTCTCCTACCGTGTCCGGTTTCTTTGTGGTCCGAGTTTTGTCCCAGGCGAGGAGCGTCAAGATTAATTAAGTCTCACTCAGGAGTCGTTTAGGTTCCATCATTCAGGCTCTTCATACACTGAGAGACCTGAGCTTTATTCAGTACATGTTATCTCTTAGACCTGTCTGTCCCTTAGCCATGCTTCTGTCTTGCCACTGCATCTCGCCTAGCTTTTTCCCCTCTAGCTTCCCGCCACGCTGGATTCCTTCTGCTCCTGCTCACACACACTGACTCTAATCCATGCTTGTCCCCAGCTTCTGCCTCTTCTCCCGCTTCTGCCTGAGTCCCTCCTCGTGTCTCTTTTGTCTCAGCTCTCTGTCACCTTAACTCTCTTACACACCCTGCCTCCTCATCCGGGCACGCCCAAGGTCATAGAGGATCCCAAGAGACTAGCACTCAGCAGGTGGCAGCGATAAGGAGATTTGTAGTTCCTTTTTCCCCCTGTAAACAAGGTTTTAGTCCTTAGGGGAAGAGGATGGGCCATAAGGCCCAGAATGGCACTTATTCAGGAGACAACATTCTCCTAGTTCCCTCTTCCCAGTCACCCCCCCTCCAGCTTCCCTCCACCCCACTCCCCTATCCACTCCTCAGGGAGCATAAGTACTCCCACAGGAAATCAATACAGTCTGAGAAATCAAGTTGAGGCAGGACCAAGCCCCTCCCCCCATTATCAAGACTGAGCAAAGTATCCCTCTACAGGGAATGAGCTCCAAAAAGCCAGTTGATGTAATAGGAATAAGTTCTAGTCAAACTGCCATAGTCCCCACAGAATGCTCCCATCATACAACTGTCATCTACTTTCAGATGGCCTAGTTAAGGTTCCCCAGCTGTTAGTCTAGAGATAGAGAGCTCAACTGTCTCTGCTTTGCTCATATAGTCTCTCTTTCCACTTTTTGGCTCTGCTGGAAGCTCGACTCAGCTCTTAGCCATGAATCTCTGCATCTGCTTCCATCAGTTGCTGGATGAAGGTTTTATGGTGACAGTAGAGTGTTGATCAATTTAATTACAGGGGAAGGTCAGTTCAGGCACTCTCGGCTATTGCTTGTAGTCTTAGCTGAAATCATGCTTGTGCATTTGGGGTTATTTTCCCAGCACCAGGTCTTTCCCCTAAACCAAAAACTGCTTTCTCTATCAAGATATCTATCTATTTTATTGTTCTCCCTCTCTGCCCCTCCCCTAACTCCACCATCTCCTTCCCTTATACTCTTGCCTCCCTCATATTCCTCCCACCCCCATAGTCCCAAATGACTCAGGAGATCTTATCCATTTTCCTGTCCCAGGGGGATCCATGCATGCTCCTGTTAGGGGTCCTTCTTGTTACCTAGTTTCTCAGGGATCATGGATTGTAGCCTGCTTATTCTTTACTTTATTATGAAATCTACTTATGAGTGAGAACATATGGTGTTTGTCTTTCTGGGTCAAAATAGACACATTTTCACACACTAAAATTTCATGACAACGCAAAACTGGAAATCAAATTTTAAAAAGAGCCCAGACAAAAAAACATATGACACAAAACTCTTCAAAAATATCATTGCCTACTGGTAGGCGTGGGGCTGCCTTAAAGCATCCTTTGTATATCTAGTGAGACTCAGTTGCAGAAAACAAATTTTCTTATTGCAAGTGGCTACTACTATGCACTTCTCACATGCTTGTGTTCTATTTATTATGTCTTGAGTGAGCATACCTCTACTTTTTTTTTTTTTACTCATCTTCAGATACCAGATGTATCTTTTGCAAATTTTCAATTTTCATTTCCTATCTTAGTGCTCACCCCCGAAGAGATGGAATCATTAAATTTCCTTGCATCTCCAAAGACCAGTATCAGAATACCAATATATATTACAAACCCAATGAATATTTGTTTCATTGTTTAATGGATAAAAAGACATAAATGAAAAAATAACATTACAGAGAACTCCAAAAAGATATATAATCAATTTACATATCCTCAAGATTTTTTTATTTAAAAAATTCAATCTAATTTATTCATTTGCTTATGGGGGTGTATGTATACAATGGCACATATATGAAGTCAGAAGACAATTTTAGTGAGTTAATTCTTTCCTTGCACCATGTGGATTTTGGAACAAATTGCATTAGTCTAGTGGCAAATACTTTTACCCAGTGAGAAATCTTGTTAGCCCTTAAATTTTTTTCTTATTTTGTAAATATACATTTGTATTCACTCTGTGTAATTACACGATGTCAATCCATGTAATTTCCATGTAGGCAACCAGGCTAAGAGCTCTTGCCAGCAAGTAAATCTACCTAATAATTTCTGTTTTTTCTTGAGGCTTTACTACATGCCTCAAGGTGACTAAATACATGATTAAAAAAATGAAAAAAATTCATGGGTGGATGGATAGATGAGTGATAATGGATAAATTTATATGATTAACTGTATTAAAATGATCTGTCTAAATTTTTTCTTCATTTTGTAGTTCCAAATACTGCTCAACTTTTCAAGCTAACTATATTTAAGTCCTTGTATTCTCCTTTATGTTTATATCTCAGAGTGGCTTCTGAAGAAATTAGGAACACTAAGATAGGTATAGGGACAGATGCTTGAGACGTCAGCACTTAGAAGGCAGAAGTAGAAAAATCATAAGTCCTAGGCCAGCCTGGAATATGTATAAAGATCTATCTCAAAATCAAGCAAAATCAAAACGTTAGGAAATGCCAAGTGAAACCTAAACAATAAGGTAGGAGAATTTATTGAGCAAATGATTCTGGTAGACTTTCCCTAAAGTTTGTTTTCTATTCCAATATGTGGTCTATTTTTTGAGAAGCTTCCATTACTCTTATGGGAAAAGTATATTCATTGGCGTTTGGGTAGAATTTTCATCAGATATACACACACACACACACACACACACACACACACACACACACACACATATGTCTTATACATATACACTTATTCATAAAACCTGCTGAATTAATTTACTGTTGCTCATAGGTATACGTGTTTAGGGCTAACTACAAAAGCACATATTTTGATTCCAAAAACTGCTGATCCTGGGAAAATTTGCATATCTGCCAAGAGGCTCCTTTACAGGTTTTCTTTCTTTATTTCTTTTTTTCTTTATTACCATCATACTGTATTTATTGTAAATATCAATAACAATCACTGTATACTTAAAATAGTGTAAAAATAATTTTAAAAGCTTTAACACATAAAAATGAGAAATATATCAGGAGATGGGTTTCCTAAATAATTTACACATTATACAATGAACACATGCATGACAACATTGCATGACATCATAAACATACAGTTATCATTTTAAACTAAATAAATAAAGACTACCTTATATGCTTGGCATCTTCTAGAAGCCTCTTGCTATGTGTGAGCTGTTTGTTTGTTTTTCCTAATGGGGTTTGTCTTACCTAATGGGGTTTGTCTTACTTAGTACTTTAATTGAAAATACTGAACTTTTTATTTATATTTTCCACAGTTAGAGGAAGCCTCCATTCAGGGAATGCACACTATAATGGTGACTGTTTACTTTATGTATTTTAAAGATGTGATACTAAGGCCAAGGAGAGAACAATTTAAATAAAATAGTGAACCAGTGGAAGACAGAATCAGGACCAGGGTTAAGTTCCCCAGGATCCAGTATCCAGTTTTGTTTTGTTTTGCTTTATTTTTTAAAAGCTAGATGTACCTATAACACCAGTAATGGGCACAGAGAAGGCAGGTCCCAAGGTTTTTCAACCAGCATAAATAACTAAAATAGTGAGATTCAAATTCAATGAGAAAGCTTTCTCAAAATAAATTAAAATGGAAAATGAATAAGAAAGACATAAGAACATCAGTTTTTGTCTACAAACATCACACTCTCACATGTATGAGTATACCTCTACTTTTATTTTCGGAAATACATGCACACACACACACACACACACACACACACACACACACACAAGGTGCTACTAGTGAATTGTTGCTTTGTGGTGTATAGAGAATTCATGAATTCTCTGAGTTTGTTTTTTATCATTTTTGTGATTTCTTATAGTATATGTTCTCGAAACTATGCTAGTTAAGTCCTTTAAGGAGTTATAGAGTTGCGGGCTATACAGTGGAATGAGGAAGAAGCACAAGAGTTGCCCGAAGGAAAACTCTCTATTACCAACACAGAAACTCACAACAGGAAAATAGGAAGGGTCTGGAAAGAGCATGAAATGAGTAAGAAACAGTAAAACCACCTAATTATTTTAACAAATAGATTATAAAATATTTCTTCCAGATTTTTGATAAAGTTCTACTGAATTTGATTACAACCAAATGTCATCAAGGCTTGAATAAAACAAATGTTTACACTAGCAGTTTACCAAGCTGTTTCTTGAAATGAGTTCATATGAAGTAGGCCTTGTAGTCAACCATAGGGAAATAACTGCATCTTGGAAAACAAATTAAGTTCTACTAAATTATCAGCCTGTTAAGATTGTGGATTAAAAGATGTAAATTGATATATTCATTGTACCAGCCTTTCCTCACAAAACTAGAATTTTTAATGAAATATAGTTTTAAAATGTTTAGTATTTTAATGAGTATGGTGTGACTTTAAAACTAAGGAAAAAATCTAGGTCTGATGTCATAGGTCCAGCATGAACTATGAGTCATTTCCACGGATAATTTAATGAAGGCCGGAAAACATATATGGATAAGTAGCACAGAGGTAGCACAAGGGAGTAGAGAAACATAACTTCTGTTGGTGAATCTGGTAAAGGCATTTTGGAAGAGGACCTTTTATATTTGGGAATTAAAAAAGAGATGCACTTAAGGAAAAAGGTAAAGGAGAGGTAGATGTGTGAGATTCAATGGTGAGACAGGGATATTTGTAAAGAAGAATTATAAGCAATGTTCATGTTGAGACTACAATGAGTGAAAAGGGGGTCCTGATGTCATAGGTTTGCAACACCCTGAAAGAAAAGATGTTGTGGGGTTATGACATAAAAAGCTCAAAATAACCATCTGTTTAAATGAAAGAGATTAGTTATGAGTAATTGTTTGGGGCAAGTGCATCTCTTGAACAAAATACCCAGTCTTAGAAACAGAGCTATCTCATTCATCTTTTGTTCTAACATAAAAGAATCATTGAAAAATTGTCAATACTTCCCAGGATTAATACATGTATTCTACAAGAGTTACTACTCTGTGATGAGTCTGTAGTGTTCATGCTGAATTTATGACATGTTTTGCATATATTAGTCACAATGCCAGGGGAAGTATATAGCATCAAGTTGTGATTTTATGCTTTTCTTACTGTAAAGAAATTAAGGCATTGTTGGACTCGGGGGCCTATAAAGCTGATGGCTTTATAGCTATATCTAGCAGAATGCAGATAGTGTGCTGAAAATCCATTGTGAGGGCTAAAGTTATGTTTAAAGTTTAACTTACTGTGCTTAAGAGAGCTATATAACAAAAATGTCTATCTTGTAAGCCCACTTGCCCAAGGAGAGATGAACCTGTAAGCTCTACTTGCTCAGCGACAGATAACATCCTGGAATTCTGTGGCTGTTTGTGGAGATAACAAGCCACACGTTTTTTACTTTTATAAATAAGGTTTGTTGTCCCAATTGCACAGTATATGTTTGATCATATGGAGGTGGGAGGAACTTATAGGAAATAGATCAGGATGTATGCTTACCCCTGAAATGATAAAGGTGGGGAGTATTTAACCTTGTGGGTTTTGCTTTTATAAGCTTAATTTAATTGAGAACCATTATCTGGGAATTTCAGGTGTGGACCTACCTGTGTCCATCTTCCTGACCAATATTTAACAAAACTTGCTTAAAATTTGTCTCAAAAACTGTAGTAGTGGTCTTATTCTCACCTGGTGGGATTAACATCAGGATCTCAATTTTTTAAAGCATCTCCTAGTTCTATATACCTTATGGTCAAAAATTGAGATGAGATACTGATAATTAAAGAATGATGCTAGAGAATATTTTAGGTTGCCTTTTTCTCATATCTCATCCATTCCCCAGTTTCTTAAGTGATAACATTTACCAAGGCCTGCACAGAGCTTTATGGAGATATGGGACCCTCATTTGAAGATATAGTATGCTGCTTATAACAGAACAGCAGGTTTCAGAATTCAGCAAGTGGTGACCTGCCTTGGAGGGTGATGTGATTCCTACAGAGGCATTCACTGTGTCATATTTTCAGGACCAACTAGGGCTCAGGTGTTCCAAAAGTGTAGATTAATCCCTTTCATAGTAGGCACAGAGATCTCTGGCTGGGTTTAATATTCTTGTTTTATTTTCTAATCAGCAAAATATGCCCTGGCCTTATTTGTTCATGAATTTCCCTTAAGCTTTCAAAGAATATTAAGGAAGTAACACATTGAGGCATATAAATGGATATATTAAAAGATCCAGATGGACACTAAGTGTTCTTACATAAATACAAGAAAAGCCAACCTGGAGCACTAAACGACGGCACTTATTGTAAACTGGCAATGCACACTGCTGTTTCTGCTATTTTTAAACAATTTAAATTTCAGGCCTCATTTGCATCACTGGTTCTATGGCCATCAGTAACCAGGGGACCTTTACATTCTCTTCTGATATATTCGTCTTTCCTCCTTTCTTTTTAAAAGATCAGATTTCCTAACGAATTTCTGCTTAAATCCTGTGCTGCCACATCCTGATCCCCTGCTTGCACAGCTACCAGAGGGAGAAACTCTCCACATTGATTATCTGTCCTAAAAATTGACCTTTGACCACATGTGCACGAATACCTCAATATGTCTGTATATGTTTAGTCTCCCAAATGAAAGTCACCTCAGAGGTGAAGACAAAGTCAAAAGAAAGGAAGGGATAGAAGCAGCAATTTAAGTGTTTATTAACCACTAGTTGGTGCCAAAAAATGAATTCTCTTACAGATAATCTTAGCAGAGTCCTGACTATGGACTCTTTCCCTAAAACTAGTATATTTGATAATTATGCAATTAATTGCTTCATCAATGAACCAAAGTTTGTAACTCAGTGCCAGATCTCATTAGGAGTAGAGAGAAAAGAATCTCAGATGTTTGATGAACCTGCGGCACTTAATCACTCACTATACTTGCTGAAAAGCTACTTTGAGGTTGTTCATCTCACACACGGTCAGTAAGAATAGGGAGGTTTAACTATAAATTGATTCTGAAATATTATTCTACTTTTAAACCTTTAAGTAAAAGGGCAAAGCTATTTTTTTTTGAAATTCTGAGTGCTAATGTATCCCACACTATATATGAAGTTTAGTGAAGGAATGCTTTGCAAAGTGGAACATTACTGTAACAAAAACTTGTGAGAATTAGAATGCAATTCTTAGTTGGAGTGCTTTTTCAAATGCATAATTAGGTTCCTGGAACTAGCATTCATCAACCTCCAATAATTTGTTTTCTATTGAAAGATGCCTTTGTATCCCAGAGAGTGTCCAGCATCTCAGAAGCACTGAATAAATGTTTTGTTTTTGTTTTAAATAATGGTTGAATTAAAATAAAAGATGGACAAAGTTCCACACATTTCCAAGCACATGGGGGGCATTACGATACAGAGATCATCTGTAATATGTATGATTGGGTACTAGCTATCATGTAATAAAGTGGAATACAGAAAGCACACTTGGAGTCTGTGGTGGTTTGAAAGACAATAGTCCCAAAGGTAGTGGCATTATTAAGATGTGTGGCCTTGTGGCAGTGGTCTTTGAAAAAACATGTCACTGTGGAGACAGGACTGGAGGTCTCATATATGCTCAAGCCATGCCCAACTTTACAGTTCATTTCTTGCTGCATACAGAACAAAGATGTAGGACTCTCTGCTCCTTCCCTATCACCATGCCTGCCTGTAGGCCTTTTCCACCATAATGATAATAAACTAATCCTCTGAAACTGTAAGATATTCAATAAAATGTTTTTCCTTTTTAAGAATTGCCATTGTCATAGTGTTTCTTCATAGTAATAAAACCCCTAACTAATATAGAGTCTCTGCTCTTAAATGACTCTAACTAGTGTTAGATGAAATGAAATATTTACCAGAATCCTCATATTATAAACAGTATTCTTGCCTTTTCGAAAACTGTTTTGGGAATCATTCAGTACATTGAGTATTATTAAATTTCATCCCAGTGAGGTGTGGATGTGTTAGTGATAGACTACTTCTTTGTTTGGAATTTTTATAGAATGTTATTTTTGAAAGATGCTCTAAAAGTCTCCATCCAAATTCTAAGCTTCCATATACAGAAGATTTATTTTATATGTTATGTTACACAGAAGATTTATTTTATATGTTATGTTACACTTGTAAATAATATATCAAATGACAAAATGCCTCTATTGATTGAAAATTATTGGTGACTATTGAATAAAATTAATTTGAGCTTGAAACTTTGAAAATATAAAGATATAAATGTCAATAAGCAAGAGAATGAATTTTTACAGTATAATAGCATACTTCCAGAATTGGAAGAGAATGAACTGCTTATAAATACAACATTGTAGAGGACTCCCAAATGCATTATGTCATACTTAAGAAGCTAAACACATTGAACAGTTTAATATTTTATTTGTTTAATAGTGGTTTTATGTGTAGAATCTTTTAAGATGTTATTTACTGAAATGGATGACAGAAATTTCTGCAGTGATAAAAATATTACATGTGTTTTTAAAAAATTACATGGATCTTTAAAAAAACTATTGAGCTGTATGTATATGATTTGTGCAATTTACTATACATAGATAATAACATAAATTTAATTTTTAATTTTAATTTTTTCTTTACTGAAAATAGTTTTTCTCATATAATATATCCTATTTATAGTCCTCTCCCTAATTGTCATAGTTCCTCTCCATCTCCTCTTCCCTACAGAACCATTGTTTTCTGTCTCTAATTAGAAGAGAACAAGAGAGCAGGGCACACAGGCACACTGCTTTAATCCCAGCACTTGGGAGGCAGAGACATGCATAGCTCTGTGAGTTTGCAATAAGCCTGGTCTACAAAACAAGTTACAAGAGAGCTAAGACTGTTGAACAGAGAAACTATGTCTTATAAAAAATGAAACAGATTTTAAGAGAAAACAACCAAATATAAAAAAATTAAATATAACAAGGTGAAGCAAAAACTGTTATATTGATTGGACTCAGAAACTCAATGGGAAGAAGACAGTCCTAAAAGCAACACAAGAATCAGAGAACTACTCATTTACATACATCAGGTGTCTCAGAAAATAATAGGCAGAGGACCTGGATCAGACCATATAGGCCCCGTGCCTGCTGTTTCAATCTCTTTGAGCTTTTATATGCCAAATTAGTTGATTCAGAGTGTCTTGTTCTACTGGTGTCCTTCATCTTCTCTGGCTTTTATAATCTTTTCAGGATTCTTTGAGCTTTGAGGTTAGTGATACAATGACAACCACCATTGAAACTCTCTCCATATGTCTAGCTGTGGGTCTCTGCATTTGTTTCCATCTGTTGCCAGAGGAAGCCTCTGTGATGATTACTAGATAAGGCATTGATCTCTGGGTATAGCAAAATATCATTAGGAGTTTTGCTTTCATTCTATACACACACACACACACACACACACACACACACACACACACACACACACACACACACATTCTTTGACTTTACACCAGTTCTCATTCATATAGTCTTTACTTCTTGCTTACTATAGCTCTGTTTGGTATGAGTTCATTATCACAGAGTTGACCTTAAGTCAAATAAGACATTGATTGAATATTCCCACAAGTTCTGTATCATTGCCCTAGCTTATTTTGCATGCAGGACAGACAGATTGTAGGTCAAAAGTTTTGTGGCTAGATTGGTATTTACATTTATTTCTTAGTAGGTTTCTGAGTAACTTTCCACACCAAAGACACTGGAATGATAGAGAAAAGGCTCCATGTAGGTCTTGAATAGAGTTCTCTATGCTCAAAGAATTGTTTGGATCTTGTCCTTGGCAAGAGGCCTCACTGTTAGTTTGCAATGGGCAGCCCATTGTTTTAGCAACAGTTTAAGATGTTTGGAGATTTCTATGGAATCCTCTTGGCCACAACTCAATTAAATGTAACTCTGTCCTTCCTCTGGAAACCTTGCCTGGTAACAACAGATGTCTGGTTGAGAGTCCATATCCACATTACTAGGAGTTCTTATGGAGATTACCTTCAAAGATTCCAGAAAGTTTCCATTTCATTAAGTTTCCATTCAGTGCTCCAAAAGCCTACTAGTTCCAGCTTCTTCTACCTATAATTTCTCCCTCCACCTCATCTTCCTTTCCCTACCTGATTGAACCCTCTCCCATTCCCATCCACTCCCAGTCTACCATTAAAATCTATTCAACTACTCCCTTTCAGGGAGATCTAAGCACTCACCCCAGACCCCTTCTCTTTATCTAACATCTCCGTGTCTACAGATTAAAGCTCCTTTTTTTTTTTTAAAAAAAAAAAAATCATTTACTTAATGGCTAATATTCACCTTTAAGTGAATATATACCATATTTACATTTCTGGGTCTAGATTACTTTGCTTGAGATGATCTTTTTTTGTTTGTTTGCCTGCAAGTTTAATGATGCCAGTTTTTAAAGATCTGAGTAGTGCTCGATCTTTCCCACCAGAAATTTTGATTATTCCCACCCGAAATAATTAAGTATCCTCAATTCTCACCAGCTTAAGCTATCATTTGTGTTATTGATCATACCCATTCTGACAGGTATGAAATGGAATCTCAAAGTAGTTTTGATTTACATTTCTCTAATGGCTAAGGATGTTGTACATTTAAGTGTTTTTCAGCCATTTGTGATTCTACTATTGAGAATTCTCTATTAGATCTGTAGCCTATTTTTAAATTGGATCATTTGGTTTTCTTGATATTTAGTTTCTTGAGTTTTTATTTTGAATATTGGTCCTTTATCAGATATAGAATTGGTAAATAATTTTTTTCCTGTAGGCTAAAATTTGTCTGATTACCAGTGCATTTTGCCTAATAAAAGCTTTTCAGTTTCATGAGATCCCATTTGTTAATTGTTGATCACAGGATCGGTGCTCTTCATGTTCAGAAAGTTGTTGGCTATGTCAATGTGGTCAAAGCTATTCCCCACTTTCTCATTTATCATGCTCAGAGTATTGGATATTATGATACAATTTTGACGCACATGGATTTTATTTTATTTTTTTTTGCAGAGTGATAGGTATTTATTTATTTACATTTTTCTACACTCAGCCATCCAGTTTGATCAACACCATTTGTTAAAGGTGCTGTCTTTTCCTCCAGTGTGTATTTCTGATTTCTTTATCAAAACTTAGGTGTCCATATGTATGTAGACTTGTGTTTCAGTCTTCAGTTTGATTCCATTGATCAATTATGTTAATTTTTCTGGTCACTAAGCATGGAGATCTTTCCATCTTCTGAAATATTCTCTAATTCCTTTCTTCAAATACTTGAAAATTTTGTCTTATACTTGCTTGGTTAGAGTTGCCACAATAATTTTTTCTATTATTTGAGGCCATTGTGAAAGGTATTACATTCCTGTTTTCTTTCTCAATTAATTTGTCATTTATATACAGGAGCCCTATTGATTTCTTTTTTTAGTGAATTTTGGATCCATGTACTTTGCAGAAAGTACATTGCTATATGAGTCTTCTGGTAGAATTTTTGGGGTCATTTATGCATACAGTCATATAACCTTCTGCCAAGGCTCTTATTCTTCATTGCCAATTTGTATCTCATTGATTCTCTTTCAGTTGCTTTACTGTTCTGGCAACTACAAGTAATCTATTGAATAGATATGGAGAGTATGAAAAATCTTGTCATGTTCCTGATTTTAGTGAAAATTGTTTTGATTGTTCTTCATTTAGTTTAGTATTAGTTGCATAGGATACTGAGGTATGACTCATATTTCTAATCTCTTTAAGAATTTTTATCATGAAGGAGTGTTTAATTTTGTCACAGGCTTTTTGTCTTTTTAAGAAGATGGTCATGTGTGTGTTTTTGTGTGTGTTGGATTGCATTTACTCATTTTTATATATGGAACCATCCTTGGATCCCCAGGATGAAGCCTACTTGATTACAGTAGATGGTTTTTTAAATATGATTTAAATTTGGATTCAGTTTGAAAATTATTTCATTGAGTATTTCTGCATCCATGTTCATAAGGAAAATTGGTCTATAACTTTCTTTCTTTGTTGGATTTTTGGATTGGGTTTCAGGGTAATATCTGCTCCTATTTCACTAGTAGTTATGGTTCTATATAAATTGTTTATTTAATCTTGATTTAATTTTTTAAGTGTTACCTACTGAGAAACATATTTATTTTCTTTAGATTTTCCTATTTGTTTGAGTACAGGTTTTAAAAATATGTTCTAATGAGTCCTTGGTATTTCTAGGGGTCTGTCTTCATGTCTCCTTTTTAATTTATCATTTTTTTCATTTTGATATTTTCTTTCTATCTTTTACTTAACTTAGATTAGGGTGTGTGTATCTTACTGATTGTCTCAAAAGTTCAACTCTTTGGATCATGGATTCTCCATATTGTTCTGTTTCTATTATTTATTTCAGCCCTCAGTTTATTTTTACTGTTTATTCCTCTTATGTGTGGTTAACTTGTTTGTTTCCTTAGTCTAGAACTTTCAGATGTCCTCTTACATTGCTGCTATGAAAGCTTGAATTTTTTAATATAGGCACCTCATGCTATCAACTTTCCTCTTATTACTACTTTCATTGTGTCCCATAAGTTTGGTTATGCTGCCTTTTTTTTTTTTAATTCTAGAAAGTCTTTTTTTCTTTAATTATTTTTGACCAATTTTTATTTAGTAAGGAGTTTTTCAATTTTCATGAGTTTGTAAGCTTTCTATTGATTCTGCCATTGATATCTAGTTTTAATTCATGGTGCTCTAATACGATTTAGGGAGTTCTTTCAATTTTCTAAAATCTGTTTAGACTTATTTTGTGTCTAAAAATAAGGTGAAGTTTGGAGAAGATCCTCGCTGTACAGAGATAAAAAAGGTATTTTTGTGTTTATCTGAAATGTTATTCTGTAAATATCTGCTATGTCTATTTCTTTTATTAGGTCTGTTAGCTCCAGTATTCATTTGCTTAGCTTAGTTTTTGTTAGGATGATGTATCTATTTGTGAGAGTGGGTATTAAAGTCTATCCTTATCATTGGATAGTACTCAATATTTGATTTATGTTTTAGTAATGTTTATTTTATAAAAGTGATTGCCCTGTGTTTGGGGGACATTGTTGTTAAGAATTGTAATGTCATCTTGTTGGATTTTATCCTTTGATGAGCATATACTGTCCATCCTTTCCTATCTCTTTTGATTAGTTTGTTGGGAAGTTTGGTTTTGTTGAATATTAAAATGGCTATAAGAGTTTGCTTTTATAGGTCCATTTGCTCACCTACACGAAATATCTTCTTTCAGCTGTTTACCCTGAGGTAATTTATATCCTTGATACTGAAGTGTGTTTTTTCAGATGCAACAGAAAGATGAATCCTGTTTTCACATCCATTCTGCTAATTTTTGTTTTTTCTATCAGAAAGTGAGACCATTGATATTAAGATATACCAATGACTAATGATTGTTGATACCCATTATTTTGTTGTTGGTGGTGTTACTGGTGGAGGTGAAGGTATGTGTATGGGCCTGTGTATGTGTGTGTGTGTGTGTGTGTGTGTGTGTGTGTGTGTGTGTGTGTGTGTGTGTGTTTTCTTTCTTTATATTTTTCTGGTTGAGATTTTTTTCTATGTTTGCATTGATTTAGTTAGCCTTTTGAGTTGGAAATTTCCTTCTAGCAAGTTCTGTAAAGCTATAATTATAGATTGATATTATTTAAATTGATTTATTGTACAATATCTTCTTTTCTTCATCTATGGTAATTGAATGTTTTGCTGGGTGTAGTAGTTTGGGCAGGCATCTGTGGTCTCTAAGATTCTGTAGCCCACCTTTCTAGGCCCTTTTGTTTCTTACAGTTTCCACTGAAAACTTTGGTGTAATCATTATAGCTCTACTTTTATGTGCTACTTGGGCTTTTTTTCACTATAGCTTCTAATATGCTTTCTTTGATGCATATGTTTAGTATTTTGACTATAATGTGACTATACACTTCTTGTAGCTTTATAGGTACCTCCTTCTTTAGGTTAGAATTTTTTCTATGATTTTGTTAATATTGTTTTAGCCTTTGACCTGGAATTATCATTCTTCCTCTATTCCTATCATCATTGGATTTGATATTTTCATAACATCTCAGATTTCCTAGGTGTCTTTTGTCAGGAGTTTTTACATTTAACATTTTTTGACTTATATAATCACTTCACCTATGGTGTCATCATTACCTAAGATTTTCTCTTTCATTTCTTGCATTCTGTTGGTGAATCTTTTCTCTGTAATTTGTGTTCAAAATCCTAAATTTTTCATTTCTAGTATTCCTTCAGTTTATGTTTTCCTTGCTGCTTCTATTTCCATTTTCAGGTCTTGAACAGTTTTATTTATTTTCTTAAATTATTATTTTTTTTCTTGGATTTCTGTAAGAGATTTGTTAATTTCCACTTTCTGGAGCTCTATTATCATCATATAACTGATTTAAAGTCTTTTTCTTGTGTTTCAGCTAAATTGTAATATTCAGGAACTGATGTGGTAGGATAGTAGGGCTCTGATAGTGAAATATTACTTGTGCTGGTTTTTAGGCATCTAAGGCACCTGTATTTGGAATGATTATAGGTTTAAATGCTCATTTCTAGATTCATCTTAGTTGGATGGAAGATTTTCTTCTCTGCCTTCTATTTTTTTCTTTGAATTTTTGAAGATTATAATGGTTATGTGTTGCCTGTTTTCCTGACCTGCTCAACTGGTATGGTCACAGGGAATATTTAATAGATATTGAAGCTTGTGATTCTACTTTTCTGACAGGTAGGGTTTGTGGATTAGCAGGGAGTGCATATTGGAGTTGGGAGTTGGTTTTCTGGCAATCTTGGTTGATTTTGGTAATCTCTGCCAGATTTGGGTCCTTTTTGCCTTGTTCTGCTAAGCTGCTATCTCCTTAGTAAATGCTTGCTGTATTGGAAGGTTAGGATCAGCCCTGTGGTTTTTCAAAGAAGACACAATGTATTAGTTTTCTGATCTTTCATGTCTAAAAAAGAAGTGGAATCATCTAAGTTCCTGAAAGATATAGAAGGGAAATAGTAAAAACAGGTCCATCTTTCTATAGTAGAGTTTATCTCCTTAATCTCTACTACCCAAACAGAAAATACAAGTATGAACACACACACATACACACACATAATTTTTCCAATAACCTTATTTGGTTTTTAATCTTTTTCCACTCCATCATGTTTGTTATAGAATTCTGGTTACTAGGTATTAAAAATTATTTTATTGAATAATAAGTATTCATTATCTTTTAGTTGTTCATGATTCCGCAATTTATGAGAATTTTTGATGGACAATATATCAGTATACCAAAAAAAGGGGAAAAAAACCTAGTCCTGGACAACACATTTTTGTCTTAGAAAGCTACTTAGCTTACACTTCAAACAGAAATATTTCTGAATCCTCAAGGATGTTTATTTATATAATTATAGCAGAGATTTACAAAGTACTTACTACTAGACAAGACCTATACCAGGCACTGTTTATGGGGTTAGCTTCCTAAGTTTTTATAGTATTTAATGTTTTATTAGTTTGAAACACTTTCAGGATTAGAACATCTTACCTTGGGATGTCCCAGAGATAATTAGTTCGTAAGGACTCCTTTCTAATGATAGGATTAATGGATATCCTGGGCTGGTGATACTGAGAAACCATGACAAACCCACTGTAGGAAGTAGGTCTGTGTCCTAAAACAAGCATCTTCCACTAAGCAACTAGAAATCATTAACTTTTATAAGTGTGTCTCTCTAAGTACTGTGGCTCACTGTTGTATTCTTCCTAGAGATATTTTTAAGAATTGTCAAAGATAATTTAAATTGTACCTAGCTTCAGGTAATGGTATCAAGCAAAAGGCTAGAACATTGCCCGAAAGTCAATGCACTTACAAACAAACACAATTCAAAGCTGTTCATTTGCATAGGAAGACTATCAGAAGAGAATACATCAGTATGTTTACCCTTTAGAGCAAACCAAAGGCATAAGATTCATTGAGAAGTTCTGTGGTGCTGAGTCCTTAATGAGGTGGATATGAACAAGTAGGCAGTAAATACATAATATAAGGTAATCCAAATAGTGGTGAAGGTCTTGTGTTGATTTTCAAAGATTACTGCATAAGACTTCACAGTACCATATTGTTGTCTCACTGTTCTGGAAGCACAATGGGTCACAAAACCATGGTCTTTCAGAAGACTTTAATCTTTTTTTAAAAATATTCTTAATATGCAAATAAAAACTACATAGTTATGAGGTAAAATATAATGACTCAATATATTATATTGGATGATTGTTAAACAAAGCTAATTAAAACAATAACTTTGATGTATTAGATATATTTTGTGGTGATACCTTTAAAATCTACTTCTTTGTGAATTAAAATTATAATTTTTGTTAATTAAAGTCTACCAGCTTGCACAATTATTTTCTAAAGTTTGTTTTTATTGAAACTTTATACTCTATTTTCATCAATTCTTATATTATTCCAATTTCTTATCTATCTTCTTTCCTAACTCCTGGTAACCACTATGTTATTTTACTGCTACAAGTACAGCCTTTTTAGGTTCCTGTAAAGTATTTGTCATTTTGTGCCTAGCATATTTCGCTCAATATAACATCCTCCAGATTGATGCATATTGTTGCAAATTGAAGGAATTTCTGCTTTTTTGGGACTAAATAGTATCCTTTTGTATATGGATGTCATATTTCTATGACAAAGTATAAACTAATAAAAAATATGTGATATACATACCTGGATATGATACTATTTACTCTTCCATGTATTCTAAATTCTGATTGGTATCAGAAATTCCTTAGTTTGTAGTCAAAGCACTTTTTTCACTGCCTCTGTTATTTGGTACTATCACTTTGGGTGCTCCTGTGACTATCTTGTCATCCCTAGGGACACTAAGCTGTAGAAATGAGGTTTCTGGTCCGGTACAGAGAGAGGTCCAGACCCACAGACCTGCAGCCCCAGACCCCTTAGCCACCCGTGGCTGTTCAGGCCCCAAAAATGTCTCAGACACTTATATTAAGTTCATGCTGTTTGTCCTATGGCTCAGGCACATTGCTAGCTCTTACATCTTAACTCAACCCATTCTCTTTAATCTGTCTGCCACGTGGCCCATGGTTCACCTGTGCTCCTTACTGGCATCTTCTTGGGTAGCTGACTCAGGCTAATTCTGACTCCACCCTGCTTCTCCTACCTATGTTATGATTTCCCCTCCTACTTTTTTTATGGTGCCTGTCATGGGCCAAAACAGCTCCTTTATTTAAAGATTGATATTCACATGCATACAGAGAGACATTCCCATATCACCAAGCCTCAATCCATAACAAGCCTGTTCTGTCTAGTCTCGCAATTCCCCCATATCATTGTCTATTGCCACCATTTCTGATCACACCTTTCCTATACTCTTCATTGTTGCAATAATTTAAAATGATATTTGAGCCATATAAGCAACCCCAGTCTTCTTGATTGCACATTGTATTGTTTCATTTCTTTAGTAGAACATTATTGTGGTGTATTGAATGAAAATGGCCTCCATAGGCCATAGGGAGTGGTACTATTAGGAGATATGACCTTGTTGAAGTAGATATGTCTTGTTGGAAGAAATGTGTCACTAAGGGTGGTCTTTGAATTCTCAGATACTCAAGCCAGCCCTAGTGTCTTACTCCCCTCTTATTTTATGTTGATTTAGATGTAGAATTTTCACATATCTACCCAGCACCATGTCTGCATGCATGCGGCTAGGCTTCTCACTGTAAAGACTATCTCTTACTAAGCCTCTGAGCTATAAGTCAGCCTCAATTGCATATTTTCTTCTATGAGTCCCCATGGTCATGATGTCTCTTCACAGAAATAGAAGCCTATCTAAAATAAATATTTCAGGAAAAATAACCTTTAAAATATGTTATATAAAAACTCAGTTGTCTGCCTTTTTTGTGTCTCCAAGTTCATATTGCTCTCAAAACTCCAGTATAAATTAAATCTCTGGATTGCATGTTTCTTATGCTTCTTTATAAGTGAATAATTCCACACTAAATTACTTGATGTCACTAACTTAACATTTGCCCACACAGTTACCACAAATCCCTACCAAGTTGGTGTCATTATCCAAAACCTGTAACTAATAAAGGTCTATTGATGAGTCACGGAAATGATAGTCACTACCGGTGGATACCATCAGTTGTTCTTTCAAAAGTGTCTATGAAATCACATGATTGAAAATATGCAATGCAGTGTTTTAGAATTTCAATTGTCACTGGGAAGATTTGCCTTGATGGACATACTGATTTTTGACTCAGCAACTAAATTTATTAAACATGTTCACTTTCTTCTAATGAGACCATTAGTAGCCATTGATAATCTTAAGAACTTGCCTAGTCTCATTCATTCTTTTTGTGTCATTCTCAACACTTCCACTTGGTCCCAGTTGTACATACTATACTCTAGTCTACTTTGATCAGCTCCCTTATCTTTAGCTTAAATTTACCACATTCAACATTCAGGTATTGGTCAGGCCATTCATTTTGTGCCAAGATACATTCTAATGAGTTTCCTTAACCAGAACAAACTTGTACCATACCCAAACCCCAAGATCAATTTTGGTGGCACATTGAGTGCATTGACCCAGTCTGATCAATTCTTTCTGTACTGTTTCTAACCAAAAAGCTTTTTACAGGAGAACACATTGCATACCCATTTGTTAATCACTATGTTTGATGCTGATTGTGCATTTTGCGAGTTACAACAGTTACTCTTGCACTTATCTCAACCCAAAGATTTATTGCTGGTAGGTCACTTTGTGTACTGGTCCAGTCTGATGATCTCTCTGTTTAGAGTTTTTCTACACTATATCCAAGCTGAAGGTCGAGCCTGCTAGACACATGAAATCTTTCCTATTATGCCATTTCCAACACACAGCCACTGCTTTCAGATCACAGGCTATCATCCTACTTCAAGGCAACCTGAAAACTTATATTCATAAGATATACAAACATTGAAAGAATTCTATAGTCCCTGGTCTTCTTTCCTAAATACAAACAATATAAATGGCCTAGAAAGTGTATCTTCTCCATAATCCATGATTCCTATAAAAACTGACTTCTAAAAGGATTACCTAGATGAACCCATGACACAGAACTTATAAGAATAATAGTGAACTTCATCAAGGAATTCAGGAAGTTTAAAAAAATATAAGAACAAACAAATAAATGACCTTTAAAAAGAATGACAGTTTTCTAGCTAGTCTTAAGTCAACATGACACAATCTAAAGCTATTTAAAATGATGAAACTTCAATTAAGAAAATTCTTCCAAAAGATCCAGTTGTAAGGCATTTTTAAATCAGTGATTGGGAGAAAGAACCTAAGCCATTGTGGGTGGGAACAACCCAAGACTTGTGGGCCCGGGTTTTATAAGAAAGCAGATTGAGCAAGCCAGGGTGAACAAGATGATAAAGAAGCACTCCTCCATGAGTTCTACATCAGTTCCACCTTCCAGTTTCCTACCCTAATTGTGTTCTTGCAACTTCCTCCACTGGTGAACAGTGTTGTGGAAATATAAGCCAAATAAACTCTTTCCTATACAACTTGATTTTGATCAAGTTGTTTCATTAAAGTAATAAAAACCCAAATTAAAACACAAATAGTAAATAACCAAATAATATCCAAGAAAACACAAACATGCATCTGAACTAAAAGGTTAAAACAATGTAGGACATGAAAATTTAATTCAGTAAGGAGATTAGAAATATTGAATTGTACTCAATCTGAAGTGAAACTTGAATTGAGAACCTCAGTACTGCAGTTAGAACACTCAGGAGAAAACATTACAAGAAGAATGAATCTGGAAGATAGAATTTAAAGACAAATGATAAAATTGACAAATTATATCATTTAAACAAAGAATATATAAAAATTGGAACTTGAAAAGAACATACAGGAATTATGCAAAACATGAGAAAAGCACATCTTCAAAAATTAGGCATTAGTGAAGAAGTCAATATCACAGAGCAGATATCTCTTCAAGAGAAAGAGAATAAAACTTTTTAATATTAAATAAAGACACACCCATTGAGGTAAAAGAAGCACACTGAACATCAAGTAGAAAAGACTAGAAAAGAATCTTCCAATGACATATAATCATCTAATGCTACACATACAGAGCAATAAAAGAGTACAGAAAGCCTCAAAAAAGTCACACATAAAAGAAAATCCATCCAAATAGATACTGAGTTTTGAATTTATGAAAAACAGAAAATTGGTGCAAAACAACACAGCTATCAGTGACAGTTGAATGGTAAAGAAAAAACTTTCCATGATTCAATCTGGCTGATAGAAATCATGACCAATGAACTAGCGCTACAGACAGAAATGGAAGCAATATTTTTGGATAGAAGAGACTAATTAATAATCATGACAGAGAGACTAAAGAAAAATAATAAATGAAGCCGTGATTACTGAAACACAAAATATGACTAGGAACACTGGATAACTCCCACCTTATAATGCTAAGTGATTAAACAAATTACTTTTTCCAATAGACAAATCTTCTGGTAAAAAAAAAAATTAAGAACCATTCATAGAATCAAATGAAAAATAAAAACAACAGCAGAACAAACAAACAAACAAACTTCTGGAACACACTGAAAGCAGTGATAAGAGTAAAATTTATAGTTTAGATATAAGTGTCTACACTACAAACTCAGAAAAAAAGCATAAATAAAAAATTTAATGATATAACTCAAAATTTTGAAAAATTAAGAAAAAAACAAAAAATTAAAAGATAACAATAAATGACAAAACATAGCAGACATTAATAGGATAAAAACAATGAAAACAATACAAAGAAGCAACAAATATCACAGGGTTTTTCTCTGTTTTGTGTGTGTATGTGTGTGTGTGTGTGTGTGATGACAAATGAGCAACAGACCCTTGGCTCAACTAATATAAATAAAAAAAAGGAGAGACAGAAGCAGAATTAGAGATCATCAAAGAAGCATCACAACAGACAACAAAGAAACTCCAAATATTACACAGGAATATTTTTTCACTTTATCTTTTCTTTTTTGAGGTTATAATTAGATAATTTCCCACTTTCCTTTCATCTCTCCCCCAAACCCTGCAATATAGTCATTCTTGTTCTTTTTCACGTTCATAATCTTGTGTTTCATTGACTGTCTTTTTCATCTTTTTGTGTGTACATGTGCATGTTTGTGTGTGTGTGTGTGTGTTTAATACTAAATACATAAGTACAACATTCTCAATCCATATAATATAATTTGCATGTATGTTTTAAGGAATAATGATTTGGTATTGATGTGCTTTTCCCTAGAGAAGACTGTCTCCTTTTCTCCACATTTCTTGCTTAATTATAAATTTTCTGTATAGGATTGAAGACTCCTGAACTTTTCATTTTTTACATTGCCATAACTATGTTGTTTTCCTTGTTCAGATTGTTTGGACAATCACTTTGCTGAGTCATTGTGCCTGTTGCTTCTACCATTCCTTGGAAACAAAGTCTCACAGAAAACTCTATTACAGACTTTTCTCATCTTGTCTTCTGAGCTGACATATGAGTTGTAGAAATGTCAGGCAGGAATGGAATTCAGAATTGTGCATTTTTGACTTGAGGTTCTCCTTCTTCATTGGTGCCTACATTTTAAGGATGTGCTTTTCTCATGTATTCCACAATTCTTGCAGTTCCTTCCATGTGGTGTTAACAAGTATATGTAGCCATATCATGATGCAGAATGCACTTAATCTCACTTCATAAGTACCCACAGTCTTTCACAGTCACAATGTAGCTTAAAAGTCTAACATCCAAATTATCTTTTGAAAAGGAAGGCAATCTCTTAATTTAATCTTTCATAAAATAAAAGGCAAAAAGCAAGTTATACACTTCCAACATAAAGTGGTGTAGGATATACTTTACCTTTGCAAAACTGAAGAAAGAAGAAAGAGTGAAAAAATACTTGATTGAAGCACCTAGAACAAGCAGGGAAAACTCCAAACCTTGTGTCTTTATATCTGATGCTAAGGCTTCATTTTTAGTTTTGCCAACTGTAGCACACATTTTTTGTTTTTTTTTTTAGGCTGGTCCCATTCTGTGTATTCAGCTCTCCTTTAATGGTATTCCATAGTTCCAATATCTCTCAAACTTTCGGATCTCTATTATTACCTAGTAAGGTCTGTCAACTTGCCTCACTTTTTCTCAGTACCACGCATGAATCACTAGTTAAAATTCTTAGTAAAATAAAAATAATTAAAAGAATGTAAGTAGGAAAGGAAGTAATCAATTTTCCTATTTGCAAATGATGATATAATACACAACTGACCCCCCCCCCAATTCCACAAGAACACATCTACAAATGCTCAGCAGATTCAGAAAAGTCACAGAAAAGAAAATCTCAATAATAAATATTAGTAGCTCTTGTTAAAAAAAATTTTTGTCCCACCATTCCCAAATTAATTATTAATGGTTTGGTTGTTGGCTTAGGCTTATTATATGCTAAATTTTAATCCTAAACTAACCCATTGTTCTTATCCATGTTTAGCCACATGGCTTTTGACCTTTTCTTCAGTGCAGTATTCTCATTTTCCTTCCTATGCATCTTGTGGGTAACTTCCTCTTCCCAGAAATATCTTTGTTTGGTGGCCCCACATATATTTCCTGTCTGCCTAGCTTCTGGACAATCAGCATTTTATTAAAGCAATATTTACAGTGACAAATATTTACAGTGTACAAGAGCATAGTCTCACAGCATGTAGCCTTTCTGCATTCTAACAATAAGCTCTGAGAAAGAGAGATCATGGAAACACTTCCATTATAATAGTCAATAAAACATCTATAAAACCCTTAACCAAGAAGATGAAAATACTGTACAATAGAAATTCTTAAGTACTGTAGAAAAATACTGAGGATATAGAAAAACAAAAACTTAACCTCCAACAGATGAACAGATAAGAATGTCAAACCTATAAAATGCAATACCAGTCAGATATATAGATATACAGATATATATCTTATTGGTATTGTATTAGGTTTCTGGCCCAGACTTTCCAGTTTTACCTCATGGACCAGACCCACAGTTCCATAGTACCACTGAAACTCACAGATGGTTAAATTAATTGTACTCTGATTGACCTGGGACCCAGGCTTATAACTTGCTAACTTAAACTAACCCATGATTCTTATCCTGTTCAGCCATATGGCTCTGTACCTTTACTCAGAGCAACATAGTTGTCCTTTGCATCTTCTGGCTTCTCTGTAGCACTTCTGCTCTGTTCTTCCTGTTCTCAGAGTTTTCTTAGTCTGGTAGCCCTGCCCACACTTCCTGTCTGCCTTTAGCCTATCAGCATTTTTATTAAACTAGTAGGTGAAACAATTATTTACAATTTAATAAAATAATCGCACTATAGGTATTTATGAAAATGATTTAAATTCTGCAGTTCAGCTAATAAGGAGTTAAATCCAGAGTTAAGAAAGAGTTGAAAACTGGAGCCAAGATTTCAAAGTGGATAACAAACCTCAAACTGGATGGGTGCTTTCATATTGGCATATTTGTAGCAACTATAGCATCTACAGACATACAGTGACACTTCTAGATGAATACTAGCTGTAGCCTCTTAATAAGAGTGAAACTTCCTTACATCAGTTTTTTTTTTTTTGAAGCAATATTTGTTATAAGCAAAAACAGGATCAATTAGCAAGAAATCTGGACTGGGGTTTTACTTATAAGACTAACTTGCTTTGTAACTTTGAATAAGAATTAGTCTTGTCACATTCAAGCCCTGGCTCTCTAGCCCTGTGACTGCATGGAATAATGATTTCTCACTCAACATAAGGTACTGTAGGACAAACAAACTCAGTGTTATACTAACAATTTTACAGGAGTCCAGAGTTTCACTAGGGGTATAAGCCTTAGTTGTAGAATTGAAATATATCAGCATAGAGAGCACATGGATACCTTCATGTGTGACAATGCTTGTCTTAACTGATTAGTTAGGTTTCAGAATAGTATTCTTAGAAATTTAATAAAACTCTTAGAATTTTAATACAATTCTGAGAAATAGAAGAAAGAAGAGAATATAATGTGGAAGGTATGATTTATTTGAGAGTTACGAAGAGACTGGAGGTAGATTAATGAACAGCATGATTATTATAAAACAAAATCCATAAATATGATATAATGGGAGTTATTAATGTCAAGCTCACAAGACTATTAAGAAGAAATGTTAAACATCTTTCTTACTTTTCAAAGACCACTAATTGAGATTGAATAGAGTTTGGTTATATGAAAAGTTTTTAATACTACATAAAAAAACAAGACAGATACTATAGATATGGCTGTGTTACTGAGAGATGAGGGCCGCATAATGGAATGTACTAATAAACCAATTGTGTCAGAAGATACTTTACTGAAAGAAAGACTTCCCATAGCAGTGTTATAACCAGGATTCTAAGCATAGTAACACAGGTTGTGTGGAAGGGTTGAATGGTTTGACCTTGCAGTAATTATTTTGATTCTTGAGCAACATGATATTTTGCATCATTTCTCCTTTTAGATTAACAGTCAAGTTGGTAATTGCACACTCAGTGTTGATTGTTTCACTCTCCATGGTACTCAATATCCATTGCACTCATGGGGCATATGTTGACTCAGAGTCAGGAAAAAAATGATGCCCGAAGAATCACCACTTTATGGAGCATGATATAAACTGGCACTTAGATACCCTAAGTTACCACAGGACAAGTCCACAACAACTTTAGTGTGCTTCTGTTAAAGTACGCTAAAGTGAACAAGGTCACATAGCAGATCAGTCACATTTGAACAAACACACTTCTGTTTTGTTGCCTGGGTTCTGAGCAGGAATATCTTCACCAGGTACTAGTAAATCAGACTGAAATATTCAGTTTGTACAAGAAATGCATCTATTGAAGGAATCTGAACCTATTTGAGCTGGAAAGGTAGACACTCCTGAAACTACTATGTAAGATTTCAAAAAGTATGTGCTGGACTAGGTCAGATTTTTGGAATGCACTAATCTGAACTTATGTGCTGTTGTAGTGGGGTTTCTTGGTCCCAGGCGGACAGAGGCCCAGACCCACAGACCTGCCGTGCCAGACCCATTAGCCATCCCTACTGCTGCTTAGGTCCCCAGAAATGACTCAGAAGCTTATATTAACTTTATGCTGTTTGGCCTATGGCTTAGGCACATTGCTAGCTTGCTCTTACATCTCAACTCAACCCATTTCCAGTAATCTGTCTGCCATGTGGCCTGTGGCTCACCTGTGTTCCTTACATGTTGCTCCTTTGGACTTCAGCTCGGTCTGCTGGTCTGCCTCTGACTCCACCCTTCCTTTCCTACCTATTCTGATTCCTCTGCCTATCTTTTTTATGGTGTCTGTTGAGGGCCAAAATAGCTCCTTTATTTAAAGATTGAGATTCACAGCATACAGAAAAGCATTCCCACATCACTTCCCCCTTTCTGGCTAATCAAAAAGGAAGGTTTCAATTTTAACACAGCAAAGTTATATATAACAAAATAGCCATCAAGCAAGAATTACAGTTATAATATCTAGTCTATTTGTATTTTGATTAGACAGAAAGGGAGAAGTGATGTGGGAATGCCTTTCTGTATGCTGAGAATCTCAATCTTTAAATGATGGAACTGTTTTGGGCCATGACAGGTACCATAGAAGAAGTAGGAGGAGAAATCAGAGCATAGGTAGGAGAAGCAGGGCAGAGTCAGGCAGATAGAGCAAGCCGCCCACAGAGCAACATGTAAGGAACACAGGTGAGCCCCGGGCCACGTGGCAGACAGATTAATAGAAACGGGTTGATTTAAGATATAAGAGCTAGTTAGCAATGTGCCTGAGCCATAGGCCAAACAGCATGAAGTTAACATAAGCATCTGAGTCATTTTGGGGGCCAGAGCAGTGGCTGAGCGGCTAAGGAGTCTGGCACGGCAGGGTCTGGACGTCTGGCCACCCGGGACCAAAAAACCCCATTGCAACAGATGATGTCCAATGTGGATTTATATCCACTTAATGCCTGAGAAAGTTTTAAAAAGGTTTTAGCAGAAACTGAGCAAAGGCAGCTTCCAAATTGTGTATATAAAGTGGGTCATTGTAACAAAGAAAATGTGGCCTCCGGGTCACATCAAAATGACGCTGGTAGACTGGCGGCAAACAGTGTAAGCTGCAATCAGGTGGGTTCCTGAAATCTCACAGAAGACTCAGTACTACGTGATTGATTTTAGATTTCTGTTTATTTTAAGAAAAAAGGAAACAAAGACGGATTCTTAATAACAGCATTTTCTTGGGTGTGCTCTGTTTACTGGCCACAAACAGAGATGCTGTCCCTTTGAGAGAACTTACTGATTCAGCCTAATCTGCAAAAAATTATGCATCTCTGTAAGAGAGTGTATTTTAAAAGCTCTTCTAGTTAAAAGATAATTAAAGATTCACATTAAAACAGATTCAGATGAAAAGAAAAACCTGTAAATGGGTTACAATATGTGTAAAAGGTACATAGGCTTCAGAGAGAAAAGAAAGAGGATAGAAAAAGTCTTTAAAAAGAGAAATAGAGTAATAAAAATATAATAAGCCATGTAAAGATGAAAAATAGACACAAATATGGATTTTAGTTGTTATTGTGTTTTCTTTTAATTTTTTAACTGTTAATGAGCTAAGTGCAGAAAGACAATGGATTGCAAATGCAAAGGCTACTAAGTTAAGTAAGAATATGTATTTTAAAGGTATTTTCATTTTGAAATTTGTGTCTAAAGATTTATTGCTTTGGAAGAGCTCTGCTTTTGTTTCCACAGAATATGAGAACCTGTGGATTGCTTCCAGGCAAATATGGTTTCATCAACCAAGACCCCTTGAAAAAAATTTCTGAGAGGAAGAGATGGCCACATCAACTTCAAGACTGCAGAGTATGATCCTGTCTAACTCATGAGATTTTCAACGCCTCTTAATCAGCAGGAAGTAGTAATAGAAAACTATGCCCATATTCCCAAAATATTGTTTATAAATGTTTGTTTTCATCATAAATGGTTAATGGTCATAGTTAACCTCTTTCTAAGAAAAAGGGGGATATGGTATATAAATGATTTTTTAAAAATTAGATTACTAAATTTACTTAGATCAAGAAATCAGCTGTTAATCTTAAAATGTTTTACATTGGTATGAATTTTGGTTTATTGATATAATTAAGGTCAATTCTCTTATGCTTTATATATTTTTCTACTCTTGTTTAAGATATGATGTTTATGTAACTGATTTAAAATTGTAATGTATAATTAATAAATGCATGTTAGATTTTTAGGTATACAAAGATATAATTCAATTAGACAAGTAATCTTCAAATACTTCTAAGACATACAGAATATGGCATTTAAAATATTTTAAGAACTTAGACTTTTCTGGACAGTGAGACAGATTTGCTCCCGGCAGCACCAATCTTCTTCAAGAAACTCCATATGGAGTCTATTTGTCACAATGGTTAGCCACTGGACAAGAACCTGTTCTTGTATTGACTGCTTGACAGTACGCTGTTTAAACTAGACATGCAGGTTCCATAGAAAGATGACCTCTGAACTTTGGCAGAAAAAGCTGAGATGGTCATTCAGGTTCCTGCTTTACAGAGAAAACTGTCAGACACTCTTCAGGACTTGAGGAGAAGTAACTGATGAACTGTACCTGAATGGGCAGAGCAGATTTCTTGCTTCACTGAAATGAAAAGAGACTCTGGGCTTATAGGCTGAAGATGAATGCCCCAACTTTATAAAGGCACTTTTGGTGATTGTCCAGGCAGATAGGTGTCATCTCTGTCCTTTCTAGATTTTAGAAGTTGTTTACACTTCTGGTTTACTTGGGTAAATATATCCTTCTGTGGTCTTTAATGTAGTTGAAGATTAGATAGTTATAGGAACAGTTTTTCTTAGTCATTTGAAAGATATATTGGATATGAAACTTTAGATTCATAAAGATAAGATAGATGATAGAGTATTTTCTTTAATTTTGCTAAATACAAATAGACTAGATATTGTAACTGTAATTCTTGCTTGATGGCTATTTTGTTATATATAACTTTGCTATGTTAAAATTGAAACCTTCCTTTTTGATTAGCCAGAAAGGGGGAAGTGATGTGGGAATGCTTTTCTGTATGCTGTGAATCTCAATCTTTAAATAAAGGAGCTATTTTGGCCCTCAACAGACACCATAAAAAAGATAGGCAGAGGAATCAGAATAGGTAGGAAAGGAAGGGTGGAGTCAGAGGCAGACCAGCAGACCGAGCTGAAGTCCAAAGGAGCAACATGTAAGGAACACAGGTGAGCCACAGGCCACATGGCAGACAGATTACTGGAAATGGGTTGAGTTGAGATGTAAGAGCAAGCTAGCAATGTGCCTAAGC
Source organism: Phyllotis vaccarum (assembly GCA_033318265.1). NCBI lineage: Eukaryota > Metazoa > Chordata > Mammalia > Rodentia > Cricetidae > Phyllotis > Phyllotis vaccarum. The sequence goes on from JARWLC010000002.1 coordinate 100,654,022, forward strand.
CATAGGCCAAACAGCATAAAGTTAATATAAGCTTCTGAGTCATTTCTGGGGACCTAAGCAGCAGTAGGGATGGCTAATGGGTCTGGCACGGCAGGTCTGTGGGTCTGGGCCTCTGGCCACCTGGGACCAAGAAACCCCACTACAACAATGTGCTTTCTCTTTCCTGACTACATGGTCTATGGTAAGTTACCACAACTCTGTTTTTTAACTTACAATCAGGAAACATATTTTTATAATTTTGTAATTTTTTGAACTTATATTTACATTGTTTGTTGTTCTCTTTTACCCCAAATCCTTTTATGTACATCCTTTCTTCTATCATAGTCATTATATTTATATAAAATATATGTGTGTGTATGCATGTATGTATGTTTGTATATGCATATAATATGATCGATATGCCTATACATATATGTATTTGTGCATATAATTTATACATATATTCATAAACATATAAATAAAACTTGCTTAATTCATATAGCATTCCTCATGTGGATATATTTTTAAAACTGACCGTTTGGTATTAGCTAACCAATTAAAAGAATTTTCCCCAAAGAGCACTGTTTTTCCAGTTCTCTGTATTTCTTAGGTGACTCTTGAATTCCATTCAATGTTGGCATATCTAATGGTATTCTTGATCAGGTTTTGTTTTGGCAGGCATATGGATAAGAATCCATGTGTGTGGCTCCTCTTATATTTTTAGGTACAATAAATTTCCCATTTCTCTGGGTCTTACAGACTTCCCACCTCTTACTCTGAAATAATATATGATCTTTATGTGCAGGAGTAGTGCTGTAGTTGTATCTCTACAACTCTGCATTTGGATCAGCTGTGGTTTTTCTATAATTTTCTGGTTGTTGCAGAAAGAAGTAAAGGGAAAGAGCTATACTTATTTGTTGCTTTAAAAATAAATGCAATTTTATTGGTTTATTAAAGTGGCAGTTTTAGGTTCTCCTCAAAGATCAATAATTTCACTAGCTTTTGATAGTTTGCTATGTTTCCAGTATCAAGACTGATTTTTTTTCTTGTTGAATGGATTTTAAGTGCAACTACAGAGCTTTTTGGTTATCACCAACATAGTGAGTCCCCATTGTACAATGAAGTTTAATAATGCCATGGTTTCCAGTGTTGTGGTTGATAGGTTTCATTGATAGGACTATTAATTGCTGTTCTTTCTTGGAAGTTTTCCTGACACTTTCTGGAATCATAAAAGCTAGTCAGCATAGAAGAAATTTTTACATCAAATATAACTCAGATCCTCTGGTTGACATGTGAAAAGTGCATGGAGTCTCTAGTAATAATGACTTACCTTACTTTATTCCTCTAGGAGACACCCAATCACCCAATGGAACCATCAGGTGACTATCAGGTGTTCAGAATTTCTTTAACAGTGTTGACCAATCTCTAGTGTCTTGACCTGCTTGAGTTCTTGCTCTCACTGCATTTGATAACAAAATGTTACCTGGAACATGAGTGAAATTATTTATTTTCTCTCCAAGTTTCTTTGGCAATGGTGTTTTATCATAGCAATAGTAACTTTAAGCAAAACTAGTGCTAGGAATGGTGTATTGCTGAGACAGATGTAACCATGATGTCTTGGGGAGGATTATGTAAGGACATTGAAACTTTGAGCTAGAAAAGCCATTGGAGTGTTGAGAGCTCAGAGAGATGTTCTGTAGGAAGTTGAAAGAGAAGAATGTTGAAAGCAGTACAGATGATTGATGTCTAGCTTGTGCCAATTCAGAGGGAATTAAAGACTCTACCAGGCCTTTTGTGTGACCAATATGTGGTGTCTGGTAAGCTGGGATTGAAGAATCAGCTGTGATTAATAGGAGACCAGAAACATTAAATGAAATATTTGTCTAACTAGGATAATTAGTGGTGGTTAGCTGGAGATGGGAAATAAGCAGAGATAAGGAAACCAGCATCACTGAGGTGAAGTCCTTGGAGAAAATGTTCCTGTTTTTCAGCACACAGAAGCTGTGTTCAGAGATGGCCAGAGTTGTACCTCACACTGACAACTAAGCTTGGTAGTGTAAGAGTTATCCTGGTGGTGCGAGTTTCAAAGGCATAACGAGTTTATGGAGAAGAGCTGAGTTTAGGCCCTATGAAATTATCCCAGGAAGGTTATTAGCTAAAGTGCTCTTCAGTTGTAGCAGAAATCCCAGCATTTTGGAGATGCTAGTACTATGAGATGATTCCCCTAAACAATAGTAGTACTTGAGTGGACCCAGCTGAAGTCTAGTAAAAATGCTGTGTATACTGCAGAGGTAGGAACAGGTGACCTTTGGAGATTATGAGTGAATCCGAGACATTAAACTCTAAGGTAATTTTACTGTTTGGTTTTGCTTTGTCTAGATGTGACAATGCCTTACCTGTTCTCTCACAGAGAGAAAATAATTTAATTTTAATTTTTACAAGAGCCCACAGAAGAAAGATTCTGAATTTTGAAAAAAGATTTTGGATTTTTTTTTGAAGATTAGATATTTTAAAGGCACTGGAGTTCTGATGTACTTAAATTTGTAATGACTGTGAGAATTTTTTTATGTTTTATACTGTGATATTAATATTCATAAACCATCTTCGAGATAAATGAGAAAGTACACATTCTAGTTGAAAAGTGATTTGCTTGTGTGTCAAGTTGGACAGGGGTCAGTGAGCTTCAATTCTACACATCCTATGTATCAGCTCACGCCTTTAATTTTCTGCCCTGGATGACTTTTTTCTTTTACAGCTTTTAAACATGAACTTACAGCTTTTAAGAGCTGTGAGTGGAACACCCCTCCCCCCAATTTCTTTGGTCATGATATTTTATGACAGTAATAATGAGCCTAACTAAAATATGTGTACACAAATTATATGTATTACATGTAATTTTAGGGTAGTTAATGATTCCTTATGAAAATTTTAGACATCATTATTATAGTTTACCTTCTCCTTTCATTTATATTTATCTCCCTCACCTCTCTACATCACATAATTTTTCCATTTTCTTTTTTTTCCCTATCATTTATACCTTTCTATTTTTTTGTACATTGCCCATCTATCACAGTTCTCTTTTACTTTCTTTGTTTCTACAGTACTCTAGGTTATATACTTATAGCTGAAGACTTAGAGCTGGGAATACAATAGTAGAGGAAACACGCAGCACTTGTCTTTCTTGGTCTGAGTTACATTAGCATTACATTATCTAGTTCCATCTATTTACCTGAAATGTTCATGATTTCATTTTTATTTATGGCTAAATTGTATTAAAGGAATCTAAAGTTAAATATAAAATGTGTATTAATGCCTCATTTTTATTACCTATTAATCAGTTGAAGAACATTTCAACTGTTTCCATTTACTAGTTGTTGTGAATAAAGCAGTCAAGAACATGGCTGTATAAGTCTTTGGAGTAGCATATACAGTCTTTTGGTTTATGTTAAGGAATGGTATATGCAAATAAGAATATTTTGACTTCTTTCTTTATTTTAGCCATTAAATTTCCACCTCTTGCCTTACCATTGTGGCTATTGCTTCAAGCACAGCAGTATTTTTTTCACAAGCTTATAATGAATATTCAGTGAGGCAGGTGTTTCAAATGAGGTAATTTTCAAACTAGTTGATTTCATAATAAATTGTTCCCACTAGTCCCAGAATCACAGACATATAAGGAAACAGGAAGTACATAGATTTATAGTCTTACCTTTCTGTGTTAAATGTACTTTTATGAGTAAAACCTCAGAAACTTCTGAATAGCAAAGAGATCACAAACACTTCTCTAATTTCTCCAGAAAAAAAATGGACTTGGCTTTATGCATGAAATAGTTTTGGGGCTTATTTTTATAAATGCAGATGGACAGAATAAAGAGAGCAAACTTTTTCACTTTGTCCTTTCATAAAATCTCTTATATATACACATATATTTTTGCTCCTATACTTTGGAGATACATGATCTTCTGGGATGTGAAGCTCCAGAAAGCTTAGAGACTCATTCACAATAAACACTAGTTTCATGTTGGGTAATTTAAGAATTTCTCTAGGATAAAAAGATACATTTAAATATAAATAAAATATTTTATGTTTAGTGAGAATAGGCTCACATGGGATACTTTGCTCTCAGACCATCCCTATGGTATCTTGGTTTTCCTTTTCAGACATAATGACATAATTTTCTTATCAGCTGGCCATGCAAGTGTCAGAGCTACAAGGTCAATCTACTGAATTGCATAGTCCACTGTGATAACCTTTTATATTGTTGGCCAATGCATCCTGAACCAAATTGAATTATGTATAGTTTATGGAATGCTAAGAGAAGAGTGGAGCCTTGTTGTAGTGCAGGATAGGTGACAATATCTGGTCAGTCTATTTTCCAAAAATTAAATGTGCTGATTTATTTGTCTGTTTCTTACAAGTATTATTTGGTTGAATTAAATAGAAGCCTGTGCAACATCATGGTGAAAATTTTCACCTCTATATTTTCATTCTTATTACCAGTATAAAAGTTAACAATTTTGATACATAATACTATTCATTATCATTTTAATTTCTTAGTTTTCATTTGCCAAGATTGGCTAGAAAGGTTTTGTTTTTAAATATCTTTATCTCAGAATTAGATTTTAGAAAAGTTCCCAAGATTTATAGACCCTAAGGTACTAGAAAAAGTGTTTTGTTGTTTTGTCATTGGTATAGAGACTATACTTTAATCTGCTGCTGTTTCAGCCAGCAACTGTGGTCCCCCAGTTACTAGCCTGCTTCTCTGGCCATGGCCCGGTGGAAATTCTGTTCTCACAGGAACCTGCTATCTCAATGAGGCTAAATATAGCTTCTAATTGAGTCTTTTTCATTATTTTTATCAATAAGACTTGGGAAGCAAAGACTGGAGTAAACACATGCTGGCTCAGAGAAGTTAGGTAGGTACTAGCTGATCTCATTGCTAATGTCTCTGAAAGAGAACATTTTTCTGCTCTGCTACAACAATTACAATAACAAAAATCTATGCCACACAAAGTTTTTCCCTAAAACTCCCTGTGCCTCTCATTAGCATTTTACAGACACCCTCTGGCACTGTATGATTAATTTCTACCAAATAGTTGCTAACTCAGCCTCCTGACCCACGGTCAATTTAATTTAACACAAATGCAAACTCAGGGTTCACAATGTGATTGAACATCTCACAAGATTTTTGTATAAATGATAAAAAATTGTTCAACTCTAACAGAGTAAATTATATACAACAAGGACAGTTATTAGGTGTTGTCTAAGTAAAAAGGAAAAACTTTACATCTATCACAGTAAAATTAAATACATTAAGATGAATTATCAAATAAGGAATGCATTTAAAATGTCCAGTTCATTTGCAAAATGTCTGTTCAGGACCTTTTATTTTTTAGGTCTCCATTGAGAAGTTGAATATTATTGATTTTTAAAAGTTTATCTTTATAAGTTACTTGGCTTTTGTCCTTTTATCTTAATATATTCTTTTTAAATTCTGTAAATTTAGTGTTTTGATTATTTTGTGGTGAGAGGACTTTTATGTCCAGCCTATGATGTGGGAATGTCTTTCTGTATTCTGTGAATATCAAGCTTTAAATAAAGGAGCTGTTTTGACCCATGGCAGGCACCTTATAAAAAGTAGGAGGGGAAATCAGAGCATAGGTAGGAGGAGGGTGGAGTCAGATCAGATCAACCCAGCCACCCAAAAGGAAACATGTAAGAACACAGGTGAGCCACAGGCCACGTGGCAGACAGATTAACGAAAATGGGTTCAGTTAAGATGTAAGAGCTAGCTATCAATGTGCCTGAGCCATAGGCCGAACAGCATAAAATTAATATAAGTGTATGAGTCACTTTTGGGGGCCTGAGCAGCAGCAGACAGCTAAGGGGTCTGGGGTTGCAAGTCTTTGGGCCTGGACCTCTAGCACAGATGGGGCCAAAAACCTTATTGTAACAAGCCTGTTTGGTATTTTATAAATATCATGGACATTTATACACAGTTATTCAAGTTGGAAAAGTTTTCATCTATGATTATATTGAAAATGTTTTCTGTGTCTCTGAATTGAAATTCTTTTTGTTCTTCTATCTTTGTTATTCAGACGTTTGGTCTTTTCAGGGTGTCAGGATTTCCTGAATGTTTTGTGTTAGAAATTCTGGACATTTTCTTTGAGGAATGTATCTATTTCTTCTAATGTATCTTCCATCCCTGAGATTCTCTCTTTTATCTCTTGTATTATTCTGGTTATACTTTCAGCTGTTCTTGTTTACTTACCCACATATTTCATTTCCAGAATTCTCTCAGTTTTTGTTTTCTTTATTGTTTTAATTTAAAGTTTTAAGTCTTGTATTATTTCCTTCAATTTATTTTATTTCTTTGCTTTCTTTAAAGGATTTTTTTATTTCTCCCATTTTTTGGTTTGTCTATAAATTTCTAAAATTGTATTATTTGCTCTTTAAGGGCCTCTATATTTTTTCATAACATTATTTTTAGAGTTTTCTTGTGCTTCCACTGCATTCAAATATTCATGTCTTAATCTTATAGAATTACTAGGTTTTGGTGGTGCCATATTGCCTTTTCTCTTGTTGAATGTGCTCTTATACTGTCACTTATGCATTTGTTCTCCCAACTAGTGTGAGTTTTGCTTTTACTTGTATCTATGTAGTCTCCTGTGGTTGTCAAGGAGAGCTGACCACAGAGAAAAATAATAAGGTACATATTAGGCCATGACGTTGGTCTTGGGGAAACAGATTTCAGTGCATGGAGGCAATGGTTATGTAGTCTGGAGACAAGTCTTTCATGTACTTGCTGGCTGCTGAGGACTGCACCAGAGAAGTAAAGTGCTAACAGCAATAGTTTGTAATAATATTTTTCAAGGACTAGAATTTGTTACATTTTAAAGAGCTTCATAGTTAAAATACCTTAAATAAAAATAGAAACATATATATAACATCTAAAAATACCTTAAATTTGGATAAATGTACAATAAAATCTTAAACAAGAGTAAAAACATATATAGTATGCTATATAAAAATAATCTTAAATTTTATCAATATACATAAATCCATACTATTATAAAATGGTTGAAATTAATAGGTGCTTTTACTTTGAAAGTAGATTAAATAATCTGATTTTTTTATTGTATCATTTCCACATTCCTCCCCCCCTTTTTTTAAGAAAGAGATCCTTAAATTCATCTTCACTTGCTTAGTTTCTTCTTTTTCCATTACCAATAACAATTTGCAACCAACCCTTCTAGGTGATGACAAACATCCATAGCCTACCAAATGACCAAAGACAACTTTACCAACCTCTTAATAATGTGAGTATTATGCTCTTAAAATTATATCCTGTTGTCTGAGCATGACAGCATCTTTAAGGGCTTCTCAGAAAATTGAGATAATGGTGAAACCCTCGGAGAGCTAGCTGTATCATTTGATGTTAAGTGTCTGTGTACTGGGAAAGTGCTGTGCTTATCTGAAGTCCTGGCTAGAATTTTCTGTGAGGCTGAACCCTTTTATCTAGCAGCATTGAAGTTATCCTGAGAAGTTTGTAGTCCAAAAACTGATTTTGGAAGGTGTTATCACAGTCAGGTGGATTTTGTCATTGTGAGCTCTATCACTTTTTGGAGACCTCAAAAGTCTCTGTTGGGAAAGGTCATGGTTCATTGCAGAAAACTTAACATTTCAGATGCTATATACAGCAGATCTCAAAAAAGTTAGAGGGCCACAATCTGGGTCCATAAGTGATATCTAGTTACCTGCTTCAGACTCATACCTCCAAAATAAAATAATACATGCTAGATGAAGCTTATTTACATAATTAGTTAGTATTCTCTGTGACTACTAACATTCCAACAGAAATACATTTTTTTTTCCTTGTAGATTTGAGATATTTTGTGGCTTTTGGTAACTGCCTAACTGCAGTTCCCCTCAGGGGGAGGGGGAGTAGACATGGAGAACAATGGCAGACACTGGAAGCAAGTTGAAACAAGCTTGCTCAATTTATGTTGGGAAGGGGAAAGCCTTATATCCCCTCCACCCAGTCAGGGGGAAGGGCTGTGCTTTGCTGACATCTGCTGCTACTGCATGGTCATTTCTTGATGGTCTAGGTCATATTACATTAGGACTTGGCCTCTGTTGTCAAAGTTTCCAGGTGTTGTACCTATGTCAAGGGAGTCTTAAAGACCACTAGGGAGCTGGACTCGATGCAAACACATGAGGGTTTTTATTGTTATGAACAAGTTTGTGGTGGGATTCAGGTGTCAGCTGATAAGATCCGAGGATGCATATCCAAGTTCCTGGGCTCCTGAAGGGGGAGTGGCCAACCCCATTGATAAGGGGCAGCTGGGACCCTGGGAAGGCAGGTTTCCTTCTCTCTCTTTTTAACTTTTTTTTTTTTTTTAATTTTTACTTTTTTGTTCCTTGACCGAGAATTGAATGCGAATGGCAATGGTGAGAGCACAGAACCTTAACCACTAGACCAAGCCAGAAGCCCTGGAAGAATAGTCAGAGATCTTAACATACCCAGGTTAAAACCTTTTGTTACAACACAGCAGTGGCTTATCAGCCCTGAGCCCCAAGATGAAGGCGATTTTAAAGAAAAGCCTACATAAGCAGAATGCTGCACATCTTGTCATTTCAGAATTGTGTAAAGGGGTATGGCATACAGAACTTTTCAGCTTGAACCTCAGCTCTGGTGCAAACCCAGGCACTTAATCTGCTGGCTGAACTTTTGAATCTATTGGCTGGCAGGTGCACTCCAAGACTGGGCCTCTCCCTCAGGCACCAAACACTCCTTTCTGGAAATAAAGCTCTGTAAAGATAAATCTATATCTTCACACAGGCAGAACCTGATGTGGGAATGTCTTTCTGTATGCTGTGAATATCAATCTTTAAATAAAGGAGCTGCTTTGGCTCATGACAGGCACCATAAATAAGTAGGCAGGGGAATCAGAATAGGTAGGAAAGGAAGGGCAGAGTCAGAACAGATGGAGCCAACTACCCAAGAGGAAGCATGTAAGGAACACAGGTGAGCCATGAACCATGTCACAGCATGAAAATGGTTTGAGTTAAGATGAAAGAGCAAGCTAGCAAGGTGCCTAAGCCATAGGCCAAATAGCATGAACTTAATGTAAGTATTTTAGTCACTTTTGGAGGAAAAGCAGCACCGGGCAGCTAAAGGGTCTGGGGTGGCAGGTCTGTGGGTGTGGACCTCTGGCCACCTGGGACCAGAAACTATTGTAACAAGAACCCAGGCTGGCTTAGAGGAAGTGACCACTTGAGAATTCCTTATGGCTTATGAAGAAGTGCTATGAGCACATGCTTTAAAGCAAGTTTCAACTGGTTTGAACTGGCTGAGGTCTGCTGGCCTTCAGGCTCTTAGGAGCCTCTAGGACCTATACATCCCACAATTAAGAGTCAAAATAAAACCAAAGGATAATGAGAATAGTGTCAACAGATCAGTCTCTTACATTGATTTTCTTCTATCTCATACCAGGTGTCTCTTCTGACATAAAACAGATTTTGGAGTTTTAATTAACAAGCCTGGTTTAGTTTAGAGAAGAGAGCCATGCTCCAATTCCAAAGTCACCTTTGATTTTTTTTTTTATTGAAAATTGAGACCACAAAAAGACCATTTTTCCTTTATGTTTGTAGAGAGCAGCAAAGATAAGCATTTGGATTTATAAAAGTATCCACTGCTGGAGGTATGCTAAGCCATTAGACCAATTTACTCTTGTTATTGGGACATTTTCTCTTGATGATTTATCCTTCATCAGATGTCCCATTTGTCCAGTGGTCCCCAGATACCTTGGTTGAATTCTCCTAAAAAGACAAAGGAAAAACATTGCCCAAACCCTAATTTTAGGGAGTTATCTTTTTGTGGGGTGCAGGTTATATGTCATTAAGGCATAAAGGGTTTTTGCAACAGTAAAAGCATTGTCTTTTAATTAAAAATTTTAGATAAATTTTGAAATAAAAATGTATTTGACATATATGAATAAATATACTGATCTTTCTCTCTCTTTCTCTCTTTCTCTCTCTATATTATATTGTATATATTATAATTATATATAAATTATATGTATATATATAATTTTAATTTACAAGGGTGTATCACTTTGAATTTCAGCCTGGAATTTTAGATAAGTTTTTAAATTTATTAATAATGTTTTAAATTCTTAGCTGAGTTTTTAATACCATACAACAAAAATATCCTTTTCACTTGAGAAGAAATCTCAAAGCTCATATCCAAAATGGCATGAACTTAATGTTTAACATATTTTTTAAATATTTGTAAATATTTGTCACTCCTACTGATTTAATAAAATGCTGATTGACCAGAAGGCAGACAGGAAGTTCAGGTGTAGAAACTAGACCAAGAAAACTCAGGGAAGGGAAGAGCAGAACAGAGATAGAAGGCAATCACAGAGAAAGTATGAATATACTCTGAGACAAGGTACTAAGACCACTTTGCTAATCATGGGTTATGTTAAGAGAAAGAGTTAGCAAATAATATGCCTGAGTAACAGGCCAAACAGAATATAGTTAACACAAGACTTATGTAATTATTTAGGACTGCTCTTCCAAATCTTAGGTCCAGGTTGGACCATAAATTCTTATTACACATGTGGTTTAAGAAATCCCATTTTTATACCAATAAGGCAATTATTTTTGATAAATTATCATCATATATGATATATATACATATGTATATACACATATATTCAAACAAAAGTTATTTGTCAGTTTTAAAAATTAGTTTAGATAGAATGGCCATGCTGTTTGATTAAATATTAACCCTTCTTAAACAAAAGGTCTCTGCTTTTTAAATCTAAGTTTTATCAGCCTTGCTAATATGCATAGCTTTTCCTCTTTGGAAACAAAAGCAAAACTTCTTCCTTAATGTAACACATATTCTCATTTCTGTTCTGAAGTCAAAACATCTTTAAAATAAATAGCATAAGTTAATATATCAGTCTTTCTATTATCTATTTTATCCATAGTCATTTTACCTTTTTAGTGTTTGAATAGTTAAAACCAATGAAGCACTGTATAATGTTATTGCAGATTTTTATTACTAGTTCTTATTTGTTAACCATATCTTTTAAGATTTCATTAGATCCTTCTAGAACTTCTTTTCCTGAATGTTTCTGTGGTATACTTGTAATATGCATTATGTTGTACCATACCCTCCAAAAGATGTTTTGTTTTATAGTGACATATGCTGGAGGCTCTCAGTATAAATTTATATAGATATTCCCATATGTTCATTTTCTAATAAATGTTTAATTATATAATCAACCTTTTCAGAACTTAAAGGAGCCACCTATTGAAATATCAAATAAGTGTCTATGTTATGGTTCACATATTTTAATTTTCATAACTCCGAGAAATAAAACACATCCATTTACCAAATTTTATTCTTTGAGTAAACTTTTGGTTACATATTTAAGTCAATGGAGTTTGATAAGACAAAAAAAAAACCAAGTAGGATATTTTCTTATAATTTTTTGGTTTGTTATCAAGGGATAGAGATAAAAAATATTGTTAATTATTCATAATCCTTAGAGGACAAAACTTATTGGCTGAGGGACATAGTTTCTCATAGCATTGCATTCAGCTTCATTATTACCTTGTTCTAGAGATCCTGGTAGACATGTATGGGGATGATGTGCATTAATATACAACTTATGGCTTTTATTACTGATTACTTAATGTACTTGAGTAAATAAAAAGCTAATTATGAATCATCTGGAATAAGTTCAGCAGTTTTAGAATGTAAAACAACTCTTTCATATTGACAGATAATAATCATATAATAAAGTTCTAGAAAATCTAATAATTCTGTGAGAAGAATATATAATTCTATTCTTGTAAGAAAATCAAACTGTAAGGACTTTGAGCCAATTTCTTTTACCTAATTTATAACCTGCCATTCCTGATTCATTTGTATCAGTGTAGAATGTAGTGTCCTTGGCTCAGCTGATAATATTCTTGATCTATTAAAGTCCTTATCACCTTGTAAGGTTTTGAATAAATTATTTAGTTCTTGGGTTGTTAATTCAATTGTAAGCTATAGCCAGTTATTATTTCTTAGCAGTTTTAAAATTCATTAAGAGTTTGTTGTTCATCTCTCCTGACTTGTACATTTGTGGTTAAATTTTATGTAAGTTTATCTTAAATCTCAGGTATTTTTTTTTAAGGAGCAATTTGAAATCTCCAAAAAGACAAAATTCTCTTTACTTCATCAAACATTTTTTTCTAAAGTATTTACATATGAATCAGCCAGTTTTACATAATGGTAAAATATAGATGAAAGAAATTGTTTGCAAATTATTTCTGATGGTTGTTATGCAAACTGTTACCACAAGCTGTTTAACATCCCTTGTAGAAGAACTTCGCATTGATTTCTTTTAACAGGCTAGAAATAATTATATGTAGGCACCATGAAGGCATGTTTTTCTTTACACTGTTCCTGTAAAGATATAAAGAAAAAAAGCAGCAGTCTTTTAAATCAATCACTATAACAGATCATTCTGTAGATAGTAAAGAAGGCAAGGGAATTCTAGGCTGTAAGGAGCCCATCAGTTGAATTGCCTTATTTATGGTCTTAAAATCTGTTACCAGTCTTCACTTTTTTGATTTCTTTCTAATGACAAATATAGAATTTTAAGAACTGGTTAATTCTTCAGTATTTTGAGCTGCTCCTGTACCAGCTGTTCTGGTACCTGTAAATTTTCTTATTTCAAAGGTCCTTGTTTTGCCCACAGAGATTTGTCAGCTAATCATTTTAAAGGTAGGTCTGTTGGTTTTTTTGAAAGACCAACAGCTGGTTTATCCTGCTTATATCTTCGACTGTTCTTGAGAATACTTTATAGTATTTTTCTCATAAGCATTTCTTATTTTATGTTTTTTTTTTTTTTAAGACTGGTGAAACCTTAATTTAGGTATTCCCTTGTTGTAATAATTCAAGTCCCATAAACTAATTGCTTTTCTAGGCACATGTGGCTTTCATTTTCTTGTCTGTTTTCTTGTCTTGTCTGGCCCTCATAAATCAACAAATCTTGCATTTTGTTTTACATGAAGCACAGGTAAATTTGAATTTGAATATTAATCTCTTGTATAGGCCAATATGAATGCCAAAATTTTGGTTATTGTTACAACTCTCCCTGTGTCTATCAAACCTTCAATTACAACGCCATTTATTCATATTTTTAGCTTTGACCTCTGATCCTTTATAGACATTTGCCAATATACTTGTCTTATGGTCTCTTCTATTTTTTTTTTTTTTAATCTACTGTTTGGTCCTTGATTGAATCCAGAGCAGTATGGTTTTTAACAACAAGCTTTAATTTCTATAATTGCTCTGAGGATGAGTTTCTCCTATTCTGACAGGCAATAATTAGATCATATTTGATATTTGGTCCTTAATGGGGCACTGTTGTAGTATGTTCCAGGGCACCATGAGGCATTTACCAGTGGCAAAAGATTACACTGCCTGTTCCTTCATACCTTCTTCATACTCCAAAAGGCTAGAGCCTTCTATTTGGATTATCTCAAGGAAAAAAATCTTTGCTGTTAGGAAGGCCTTGCCTACAATCTCTGTTCAGATTACCTTACTTATTCCAAATAAAACATTTGAAATTCTGATTTTTATTAATTTTTTTAGAAATAACTTCTATCAAAGTAGCATCATAAGTGTGAGATCTAATATCAGCTTTATTTATAATACATTAATCTATGAGTATTGACCTTTTAAAAACTTAATCACCCTTTTGAATACTGAATAAGCATTTTCAAAAGCAAGTAATTCAATTGATAGTTTTCTAACTTCGGGATCTCACACTATTCTACTTACAGCTGAAGTCTATGCAAACAAATAAGTTAAGTATTATTTCATGCCTTGTATAACTTTAGTAAAAGATTCAACTTCTGTCTTAATTTTTTTAACCTTGTCCCAAGCATTCACAGGTGCTTGATGACATAGAGTCAAGGTGTAATTATCAAATCCAAGCTGTTTTTCAAATCAACATACTGGTCTTTACTGAGAAAGTGGTCTTGGGAAGTATCAATACCTCCAGTCCTACTGCATTGTTTTATGGTCCTAGATTCATCTTTCTACAATGTTCTGCATTTTCACTGAGAACCAGCTTCTGATATTGCTGTATTTAAATTTTTCCAGTCTTGAGGGATAGTTCTCTTTTGAGTTGCCTATGATTTTAATATTTGTTTCACATAGGGTGAACACATACCCTAAAAAACAATTGCTTGCTTATATCTCCTCAAATCTAACAGTTCTACAGGATATCAATTAGCTTCTTATGTCCACTTAAATGCCTTTTATCTACTGATTATTCTTCTCTAGTAACTGAATGAACTAAGGTTGATTTTCTAATAACCTTGGGCCACTCCTCTTGAGTTTCATCATGCAGTAGGAAAGTAGACTCTTGTCTAAATTTATCTCTCTATCCCAGAATATTTTTCTTATTTTCATTAACAGGTCTTTTTAATGCTTGTATCTCATCAGTAAAAATTTTATTATTTTAAGAAATATATCATTTTAAGGCTTCTATCTTATCAGTAGCATATTCTTCTAAAGACTGTATCTTATCAATGGTAAGTCTTTCTAAGACTCCAATCTTACCACTCATTTTTTTTTATCCTTTTCATACTAAATCTTTCTAATGCTTGTACATTATCAGTGGTAACTTTTTCTAAAGTTTGTGTCTTATTAATAGTAAGTTTTTAAAGCTTGCATGTTACCTGTCAAATTTTCACATTTGGCATAGTTATAAAATCACTTTTTATAGGATAAGATATTAATTTGTAAACTAATAATTAATTACAGTTGGTATTATGCTAGGCTCCACTAAGTAGTTTGTGCCCTGATTTATTTTTTTTCATTTTAAACCATCCATAATAGAACTATATAGAATCTTAACTCCCTGCATTATGATATTTCTGACACTTAATACTGAAAGGTTTTTTTTTTAATATTATTTAACCCTTTTTTAAAGAATGTCCCAGGTGTCTCACTAAATAAATAAACTGACTTCTCAGTTTATCTTCAACAACAGCACCATCAGCTGCAGGATTGAATCCCTCTGATAATTTTCAAGCATGAGCCTGCTTTCTAGAGTTTCACAAACAGCAAGCAATGACAGCCTACTGACATTAACTATGCATTGTTATGGTCACTCTATGTGTTATATAATAAGTGTCTTTCCCCCATTGGCAATGAGGCTGCTCTTTAGTCTACTGCCATTTCAGTCATCTATTGTGGCTCTGCAGTTACTGGCTTTCTTCTCAGGCAGTGGCCTATCCACTCAGGCTTTGGCTTGGTTTAATTCTGTTTCCTCAGATACTGGCTATGTTGCTGCTTCCAAATATAGCTTGTACTTAAATTTTTATCATTGTTTTTATCAATGAGACTTAAGAGTCAAAGGCTGGTATGAAAACCCTGTAGCTCAGAAAGGTTGAATAGCAACTAGCTGAACTTCTCTCTTGTTAGTATCTCCCAATAGAGTGTTCTTCACTCTGTTAAATCAAACAAAAAAACATTACACAAAGTTCCTCCCTACTATTCCTGTGTCTCGCTACCATTTTATAGACATTCTCTAACTCTCTATGATCACTTTCTGTCAGTTAGTTGCTAACTCAACCTCCTGACCCAAGGTTGGTTATATTTAATTAATGTAAATGCAAACTTAGGATTCATAGTGTTATTGAATATGCTGCCACAGTCCTTGATCTATAACTATTGTGATCATGACAGAAATCTATATAGTCTATTCAAGAGCAGGCTGATCACCAAATTTATAGCAGAAGAGAGAGCATTGTGCTTAATAAATTTTCACTGTCTTGAGAATGTTGCTAGCCTCTTTTTCTTGGTAATAAATGGGGTGGGTAAAGAAGAAGAAAGATTCTTCTGGGTTCCCACAGAAGCTATAGCATAAAATATCATAGCAAAGATTGTGACTGCTGTGATTATTATGCCTCATACTTTAGCTAATATTTTTTACCTTTTCATTTAATAGCAGAGCAAATGAAGAACAAACTGATAACTGTTGATTAGCATATAGGAACTGCACAATGTTGTAAATTAAATATTGGTATCCAATACTCTGATTTCAATGACAACTTATGTGACAAAAGTCCAATATTTAAGTGTCAAGAAACCAACACGTATGACAGAGTGTCACTGGAATGTTATTAGAATAAGTCTGAAATATCTTTTGCTTTCCTGTGCTGTCAGTGTTAACTTGACTCAACATACAGGATAAGAACTTCAACTGAGATAATAAGATTGGCCTATAGGCAAGTGTGTGAAACAATTTTACAATTGATTATTAACATATAGGGTCCCAGCCTACTGTGAGCAATGCTGTTCCTGGGTAAATGGTCCTACACATACACAAAAGTAAATTCAGTAAACCAGTAAGCAGCACTCTTTCATGCCCTGTGCTTAAGTTTCTGTATCTAGGTTTTTGCCTTAAATTTCCATTCTGTCTTCTTGATGGTCTGAAAAATATGTAGTGAAATAAAGTCCATAGTTGCTTTTGGCCATGGTATTTTATCACAACAATAGAACCTTTGCTAAAACATCTCCTTTCCTTTGTATGTCACTTGTGTTTAATTTTTATTTCCACTGAAACCAAAGACAGCCCCTATGGGCTATTGTGGGCAGGGCCTAGGAGTTAAGAAAGCAATGCTTTGTTCTCATACGTTTTTAAACTACAATTTTTGTTTCTCTATTTCTTCCTGTAACATTTCCTATTTGTTCTCCATGTGTAACTCTCTATATTAATATCAGAACTCTTATGTTATTATTTTACTGTAACCTGTAGCTGGAAAATGAGGATGGGGCCCTATGTAGACAGGAGGTGTGGTGGTGATGATTGGTGACTATGGAGATGTGCAGGTTGAGCTCATATATTTTATTATAACAAGGTGAAGGGGAAATATAGATAGATTGTAGATGATAGAGATAGATAGATAGATAGATAGATAGATAGATAGATAGATAGATAGATAGATAGATAGGGGATATGGGAAAGGTCAAGGGGTGAGGGGCACATGCCTTCTGGCAAAGTGGGGAGAGGAAAGGATGAGGAAAGAGGAGTAGGAGGTGGAAAGCCTTCTTACATCAAGGTTGACATCAGAACACTAGGTGAGTCAGGACTCCAGGAGAACTCTAGCAAGTGCTAGACACAGTCCTTTCTGTTATTTCATAGATTTCTTTCATAGTGAGCACTCATATACTTCCTTATGTTAGGGAACTAACAGAAACCTTTGTTTATAAAGAAAGAAATATAAGATCAATACTAGGTAATTAGGAAGAGTTGGATCCAAAACTTAAGTTTAAGTGAAAAGTATGGTAATTTTTATTTGACAAAATCAGGTACATTTAGTGTGTTTTGGTATTAAATCTCAAACTTCATTTGAAAAACTCAATAATAATGTTTTTCATGATCTTCCCTGCATAATTCTAAGGTAGAGAGAAAAATATCTCAACCAAGAGATGATAGTGTCATCATGACACCCAAAACAGACATTAGTACCTTTAATTTCTACTACAACATATTTTCCATAAACAGTTTAGTATATTAAAATGAAAGTCTAAACTCTTTAACTCACCAGAAATACACATTAAAGGGAAAAGAAATCTATTAAAGTAGATACTAGGTCTTTGACACAGGATAATGGATGAAAAAAAGAAATACCTCTTTTTGGCAAATGTGATTTTTGAAAATTGCTCCCATGATTTGATATGTAATTGTTTTCCAGGAGAGAATTTGGATGACAAAGAATGTAAGTAAATCAGCTCATTTTTTCTGTATTGAAGAACACATTGGCAGATTTTCTTAGACTACTGTCTATTGTCTCCAGTGATGACTGACACTCCTAAATTATCCTCATATCATATAAGATACAACTGAAGCACTATTTTTCCTCTTCATTGCATTGCTTGTTTCAAACACACAATCACAATTGCATTCACTGAGCTAAGAATTCTTTGACTTATTGACTTTCTTGCACATTTCTTCAGTGTGTCTTCATTCTTTCTTCCTAATTTTTCATTTTTCAGGTGACATTGCAAACCATATATACATTTTATGCAAACAACACAAAATGATTGCCTTTGTTAATTTCAGATAGAAAACTTCTTACATGAGATATCCCTGTCAAATTTGTGTTTGTCTCTAATTCCTTGACATTCATAGTATTTTAGTCAATTTGGACTGAGGAAATAGTCAATGTACTTTTACCTATTGGAGGCTAAAAGATAAACAAATATGATTATATGTGTAAATTCACAACCCAACATTTTTATTGTGGAAGAATGATTAGAAAATCAACTTGTTGTATTCTATTTTGGTACCTGAAATAAAATGATAGGCTGAATAATTTATAAACAGCAGAAATGTATTGCTTATAATTCTCAAGGCTTGAAATGTCAGATTCAAGTGCTAGTAGACTCAATGTCTGGTGTCTCTTTGTCCTAGCATGTTAGAATGGTCAAATGCTATGTTCTCAAATGATAGAAGAGAAAAAATTGAAGCATCTTATTTCCTAAGCCCTCTACAGAGTCACACGTACAGTGCATGAGTGTGGAGTTCATTTCATAATCCTTGGTCTAAATTGCTACTTCTGTGATGAGAATTTTAAAGAAATATGTTGCAAACAAACAGAAAATTAGTTTTTGTAACAGTATAATTATTTATTGTTAGAATTTATTCCTTAATTTTATGAATAATAGTATAAGAATGTTTTGTTGCTATTTATAGAAGTAAAAGCTTATTGCAAAGTGGTAATTAAAATCAAAGTGGAAGTTTTACTTTCAAATATTGTCTTCCAAACTATGTTAGACATACAAGTGAGTTTTGGAACAATGAAGCCAAATGTGTTTGAGAGATTAAGCATATTAAAACTTTAATAATTTTTTAAAGAAGAAATACCCATTTAACTATGCTTAAAAAAACACCAACTCTATTGTTCTTTTCACCTACATTCTATATCCTTCCTCTTGTAAATACATATACTTAACGGCACACTGAATACAAATGAATAGACATACACTAAGTACATTACAATATTGTCATTCAATGGAATGTCATGGAGGCACATGACTAAGGCTGATTTTCACACACAAATACAAAAGATGCTTAAAATTACAAGATACAGAATGCTGGATATATTTGTAGTTCTTTTTGTTTAACTTTGGGAACATAATGTTTTTAGATAGCTGCATCTTGTCTCCAATAATAAATTAGAAGACAAAGATGTACCTTGAATTCTATATCAATTTTGGCTTTAAAAACTCAACTTATTACTATTAATTAATGACAAAAATATGTCAACTAAATGTAAAATGAAACACAGGGACATGTATGGTCCACTCACAAGCATTATTTATTTGAAAGTCAACCAAAGTGTTTGGGGTTGCCCAGTGGTAAAGACTGTACTTAGCATATGTGAATCCAAAACTTCAACCTTTATTACCAAAAAGTAAAATAAAATCATGCATTTTTGTGGTTTTTATCATTTTAAAATATACATATATATTACTATTAAAGTATGTAGGAAATAGCCTAATATTCTCATAAACATTTGAAATACATAAAATTTAACTTGTATGTTTTCACTTTGTGTGTGTGAGGGTATGTATTTGTGTGTGTAATGGTGACTTTGAGTAGCATAATCTATATAAATTTGACTTAATTTGCTTTACCTATACGTATCTGGCCCATGAAATTCAGAGAATCATCAACACATTGCATGGAATATGAATAAAATATTATTAGGTAGCTGAAAATATTAGCAAATGACATTTGATTTCTGTGAAGCTAAAAGTTTTTAGCAGAAGACTAGCATGCTACCATAATCAGACCAAAAGGAAGCTATTGGTAGAATTTTATCAAGTAGTCAAAATAATTGTTACATCCCATTTACTCAGTGGAAGTAAAGAAAGTGTTGTCTTTCTAAGACTTTGAATGAGCTAGAAATGCTTCTAGAAAAAAGTAGAGGTAAGTAGGAAAGAGACTAGGACATGGTTATTTCTGAACATAGAAGGGGAAGATATCCTCCCTTTTTCTGTGGATCTGTTCAGTACAAGGAGAAACTTAATGTCAGCTCCAAGCAGCCCAAATATCACTGAAATGTTTAGTTAAGATCTCTTTTGTAGCAAAGACTAAGAAATTCAATCAGAAGTGAATGACCAATGGCTTTGAGATAGCTGATATTTCAGGATTGCAGGTGTGTTTGTGCTGGAAAACAGAACTACTGGATATAAAGGTCAACTTTCACATATTACTATAATTAATGAAGAGAAAACAGTGGTTCTGTTAGAATTTCTGGAAGTGACCAAGAACTTCAAGATTTTTATTATTCCTTGTGGTTGTACCTCTCAAAGGAAGGACAATAGTGTGTGTGTGTGTGTGTGTGTGTGTGTGTGTGTGTGTGTGTGTGTGTGTGTGTGGCAAGTGTGTGTCTTTTATGTATATGTATACTATATTATGTGTATGTGTATATGCATGCATGCATTTGTGTAAATGCATTAGTGCATGTGTGTGTGTGTTGTGGTGTGTGCATTTGTATGTATGTACAGAAGTGCATCTGTCTACATGATTGACTCCATGCAGATAACATGCTTTATTTATAATATGTCAATTTAGCCTAGTACACATTAATTCAAACATGAATGAAATTAGAATACTCAGGAGGTCTGCCTGAGACCTTCTCTCTCATGGACAGTCATATACTTACTTATCAATATTTGATGAAATTGAGTGAGTACAGTTTATATATTCAAAGGATGCAAAAAAATGGTGGCATTATATTTTAGCATTACAAAGACATTACCCCACAAAAAAATTCTAATGAAACTCAGTTAATATATCAATGATAGAACACAGTGAGTAATGAGTGAGAGGGCTGGATACTCTTTTGTTCTTTATCTTTTAAATAGATGAGGCCTTATAAAGGCCAGATAATATGGTTCAGTGAAAACAGCACTGGATGGGTGCCATGAGAACAGATTCCACTCCAGTTCTGCCATTTGGTAGTTGAATCACCCTGAGTAACAGTTGGATTTTCTTGGCTTTCTTGTTTTGACCTGCAAGAGTTGGGATAGATGATCCCTAAAGTTTGTTCTGGCTACAAAAGTCCAAGTTTCTAATTAAAATTAGCTAGCAATTTTATGCCAGCAAACCACAGCAGTCTTCAAAAATGGGCATTCTGTCTGAAATGCTCATTTGAAGGTTGCCACATCTTAGAAGCACATATTAATCTTCTCTGTTTGTGTAAAAATCATTTGATCCTAGCATTGACTTTGAATTGAATGTTTATGAAACTGATGTATACAGCATTCATAGCTACGAATTACAGAAAACACAATATATTTATTTTTTAGATGATTCATTTATTTTTTATTGTAACTTTTGTTCTTCTTATGGACTTCTGAGAAATCTAAGGTTCATCTGTTTTTAAGCATGTCTGAAGTTAGACTCATGGAAGTAGAGCCTGAGACATTAGTTAAAAGTTAGTTCAGAGTATTCTTAGATAAAACATGAAGTGGAGTAAAGAAACCTGGGTATGCAACACAGGAGAAGCAAATCTGTATCCAACAGAACTTGGTTGCTACAGACTCTAATCAAGAATTTTGAAACTCAAACTCAGGTATATATGTTTAAAAGCAATGGTTTCTAGAACTTTCCAACTATTCCTTAAAAATAAAAGATAAAACCCTTTGATTCCATCCGTGATCCTGCATGCTTTGGAGCTGTCAGAGTTATATGCTTTAATGAAACAAACAAGCCTTACATTTCCTCTACTGGTAGTGAAAATACTTTAGAATACAAGTGTTTAGGCTTTCTTCAAGACTCATACCATAAATATGAGTGGACAGTAGCAAGCAAATATGAATAAATAATAGCCAGGTCATTTAGTTTTTGTAAAAATGACTACAATTAAATTGAAAGCATTCAGAAAGAATAGAGGAGGAATGGTACTTGCAATAGTTTGTCAAGCTAGAAAGTGGGAATATACATAAAGTTGCACAATAGAGTAAATATGACTCACATTTTCTGAAATAATGTGCAAGATTATAGGTTGTTGTAGTAATCTGCCATCTCACTGGGAAACTCACTTGATATTATCTTTTATAAGAGTGCCTTGTCCATTTTTATCTTCTTACTGGTCCAGACATATTAATTATTAGTACTATGAAAGAGAATACATATTTTGAGAGTTATCACCTAAGCAAAGCTTTACTATGGAGAGGGGCAGAATCCTCATGATTTCTACATATTGAAAGCCATATAGGAAAGGGTTGGTATTTTCAGTCTATTATCATTAAAAAGACATGACAACCACTAATATATGAGCAGAAAAACAGCAAAGAAACTAATAAAAGAAAGCCCAGTCACTCTTGTGCTTCTGTTGACACATGTACCCAGGCTCACCTTGGAAACTCTCTGACTTATGACAGGTAATTTCATAAATGACTTTGCACATTAATTACTTGAATCGCTCTGCCTTTCTGCTGGCAGGCTCTCTGAATACATAGAAAACACAAGTCAGAATGTTGGAGTATATGTAATATCATTGTAGATTCTGAATTTGCATTAACTAAATAAAATTAACTCTGGGTCAGGAAGCTTCATTTGCATCTAGTTGACAGAAAGTAACCATAGAGAGTCAGAGGGCATCCAGGAGAGATAGACACAGGAAGTAGTGGGGTGGGGTTTGGAGTAGCAGATGATTTTCTAGTTTAGCAAAGTAGAAGCACGGGTCTTTGGTTGACAAAAAAGAGCAAGAGTTAGCTAGTCTGCCTCTCTAACCTCACAAGTTATCACCTCAGCCTTTGCATCTCAAGTCTTATTTATAAATAGAATGATAGAAAATTGGTTAAAGCTATATTTAGTGCCAAAGAAAGGATCGGTGCCTGCTAGAACAGATTTCCACCAGGCTGCTGCTATAGAAGCAAGCTAGTAACTGTGGAGTCTCAATTGCTGACTAAAACAGCAGTAGATTAAGTCAAAGTTACTGTGCTGAAGTTAAAACATCACAAAATATCCATAAGTATCAAGTAAGTAAGTTGTACAGGAGGCAGACTTCAGAAAGACCACATAAGATGAGTGTCCATGGTTAAAAGTCTGAGGCTTCCTTTTTTCCTGTGCTCATTCTAGGGGTACTCCCTATGGTTTCTCAAAAGATGCCCAACAACTTAGAACATAGAATCATCTAGGATCATGACCTGGTTACTACCTCACTACTTCTTGAGTTTTCTTCTTTCTGATAAAATTTTTACTCACTTTCTCATAAACAATGAATGATTTTCTTAGTATAAGTATTTTTATACAAGTTTTTATTTATGTTAAAATGTTATGGATTATTGATTTGAACTTTAAATTAACTAGACTTCTGTATTTTTATTCAGTAAACATGGTATCTGAGCTCTTTTACCCTAACTCTTCTACTTCCTAAGTCACCTCTCAAACCAGCTAGGCACAAGTTCTATTTGGTGTAGGTGGATTATGTTATTCCATTGTAAATGATTTTCCCCGCCTATGAGTTTAATAAAAAGTGCTGATTGGCTAAAGGCAGACAAGAAGTGGTGGGTGGGGCTACCAGACTAAGAAGACTCTAGAAACTGGCAGAGCAGAGTAGAATGCCAGAGAGAAGCCAGAAGTGGCAGAGGACAACTATGCTGCTCTGAGAAAATGTACTGAGCCACATGGCTGAACAGAATAAGAGTCATGAGTTAGATCAAGAGTAAAGATTTAGCAAGTTATATGCCTGGGCCTTAGGCTGATCAGCCTAAAACTATCGTAAACATCTTTGGGTCTCTGTGGGTCTGTGGGTCTACCAGTATAAACCTTGAGGCTAGGCACAAAAGTCTAGACCAGAAACTTCTTACTATAATTTGAGGATGAATTAAAATTAAGAGAGAACTTAAATAATTTGGCGTGCTTGAATCAAAGCCTTTTAATTTTTCTTGCAATAGCAATTTTCTCCTTTTCTGTCAAGCAAATTCTGATTTTATTTTGGTTAGAAATAGTCTATTTTATTTTTGCTAATAAGAAGTTTAAAAAAAGTCTTTGGACAAACATAGATTAAAACATTTTGGCAGGTTTGAGGAGCTTTTCATGGGGTATTATTGCTCTTACTTTCTACTGTGAATAGAAATGTAAAAGCTGGAACTCAGAGGCCATTTTATGTTTCACGAATAAAGGAAACTCAGAGCCAGATCTCAGGGAAAGG
Organism: Phyllotis vaccarum; assembly: GCA_033318265.1. Lineage (NCBI taxonomy): Eukaryota > Metazoa > Chordata > Mammalia > Rodentia > Cricetidae > Phyllotis > Phyllotis vaccarum. The sequence goes on from JARWLC010000002.1 coordinate 100,678,265, forward strand.
CTGAGATATCAAAGAGAAGAAAAACCAGTCAAATATCACCAAGTTGTCTTCCAGCTTCCTCAGCCTCACTTCTCCTGGCTTCTACTGCCTGCTCTGTCTTTCTATGCCTGCCTTAAATATCCTCTTCACCCAGTTGTTTCACCACTAGGGTAAAATTAAAGATGTGGCACCACCACTGCCTGCCTGGGAGACTTGAACTTCCTCTGTAAACTAAGATGGCCTCAAACTCAGATTTGCTGGGATTAAGCACCACTCCTGGATATTCCCTGTGCTGGGATTATGGGGGTGGGTTACCACTCTCTGATCCTCCTAGACTGACTGTGGGTAGATCCCTATGATATCTCAGACTGGTTTTTATTAAATTTGAAACATATCTCCACAATATTAGATTTAAGTGTAATTTCAAGATTGAAATCAGAGGTTAAGGATACAAAATATATTTACACAAGTCAAGTTCCTAATTATTTGAGAGTCACTACAGTAGCCCCAAACTCCAAACTACATTGTACTTCTGAAACTTTTGTAATGATGTAGGTAATTTCTAACTTATAAAGTACCTATGGTGTAGTGATGTCAATAGGAATAGATCCATAGATTCATATATTTGGATGCTTGCTCTATAAAAATGGCACTATATTGAGGTAAGGTTTTGATGAAGGAGGTATATCATTGAAAGGGCAAGCTTTGAGGTCTTATATGCTCAAGCTAAACAAATTGTGGCAATTTCTTCCTGTTGCCTAGGAATCAAGATGGAGAACTCTCAGCTCTTCTAGAACCATTTCTGCCTGTATACTGCCATGCTTTCTGCTATAGTGATAATGGATTAAACCTCTAAAAGTGTAAATCAGCCTCAATTTAAATATTTTTCTTTATAAGAGTTGTGTAGTAGTGGGTTTTCTCGGGTCCCAGACAGCCAGAGATCCTGGACCCACAGACCTGCCCGGCGCCGCTTATCTGCCCGCCGCCGCCCGGGTCCCCAGAAACGACTCAGACGCTTCTATTTACTTCATGCTGTTTGGCCTATGGCTCAGGCACATTGCTAGCTAGCTCTTATATCTTAAATCAACCCATTTCTATTAATCTGCGGGCCACGTGGCCCGCGTGGCTCACCCGTGTCTCTTTACATTTTGCTCTTTCGGCGGCTTCAGCTCGGTCTGCCTGAATCCACCCTGCTTCTCTCACCTAAGCTCTGATTCTCCTCCCACTTCCTCTATGGTGCCCGCCATGACCCATAACAGCTACTTTATTTAAAGATACAGCACACACAAATGCATTCTCACATCAGAGTTGCAATGATGATAGTGTCTCTTTACAACAATAGAAACCCAAACTAAGACATGGTAATAGGGAAATATTTTTTTTTTTCTAATGAGGCCCAGCCTGCACCTTTCATCTCACTGTTCACTTCTCTAAAATCCATTGTGATGTTGTCCTAGCTGCAAAAAGCAAAGAATGCCCAAGCTGAAAAACCACAACCCCTGAACAGTTTAGGATCAGAAGGAACTTAAGAGAGACATCCAGGGATTCCTCTATGAAGATAAAATAGAGAAGATTTTCTTAGCAAATTGGGATCATAATGGATGGTGACCAAGAAGAGGTGGGAACAAATCATGAGAGGGGGAGATGGTTGAGTGAGAGGAGCAACAAAGGAGAAGAAAAAAGTGAAGGATATCTTGATAAAGGAAGCCAATGTGGGGTTGGAAAGAGACCAGGTGCCAGAGAAACCTCCGGGAGCTCACAGGATGTCCCTGGCTGGGACTCTGACCAATAGTTGAGGGAGTGCCTAGATAGGACTTCCAATATATCAGATGAATGAACACCCTAAGTGTTATTGTAGAGCCTCATCCAGCAATGAATAGTGGTAGAAGCAGGAATCTACAGGTAAATACCAGGGCGAGCTCCTGGCCCAGCTAAAGAGAGGAAAGTCTATATGAGCAAAGGAACAGAGATTATGGGGGAAGGGGAGTCCTAAAGCAATGGCTGGCTGGAGCTCTGGGGATCTCACTGAATCAAAACCAGCCACTGGGGAACCATCAGGAATGGGAACTAGGCCCTCCAAAGGTAGATAACTGTCAATTGGCATGGGTAGTCTGTGGAGCCTTGTGAAGTAGGATAAGACTATGTTCCTGTGCATGAATTGGCACCTGGGAGTCCATTCTCTATGGAGGAACACCTAACCCAGTCCTAATATTGGGGTGAAGGAATAGAACCTACCTCAGATGGAAACAACAGACTGAATTGATCCACCTTGGGACTCCATGCGCTCCTTGGGAGGGAATGTGATGGGGAAGGCTGAGGGTGGACTGGGGGGATTGGAAGAGAGGAAAGGAGGGTGAACAGGGGGAGTACATGGGGAAAGCATTTTTTAAAAAGAGAAAGAAATTATCCTAGCTGAAGTGATATTTATATATTGTCATTTCTTTTGTATTCCTCATCTTTATTTCAGGTCCATTTTATAATGTCAAATTTAAATAATATTGTACCCTATCATAGATCAATTTTATATATTTCTTGCATAAAATTAGCAAGTGATAAATGATACCCATCATTCTATTAATTTAACAAGAAGATAACAAACCAGAAATATAGACTTAAGATACTGGTCACCAGAAAATGGCATTTTCTAGTTGATCTATTAGGGAGCATGATGGCTAATATTTGTTGACAACTTGATACATCTATAATGAGGAAACCTCACTTGAAAAATGACCTTCAACAGAAAAAGCTGTTAGAATGTCTAAATTGATAATTAATATGAGAGAGCCATGTCCACTGTGGGCTGTCCCATCACTAGCAAGTAGGACTGGGTTTCATAAGAAAAGGAAACTGAAAAAGTGAGTAGAATGTATTCCTCATTAGTCACTGGTTCAGTTCCAACATTTAGGATCTTGCCTTGAATTTCTACCATGGCTTCATTAAATGTTTAATTGTAATAAATAAATAAATCTATATTTATTAAATAAATTTTTAAAATATTATTTTTAATTCTCTCTTCCTCAGATTACTTTTGGTCATGGTTTATATCACAGCAATAAAAGGGATTGTAGAACAATGGGTAAATAAAAATGTTTTCTTCTTAATTAGAATCTGTCTTTTACAACATGCCTTAAGGTCTGTCTTTTATATGCCTGAATCAAGGTAGGATACATAGCAAGTGGGCATGAGTAGGTAGAAGCTATAGCTGGAAATTTTCCTGTGTCCTGAAGCTGCTTTAAAAACACATAAAAGCTTATATTAATTACAGACTAGTCAACCTATGGCTCAGGCTCATTACCAACTAGTTCTTACAACTTAACTTATTTCTAGCAATCTATGTATTGCCATATCTCATGGCTTTACCCATTTCCCATTACATCTTGCTTCTTAGGGGTCTGGCTCACATCTCGTCTGACCCACCTTTCTTCCTCTGTATCTAAGCTTGAATTTCCCACCTGGCTTATATCGTATCTTATAGAAGGCCAGAACAGCTTCTCTATTAACCAATGGTCACAACATTTATTTCCATTGTACAGAAAGACATCTCATATCATTCCCCCTTTTCTTTCTAATAAAAAAGCAAGGCATTAATTTTAACATAGTAATATTACATTTATCAAAACAGTTATCAATTAAGAATTATAGTTACAATATCTAGTCTATACTTAGTAAAATTAAAGAAAATACCATCTTTCTGTTATTTGTGAGTCTAAAGTTTTATATCTAATGTATATCTTATCATAACTAAGGAAAACTATTATTGTAGCTATCTCATCTTCAATTCCATCAAAAACCCCAGAAGGAAATAATATTATCTGATTAAACAGGGAGTGCATTGTAGGAAACTTCCAAAATTGTAAAAATGACAGAGACATCTGGCTGCTTGGACAGTCACCTAAAGTCCTTTTACAACACTGGGGAATTAATATTCATCATACAGGCCTAGAGTCTCTGGCAGACTTTTTAGTGGAGCAGGAAATTTGAATAATTGTAGGCCAGTCTGTTAAATTTCATCAGTTGCTTCTCTCTTTGCCTTGTAGAATGGCTGACAGTCTCTTCTGTGAAGCAAAAGCTGGAAGGATGATCCTACGTTATTTTGGCAAAGTTTACTGGCCACTTTCCTATGTACAGTTTAAAAAACATACTGTTAAGCAGTCCAGGCAAGAGAAGTTTCCCTAATGGTTATTCTTTTCAATGTTGTAAGCAAACTGTATAATGAATTTCTTTCATTCTCATCATCCTTTTTGAAGTAATTGGTGTTGCCAGAAGCAGATGTGTCTCACTGTTCAGAAAGTCTACATTATTCAAACATTTTAAATGTCATGTTCTGTAGGTCTTTGAAATATTTGAAGATTACCTATCTGAAATACATCTATATACCTAAAAAACTGAATATGACTATAAGTTTGATTATCAGACATGACCATTAATATGTATTTAACTATGAATTATATTTCTAAATGAATTTCATAAACATAATACCTTAAACAAAAGTATAAATATACATAGTGCATAACAAAATTGATTTCAAATTTATATTAACAAGCCAAAATCCATATCAATGTACTTTTAAATTGTTTTTAATTGAAGTAAATTCAATAATCTATCTTTTAAAAAATCATATTTATATAAAATCCCCATTTTAAGAAAGAGATCAGTGTCCATTAAGTAAAAACAAATACTTATAAACAATATTTTGGAAGTTTGGGCATAACTATATTATTTCCTGATGATTGTGGTGCTGGCAATCTTGTGGAGATCCTAAGAAAATTTAGAATTATGGTTAAACTTGGTTGTAGTAGTGTGTGAGGTGCATTATCTCAACCAGTTGATTTAAAACTGATGTTGATGTTGAAGCATCTGTGTCATGGTTTTCATCAGAGTCCTTTCAGGAGTTCTTGGTCAATTGAACTTTATTATCCTGGAAGCAATCCAAAGGTTTTCTTCTTTTATGGAAACAAAAGTAGAACCTCTTTTCCAAAGAAACTTATTGTTAGACCCAAATTTCAAAGTCAAGATAACTGTACAAATATATATGTTAATTTAATTTAGCAGCCTTAATAATCAAATGTCTCATAGCTATTAAAACTTCTAGACACAACATAATTATATACAATATCCAGATTCTTTGGATTTTCCATCTTTATGTAGCTTTCTTTTATATTACTTTTATTGTCTTTTTAAAAACTATTTTTTGAAAACTATTTATTTCTTTATATAATTTTCCATATTGCTTGTCTCATCTCTTCTAAGCCTATGTAAATTTTTACATACAGTGTGATCTGTTTAGATGTTTTGAACCATCTGAATCAGTATTATTGCATATTTGGAATCCTTTTAAAAAGAGGAGAGTTTTTAAATTGATAAGCTGCACAAAGCAGCCCAAAGCTAATTATTTGACTACTGAATCAGCCCCCCACTCAGCTTTCTAACATAGCAGAGGTAACAATAAATCATGCTTGGTCTCTGAATCTGGGAAGCAGCATTAATCATCATATAGCCATGTTTCTTAGCCATCCACTGTGCTTTCACTTCTATAGGCAGCATCTGGGAAAAGCCTCTCTGTATCTCACCCTGAGAGAGACCTTGGGAGTCCATTATGTTATTGCCAAAGCCTTAAATGGCCAGGGGACACATCTCTGTACCAAAAACCATAAGAGTGGTATAAACTAGGAAGTTACTCTTGGCTCCATTTTAGAAACTTTTACAGCTTTTTTATATTTATGTAGATCAATTCTCAGTGGTGGGTACCAATTGTAGCCAGAAGTTTTACTGTGTTCTATATCTACTTGATCCTAAATAAACACACAGAGGCTTATATCAATTACAGACTGACTCTTTGGCATATGACTCAGACACATTACCAACTAGCTGTTAGAACTTAGCTCAAAGAATTTCTGTTAATCTATGTATTTCCACATGTCTTTTGGCTTTACCTGTATCTCATTACATCTTGATTCTTGGGTGACTTCCTTGTGTCTCTTTGTTCCCACCTTTCTTTGCCTATATTTCTGCTTGGGTTTTCCAGTTGGTCTATATCCTCTTTTATCTTAGGCCAGAATAGCTTCTTTATTAACCAATGATAGGAACATATATTTACAGTGTACAGAAAGACATCCTACACCAGGAAACTGTCCTGGCAAGTGCAGTAGAAATTACTTAGTGAGAATTCTTACTAGATGTGTACTGTAAGGACTGAAGTTAAGCAATGTATGGGGAGGACAGGATCATTGAAACTACCAGACAAAGAATTAAAACCTAGGTAATCAAGTCCTGCACCCTACCCTATCCTTACCCACAAAGAAAGCTGCTGAAGGCCAGATCTTCCAGTTTCCCTTCTCACCCACAAAACACCAGTCTGGGGAGACAAGCTTAACTAAGTGCAGATAGCTGTAAATTAAGGATTTCATGTCCATATTCAGGTCAATGCTCCCAAAAACTCACTCCAAAGGATTATTCAGCTTTGCCCCCAAGAAACTTCTGTTTGCAATGGTCAGTGGTTAGTATAGAGAATTATAGTTGGTCCAAGTGCTGAGAATAAGAGACTATGAAACACTCGCCTGTAAAGTGGCATGTAGAATATATCACTTCCTCAAAGGCTCAGGTAGCATGGAGGACAAGGTGTCAGGAACTCTATCAGGCAAAAAGAAAAAGACAGAATGCTGTGAAATGCTCTCTTCTGGCTATGACATGGCTGTTACACTCAGGAACCCATAGCATCTGGGCTTACCTGAACTAAATCAGCATGAGACTGAGCCCATCAGCTTTATAGTTTAGAACAGGTAAGAGGCTCATGTGTCCGTAGCCCTCCCTGATGTTTTGTAGGCAAATAATGATTTCAGGATGAGGAAAAAAACATTTTCTATGGTGGTGCAGCTGTGTCCTGTAAGGAACAATAATTAAACCCAGAGTCACATACACCACCGATCTACCAAAATATATATATATATATGAAAAAAAAAGCATTCGGGAAAGCAAGATGCCAGAAAGGGTATAATGGTGCCAAGAAAGGGGAAATAGCCCTTACATATGATTTATGTAATTTATTATTGCATACTATATATGTATATGAAAATTTGATAATGAAATATATCTTATATAATTACTATGTGGTAATAAAAATAACAAAATAATAAGATTTTTGTTAAAGGATAGCTATAGATAAATTTGGGAAGATAAGTGTCTTCTAAACTTCGATTATCCCTTTTATTTAGATTTGAACTCATTTGTAAATACAATATCAAACAAAATAGTAAAAGCCCAATATTTACAATCCACTAAGTTACTTATATTTTCATTTATATACAGAAAAATTAACTCTAAAACAACTCACTCTAATAGTCATAACCAGTTTTGGGTGGGTCATTTAATATTTAATAGCCATATCATGTACTTTACAGCTCAAAAGAAAATACTTGAATATGATACATAAACTGTGGCATCTATAATGCCATTTTTCTCTATTTGTAAAAATAATAGCAAATTTTGTATGTTAAAAAGCTTTTTATTTCTTATTTTTAAATCTAGATAGAGGTTTTCCATGAATTTCCCCTCAAAAAAAATCTTCCTTCTATTATACCTTGGATATTTACTTTGGACAAATTATAATTATAATATAGCCTTGCCATGCATTACATTTTTGTGTTTCTGAACAGAAAGGAGGATTCTATATCTACTGTAGATGTTTGAGGGTATATGGGTATGAGAGTAGATAAAATGGGAGCTAGTCTTGTCTCCTTTTGCAGGGTTTCTGTCTCTGTGCTAAAGAGATTTTTTTTCTAGATTTTTAAAATAGCTTGAGGGGATGGAAAATTTCTGTGGTGGCTGATAACAAATACTGAAAGACTTATTTGCATATAGATGTTTGCAACTACATAATCCCTTGAGAGAGACCCTACTTAAATGGACAGACAGGCTGATATGAGGCTGTCCAATTTCTAATGAAAAGTAAATTTAAAGTTGGGAAACATTTGCCTTGGAGGTGGCCAGGCTTTTTAGAGTATCAATGTGAATCTGAAAGATGTAGGGATATCTGTGCCAGGCTGGCCCTACTCAAAAAAAAAAAAAAAAAAAAAAAAAAACCTCTGAGGAAGTTAGAGGAAATGGAGAGATGATAAATAATTAGGTGCAAAGGGAATTTCCCATGTGCCTTTTCCTTTAGACTCCTGCCTGAGGTGTTCAGAGTGTGGGTATCAGAGAATAAGAAAGTTACTTAAAAAAACCTCCTGGCTTTGCCAAGAGGAAACAGACAATGTTATTCTTTTAAACAAGTTTCTGAGCCAGACATTTGAGACTAGGGACTTTTCAGAAAAAATGTTCCCCTGAATATGACTATGGTCTATAAGGATAACAACAACACTCTGAACAAGATAATATGCAAAGAAAAAAGATTATAGTAGGTCAAGAGATTAGCTAGGGGATAAGAAGTCAGACAAAAATAAAAGAAAAGGTTATAAATTGATAGTGTCCAAGAAAGATAAAGCAAAGTTAGCCAGAGCAAAAGTGAATACAAGAAGAGAATAAGAATCAGGATTAAGAGAATGGAATATAAGGATAAGAATAAAGAGGAAGTTCACCAAAGGTCTGAAAATGTGGATGAAGGAATCAAATTATAATATCAAACTTCTTACCATTCCATATCTTTGGTCTGAATCAAATGATGATTGGTATAGAAATATTTTCTTTATTTTTCCCCTAAGCACATCTATTTCTTTTCCATCATTGCTATATATATTGTTTTGTATCAAATTCTCTTTTAAGTAGTTTTGACTCAACATCTGGAATTGAGGATTGCATCATCATTCTTTAGCTAAAGAATCACAAGCTTGCATCAAGCTTTTGATAAATTCCTATCTTAAAGCTTTAAGATGTAAACAATAAAAATTGGGGTTCAGAGCAAAAGGGGAGAATTCTCAACAGAAGAATTGTAAATGGTGGAAAGATACTTAAATAATTGTTTAACATCCTTAGCCATCAGAGAAAAACAAATCAAAACAACTATGAGATACTCTCTTATACTGGCCAGAATGGCTGAAATAAAAACACAGTCTATGCTGGATTGCATGCAGAGCAAGTGGAACACTCCTGCATTGCTGGTGGGATTGTAAACTTGTGCAGTCACTTTGTAAATCAGTATGGTAGTTCCACAGAAAATTGAGAATTAATCTTCCCAATGATTCAGCATTATCCCTATTAGGCATTTATCTAAAGGATGTACATTCTTAACCCCAAGGACATTAGCTCAATTATGTTCATAGCATCATTATTTGTAATAGCCAGAACATAGAAACAGCATAGATACTCCTCAACTGAAGAATGGATTTAAAAATTGTGGTACATTTGCACAACTGAGTCCTACTCAGCAGAAAAAAAAAATGACAACCTGAAATTTGCAGGCAAATGGATGGATCTGGAGAGTATCATTCTGAGTGAAACAACATAGGCCCCAAAAATTATGCATGGTGTAGACTTAGTTATAAGTGAATTTTATACATAAAGCAAAGGTTAACTAGGCTACAACCTACAACCTCCAAGCAACTAGGTAACAGAAGAAACTTACACAAGACAGCCATGGATCCCAATGGGAAAGGGAAATGGAGAAGATTTCCAGAGTAAATTGATTCATTCAGAGGGAAGGAGTAAGGGGAGGTGGGAAAAGAAGATGAGAAAATGAAATTGTTGACAGGGGCAACAGAGACGGGGAGCAAAAACAATAGATACCTTGGTAGAAAGAGCCACAGTGGGATTAGAGAGAAACCTGATGCTAGGAAAACACCCAAAGACCTTACAATAAGACCTTGGATAGGAATCTTCTCCTATAATCAAATGAATCATCACTCTAACTGCCATTACAAAATTTCATCTAGCAACTAATGGAGACAGAAGCAGAGACCCGTATCTACACACAAGGTCAAGCTCCAGATCCACCTGAAGAGAGAGAGAAAATATTATATGAGCAAACAAATCAGGATCATGAAAAGAGAACCAAAGAGACAGCTGACCTGAGCTATTGGGAGCTCACTGACTCTGAAATGACAGTTGAGAAACATTGAGGGATAGGAGCTAAAACCTCCAATCATAGATGACAGTCAAACAGCATGAGCAGTTTGTGAAGCACTTGTAGTTAGACCAGAGTTTATTTCTGGTGCATGAATTGGCATCTTGGAGCTCATCCCCTACAGAGGAATATATTACTCAGCCTTGATACTGGAGAAGGGCCTTGTCCTACCTCAACTAGATAGGCCAAACCAAATTGACTTACCCTGAGAATCCTTGTTCTCCCAGAGGCATGAATGGGAGATGGTATAGAGGGGAGACTGGGGGAAGATTGGGAGGGATTGGGAAAGGAAAGGAAGGGTAAGCAGGAGTATACATGAAAAAAGAACTTTTTAAACAAATTTTTTAAATGAGAAAAAAAAGAGTCTTCAGCTTGGAAGATAACTTCTATAAAATGCCTGTATCTGTGCCTCCTCCTGCCTTAAAAATCTTCCCTGTTGAATTTTTTTTATTTCCTGGTTCAACTATACATCATAATCCAAGCATTTGAATTAAAGGTGTGACCTACTATTGTTTTGTCGCTACATCTTGAACTCACAGAAATACAAAAAGATCTCTGTCCCTTGAGTGATGGAATTAAAGCCAGGAGTCACTGTTCTCTGACCTCCATGGCTTAACTATGGTGATGCTGTTCTTTAATATTCCAGGCTGATTTTATTAAATATAAAATTTATCACCACATATCCCCTTTTTGTCAAAAATTAAAAGGCTATAACTAGCATAAGAAAAACTATATACTATAGGTACAATAATTATGAGCAATATATACAAGCAATAATTACTCAAGTAATATCTGATCCATTAAGAATTGACAAAATTCAAAAACTATTATATTATTTATTCTATTTTGGTGAGTCAAAGGATTGTACCAAATTCACTTTCTATCTAACTAGTGTTACTAACTGAAAACAATCTTTTGATGTCTCTCAAACTTAGTCACTTTAACTGCTCAGTGAGTTTTTTTTTTTTCTAAATCTGTCTCTTGAAACTATAACTATCTCATCTTCAACTCCCTTGGATACCCAAGAAGAAAATAGTATTAACTAAGTAAATAGGATGTGCAAGCAAGCAACTTCCAAAAAATGTAAAAAGAAAAGGAAAAAAAAAATCTCGTCTCGCTGCCAGTACTCAAGGTTCACTTGTATCCATCTTTGGGCTATAGATTTAGACTTCTCTGTAAACTACGATATTTTTAAAGATCTTCATACTTTGTCCTGGCAATGTTCAGCAGTTCTTTTGTGTGTGTTTTTTTTGGTCCATTTTGGACATCATGTTGTCAGCACTTAAGGTAAGGCACTTCCTTGCCAAGTTTCTAGCTTTTGCAACAAAGAAGGTCAACTTTATATGAAGTTTCTTCAATGCCCATCATCTTCTTTGAAGTAGATTGGTGCTGCCAAGAACAGACATCTCACAGTCATAAAAGTAATAAGAACAGATATTATTAAAATATCTTAAATGCCATATTCTACAGATCTATGAAGTATTTGAAGAAGACCTCTCCATCTAAAACTTATCTCTGTTTGACCTTGAAACATATCTAATATGACTATGTTTGATTGTAATGTTTAACTACTAACTTGCATTTATCTCCTAGTTAGTTGTTAATAATAACTTTCAAATCTAGGAATTTGTATTACATTGTTAAAAGAAGTACAATACCTTTAACAAGCATAAAATAAATGTCCAGTAATAAAATAAATCTCAACTTGTATCAATATACACAATCTGTATACAATATACAAAGAAATGCAACATAATGTAAAATATTGAAAACTAGTAATTACTTTTTAAAAATAGATTCAATAATCTACCTTTATATCCTATCATACATGTACCTCCATTTTGTTCTTTTTTCTTTTAAAACAAGAACCCTGAATCTAATCTCCCTTGTTCAAATTTTTTCCTAATCATAACTAATAACAATTTGTAAACAATTACTCTAAAAAATGACAATCATTGATAACCCATTTAAAGACCAAAACCCACCCACTCTAACTCATGGAAATATTAGTGTTGTGTTTTTAAATTTACTTCCTGCTGTCTGGGTGCAATGGTCTCTTTTGGGTATCCTGAAAAGATTTTTTAAAATTGAAAGTCCTGAAATAAGTAGATTTATCAGTTGTTGTTCAATTTCTGCATAACAGGAAAGCGCAGGGCTTGTCTCAAGTCCTGGCTGGAATAGTATATGAAGATGGTTCATCTCAGCAGCCACCTAAAAGTTGTCCTGAGCAGTTTATAGTCCAAATCTGATCTTTTGTTGATATTTGTCAGCCTAGTGGCTTTGTTATAGTCCATGTGTAATCATTATTGTGTGGCCACATCTTTCTTTTGGATACTTCAAAGCTTGAAATTAAGCATTGTCATGGTTCACTTCAGGAAACTGGTATGAGACTAAAACCCAATGCAATGTACAGAAAGTTAGATAAAGCCCCTTTATCCTAGAATTAATTTTCTATATAAATATTAGTATCACGACAAAAGCTTTATATATATATAATCTTATAAATTTTGTTACAAACATTTATACAACATAGAATTAGTAACAACAGACTATCTCCCTATTTCTAGTTATTCTGCCCAATATCAGATGGCTCTTCAGATAGTTTTCCAGAGATTTTACATTTTTGTTTGACAAGCAGTTTGAGTTTAGAGAAGATGAGAGTCACACTCCAACCACAAAGCCAGCTTAAATTTATAATTGAACTAGAACACCAACTTTTCTTATGTGTATGTGTGTGTGTGTGTGTGTGTGTGTTAAGCAGTGAGACTTTAACATGTAGAGTATATTATTACCAATAAGTTTGATATTCCTTTGCTAGTAATTTTTTTTCTTTATAGCCTTCCTTTTTGCTTGATATGTCTTGATATCCAAGGTATTTTGACTTCTTGAAGATGGGTATTTATAGTTAATTATAAAGACAAAAACAATAGCCTGTCTGTAGTGGAATTCTGTTCTTTTCCATTGTAAATAATTATTCCACCTACTGCTTTAATAAAAATGCTGATTGACTGAAAGCAGACAGGAGGTGTGAATGTGGCAAAAAGACCAAGAAAACTCTGGGAACAGGAAGAGCAGAGCAGAGATACCAGAGAGACCAGCCAATAATGAAACAGAGGAAGAGGAAAGAAGCTGAAATGTTGCTCTAAGAAAAGTATTTAACATGGCTGAACAAGGTAAGAATCATGGGCTAGTTTAAGAATTGAGAATTCATAAGTTATATATCTGGGCTAAAGACTGATCAGCATAAAACTAATGTAAGTTTCTGTGTGTATCTGTAGAACTGCAGATCTGTGGGTCTACATGCCTGCAGGTCAGAACCTCAGGCCTTGGCTGGAAAGGCCAGGCCAGAAACTTCATGAAACACCTACCCTAACCCTTTTTAGGTGAGTTTTTCTTACTACATAAATTATTGCCACATGGGGGGGCAGGCTATCATTTGTCTTTATCAAAAATTTCCTCCAGCTCAAATTGAATCTTTATTAATTCTTATGTTATCCATAGCTTTTCATCTGCAGAAACAAAAGCAAATTTCTTTCATGATGTATTATGTATTCTGGTTTCTATATGAAATCAGAACATGTTTGAAGTAGGCAGGCTGATTTAGCTCAGTCAATTTTTCTACAGTCGAATGCTTTTCAGAAGCTGTTGTTCCTTTCTTATTAGCACTAAGAAAATTTAAGTTAATGAAGTATTACATAGTATATTTCTGGAAGTCTTTGTTACTCTTTTCTGTTTATTTAGCATATCCTTTAGAGCTTTATTTGATCTTTCTATAACTGGCTTGTAGGACTGTGTGGTATACCTGTAATATGCTTTATATTATAATAAGCAAAAATTATTTCATTTTACTAGAGACATATGCTGGAAGATTGACAGTCTTAATTTGTACAGGTATTTCCATAATGGACATAATTTCTAGCAAATGTGTGATTACAGAATCAGTCTTTTCTGAACTCAAAGCCACTGTCCATTAAAATTCTGAAGATAATAGCTCTTGTATGATGTATATATCTTAATTTTCCAAATTCTATAAAATTAAACACATTCATCTGCCAAATTTTATTTCAGTGAATGTCTTTAGGATTACTTCCTGCTGGTAATGGAGTTTGGTTATATATAAAAGAAACAACTGAAACATTTTTTTAATATAATTTCTTTGGCATGCTGTCAAGTGATGGGGACATCTTTTTTTTAAAACTTTTGCTATTGATGTAATATTTCATGAATACATAAGGCCTTTATCACATTTTCTATTAATAATTTATCAATTTTATCATTATGTTGTGCTAGAGGGTCTGCCAAACCCATGTGGGATTGGGTGATTTCTACTAAAGGGTTATTTCTTGTAACAGAATAAATAATGAAGGTAATTCTGACTCATCAGGAATAAAGCCAGCAGTTTCAAAGTGCAAAACAACTCTGCATACTGAGACTTAGTGACTATGTTAAGAGGTTCTGTAAAATCTGTTAATACCATCATGATAGTATGTAATTCTGATTTTTTGAACAGAATTATAGAGTCTTTAAGCCACATTTACATGTTTTTATTTGCAACCTGCCTTTCCTGGTTTGTTTGCATTAGTATAAATGTAGGGGCTCCTGAAATTTGTTTAATCCCATAAAACACAAGAAATAATCAAGTTAGTTTCTTTTATATATTCAATTCTTTTGATTTGAGGATATCTGTTGCTAATCTCTCCCCAAAATACTACAAGCTTTTTGCCAATGCTAACTTTCTGCCTATAATTGATTAATTTCTTCATTAGGTAAAGATTCAACAATGTCTGTTTGGTCCATTCCTGTCAATTGATGAACTCTTAATTTTCCTGTAAAAATAAAATAAGAAATATTTTACACATATGTCTTTAATTTCTTACTCAGTTTATGTGGTAGAAATATTCATTCCAATATAATATTTTCAATTTACATTAAAATTCCTGAAGAAAAATGGTTAGGGTGTAAAATAATCAGAATGCAATTAAGGTCTGGGATCCACATGAATCCAGTTAACAATTTCTTTGGATTATTTAAGTCCTTGTCACCATTTGTAGTTTTGAACAAATTATACACTTCATGATGTTTTAACCCAACAATGGTCCATAAGTTATAAATTGTCTCCAACAATTTCTGAAAATTATTAAGAGCATGCAATCTTTCTCTTCTAATTTGCATTTTTGGAGTTTAATTATTTGTTGACTTATTTTGTATCCTAAAGAATTAATGGACTCTCCTCTTTGTAATTATTCAAGAGTAATTTTTAATCCACAAATAGGCATTTTTTTTTCACTTTTTCAACACTCTTTCTTATGTATTTATAGAGTCAGCCAACAAAATATCATCCATAATGGTAAATGATATATTGTGGAAATTGTTTACATCACTTCTAATGGCTGTTGTACAAAATATAGGTACATTGTAGAGCTATTTAACATTCACTGTGAGAGAACTCTCCATTGATATCTCTTTACTGGCTGAGAATTATATTAAGTAAGCAATATAAAAGCAATTTTTTCTTTGTCCTGTTATTGTAGATGTATTGTAAATAAACAGTCTTTTAAGTCAATAAATGTAATGGGCCATTCTTTTAGGCATCAGAGAAGGCAAAGGAATTCCAGATTGTAAAGACCACATTGGCTGAATCACTTTGTTAACTACTCTTAGATCTGTTACCCTTCTCCTTTTTCAAGATTTCTTTAAATAACAAATACAGGAGAAGCCCAAGGTGTGGTTAATTCTTCAATATGCAAAACATTTAACTGTTCCTGTATGAGCTGTTCTAGGGCCTGCAATTTATCTTTTGTTAAAGGCCATTGCTGAATCCAGATAGGCTTATCTGTTAACCATTTTAAAGGTAAATCTGTGGGTGCCTTTGAAAGATCAGCAGTTGTTTTGCATTGTTTTTGTACAACCTGAATTGCTGGTGACTGTTTCTCCTAATACTTCTGTTTTTTTGTTTTTTTGGTTTTTTTTCCAGAAATATGTTAGTTTATGGTTTGTTTCTGTTATTAGAAGAATGTTAATTTGAGTATTCCATTGTTACAATAAGTTTTATCTCCATAAATTCATAGCAACGTTAACCATATATGGCTTTAATTTTTCTTTTTGTCCTTCTGGCCCTATATGTTCAATTCATCTTGCACTTTGTTTTACCTAGGAATTGACTCAATTTCCAAAAATTGAACATTTACTTCCTGAAGGGGCTAGTTTGGATGCCAAGATTAAGTTACTGGATATACTAATGTTGCCTGTTTGAAAACCTTGGGCTGTTTTTGTATAATCATATAAAGCAATGTTGAGATTGTTTTTTTAAATTCCTCTGTCTGGGTCTAAATATTCCTGTGTTCTCTCTTAACAGGCTTTTCTAAGACCTTCTTCTTGGCATTCACATTATTTGACTTTTTAAATGGTAAAATAGAAATAATCAAACAAATAATATTCATAACAGACATTATGATTAACTTTATGATGATAATTCATCTACATTATTTATATTCTCCTTTACTGTTTCCAGTTTTAAATGGTCTAGAGTAATATCAAAGAAAGACCATCTACCTTATATTAGTCTACTCTTTTCCATTTTTATTGTGGGAAAATGTTTTCTCTTTGCCTTAAACAAATTCCCTTCTTAAGAAAATCCAATTTACTCACCAAACTTACTCTGATGATTCAGACATCTCTGAAGTGGGAAAGCTACCTAATGTGGTTGTCATCTCAAGGAGGAGAGCTAAAAAAACAAAAACAAAAACAAAAAACACACACATAACTCACCTGGAGAGATAGGCCTGTGTTAAAAAATACTTATCCAATAAACATAGAGAGGAAATACATTTTGCAGGCTCTCTCTAAGGCTGAAGGTTAACTAACCTTTCCTAACCCAAAACAGCCAAGCAAATAGTTTCTCAGGCCATGTGTATCTCTGGCTAGCAAGCAACTTTTTGAGAATTTGTATCCAAAAAGTTTAGTACCAAATGTTTTACAAATTATAATTGGTATATAATGAAACCTTAAGCTAGATATTGGGGAAAAGTGGAATAACAGAGAGAGGAAACAGACCATAGTGAAGTCTCACCCAGACAATTTCTCAGGCCAAGCAGGATAAAATCTGTCTTTAAGAGTCCTTAGCCTCACTGGTCACTTCTACAGCATGCCTGAGTCTCTAACTCCTCTTGCCAGTTGTTTCACTTTCTGGTTGATCTCTACATCATAATCCTAAAGTTAGGATTAAAGGTATGAGCTACTACTGTTTGGTTGTTAGGACTTAAACTCATCTGAGGGGTCACTTCTTGTCCCATATTTATATTAGCATGTTGATTGTGGTTGTAAATTTGAAAATCTTTGTTAGGTAGTTATATTGCTGAGCTTTGATGGGCATAACTTTCATGTTATGTCTAGAGGACAATATCTGGCATAGAGGATACTAGTCTGTAGGCTCTAATTAAGTATAATGGAGATGAGCTGCTTGATTATTTTGTCTAATTTTTTTTTGTCTAGACATTGAAAGCAACCATGAGGTTAGTTACTGTAGCAGAGAAGAAAGTTGGAGAGGTCTTGTAAATAAATAGAAGTTTTCAAGATTGAAAACTAAAGAATCTAGTGAATCTGAAAACGAAGCTCAAGTAATAAAATCAAATTCCTTTATGTTGCTCCTAATTTTCCAGTTAAACATCTAGCTTTTATTATGGTCAAGTAAGATAGTTTTTTTTTGGGGGGGGGGGGATTGATTGCACTGTTGATTCAGTTCACTGTTTCATCCTTAGCCCTAGGTTTGAGTGCAGTCATACCTATAACAATCATGTTACAAAGACAGAGGAAGAGTTGCTCAAGTATTTCACCTGCATTACAACCAATCATCTAGAACTCTAAGACCAAATGGACAACCAACACATAGTGAAAGCAAAGACACAATTCAAGTATTTATAGCCAAATAAATATCTGCTAATGTGGTAATTTGAATAAGAATTTCTCTTATAAGCTCATATGTTTGAGTACTTAGTTACCAGGGAGTAGATCTATTTGAAGGGATTAGGAAGTTTTCTCTTATCGTAGTAGGTGTGGTCTTATTGGAGGAAGTGGGCTTTGAGAGTTCAATAGCTCATGTCAGACTCTCTCTGTCTCTGCCAATATCTCTGTTCCAGTCTCTATCTGTCTCTGTCTTTCTCTGTCTCTGTCTTTATCTATTTGTGTCTTTCTCTTTATTGCTGTCTGTCTTAATATCTCTATTTATGTCTCTGACACATTCTCTCTCTCTCTCTCTCTCTCTCTCTCTCTCTCTCTCTCTCTCTCTGTCTGTCTGTCTCTCTCTCCCTTTCTCTCTGCCCCTTCTCTCTCTGCTTTCAGATAAGGATGTCACTCTCAGCTACTTTCAGTACCATGCCTACCTGCTATTGTTCTCACCTCCATAATGATGATCTATTAACCCTATATATCTGTGAGCAAACAATCAATACTATGCTTTTTATTTATAAGACTTGTCTAGGTCATGGAGTCTCTACAGCAATAGAACATATCTAAGACAGTTACCCATGTGTCAGATGCTATACTAAATACCTTACATAAAATGCCTTACTTAATTCTCACAAACAATGTTAGAAATTGATATTTTATTATTGTAACTTTGTACATAAAGAAGCTGGAGCTTACAACTCTTAAACAACTGTCAGCTTTCCATCGCTGAAACAAAGATAACTGAGATAAATTGACTAATAAAAAAATAATTATTTTGTCTCACATCTTCATATGTTTTAATAATTAGTCACTGGGAGTCTTTTTAAATCTATGGTAGGAAAATTTTGGTGAGCCAAACCTGATTGTCTAATAGTGGTCACTAAGTATACAAACAAACACACACACACACACACACACACACACACACACACACACACACACACACACACACATATATAGGTCAAGAACAATGAATACTGATGCATTTGCATTGGCATACTTATGGCAACTAAGACCTAACTTCTAAAGTTTTACCACTTCCTAAAAGTGAGTAGAACTATCTTTGTATACTTATGATATGATCTTCATGATCCAATTATTCACCAAAGGTTCTACCCCTGTGTCCTCAGCTTCATAATATACCTTTATTTTCAGCACTTACTTCAAGTGACTCTACCCCTGTGTCAAATGTCTCCTCTGGCATGTCAATTCAAAATAAAGCAAAGAATGGTAGTTGAAATAGACAATTTGGTACAAAATCATATATATTCAAAACAATATTCTCTTATGAAGTCAGTGGAAGAATACCTCACTCAAAAACAGTAATAATTATCAGACTGAAGCCACTCATTATTCTCAGGGGCACAGCATTTTGGTTGCCCTTGTAGAATGTCTGATCATTGTCAAAACCATTTACTGTGCAGTTTTCACATATCTGTGCTGTGTTAGCAATACCAAATTTATATTGGATTTTACTTTAATATTTTAAAATTCCGAGCTTCCCCATTTTTTTCTATCAAAATACCTAGCATGCATTTATAAATGACCCTGATGGAACAATTAGTCTGTGAAATAGTTCAAACATATAGTATCAAGTATGTGTATATTTTTGATAAAGATGCAGAAACTAACTGACAGATATCTGCTTAAAGTCTGGGACCAATTTAGAAATCATTTATTGAAATAATGGAAATTTCTAGGAAAAGCTTAGAAACAATTTAGTAAACCTACATAAAGCTTGTTCTGCTGGATTTATTGTTTTATCTTGTATCTTTTCATGTGTGATTTTAAAAGGGCATATTCTGGGGATACAATTTGTTTTGTGTCCAAATCATTAATCCTTTTCAATAATGTTATCTTTATAAATATGCATTGATGTTGCTATTGATAACCAGTTACTCTCCTGAGATCTTATAAAATACATGTGAAAAATTGGTAAGGTAGCTTGAATACTCATTTTTATTTTGTAAAAACATCCAGTGAAATACAATAGCAATTAATGCTAAACACCATGGCTCAGACTGGCAGAGGTGATATCTGGGTATAGTATTGATAAAATATACCTTTCTGTGTTTCTCTAAGGTTGTTTAAAGAGAAGTTTAATGAGAAGGGAGAAATTTAGCATATATGTGATATGCTATCCTATACATATACATAAAATATGCTATCCAATGTATCATGCTTTAAACTGAACAAAATTTTAAAAATAGTGAATGTAAAAAAAAATGCTAAGATTTACTTCTCTTTTTTTATGATTCCTCATTACAGATTCAATTTGACTAGTCACCTAACACTTGTAGCCAGGTCCCTTGTTATGATAGACTATATCCCATCCAATTATAGGACCTTTATCTAGTCCCTAATTCAGACACTATTCTTTTTCAGAAACAGACATACTTAAATGTAATCCTTTACCAATTTCACATGTGATCCTAAAAGTAATAGTTGACACTTTTTATTTATACTGAGTCTATTCATCTATAATTACACATCTATAATATATCATAATTTTAAAACCACATTTGTAAACTAAATATTTTATCTTTAACCTTATCTGAATATATACATACACACACATGTACACATATACATATATCATATGTATACACATGTGAATTTGTATGTATGTAGGCATCTTTATTTACCTATAATCTATCTATAACTCTGTTAATTTAGGTATTGCCTGTCCTTGTAGAAAAAGTTGGGTTTAAAACTTGCTCACTTTGAGATCAAGATCACATGTATTTTGATGGGTTTATAGACATGAGTGGTTATAACATTTTTTTTATAAATAAAGCTGGTAACAATGAATATATATTTTCAAATTTTACAAAAAGATCAAATTACTTTGAGATAAATGCTATCTTAAGCCCTAGAGTTTAGAAAAAGGGATCTTGAAAAATACAATAAGAAGCATGAAAGTAGTTTTTTTTTTCTTAAAAAAAATACTATACAAAGGGCAAGCAATAGAAGTAAGGTAATCTATAAATAATTTTCAAGAATTGTAGTATTAAAATTTTAAGATTGTATTAATTTTTCTCATGGCTTCTAAGAAGGACATAGAAGGAGAAATAGATTTTCTTTTGTGGAAAGACTAATATTGTCTGACAAATACCACTAGTATAGAACTGTTTTTAACAGAGGTTAAAGGAATACACACTAATGACACTCACAAATCCAGTCTAAAGACTAGAATTTTTATTTTTTAATTTTTTTATTAATTCAAACTTTTCATTTATTTTACATCCTTACAATTTTCTCCTCCTTTCCTCCAGTTTCCTCCCTTACTCTTCCATGATCCCTCATCCACCACTTCTCCATTTTTGTTCAGACAGGAGCAGGCTTCAAATGGTCTCTACAAAGCAGAGCATATCAAGTTTAGGTTGGACTAAGCTCCTCTCCTTGTATTAAGAGTGGACAATGCAACCCAATGTGAAAAGTAGGTTGCCAAAAGCCAGTTCAAATGTTAGAAATGGGTCCTGATCCCACTGTTAGGTGTCCGACAGATAGAACAAGCTATACAACTGTCACATATATGTAGAGATTTTAAGATTGCCCCATGAAAGTTCCCTAGCTCTCAGTCCAGAATCTGTGAGCATTCAGGTGCCCAGGTCAGTTGTCAAATGTGTTTTTCTGTCAGGACCTTGACACTCCTCTCCCCTACTCTTAATATACTTCCTCACTCTTTTCCACATGATTCCTGGAGTTTGGTCCAATGTTTTCCTGTGGGTCTTTGCATTTGCTTCTATAAGTTATTGGAAAAAGATTATCTGATGATAATTAAGATAGTCACCAATCTAATTACAATAGATGACCAGTTCAGGCATCCTCTTCATTATCATTAGGTATCTTAACTAAGATCATTTTTATAAGTTCCTGTTAGTTTTCCTGGTACCAAGTGTCTCCATGACCCCCAAAATCTAACCCCTATAAAAATATATCATTACTCTCACTCTCCATGCAACCTCTAAGCCAACCAACATAATCCCTCAAGTTCCCACCACCCCTACCTCCATTTTATCAAGAATATCTCTTCTATTTACCCTTCCCATTATAGCAGTTCCTCAGAAAATTGGGAAATAATCTACCTGAAGACCCAGCTATACAAATATTGGGCATATACCCAAGGGATGCTCAATCATAAGACAAAGTCATTTGTACGACTTTGTTTGTAGGAAGAACCTGGAACCAACCTAGATGCCCCTCATCTAAAGGTGAATAAAGAAAATGTGATACATTTACACAATTAAGTATTACCCAGCTGTGAAAAATAATATCATGAACTTTTCAGGCAAAATAGTTGAAGCTAGAAAAAAAAAAACATTCTGAATGAGGTAACCCAGACCTAGAAAGACAAACATGATATGTACTCCCTCATAAGTGGATATTAACTGTAAAGTAAAAGATAATCAGGTTAAAGTCCATAGCTCCCAGAGAGGTTAGGTAACAACAGAGATTGAATACACACACTCTAGAAACTTTCCAACCGAGAATAGAACTCAAGAGCTGTAATTTTAGAGCCCGAGTGTGCAGTGCTATATAACAGAGCAGAGAATTTAGATCTGTTGCAAAATGGTTTTCTGGTCCTGGGAGGCCAGAGGTCCATAACAACAGACCTGCATCCCTAGAATGCTTAGCTTCCCACTGCTGTTTAGTCCCCCAAAATGATTCAGACAGTTATATTAACTTCATACTCTTTGGTTTATGGCTTGAGCACATTACTAGCTAGTTCTTACATCTTAACTCAACCCATTCTCATTAATCTGTCTGCCACGTGGCCCATGGCTCACCTGTGTTCCTTACATGTTTTTTCTTGGGCAGCTGGTTTGGTCTGCTTCTTACTCTGTCCTTCCTTTCATATCTATTCTGATTCTCCACCTACTTTTTCTATGGTGTCTGTCATGGGCCAAAATAGATCCTTTATTTAAAGATTTATATTCATCGCATATAGGAAGACATTCCCACATCATAGGTCAGATCAAATCAGGTCTCTCTCTCTCTCCCTCTCTTTCTCTTTATATATGTCTATGGTATATACATGTTTGTGTATACTGTTGGAGGGGGGAGGCCATCGACTGCAATGAAATGTTTTCCATTTTTCACTCATCTTAATTTTAAAGTAGTATCCTTTATTGAAGAAATATCCTTTATTGGACCTGAAGGTATTTGTTTAGACTAGACTACCTAGAAGCCAACCTTTGGGATTTACTTATCTTCCCCTTTCTAGAGCTAGGATTACAGACATGGATCAGCAAACTTTCCATCTGGGTACTGAGGTCCTCATCAGATATGGCAATACACAGTAATACAATTCACCCCAATGCAAGAGTAACTAAGATAATACTCTAAGAGCAATGGTAATGAAAAGTTTTTGTCTCTTTCTTCCATTGAAGTTAACAAATGCCTACTTTAAAACTGATGAAAATCTTCTAGGGTCAATCCCCAGATATGATTTCTTTTAGAGCTTCAGAAAAATGTGCTTCTTCACTGGTGGATGATATTTCTACTGTATTCTCTTTTCAGGAATCAAACTTAGAGCAATTCCATTTTAATACATCTTTATTGGTACATCAGTGACATGATAAGGTGTGACACTACAGTGATGGCATGGCAAAGCCAAAATGAAAGCTTAGGTCTTATATATTACAACCAGGCCAGTCACCTGACATGGCCATAGGCTCCAGGGTTGCTAGGTGACTAAGTAAACAATAAAAGGGACCTTGCAGCTCTTTGATCTGCTAATCTATCTTCCCTAGGAGAGATTTAGTGAAAGTTTAATTTGCATTCCTAAACTTTCAAGTTAGGATCTTGTGTTCATGAATCCAGGTGCAAGGAGACCTTAGAAAGTTTTCTTGGGTTAGTTAGCTTTAAATAGCTCTCTTATCAATAGGGATAGTGAATTTAGGATACATCAATGAGTTATCTTGTCTGTGTCTGACCTTGGATTCCAGAGAAAAGTTTTAACTAAGTTTTTACAGTTTACTAGCAAGGGTAATTACAGGGAAGGCAGACAGTAAGTCCGTTCTGGATATGGAGAAAAAATAGGGCTGGGATATTTTATCTATTTGACTGTTTTCCAACTGGAATAGGAGGATATATATCCATAAATTCCAAGGAAATAACAAATAGAGGGGGCTGCCTTCATACATAGACATCCTCTGTAGAAAGAGGTCAGCACCTGCAAAAATAATTAGCATCAAGACTCCTTGAGATCTTGGCTTGTCCTCCATCAGAGGCCCTTGGCTCTGATGTGTCAGTCTTGTGCCACCAATGTTTCTGTTTCATATTTCTGTGGCTCTAAGTATCAAACCAGTTCTATGAATTTTCTTAGATACTATATTATTTTTGAGATTATAATTTAATTATGTTTTTTTTTCCTTTTCTTACCTCAAATCCTCTCATATATCATTCTACTCTCTTTTTCAAATTCATGGCTTTTAAAAAATTTCTGTTAACAGCATATATATCTCTCTATATATATATGTATATATGTGTGTGTGTGTTTGTGTGTGTGTGTATTCCTGAGTATAATATTTTATTCCTGAATATAATATATTCTGTCCACATAAGGTTATTTGTGTGCATATTTTCAGGGGTGACCATTTGGCTCTACACAATCAGAGTGTGTGATCTCTGCAGAAGCCCACCTCTCTAGTTTCTAGCTTTTGTCAGTTGCCTATACATATTTTTGTAAGGTTCAGACCTTCTGAGCTTTTTTCCATCTAGCTTGATATATTTTTTGATATAACCATTTTTCAAATCAAGAACTCATTTTTTAACTCATCTCTTATTTTCTGTGCCTTTTAAACATTCCCATCAAGGCAGATTTCAAGATACTGGTAATTTATTAATCAGCTTACAATATTTATGCAGTGATATCCACATCCCTGAAAGCCTAGAACAGAGATAGAGGCTTTTGAGCTACAATCTCTGAGGGAAAAATAAAGCAAATATACTGATGAAGAGGAGAGAAAAGGTGGCACACTAAGAGTATGACAAAAAGTCACTGTGCATAAAAGTTTTATATTGACACCTATTATTTTATATGCTAACAAAAATGTAAGCAATATGTAACTAATCAGAGCAAGTACAAAGAATGGAGGAGAATTAATGAGGTGCCTCCAGAAGCTTCAGATTTTGGGGGGAAGAGACACAATGCCATTTAACTATAAGTAATCCAAACATTCCTCAGAAGTTGACCAGATTTAAAATAAATAAATAATTAATAAATAAATAAATAAATAAATAAATAAATAAATAAATAAATAGTTTGTTTAGCTATTCACTCTAAATGACATTTAGAATGATTTTGGATATTAATGAACAGGTATGGTTTCATAGACTCATGTGTTTGAATGCTTGACAAATAAGGAATTATTATAGATGTACTATTAGTAGATAGGGCCTTGTTATACTAGGCTGTGCCTTGTGGCAGAAAGGGTGTCACTGTCGGGATAGGCTTTTAAGTCTCATACATTTATGCAATGCCTAGAAAGTTCATTTCTCTTACCAGTGGATCAAGATGTAGAATCCTCAACACCATGTCTGCTTGCATTGTTGTCTTTTTTCTACCAGATGATAATGGACTATTTTCCTGAAACTCTAACACAGGTCCAATTAAATGTTTTTCTTTGTAAGAGTTAGTGTATACATGGTTTTTCTCACAACAATAGAGAACCTAAGACAGAAGTTGGTACTAGAGACTGGGGTATTTATGTGATAGGTGTTGCAGTGGGGTTTCTGGGTCCTGCCTGAGTGTCTAGAGGTCCGAGACTCACAGACTTGTCACTAGAGACTGCTTTGCAGCCCACCGCCAGTTGCTCAGGCCCCCAGAAATGACTCAGACACCCATATTAACTTAATGCTGTTTGGCCTATGGGTCAGGCACTTTGCTAGGTAGCTCTTAAATCTTAAATCAACCCATTTCTATTAACTGTCTGCCACGTGGCCTGTGGCTCACCTGTGTTCCTTACATGTTGCTCCTTTGGGCTTCAGCTCGATCTGCCACTGATTCCGCCCTTCCTTTCCTACCTATTCTGATTCCTCCTCCTACTTCTTCTATGGTACCTGCCATGGCACAAAACAGTTCCTTTATTTGAAGATTGAGATTCACAGCATACAGAAAGGCATTCCCAAATCACTTCCCCCTTTCTGTCTAATCAAAAAAGAGGGTTTTAATTTTAACATAGCAAAATTACATATAACAAAATAGCTATCAAGAAAGAAGTACAGTTACAATATCTAGTCTATTTGTATTTAGCAAAATTAAAGAAAATACTCTATCTTCTACCTTATCTTTATGAATCTAAAGTTACATATCCAATATACCTTTTAAATGACTAAGAAAAACTGTACCTATAACTATCTAATCTTCAACTACATCAAAGACCACAGAAGGATATATTCACCCAAGTAAATCAGAAGTGCAAAATCTAGAAACGACAGAGATGATACCTATCAGCCTGGACAGTCACCCAAAGTTCCTTTATAAAGTTGAGGCATCCATCTTCAGCCTACAGGCCCAGAGTCTTTTTTCATTTTAGTGAAGTAGGAAATCTCTGTCCATTCTGGCACAGTTCATCAGTTGCTTCTCCTTGAAGAATATCTAACAGTTTTCTCTGTAAAGCAGGAACCTGAAGGACCATCTTGGCTTGTTCTGCCAAGTTTCAGAGGTCATCTTCCTGTGGAACCTGCATGTCCAGTTTAAACAGCATACTGTCAAACAGTCAATATAAGAACAGATCCTTGTTAGTGGCTAACCATCGCCACAAAGAGAGTAGACTCCATATGGAGTTTCTTCAATGCCCATTTTTCTCTTGAAGAAGATTGGTGCTGCCAGGAACAAATCTGTCTCACTGTCCAGAAAAGTCTAAGTTTTTAAAATATTTTAAATGCCATATTCTGTAGGTCTTAGAAGTATCTGAAGATTATCTACCTAATTGAAATATATCTTTGTATACCTAAAAATCCTAACTAACATAACTATAAGTTTGATTATCAAAGGTGATTATTAACCTTTACTTCTTAATTATACATTACAATTTTAAATCAGTTACATGAACATCATACCTTAAACTAGAATAGAAAAATAAATTCAGCATAACAAAATTGACCTTAAATTTGTATCAATAAACCAAAATCCATACCAATGTAAAACATTCTGAGATTAATAGCTGATTTCCTGATTTAAGTAAATTCAATAATTTAATTTTTTAAAAATCATTCATAAACCATATCCCATTTTTCTTCTAAGAAAGAGATTAACTATGACCATTAAACATTTGTAATGAAAACAAACATTTAGAAACAATATTTGAGGGATTTGGGCATAGTTATCTATTACTACTTTCTGCTGATTAAGGGGCATTGAAAATCTCATGGATTGTTGAGACTGGATCATAATCTGCAGTCTTGAAGCTGATATGGCCATCTCTTCCCATCAGAAATTTTTCAGGGGGTCTTGGTTGATGAAACCATATTTGCCTGGAAGCAATCCACAGGTTCTCATTTTTTCTGGAAACAAAAGTAGAACTCTTCCAAAGCAATAAATCTTTAGACACAAATTTCAAAATCAAAATACCTTTAAAACATATATTCTTGTTTAACTTAGTAGCCTTTGCATTTGCAATCCACTTTCTGCAGTTAGCTCATTAACAGTTAAAAAATGAAAAGAAAACACAATAACAACCAAAATCCAGATTTTGTGTCTATTTTCCATCTTTATGTGGCTTATTATATTTTTATTATTCTATTTCTCTTTTTAAAGACTTTTTCTATCCTCTTTCTTTCCTCTCTGAAGCCAATGTACCTTTTTCACACATTGTAACCCATTTACAGGTTTTTCTTTTTATCTGAATCTGTTTTATTGTGAATCCTTAATCATCTTTCAACCATAAGAGCTTTTAAAATACACTCTCTAAAAGAGCAGCATAGTTTTTGTAGATTAGACTGAATCACTAAGTTCTCTTAAAGGGACCGTGTCTCTATTCGCGGCCAGCAAACAGAGCATACCCAAGAAAATGCTGCTACTAAGAAATGGTCTTTGTTTCCTTTTTATTCAAAATAACCAGAAATCTAAAATCAATCACATGCTAATGAGTCTTCTGTGAGATTTCAGGAACCTGCCTGATTGCAGCTACAGCTTACACTGCCTGCCGCCAGCCGCAGTCATGCTTTCTTTGTACAATGACCTGCCTTTGCTCAGTTTCTGTGATCTAGAACCCTTCCCAATCTTCTCAGGCTTTAAGTGAATAATCTGCCCACATTGGAGCACCATCTGTTGCATGGGGTTTTTAGGTCCTGGGTGGCTAGAGGTCCGAGACTCACAGACTTGTCTCTGGAGACTGCTTAGCAGCCTGCCGCCAGCTGCTCAGGCCCCCAGAAATGACTCAGATGCTTATATTAACTTAATGCTATTTGGCCTATGTCTCAGGCACTTTGCTAGCTAGCTCTTACCTCTTAAATCAACCCATTTCTATGAATCTGTCTGCCACATGGCCCGTGGTTCACCTGTGTTCCTTACATGTTGCTCCTTGGGCACCTTGCTGGATCTGTCTCTGACTCTACCCTTCCTTTCCTACCTATTCTGATTCCTCCTCCTACTTCTTCTATGGTGCCTGCCATGGCCCAAAACAGTTCCTTTGTTTAAAAATTGAGATTCACAACATACAGAAAGGCATTCCCACATCAGATAGGTATCACCATGGCTTTGGATTTTTTGTTATTGTTGCTGTTTTGGGGGGGTTGTGTAGTAGTTGAGTTTCTTGGTCCCGGGTGGCCAGTGGCCCAAACCCACAGACCTGCCACACCACACCGCTGCTGCTCAGGCCCCCAGAAATGACTCAGACGTTTATATTAACTTCATGGTGTTTGGCCTATGGCTCAGGCACATTGCTAGCTAGCTATTACATCTTAACTCAACCTATTTCTATTCATCTGTCTTCCACGTGGCCCGTGGCTCACCTGTGTTCCTTACATGTTGCTCCTCTGGGCTTCAGCTCGATCTCTCTGACTCTGCCCTACTTCTCCTACTTATGCTCTGATTTCTCTTCCTACTTTTTCTATGGTGCCTGCCATGGCCCAAAACAGCTCCTTTATTTAAAGATTGATATTCACAGCATACAGAAAGGCATTTCCACATCAGGTTTGTTTTTTGTTCTTTGTTTTTTGTAGGAATTGGACTTTGAAACTTTGTATTGGAACAGCATTGGAATACTTTAAGTGCTGCTAAATGGGCCATACTCACAAGAAGATGAAAGTAGTGCTGAAGATGATTTGAACTGTGGGGTCCTTTATCAAGAAGGCTAAAAGGAGAAGAATTTTAGTATGTTGCCTAGAGATCTTTCCTGTAATAGTCTGACAAAAAAATAAAATGTGGCTGCTTTTTGCATTTATCCGAAAAGCTTGCCTAAGGATAAAGTGAAGAGATTTGGATTAATTCCCTTGGCAGAGGGTACTGTAAAACAGCCTAGAATTGACTCTGTTATATGGTTATTAGTGTTAATGCTAATGAATATTTATAATAAAAAGGTATAAGCAAAAATACAAAATGTACACATTAAGTAGAAAATGGGCACCAAGAAGTGAAATGAGTCTAAGTACTGTGTTCAAGGAGTAAACAGATTAAAAAATGGAATGAAGGGACTGGTGACCTCAGGGCAAGATGATACTCAGCTATACTTCCAAATGGTAAAAAAGAATTAGAGAAAAATTTAGGTCCAGACATAGTATTACAAGCTTTAATTCCACTACTCAGAAGGCAGAGGCTGGTATTTTTCTGAATTTGAGACCAGCATAGTCTACAGAGTGTTTCAGGATAGGCAAGCATAGGCAGTAGAGGTAAACATCAAAACAGAAAGTTGGTAAAGGAGTGATTAAATGAGGGGACCACATTCTAACCCCAGGAAACAGGAGAAATTGGAAGATCTAACTATGTGACTCTGGCTTTAGAATTAAGAATAGAAAGGTTATGAAATAATCTTAGCATGTTCAACAATTCTTTAAGTGTCTTTCTGACATTTGAGATTCTTCTGTTGAGAATTCTCTATTTAGTTCTGTACCCCACATTTAAATTGAATTATTTCGGTTTTGAACTCTAGTTTCTTGAGTTATTTAGATATTTAGAGATCAGTCCTCTGTCAGATGTAGGTTGATAAAGATCTTTATCCATTCTGTAGCCTTTAAGTTTTGACTTGTTGACCATATCATTTGCCTTACAGAAGCTTCTCAGTTTCAGGAGGTTCCATTTGTTAATTGTTGCTTTCAGTGTCAGTGCTACTAGTGTTACATTTAGAAAGTGGTCTCCTGTGCCAATGTGTTCAAGGGTATTGACCTCTTTCTTTTCTATCAGGTTCAGTGTAACTAAATTTAAGTTGAGGTCATTGATCCACTTGAACTTGAGTTTTGTACAGCATAATATATATAGATCTATTTGCATAATTTACAATCTATTTACAAACCCTGACTAAGGTAGGTATTAAGAATTAGTTAACAATAGAAGTAGTGATCCTTAATGATGTTCATATTTGTAAAATTACACATGTATATCAAGATATGCCAGCCCATGTGTGAACATGTGTTTAGAGGACAGAGATTGGCCTAGTTTCCATTTCTTAGGAGCTTTGGGTTTTTGAGACAGACTTTCTCAAACTAGAATTTGGGCTTGTTAACTATATTAGACTCGCTAGTCAATAACCTTAGTCATTCACCTCACTACATCTTCCCAGGACCAAGATGATAGTTTTGTATAAATATTTTGTATCTTGAAAAAGATTGTGGCTATATGACAGTATTTTTGTTTAAAAATAAATTACATGGTATGGGATATTGGCTTCATAGATAAAGTGCTTGCTGTGCAAGCATAGGACTTCAATGTCCCACAATCCACATTTTTAAAAAAATTAATAAACTAGGTGTGATTGCACATAGCAAGCTCTGGAACAATAGACCCAGGATTTTCTCTGTAGCTTGCTGTCCAGCTACTGTTGGTTAATCTAGACTCAGTAAGAAAGCCTGACACACAAAAAATAATATAGAGAGCAAGCCCCAAATTTAACTTCTGACCTCCATATGTGAGTACACATTCCTGCACACACAGTTTTCACACATGTAAAATTAAGTTAAAGACTTCAAACTTTATTATATTAATATAATATGGTTTACTATATAATAAACCCTTATAAATATGGCTTTAATTTGTTTCTCAAGTTTGTTCAAGTTGCAGTAGCAAAATGTCATAATCTAGGCAGTTTATAAGCAAAACTCTCATTCTTGAGAGCTGATAGACTGAGAAGCCCAAAATATATGTACTTGAATATTTTATGTGTGTTCAGAGCTCATGTTCTGGCTCATCAATAGCATACTATGTGTTCTGTGTTAGATGGGCAATTGAGAGGCTGGTCCTGTTTTTATAATTCCATTTATTTTCTTCCAATATAATTACTAATAACTCTTTATAGCCCCTAGCTCCTATTGTTATCATTTGAAGTTAGAGTTTCAGTATATTAATTTTAGAGGAACATAAGAATCAACAATTAGAATAATTCAGTTTTGTAAAATAAATAGAAGCTACATAAATAACATGATAAATATTAGACATATATTTATTATTAATATATATAAAATTACAGGTACATTTTTTCTTTAGCCGTTCATGTAAATTTTTAAATGCAACCAAAACATTTTTAACTTTAGATATCTTCATATACTATTTCTAACTTTCAACTGTTATCTATTCCATCTATTGCTTTACATACTATGTCTGATTTACTACCATAATTTTGCCATTATGAAGAGCTTCAACTAGGTACAGGTGAATAATTCCTGAGTGTGTTTAAAAGCCCCGTGTGCTCTAATACTTCTGAATTTATCAGAGTAGTCTTCTGCTTAGTTTTGTAGGCTCCCTTGCTCTGTAGTTATTCTAGACAAAGGTCATAGCATACTTAGAGTTTTCAAAGGAGTCAGACCTGTTCAATTCTTAGGGTGCTTTAATTATCCATATTTTTAGCACCAGAGAATTAAAACTATTGATTATTTAGCATTTTCTGGGGACTTGTGTGTACAACACAAATAAATAGAATGACATTGATGTTGCCTCTGGGATCTTGGTAAACACAGAAGTAGACAACAATCCAATGGTATTAACTACAATCAAGGAAAGAAGAAAGAGAAAAAAAATCTAAGAAAAGTATATTGTTTGTAATAAAACCATTGGGTACCTACATATTTATAAAGTACCTTCACATACAGCAGGTATTGTTGCAGACCAGTCCTATGAGATAGCTAGAGGAAATGTATTTTCTTCTTGTAGATGCAAATACATAAACTTATAAGAATGTTCACACTCTCAAAGCTAGCATCAAAGCCTAGAAATACTTGAATATAAGTTCTCATAAAATTTATTCAGTGTCAATGAATGTTAAAAGATTCCTCTTCTTTTATTGATACATTTCTATCTATGAACTTTTCTTTTGTCTGGGTGAACAGACAAGATTCTACAGTAGTTTCATACTCTGTTTATTACTTTTCTTGCCACTATGAACAAATATCTAAGAAGTAAATGAAAGAAGGGAAAAAAAGGTTGTTTACTTTGCTTCAGAAAACATTTTTAAAGTACTTTAAGAGATAGAGTTTGTTATGGCAGGACACACAGCTGCTTGCTGCTTGCTGCTTGCTCAAACATATCAAATGAGAAGAAACGTGAATTCAATCCTGAATTAGAGATAAACTATAACCAATAAAGCCGACCCCCAACAATTCACTTTCTGCAGGGAGGTCTCATCTGCCAAAGATTTCATACCCTCCAACCGCAACACCATTAGTTTGGCACCACTTGTTCACACACATGAAATTGTGGGTATAATTACATATTCTAACTATCTCCAAATGCTTCTGCATTATTATTGTTATTATATTTCCAACTGGCTCCAAATTTAAAGGGGGAAAGAATGAAGAAAATTCAGTTACAATGAAAAAAAATGGATCCAGCTATGGCTCTGCAACTTATTCATAGTTTGTGATCAATCAGTTTTAGAGCACATGAAAGTTTTTCTACAGAATCTTTTATTCCCTAGGAAGAGTTTTTGTTTCCAAATAGATTTTTGTCAAAATGAATCACATATTTTATAAAATACATATTCTCTGAATTTTTTGCTTAACCAGAGTGTTATTAATTTTTATTTGTAGAATAATATTTTGTTATCATTTGAAAGTAGCTACATAACAAAACATATAGAACTCATAACACACACAAAAAAAATTAAAGGACTGCAAAAATTGCTCAGTAGTTCCTCACACTTGTCTTTTTTTTTTTAGAGGACCAAAGTTAATTTCCCAGGACCTGTATCTGAAAAGAGAACTGAAACCCTCTTCTGGCTTCACTAGCCAACTGCATACATGTGGCATTACTCACATAGATATACACACATATGTATAGATAAAAATAATAAAAATAAATATTTTAAAATGCTTTTTTAAAAAATTGAAAATTCTTCACAGATAAAATACACACTTCCTCACTATTAGACTAAAACTTTATGAAAGAACAAAATAGCAGAATTATTAAGTAGAATCCTAATTCAAGTCATCTAGGGTTAACTTTGTGGTTTCCATTAACCAACTTTTCTCCCTTCTAAAAAAAAAAAAAATCAAAGATACCAAAACCACTTGACACAGAGAAGAAAACTATTTCTCAATCCTGAGAAAAAGCTAAGAAAAATTGCCTCTGGACAATTGACTAAATCTCAGAGTTCATTCTTTTTTTTGCCTGAAGTTTCATTGAGCAGATATCCATTTTTCGTATCTTTCTGAAATATTATATAAAAATTTCCAGGGGGAAAAAATCTCAGTTGTGTAAGATGATAGTATGTTTTTACAACTTTCAAAAATTCTCTTTTTTAAAGAGATGATTTATAGGAGTACATGTTTGAAAACAGTTTTAAGTCTGAGATCTCTTGTGCTTATTTGAGAAAAATGTATATGACATGAATATTTAATAGAGCACAGTTGTTTATCATGTTACTTCTAAATGTTTTTTCACCATTATTTAAATTGTATTTCAGGAAAACTCTTGTGACACATATTACATCATTTTGTTTTAATTCCAAGCTTCACTAATGACTCCAGCATATTTTCCTTGAGTATGCTATAGCTAAGAAATATTTACAGACATACACTTTCTCCTGACAACCAACATTTTTATAATTATGTAAAAGAAGCAAAAGATAGATCAGTAAAAATAATATCATTAAAATAAGGAAATATGTTGTAAGAACTTGGATTGATGGCACAGTAACAAAATCATACAATGGTGCAAAATTTTCTCATTTGTTTTATTTAATTATTCAAATATATCTAGTATTTAAAATTAATAAACTCAGAATACAGTTAGTTATTTTGCAAGTAATGTTGTAACTCTGGGTATTTCTTTAGTTCTTAACATTAGTTTGAAAACTTTTAAATCTGAGCTAGAAAGACTACGAAAAGGGAAACTAAGAATTACACCATTAGCCAATAACTTTTTTTCAGAAGCACATGACAAAACTTATTGTTATAAAAGGGACCAATGTTAGTTCTCTAATATGATGTTTGCATAGTAGTAAGAATCAGCAGATATGGTTGACCTGTCTCAGTTAAAAATGATGTAAAGCCTGTAACAAGAACTCTCAGCTTTTAGATTAGTGATCTAGCTTAATTACAACCTCAGTCCTCTTACAAATTACCTCTACTTGATCAATGCAAATGCTTAAACTTAAAGAGTAAAACCAAGGGGCAGTGAAGTGGCTTAGCTGCTAAGTTGCAAAGCTCAGCAACCCAAATTCATTCCTAGGCACAAACATGATGGAAGAAGAGAACCATAGTCTAGCAACATTTCCTTTGACTGACACATAGTTATTTTGGCATATGTGTGTCTACCAACAGGCACAATAAATAATGTATGCTTTTATGATGTTGTAAAATGACTGTAGCTGATACTTTCAAAACTAAATACAAGCAATAAAGTATACCACAGTGCAGAAATTCCAACACAATAATATAAGAACAAGAAAAACCAAGGTCAATAAACTTCTCTAAATGACTGAACTCAGTTTCCTCTAGTGAGAGTGAGTTAGATAAAAACCCAAAAATTCAAAATAAGTATGTTTATTCAATGAAACCAAAGAAGAAAATAAATTTTTGTATGAATTTCAACAAGACATAAAAAGCTAAATAAAATAAATCAACACGATACAAGAAATTTTGAAATTAAACAAAAAATTACCCTCAAAGTTCCACAGATAGCCTCACCAGTAGAATGGTTCACAGAAGAGACAGAATAACTGAGCCTAAAAACAAGATGAAATAATTATAATTTTCAAAGAAGAGCAAATGTGATTTAATTAAAAGGTATGCATATTTTCAAGATAATATATATAAAAATAAAATTCTAAGAGACAAAAATGTAAAAATTATGGAGCCAGAAGAATTTAATTCTAAACTCAGAAAATATTTTCAATAAAATAATGAGAAAATTTTCCTAAATTTAGAAAAAGAGATAGCAACAAAGATACGAAAGGCATTTGGAACACCAAACAGACAAAAAAAAAAGTCTCATATTATTATGGGATACAAACTCAGAGACCACTCAGCATGGCTGATGTGGGAATGTCTTTCTGTGTGCTGTCAATATCAATCTTTAAATAAAGGAGCTGTTTTGGCCCAGGACAGGCACCACAGAAAAAGTAGAAGGGGAAATTACACCATAGGTAGGAGAAGCAAGGCGGAGTCAGATTGACGGAGCCAGAAGCCCAAAGGAGGAACACAGGTGAGCCATGGGCCACATGGCAGACAGATTAATGAGAATGGGTTGATTTAAGATGTAAGAGCTAGCTTAGCAATGTGCCTGAGCCATAGGCCAAACAGCATGAAGTTAATATAAGCATCTGACTCATTTCTGGGGGCCTGATCAGCTGCAGGTGGCTAAGGGGTCTGGGGCAACAGGTCTGTGGGTCTGGGCCTCTGGCCACCGGGAGCCAAGAAACCTCATTGTAACACATGGCCAAAGTTCAAAGTAGGAGTCTATATTAAGCAGGACAGCAACTTCCTGGAGATAAACAATTCTCACAAAGTAGTCCTGAATACATATTATAGGAAGTTTTTTGTTTTTTTTTTTTTTCTTTAAAAAAAATAAAAAGAAAGAAAAGAAAGAAACCACAGAAAATATCCTGTTTGGTAGTTTCAGGGAAAGAAAACCAAAACAGTTTAACAAGAACCAAGAATGGGCAGGTACTTTGAGTATTTTGACTCTGAGTTTCTAGAACAGGTTTGAATACCTTTTCATGGGACTTTTCAGAATGGGAAGTAAAAATCAAAGATGGCTTCAACTGTGACAAGATGGACACAACTTTTTTTTTTTTCCTGATATTCCCCATTGGTCTTAGTGAATGAATCAAATCATGAACTCATTCTATTCTAAAAAGTTGTAGTTGCTCCTGTGGATCATTAATTTGACCCAATTAATTCTTTGTTTTATGTAATTGCCCAGAGAATTTAAAATACAGGACCCCACTGGTAATATAATCAAAGTGAGAATTAAAGGCCCATCCACTGCTGATAGAGTAATTAGCCAGGAGCACCAGGAAAAAGACCAGTACCAATGATCGGATTTATGTCTTTCTCTCTTTTGATTTTAGGGTTTTCCCAACCACAGCAAGATTTTCTCTAAGTACTCATAATTGATTAGCACAGAAATAACAGGTTTTTCTCAAAGCCATGCATACTCTTCTTTGTCTCATAAGAAGTAAGGCTGAGCCTCTCCAATTTTTGCAGGACCATTTTTGTAAACATAACTGACTATTGATCTAATTTAGAAATAAAAATTTGATACCTTTAAGTCTTGATTAACCTATCTACTTAGGTCTTTAATGTTTTTTATCTCTCCTGATAAAAGATGATGTTTCCATGGATCTATGGCCAGCTATCCTGGCTCCAGCTCCAATTAGGAGTGGAATGAGAACTAATGACTCATTTTTATTTTATACTGCAGGATGAATATTAACATTTATTCTTCCTAGGCCCATAAGGCTAAGGAAATTGCCTCAAACCAGTTGCCACGGCATACACATAATGTTACTCCTTATGAGCCAACCTGGAGTTTGCCTAGTACCAGCCACTGTCCAATGTTAGTGATTATTCAGAATCTGCCTACCAAAAGGCACTTCCCAAAGTTCTTGAGTATTGGGAATCTATCTGCCTAGCAACAAATGTTGCCAGATCTCCTGATCGTGCTCAGCCAAAGAGGAACACCCATGCGATATTACCACACTGTGACACAACCAAGGTTCTGGGATAAGGTTATATAAGGTTCTCCCCATTGTTTAATAAATGAGTTAGTCCTTTGCTTTTCAACTGATTCCCAGGGTCTGTGTCATTGACTCTTCACTTGCTCCTCACCTGAGGTAACTGTTAAGACCCAGTAACATCTGATGCCAGCACAAGGTTCTGATCATTTCCCTTTCTTTGCTAGACAGCACCAGCATCCTAAAGATGGTGGAATTTGGAAAGAAGATCCGCAAGTGTGGTACACTTTTGGTACCTTAAGCAAGAGATCATTAGGACCCCTTTTTCTTTCATTCTTTTATGTTGTCTGTTTTTATTAATCTTTATAGGTGCTTTTCATATTCACTGATGGTTTGTGTATGTTTATCTCTTTTCTCTGTTTTCTTTATCTCTTACCTTCTTCTCTTGCTTATTTTCTTCTGTACCTTTTTTCCTGAGAAGTGCTATCTTTTTTCACTCAATTTTTAAAAGATATTGTCTTCCTTTTCTCAGCAGCAGTTTATTTTCTCTTTCTTCTTGTATTATTGGGGTGGTAGAGGTGGTAACAGAGGAGGTGATGCTGGGCCAGGATCAGGCTCAGAGTTTAGAGACAAGATAACTATGAGCCCAGTTCCAGAGCCTGGCTTCCTCTTCACTGCCACCACTGCTTATTGTTTCCTCTTGCTCTTTATACAGAAGCACTAGTGAGAGCTGCAGATCCAGGCATCTCTCCCAGAGCTTGGGAGGTGGCTGGAGCAGCTAAACCAGCTTTAGCCAAAGCTGGGGCTAGCATGGGGACTACAACAGTGATGGTGATGATGTTCCATGAACAGGATCAAATGACCTGTTTCTAAAGGGGGACAGGCCTGCAGAAGCTTAGGAGAGAGAGGAGAGCTTTCCCCTAACACCCCTCTCTCACACACACAGATGCAAACACATATACATGCATGCATCCACACATGTATACATGTACACATGGCCGGATAAAGCCAGGGCCCAGTGATGTAGCAATGTCTTTCTGTATGCTGTGAATATCAATTTTTAAATAAAGAAGCTGTTTTGGCCCATGACAAGCACCATAGAAAAGTAGGAGGAGAAATCAGAGCATAGGTAGAAAAAGCAGGGCGGAGTCAGAGAGACAGAGCCTGAAGCCCAAAAGAGCAACATGTAAGGAAGACAGGTGAGCCACAGTCAGTGTGGCAAACAGATTAATGGAAATGGGTTGAGTTAAGATGTAAGAGCAAGCTAGCAATGTGCATGAGCTATAGGCCAAACAGCATGAAGTTAATATAAGCGTCTGAGTCATTTCTGGGGGCCTAAGCAGCAGCAGCAGTGAGCAGCTAAGAGGTCTGGCATGGCAGGTCTGTGGGTCTGGGCCTCAGAAACCCAATTACTATAGCCTAGAGCATACATGAGGTAGTGCAGCTATAAGCACCCCTCCCCACATACAACCCAATGAGTACATAGCACACACAGGATGCAACTATAGTTCAATTCTGATGCTTTATACCCACCCCACACACTACCACCCAAGGATCACACATATCATAAATTGACACAGTGGCTTCCCAAGGGCCTGCTCAGGAGGAAAACCCCTGTGTAAGACACTCGTACCACCAATGGCATGGCCACAGTCCCTGTCAAGCTCTTAGGTATCAGGGCTTTGCATTGACCTGAAGAGTAATGGAGAGCCAGTGGATATGGCAGATGCTACTGGTTTTCCCCTCCTTCTCAGACATGTAGTTGGGGCCCATGATTGAGACTCTACTAAAGCAGTACGCAGCAGTACTTTTCTTTAGTGACTGGAAATGGGAGGTAGTCTATCTCTGGGGGTCTTTGTTATTCCTTTCTGTTTATTTAGCATATAGATGATAATCTGTAGCAGGACATCCCTAGCAGGCAGCCAGTAGTGCATCATGGCTTTGAGGAGTGGCTTGCCCTCCTGTCCTTGCCATTGTTGTCAAGCTTGATATCCAGCCTCTTGATAAGCTTGGCTGTCATCTCATTTCTGGAGCTCATTGTAACATTGAATACCTTGAAGATTGGGTCCAGGATGAGCTGGCAAAAGATACAGCACAGCTTCTTCCTGTCAAAACTGTTAGCTGATTTACTGAATTTTCCATAGGCCAGATTAAAAATACCAATCTCCTTCCCTGTAGCTTCAGTTCCACAGGTAATGGTTATTTCTTAATCCTGCTTCTACTCTTAGCTTAGTATTTATGACCATTGGAGCTGCGGTTGCTGATCATCTGGGAACAAATCTTAATTTGTTGTTCTTCTGCTCCATTGTCAAGATGTTTATGTTTTATGGTACTTGCTGGCAGACTTATGTCTCAGTGTATTGAGATTTGGAAGAGTGGATGTGAGATTCAGGTTGCTTTAGTGATCATCTTTATATTGTCTACATTTAGAGGAACAACAATGTGGGAGTATATAATACCTAGTCTAGAAATAAAACTGAAGATATTACCAGTTCGTGGAGTAGTAGGTGGAACAATATTTTCCTGTTCAAATTATTTCCATGTGATCCTCTATGATAATATTTGCTAGAATGTGTCTACTATTGTATGTATAGCAGCTTGTCACCTGGTCATAGAATTATTATACTGGCAGTAATGATCTATGAAATGTCTACAACAAATGTGTTTGAAAACCATCCTTGCCCTCATACCTTAATGTTTGGATGTGTCTTTACTATAACAAGTAAAATATGTTTTCAAGATACTGTCTTTGTTGATCCAGGTCTTTGTTTTTAGAATAATACTTTAATGATTTTATAGATGAATAATAAATTTTTTAATACTAACGGTCATTTCTTCACTTGATATGTAAACAGAAGCTATGCCAGAAAGACAGCACCTAAGAATTAAGTCAACTATCTTAGAGCAGCAGTTCACATGACTTTATCTGGTATCACTTTGATCACTTCTGGATCATAGAAAAAAAGGAATCATGATCATTACAATTTGGGGCCAGATAATTCTATTTTTACATAAGTTTCTTAACCTAAAAGAAGGTTTCATCTTGTTTAAAGGTTAACTTAGTGCAAACATCAATTGATAAACTATTGTCCTATCATTATAGGCAGAAAGTATTTGGCAAATCTTTGTTTTACATACTGTATGAGTAACCTATAGCATCTACCATAAGGGAAGTTTAAAGGTGGTAGAATTTACTTGTTAATAGGCAATTTCAGGTGATTTTTATATATATATAAAACTCAACAATGGTTTTGCTACTGCTTAGCTCATAAAGTTTATACTATTTTGTATGCTTTATGTCTTTAGAACACTATAGAAAAGAGTTCTATCTGAAACAACTTTTAGGAGCTAGATTAAACTTTTGTTTTCTGCCTCAATTTAATAGATGTAATACGTTGGTGGTAGCCATTCGATTTTAGTGAAGTTGAGGACTCATAGTAATTGTCCTGGAGCAGGACAAGTGGTACATTTTCTAGACATTTATATTTATGGCTACATTATACTCATAATCTTAAACATAAATATGTAATTATAGTGTGCACATTTGGATTTTGATTACACATATCACATATGAGCCAGAAGCAAAGTGTTCATTCTCCTCACCAGTTCAGCAGTGATTGCTCTTCCAGCACCACTTCTCATTTGTGCCAGTCTCCTGAGAGCAAATACAGTGCCCTCAAGACCAAACATGGCTATAAGGACAGGGGCATACTTCAACCCCCAAAAGATGGAAAGACTTTGTCTCCCTCCAATGGTAGCTACCAGCCTCCTGCTGGTCTATGAAAGAAGGTATGTTTGTGTTTTTATCCTCAGAGAGCCACTGTGACAATATGGGTGCAAGAGATGGGCATCCAGCCACAGATCAGCATCCTTCCACCTAGGAGGAAATAATTCAAGATGGGTAACAAATATTCTCCCCTTTCTGACTCTCAGCCCTCTAAAAGCTTTACACTTGAGGACCCCCATTTTTCTTCATTTCATATGATGCTTTTTTGTGGTTATGTTAGGAATGCCAGGTTAGCACTCCAGGAGCTATCTAAATATATTAAGGGCCAACGGTTAGCTAAATTTCTATATTACTCATTACAGCTAACACAAAATTTTTCATTTAGACAAGGGTAGAATTTATAGCCTTTGGCTTGATTGTTTGAGAAGGTTTGGCACTATATAAAAAGGCTATTTAATAACTTCTGGATTTTTGCTTATGTTTAATTGTGAGGGTGGTGGTTTTAACCATTCTCCTTTTTAAATGTCTTCTTCAGAACATTTGACAGTACAGGCAATAGCTAAAGTAACTCTTCAGGTCTTAATGGCTCTTAGACATTCTGTTTATAGCCTTCCACAGGAGGTTACTCATGCCTGGTTCTCAGAAACTTAAAAGGCTATTGCTTGATCCTCTCCACCTGGGTATCTCTCCAGGAATGGATGTTCGTTGACAGCTGGTAGTCAATGATGGCTAAGAGCTTGTTGGGCAAGCCAACCTAAGACAAGCATAGTCCAGTTACTGAGCCTCCTGAGGCAGAGTCAACAAGTTCATGATGAAGAAATCTCACTCCTGCTGAGATCCATTATTAGATTAGTTGAACTGTAAATTTTAAGTCATTCCAATAAATTCCCTTTATATATACGAAGAATAATATTTATTCTATACTTTATATTATTCTAGAGTACCTTGATTCATACACAAGTATGATGGCCTCTGGCCAGGTCCATTCCAGGCGTTTTAGAAAATGGTGACAAGTCATATTTGGCAGAGGCTTAAAAAAGTGACCTCATTACATCATCATATTTCCCAATAAATTCAATTAGAGGCAAACATATATCTTGATTTATTTTCTACCCGAGTAGTTTCCAACTGTATGTGATCTGGGACAAGCAAACATCCTGACATATTTCCTGCCTATGTATATCCCACCTACATGTGATTAAGCACATCTTGTACAGTTGAATCAAATAAGCTTGTTTAGAGATGGGAAAATATAGATTATCTTTCATAAGCACTAGCCTCCAGCATTCCAGGACATTTATGACCTTGGGCAAGGAGCTACAGGTTAGAGTCATTTTTGTTTCATTGAAATCTTAGGCACAGAAATTAAAATGTAAAACATAAATTTACCTATAAAATAGTAGAGGAAAGGACACCAGGAACTGTGGTCCAGGCTGAGGTCATTATTCATTCAGAGTTATAATGTGGAGGTAACCTTTTCTCTTTTGGATTGATGGACAGAAAATTTGAAGCTTTTTTTCTTTGAAGCTCAATTACCAGAATCTTGATCCCAGTTTTAGAGGAACAGGTCCTAAGCCATAAAGGAGGATGTCATAATAAGTTTAGCCATACATTTATATAGGAAAACTGAACAAGGTAGCCAGGAGTGTCTGAGGCCACCAACCACACTACTGGGAACTTTCTGAGGTTGTATGTACTTTCAGACAGCAATTCAATATCAAAAGGGGATCACTGTAATTCACAGAGTACAGAAGTAGATTCCATACTCCATCTCTCTTTTTTATATGCCTTCAAATTAATAAAATAGACATTTCAAAGGAGTGAACTGTTTAGAAACAGAACTAATCATAGTATCACTTTATAGATCTCAATTAATAATGACAAAGAACAGACAAATCAGATGACAGGCAGACAGATAGGATGGAAACAAGCAATAATAATGAGACAAATTAAGGGTGGAAACCATGTACTCATATACCTGAGCAGTGAGATTTTTCTTTAAAATTTATCATGATTGGATACAAAGCAAGTCTTGTCAGATACAGGAAAACTAATAAACCTTACTAAAGAGGTAAAGACCCCCATCATAAAAAATTTTTAGAACTTATGATAGAAATTAAATATTTAAATTATCTTACTTTATTTCACCAAAAATAAAATTATCTCCTATGCTTAAGGAATAGATGAATTTGTATTGTGAGCCTAAAATGACTCAGCATGTAAAAACACCTACTGCATAAGCCTGATGACTTATGTCCAATCAGTGGAAGCCACATGGTGAAGGAGGAACTAACTTTTCAAAATTGTCTTCTAACCTCTACCCATATACTTTTCACATGTTGTACACACACACACACACACACACACACACACACACACACGCACACACAGAGTGATAAGTAAATAAAATAAGAATCAATATTGTAAAAATGAAAATGTGAGCAAAAAGTAAACAATATTTTCAATAGAATTACCAAAAAATTTTCAATCAAACTTCGTTTAGAATAGTCTGATTATTGAAATATTATGCAGTAGTTTAGAGTGCTAGACTTGTGTAACTGATATTCTGTATATTTAATAGCCATACTGTAGGTTATTTAAAAAATGGTCAGAAAGATAAAAAGGGTGAACATTTTTTCTCCTTGCTCTCAATTGTCAAAGAGTTCCAAAGCAACTGTGGACCATCTCTTAATGCTCTATAATTATAAAAGTCATCTTTTCTTTTCTTTAGGGAGAATCACACTCAATGTATTGAAACCAATGTCCACAAAAAAGAGAGTCAATACAGAAAATATTTCTTCAGTGCTACAAATGAAGCTACAGACAGGTCAAATAAAGCTCTTAAATTATCCTCACATTGATGGCCAATTGGTAAAGAAAGACTAGAGGAGATGGTGGTTCTTCTCAAGTTCATGTAACCCCTAGAAGTGTATCATCAATTGGCCTTGACAATACAAAAAAATAAAGTTAATTTTGGCCATTATAGTGTTAAACAATCAGCAGGGAAATTTAAAGAAAGACTAAAAGTACTTGG
This sequence comes from Phyllotis vaccarum, assembly GCA_033318265.1. Classification (NCBI taxonomy): domain Eukaryota; kingdom Metazoa; phylum Chordata; class Mammalia; order Rodentia; family Cricetidae; genus Phyllotis; species Phyllotis vaccarum. The sequence continues at coordinate 100,722,277 of JARWLC010000002.1, forward strand.
TAACAGCCCAAGGGATCTCACTCCCCAGATATTAGACATAAGTCTACCTGAGATCTTAGACAACCATATTTTACTAACATTTTATATTTGAGTAAAAAAAAAAAAAAAAAAAAAAAGGTGTAACCTTCAGACTTTGGCTCACTGAACCACTTTCCCAATGACAAGGGTGCCAGGCCAGGTCCACTATTGTTTAGCCTAAAAATTAAATGATTAAGAAAAAAGCCAGTATTATTCTGCTTTTCAGCTATTAAAGCTATCAACACAAATAAAATTTGATTGTTGGTTCATCACACTGGAGACCAACCTTAGAGGCTAGAGAAACATAGGGAGTCTAGTAGATGGTAATTCTAGAGACCTCATCAAAAGAATCTAATAGACTGTGGACATTTCAAGTTTTTCCATACATCATTCATCAAGGTCTTCTTTTCCTCTATCTGACAGTTGAGGTCTTTGGACAGACCATTTAGAAAGGTTTTCCAACACTATCATGTCTGACACCCTAAGTTCAGCTGGAAGAAGCCATATTGGTCATTGCTCGAACCTAATAATAGCATTTAGGGTTAGCTCTTCAAGCAAGAAATGCCCTTGGGGTAAGCAAGGATTCAGTGTAATCATGAAACTAGACAAATCTAGCTGGGGGAATAAATGGCTGGGCTGCCTCTGAGACAGAGAAGTGCATCTCATTAAGAAAACAAGAATATTTTATATGAGAGTCATGGTAAGAGCACTTTGAGCTGAGGCTTGCTATTCAAATCAATCAGAAACTAAGTGAAATAAAAACCCACCTTTCCAGATCTACTTTCCTGGTAAATAGAAATCTGCCTCTCAAGACTTATGAGAAATACTGAGGTTAGAATTCTGTTTAACCCAGTAACAATCCTCTGTTAGCCCACTCAGAGTACTTCTTTTAAAGGACATTGTCATCAGCACTGGCATTTTGAAGACCTGTTTTGGAGTTAACATTCCAGTCTTTTGATGATAATCTTTGACAGTAGTCCCCTGGATCTGTTCAGCTAATTGTTGCACTGACAAACAGAAGATGGTTTCGGGGAACATTGGTTCAAAGCAAGGGCTCAGGCTGGTAGGCAGTTTAGGAGACCTAAGGGAATTTTGTCCAAGTCTTCTGGTTTTATGGCCATTGAGTTGTTATAATTGTCTCTTAAGGGAATCTGAAGAGACAGATGCAATTATTATTATTAGGATAGATAACAGTATGACCATGGGGGGGCATCCCTCATTGGAATCATCTGCTAGAGGCTAAAATTTGTACCAAGTTTGTATAAGTTTTAATTTTCTCTTCCAGTTGACTGGATTCATTTACATAGTAGCAATAGTCTTCATTAAGGCAGAAACAAGTGTTCTTTTTTTTTTTCAGAGGGTAAGAGAGTTACCAGTTTTGTAGGACCACCAAAACAAGAATGATGAGCTGTTTGTGGGTAATCGCAGGGTCCATATTGATTCCTGGATGGTATGTGCAAAAAGTGTGGAGATGTGCTGGAACAGATATATATTCTGAACAGAAAGTAAAGGAGATTAGGGAAATTGTATTTTGGGTGTATATTGGAAACTTCTATGAATGTCATGCAGTTTTAGTGGCTTGGAGGGTGGAAGGGATACCCAAGACCAGAGGAAGAAAAGAACCCACTCTCAGGAATAGGCAGTAGAGAAAAGTGCCTAAACTGTTGACTAACAGGAGTACTTCTCAAGCAAGGAATACAGAGGTCTTTTGACTTGTGACAGATATATCTTATTTATAATTTTCTAAAACTCACACAAAGTTGTGGGAATGCATTTGTGTGTGCTGTATCTTTAAATAAAGTAGCTGTTATGGGTCATGGCGGGCACCATAGAGGAAGTGGGAGGAGAGTCAGAGTTTAGGGAGGAGAAACAGGGCGGAGTCGAGGCAGACCGAGCTGAAGCCGCCGAAGGAACAGCATGTAAGGAGCACGGGTGAGCTACGGGCCGCCACGTGGCCCGCAGATTAATAGAAATGGGTTGATTTAAGATGTAAGAGCTAGCTAGCAATGTGCCTGAGCCATAGGCCAAACAGCATGAAGTAAATAGAAGCGTCTGAGTCATTTCTGGGGACCCGGGCGGCGGGCGGATAAGCAGTCCCGGCGGCAGGTCTGTGGGTCCGGGACCTCTGGTGTCCGGGACCCCAGAGAACCCACTACAACACAAAGTTTTTTAATGTTTGATAAAAGATCAAAATTTTAGATATATCAGCAGGACCATTGTTTAAAGTGTACAGAAAACCTCATTTTACAAAAAGCAGTTGTTGAGAATCTGCAAACAGCTTGAGGAGATTTATGCTTTTGAGCCATAGCAAAAATAAAGCCTGAAAAATTATCAGTATAAACATAAAAAGTTTAAAAATAACAAAAAGAATTTAATTTTTGAGCCCATGACTGTATAATTTTGATTATTTTTACGTTCATATTAGACCAAATAAGATTGCTCACTTATAACTCTCTCAATTTAAATGAAGATTAAATGTTTATGTTTTTCATTTTGAACTTTAAAATTCAAGAATATATTATCATCTTTAAGTCTCATTTTTTCACATACCGCAAATTACTTCCTCAGACTCTCTAACTTCCCTGCACCTTCTAATATTTTTCCTTTTTGAAATATCTAATCATTTATCGTGATGTATAGGTGCTTGATTATTTAGAGCAGCCATTAAAAAGGCAAGTACTTCAAAGACCACCACTAGAAAACAAAAATATAGTGATAAGCAATTTTTAAGCCAATAACAACAGCATGTTAGTTTTGAGTTTGCATTCTTGTTTGAAATCTCTCCTGTTAGCAATTGCAAGAAAGCAAGACCTGACTTTCCTACTTGAAACATTTAGGATGGAAGATAGCTGAACTTTAGTTTTGATGCTGTTTCTTTAAGAGACTTGGGTAATAATTTAATCTTACCTTCAAAGGTACCAAATTTGTATAATAAGAAAATAACAAATCATTTTTTGCACCTAAAGTTATTGTAAAGCTACGTTTTTAAAGTAAAAGCAGACTTTTTAACTTTGCCAGATAAAGCACCAAACTTTTTTATCTGTCAAAGTATCTCTGTAATTTCTTCTAAATGACTGGCATAAATGACTCTATATAAAATGACTCTATATAAAATTGGAAAATATACTTAATTTTTATTTAATAGAAAACTACTATAGGGAGTTAATCTTCCAAGGCTAGAAGAATAAAAATTCAGGAAAGAGTTTGATGAATAGAAAAGGAAAACCATAATTTAGCTATGAAATCTATGCCCACTAATGCAGTTGGACAATTGGGTATAACAAGGAATCAGTGAATGGTCAGTTGGCCCTAAAGAGAACAGAGAAAAAGACCTGTAGTCCTGGACTGGTGGGATTGGCCATCAACACCCATAACAAATATCTATGAAGGATAAGTTTTACCAGAATAAGTGGGAATCATGTGGTCTCTATATCAATTAAGAGTGACAAAAACTTACCTGCAAGCTTGGTAGTTATCCTGGGCTCCTTGGGATTTTAATGGTTTTGTTAAAGGTTTAAGTCACAAGGCAACCTTAGTCTTTGGAAATGGGCATCTTTTGGGTTTTATGGTGGAGGAACTGAGGGACTGAAACTAAGTAAGGCAAATATCAGTAGTTGACCCCAGTGTCCTAACTATCCACAGTTTGGGTGCAATGTTGGTAATGTGCAGAATAAAAAGCAGTTCATTGCTGAATAACTGGAAGTCATCACATTTAGCAGCTCCATGTAGAATTCACTGGCGCTCCATCTCTTTTGAGGTAGCCATAAGGACGATGATAGAAACTGGTATTTTTGTTTGTTATAGGAAGCTCTTTTCATTCTTTTTCTTCTTTCCATTAAATACTTTAAATGTAATATTCAGCAGATCTCTTTGAGAGGTTTGAGGGTCATCATCCAATTCCTTACATTTCTTGTATTTTTAATCCAAAATAATTAAGGAATGGTTTTAACTCCTTAATCTAATACAAATCTATTTTCCTAAGCAAGGGTCTCATTCATTCATATATACATATATACATGCATATATCTGTATATATACATTTATAACATCCAAGAGATAGCCAATTGCTGCCCCCCCCCCCCAAAAAAAGAGCATCCCTGAGTCTACTACTTAGGATCCTCTTAAGAAGTAAAATAATGAGCATTTGCAATGCAGGTTTACAGAAGACAATTGAACAGTAAGGACATAGAGAAAATCTACAAAGTAAAAACAAAACCAAAAACAGAAAGTTATCACCAGGTGGTAGCTGTAATTAGAAAGAGGTAGAGAGGGTGTGAGTATTCTCTGAAACAAGTAAGGGTCAAGGGTTTGGGAAAGTCAGCTTCTAGGAAACAGAGGCAGACACTTATTTTTTAACAAAAGAGAATAATGGCTTCTGCCTTCAGAATTGAATCAGGCAGATTTCTCAATATCTTCTAGCTTTTCACACATGCAGTCTTTTCCTGGGATGCCCTGTTGTTTACTTTCTCACCATCACAGAGGAAGTAGCCACAACCTGACTCAGGAGAGAAGTTTTAGAAGTACCTTTTAGACAAATATGTCTGAGTCTAAAGTAGGCAGGCTAACTTCTATGTCTGAAGCCATTTTTTTTTCAGTAGCATATAACAGAACGTGACATTTTAAGATTATTTACAGCAAAAGGACAGTTGAATCTGTTAAAAAGACCCCAATTATCAGAGGAGGGAATGAGACCAGAGAGAATGAGTTAGATGAAGAAGATTTCAGGACATTTGTTTGTGTTGTGGCAAAAGTTGTTACAGTCTATGAAAACTTAAAATCAAATGTGCCAGTTTCTGGCCCCTGACAATGGCTTTTATGTTTGTGTTAAGTCCAAGCTGTACTGCAGTGAAAAACAAGATGATGAGGATTAATGGGATTTATGAGTCCAAGAAAGAAAAGAGATTTGAGAAAAGAGGTGAGAGGAGTAATCAAGTCTATTTTTAATGGGAAGAGAATATGACTAAAGAGACAGATGCTCTTGAAGGGGAAATGAATAATTTTCAGGACCAGAGCAAAAGGGGGGGATTTAGGAGAGACTTGGAAAGTTGGTCCTTTCAAGTCTAGTTATTAATGGCTGTAAATAGGTGTTCTTGTCATAAGAATTCTAATGGCATAGGAATACAAACAGGGAGGATATGGTACAATAAGGAATAAGTGCCAAGATTCATAGGACAGAGTCTTAATCTAAGAATACCTCTATTAGATGTCCCTTCCCCCATAATAAGTTTCTACAGCAATACAGTAAGCAAAATCAGGCCAAATCAAAGAAGTATAACAACAGGCATATTAAAACAGCACAACTTCCAGACAAGTTCTCTGGTCCCAGAGATAGAAGCCAGAGAATTTGAACTCCCAAATGAAATTGTGGAGATTTTATGACTGTTAGGCAAGGTGTGACAATTTGCCTACCACAAGGTGAGTTTATACTGAAGTATAATAAAAAAAACTGTATGCTTAGGCATGAACTTGGGTGGCTAGCAACTTTAGAGGAAATGGATATAGTAGTTTCCAAGAATACACAACTTGGCTATTGACACTTTTACTTTGTTCAGAGTCTCTCTGAGCAGGAGGAATTTGGAGGGAAAGAGAGAGGAAGAGGAATGGATAAAGAGAACAATAGATACAGCAATAGGTGCTTTCCAGATGTTGCAGGTTTGAGCTTGAGATTCTAACCTAACAATATCCAAGGACCAATATATGTCAGATAGATAGATGCCCAGGATCACAGTGGACAGGATCATGTGATGGAGGAAATCTAAGTAGGGAAGGCTTCCTAGCATACTGCTGTGATTTTTCTTTCATGAGTGAGAGAGACAGAGCATACAGATCTGAGAGGACACTTAGCCAAATGGTAGGAACAGATGAGTGGGTAGAACAGGTAGGTAAGTAACTAAAGTGACTGAATCTACATTTGAAGTCAAATATGATGTGTGGTAAAAGCCATCAGACTCAAGGGATCCAATCTTATGAGGGCCTAGTCAGCAGTTTGGTTTGGCCAGGCCAGACCAGGCTTTCAGGATCTAAGCATCCTTCATAAGTTTTGGTACCAAATATAAGTGAGAGTGCACTGAAGTAGGAAAAACAAAGTGCCAGGCTTAATCAAAAACAGCAGCTTGATAGAAAACCAATTAGATTTTATATGATAGTCCAAAGGACAGAATTTTTTAAGCTGGTGTTAGCTGATGAGATTAATAATGAACCTTGCCTAAAATGATTGACTGGGAATGGGCTCATACAAAGGAGGAAGTGGACTTCCTGGTAACTAAAACCTGCTTTACAAGATGTACAAGAGACATGAAACTTAGACTTTTGTTTACCCATTAACTATGTTTTTATTTATCTATTTATTGAAGTTATTTTTATTGAAAATAGAATCTTCTTATACAATACATTCTGACCACAGTTTTCCTTCCCTCCACTCCTTTTAGCTTCCCCCTCAACTTTCTCCTCCAGATTCACTCTTCTCCAGTTTCTTCTTCAGAATAGAGTGATCTCCAAGAGATTACAGCCAGATAGGAAAGAACAAGAAACAATAAAACAAGGTAAGAGCCCTGGACAAAGAAAACCAGTAAGAAAAAATAGATTTTCAAGAGCAGTCCAAAGAGTCAGAATTATACTCACTTGTGGTTATATTTTGTTTGTGCTTTAACAAATAAAGCTTGCCTAGAGATCAAAGGGCATAGATAACCACTAATTAATAATAAAGGCCAGACAGTAGTGGAACATACCTTTAATTCCAACACACGAGAGAAGGAAACAAAAGTAATATGACTGAATAGAGAGGAAAATATAAGGTGAGTGGAGACAGAAGCTCAATCTTTTTTTGGGGGGGGGGCTGAGGAGTTAGCAAGGAAAGAGGTTGCTGTGACTTGCTCCTTTGTTCCTTTAATCTATCAGCATTTACTTCTATATTTGACTCAAGGTTTTTATTATTAAGACCAAATAAAATTACAACTACATTTGACATCCAACTTGTCACAAGTTTATGACAAGGCTGCTTGCCTGTGACTTTGCAGCTACTGTCACAGTCTGGAGCTGCATGTGGCCAGAGTCACTACACCACTAGCTAGGTTTTCCTTTCTTTCCCTGAGCCTTCTGAAGAAGTCTGTGATGTTTCTGTTGTGGCAAATCTTTAGCAAGCTCCACAGGATTTTGGGGTCCTAAGCCCATTACACTTAGTTTCTTTTGCACATTACTCCATGAAGACATCTTGGTCTTTGATTCCTTTTCTCCTAGTGGATTGTGGAATAACACCAGACCCCCTCCTAGGGCTTCTGCCAAACTAGATAGCTGCCTTGAAAACCTGCTAAGATTTCTATAATTCTCTGCAGCAGCACTAGCATCACATCTTCACTATCATCATTGGCAGATTTGGTAAGACAATTGGAATTTTTAAAAGGCAGAATTAAAGAGTTTTCATCCATATGAAAAAAAATGGGAAATAGTATTATGGTGGAAGGATCTAGGTCTCTGTACGATTACACTATAGGCACTTTAAAAGTGAAACAATTAAATACGAGGATAAATAACTTAGAAGGGATTTACACAATGTCAATTTTAAGCATTATTTGACCACTTTGTTTTATCATTTTAAAAATTGATTAATATGAGTGCTAAGATACACGTTTTAGAAAAATTTGCTAAAATTTTTCTAAAGAAAGAGAAATTTAAAAGAGAACTTATTTCAGCATTACTTTATAAAGTTAGAAAGGAAAAATCTAAGATTTTCAAACAATCAACTTTAATTTATCCAGTAACCTTATGAAAACTTTCAAATGATATATATCTCCAAGACTGTAGAAGATCTGAATGGATTACTGTGCAAATATTAGGACTGTAACAAATGTAAGGAAGTGGTAGTCTCAGATGGCATGTAGTTACCTCTATGAAACAGATGTTAAACTTGTGGACAACTTGTAATAGAATTACCCTTCAAGTCATGAGACACTTGATTATAGCAGGCTTGGAGCATGGTCCTCAATTACAATGGAGAAATGGTGGAAGATAAGACTAAGACCATCAAATAACAAACTAAGGCTAGAGGTATGAAAATCTCCCAATACTAACTTTTTGAAGAAGGAGGATATGTTGATATACAAAGGCAATCTTTATCTGATGACCACATTCTGGCTTTATGTCATGCATAAAGCATTCTTGAATATTTGAGACAGAATTGGAAAATTAAAAAATAAATTGAGTCATATACTGAAGCTATGTAGGACCCAAAAGAAACCTTTATTAATTTCTTACAAAGATTGATTTCAGCAGTGAATAGAATAATATCAAATTCAGAAGGCAGACAAATTGTAATTAAATCTCTGGCTTTTGAAAATGCTAATGCACAGGCAAAAGTATAATTAAGCCATCAAAGGCAGGATTCATTCTTTGGAGGAATAGATCCAAGATACAATTAATATTAAATCTCATAATCATGATAATGCTTGGATAGGAGAGAAAATTTTCAGATGTTTAAGAAAAATAGAAATATTAATTATTTCAATTGTAGGAAACAAGGTAACATAAAAGGGTTTGTAAGCAAGACATTTCTAGAAACAATGTTTTCTTCTAAAAATATTCCAAACAGAAATCCCCTTCTTTTTGGAGTATGTAGAATGTGTGGCAAAGGCTGATATTAGAGCAATAAATGTCTAACAACAAGAGACAGTTAATATAAACCTGTATCATGTAGAAATGTGAGGCCCCAATGTTAAATTCAGTTGTTTCCTGTCAGTTTGAAGAAAATTCTTTCCCAGAGCAATTAAAGAACCCAATGCCTATTATATAAAACCACACTGTTCTGAAGGATAGTACAGCTTTAGAAGATAAAACCAAAATTTTAGGATAAATCATAAATCAAATATTATAAAGATTAGATTTGAAAAAGAAAGATCTTTTGATAAGAGGTGATAGTTCAACAAACAGTGTGACCATTCAACTTAAACTAATTTATAAGACTAACAAATGCTTTACATATGATAAAATATAACTTGTCAATAGGAAACCTCCCTAAATTTAGGGTTAGGGAAAGGGTTAAGGGTTTTTGTTTTAGTTTTAGTTTTAGTTTTGTTTTTTTTTTCCCAGAAGAATGAAGACATCTGGCTAACTGGACAAATGAGACATCTGAAAAGAAAAGACAAATTATTCATAAAAAAATATGTCCCAAGAAAAAGAGTCTATATTTGTCTATTAACATGTCACATTTCCAATCAAATAAAGTTTTATAATTTTTTTCAAATGTTTGTTTTTGAATTTCTCTGCAGACATATAATACAAATGGTCTTCTCATGGTCTCAGTTCAATTAAAAAATAAGGCTGGATTTGGAGTTAGAGTGTGGCTTTTTTGCTGCATATAACATTGGAAATGTTTAAGTTTTCTACAGTGAACTAAGATCATGCCTAACAGTGATCTTTGAAATGTCCAAAAGAAGGATGGGGCCCCACAATGAGAATTCTATCTGCACTATGATAATGCCACTTTGCTGACAAATACCACTTAAAGATTGACTTTAAACTACAAACTGCTCAGGACAATTTATAGGTGGCTAGCTGAGATGATCCAACTCCACAAACTGCTATAGTCAGAACTTAAGACAAACCCTACACTTTTCCAACAAATGCTATAGCTACTTCTCCCAGGACTTGAGAGTTAACCCAAATTTTTCTTTCAGGGTCACCTAAAGAAGCATTTGCCCTAAGGTAGAAGGAAGTAGTTTTAAGAACATGACACCCACATTCCCAAAAGTTGGGTTGGGTGATTTTTGGTTGGTCAGTGGGTTATGGTTATTTGTCATTGTTTAAATGATTGGTTACCAGTTGTTATTGGTATGGTCAGGAAAAAAACTGAAGAAAAGAGACAGACAAGACACAGAAATGATATGCTAAAAGGGTAGATTATTGAATCTACTCAGAAAAGAAAAAAGAGGAATATAGGTATGGTAAAATAATGGGTAAATTATTGAATCTACTTTTAAAAAGCAACTACTAGTTTAAAATATTTTACTTTGATATAGATCTTTGTATATTGATAAAAATGTGAGATTATTTTTGTTAGAACATACTGTATATCCATTTCTACTCTTGTTCAAGGTACTGAACATTTAAAGCTTATTTAACAAAGTAATACAAATTTATAGTCCTTAAAATTTACTATTACAGACTATTTAGGATAATAAAGAAATGCAAGCTAGTAGTCACCTATTACAGTCAAAAACATAGTCATGTTAGGTATGTTTTCAAGGTCAACCAGATATATTTAGATATATAGAAAGATAGTCTTTAAGTACTTCATAAATATACAGAATATGGCATTTGGAATGTTTTAATAGCATAGTTTCTTTTTTTATGACAATGAGATACGTCCGCTCCTGGCACCAATCTACTACAAAGAAATTGATGAACTTTGAAGAACTCCATATGAAGTTTACTTTCTCTGTGGCAAAAGTTAGCCACTGAACAAAATTTGCATTTGCCTTGACTTCTGACAGTATGCTGTCCAAATTGCATAATGAAGTTAAACAAGCAAACTGAAAAAGTGACTGCCAAACTTTTCCAAAATAAGGTAGCAAAACCTTTCAGAATATCTGCTTCATAGAAAAGTCTGTCAGGTACTCTAGGCTTGTATGTTAAATATGGATGCCCCAATGTTACAAAGAAATCCTGGGTCACTGTCTAGGCAGACAGATGTTTTTGTCATTTTTTACATTTTTGGAAGTTACTTGCTTGCACTTTTTGTCTACTCAGGTAATATTTGTTTCTCAGGTCTCTGGTAGTGTTGAGGACTAAATAGTTATAATTTTTCATGGTACCAGATTTAGAAAAGAAATTTGCTGAAGAGGTGTAAAGTGTATAGTCTTGAGAGACATTAAAAGGTAGTTTTGATTATGCAAGTTAGAATAAAAAGTAATTAGGTACAACATTTTGGACTCAACAAGATAGGATAAATAATGAAGTATTTTCTCTGAATTTGTCAATGTTATTAGACTGGACATTATTAATGTAATCCTTGACTATATATAATGTTTATGGCTATTATACTTTTTTTATATAGTTTTTTCTTATATTTAGTTGTAACCTTTTTTAAAAAAATAGACATAAAGGCAGAAATGTGGTGATGTTTTGTTTGTGCTCTAACTAATAAAGCTTGCCTATAGATTAGAGGGAAGAGCTAACTATTAGTCAACCATAAAGGCAAGACAGTAGTGGCACACATTTTTAATCCCGATACTTGAGAAGAAGAAACAGGACGTGATATGGCTGGCTGGATAGTGAAAGGAATATAAGACAGGTGAAGACAGGAGTTTGGTTTGGCTTTTTAAAAATTTTTTTTATTTTTTTATTTTTTCATTTTGCTAAGGAGTTGGCAAGGTAAGAAATGTCTGTGTCTTGCTCCTTTGTTGCTGAAATTTTTCAGCATTTACCCCTAGATCTGGCTATGGGTTTTTATTATTAAGACCATTAAAATTCATACTACACCCTCTCCAACTGTTAGGAGTCTCACATGAACACAAAGCAAACAGTCACAACATATACTTAGAGTACCTGGTGCAAATCCATGAAGGTCTTGAACTTGCTCTGTAAGCCCATGTGAGACCTAATTAATTGATTTGGTAATGCCCTGTTGCTGCAGTGAGGTTTCTTGGTCCTGGGTGGCCAGAGGTCCAGACCCACAGACCTTAAGCCCCAGACCCCTTAGCCGCCCACCACTGCTCAGGCCCCCAAAATTACTCAGACACTTATATTAAGTTCATGCTGTTTGATCTATAGTTCAGGCACCTTGCTAGCTTGCTCTTTCATCTTACCTCAACCCATTTCCATTAATCTGTCTGCCACTCTGACCGTGGCTCACCTGTGTTCCTTACATGATTCTTCTTTGGCAGCCGGGTCAATCTGTCTCTGACTCCTCCCTTTTCCTACCTAAGTTCTGATTTCTCCTTCTACTTTTTCTCTGGTGCCTGCCATGGGCCACAACAGTTCCTTTATTTAAAGATTGATATTCAAAGCATACAGAAAGACATTCCCACGTCACCCTGTTCTCCTGGTGTCTCTCATACTTTCTGACTCCTATAGTTTTTTTCCTTCTCTTGGGGGTGGTTTGCCAATCTCCCAGAGGAGGGACCCAATGGAGACCTATAATTAGACTCTATTTCTATAACGAGTTTGGATGTGTGTCTCTACTGCTGGAGGAAGCCTCTCTTACGATGACTGGACAAACCTGGTCAGAGTACTAATTCCTTTGAATCCAATACTTGGTCCTCTCCAGAGTTTCATGCTTGCCTGAGGCCAAAGTTGCAAACACTATTTTGACAGCTTTGATCTCTGATCTAGTTCTTAAACTACATTCTAGGGCTATTGAGAGGGGCAGGGAAGAATGTTAAAACAGCAGTGAAGGCTTGTTAAGAGAAAAATGCCTCCAGGTCAAGAGAATAGAATTTCTGGTTGAGTACAAACTTAGCATTCCAATATTGCTAGGCCAGTCTCCTGGTTACCACAAAGAAGGTAGACTTATGTTAAACTGTGTAGGTGTAATAATTCTCTGTATCAGAAGCCTAACTCTGGATTATTGGGTCAACTACTACCAGACAGCTACTCTCACCCTATTGCAGTTTCTTATTAAAAGATTGGACAGAAAAAAAAAGAGCCACAACTTAATCACTTTGAAATGGTGTTATTCAAAAAAAGATGGGGTTTATAAAAAATATTCAAAGATTTTTATAAAATATACAATTATTTTTAAAGGAGGATGGATTTGTAAAAAGTGTCAAAAATGAGTCTTTTTATAAAATATAAAACTAGAGTTTAGATCGAGGAATTCAATATTTTCATCTACACCAAGGTATAAGGCTGTTATGCAAATGTTTCGGTTTGTACAACACAGTAAAATCTTTTATACATAAAGGGCTACTGAAGTATTCAAAACCTTTTTCTCTTTATAACAATAGTAATCAATTTCCCTCTCTTTATTTCTCATGTTCCTATTCTCTCCAGATTAGCGACTTGAATTAAGATTGTAGGATTGCCCAGCCAATGGACAGAAGACGTAGTCACCACCTGAGCTAGAATAGATGTAATGCCCTTCCTGTCTCAGTCTTATTCTTCTCTTTTCTTAATCAGGAGTAACGTCCTCATCTAGACATTTGGAGTGGTGATCTCTTTCTTTGTAACCTGAAACTTATTTCAACAGTGGCTGGGAGGCTTTGTAAGTGGTCAATACTGTTGATATTCTTGTTTTCCTTCATAGCTTGCATATTACCTTCCCCCACTGTGAGAGCTAGTTCTTGGGAAGGTAGCTTCCTAGTGAGGATGAGCTCAGTTTCTCCAAACCGTTTGTCAGGACTGGGTGGTTTCTTTTGCCAGAGGATAAGGAAGTTTATTTTGGACAAAATGTTTGCCACAAGTTCTTACATTAATGCTCTTGCAGGCAACCAAGAACAATAGCAATAGTTTGTATTATTGGGAAGAATGTCTTCTGGAACCCCTGACTAAAACTCCGAAGAAAATAGTCCCTACTCGACAGTTTTTTGTTGTTTTGATTTTGTTTTTGTTAGATAGGCTCTAGCTCCTGGGGTGTACATTATCCCACTATGTGGAATAACAGCATTAAAACTATCTAATCAAGTGTATAGTCATGTGTATATACATATGGGATGGTCTCTGTGTATATATTGCTTCCCCATGGCTTTTTCTCATATCCTTGGTGTTATTTATTTTTCATTCATTATATATTTTTCAATATATCTGAATTGTCTCTTCCCCACATCTCTAATTAAGCGACCACATTTCTGCCTTTTATGCTCACAGCACGTGAGTCCTGCTCCCCAACCCCCTACACCAGGAATATTTTTCCACTTCACTGTCTACTTTTCTGGCTTTGATGGTTGCTAGAGGCGATGCACAGAAACCTGAATATAAGACTCACGCAGAAGAGAAAACATTAGGGGCTAATTTATAGTAGGTTTCTGAAAAACTTCACTGATTTACACATTGAGCTGACCCAGTTTACACTCCTACCAGCAGTCAATAAAGATTTTCTTTTTCTATTTCCTGGCCAGTGTTCATCGTCCATTTTTTTTTTTTTGATGTTTTGGGTGAGACAGGATCTTAAAATTTAATTTATACTTTTCTGATGGATAAAAATCATGTGCAATTTTTTAAAAAAATATTGATCATCTTATTTCTCTTTTGAGAAATAAGTATGCAGTTAATTTTCCAGTTTTTGATTGGGTTGTTTTCCTTTTCTTTCCTTTCTTTTTTTTAAGGCTTTGTGTATACACTAGATAGAAATCCTTTGTAAGACATAATTGGCAAACATTTTCTCTCGTTCTGCAGCCTGCCTCTTCACTCAATTAATTGTTTTCTTTGCTTACAGAAGCAGTTTAATTTCATAGAGTTCCAATTGTTGATTGTTGACTTTATTTTCTAAGCAACTGAAGTCTCTTCAGAAAGTTCTCACCTATGGTTATAATTTCAAGTATTTTTTATTTTTGCTATAGCAGTTTCAGAGGATCATATCCTACATCTCACTTTGTAAATAATAAAGATTTGCTTTTATTTTGCTATAGATAGATTTCAAATTTTACCAGGATCACTTGTTAATGAGGCTGTCTTTTCTCCAATGAATATTTTGGGAATTAGTTTCAAAATTAAAAAAAAAATCAGGTAGCTGTAGATGTGAGTTTAAATCGGGTTCCTCTATTTTATTCCATTAATTTATATGTCTGTTTTAGTGTCAGTACTGGGAGAAATATGAGAAAGAGAAACAGGTAGTGTCAATGACACAGGCTTCTGTATTCAGACAGTTGAGGGAGCCCATTCTTTCTGTGGAATGAAGGCTAAGCACACTTAGAGGTGCTTGGAGACATGTACACTTAGATAAGTGACTACTAGCAAGTTACAGGTGTGTGTGTGTGTGTGTGTGTGTGTGTGTGTGTGTATGTGTGTGCCAAATAGTTAAAATGAAATATCTTTGCTGTTGCTTCTATTTAACTGATGATTACAATAAAATTCAAACTGTTTGGAGTAAGTAACTAATAAGTTTGAACGGGTACCAGAGACAGATGAGAAGACAATTCTCTTTCCATAGGACAATAAAAAACTGCTATAACCCTATTTTGGATTCCTCTTGAGATTTCAATGTAAATACTAGACAAGTATGCACAGAGGAGTGCAAAGATCCCTCTTTTCAAGAGTGAATTCTGCTTTGATCATACCTACTTTACCAGACTCCATTTTCATGTAACTGCACAATTTCCATGGTACTGTTGAAGATGCCTGCTTAAGTTTTTCAGAAATGTTGCTCTATGTCTGTGGCACATGGGTTAGACAGAAAATCATAATTTAGAAACAGTGATAAAGTCATGCATTGAAGTCTAAATGACATTAGAGATTTTAAAATATTGCATCTGATATTTCACTAGTAGAGTTCAAGGAACTCTTTCCTAAAGTTTTATTTTTCAAAATTTCCTTCATAGAACTCACTCTTCTATACCTCTGTACCATGTTCTAGCCATGAGCTTGTGCTCCCATATGTTTTATACTGAAAGTTCTCACACACTATTCCTGAGACCAACAACTAGACAATATTATGCAGAACACTGATAGTGGAGCACACAGTTCTAAATAGAATGCCTTCATCCAAACCTCCCCTCAAAGTTTAGAGACATGTGTGAAAAATCAGGCAAAAAGATTGAAAGAGCCAGAGGGGCTGGATGATACAAAGGAAATTTTCAGACACTATAGAACTGATACCCATATAATCTCATAAAGACTTTGACAGCATGCACCAGTTCTACGCAGGTTCAAGTTAGACAACATCCAAATGCTGTACAAAAAAAAGTGAATATGGGTTCCCACATCTAACCCAGAGCTTTCTTACAAAGGGAAAATTAGTCCTCACTAAAAGAGTCTTACTGAATATATTAAGCACACATAAGGTAGGCCCCATTCTGTTGTAGTAGGTTCTCGGTTCCGGGCGGCCGGAGACCTAGACCCACAGACCCGCCTGAGACCGCTTATCTGCGCACTGCCGCCTAGGCCCCCAGAAACGACTCAGAGGCTTATATTAACTTTATGCTGTTTGGCCTATGGCTCAGGCACATTGCTAGCTAGCTCTTATATCTTAAATCAACCCATTTCTATTAATCCGCGGCCCACGTGGGCCCGGCCCGTAGCTCACCCGTGTTCTTTACATGTTGTTCTCTGCGCGGCTTCCACGAGGTCTGCCTCTAACTCCGCCCTGCTTCTCCACCTAAGCTCTGATACTCCTCCCACTTTTTCTATGGTGCCCGCCATGACCCATCAAACAGCTCTTTTATTTAAAGATACAGCACACACAAATGCATTCCCACATTTCCCCCTTTCTCTCTAATCAAAAAGGAAGGTTTCAATTTTAACATAGCAAAATTACATATAACAAAATAGCTATCAAGCAAGAATTACAGTTAAAATATCTAGTCTATTTGTATTTAGCAAAATTAAAGAAAATACTCTATCATCTACCTTATCTTTATGAATCTAAAGTTTTATATCTATCTTTTAAATGACTAAGAAAAACTGTACATATAACTATCTAATCTTCAACTACATCAAAGACCACAGAAGGATATAATATTTACCCAAGTAAACCAGAAGTGCAAACGACTTCTAAAATCTAGAAAGGACAGAGATGACACCTATCTGCCTGGACAGTCACCCAAAGTTCTTTTATAAAGTTGGGGCAACCATCTTCAGCCTATAGGCCTGGAGTCTCTTTTCATTTCAGTGAAGCAGGAAATCTGCTCTGCCCATTTTGGCACAGTTCATCCGTTGTTTCTCCTTGAGTCCTGAAGAATGTTTGACAGTTTTCTCTGTAAAGCAGGAACCCGAATGATGATCTTGGCTTGCTCTGCCAAAGTCCAGAGGTCATCTTCTTATGGAACCTGCATGTCCAGTTTAAACAGCATACTGTCAAGCAGTCAATATAAGAACAGGTTCTTCTCTAGTGGCTAACCATTACCACAAATAGAGTAGACTCCATATGGAGTTTCTTCGAAGTCCATTTTTCTCTTGAAGATTGGTGCTGCCAGGAACAAATCTGTCTCACTGTCCAGAAAAGTCTAAGCTCTTAAAACATCTTAAATGCCATATTCTGTAGGTCTTAGAAGTATTTGAAGATTATCTATTTAATTGAAATATATCTTTATATACCTAAAAATCTTAACTAACCTAACTATAAGTTTGATTATCAAAAGTGACTATTAACCTTTATTTCTTAATTATACACTACAATTTTAAAACAGTTACATGAACATCATATCTTAAACAAGAATAGAAAAACACATACAGCATAATAAAATTGACTTTAAATTTGTATCAATAAACCAAAATCTATACCAATGTAAAGCAGTTTGAGATTAACAGCTGATTACCTGTAAATTTAATAATCTAATTTTTTTAAAAAAGCATTCACATACCATACCATACCATATCCCCTGTTTCTTCTTAGAAAGAGATTGACTATGACCATTAACCATTTATAATGAAAACAAACATTTAGAAACAATATTTGGGGAATTTGGGCGAAGTTATCCATTACTACTTCCTGCTGATTAAGGGGCGTTGAAAATCTCATGGATTGTTGAGACTGGATCATAATCTGCAGCCATGAAGCTGATCTGGCCATCTCTTCTCATCAGAGGTTTTTTCAGGGGGTCTTGGTTGATGAAACCATATTTGCCTGGAAGCAATCCACAGGTTCTCATCTGTGGAAACAGAAACAGAACTCTTCCAAAGCAATAAATCCTTAGACACAAATTTCAAAATCAAAATACCTTTAAAATATACATTCTTGTTTAACTTAGTAGCCTTTGCAATCCATTGTCTTTTTGCAGTTAGCTCATTAACAGTTAAAAAATTAAAAGAAAACACAATAACAACCAAAATCCAGATTTTGTGTCTATTTTCCATCTTTACGTGGCTTATTATAATTTTATTACTCTATTTCTCACTTTAAAAACTTTTTCTAACCTCTTTCTTTTTTCTCTGAAGCCTATGTACCTTTTACAAACATTGTAACCCGTTTACAGGTTTTCTTTTTATCTGAATCTGTTTTATTGTGAATCCTTAATCATCTTCTAACCTTAAGAGCTTTTAAAATACATTCTCCAAAAAGAAACACAGTTTTTGCAAATTAGGCTGAATCACTAAGTTTTCTTAAACGGACCGTAAACAGAGCACACCTAAGAAAATGCTGCCACGAAGAAAATTTGTTTCTCTTTTGTTCAAAATAAGCAGAAATCTAAAATCAATCACATGCTATTTAGTCTTCTGTGAGACTGGTTGCAGCTGCAGCTCACACTGACTGCCGACAGCCCACCGGCGCCATTTTGAATGTGACCTGGACGGACCATGCTTTCTTTGTACAAAGACCCGATTCACATACACAATTTGGAAGCTGCCTTTGCTCAGTTTCTGCGATCTAGAACTCTTTTTAATCTTTCTCAGGCTCTAAGTGGATAATCGGCCCACGTTGGATGCGCCATCTGTTGTAGTGGGTTCGCCGGTTCCGTGCAGGCAGAGGTCCCAGACCCACAGACCTGCCGCCGGAACTGCTTAGCCTCCCGCCGCCCGGGTCTCCAGAAACGACTCAGAGGCTTTTATTTATTTCATGCTGTTTGGCCTATGGCTCAGGCACATTGCTAGCTAGCTCTTATATCTTAAATCAACCCATTTCTATTAATCCGCGGCCCACGTGGGCCCGGCCCGTAGCTCACCCGTGTTCTTTACATGTTGTTCTCTGCGCGGCTTCCGCGCGGTCTGCCTCTAACTCCGCCCTGATACTCCTCCCACTTTTTCTATGGTGCCCGCCATGACCCATCAAACAGCTCTTTTATTTAAAGATACAGCACACACAAATGTATTCCCACACCATTCCCCAACAAGATGAATCCAATAATACTTAGTAGACTTTTGTCTCAAAGTTTATTTGACTGTTCTTTTGCTTGTATATTTTGGTTTCTGGTTTGTGTTTTTATGGTTTGTGGGTTTTTTGTGCTTTATTAGCTGAGTGTTTTAAAGAGAGAGAAGGAAATGGTGTAAATTTTTTGGTAAAGAACATAATATATTCCAAGAAAAATTTTTTAATAGAAAGTATTTGATTTAACAACAACAAGAAGAAAATCCACAGGAACTGGCTGAAGAAACTTCAAATATTGAAAACTATTTGAAGGATACTGGTGAAGGATTCAAGTCTCCAATCAGACAAAATTGCTTATGTAAATAAGAAAGCCAAAAATACTTACTTGGCTTTCCCTACACTGCCTATGAACACAGTTCCTGGTTTGCATATGTTAGTTGTCATATAGGAATAGTAAGACTTACATTAAAGTGGAAAAAATTATTTGAAATGAAAATGTATCATAGCAATGTATTTCCTGTACACCAGGTATATGGCAAATACTATAGAACGATAAAGCATGTATAATTTTCCTATTGAGTTTCGACTCAGCCTTTTATGTGAGCCTTAGATTCCTCATCTGTGTGGAATTTGTCACAGATTGTGGTTATACAATATTTGAAAGGGATAAGAACAATCTCTACTCTCTCCCTGCATGCTGACAGATGAAAAGGAACAAATTGGCTCAGTCACTTTTCCCCACCAGAATGTATTTAAGGCTGCATGGTTGACATTCCTTTGGGAGTCTGTGTTCAGACAGGAGTGGAGCCAGTTGTGGGAAAATGTCAGCCGCAAGGAAGGAGGGAGAGTGAGACCATGTAGCATGTTTCTTCTCCCCAGGGGAAAGGTCTCTGAGAAGGGGAGCAATGCTGAAGGCCTGGGCACACAGTGCTGAACTAGGTAGAAGGAATGAAGTCCCAGCAGGAAGCAGAGGCAAAAAGCCAGGCCATGTGGGCCAGGCTCAGAAGGCAAGGGGAAAACAGGACTGCCATTTGGTGAGGCCCCAGGTGCCTAGAACTCACACCAGGCGTACCAGATTCTGTCTTTATGGTGAAACAGTTATTTTTCTGGCTCCAGCTAGTCAAGTCCCAACACCTCACATTCTGACTGCCCCACTTCTGCCAGGAAGTTGTTGGCACTGTCTCAGGTGGAAAAGCACTGCTGGAAAGGGACAAAGGAACAGTTCTGTGAGCACAAAAAGAGTGTGTCCTTCCATCTGAGGATTTCAAGTGAAGCAGTCTCTGTCATACTAATTTGAGGGCTGTTCTCTGGCCAGAGAGACTGAAAGGTAGAATGGGAGGTGAGTATACACTGGATAACTGCAAGAGTAGGCTGAGGAATTAATGTACCATTGCGTGCAGAAAACTAAAAATCAACAAAAATATAGAGTGACATGTTTCCTTAAAAAATACAGTTTCTGACAAGGTATTTCTGTGATAACTAGAAGAATAATCAAATGAGGTGGCTATTATAGCAAAACCTGAATTAGTTTCATGGAGTCTGAAATACGTCTAAATACCGATACAGTGCACATCTGTATAAGCTGAAATACAGGGAGAGTTTTGAACTTCATCTGCATTACTTCATTAACATCACTTCTACTCTCAGTCACAACGAAGACCCCCCCCCCCCACACACACAGTTTGTTGTTATTGTTGCTGTTCTGTGACTGCATTAGTTTGCTTTCTCTTATTGGGATAAACACTACAACCAAAAGCTACTTGGAGAAGAAAGGTTTATTTTGCTTAGATGTCCCTATCAGTCCAAAGCACGGACTTAGGCAAAAGAATTTGGAGGCAGAAACTGAAGCATGTCCATGGAAGAAAGCTGCCTACTTACTGGCTTGCTCACTCTGCATTCTATTATCTCTGGAACCACTAGGGGCCGCACCAGCAACAGTGGGCTGAATACTCCTACAGCAATCTTTCATCAAGAAAATGTGCTATATGGTCTTGTCCTCAGGCCAATGTGATGGAGGCGTTTGCTCAATTGAAGTTCCTTCTCCCCAAATGACTCCAGCTTGTTGTCAGGTTCATAAAAATAAGTAAACTAACTATAACTCAGTACAGAGGCCAAATACGGTGGATGATTAGACATCTTCTCACTTGGCTTAGATGTTAGATGCCCAAACAAAGTTTGCAGTTTGCATAGGCCAGGCCTATACTTTCCCAACTAGGCATGTGGAGAATTTTCTCAACCAAAATCAAACTTAATGACTCATATACAAATTTAATTCACAAGGGCTTGTACATTATTTGGCTCCCAAATGCTATATGATATGCATAATGGTGGACAGTTCTGATACTCAGATTTTTTGTCAAAAGGTTGACAAAAAGGGAGCATGGTAACAAGAAATATGGGAACCTCTATCACTTTTTCCAGTAACTTGAAATCGTTTTTGAAATTGGAGTTTTCTTTTTTTAATATTTGTGTGTGAATATTTTATCTGCATGTATTAATGTGTACCTCATGTATATCTGGTACTCATGGAGACCCAAGAAGGTGTCAGGTACCCAGGACTGGAGTTATAAATAGTTGTGAACCACATGGTGGGGGTTGAAAATTGATCCCAGTTTCTCTGACAAACGACCTATATTGTTCTTAACCACTGAGCCATCTCTCCAGCCTTGAGTTACTTTTAAAAGCATTGCAGTATAGAAACTTGATCCTGGAAATGAGAGATTTTGGTCCTGAACAGGGTAAAAGAGGTAGGTGATCTATGTTACTCTCTTTCTGTATTTTCCAACTAGGGCTATAATAACTGGCTCTCTCCAACCCCCCCACACCCCCCCCCAAAAAAAAGAAAGGACATTTTTCTTTTTGTAGCATAAGAGACCAACATTTAAGGTCAAGGTTCAGGCAGAATATAGATTAGACAATAACCCTCCACATAGCATAGGAACCCTGTCTTGTCATTGTGCCCCAACAACCTTTTCTGTGTATGGAAGATGGAACTCTGGTGTTTATATTGTATGAACTCCAGGGGCTAATGACCGAGACCTCTACTTTCTTGGCTTTTTTTTTTTTTTTAACTTAATAGCTTCCTAATTTCCAAATAAAGATTTTTGAGGCTTAGATCTTCAAAATTTAAAATTTAAGAAAACAAAAAAATCAGGGTTTTACAGATTTGGGGATTGCAGAAGCTATGAAACATAAAACTTAATTATAATTATAAGAAGTATTAAAAAGTATTTTAAAAACTGAAACTTGAAGATTGAAAATAGTAATGACCTACATGTACATTTGTGAGTTCCCTCAGAAAATTTTCATACAGATCTTATAAAATCTTTGTAAAAAGATTGACATTGGATCTAGAAATCGGGAAGTAAGGGATATAGAAGAGAGGAGAAGGTAGAGAAAGAAAAGGAAGAGATGAAAGGATGCATGTAGAAGATACTAGAAGTTTGAGATAGGGAAAAGGTTGGATGTTATCTAAATATACTGCAGTCATGTATAAAATTATTAAATAATAGATAAAATAAAATTTGAAATAAATAAAAATATTCTCAGAAATTATAAGAAGTTAATTTGAAAGACATCATTACCCATTTCTTGGCCAGACACATGAAGGGATGTTGGGACTGTGTGTAGTGACTTAGGGCTTTGAAGCTCTGAAATGCTAAACAAGCTACAGAGCATACTGCCCATGGCTTCCTTTCCAGCATTGTCTTTCCACTACAAACAACAAATACTGTCCTTTTTAGATGTCCCACAGTTATGCAATAGGACACATATTTATGGTAATCCCAGATGCCAGTGGTTACTTTAGATGGGCAATATGAAATCATTCCCTAAAGATGAAGGCTCTCTGTTACTTTACTTACACTGTAATTTAATTCTCAAAGATTTTATGAAAATTATTGTTCATGCAAATAGGAAAAATAACCCAGAATAAAATAAAATCTTTAATGTGGGAGTTATGTTTTTCTTAAGGAAAACAAACAAAGTTCAGACAAAACAAGTAAACTGAGCTCTGAGAGTGAGAAAGGTTTTGGCATGAAGCCTTCAGCTGAGCTAGCATTCCACCAGGATGCATGGTAATGTTCTTGGTGCAGCCTCCAAGATCTTAGGGAAAGTCATCTGCAAAACTTGATTTGTCTAAGTTCTTATCAGCATCATCTATTCATTCTTCCCCATCCTTCTTTCTTCCTGGGTCATCAATGAGCATTTGTGAATAACCACTTAGAGATTTTGGAAAAAAATATATTATGACTTAAACTAAATGTCCTCTGTTGGGAGCTTAGTTCTACCCTGGTCCCCAGCTGCTGGTGTTATTTTCAACAGTGATAAAAACTTTGGGAGGATACTGAAGTGGAACACTGGGGCCTATGTTTCTGAAGACCTCTTGGTGGTTCTCTTTAGCTTCTTGGCTGCCAGAACTGAAGAGAACTCTTCCCATATGGTCTCACTACGCTGGTATTCCCTGGTATTCTGTAAAATCACATGGGCTAACCAACCAGGGACTGATCTTCAACAACTGGCTAAAATAAGCCTTTCTTTTTGTTTTTGCATTGTTTTCTCAGGTACCTTAGATATAGCCATTCAAAAACAGAAAAATAAACCAGTGGCTCTTGAGTTTCAGTGGTAGCAGCAATAGAGGTTTATTCTAGCTTCCACATTTAAGTGAGCCTTCATTACAACTCAGAAGATTTTGCCTCATAACAATGGGCCAGAGTTGGTTACTATAATGGCTACTATTGACTGCCATCTTGACAGGATACACTATCACATAGGAGACAAGTCTTTAGGTTTACCTGTGAAGGATTGCCTATATCACATTAACTTCTATACTTGCCTGTGAGATATGACTCTCCTTAACTGCAGGAAGCATGGGGATCTTGAACTGAATAAAAAGAATAAAACAAGCTAAGCACAGGCATTTTCACTCTGTTGTCTTACTTCAAATGCAGTGTGAACAGCTGCCTCAAGCTCACGTTGCCTTGGCTTTTCTGTCATCATGTACTGTGTCCCTTCAAACCAAAAGCCGGGGTAAAACCTTCCTCCCTACAGTTAATTTTGCCAGGTATTCTATTACAATAACAGAAAAAAGGTAAATAATATGACTACATCCTCACTTTCATTAAATTATGCTGAGAGGTCATTAGTTTAGGATTATTTGCCACTTAGATTGTTGTGAGAACCGGAGTGTTACTATTCATAAACATGTCTGAGATAATTACAGGCTTAATGAGCTCAAGACATTGTGGTACAATGGTCATATGTCAAAGATTTGCCCTAGGTAGGAACAATATAAGAACTAGACTCTACTATAAATCCACAGTTGTGGTTATTCTCTGAACAACATTTACCAGACTTTCCACATCCTTGGCCATTATATTTTATTACAATTACTATGCCATCTGAAGATTTGCTTATAAAAGGCCCACACATTTACTTAGTTAGTGATAACTTTTAATAGAGTTTCGGGTAAAAGAGCCTAATAGAAAAAAATTCTTCTGTTTTCTGAGCATCTACTTCTGGCTCCATCCCTGCTGCGTTCTTCCATATATTATCTCAATATATGCTCATATTTATTTCTTCCAGTAAACAATGGCCATCCCTCTTTACCATCTTCAAATGGAAGGAAGTTCAGAAGGAGTGACTAACATGTTCAAGTCTCACCTAGCAGCAGGGCCCAAGCCTTTTGACTGCCAAAGACTATCATTTGGACAAGTTGTTACACTCCTGCCCCTACAATTGCTATTTTTGTTTGTTTGATTGATTGTTTATTTTTTTCTGTTTCAGGTTTATCAGCCTATGGTAAAACCTAGGGCCTTAATACTCAACATTTGGGGCATTAGTTTATTTCAACTTGAACTAATTTTGAAATACTAGTAACCTCTGATCTCCATTCCTAAAATGCAAATGGAGTAATTAAATTCAAAAGTCCTTAAAAAGCAGGTGTAAATTTTCAGACAAATGAGTGATATAGCAGTGTCTTCCCTATTCCAGTGAACTTGATCCCAGGCACTGGAAAAGAGCTGCTTTGGAAATACAGAGAACTGCCATTCTCACAATAGAATCGAAGCCATTATCAGCTCAGAATAAAACCTCACTGTTCATTACAAGAAAGATTACAGATTGATTCTGTTTGTCTGGAAACCTACATTTTTTTTTTGTAACATCATGAAATAATGTGTAACACAAATACATAACAGTATTGATGGGATACAAAAGTAAGGGAAAATTTATCTGCAATTCTGACATTTTTAAAATCTATTTTCACTTCTCTCTATTCCTTTCTCATTTTGTTCTCTCCGTGTAATTTTGTTTCAATGCTAAAATCTATCAGTGGTATAATTCTATGTTCTATTTGTGCTTTTATTAAATATTAGAGTTGAATCTTTTCCCATGTCTTTGTAGGAGTTCTTGCTGCTACATCTTGGAAATGACAACTCATACTTCCAGTTGGGGTCAGATTGGTTGTCAACAACCACAGCACTTGATGACTGTTACGAAAATAGTTCTTGGGAAATGGCTTGCTTCTATGTTCATTATGTTTGATATTTACATGTCAAGATTATTGCTATAAATTTTCTGGCCCTTCCAGTCCTTGGTCCAGGGAACTCTCTCCCACCTGCAGTCCTGCAGCTGCTTATAAAATTCAGAGGCTTATAAATTACAAACTGTTTGTCCTATGACTTATGCTCATTACCAACTAGCTCTTATAACTTAGCTCACCCCATTTCTATTAATCTATGCATTGCCACATGGCTCTGTGGCTTTACTTGTATTCCATATCATTTTTCTTTCTGGAAGACAACTTGTAGCTTTTCCGTCTCACTCCACCCTTCTCCTTTTTCTTGGCTTGGATTTCCTACCTGCTTCAAAGCTTCCTTGTCAAAGGTAAAAACAGTTTTTTTATTAATTAATGATAATAAAGCATATTCATAACATATAGAAAGATATCTCATATTACAAGATAATATAACTGGGATTCATACAATAGCAATGAAATATTCTAGAGTATGAATGGGCTGCAACTACTTCAAAACCAAGGATGTACCTGAATAGAGAGACCATGAACTAGTCTTTCAAGGGACTGAAACACATGCTATATTGGACTAAAGGAATACTCTGAAACCATAAGGTTTTATAGAAAATTTTTGATAGACTAGAGGAAAGAGGCAAAGGATTGTGTTGTGAGCACATTACATTGACATGTCAAATACAAGGCTGAGTTAGAGACTGATTATGGTGAAAGATTAAATAGATTTGAGAGAGTTCTCTAAGAGCTGGGACAAAAAATACAAATAGTAGTGTCATAGCCCCAAGGACTAGCCATTACCTAGATGGGATGCCCACTTCCTGACCACTGAAATTACTTATATTTGATTTCCATAAGCTCATTTTGCCTTTTTATTCACCTAAATATTTGTATTTAAAAAATTTAAATATGAGTATTTAAAAACTCAAAGCTCTAAATAATAGCATAACAAATCTCCATGATGTATCAGATAGCCTGATGAAATGTAAATACTTTCTGCACTTGCTTCAGTTGTTAGTATGTATTCAGACACCACAGTGACATGGAAATCATGTACATTGCCTCTTCCCTCTTTGGCATATACTCATGTACTATGGATTATTCAGTCATATTTATAGAATGTAGCATGTCCATTTACAAATGCATGCTATACAAATAAAGCATATTGTGTGCTATTCTGGAAACTGCTTGCTTTGCTCTCTATTCTGTTTTCATATTTAACCACATGACTATAGTCCAATTGTTGTAATTTTTGAATATTGAATTCTATCAAATATTTTCAATAAAATCTTTAGAATTCTTTCAGATTCTTTCATTTTGTTTAAGGACAGTCTGATACAGCTTCTGAAATTCTGATTTTTCTCTCCACTTCTCACATGTTGAGATGACAGGTGTGCAAGTATTATGGTCAATATTTTCTTGTAAGTAAATTAGTATGGCCATCATTTGTCTGTCTGTTTGTGCATAATTGTGTATTGAAACAATTATTTGTTAATGTCAGTTTATCCTCTAAATTTCATTTATTGGGTATTTCCCACAGCATTGCAAAGCCATGCGTGATGATAAGAAGGGTGTCTTACGAGCTCTTAAGGAGCTTGTGTTACTACCTCTGTGCAGTCCTTCTTCATATCTTTATCTTTCTTTCAGGATTGTTATGTTTTCTGAACTGTTAAATTCTTAATTCTGAATATTAATCTTATGAGCTTATAGAATTCCATTTTTGTTCTGCTCCTTATGGAATCTTAAGGACATTGAACAATAATATTTATGTATTCAATTTTAAAGGGTTTTAAAAATAAAAAATAGATTTTAATACTCACTTTTCTTTATTCCTTTAAAATTTATCTCTGTTTGCAAGGACAAGAGAAAGATGCCCTTCCACCTGTGGTGGATGACCGAGCTGACCCTCCTCCTCATTAGCTACAGTACTTAGAAAAATGGATGATGCACCACACCTAGGTAGCATAGTAGAAGTGACCCTGTTGGTAGGCATGGGTGTGAACCACCCAAGAAAGTGAGCATTGGTGATCTGGCACTCCAGAACCAGCTCTGACATCATAAGATCAGAAAAGCTGTCACTGCCTCTCACCAACAGTAGTACTTAGGATAGTGGCCTCTATATCTTGCCTGAGGAACTTATTAGAGCTATCTATGAATGTGTAGGTGTGGAAGAGCTTACTCTAAGGATGTAAAAGCAGAAGAGGTTCCTTCCCACTTTGCTCATCATTGCAAAGGGTGAACTTGAAAAGACAGTACTAGAGAGGTCACACTGTTGTTGAAGACAGGGGAGAGATGGTGAAGTGACCATCCCTTCAACTACCCAGGCCCAGAGCTAGAAATAGGAGTTTGCTCACCCCAGTGCCTACCCCATCTATGATATGTTGGAGTATATGAAGTAGCCAGTCCTGTAAACCTAAAGCTGCAGGATCTCCACACAGGGCAGCAGCAGAATAACCAAGAAAAGTTCCAGTGAGAGTTCAGCATCAGTAGTATAGCAGAAACCACAGGACTCAAACAAGACCAATGACTCTTTTCGATGACCACTTGCACACAAAGATATATACAGATATGTGGATAAAAGGGTTTATTGCATGACTCATTATGTCACACTATAGCTTGTTCTTTTTTTCCTCTTAAATTTTATTTTATTTTATTTTGAGGGAAACGTTGTAGGGCCAGAGGGAAGATATAAAGAAATGGAAAATGATTGGTATTGAGATGCATGATATAAAAGACACAGAATAAATTTAAAAGTTAAAAAATCTTTTTGTGCATGCTGAATCTAAAAAGTAAGAGGGTAAGTATTTGGAAAGTAGTGTTGTGGCTTTTCAGAGTGTTTGTTTTCTACATTATGTATATTTTGTCTTTGAGAAGATGTACTTTTAGGTTTCCAATAAGACTCTCGCATTTTGGATATATGAAATTATCCCGCCTCAGCCTCAGAGTCTTAGGACTCTAGGCCTATGTTGTCATTCTTAATTATAGTTAACACTTCCATGCAGCTGGGATTTTATATGATGTGAAACAGTCATTGGATCTTACTTTATTTTTCCCATGACTGTTGACAGTTTCACAGTTTGTCCTTCTCTCTGATGCCTGCTGTCATCTTTGTCAGATTGTACAAATGTATTTTTGTTGGGAACTCTAGGCAGTAACTAGGACTGTGTCCTGATAGGGGATGTCTAGACTAGTCTGCTCAGATGTGCTCCAGCACCGTACTACCTCCATCATTTGGGCCTTTAAGCCAGTGTCGATATCTGTAAGGAAACACCCCCCCCCCACGTTGCTCCTTTGAGTTACCTTGGCTTCCGTGCTCTTTCATTTTCTGTTCCTTCTCTTTCACCTCTTGTTCTCATTCTTAAAAGTTTTATGATTCTTCCCTGGATCTCAAAAAAGTATTTTTGTGTAGAATTAAGTTTTTTGTTTTATTTTGTTTTATTTTATCACAAATATTACATCTTATTAAGAGGTAACACATTTTTAAAATAATAAGGCATATCAATAAAAGCTTAATTTGATGAGAGACCTTCAGGGATTCTGTGTGTGTGAGAGAGGAAGGGCATGCTAATCAGGGAACTTGTACTAACTTTAATTTTCAGTCTCAGTTATTCAAGAATGTATTCATTTTTTTCTTCTGTGGAATAATCTTCTTGTTTGTGATGTTAATCGGGCATTAACACCTTGACCTAGAGGTGTGGCCTATGGGCCCTGAGGACTCATGTACAAAGCATGGCCAGACCAGTTTAATACCAGGTACATACTATCTCTCTTCCTGTTTGCTGCCTTGCACTCCTGGATAAAGGACCAGACCCACTGCTACAGTGTAGATCAGTTCAGCTTTCCAGCAATTGCCCAACTGTTCAATTTCAAAATTTTAAAAATGGTGCCCAAACATTTGACAAGAATTTTTATATAAAACCTGAAAAAAGATTAAGAAAGGATTCTAGACACAAAAGAACATAGAAAAACATGGCTTCTTGGTAGCTGCATCATTTTTGGTGGAGTCTTTTTGCTGGGGATGAGCAGATGTACATCTACTTTAAGAGATGGCTTCCTGACTCAGTGTTATCAGCAAACAAAACAAAAAACCATGCTGCTCTTCCAAGAAGTTCTGCTACCAAACACTTAAATGGGGCTGAGGAACAGTAGGAGTTTATAACTGTGTGGCAGCATGGACCCCAAAATAATCCAAAATAGGTACATTAAAGTTGAATGGAGCTTCTGCTGAGAACTCCTCAATGAAACTAGACTCACAGAACCAAGGAATGGAGTGGAGCAATCTGCCAAAGCCCACCCCTTAGTACTTTAAAGACTCATGTGGTGAGAAAAAAAAAAAAAAGCAGAGATATGTACTGAAAATAGATTCAGATAAAAACAAAAATGAACAAACAAAAATCTCAACTTCTAAAAGGATTAGCGTTTATTTAAAAATGTATGCAGTCTTGGGAGAGAAAAGAGAAAAAAAAGGTAGAGAAAGTCATTAAAAAACAAATAGACTTAACTGGAAACCCATAGACCCCCTACTCACAGCAGACTAAGACCTGAGTGACCCCCACCAAACCCAGGCTGAGATCTCAGTTTCTGGGATGGCCCTAAGACATAGCCCTTTGAACCCCATCCCCAATCAGCTCTGCCTTAATTCCAGGCCAGCAGAGAAAGTCCCTGCAGGCCAGAAGACCCAGTAAAACCCAGTTCACTGGACACCCCAGATCTAAACCCCACCCCATTTCCAAACTCATTCTATCACCCAGTGTCCTCAGCAACAACCAGAAATCCACAGACCCCTAGCACATATAAGACTAACAGACTAAGAGACAGAGACTGAGAGAGTTCCTATTGGATCAAGAACAGCTACCTGAGATTCTCAGTTTTTCAGC